>CM039677.1:19122732-21522732 GCA_022496015.1 Hordeum marinum | reverse complement strand
ATAATTTCCGGGCCAAAAATATACCGGAGAGGCGGCCCCTATTGGCCACAAGCCAAAAGGACACTACCCATCCCTGGCCACGCCCCTAGAAAAAGTCATAAGATTACTTTCGGGATGAAGCACAACCGTCTCAAGGAGGCAACCAGGGCAGAGGCTTTTTTCTCTACCACCGAGAGATTCTGTCGGGTATACTTCTCTTCGGGAGGGGGAGATCAAAGCCATCATCATCACCAACTCTTCCTCCTTCGTGGGAGGACCAATCTTCATCAACATCTTCACTAGAACCATCTCATCTCCAACCCTAGTTCATCTCTTGTATTTAATCTTTGTCTCAAAACCTTAGATTGGTACCTATGGGTTACTACTAGTGTTGATTACATCTTGTAGTTGATGCTTGTTGAATTAGTTGATGAAAGATATTATGTTCAGATCCTTGATCACCATCATTACACCTCTGATCTTGAAAATGTTGATGAGGTGTGAGTAGTTACTGTAGTTCCTAAGGACATGGGATGTCTTGTTATAAGTAATCATGTGAAATTGATATTCGTTCTATATTTTGATGATATGTATGTTGTCGCTTCTCTTACTGGTGTCATGTGAACATCGACTACATGACACTTCGCCATGTTATTGGCTAAGTGAAGGCATTGTGGAGTTACAAGTAGATGATGGGTTGCTAGAGTGATAGAAGCTTAAACCCCAGTTTATGTGTTGCTTCATGAGGGGCTGATTTGGATCCATACGTGTCATCTTAATTCTTGTTTCATAGTTGCGGATGCTTGCGATAAGGGGTAATCATAAGTGGGTTGCTTGTTCAAGTAAGAACAGCACCTTAGCACCAGTCCACCCACATATCAAATTATCAAAGTAGCAAACGCGAATCAACTCAACATGATGAACATGACTAGACAGAAATTCACATGTGTCCTCGGGAGCGCTTGCTTCATATAAGAATACTTTCCGGCCTATCCTTTTCCATAAAAAGGATTGGGCTACCTTGCTGCACCTTGATTACTATTGTTACTTATCACTTGTTACGAATTATCTTGCTACAAAACTATTTACTACTGCTACTCACAGCACTCACATAGAATACCTTGCTAAAAACCACTTATAGAAAGGACTATGATTGATCCCCTATAATTGTTGGTCATGAAGAATTTTTTTCTGGCACCGTTGTCGGGGAGTGAAGCGCCTTTGGTAAGTGGAAATTGGTAAGGAACATTTTCGCTACGTGTTGAAATTTACTATTACTTATTGCTATGGACGCTCACCCTTTGAGTGGCTTGTTCGGGGTATCTTCACCTCGAACCTAAGTGGGAAAGGTTGCTCCTTAACCTACTGAACCTACTGAAAATATTTATTATGAGATTCCTTCGGGTATGTTAGAGAAACTACACGCTAGTCCTTATGATGGTACAACTCATCCTGATTACCATTTAATATTTGTCGCCGAGGTTTTTGGATTATTTAAGCTTGCGGGTTTGTTTGGAGACAAATTTAAGAAGAAGGTTTTCCCTTTATCTTTGGAGGGAAATACATTGATGTGGTATGGGATATTGTATGATATTGGATCATGGGACTGGAATCGCTTGAAGCTGAAATTTCATCAAAAGTTTTATCCTATGCGTCTAGTTCATCGTGATCGGAACTTTATTTATAATTGCTGGCCTCGTGAAGGAGAAAGTATCGCTCAAGCTTGGGGGAGGCTTAAATCTATGATGCACACCTGCACCAACCATGAGCATTCAAGAGAAATGATTATAGAAAAAAAATATGCTCGGCTTTCTCATGATGATCAAGTACTACTCGATTCTTTTTCTACTGGTTCCTTTACGAAGAGGACTATTGAATTCAAATCGGATCTTCTGGAAAGAACTAAACACAACTCTGAAGATTGGAAACTCGACAAAGGTAAACAGCCAGGTATAACGCTTAAGTTTGGTTGTGTTAAATATTTTATGGAAGAATGCTTTCCATGAGTTCAGCAATAAATATGACCTTGACTCTGAGATAGTAGCTTCTTTCTATGAATCATTTGCTACTTATGATGATCTCCCTAAAGAGAAGTGGTTTAAATATCACCCACCCATGGAAAAACAATTAGAAGAACCTGTTAAAATTAAGAAGGAAGAAATAATTGTTAGCCACGTTGATCCAATTGTTCCTACTGCTTACAATGAGAAACCACCTTTCCTTGTTAGAATTAAGGAACATGCTAAAGTCATGTTAGAACACCTAAAGGTCCTGAACAAATAAATGTTGATACTAAGGTTGCTATGGTTAAAGATTTTCTAGTTTATAATATTGATTATCAGGTTATCTACTTTTGTGATGAAGCTACTAGAATTGCAAAACCAGCTAGAAACGAGTAGGATAAGCTAGATAAAAAAACCAGTTGTTGGCCTGCTTGTTGATGCCCCACAAGTGTAGGGGATCTATCGTAGTCCTTTCGATAAGTAAGAGTGTCAATCCCAACGAGGAGCAGAAGGAAATGACAAGCGGTTTCCACTAAGGTATTCTCTGCAGGCACTGAAATAATGGTCACAGATAGTTTCGTGAGAAGATAATTCGTAATGAGTAACAAGTAACAAGTGTAGAAAAGGTGCAGCAATATAGCCCAATCCTTTTTGTAGCAAAGGACAGGCTGGAACGAACTCTTATATAAAGCAAAGCGCTCCGGAGGACACATGGAAAATTCCATCAAGCTAGTTTTGATCATGCTCACTTGATTCGCGTTCTACACTTTGGTAATTTGATATGTGGGTGGACCGGTGCTTGGGTGCTGCCCTTACATGGAAAAACCTCCCACTTATGATTAACTCCTCTCGCAAGCATCCACAACTATGAAAGAAGAATTAAGGTAAACCTAACCATAGCATGAAACATATGGATCCAAATCAGCCCCTTACGAAGCAACACATAAACTAAGGTTTAAGCTTTTGTCACTCTAGCAACCCATCATCTACTTATTACTTCCCAATGCCTTTCCCTAGGCCCAAATAATGGTGAAGTGTTATGTAGTCGACGTTCACAGAACACCACTAGAGGAGATATAACATACATCTCATCAAAATATCGAACGAATACCAAATTGACATGATCACTTATAACAAGACCTATCCCATGTCCTCAGGAACAAACGTAACTACTCAAAAAGCATGTTCATGTTCAAGATCGGAGGAGTATTAATTATCATAAAGGATCTGAACATATGATCTTCCACCAAGTAAACAAACTAGCATCAACTACAAGGAGTAATCAACACTACTAGCAATCCACACGTACCAATCTGAGGTTTGGGACAAAGATCGGATAGAAGAGATGAACTAGGGTTTGGAGAGGAGATGGTGCTGGTGAAGAGATGGAGATTGACCCCCTCTCGATGAAAGGACAGCCCTGCGGGAGCTCTAGATTGGTTCTGTCCAAGTTCCGCCTCGAGACGGCGGCGCTTTGTCCCGAAAGCCTCCTTCTGATTTTTTCCATGTCAAAACCCTCAATATAGCAGAAGATGGGCATCGGGGACCTGCCAGGTGGGCCACAAGCCTGCTAGGCGTGGCCAGGGCGGTGGCCATGCCTACCAAGCTTGTCACATCCTGGTGCCCCCCTCTGGTAATTATTTTGCCGAGTAATTTTCAGAACTTTTGGAGTTGTGCAGTATAGGTGTCTCAGATTTGCTACTTTTCCAGTCCAGAATTCCAACTGCCGGCATTCTCCCTCTTCATGTAAATCTTGTAAAATGAGGGAGAAAAGGCATAAGTATTGTACCAAAACATGTAATAATATCCCATAATATAATAAATATCAATATCAAAGCATGATGCAAAATGGACGTATCAACTCCCCCAAGCTTAGACCTCGCTTGCCCTCAAGCGAAAGCTAAAATCGATAAATATGTTCACATGTTTAGAGATAGAGGTGTCGATAAAATAAAATACGAACATGAGGGCATCATGATAAACTTTAGAACAGCAATACTTATTGATACATGATTTCTTATGCTAAAGTAACAATTCATTCACAAGATAAAGTATGAACCAAGAACTCTATTGACAATGAACAAACTTTGCTTTTAGTCATTGAAGCAATTAGCAATTTATCATAACATCCGAAACAGTCAATATAAGAGCTTGTTAAGAAAATCCACATACTCAATCATCTTTTAGTCTTTCATAGTTGCTAACACTCACACGGTACTCATGAGATCAAAGTTTCAATCGGACACAGAGAAGGATAGGGGCTTATGGTTTTGCCTCCCAACTATTCACCTCAACAGAGATGTCATCAATAATAACTCATGATCACCCACATCCGAGTGGATATATGCTTCTAGATCATTACCCAACTCATAATGCTTGCCAGGAGAGACGAAATATAGGAAGTGATGAGGATCACCATGACTCTTGAATAAGGGTTAATCCTTAAAAAGTAAAAGTAACAGATATGCCCTTCGCAGAGGGAAGCAATGGTTGTCGTGCGTTTTGTGTTTTTGGATGCACAAACCCTTAGTGCAAAGGAACGTCGCGTTGTATTGCCCTTTGTGATAGAAACCTTTATTATGTAGTCTGTTGCTTTTATTTCTTCGCTATCATAAGTTCGTACATAGCTTATTTCCCTTACAATAAAAGATCACACAATTTTAAGAGCAATTTTTATTGCTTTTGCACTGATGACAACTTACTTGAAGGATCTTATTCAATACATGGGTAGGTATGGTGGACTCTCATGGCAAAACTGGTTTAAGGGTGTTTGGATGCACATGTAGTATCCCTACTTGGTGCGGATGTTTTGACTAATATAAGGTGGAAGCAAGCACTACATGTTGGAGGATCTAAAACCATATAACTTCTATCGAGAGGCAAGCAAACATAACCCATTATGTTGTCTTCCTTGTCCAACATCTACTTCTTAACATATAATATTTTAATGAGTGGTCACAATCACAAAAGATGCCAAAGATGATATATTTATATGTGAATCGCTCTTTCTTTATCACTTCCTTTTTAATTGCACCAATGACCAATCAATATGTTTGTCAACTCCCAACAAATTTAAATTGATATACACCTTATATGTGAAGTCATCACTCCCGATAAGATCATTATGTATACTCTTTGCTTACATTCTATTCTTCCTTTATTTTATTTCAAGATCATATCAAGCAAGCAAAGCCCTCACATCAAAACTACTTTTTATTATATAACTCTCGTACTTGCTTACATATGGGGAACAAAAGCAAAGACTCAAAGCTAGATCATGATAATTTTATTCTACTAGATCAAGATAAAGCAAAAAGGATCGAACTAGGAAAAACAAGAAAAAGGAAAAGGAAAAGGTGTGATGGTGATACGATACCAGGGCACCTCCACCAAGATTGGCACAAGCCAAGGGGAGTGCCCATACCCATGTGCTTAGTTGTCCTGCTTCGGAGGTGATGGTGAAGGAGTTGTTAATGAGGTTGGGGGCTTGTCATGCGTTTTCCAAAACATAGGCTCACCATCATAAAAGGATGAACGAGTCTACGGGATCCTCAACTCTGCAGCCAAACTCATTCTCTTAAATATATATTCATACTCACAGTTTTAGTTCTGTAGAACGTAGATCGAAGCTTGGAGATGCTCAATTTTCTCATAAAGCTTTAAGATGTGCTCCCCGATGTCCTTGGTGTCCAGCTTGTGCTTATGGGTAAACTCCGAGATCATCATATGATTGGCATTGAGTCCACATTCCACCATCTCTTGGCACTTGAAGATTTGTTGCTCAATTGCTTCGAGCCTTGTTTCCCGCTTCCGGTCTTCTTTGGCCCCTCAACGTCATGGGTGTGCAGCACCCCCTCACGCATCTCAATGGTTTGAGGGTGTTGCAACACCTCCGCAAGATAAGGGTTGATGATCTTCTCCAAATACTTGTCCTTCGGAGCACTGGGGGATGCCATGTCGATCTAAATCTACGGCAGAAACAACTGAAAACGAAAACAGGAGATATTGTCGTGATACGAAAGTGCAAACCTTTGAGATATTATATAATAAATTTTTGCCAACCCGAAGGGGTGTACCACAAGAAAACAGAGTCCGGAGGGCGCACGGGGTGGTGATAAGCCCCCTAGGCGGGTCGTGGCCGCGCCTACCAGGCTTGTCGCCACCTCGTGCATCTTTAGGACTACTTTTAATTTTCCTAATTTTTTAAATATTCCAAAATGGAGTAAAATTGATATTGGGAAAGTTTTGGAGTTGGTTTGCTTACCGTACCACATACCTATTCCTTTCAGTGTCTAAAATGTTCTGGTAAGTCTCCCTAATGTACTCCTTCGGAATGGTATTAATAATATTGGTTTCAACATTTATAGGAGTACCTGAAATATAATGTTTGATTCTTTGCCCGTTTACCACCTTCGGATTTGTGCCTTCAGTATTGTTGATCTTGATGGCACCGGAACGATATACTTCCTCGATAACGTAAGGCCCTTCCCATTTAGAGAGAAGTTTTCCTGCAAAAAATCTTAAACGAGAGTTATATAGCAAGACATGATCACCTACATTGAATTCACGTTTTTGTATCCTTCTATCATGCCATCTTTTAACATTCTCTTTAAACAACTTGGCATTCTCATAGGCATGGGTTCTCCATTCATCAGGTGAGCTAATATCAAATAACCTCTTCTCGCCAGCAAGCTTGAAATCAAAGTTGAGCTCTTTGATTGCCCAATAAGCTTTATGTTCTAATTCTAGAGGTAAGGACACGCTTTACCATAAACCATTTTAAACGGAGACATACCCATAGGGTTTTTGTAAGCAGTTCTATAAGCCCATAATGCATCATCAAGTTTCATAGACAAATTCTTTCTAGACCTATTAACAGTCTTTTGCAAGATCAATTTAATCTCCCTATTGCTTAATTCTACTTGACCACTAGACTGAGGATGATAAGGTCATGCAATTCTATGCAGGCCCGGGTTGGACGTTGTTTGCTGGAGTGGGCTGCAGCGGCATGGAACGAGGAGGGTATAAAGGGATTCAGGATCGTTCTCTCCACTCCCCATACTACTCAATCGCTATATATCCTTAAAAAAAGAAACTCCCATCAATACATATCCTAAAAAATCGGGATCATGGTTACAGAAACTCTCAAGCGTGGGCTCGCGGTTACAGAAAAGGAACATTTAGTCACAGAACATTTCGTCGCCTCGTCTCGTCCCTAGGTCTTGGCCATTAGATTGATCAGAATTCTTATTCAGGCCGATAGGGCTACATGTCGCTTCCGCCATTGCCTTTCTCGCCTCCTCACTCAAATTGTAGACTCGTTGACATCGGCTCGTCGGATTGATCAGTAAACGACTCTAGCCTTCATGTCCACAGCGAGTCCTTTTCAATTAATTTCAGTTTCTACTTTAATTTCTAATTAACTATCGACATGGATTATTACTTCGTTAGAGATTGGTTCTTACCTCCTCGATTAAAGCTCACATGACCCAAAACTAGGTGGGTTAGACGGTTCGTCTAATTGCCAAACATTGATGCATGATCTTCAAACATTGCTCGTTAGTTTTTCTTTACGAGATAGGGCCCTTATTTTTAATGTTGCATAGGGCCCCGAATTATACTGGCCCGGCCCTGATTCTATGGTTAACATCATACTTAGCAAGCAATTTACAGAAAGGACCATGAATAAAGTGTGAACAACCATCAGTCATCAAATATCTAGGGACTCCAAATCAAGGGAAAAATAACTTCTTTAAGCATTTTGATAGAAGTGTTATGATCAGCACTACTAGTTGGAATAGCTTCTACCCACTTCGTAACATAATGAACAGCAACTAGAATATGAGTATACCCGTTGGACGTTGGAAAAGGTCCCATATAATCAAAACCCCAGACATCAAATGGTTCAATAACCAGTGAATTATTCATAGGCATTTCTTAACGTCTACTAATATTACCTATTCTTTGACATTCATCACAAGACAAGACAAACTTACCAGTATCCTTGAAGAGAGTAGGCCAGTATAACCAGATTGTAATACCTTGTGTGTAGTTCCATCTCCAGTGTGGTGTCCTCCGTAGGCCACATGTATAGGATTTGTTCCTGTTCATACTCAAGCACATAACATCTAATAACACCATCTACTCCTTCTTTTTAAAGGTGTGGATCATCCCAGAAGTAATGTCTTAAATCATAGAAGAAATTTTTCTTTTGTTGGTATGTGAAACTAGGCGGTATAAACTTAGCAACAATGTAATTAGCATAATCAGCATACCAAGGAGCATTGTGTGAAGCATTTATGGCAGCTAATTGTTCATCGGGAAAGCTATCATCAATAGGTAGTGGGTCATCAAGAACATTCTCTAACCTAGACAAGTTGTCTGCTACAAGGTTCTCAGCACCCTTTCAATCAATAATATGCAAATCAAATTCTTGTAGCAGAAGAACCCATCTCATAAGTCTAGGTCTAGCATCCTATTTTTCCATAAGGTACTTAATAGCAGCATGATCAGTGTGAACAGTTACTTTGGAATCAACAATATAAGGTCGGAACTTATCACCTGCAAATACAACTGCTAAAAATTCCTTTTCAGTGGTAGCATAGTTTCTTTGAGCACTATCTAGAGTTTCACTAGCATAATGGATAACATTCAATTTCTTATCAACTCTTTGTCATAGAACAGCACCAACACATAATCACTAGCATCACACATAATTTCAAATGGTAAGTTCCAATCAGGTGGTTGAACAACAGGTGCAAAAATCAAGGCTTTCTTAAGGATTTCAAACGCTTCTATAAAATCATCATCGAAAACGAATGGTACATCTTTTTGCAAAAGATTAGTGAGAGGCCTAGAAATCTTAGAGAAATCTTTAATAAACCTCCTATAAAAACCAGCATGACCAAGGAAACTTCTTATACCTTTGATATCTTTAGGGCACGACATCGTTTCAATAGCATCAACTTAAGCTTGATCAACTTCAATACCTCTTTCAGAGATTTTATTTCCCAAGACAATGCCCTCGTTAACCATAAAGTGGCACTTCTCCCAATTCAAGACAAGATTAGTTTCTTCACATCTCTGCAAAACTCTATCAAGGTTTCTCAAGCAATCATCAAAAGAATTTCCGTAAACGGAGAAGTCATCCATGAAAACCTCAACAATGTTTTCACAAAAGTCAGAGAATATAGCCATCATACATCTTTGAAAGGTAACAGGTGCATTGCATAAACCAAAAGGCATATGTATATAAGCAAAGGTACCGAAAGGACAAGTAAAAGTGGTCTGCTCTTGATCCTCTTTTGACACAGGTATTTGAGAGAAACCAGAATAACTGTCTAGAAAGAAAAAGTGTGTATGTTTGGATAGTCTTTCAGGCATTTGATCAATAAAAGGTAGAGGGTAATGATCTTTTCCAGTATCTTTATTTAATTTCCTAAAATCAATTACCATTCTAAATCCTATAACAATTCTTTGTGGGATCAATTCATTTTTATCATTAGGAACAATGGTAATACCTCCCTTCTTAGGGACAAAATGAACGGGACTAACCCATCTACTATCAACAATAGGATAGATTATACCTGCCTCCAGAAGCTTTAATATTTCATTTCTTACCACTTCTTTCATTTTGGGATTTAACCGGCGCTGGTGATCAAAAACTGATTTAGCGTCAGGCTCCATATTAATTTTATGCTGACATAGAGTGGGACTAATGCCCTTAAGGTTACCACGAGTATATCCAATAGTAGCACGGTGCTTCCTCGGAGTTTTCAATAATCTCGCTTCCTCATGTTCTGAAAGGTTAGCACTAATAATAACATGATATTGTTGGAAATATGCCCTAGAGGCAATAAATAAAGTGTTTATTATTGTATTTCCTTATTCATTATAATCATTTATTATCCATGCTACAATTGTATTAATTGGAAACATGGATACATGTGTGGATACATAGACAAAACACAATGTTCCTAGTATGCCTCTAGTGAACTAGCTCGTTGATTGAAAGATGGTTATGGTTTCCTAGCCATGGACATGAGATGTCATTCGATAACGGGATCACATCATTAGGAGAATGATGTGATGGACAAGTCCCAAGCTATAAACGTAGCTTATGATCGTGTCAGTTTATTGCTACTGTTTTCTGCATGTCAAGTATATGTTCCTATGACCATGAGATCATGCAACTCATAGATATCGGAGGAGTACCTTGTGTGTATCAAACGTCGCAACGTAACTGGGTGACTATAAAGGTGCTCTATAGGTGTCTCCGAGGGTGTCCGTTGAATTGGCATGGATCAAGACTGGGATTTATTACTCTATGTGACGGAGAGGTATCTCAGGGCCCACTCGGTAATACAACATCACAATAAGCCTTCCAAGCAATGTGACTAAGTGTTGGTAACGGGATCTTGTATTACGGAATGAGTAAAGAGACTTGCCAGTAACGAGGTTGAACTAGGCATGGAGATACCGACTATCGAATCCCGGGCAGGTAACATACCGAAGAACAAAGGGAACATCATATGGGATTAACTGAATCCTTGACATAGAGGTTCGAACGATAAAGATCTCCATAGAATATGTAGGAACCAATGTGGACATCCAGGTCCCGCCATTGGTTATTGACCATAGAGGTGTCTCGTTCATGTCTACATAGTTCTCGAACCCGCAGGGTCTGCACACTTAAGGTTTGCTCACGTTTCGGTAGTATAGAGTTATGTATGGTGGTAACCGAAGTTTGTTCGGAGTCCCAGATGAGATCTTGGACGTCACGAGGAGCTCCGGAATGGTCCGGAGGTAAAAATTCATATATAGGAAGTCCTTTTTTGGTCGCTGGAAAAGTTCTGGGCTTATCGGTAGTGTACCGGGAGTGCTGGTAGTGTACCGGAAGACCTCCGGGAGGGGTATTTCGACCCAAGAGGCTTCATGGGCTGTGGGAGAGTGAATATCAGCCCTTAGTGGGCTGGTGGATACTCCCACACAAGGCCCATGTGGCTGGAGAAGAAAACCCAAAAGGAAAAAGGTGGAAAAAGGAAAAAAGAAAAAAAAAGAATGAATCCTAATCCTACTAGGAGAGGAGGAGGTGGACTCCTCCTCTCCCAGTTCGGCCGAAGCATAGAAGGCTTGGAGGCCAAGCTGCCTCCTCTCCTCCTCTCATACTATATATACTGGTGGTATTGAGGGTTTTTGCACTAGATTTTCAGCCACGTGCTACCCGTTCCTCCAGTGCATAGTTTCTCCTCTACATCGGTTTTCCGCAGTGCTTAGGCGAAGCCCTGCCGGAATTGCTCCACCACCATCGCCGGAGCGCCATCAGGCTGCCGGAGAACTCTTCTTCCTCTCCACTCCTTCTTGCTGGATCAAGACGGTGGAGATCGTCATCAAGCTGTACGTGTGTTGAACACGGAGGTGCCGTCAGTTTGGTGCTAGATCGGAAGGATCGTCATCAGGATCGCGGGACGGATCGTGATTGGATCGCAAGACGGATCGTGATTGGATCGGGGGACACACGGCGATTTGGATCGCGAAGACGTTCGACTACACCAACCGCGCTTCTTAACGCTTCCCGCTTAGCGATCTACATGGGTATGTAGATCCACTCTCCCTCTCGTAGATGCTCATCACCATGGATAGATCTTCGTGTGCGTAGGTAAATTTTTGTTTCCCATGCAACATTCCCCAACAGTGGCATCATGAGCTAGGTCTATGTGTTGATGAGATCTCGAGTAGAACACAAAAGGTTTGTGGGCGTTGATGCTTAGATTGCTTCCTCCCTTGGTCGGATTTTGGTTCAGCAGTATTGTGAGATGAAGCGGCCCGGACCAACATTACTCATATGCTTACGAGAGACCGGTTCCCTGACCGCAACTTGTTGCATAGATGGCTTGCGGGTGCCAGCTTCTCTCACTTTAGTTGGATCGGATTCGACAAAGGCGGTCCTTGAGAAGGTTGAAAAGCAAATTATGTATCACCGTTGTGGTTTATGCGTAGGTGACAAACGTTCTTGATAGAAACCCATAGCAGCCACGTAAAACATGCAACAACAATTAGAGGACGTCTAAGTTGTTTTTGCAGGGTATGTTGTGATGTGATATGGCCAATTACATGATGTGATATATGTGATGTATGAGATGATCATGTGATGTATAGAATTTCACGACTTGCATGTCGATGAGTACGGCAACCGGCAGCAGCCATAGGGTTGTCTTTAATTGTTGTGTGACCTGCGTGTCAATCATTAAGCGCTATGGAATGCTTTACTTTATCGCTAAACGGTAGCAATAGTAGTAGAAGCATGCAGGGCGTGACAATCCCGATGGCGACGCGTTGATGGAGATCAAGATGATGGAGATCATGGTGTCGTGCCGGTGACGATGGAGATCATGCCGGTGCATTCAAGATGGGGATCTAAAGCACGAATTCATGGCCATATCATGTCACTTATGAATTGCATGTGATGTTAATCCTTTTTATGCACCTTGTTTTGCTTAGTACGATAGTAGCGTTATAAGGTGATATCTCACTTAAATTTCAAGATAAATTGTGTTCTCCCCAAGTGTGCACCATTGCGAAAGTTCGTCATGTTGAGACACCACGTGATGATCGGGTGTGATAGACTCTATGTTCACATACAACGGGTGCAAGCCAGTGTTGCACGCGCAGAACACTCGGGTTAAACTTTACGAGCCTAGCATGTACAGACATGGCCTCGGAACACAAGAGAACGAAAGGTCGAACATGAGTCATATAGTAGATATGATCAACATAATGATGTTCACCATTGAAGCCACCTCAACTCACGTGATGAACAGACTTGAGTTGGTGAATTTGGATCATGTGACACTCAGATGACCTGAGGGATGTCAATTTGAGTGGGAGCTTTAGTAATTTGATTAACTAAACTCATTATCTTGAACAATAGTCTAAGTAAACTTTGCATATTTATGTTGTAGATCAATGGCTCGCGCAGTAGCACCCCTGAATTTTAATGCGTTCCTAGATAAAGTTAAGTTGAAAGATGTGGAAGTAACTTTGTTGACTGGGCCCGTAATCTGAGGATTATCCTCATGGCTTCCCAGAAATCATATGTCCTTGATGCACCGCTTGGTGACCAACCAGAAGACATGACCTCCGAAGACGTTAAGAACGCTTGGGAAGCACGTACTGGAGATTACTCAATAGTTCAATGTGCAATATTGTATGGCTTAGAACCAGGACTTGAAAGACGTTTTGAACATCATGGAGCATATGAGATGTTCCAGGAGTTGAAGTTTATCTTTCAGAAGAATGCCCGGATCGAGAGGTATGAAACCTCCGATAAGTTCTATGCTTGCAAGATGGAGGAGAACAGGTCTATCAGTGAACATATACTCAGAATGTTTGGGTATTCAACTCGTCTAGTGGAGTTGGGAATTGCCCTTCCGCTAGAGGCAATCACTGACAGAGTTCTTCAATCACTGCCACCTAGTTACAAGAGCTTTGTGATGAACTATAACATGCACGGGATGAACAAGTCAGTCGCCGAGCTGTTCGCAATGCTAAAACTCGCTGAGTCGGAAATCCAGAAAGAACATCAAGTGTTGATGGTCAATAAAACCACTTGTTTCAAGAAAAATGGCAAGGTCAAGGGCAAGGGCAAGAAGGGTAAAACCAAGAAGGATGGCAAAGCAGTTGCTACTCCTGTAAAGAAGCCCAAGCCTGGACCCAAGCCAGAAACTGAGTGCTTTCATTGCAACGGAACTGGTCACTGGAAGCGGAACTACCCCAAGTACATGGCTGACAAGAAGGCGGCCAACGACAAACAAGGTATATATGATATACATGTTATTGATGTGTACCTTACTAGCTCTCATAGTAGTGCCTGTGTATTTGATACCGGTTCGGTTGCTCACATTTGGAACTCAAAGTAGGAACTACGGAATAAACGAAGGCTGGCAAAGGACGAAGTGACGATGCGCATGGGAAATAGTTACAAGCGTGATGTGATCGCCGTCGGCATGCTCTCTCTTCGATTACCATCGGGATTAGTGATGAACCTAAATAATTGTTATTTAGTGCCTGCGTTAAGCATGAACATTATATCTGGATCTTGTTTATTGCGAGACGGTTACTCATTTAAATCAGAGAATAAAGGTTGTTCTATTTATATGAGTAATATCTTTTATGGTCATGCACCCAATGTTAGGGGTTTATTCATATTGAATCTTGATAGTGATGACACACATGTTCATAACATTGATGCCAAAAGATGTAGAGTTGATAATGATACTACCACTTTCTTGGGGCACTGCCGTTTAGGTCATATTGGTGTAAAACGCATGAGGAAGCTCAATGCTGATGGACTTTTGGAGTCACTTGATTTTGAATCACTTGACACATGTGAACCATGCCTCATGGGCAAGATGACTAAAACACCGTTCTCTGGAACAATGGAACGGGCGAGTGACTTATTGGAAATCATACATACTGATGTGTGTGGTCCAATGAATGTTACAGGGCGTGGTGGATATCGTTATTTTCTCACCTTCACTGATGACTTAAGTAGATATGGGTATATTTACTTAATGAAACAAAAGTCTGAAACGTTTGAAAAGTTCAAGCAATTTTAGAGTGAAGTTGAGAATCATCAGAACAAGAAGATTAAGTTCCTACGATCTGATCGAGGAGGTGAATATCTGAGTTATGAGTTTGGCAGTCACTTAAGACAGTGTGGAATTGTTTCACAATTGACACCGCCTGTAACACCACAGCGTAATGGTGTGTCCGAACGTCTTAATCAAACCATATTAGATATGGTGCGTTCTATGATGTCTCTTGCTGATTTGCCACTATCGTTTTGGGGTTATGCATTAGAGACAGCTGCATTCACTTTAAATAGGGCACCATCAAAATCCATTCAGACGACACCATATGAACTGTGGTTTGGCAAGAAGCCAAAGTTGTCGTTTCTTAAAGTTTGGGGATGTGATGCTTATGTCAAAAAGCTTCAACCTGAAAAGTTGGAACCCAAAGCAGAGAAATGCGTCTTCATAGGATACCCGAAAGAGACAGTCGGGTATACCTTCTATCTCAGATCCGAAGGCAAAGTGTTTGTCGCTTAAAATGGAAATTTTCTTGAGAAAGAGTTTCTCTTGAAAGAATTGAGTGGGAGGAAAATAGAGCATGATGAGGTTATTGAACCTTTACTTCAACCAGAAAGTAGCGCAGCGCAGAAAGATGTTTCTGTGGAACCTACGACGGTAGAAGAGGAAGTTAATGATGATGATCATGAAGCTTCGGATCAAGCAGCTATTGAACCTCGTAGGTCGACAAGGCCGCGTACTACCCCTGAGTGGTACGGCAACCCTGTCTTATAGGTCATGTTGTTGGACAACAATGAACCTACGAGCTATGGAGGAGCAGTGATGGGCCCGGATTCCAAGAAATGGTTAGAGGCCATGAAATCCGAGATGGGATCCATGTATGAAAACAAAGTATGGACTTTGGAAGTATTACCTAAAGGGCGAAAGGCGATTCAGAACAAATGGATCTTTAAGAAGAAAACAGACGTGGATGGTAATGTCACCGTCTATAAAGCTCGACTTGTGGCAAAGTGTTTTTCACAAGTTCAAGGAGTTGACTACGATGAGACTTTCTCACCCGTAGTGATGCTTAAGTCTGTCGGAATCATGTTAGCAATAGCTGCCTATTTCAACTATGAAATTTGGCAGATGGATGTAAAAACAGCGTTCCTCAACGGTTTCCTTGAGGAAGAGTTGTATATGATGCAACCCGAAGGTTTTGTCGATCCAAAGAATGCTGACAAAGTTTGCAAACTCCAGCGATCCATTTATGGACTGGTGCAAGCATCTCGGAGTTGGAATAAGCGCTTTGATGAGGTGATCAAAGCGTTTGAGTTTATACAAGTTTACGGAGAAGCTTGTATTTACAAGAAAGTGAGTGGGAGCTCTATAGCGTTTCTAGTATTATATGTGGATGACATATTGTTGATTGGAAACAATATAGAAATGCTGGAAAGCGTGAAGGAATATTTGAACAAGAGTTTTTCAATGAAGGACCTAGGAGAAGCTGCTTTCATATTAGGCATTAAGATCTATAGAGATAGATCGAGACGCTTAATAGCACTTTCACAGAGCACATACCTTGATAAAGTTTTGAAGAAGTTCAAAATGGAACAGTCCAAGAAGGGGTTCTTGCCTGTATTACAAGGTGTGAAGTTGAGTAAGACTCAATGCCCAGTAACTGCAGAAGATAGAGAAAAGATGAGTGTTATCCCCTATGCTTCGGCCATAGGCTCTATCATGTATGCGATGTTGTGCACAAGACCCGATGTCAGCCTTGCCATAAGTATGGCCGGAAGGTTTCAAAGTGATCCTGGAATGGAGCACTGGCAAGCGGTTAAGAATATCCTTAAGTACCTGAAAAGGACTAAGGAAATGTTTCTCATTTATGGAGGTGATGAAGAGCTCGTCGTAAAGGGTTACGTCGATGCAAGCTTTGACACTGATCCGGATGACTCTAAGTCGCAAACTGGATACATATTTATTCTTAATGGGGGAGCGGTAAGCTGGTGCAGTTCCAAGCAAAGCGTGGTAGCTGATTCTACGTGCGAAGCGGAATACATCGCAGCCTCGGAGGCGGCGAAGGAAGGTGTGTGGATGAAGTAGTTCATGATAGATCTTGGAGTAGTGCCCAGTGCACTGAATCCAATGAACCTGTTCTGTGACAACACTGGTGCCATTGCTCTGGCCAAGGAACCAAGGTTTCACAAGAGGACCAGACACATAAAGCGACGCTTCAACTCCATCCGCGATTACATCTTGGAGAAAGACATAAATATTTGCAAAGTGCACACGGATCTGAATGTTGCAGACCCGTTGACTAAACCTCTTCCAAGGTCTAAACATGATCAACACCAGAACTGCATGGGTGTTCGATTCATTACAATGTAAATCACATAGTGATGTGAACTAGATTATTGACTCTAGTGCAAATGGGATAATGTTGGAAATATGCCCTAGATGCAATAAATAAAGTGTTTATTATTGTATTTCCTTGTTCATGATAATCATTTATTATCCATGCTATAATTGTATTAATTGGAAACATGGATACATGTGTGGATACATAGACAAAACACAATGTCCCTAGTATGCCTCTAGTGAACTAGCTCGTTGATTGAAAGATCGTTATGGTTTCCTAGCCATGGACATGAGATGTCATTCGATAACGGGATCACATCATTAGGAGAATGATGTGATGGACAAGACCCAAACTACAAACGTAGCTTATGATCGTGTCTGTTTATTGCTACTGTTTTCTGCATGTCAAGTATATGTTCCTATGACCATGAGATCATGCAACTCACAGATATCGGAGGAGCACCTTGTGTGTATCAAACGTCGCAACGTAACTGGGTGACTATAAAGGTGCTCTACAGGTGTCTCCGAGGGTGTCTGTTGAGTTGGCAAGGTTCAAGACTGGGATTTGTTACTTCGTGTGACGGAGAGGTATCTCAGGGCCCACTCAGTAATACAACATCACAATAAGCCTTGCAAGCAATGTGACTAAGTGTTGTTCATGGGATCTTGTATTACGGAACGAGTAAACAGACTTGACAGTAACGAGGTTGAACAAGGTATGGAGATACCGACGATCGAATCTCGGGCAAGTAACATACCGAAGAACAAAGGGAACATCATACGGGATTAACTGAATCCTTGGCATAGAGGTTCGACCGATAAAGATCTTCGTAGAATATGTAGGAACCAATGTGGACAACCAGGTCCCGCCATTGGTTATTGACCGTAGAGGTGTCTCGGTCATGTCTACATAGTTCTCGAACCCGCAGGGTCTGCACACTTAAGGTTTGGTCACGTTTCGGTAGTATAGAGTTATGTATGGTGGTGACCGAAGTTTGTTCGGAGTCCCGTATGAGATCATGGACATCACGAGGAGCTCCGGAATGGTTCAGAGGTTAATATTCATATATAGGAAGTCCTGTTTTGGTCGCCGGAAAAGTTCCGGGCTTATCGGTAGTGTACCGGGAGTGCCGGTAGTGTATCGGGAGACCTCCGGGAGGGGTATTTCGACCCAAGAGGCTTCATGGGCTGTGGGAGAGTGAATATCAGCCCTTAGTGGGCTGGTGGAAACTCCCACACAAGGCCCATGTTGCTGGAGAAGAAAACCCAAAAGGAAAAAGGTGGAAAAAGGCAAAAAGGAAAAAAAAGAATGAATCCTAATCCTACTAGGAGTGGAGGAGGTGGACTCCTCCTCTCCTAGTTTGGTCGAAGCCTAGAAGGCTTGGATTCCAAGCTGCCTCCTCTCCTCCTCTCCTCCTATATATACTGGTGGTACTGAGGGGTTTTGCACTATATTTTCAGCCACGTGCTACCCGTTCCTCCAGTGCATAGTTTCTCCTCTAGATCGGTTGTCTGCAATGCTTAGGTGAAGCCCTTCCGGAATTGCTCCACCACCATCGCCGGAGCGCCGTCAGGCTGTCGGAGAACCCTTCTTCCTCTCCACTCCTTCTTGCTAGATCAAGACGGTGGAGATCGTCATCAAGCTATATGTGTGCTTAACGCGGAGGTGTCGTCCGTTCGGTGCTAGATCAGAAGGATCATGATCAGGATCGCGGGACGGATCTTGATTGCATCGCGGGACGGATCGTGATTGGATCGCGGGACGCACGGCGATTTGGATCGCGAAGATGTTTGACTACACCAACCGCGTTTCTTAACACTTCCCGCTTAGCGATCTACAAGGGTATGTAGATCCACGCTCCCTCTCGTAGATGCTCATCACCATGGATAGATCTTCGTGTGCGTAGGAAATTTTTTGTTTCCCATACAACATTCCCCAACAGATATATCTTCTTTTCATCAAGGTAAACATAATTCAGAGTATCCGGTAATTGTTTAAGTTCAAATACGGGATCACCCTTGGGTGGAGGAGGATCCCCAAGTATTTCAACAGGCAAGTTGTGTTTCAAAATAGGATGATGATCAAAGAAAATCTTATCTATTTCATTCCTTTCATTCATATCCATATCATTTTCATGGTCTAGCAAATATTGTTCTAAAGGATCAGTAGGAGGCACGGGAATAGAAGCAAGACCAATAATTTCATCCTTACTAGACAAATCCTTATCATGGGGTCATCTATGAAATTTAGAGAAATTAAACTCATGAGACGCATCCCCAAAACTCACAGTAACAGTTTCCTTCTCACAATCTATTCTATCATTAATGGTATTCAAGAAGGGTTTACCAAATATAATGGGATAAAAATCATCTTGTGGGGAACCAAGAACAAGAAAATCAGTAGGATATTTTCTTTTCCCACACAAGACTTCAACATCTCTAAAATCCCAACTGGTGATATAGTACCTCTATTAACAAGCTTAATTGTAACATCAATATCCTCTAACTCAGCTAGTGCAATATCATTCATAATTTCTTAATATAAGGTAAAGGAAATTGCACTCACACTCGCACCCATATCACATAAGCCATGATAACAATGATCTCCTATTTTAACAGAAACAACAGGCGTGCCAACAATAGGTCTATGTTTATCTTTAGCATCAGGTTTAGCAATTCTAGTAGCTTCATCACAAAATTGAATAACATGCCCATCAATATTATGAACCAAGAGATGTTTAACCATAGAAATACTAGGATCAACTTTAATTTGCTCAGGGGGTGTAGGTGTTCTAGCACAGCTCTTATGAACCACAGGTGAAGCTTTAGCATGTTCCTTTATTCTAACAAGGAAAGGTGGTTTCTCAATATAAGCAGAAGGAATAACATGATCAACATTATAAGTAATAGTTTCCTCTACAACTTTAATAGGTTCAACTACCTTCACGTCAACAGGAGGAGGATATTTAAACCACTTCTCCTTGGGGAGATCAACATGAGTAGCAAATGATTCACAGAAAGAGGCTACAAAAGATTCGGTGTCTACAAAAGATTTAACACAATCAAACTTAAGGTTTATACTAACTCCTTACCTTCGTCGAATTCCCAATCTTTGGAGTTGCGTTTAACTCTTTCCAATAAAGCCCATTTGAATTCAATATCCTTCTTCATAAAGGAACCAGTACAAGAAGTATCGAGCATGGAACGGTTATTAAGAGAAAGCCGAGCATAAAAATTCTGAATAATAATTTCTCTTGAGAGCTCATGATTGGGACATGAATATAACATTGATTTAAGCCTCCCCCAAGCTTGAGCGAAACTTTCTCCTTCACGAGGCCAAAATTATAAATATAGTTCCGATCATGATGAACCATATGCATAGGATAAAACTTCTGATGAAATTCCATTTTCAATCGGTTGTAGTTCCATGATCCAATATCATCACATAGCCTATACCATGTCAATGCATTCTTCTTCAAAGATAAAGGAAATACCTACATAAGGTTTAGATGCAAATCAGGATGTAGTGTTCCATCTCCTACATAAGGATTAGCTAGCAGTTTCGCTATCATACCTGAAGGAATTTCATAATAAATATTTTGAGTAGGTGTAGTAGGTTGAGGAGGAACTGTTTGTGCTTCCGGTTGAGGTGAAGATACCCCGAACAAGCCCCTCAAAGGATTACTCTCCATAGTAACAAGTTAAAGTAAATTTTAGCACACTATATAAATTTTTCCGTACCAAATTCCACTTACCAAAGGCGCTTCACCTCCTCGGCAACGGCGCCAAGAAAGAGTCTTGATGACCCAAAAGTATAGGGGATCTATCATAGTCCTTTCGATAAGTAAGGGTGCCAAACCCAACGAGGAGCAGAAGGAAATGACAAATGGTTTCCAGTAAGTATTCTCTCCACGCACTGAAACAATCGGTGACAGATAGTTTTGTGATAAGATAATTCATAATGAGTAACAAGTAACAAGTGTAGCAAAGGTGCATAAAGATAGCCCAATCCTTTTCGTAGCAAGGGAAAGGCCAGAACGAACTCTTATATAAAGCAAAGCGCTCCTGAGGACACATGGGAAATTCCATCAAGCTAGTTTTCATCATGCTCACTTAATTCGCGTTCATTACTTTGATAATTTGATATGTGGGTGGACCAGAGCTTGGGTGCTGCCCTTACTTGGACAAACCTCCCACTTATGATTAATCCCTCTCGTAAGCATCCGCAACTACGAAAGAAGAATTAAGGTAAACCTAACCATATCATGAAACATATGGATCCAAATCAGCCCCTTACGAAGCAACGTATAAACTAGTGTAACTACTAGAGGAGAGACAACATACATCTCATCAAAATATCGAACGAATACCAAATTCACATGATTACTTATAACAAGACTTATCCCATGTCCTCAGGAACAAATGTAACTACTCACAAAGCATGTTCATGTTCAAGATCAGAGGAGTATTAATTATCATAAAGGATTTGAACATATTATCTTCCACCAAGTAAACCAACTAACATCAACTACAAGGAGTAATCAACACTACTAGCAACCCACAGGTACGAATCTGAGGTTTGGGACAAAGATCGGATACCAGAGATGAACTAGGGTTTTCAAGAGGATATGGTGCTGGTGAAGATGTTGATGGAGATTGACCCCCTCTCGATGCGAGGATCGTTGGTGATGACGATGGCTTCGATTTCCCCCTCGAGGAGGGAAGTTTCCCTAGCAAGACAGACCTACCGGAGCTCTAGATTGGTTCTGTCCAAGTTCCGCCTCCAGATGGCGGCGCTTCGTCCCAAAAGCCTACTTCTGATTTTTTTCCAGGTCAAAACCCTCAATATAGCAAAAGATGGGCGTCGGGCGCCTACCAGGTTGTCACCTCTTGGTGGCCCCCCTCTGGTAATTGTTTTGCCCAGTATTTTTTTATATATTTGAAAATAATTCTCCCTACATTTTCAGGACTTTTGGAGTTGTGCAGAATAGGTGTCTCGGATTTGCTCCTTTTCTAGTCCAGAATTCAAGCTGCCAGCATTCTCCCTATTCATGTAAACCTTATGAAATGAGAGAGAAAAGGCATAAGTATTGTACCAAAACATGTAATAACAGCCCATAATTCAATAAATATCAATATAAAAGCATGATGCAAAATGGACATATCACTTGTTGTTTTAGTTAAAATTGGAGATCATTGTTATCATGGCTCGTGTGACATTTGTGCTAGTTTTAGTGCTATACCTTTTACCTTATATCAAGAAATTATGAATGACATAGCACCCTCTAAGATTGAAGACATTGATGTCACTATTAAACTTGCAAATAGAGATACTATTACACCACTAGGGATTGTTAGAGATGTTGAAGTCTTGTGCGGAAAAATTAAGTACCCAACTGATTTCTTAGTACTTGCTTCGAAACAAGATAACTTTTGTTCCATTATATTTGATAGACCTTTCTTGAAAACTGTTAATGCTCAAATTAATTGTGCTACTGAGAAGGTCAAAGTAAACTTTGGTGATGTGTCTCATGAATTTAATTTCTTTATGTTTGGTAGACAACCACATGAAAAAGAATTACCTAGTAAGGATGAAATAATTGGTCTTGCTTCTATTGCCATGCCTCCTACTGATCCATTAGAACAATATTTTCTAGACCATGAGAATGATATGCATATGAATGAAAGATATGAGATAGATGATATATTTATTAGACAAACACCTGTTCTTAAAAATAACTTACCAGTTGATATTTTAGGGGATCCTCCTCCATCTAAGGGAGATCACGTGTTTGAACTAAAAACTTTACCTGATACCTTGAAATATGCTTATCTTGATGAAAAGAAGATATATCATGTTATTATAAGTGCTAACCTTTCAAAGCATGAAGAAAAGATATTACTTAAAAATCTAAAGAAGCACAGGGTTGCTATTGGATATACTATTGAGTATCTTAAGGGCATAAGCCCCACTCTATGTTAGCACAAGATTAATATGGAACCGGATACTAAACCTGTTATTGATCATCAATGCCGCTTAAATCCCAAGATGAGGAAGTGGTAGGAACTGAAATACTAAAGCTTCAGAAGGCAGGTATAGTTTATGCTATTGCTGATAGTAGATGGGTAAGTCGTGTTCATTGCGTTCTTGAGAAAGGAGGTATAATTGTTGTCCCTAATGATAAAAATGAACTCATTCCGCAAAGAATCATAACTGGTTATAGGATGGTAATTGAATTCAGGAAATTAAATAAAGTTGCTAGAAAAGATCATTACCCCTTGCCTTTTATTGATCAAATGTTAGAAAGACTAACTAAGCACACATACTTTTGCTTTCTTGATGGATATTCTGGTTTTTCTCAAATAGCTGTGTCAAAAGAAGACAAAAGAGAAAACTACTTTCACCTACCCTTTTGGAACCTATGCTTATAGACATATGCCTTTTGGTTTATGCAATGCACCTACTACCTTTCAAAGATGATTGACCGCTATATTCTCTGACTTTTGTGAAAAGATTGTTGAGGTTTTCATGGATGATTTTTCCGTCTACAGGACTTCTTTTGATGATTGCTTAAGCAACCTTGATCGAGTTCTGTAGAGATGTGAAGAAACTAATCTTGTCTTGAATGGGGATAAGTGCCACTTGGGCATAAAATATCTGAACGAGTTATTGAAGTAGACAAAGCTAAAGTTGATGCAATAGAGAAAATGCCATGTCCAGAAGATATCAAAGGTATAAGAAGTTTCCTTGGTCATGCTGGTTTTTATAGGCATTTCATTAAAGATTTCTCAAAGATTTCTAGGCCACTAACTAATCTTCTTCAAAAATATACTCCTTTTGTTTTTGATGATGATTGTGTAGAAGCCTTTGAAATACTTAAGAAAGCCTTGATTTCTGCACCGATTTTCCAACCACCTGATAGTAATTTACCATTTGAAATCATGTGTGATGCTATTGACTATGTTGTTGGTGCTGTTCTAGGGCAAATAGTAGACAAGAAATTGAATGTTATTGATTAAGCTAGTAAGACCATAGACAACGCTCAAAGAAATTATGCTCCACTAAGAAGGAATTTTTAGCAGTTGTGTTTGCATGTGATAAATTTAGACCTTACATTGTTGACACCAAAGTTACTATTCACACCGATCAAGCTGTTGTTAAATACCTTATGGAAAATAAAGACGTTAAATCTAGACTTATTAGGTGGGTGCTTTTTCTACAAGAGTTTGACTTGCATGTCATTGATCGGGAGGGAGCTGAAAACCCTGCAGCAGATAACTTGTCTAGGATGGAAAATGTTCTTGATGACCCACTGCCTATTAATGATAATTTTACTGATGAGAAACTTGTTGCCATAAATACTTCACATAGTACTCCTTGGTATGCTGATTATGCTAACTACGTTGTTGCTAAATATAGCACCAAGCTTCACCTATAAATAAAAGAAAAATTATTTTACGATTTACGACATTACTTTTGGGATGATCCGAATCTTTATAAAGAAGGAGGAGATGGTGTTATTAGACATTGTGTACGTGAGCATAAACAGGGACAGATCCTACACAAGTGTCACTCCGAGGCTTACGGAGGACACCATGTTGGTGATAGAACTGCACACAAGGTATTACAATCCGGTTTTTATTGGCCAACTCTTTTTAAAGATGCTTGTAAGTATGTCCATTCTTGTGATGAATGTCGAAGATTTGGTAACATGGTAGATGTCAGGAAATGCCTATGAACTATTCACTTGCTATTGAACCATTTCATGTTTAGGGATTTGATTATATGGGTCATTTTCCTTCCTCTAATGGGTATACACATATTCCAATTGATGTTGATTACGTTACTAAGTGGGTAGAAGCTATTCCAACCAGTAGTGCTGATCATAACTTCTATTAAAATGCTTAAAGATATTATTTTCCCGAGGTTTGGAGACCCTAGATATTTAATGAATGATGGTGGTTCTCATTTTATTCATGGTGCTTTCCATAAACTTCTAGCTAAATATGATGTTAACCATAGAATCGCATCGCCTTATCACCCTTAGTCTAGTGGCCAAGTTGAATTGAGCAATTGAGAAATAAAGTTAATTTTGTAAAAGACTATTAATAGATCTACAAAGAATTGGTATAAGAAACTTGATGATGCCTTATGGACTTATAGAACTGCTTACAAAAATCCGATGGGAATGTCCCCTTATAAAGCTTGTCCTTACCTCTTGAGTTAGAATATAAAGCTTATTGGGCAATTAAAGAACTTAACTATGATTTTAAACTTGATGGTGAAAAGAGGCTATTTGATATTAGCTCAATGGATGAATGGAGGACACAAGCTTATGAAAATGCCAAGTTGTTTAAGGAAAAAGTTAAAAAACGGGAGTTCAATTTAGGAGACCTAGTTCTTTTATAAAATTCTCGTTTCATATTTTTTGCAGCAAAGCTTCTCTCCAAATGGGAAGGCCCATATGTCGTTGAGTAGGTCTATCGCTCCGGTGCTATAAAGATTAACAACTTCAAAGGCAAAAGCCCTAGAGTGGTAAATGGACAAAGAATTAAGCACTATATCTCAGGTATGCCCCTTAATGTTGAATAACATTATTCAAGTTATGACTCTAGAAAAACACATAAGAGAGACCTTCCAGAACACTTCAGAAAGCTGAAAAGGGGTAGATATGTGATATGGTAAGTAAACCGACTCCAAAAATTCCAAAAAAATATTTTCTATTGGTTTTGGTATGTTAGAAAAAATCCAAAAATAAATAGGAGTCAGGGGGACCCACGAGGGAGCAACAAGCCAACAGGGTGAGGCCTAGGCCCTAGCCACGCCCTGTTGCCTTGTGGTGCCCTCGTGTGCCTCCCGGACTCCGTTTTCTTCCTGGACACCTTGATTACTATTGTTACTTGTCACTTGTTACGAATTATCATGTTGCAAAACTATTTACTACTGCTACTCATAGCACTCATAGAGAATACCTTGTTGTAAACCGCTTATCATTTACTTCTGCTTCTCGTTGGGTTCGACACTCTTACTTATCAAAAAGAGTACGTTTGATCCCTTAACACTAGTAGAAAACAGACCTTTCGTCCAAAGCATTAGTCCTGGTCTGGTTATAAGCCGGTACTAAAGACGGTATTAGTCTCGGTTCGTGCCGGCTCCAACGGCTAGGAGTAGGGAAACCTTTAGTATCGGCTCGTGAGCGATCTTTAGTACAGGTTCGTGTCACGAGCCGGTACTAAAGGGGGTATGGCAGGCTTTTGGACAGACTTGGGCCCCGCGTGCACCTTTAGTACCGGCTGGTGACACCAACCGGTACTAAAGGGCAACCTTTAGTACCAGCTGGTGTCACCAGCCGGTACTAAAGACTTCCTACATATACGCTTCCTCCGCAGCCGGTCAAAGGGGCTCGATCATTTCTCTGTTTTCTCCCCTTTTCTTCTTCTTGCTCGAAGCTCATCCTTCATTTTGCCAAGGATTTGTCAAGATTTAAAGGCACCCCATCTATCCAAGTGTTCATAAAAGTTAGCAACTTTGCTCCTTCATCTCTCATTGCTAGATTAGCTTGTGGTATGCTCAAAGATATGTGATTTGTGGGTTTTAGCTAGGTTTTGGAGGAGTGATCATTGTGCGGGAATTTTTTTGATTTATATGCAATTTGAGCTCAAATTAACTTGTTAGGTTGCATATGTGTAGGTGTGGTTTATTTGGTGCCTTCCCATCCCCGGCCGTCCTAACCACCGTCGATCGTCCGCACCGTCTCGTCGCCGCACCGTCCACCTTGGTGAGCCTCTTATTCTTCTTAAAACCTTTTTTTAAAATACTTGTATGATTTAGGTAGCTGCGTGTACGGTTTTATTACTTGTATTATTGTTAGTTATTCTATAGTGTCATGGTTATGGTATCCGCCCACGTCGGCCCTCGTCCAGTCTATGATTCAGATGTGGTATGTCGTTATCTTTTATAACTATTTCACACATCATCTAGTGTCTATGACAATTAATTATGCCACCAAATTGACATAGATGTTTTTATCTATAGGAAGTAGTTGAACCAGAAATTCCAACCGACTATGCTATTCTGCTCGAGAAATTAACACAAGCTAAAAAATAAATTGATCATTTGAAAGAAAAATTGAAAAGAACTGAAGATGAGAAGATGGGATTGGAGTTGCATGTTGCCGATATCGTCCATGATCACAAGAACAAGATGGCTAGAATGCGCTTGAAGCATAGAAAGATTAGAAAATATGTCATTGATAAAGAGGCTTGGTATCATTATGCCGTTGGCTCAATTGTTACTTTAGTTGCGATTATGATCGCATTTGTTGTTGCATTTACATGTTTTAGATAATTGTATGTTGTTTTATGAGATGTATGTATGAACTATAAGTATCTATTATTTGCAGTAATAACATTTGGTCACTGCTAGCTCTACTTTTGGTTGTAATGTGATGATGAAGTTGTATTAATTTGGTCACTTTGATGTTGTGTAGTGAACATGAGCCGGCAATGGATGTACGATGACTGACTAAGTCCAGGGTTTCTTAATGGCCTGCATGATTTTATTCGTGTGGCTGAGGCAAACAAGCAGAATGGTTTCATGTGTTGTCCATGTCGTGACTGTAAGAATGATAGGAATTACTCTACCTCAAAACCCCTTCACTACCACCTCCTGAAGTCCGGTTTCATGTCCAGCTATAGCTGTTGGACCAAGCATGGAGAAAGAGGGGTTATAATGGAAGACAATGAAGAAGAAGAGGAATATGACAACTATCCTTTCGCCGATACAACAATGGGGGAAGTTGAAGAAGAGGCATCAATGGGGGAAGCTAAAGAAGAGGCATCAGATGAGCCCGCTGATGATTTGGGTCGGGTCCGTGCTCATGCACAGAGAAACTGCGAAAATGACAAGGAGAGGTCGAAGTTGAAATGCATGTTACAGGATCACAAGAAATTATTGTATCCAAATTGTGAAGATGACCAGAAAAAGCTGGGTACCACACTGGAATTGCTGCAATGGAAGGTGAAGAATGGTGTAACTGACAAGGGATTTCAAGAATTGCTGATAATGATAAAGAAGATGCTTCCAAAGGATAATTAATTGCCCGAAAGTATGTACGAAGCAAAGAAGGTTGTCTGCCCTCTAGGATTAGAGGTGCAGAAGATACATGCATGCCCTAATGACTGCATCCTCTACCGCGGTGAGGAGTACGAGAATTTGGATGCATGCCCGGTATGCGGTGCACTGCGCTATAAGATCCCCCACGATGACCCTGGTGATGTGGAGGGCGAACGCCACTGGAAGAGGGTTCCTGCCAAGGTGATGTGGTATGCTCCTATAATACCATGGTTGAAACGTTTGTTCCAAAACAAAGAGCATGCCAAGTTGTTGCGATGGCACAAAGAAGAACATAAGAAAGACGGGATGTTGAGAGCACCCACTGACGGGTCGCAATGGAGAAAAATTGAGAGGGAGTTCAAGGACATTGCAGCTAACGCAACGAACTTATGGTTTGGTCTTAGTACAGACGACATGAATCCTTTTGGGGAGCAGAGCTCCAGCCACAGCACCTGGCCCGTGACTCTATGTATGTACAACCTTCCTCCTTGGTTGTGCATGAAGCAGAAGTTCATTATGATGCCAGTGCTCATCCAAGGCCCGAAGCAACCCGGAAACGACATTGATGTCTACCTAAGGCCACTAGTTGATGAACTTCTACAGTTGTGGAAAAAACCAGGTGTACGTGTGTGGGATGCGCACACACAGAAGGAAATTGACCTACGAGCGTTGATGTTTGTAACCATCAATGATTGGCCTGCTCTTAGTAACCTTTCAGGACATACGAACAAGGGATACAATGCATGCACGCACTGTTTAGATGATACTGAAAGTATATATTTGGATAAATGTAAGAAGAATGTGTACCTAGGACATCGTCGATTTCTACCTATCAAGCATATCTTAAGAAAGGCAGGCAACCCTTTCAAAGGTGAGCCAGATAACCGGAAGAAGCCTAGCCTCCGTACTGGTGAATATATATTTCATATGGTTAAGGATTTACAGGTAATCTTTGGAAAGGGTCCTGGCGGACAATCTGTTCCGAATGACGCCAACAGACACGCACCCATGTGGAAGAAGAAATCTATATTTTGGGAACTTGAATATTGGAAAGCCCTAGAGGTCCGCAATGCAATCGATGTGATGCACGTGACGAAGAATCTTTGTGTGAACCTTCTAGGCTTCTTGGGCATGTATGGAAAGACAAAAGATACACCGGAGGCACGGGAGGACAAGCAAAGAATTAACGAAAAAGACGCCATGCCTCCAAAGCAGTATCAAGGTCCTGCCAGCTACGCTCTTACGAACGAAGAGAAGGAAATCTTTTTTGAATGCCTGCTCAGTATCAAGGTCCTGTCTGGCTTCTCGTCGAATATAAAGGGAATAATAAATATGGCAGAGAAAAATTTCAAAATCTAAAGTCTGATGACTGCCACGTGATTATGATGCAATTACTTCTGGTTGCACTTAGGGGGCTTCTACCGGAAAATGTTCGATTAGCCATTGTTAAGATATGCGCATTCCTCAATGCAATTTCCTAGAAGTTAATCGATCCATAAATCCTACAAAGGTTACAGAATGACCTAGTCCAATGTCTTGTTAGTTTCGAGTTGGTGTTCCCTCCATCCTTCAATATTATGACGCACGTTCTAGTTCACCCAATCGAAGAGATTAACATTCTGGGTCTTGTATTTGTAAACAATATGTTCCCCTTTGAGAGGTTCATGGGAGTCTTAAAGAAATATGTTCATAATTGTGCTAGGCCAGAAGGAAGCATCGCCAAGGGATATGGAACACAGGAGGTTATTGAGTTTTGTGTTGACTTTGTTCCTGACATTAAGCCAATTGGTCTTCCTGAATCGCGGCATGAGGGGAGACTGGGTGGAAATGGCACATTAGGAAAGAAAGAAGCAATAAATATGGACTGGCATTCTTTCACTCAAGCACACTACACGGTTCTACAGAATTCCACCTTGGTGACTCCATATATGGAGGAACACAAGGATATTGTACGGTCCAAGAACCCGAAGCAGTCTGACCCCTAGATTGAACATAAACACGTGGAGACTTTTGCCGGTTGGTTGCAAACAAAGCTCATCAATGATAACGATGTTCTAGATGAACTGTACTGGTTGGGCAAGACACCAAGTTCGGCTATAACGACTTTCAAAGGGTACGAGATAAATGGGAATACATTTTACATGATCGCCCAAGATAAAAAGAGCACCAACCAAAATAGTGGTGTCCGCTATGATGCAACCAACTTTCAAGACACGTATTATGGTTACATAGAGGATATATGGGAACTTGACTATGGACCTGATCCTAAGGTCCCTTTGGGTCGGTGCAAATGGGTCAAATATACTGGAGGCGGGATACAGGTAGACCCGCAGTACGGAATGACAACAGTGGATCTCAACAATCTTTGATACACAGATGACTCATTTGTCCTAGCCAATGATGTGGCTCGGGTTTTATATGTGAAGGACATGTCTAGCAAACCGAGGAGAAAAAAGACAAGGAAGCGAATACATCATATGATGAGCCAAAGTGCCACATAATTCTTTTAGGGAAAAGAAACATTGTGGGACTGGAGGACAAGATAGACATGTCAGAAGATTATGAAAAGTTTCATGAAATCCCTCCCTTCAGAGTGAAGACTGACCCAAGCATCCTGTTAATGATGAAGATTCTCCATGGTTACGGCGCAATCATAAGCAGGGGACAAACACGCAGAAAAAGTCTTACACCGCGAGATCCCACTCTGGGATGTGACCAGCTTCACCGTCATCACTTTCCATGTGAAGGACATGCATGCATTTTCTAGCATGGTATCTTTGTAACAGTTTGTACACCAAGTGCATCCAGTTTGTACACGAAGTGTTTGCCGTAACCCTCTCAAGTCTTTATAAGTTGCTATGTGGGTGAAATTATGATGTCATGCCAAGTTACAACCTTTTCAGAGTTCATTTGTACTGCTTTTCCAATTCAGGGTCATTTAGCTCAAAATAAATCATTAAATGCATGAAAAATATCAAATGAAGTCAGAAAGGGTTGAAAATTGATGATGTGCCTTTTAATGGTGCATATTGAACACACAAATAGTATGGAGCTAAAATAAGTTATTAAAAATGAAATCCCTTTGTAATAAATGAGTTTTCGTTCGAAACCCACATACTTCGAAAGAGATTGTCCAATTTATACACGAAGTGCATCCAGTTTTTGCCGTAACACTCTCAACACTTTACAAATTGCTATGTGGATGAAATTATGATGTCATGCCAAGTTATAACCTTTTGAGTGTTCATTTGTACTGATTTTCAAATACAGGGTCATTTAGCTCAAAATAAATCATTAAATGCATGAAAAATATCAAATGAAGTCAGAAACGGTTGAAAATTGATGATGTGCCTTTTAATGGTGCATATTGAATACACAAACAGTATGGAGCTAAAATAAGTTATGAAAAATGAAATCCCATGTAATTAATGAGTTTTCGTCCGAAACCCTCATACTTCGAAAGAGATTGTCCAATTTATACACGAAGTGCATCCAGTTTTTGCCGTAACACTCTCAACTCTTTAGAAGTTGCTATGTGGGTGGAATTATGATGTCATGCCAAGTTATAACCTTTTCAGAGTTTATTTGTATTGCTTTTCAAATTCAGGGTCATTTAGCTCAAATTAAATCATTAAATGCATGAAAAATATCAAATGAAGTCAGAAAGGGTTGAAAATTGATTATGTGCCTTTTAATGGTGCATATTGAACACACAAACAGTATGGAGCTAAAATAAGTTATTAAAAATGAAATCCCTTTGTAATAAATGAGTTTTCGTTCGAAACCCACATACTTCGAAAGAGATTGTCCAATTTATACACGAAGTGCATCCAGTTTTTGCCGTAACACTCTCAACTCTTTAGAAGTTGCTATGTGGGTGGAATTATGATGTCATGCCAAGTTACAACCTTTTCAGAGTTTATTTGTATTGCTTTTCAAATTCAGGGTCATTTCGCTGAAAATAAATCATTAAATGCCTGGAAAATATCAAATGAAGTCAAAAAGGGTTGAAAATGATGATATGCCTTTGAATGGTGCATATTGAACACACAAAAAGTATGGAGCTAAAATAAGTTATTAAAAAAGAAATACCTTTGTAGTAAATGAGTTTTCGTCTAAAACCCTCATACTTCGAAAGAGATTGTCCAATTTATACACGAAGTGCATCCAGTTTTTGCCGTAACACTCTCAACTCTTTAGAAGTCGCTATGTGGGTGAAATTATGATGTCATGCCAAGTTATAACCTTTTCAGAGTTCATTTGTACTGCTTTTCAAATTCAGGGTCATTTAGCTCAAAATAAATCATTAAATACATGAAAAATATCAAATGAAGTCAGAAAAGGTTGAAAATTGATGATGTGCCTTTGAATGGTGCATATTGAACACACAAAAAGTATGGAGTTAAAATAAGTTGTTAAAAATGAAATCCCTTTGTAATAGATGTGTTTTCGTCCGAAACCCTCATATTTCGAAAGTGATTGTCCAATTTGTACCCGAAGTGCACGAAGTGTTTGTCGTAACCCTCTCAACTCTTTAGAAGTTGCTATGTGGGTGAAATTATGATGTCATGCCAAGTTACAACCTTTTCAGAGTTCATTTGTACTGCTTCTCAAATTCAGGGTCATTTATCTCAAAATAAATCATTAAATGCATGAAAAATATCAAATGAAGTCAGAAAGGGTTGAAAATTGATGATGTGCCTTTTAATCGTGCATATTGAACACACAAACAGTATGGAGCTAAAAATAAGTTATTAAAAATGAAATCCCTTTGTAAGTAATGAGTTTTCGTCCGAAACCCTCATACTTCGAAAGAGATTGTCCAATTTATACACGAAGTGCATCCAGTTTTTGTCGTAACACTCTCAACTCTTTAGAAGTTGCTATGTGGGTGGAATTATGATGTCATGCCAAGTTACAACCTTTTCAGAGTTTATTTGTATTGCTTTTCAAATTCAGGGTCATTTAGCTCAAAATAAATCATTAAATGAATGAAAAATATCAAATGAAGTCAGAAAGGGTTGAAATTGATGATGTGCCTTTTAATGGTGCATATTGAACACACAAACAGTATGGAGCTAAAATAAGTTATTAAAAATGAAATCCCTTTGTAATAAATGAGTTTTCGTTCGAAACCCACATACTTCGAAAGAGATTGTCCAATTTATACACGAAGTGCATCCAGTTTTTGCCGTAACACTCTCAACTCTTTAGAAGTTGCTATGTGGGTGAAATTATGATGTCATGCCAAGTTATAACCTTTTGAGTGTTCATTTGTACTGATTTTCAAATACAGGGTCATTTAGCTCAAACTAAATCATTAAATGCATGAAAAATATCAAATGAAGTCAGAAACGGTTGAAAATTGATGATGTGCCTTTTAATGGTGCATATTGAACACACAAACAGTATGGAGCTAAAATAAGTTATGAAAAATGAAATTCCTTTGTAATTAATGAGTTTTCGTCCGAAACCCTCATACTTCGAAAGAGATTGTCCAATTTATACATGAAGTGCATCCAGTTTTTGCCGTAACACTCTCAACTCTTTAGAAGTTGCGATGTGGTTGGAATTATGATGTCATGCCAAGTTACAACCTTTTCAGAGTTTATTTGTATTGCTTTTCAAATTCAGGGTCATTTAGCTCAAAATAAATCATTAAATGCATGAAAAATATCAAATGAAGTCAGAAAGGGTTGAAAATTGATGATATGCCTTTTAATGGTGCATATTGAACACAAAAACAGTATGGAGCTAAAATAAGTTATTAAAAATGAAATCCCTTTGTAATAAATGAGTTTTCGTTCGAAACCCACATACTTCGAAAGAGATTGTCCAATTTATACACGAAGTGCATCCAGTTTTTGCCGTAAAACTCTCAACTCTTTAGAAGTTGCTATGTGGGTGAAATTATGATGTCATGCCAAGTTATAACCTTTTGAGTGTTCATTTGTACTGATTTTCAAATACAGGGTCATTTAGCTCAAAATAAATCATTAAATGCATGAAAAGTATCAAATGAAGTCAGAAACGGTTGAAAATTGATGATGTGCCTTTTAATGGTGCATATTGAACACACAAACAGTATGGAGCTAAAATAAGTGATGAAAAATGAAATCCCTTTGTAATTAATGAGTTTTCGTCCGAAACCCTCATACTTCGAAAGAAATTGTCCAATTTATACACGAAGTGCATCCAGTTTTTGCCGTAACACTCTCAACTCTTTAGAAGTTGCGATGTGGGTGGAATTATGATGTCATGCCAAGTTACAACCTTTTCAGAGTTTATTTGTATTGCTTTTCAAATTCAGGGTCATTTAGCTCAAAATAAATCATTAAATGCATGAAAAATATCAAATGAAGTCAGAAAGGGTTGAAAATTGATGATATGCCTTTTAATGGTGCATATTGAACACAAAAACAGTATGGAGCTAAAATAAGTTATTAAAAATGAAATCCCTTTGTAATAAATGAGTTTTCGTTCGAAACCCACATACTTCGAAAGAGATTGTCCAATTTATACACGAAGTGCATCCAGTTTTTGCCGTAGCACTCTCAACTCTTTAGAAGTTGCTATGTGGGTGGAATTATGATGTCATGCCAAGTTACAACCTTTTCAGAGTTTATTTGTGTTGCTTTTCAAATTCAGGGTCATTTCGCTCAAAATAAAACATTAAATGCATGGAAAATATCAAATGAAGTCAAAAAGGGTTGAAAAATGATGATATACCTTTGAATGGTGCATATTGAACACACAAAAAGTATGGAGCTAAAATAAGTTATTAAAAAAGAAATACCTTTGTAGTAAATGAGTTTTCGTCTAAAACCCTCATACTTCGAAAGAGATTGTCCAATTTATACACGAAGTGCATCCAGTTTTTGCCGTAACACTCTCAACTCTTTAGAAGTCGCTATGTGGGTGAAATTATGATGTCATGCCAAGTTATAACCTTTTCAGTGTTCATTTGTACTGATTTTCAAATTCAAGGTCATTTAGATCAAAATAAATCATTAAATGCGTGAAAAATATCAAATGAAGTCAGAAAGGGTTGAAAATTGGTGATGTGCCTTTTAATGGTGCATATTGAATACACAAACAGTATGGAGCTAAAATAAGATATTAAAAATCAAATCCCTTTGTAATAAATGAGTTTTCGTCCGGAAACCACATACTTCGAAAGAGATTGTCCAATTTATACACGAAGTGCATCCAGCTTTTGCCGTAACACTCTCAACTCTTTAAAAGTTGCTATGTGGGTGGAATTATGATGTCATGCCAAGTTACAACCTTTTCAGAGTTTATTTGTATTGCTTTTCAACTTCATGGTCATTTAGCTCAAAATAAATCATTAAATGCATGGAAATATCAAATGAAGTCAGAAAGGGTTGAAAAATGATGATATGCCTTTGAATGGTGCATATTGAACACACAAAAAGTATGGAGCTAAAATAAGTTATTAAAAATGAAATCTTTTTGTAATAGACGATTTTTCGTTCGAAACTCTCATACTTCGAAAGAAATTGTCCAATTTGTATACGAAGTGCATCCAATTTTTGTCGTAACCCTCTCAACTCTTTAGAAGTTGCTATGTGGGTGAAATTATGATGTCATGCCAAGTTACATCCTTTTCAGAGTTTATTTGTACTGCTTTTCAAACTCGAGATATGACATTTCAAATACCATTTAATCAAATTGTCTTATACAGCAGTTTAAGTTGTTCAAACATGCATGGAAACGGCATAAATAGATTCTTTATATTTTTCAGATATTTTTTTCATATATTATTTATTTCCATTGGAGTCATAGTTTTTTTATGATTTTTTAAAGTTTAGGGGTTTTTCTAAAGATAATAAAGAAATAATGAATTAAATAACCTTTAGAACCGGTGCGAGCCACGCACTGGTACTAAAGGTCCACCGCCCTTCGTGTTTTTGAGGAGGACCTTTAGTACCGGTGCGTGTCTTGCACCGGTACTAAAGGGTCTTTAGTACTGGTGCGTGCCATGCACCGGTAGTAAAGGTCCTCCACGTATAAATAGGGAGGACTCGTCTCGGTGCGAGCCACGCACCGGGAGAAGTCATTTGCGCGCCGACAGGCTGCCGGAATCTACCGTTGCTGCCGCCCGCCGCCCCGACGCCACGCGCCGCCCCGAGCCTGCCGTCTCGACGCCGCCCGCAGCCCCGCCGGCCGCCCCCCGCCCCTGCCGCCGGCCGCCCCCACCCCTAAGTCGTCGTCGTGAGTCTTCCCTCGTTTTTTGTTTAGTTTAGGTTTTAGTTTAGATTTAGTTTAGGTTTACCTTAGTTTAATTTAGCTAGATTTTGTTTAGTTTAGGTTTAGTTTAGGTTTAATTTAGTTTAGATTTTGTTTACTTTAGGTTTAGTTTAGGTTTAGTTTTGGTTTAATTTAGTTTAGATTTAGATTTTGTTTAGTTTAGGTTTAGTTTAGGTTTTATTTAGTTTATATTTTGTTTAGTTTAGGTTTAGTTTAGGTTTAATTTAGTTTAGGTTTAGTTTAGTTTTAGGTTTAGTTTAGGGCCCCCCGACTCCGACACGACACCCCGACACTCCGACATGGCACCCCCGACCACGACACAGCACCCCGACCCCGACACGACACCGCCGACACCCCGACCCCGACAAGACACCCTAACACGGCACCCCCGACCATGACACATCACCCCTACCCCGACACGACACCCCCGACACCCCGACACGACAGCCTCGACACCCTGACCCCGACCACGACACATCACCCCTATTTAGTTAGTTAGTTAGTTAGGTTGTCAGGTTAGTTTAGTTAGTTTAGTTACTTAGGTTAGTTTAGTTAGGTAGGTAGGTAGGTTCTTAGGTTATTAGGGTATGTGTTAATTTGGGTAATTTTGTTAGATGCTAAGTGTTATTTAATTTCTTAAGTGTTATTTGATTTGTTAGATGCTAAGTGTTAATTTTGCTACGTTTTATTTAATTTGTTCTCAGAATTAAGTGTTTCTTCTCGACATCGACGATGCCGATCCCGCATCCTCGTCGTCGAGTCGCCGAAGGAGGTCACTTGCTTGAGTCGGGGGGCCATGTCAGGGATTGGGCTCCGCCGGGCTAGTACTGGGAGGCACTGCCTTCCGGACGACGCAGCTTGGTAAGGAGCCAGCCCGTCATCGACTCGGAGGTTCTGTGGTGGCAGCTGCATGGGCCACGAGTTTTCGGAGGCTTGAGTCCCCCGCGGAGGTGGTACAGTACCATGTCAGCAAGGAGAACGAGCACGTCCGTCGCTACATGGCAGCTTTGGAGGCTAGGTCCGACAATACCTAGCAGATTCTTCAGGGATCTCACTGTAGCTATGTTCCTGTGATGGTTCCTTCTCTTTGGGTGTCCACCACCCGCCCCGATATCCGCCGGGTGCTAGGGTTCTAGCTAGATCGTGGATGGACTTGTTCAAGTGTACGACTCACTAGATACACTAGAACAATCATACGTGGACTTCTATTTTATGATAGAACGGTAATTTCAATCTTTATCGACCTCGCTTTCTTTCCTTATTTCCTGATATTAAAGTAATTATAATAACTCTTTCGTTCTTTTTCTTTATCGTGTAGTGTTTGGAAAAAGATGATAGAAAAACCCATCACGGTCGTCAATGGAAACCGAAGCTGAAGTGGAAAAAGATGCAGGTAATTAAGTAGTACTACTAGGTCCGCGCATCTCTTTAATTCTAGTTTCAATACCATTATCATGCTTGATTATTAATTATCCTATTGTATTCTATTCTTTTGCAAAGTGCACGAAGCAGCCACAGGGGACAAATTTGTGTGGATACTTCCTCTGCGAGAACATTCGCATCCAGACCGAAGACCGTATACGTCGCACAGGAGCACGTCAAAGACAACTCCAGGTTTGACAGATAATGTCGATGCTCTCACCCGAGAAACGCTTTGTAGCTCTTCAAGAGGAATTTGCGGCATTTCTTCTTCGACATGTCGTTGATGTAAATGGAGAGCACTATTCCTTACCGTCGCCTCAATAATGACAGCAAATCAGTAGTAGAAAACTGAGATTTCATCTGGAGCACTAGCTAGCTAGTCCCAGCCGGGTTTTGGGCCTTAGGTTATAAGTCCCAGAATATATAAGGATGTGTAATTCCATTTGTATATATACTGTGTATGAGATATTGTATATTATATTACATATATATATGCATCAACTTATTTAATGTTTACAGTATGTAGCACCGTAAAATAAATTTGAAATGAATGGAAAACACAATGAATAGAGAGGAAAACTAAAACTTAATTAAAAGCGAAAAAAACAACAAAACACTTAGTGCCGGTTGGTATCATCAACCGGTACTAAAGGTCCTCCATCACCAACCCACGCAGGCAGCCACGTTGTGGGCCTTTAGTATCGGTCCGTGGTCCAACCGGTACTAAAGGTCCAGACCTTTAGTCCGAACCCTTTAGTATCGGTTGGGGAACCGGTACTAAAGGCACATCTCGATCGGGACTACTGGTCGACATTCCATTAGTGTAACGTGTGGGTCATCAAGCGTATGTCATGAGTTTACCCCCCCCCCCCCCCCGACTCGCACTCATTGATCTTTATTTTTCCCTCAGACAACCCGGTGGGTCTTCCTGCAAGCCTAAAAATCGGTTGCGAGTCATAAAAATGTGATATTTACTTTTTCTTGAAAATACCAGCTACGATAGATTTAGAAAATTGTTTTTGCTACTTTTTTGGCAACAGTAATTTTGTTTCTTCTCAATCGATTTTCTCGTACGTGTGACCACTTCTATAAATGCTGCATTATGCGGTGGTGTGACGAGCTTGTTCTAGGTATATGTCCCAATCAACGTTTGGAAGGTTGCGATGTCTATGTTTATGTGTGTTAAGAGTGAGATCCCACGGTGATGTGATGGGCTTCTTCCCTAAGAAGGCACATGCACGTTGTATGTTCGTTTATTTTTATACTATATTGCCCTTTTAAAAATCTTCTTATCATGTTTCATCCACTAAAGATTTTGCATGCCAGACTACATAAGCAATTTTTGTTTCAAGTAACTTAACCTCTACCCACTTTGCGAAGCATCGCTTGAAATAAAACTGTTTTTTCGGAAAGTTGCACTATTTTATTCTTGGTCTCACATATTATTGTACACCGTAAGTTTTGTGCAAAGCATGCGCAACTTTTATATAGTTAATTTCCTGGTTCATTTTTTGTATCATAGAAATTCTGTTATATACTTGTTTATTTTTCTTTTTCAATCAAGGTAAAAACCACTCCAGAAATTCTATGCATTGTAGTTAATTTTTGTTTATTTGTCTATGTTCTTTTTTTTTGGAAATCTATCTATCTTATTTAAAATGTTGTTATTTTTTTTTCACCACAGTATCATGGGCTAGTCAGACAAATTAGAGCAAACAAAGGATCATATTGGACGGCCCATTGTCGATTCAGATGCAACCGAAAGCAAAGAGAATACGGAAAGAAAGACGGCAGCGTTGCATACAAATGCAAATAAAAAATTGACTGAAATGCTTCAAAATCTGCAGCCAGGATAGACACCCTTAATTACGAAATTACTTTGTCATTATTCGTTATGTATAGTTACTCACAGCATCACACGTACATGTATGCATTGCACGTTTACAAATTACAAATACTACTGTAGGAAATAAGGACATATGGTTAGGGGCTCAGAGCGCGCTGCAGTCTGCGGTCTGGAACGAAAGCTGTCCCTTGCCGATGTCGTAGAGCAGGTGCAAGTCTTGCTGCTGGAAGTTGCCGATGATGCTCTCGTCCCCTCCTTGCTCGATCAGCATGCACGCCGTGGACTTGTCCACGGGCGCCCAGTAGCTCCCTGGCGGCACCGCCATATCCGCACCGCCGCTGAAGTGGAACAGCATCGCCGGCACGAGCTTGTCGAAGTCGTGCCGTGCCACACACATGTCCAGTCCGCTGTCTGCCGGCGGCTGCACGAGGCTGCGGTTCAGTTGCCGGGCCACTTCCTTTCTCAGCGCCCCGTACGCGGCGTCCGCGAGGGACGTGAATGGGCTGCCGGTGTCGATGAAGACCCCGCCGGACCAAACCCCGGTGTCGATCTGCCTGAGCTCGAACGCCGCACTCGGGATCGGCAGCTTGGTCTTTCCCACCGTGATCCCCACCAAAGGGAGGTAGTAGAACGTGTTATAGGGGTAATCTTTGGGGCTCTTCACGAACGGCATGGACGTCACGGCGCCGCCGCCGCTCAAGCTTGCCGACGCGCCGACGAACAGATGGCTGGAAGCGCCGTGGCTGTGGAAGTAGGGGGTGAGGCAGTAGGAGAACTTTGTGGCGCCCGTCTGAGAGATCAGCGAGAGGCGGCCGCGGCCGAGCCCGATGAGCCCGGACGCGCCGTTCAGGGAGCCCTTGGAGATCCGCGCCAGGCTCACGCACCCGAAGGCGAGCCTCGCCGCGCCGGACTGGAACGTGAAGGTCTCGGTACCGAGCGACCCGACGATGCCACCAGCACCGTAGGTGACGATGAACGTGCAGCTGCCGTCCAGGCCGCAGAGGTGCACGCGGTTGGCAGCGCACAGCTTCGTGCTGTCAGCGCACGGCACGGGCGCGAAGCTCGCCGAACGCGACAGGTTGTAGTAGGGCAGGTCCTGCTTGGCGCAGGATTTGAGGCACGTCGTCGCGCACTGCGTCCAGATGAGGTTGCTGCCGGTGTCGATGAGGGCCTCCGCGCGCTGCGGCGGGTCGCCGATGAGGTACTCGGCGATGTACTGCCGGGTGGCCAGGTGGACCGGCGCGCTCACGTCGCCGAACGCCCGACGCTGCTGCTGCTGCTGCTTTGAGGCCAGGCGTTCCCGGCTTACGGCAACGGCGCGCCGCACGCGCTCCTCCGTGGTGTAGCCCGCCTTGTCGTCGACGTGGGTGAGCTTAATGCGGAGTCCGGCGCTGCTGCATGTGACTAGGCTTGCACTGGAGCACAGTAGCACGAGCAGGAACACCAGAGTTCGAGCCATTTTTCGTCGTTTGAGAGACCCTGTTCGCTCCTGTAGAAGCTAGCTAATTGCTGGTGACGAGTGGCGGAATAGAGGCTGAACATAAATCGATGCTAGCTATCGTCCTTGACATTCTTGAGGATAGACAATGGGTGGCAATGCACAAATTGTTTTTTTCTTTTGCGAGAATGCACAAATAGTTTTGTTTTCTTTTTTGGGAAAATGCACAAATTGTTTGACGCCAGGTTGACTTACAAATTACCAATCACTGTCGACATCGACGCTGAACATGACTGCACTGGCAGCATGCGTGAGATCCAAGGACCGATGGGGTCGGTCAGGTATATTCGTTCGCTCTCCCTACAATTTATAGAAATTTTGTGCAAATTCAATAATTTCTGTAGGTTTTTTATGGTGCCATCTTCGGTGGAGTTGAAGTCAGTAAATCCTCATGAGCAATGGGCGTACCTGGTCAGGAACGTCGACGTAGAAAAGCCGTCGGCATAGGGACCTACGTCGCTAGCCTCCGTACGGTCGTCGACATAGATACACCGTCGGCAACCTTTGCCACATGACGGTGGATGATGGCACCACCGTCGGGCGGCTCACAACCGGAGGCAGCCGCGTGGCATCTATATGTCGACGGCTAAGCCGTCGGCACACGTGTGAAACTATGCCGACGGCTTGGCCGTCGGCATATAGGGCCACGTGGCGCTCGTTGGCTTGTCCTGGCACACGGCTATGTCGACGGTGATGCCGTCGGCATAGGTGCAGAGCTGAGCCGACGGGGGGCCGTCGACTTACGTTTGCCACGTGGCGGTCCCTGGTGCGTCCTGGCGTAGGATATGCCGGCGGCTATGGTGTCGACACATCTCCTATCTGTTTTTTTTAATTCCTGCTCATATTCAATTCAAATAGACAGCACAAATATACAAATACACATATATAGACAACACATATATATCATAGATCCACGTCATTATCACCACAAGATAAGTATTATTATTACAACATAAGTTGAATGAACACAACATAAGTCGAAACAACACAACATAAGTCGAATCATCACGACATAAGCATCTACGCCAACATAATAGAGAAGCATGAAAGATAGAAGTCACGACCACCACCAGCCAGAGGCTTAAGCGCCAGGACGTCCACCACAAAGTTCGTCACCGCCAAGACCGCCCATGCCCAGGTCGTCACTACTACCGGCACCGCTACCGTCAAGACCACCACCGCTACCTCCTCGATGGATCGGAGTGATCGGGCTCCATGACTCGGGAGTGATGCCATAATTGGCACCACCACCAACACATGATCCACTCGTTCCCTGCATGTTTGAAAAGAGATGTTAAAGAGATATATGATTGTGTTGAATAAACGATAAGTAGTGGTTGAATATTTTCGGGATGTATAAACGGGAGTCGGATAGTACCGTGCCAGAAATTCTTCAAACGTAAGCCGCACTGGTTGTTCTCCAGCAGGTGGTGGTGGTGGTTCCATTACAAGAACCATGTCGGCCGCGAAGGAGTCAAAAACGAGCTGCATGTTAGTTGACCAAGCAAACACGAACATCTGAAGAAATGAAAGTGCAAATATGAAAGTCAAATGAAAGGGGCTAAACTAACCTTCATCATGCGACTGCTATGGTTCGTGACTGCTGCAGCTCTCCCATTCCACGCCATGGTCTCCTTACATGTGTACTCCATGTAGGACTACAATATGACATGATGAAACTCATAAAACATCTCAATGTGGAAAATAAAGTGAGAAAAAAGGAAGATAAGAGGAAAAATTCTTACAGAGTGTTGCTGGGCTAGGAGGGACTGTGAGTGTGCAATGGTCGTGCTCGGGTGCGAGCTCAGGCTCGGGTTGGTAGCTCCCAGCCGTGTATAGGAGATAGAAGGAGTGACCACAGCATCTAGAAGCGGGTGTCGACCATGACTCTTCGGCCCTATGCCGACCACCGCCCTGTCGTCCGTAGCCTCTTTTATGGGGTCAGGTGTGTCAAGATTGAACCCCACATACACCTCCTTGTAGGCCTAAAGGTGTTGGCCGGACTTGTCGTAGTACTTGCCCTTGCCATCCTTGGGCTTAGTCCGCACATGGGCTTAGTCCGCACATGGACTAGCTCCCACGCCTCCATGTCTGAGAGCGGCTGCTTCAATTTCTCTTCCTGCACCACCAAACACCACCAAACAGAGGTTGGTTTTCTTGCATATCATCTAGCAACTTCTTTGCTTTAGCCATAAGTCTTCCCATTATGGTTCCTCTTGTAGCGTGTCAAGCCTAATTTTCAACATAAGAGTTAAAGCATTATAAAACTTATGGAGAATTAACCATTCTTTCATCTCGTGGTTAGGACAATTACTTATGGCCTCCTTCGTTCGATCCCACACAAGCGCTAGTGACTCACGTTCTTCCTGCTTAAAACTTGTTATCGGCGAACGCAATTGCATAATTTTTGCAGGGGGACAAAAACTTGCTGTAGTATTCAGACCATGAAGTTATACTGCCTCTAGGCAAAGCTAGAAGCCATTCTTTAGCTTTTCCTCTCATAGAGAAAGGAAATAGACGCAACTTCAAAGCATCAGGTTCATAGTCTTTAATAAGTGTCCTGTTACACAACTCGGAAAAATTGAGCAAATGCATACCGGCATCTTCAGAAGCAGAGCCTCCCAATAAGTCTTTTTGAACCATAGAGACTAAGGAAATCGACTAAGTTGTTCTATGGGTTCACGCATACAGCTATTGCTTGGAGAAGCAAAGTCTTCAAGTTTTTGAGCCATAGTAAAAAAATGGGTTTGCGGTGACAACATTAGGCACAAAAATAAAACTGGAACAAGAACAAAAGCTTAAAATAAAAACTAAAATAAAGACTCTAACAAAAACTCTAACACAATGACTAGCAACACAAGTCCTTCAAGGCGACGGTGCCAGAAAAAGGGTTGGTGAGACCTTTTAATGATCCGGTATGGATGGCAGAAAGGTTCCACGCCTTTTTCCCTAGAGAGTAACCCTGAGTTATCGAAGCCACGAGAGGACATGCACTACGACAAGTGCTTCTAGAAAGCTTTTGAGAGAGAGTTAAATTCCTGTTTTTAGTAACCGGATCATTAACACCTACAAATGTAAACACGAGAATTAAAACATGCATGGGTATGAGGACTTGATTCTTACAGCCATATGTTTGTGATCAAGATCATCATGATTGTGCTTTGGAAGACACTCGTTAAGATGTGTTTGCAACGAGACGAAGTGGGGGATGTCCCCAAATTACATCTTGACCAGCATGCATCATGCATCAAGAGTCAGTACTGTAGGCCCTATCCATCATGCAGAGTTACCTCGGTTATTTATAAATTAGACAAAAGCATTGGGCGTTTTATGGCTGCACCTCATATATCCCTAAGGATTTGTTTTCCATTACCTTACTAAACCTTTCTGTCACTGGTGTTCAGAATAGTGTTCCGCATTGTCCCTGCTCCAAACGTCCTCCTTGATCAAACTCCGTGATCCTTGGTACCTGCAGGATCGAAGAACAAGGAAAAGACAAAAGACAACTACGATGCAATTTTATTTCACACATACATGACGTTCATTCAAAGTCATTTCATCGATCCCTCATACAAACACATCGGGTTGCAAGGCTATGCCACAACCCATTGCCTTACCGCATTATTCAAACATCGCGATCGGATCGCACGAAGAAATGATTGAAGAAGACATGGAGATGAACTCTTTATTGATAATATCACTAGTAGAAAATAGGGCATCGGTTCGGGCCGGCCAGCCCATTAGTCCCGGTTCAATCACGAACCGAGACCAATGGGGGCAACGGTCCTGGTTCGTGAGGCTAGGGGGCCGGGCGGGCCACATGGGGCATTGGTCCCAGTTCGTCGGACCCCTTTGGTCCCGGTTCCAGACACGAACCGGGACCAACGTGCCTCGCTCCTGGCCCACACCCATTGGTCCTGGTTTGTGTCTGGAACCGGTACCAAAGGTGGTCCTTTAGTCCCGGTTCCAGCCATGAACCGGGACCAATGAGATGCCTATATATACCCCCTCGAAGGCGAGCAGAGCACTCCACACACTGCTCTGTTTTTTTGCGGGCGAGGGAAGACCTTTGTGGTGCTCTTGCTCACCTCCTATGCACATGAGGTGTTTGATGAAATGCCCAAGCCAAACTTAAGCTTTCTCCTCTCGAAGCTCTTTGTCCAAACTCCATTTTCGTCAAGATTTGTCTAGGTTTGGTGGTCCGTCTTGTCCCGTCCCCGTCCTGAAACCGCCGCCGATCGCCCACGCGTGGTGAGCCTCTTGATCTTATCTTCTTGCTAATAGAAAATATACTTACTCATATGATTTTCTTACTTTTATTATTGTTTTTTATTATATAGTGCCATGGTTATGGTATCCGCCCACGTTGGCCCTAGTCCAGTCTATGATTCAGATGTGGTATATTATCTCTTATATAACTTTTTCACACATCTAATGTCTATGACAATTAATTATGCCATCAACTTGATGTAGATGTTTTTATCTATAGGAAGTAGTTGAACCAGAAATTCCAACCGACTATGCAATTCTGCTCGAAAAGTTAACTAAAGCTGAAAAGAAATCGATCATTTGAAAGAAAAATTGAAAAGAACTGAAGATGACAAGATGGGATTGGAGTTGCATGTTGCCGATGTCGTCGCAGATCACAAGATCAAGATGGATGCAATGCACTTGAAGCTTAGAAAGATTAGAAAATATGTCATTCATACTGAGGCTTGGTATCATTATGCTGTTGGATCAATTGTTACCTTAGTAGCGGTTATGATTGCATTTGTTGTTGCATTTAATTTTTTTACATAGTTTTGGTGTATGTTTTAATTAGATGCTCTAGAGATCTATATGTTGTTCAATAATGATCGCTATGTATGAACTTTACGAATTTAGTTTGGTCATTATTGTACTTTGGCTTTAATGTGATGATGAATTTCTAATAATTTGGTCACTTCTGTATTCATGATATGTTGTAATAGTTTTTAATACACTTTATTATATAACACACGCAGATGAACCGGCAATGGATGTACGGTGACCGACGCACCTCCGAGTATATTATGGTCCTGCATAATTTTCTCGAAGCGGCTGAGGCAAACAAGCAGAATAATTTTATGCCTTGTCCATGTACTGTCTGTAAGAATACGAAGTCTTTCTCCAACCCTAAAACTCTTCACTTCCACCAGCTTCACAAGGATTTTATGCCACACTATAATGTTTGTACCAAGCACGGAGAAAGAGGGGTTATGATGGAAGACAACGAAGAAGAAGAGGATGACGACAACTACCCTCCCCCTGAATATGGTGATGCTGCAATGGGGGAAGCTGAAGATCAAGAGGAACCAGACGATGTGCCTGATGATGATCTTCGCCGGGTCATTTTTGATGCATAGAAAGAATGCAAAAGTGAAAGGGAGAAGTTGAAGTTCGATCGCATGTTAGAGGATCACAAAAAAGGGTTGTACCCAAATTGCGAATATGACAACAAAAAGCTCGGTACCACACTGGAATTCCTGCAATGGAAGGCAGACAGTGGTGTATCTGACAAGGGATTTAGTTCGCTACTGAAAATAATGAAGAAGAAGCTTCCAAAGGATAACGAATTGCCCGACAGTACGTACGCAGCAAAGAAGGTTCTATGCCCTCTAGGATTGGGGGTGTAGAAGATACATGCATACCCTAATGACTGCATCCTCTACCGCGGTGAGTACGAGGAACGAAACGCATGCCCGGTATGGGGTGCATTGCGGTATAAGATCAGAAGAGATGACCCTGGTGATGTTGAGGGCCAACGCACCGGGAAGAGGGTTCCTGCCAAGGTGATGTAGTATGCTCCTATAATACCATGGTTGAAACGTCTGTTCAGAAACAAAAAGCATGTCAAGTTGATGCAATGGCACAAAAAAGACCATAAGAAAGATGGGAAGTTGAGAGCACCCGCAGATGGGTCGCACTAGAGAAAGATCGAGAGAAAATGGAGCGACTTTATTGGTGACCCGAGGAACGTATGGTTTGGTTTAAGTGCAGATGGCGTTAATCCTTTTGGGGAGCAGAGCAGCCAGCATAGCACATGGCCTGTGACTCTATGTATGTATAACCTTCCTCCTTGGTTGTGCATGAAGCGGAAGTTCCTTATGATGCCAGTGCTCATCAAAGGCCCTAAGCAACCCGACAATGACATTGATGTGTACCTAAGGTCATTACTTGATGAACTTTTACAGCTATGGAATGGAAGAGATGTACGTGTGTGGGATGAGAACGAACATGAGGATTTTGACCTACATGTGTTGCTGTTTATAACCATCAAAGATTGGCCTGCTCTCAGTAACCTTTCAAGACAAACAAACAAGGGATACCATGCATGCACACACTGTTTAGATGACACCAAAAGTATATATTTGGACAAATGTAGGAAGAATGTGTACCTGGGGCATCGTCGATTTGTTCTGACAAACCATCAATGTCGAAAGAAAGGAAAGCATTTCAAAGGTGAGGCAGATCACCGGAAGAAGTCCGCCCTCTGTACTGGTGATCACATACTTGATATGGTCAATGATTTACAAGTAATATTTGGAAAAGGTCCTAGCGGACTATCTTTTCCAAATGACGCTGACAAACGCGCACCCATGTGGAAGAAGAAATCTATATTTTGGGACCTACCCTATTAGAAAGACCTAGAGGTCCTCTCTACAATCGACGTGATGCACGCGACGAAGAACCTTTGTGTGAACCTGCTAGGCTTGTTGGGAGTGTATGGGAAGACAAAAGATACACCGGAGGCACGGGAGGAACATCAACGTGTGCATGAAAAAGACGGCATGCATCCAAAGCAGTATGAAGGTCCTGCCAGCTACACTCTTGCCAAAGAAGAGCAGGAAATCTTCTTTGAATGCCTGCTCGGTATGAAGGTCCCGTCTGGTTTCTCGTTGAATATAAAGGGAGTAATAAATATGGCAGAGAAAAGGTTCCAGAACCTAAAGTCTCATGACTGCCACGTGATTATGACGCAACTGTTGTCGGTTGCATTAAGGGTGCTTCTACCGAAAAACGTTCGATTAGCCATTGTGAAGCTATGTGCATTCCTCAATTCAATCTCTCAGAAGGTGATCGATCCCGAAATCCTGCCAAGGTTAAGAAGTGATTTGGTGCAATGTCATGTTAGTTTCGAGCTGGTGTTCCCACCGTCCTTCTTCAATATCATGACGCACGTCCTAGTTCATCTAGTCGACGAGATTGCCGTTCTGGGTCCTGTATTTCTACATAATATGTTCCCCTTTGAGAGGTTCATGGGAGTCTTAAAGAAATATGTTCGTAACCACGCTAGGCCAGAAGCAAGCATCTCCATGGGCGATCAAACAGAGGATGTCATTGGGTTTTGTGTTGACTTCATTCCTGACCTTAAGAAGATTGGTCTCCCTCAATCGCGGTATGACGGGCGACTGGCTGGAAAAGGCACGCTAGGAGCGGACTCAATAATATGTAGGGACGGGCATTTTTGTTCTCAAGCACACGACATAGTTCTATAGAATTCCACCTTGGTGACCCCGTATGTCGATGAACACAAGAATATTCTACGCTCCAAACACCCGGAGCAGTGTGACGACTGGATTACATATGACCACATCAGGACTTTCGGCAGTTGGTTGCAAACACGTCTCATGGGTGACAACACTGTTACTAATGAGTTGTACTCGTTAGCCAGGGGACCATCTTCGACTGTATTGACTTACAAAGGGTACGAGATAAATGGGAATACATTTTACACGATCGTCCAAGATGAAAAGAGCACCAACCAAAACAGTGGTGTCCGCTTTGATGCAGCAACCAAGAGAGGAAAGGACACATATTATGGTTACATAGTGGACATATGGGAACTTGTCTATGGACATGATTTCAAGGTCCCTTTGTTTCAGTGCAAATCGGTCAATCTGTCAAGAGGCGGGGTAGTGGAAGACCCATAGTATGGAATGACAACAGTGGATCTGAACAATCATGGGTACACAGACGAACCATTCTTCCTAGCCAATGATGTGGCATAGATTTTCTATGTGAAGGACATGTTTACCATACCGAGAAAAAGAAAAGATAAGGAAGCGAATACATCATACGATGAGCCAAAACGCCTCATAGTTCTTTCAGGAAAAAGAGACATCGTGGGATTGGAGGGCAAGACAGACATGTCTGAAGATTATGAAAAGTTTCATGAAATTCCTCCCTTCAAAGTCAAGGCTGACCCAAGCACCCTGTTAAACGATGAAAATTGTCCATGGTTACGGCGCAATAAGCAAAGGACATACGTGAAGAAGAAGTGAAGACTTTCGCTCCACAACTATATCATTGCAGTGACATGTGAAGAAATGAAATTCCTTTTGTAACACATGAGTTTTCGTCCGAAACCCTAATACTTTGAAAGAGATTCTCCGTTTTGTACACGAAGTGCATCCAGTTTTTGTCGTAACCCTCTCAACCTTTTATGACATGCTATGTGGGTGAAATGATGATACCATGCCAACTTTCAACCTTTTCAGAGTTCATTTGAAATGCTTTTCAATTTCAGGGTCAATTAGCTAAAAAAATCAGTAAGTGCATGAAAAATACCAAATGAAGTCAGAAAGGGTTGAAAATTGATGATGTGGCTTTGAATGGTGCATTTTGAACACACAAAAATTATGGAGTTCAATGAGTTAAAAAAAATGAAATCCCTTCGTAACAGATGAGTTTTTGTTCGAAACCGTGATACATGGAAATAGATTGTCCATTTTATACACGAAGTGCATCCAGTTTTTGTCCTACCCCACTCAACTTTTTAGCAAATGCTATGTGGGTGAAATGATGATACCATGCCAACTTTCAACCTTTTCAGAGATTGTTTGAAGTGCTTTTTTAATTTCTTTCAAAACATCATAGGAGTGGAGTTCAAAAAATCAGCTAAAAAGATTTTATAAACCTCTAGTATTTTTGAAACAATACTTATATAAAAATTATGCAACTAAAATTATCAAAGTATTTTTTGTTCAAAACATTAATAGCAAAAAGAATATAATGATAAAACACACTAGAAATAAATAAAGCAAAAAATAAATAAAGCAAGAAACAAAACAAAATAATGGCAATTATGCAACTAAAATTATCAAAGTATTTATTTGTTAAAAAGAATGAACTAAAATAACAGAAGAAAAATACTGGAAAAAAATTAAAACAATAAATAAAGCAAAAAAATCAAAAAATAGTTTTTTAAAATAAAAAAATGCCGCCTATTGGGCCACCACGGCCTGAATACGACTAGAAACCCAACAGCTAGTTGGGCCAGGATTCAGGCCTGCAATTAGGCTCGTAAGCCTGCAGTTGAGAGGAGCTCGAGAGGGTTGGGGCAGCAGTGCTTATAAACCACTCTCGAGCCCCCTCGGCTAGCGACGTGGGACTAAACATTTGTCCCCGGGCAGCACCACCTTTTGGTCCCGGTTGGTGGCACCAACCGGGACCAATGACCCTCTTTAGTCCCGGTTGTTGCCACCAACCGGGACCAATGCATCCCTTTTAGTCCTGGTTGGTGCCACCAACCGGGACCAAAGGTCCCTGTTTTCCGCCCTCTGGGCTGCAGAAAATAGGGCTTTGGTCCTGGTTGGTGGCACCAACCGGGACTAAAGGGGATGCATTGGTCCCGGTTGGTGCCACCAATCGGGACCAATGCTCTGTGTATATAAGCGACAGTTTTGATTTTTTTCAAATTTCATCTAGCACTTGCCCCCGACGACGCCGAGCACATCGACGCCGCTAGGCTGCCCGAGCTCGCCGTTAACTCCCTCTGCCCTAACGCCCCTTGCCCCGATGCGCCGCCCTGCCCCGACGCGCCACCCCATGCCCCGACGCGTCGCCCTGGCCCGACGCGCCGCCCCGTGCCCCGACGCGCCGCCCCGTGCCCCGACGCGCCGCCCTGCCCTGACGCGCCGCCCTGCCCTGACGTGTCGCCCCGTGCCCCGACGTGCCGCCCTGCCCCGACGCGCCGCCCCTGCCCCGACACTGCCCCATGCCACAGCCCTGCCCCGATGACGGCGCCCCTCCTCCCCGTTCGGTCCGACCGGCCCCCTTTCCTCCCGTGTCTGATTTGCTGATTTAATTTGATGATATATAGATGATAGATGATATGATAGTTAGATGATGATGTTGATGATAGTTGACGATGTTGATGATGGATGATGTATGCTTTTTTTTCATATAATTTTTTGTATATATTATATATGTATTTTGTTGCACCTAGAAGTGTTGTCGAGGCCACCCCAAACCCTCGAAGTGTTGTCGAGGCCATCCCAAACCCTAGAAGCGTTGTCGAGGCCACCCCAAACACTAGAAGCGTTGTCGAGGCCACCCAAATGTACCAAGTTAAATGAAGAAAGCTCTGGTAACATAGATTTATCAAGTTAATTGTCATGTTGTAATATTTGCAGAAACTATGGATCCAAGAGACGAAGAACAAGAACAGTTGTTGGGGACATAATCCACGGCGGATGTGATGTCTTGTCGTATCTCAACGACACCGATGGTTTGGAAGGAGAGGGTTATGATGGCTCTGGTGATCGAACAATGGACGAGGAAGGACATGATCATGATGGCTCCGGTGACCGAATGCCGGAGGAAGAAGGAGACCATGATGACGGCTCCGGTGGCCGATCGGAGGAGGGAGCTGTTGCAAAGTCTGGCAAGGTATATATATTAATTAAGCCTGTGCTGACTCTAGCTAATTGTTGAATTAATTATTTTGGTATGTACATATATTAATTAACTCTTCTTTCTTCTATTATAGCCCTCTAGATCGAGCCAAACTTCGGTAACGAGACGAGGCCCGAAGAAGAGGTTGCGCAAAGATGAAAAGTTCGCGATCACAGCACTCGCGGACGATGGCCATCCGATTGAACCCAAGCGGACCAAGAATGCTTTTTCTGCTCAGTGCGGAGCTATTGTTGGGGACAACATCCCGATCGGCATCAAGCAATGGAATAAGCCTAAGACGGCACCCTGATGGTGATTATGTCACTGATAGACAGAAAGAAGATCTTTGGACCGCGCTGAAGGCAAATTTCACCCAACCGCTAGAGGAGGATCCGAATAAGCCAGTTATAGAGCCACGGGTCAAGGCATGTGCTCTTAAGAAGATGGCAGATCTATTCAGGAGGTGGAAGAATGAGTTGAAATCAAAGTTTGTCGACAAAGGGAAGACTCCAGCATTCGTCGGCCGATATGAGAAGATAGGAGATTACTGGCCCGCATTTGTGGCCTACAAGACATCGGAGAAGAGTAAGAAGATGTAAGAGACAAACAAGAACAATGTTGCAAAGAAGTAGTTTCACCATCACATGGGGTCAGGTGGCTACCTTATAGCCCGGCCGTTGTGGGACAAAGCTGAGAATGACCTGCTTGCTAAAGGGGTCCGACCACACACATATAACTGGCCAGACCGTTCAAGGACTTGGTTCTTCGGGGTTGGGGGAACTTTGTATCCTGAAACAGGGAAGTGCCTTTGGACGGACGAGCAACTTGCAATACCCGTGAACAAGCTTCAGAAGTATATCACCGCAGCGCAGGAAGGGCCGTTCATTCCCGACAGAGAGAAGGACGAGCTGACTGAAGCCCTAGGGAATGTTGAGCACCCTAGACGAACACGAGGCACAACAGGCTCCGTTCCGTGGAAGGTTGGGTGTCCCAACGCAGGCGGTTACAAAAGCCGGGAGAGAAAGAGGAAAGCAAAGCTGAGAAAAATTCAGAAGCTCAATGCAAGACTACAAAACCTAGAAGAAGCTGAGAGCCAGCGAGCTGCCGGCCAACCATCTCAGCAGCACGAAGCTACCACAGAGGCTACTACCCCGCCATCTCAGCGGAGAAGCAGCGTCGCTTCCACGGAGCCCGTTCAGCCCGACTTCACGTCTCCTAGCTACCCCGCGGATACTATCACGGAGGCTCAACATTGCGAGCTTATGACGAAATGCCAGAATCTCACTTTCAAGGCGGTTGTTGGCTCTCTTGCACCTCCTCAACCCAACGGAACTTTTCACTACCGTCCGATTGCACATGGCTATGCAGTTGTGATGGTGGATGAAGTAATGCCGGAATTTGAGGAGCTCGAGCTTGACCACTGTACAGGTGAAGGAGAGAATAAGCTGGTTCGTGCCCTGAGGAGTACATGTCTATGGCAGAAGGAGTACATCAAGCTTCCAAAGTGGACGCCTTCGTCTCCTCCTTCTCCTCAGGCGAATCAGGGCACACCGCCTCCTTCTCCGGCTCCTCCGACGCGTGGGGGCACTCCGCCTCCTCCTTCGCCTACTCCGGCACGTCAGAGCAGTATGCCTCCTCCTCAGCCTCCGCACGTCGGAGCAGTACGACGGAAGACAGCCGCCGCCGCTATGGCTCTTCCGATGCCTAGTATGTTGGGAGACGTAGTAGTAAATCAAAATTTTCCTACGTTCACCAAGATCTATCTATGGAGAAACCAGCAACGAGAGGGGAGAGATTGCATCTTCATACCTTTGAAGATCGCTAAGCGGAAGCGTTACAAGAACGCGGTTGATGGAGTCGTACTCGCAGCGATTCAGATCGCGGTAGATCCGATCAAGTGCCGAACGGACGGCACCTCCGCGTTCAACACACGTGCAGCCCGGTGACGTCTCCAACACCTTGATCCAGCAAGGAGGAAGGAGAGGTTGGGGAAGGGCTCCAACAGCAGCACGACGGTGTGGTGGTGGTGGAGTAGCAAGGTATTCCGACAGGGCTTCGCCTAAGCGCTGCGGAGGAGGAAGAAGAGAGGTAGGGCTTCGCCGTGAGAGAGAGAGATCAAATCCTGTCTCAAAACATCCAAAACCTCAAGTATATATAGGAGGAGGGACGTGGAGGGCTGGCTTGGCCTCTACTCCAAAGAGGAGATGGCCGGCTGAATTAAAGGGAGAGTCCACCTCCCACAAGGGAGGTGGATCTCCTCCTTTTAAATCCTTTTTGCCTTATCTCCTTATCTCCAGCCGCATGGGCCTTTAGCAAAAGTCTTGCCCAGCCCAATAAGGGCTGGCACACTTTATCTAACAGCCCATGTGGTCCTTTGGTCGTCACACCCCTCCCGGGGGTCCTCCGGCACCCTCCCGGCACTCCCGGTACACTACCGATGAGCCCGAAAACTTTCCGGTGACCAAAACTGGACTTCCTATATATCAATCTTTACCTCCGGACCATTCCGGAGCTCCTCGTGATGTCCGGGATCTCATCCGGGACTCCGAACAACCTTCGGTAATCACGTATACCTTTTCCCTATAACCCTAGCGTCATCGAACCTTAAGTGTGTAGACCCTACGGGTTCGGGAGACACGTAGACATGACCGAGACACCTCTCCGGCCAATAACCAACAGCGGGATCTGGATACCCATGTTGGCTCCCACGTACTCCACGATGATCTCATCGGATGAACCACGATGTCAGGGATTCAATCAATCCCGTATACAATTCCCTTTGTCTATCGGTATGGTACTTGCCCGAGATTCGATCGTCGGTATCGCCATACCTTGTTCAATCTCGTTACCGGCAAGTCTCTTTACTCGTTCCGTAACACATCATCCCGTGGCTAACTCCTTAGTCACATTGAGCTCATTATGATGATGTCTTACCGAGTGGGCCCAGAGATACCTCTCCGTCACACGGAGTGACAAATCCCAGTCTTGATTCGTGTCAACCCAACAGACACTTTCGGAGATACCCGTAGCGTACCTTTATAGCCACCCAGTTACGTTGTGACGTTTGGCACACCCAAAGCATTCCTACGGTATCCGGGAGTTACACAATCTCATGGTCTAAGGAAATGATACTTGACATTGAAAAGCTTTAGCAAACGAACTACACGATCTTGTGCTATGCTTAGGATTGGGTCTTGTCCATCACATCATTCTCCTAATGATGTGATCCCGTTATCAACGACATCCAATGTCCATGGTCATGAAACCGTGACCATCTATTGATCAACGAGCTAGCCAACTAGAGGCTCACTAGGGACATGTGATGGTCTATGTATTCACACATGTATTACGGTTTCTGGTTAACACAATTGTAGCATGAATAATAGACAATTATCATGAACTAGGAAATACAATAATAACCATTTTATTATTGCCTCTAGGGCATATTTCCAACAGTCTCCCACTTGCACTAGAGTCAATAATCTAGTTACATTGTGATGAATCGAACACCCATAGCGTTCTGGTGTTGATCATGTTTTGCTCGTGAGAGAGGTTTAGTCAACGGATCTGCGACATTCAGATCCGTATGCACTTTACAAATATCTATGTCTCCCTCCCGAATGTAATCACGGATGGAGTTGAAGCGGCGCTTGATGTGTCTTGTCTTCTTGTGAAACCTGGGCTCCTTCGCAAGGGCAATAGCTCCAGTGTTGTCACAGAGTAGAGTCATCGGGCCCGACGCATTTGGAATCACTCCTAGGTCGGTGATGAACTCCTTCATCCAGACTCCCTCCTTTGCTGCTTCCGAAGCAGCTATGTACTCCGCTTCACATGTAGATGCCGCCACGACGCTTTGCTTGCTGCTACTCCAGCTGACTGCCCCTCCATTCAAAATATACACGTATCCGGTTTGCGACTTAGAGTCGTCCGGATCTGTGTCGAAGCTAGCGTCGACGTAACCCTTTACGACGAGCTCTTCGGCACCTCCATATATGAGAAACATGTCCTTTGTCCTTTTCAGGTACTTCAGGATATTCTTGACCGCTGTCCAGTGTTCCGCTCCGGGATCACTTTGGTACCTCCCTACCAAACTTATGGCAAGGTTCACATCAGGTCTGGTACACAGCATGGCATACATGATAGAGCCTATGGCTGAAGCATAGGGGATGACACTCATCTCTTCTCTATCCTTTGCCATGGTCGGGCATTGAGTCGTACTCAATCTCACACCTTGCAACACAGGCAAGAACCCCTTCTTGGACTGATGCATATTGAACTTCTTCAATATCTTTTCAAGGTATGTGCTTTGTGAAAGACCAATGAGGCGTTTCGATCTATCTCTATAGATCTTAATACCTAATATGTAAGCAGCTTCTCCAAGGTCCTTCATTGAAAAACACTTATTCAAGTAGGCCTTGATACTTTCCAAGAGTTCTATATTATTTCCCATTATCAGCATGTCATCCACATACAGTATAAGAAATGCTATAGATCTCCCACTCACTTTCTTGTAAATACAAGGTTCTCCATAAACCTGTACAAACCCAAACGCTTTAATCACCTCATTAAAGCGAATGTTCCAACTCCGAGATGCTTGCACCAGCCCATAGATGGAGCGCTGGAGCTTGCATACCTTGTTAGCATCTTTAGGATCGACAAAACCTTCCGGCTGCATCATATACAGTTCTTCCTTGAGGAAGCCATTAAGGAATGCCGTTTTGACGTCCATTTGCCAGATCTCATAATCATAAAATGCGGCAACTGCTAACATGATTCGGACTGACTTTAGCATCGCTACGGGTGAGAAAGTCTCATCGTAGTCAACTCCTTGAACTTGTCGATAACCCTTAGCGACAAGCCGAGCTTTATAGGCGGTGACATTACCGTCCGCGTCAGTCTTCTTCTTAAAGATCCATTTGTTTTCAATGGCTCGCTTATCATTAGGCAAGTCCACCAAAGTCCATACTTTGTTCTCATACATGGATCCTATCTCGGATTTCATGGCCTCAAGCCATTTGTTGGAATCCGGGCCCGCCATCGCTTCTTCATAGTTCGAAGGTTCACCGTTGTCCAACAACATGATCTCTAGGACAGGATTGCCGTACCACTCTGGTGCGGAACGTGTCCCGGTGGACCTTCGAATAGCAACTTGATCTGAAGTTTCATGATCATCATCATTAACTTCCTCTCTAGCCGGTGTAGGCTCCACAGAAACAACTTCCTGTGCTGCGCTACTCTCCGGTTCGAGTGGAGGTACAATTTCCTCATCAAGTTCTATTTTCCTCCCACTTACTTCTTTCGAGAGAAACTCTTTCTCGAGAAAGGATCCATTCTTGGCAACAAAGACTTTGCCTTCGGATCGTAGGTAGAAGGTATACCCAATAGTCTCCTTGGGATATCCTATGAAGACGCACTTTTCCGCTTTGGGTTCGAGCTTCTCAGGTTGAAGTTTCTTCACATAAGCATCGCATCCCCAAACTTTTAGAAACGACAGCTTAGGTTTCTTTCCAAACCACAATTCATACGGTGTCGTCTCAACGGATTTAGACGGTGCCCTATTTAAAGTGAATGCGGCAGTCTCTAATGCATATCCCCAAAATGATAGCGGTAAGTCGGTAAGAGACATCATAGATCGCACCATATCCAATAGAGTGCGATTACGACGTTCAGACACACCATTTCGCTGGGGTGTGCCGGGCGGCGTGAGTTGTGAAACAATTCCACATTTCCTAAGGTGCCTGCCAAACTCGTGACTTAAATATTCTCCGCCACGATCAGATCGTAGGCATTTTATTTTCCTGTCACGTTGATTCTCGACCTCACTCTGAAATTCCTTGAACCTTTCAAAAGTTTCAGACTTGTGTTTCATTAAGTAGACATAACCATATCTACTCAAGTCATCAGTGAGGGTGAGAACATAACGGTAGCCACCGCGAGCCTCGACGCTCATTGGACCGCATACATCGGTATGTATTATTTCCAACAAGTCAGTTGCTCGCTCCATTGTTCCGGAGAACGGAGTCTTGGTCATCTTGCCCATGAGGCATGGTTCGCATGTGTCAAATGATTCGAAATCAAGTGACTCCAAAATTCCATCAGCATGGAGCTTCTTCATGCGTTTGACACCAATATGGCCAAGATGGCAGTGCCACATGTAAGTGGGACTATCGTTATCAACTTTACACTTTTTGGTACTCACACTATGGACATGTGTAACATCACGTTCGAGATTCATCAAAAATAAACCATTGACCAGCGGGGCATGAGCATAAAACATTTCTCTCATATAAATAGAACAACCATTATTCTCGGATTTAAATGAGTAGCCATCTCGCATCAAGCGAGATCCAGATACAATGTTCATGCTCAAAGCTGGTACTAAATAACAATTATTAAGGTTTAAAACTAATCCCGAAGGTAGATGTAGAGGTAACGTGCCGACGGCGATCACATCGACCTTGGAACCATTCCCGACACGCATCGTCACCTCATCCTTGGCCAGCCTCCGCTTATTCCGCAGCTCCTACTTGGAGTTACAAATGTGAGCAACTGCACCGGTATCAAATACCCAGGAGCTACTACGAGCGCTGGTCAAGTACACATCAATAATAAGTATATCACATATACCTTTAATGTTGCCGTCCTTCTTATCCGCTAAATACTTGGGGCAGTTCCGCTTCCAGTGACCGGTACCCTTGCAATAAAAGCACTCAGTCTCAGGCTTGGGTCCATCTTTCTTCTTCTTCCCGGCAACTTGCTTACCGGGCGCGGCAACAGCTTTGCCGTCCTTCTTGAAGTTCTTCTTACCCTTGCCTTTCTTGAAACTAGTGGTCTTATTCACCATCAACACTTGATGCTCCTTTTTGATCTCGACCTCCGCTGATTTCAGCATCGAGTACAACTCAGGAATGGACTTCTCCATACCTTGCATGTTGTAGTTCATCACAAAGCTCTTGAAGCAAGGTGGAAGCGACTGGAGGATTCTGTCAATGACCGAGTCATCCGGGATATTAACCCCCAGCTGAGTCAAGCGGCTGTGTAGCCCAGACATCTTGAGGATGTGCTCACTGACAGAACTATGCTCCTCCATCTTACAGCTGAAGAACTTGTCGGAGACATCATATCTCTCGACCCGGGCATGAGCTTGAAAAACCAGTTTCAGCTCCTGGAACATCTCATATGCTCCGTGTTGCTCAAAACGCTTTTGGAGCCCCGGTTCTAGACTGTAAAGCATGCTGCATTGAACAAGGGAGTAATCATCGCAGCGTGATTGCCAAGTGTTCATAACATCTTGTTCCGCTGGGAGAACGGGTGCGTCACCTAGCGGTGCATCTAGGACATACAATCTCTTGGAAGCTATGAGGATGATCCTCAAGCTACGGACCCAGTCCGCATAGTTGCTTCCATCATCTTTCAGCTTGGTTTTCTCTAGGAACGCGTTGAAATTGAGGGTGACATTCGCGTTGGCCATTGGATTTACATCATAGATTGTAAAGACAATTTTAGACTAAGTTCATGATAATTAAGTTCACTTAATCAAATTAATGAACTCCCACTTAGACAGACATCTCTCTAGTCTTCCAAGTGATACATGATCCATGTCAACTAGCCCGTGTCCGATCATCACGTGAGACGGACTAGTCATCCATGGTGAACATCTTCATGTTGATCGTATCTTCTATACGACTCATGTTCGACCTTTCGGTCTTCCGTGTTCCGAGGCCATGTCTGTACATGCTAGGCTCGTCAAGTCAACCTAAGTGTTTCGCGTGTGTAAATCTGGCTTACACCCGTTGTATGCGAACGTTAGAACCTATCACACCCGATCATCACGTGGTGCTTCGGAACAACGATCCTTAGCAACGGTGCACAGTTAGGGTGAACACTTCTCTTGAAATTTTATTGAGAGATCATCTTATTTACTACCGTCGTTCTAAGCAAATAAGATGTAAACATGATAAACATCACATGCAATCAATATAGTGACATGATATGGCCAATATCATTTTGCTCCTATGATCTCCATCTTCGGGGCACCATGATCATCACTGTCACCGGCACGACACCATGATCTCCATCATCATGATCTCCATCATTGTGTCTTCATGAAGTTGTCTCGCCAACTATTACTTCTACTACTATGGCTAACGCTTAGCAATAAAGTAAAGTAATTACATGGCGTTTATGATTGACACGCAGGTCATACAATAAATAAGACAACTCCTATGGCTCCTGCCGGTTGTCATAATCATCGACATGCAAGTCGTGAATCCTATTACAAGAACATGATCAATTCATACATCACAATGCATCACATCACATCCTTTGGCCATATCACATCACAAGGCACATGCTGCAAAAACAAGTTAGACGTCCTCTAATTTGTAGTTGCAAGTTTTTACATGGCTGCTATAGGTTACTAGCAAGAACGTTTCTTACCTACGTCAACACCACAACGTGATTTGCCAATTGCTATTTACCCTTCATAAGGACCCTTTTCATCGAATCCGATTCGACTAAGGTAGGAGAGACAGACACCCGCTAGCCACCTTATGCATCTAGTGCATGTCAGGCGGTGGAACCGGTCTCACGTAAGCGTACGTGTAAAGTTGGTCCGGGCCGCTTCATCCCACAATACCGCCGAATCAAGATAAGACTAGTAGCGGCAAGCAAATTAACAAACTCGACGCCCACAACTGCTTTGTGTTCTACTCGTGCATAGATTCTACGCATAGACCTAGCACATGATGCCACTGTTGGGAGACGTAGTAGTAAATCAAAATTTTCCTACGTTCACCAAGATCTATCTATGGAGAAACCAGCAATGAGAGGGGAGAGATTGCATCTTCATACCTTTGAAGATCGCTAAGCGGAAGCGTTACAAGAACGCGGTTGATGGAGTCGTACTCGCAGCGATTCAGATCGCGGTAGATCCGATCAATTGCCGAACGGACGGCACCTCCGCGTTCAACACACGTGCAGCCCGGTGACGTCTCCAACACCTTGATCCAGCAAGGAGGAAGGAGAGGTTGGGGAAGGGCTCCAACAGCAGCACGACGGCGTGGTGGTGGTGGAGTAGCAAGGTATTCCGACAGGGCTTCGCCTAAGCGCTGCGGAGGAGGAAGAAGAGAGGTAGGGCTTCGCCGTGAGAGAGAGAGATCAAATCCTGTCTCAAAACATCCAAAACCTCAAGTATATATAGGAGGAGGGACGTGGAGGGCTGGCTTGGCCTCTACTCCAAAGAGGAGATGGCCGGCTGAATTAAAGGGAGAGTCCACCTCCCACAAGGGAGGTGGATCTCCTCCTTTTAAATCCTTTTTGCCTTATCTCCTTATCTCCAGCCGCATGGGCCTTTAGCAAAAGTCTTGCCCAGCCCAATAAGGGCTGGCACACTTTATCTAACAGCCCATGTGGTCCTTTGGTCGTCACACCCCTCCCGGGGGTCCTCCGGCACCCTCCCGGCACTCCCGGTACACTACCGATGAGCCCGAAAACTTTCCGGTGACCAAAACTGGACTTCCTATATATCAATCTTTACCTCCGGACCATTCCGGAGCTCCTCGTGACGTCCGGGATCTCATCCGGGACTCCGAACAACCTTCGGTAATCACGTATACCTTTTCCCTATAACCCTAGCGTCATCGAACCTTAAGTGTGTAGACCCTACGGGTTCGGGAGACACGTAGACATGACCGAGACACCTCTCCGGCCAATAACCAACAGCGGGATCTGGATACCCATGTTGGCTCCCACGTACTCCATGATGATCTCATCGGATGAACCACGATGTCAGGGATTCAATCAATCCCGTATACAATTCCCTTTGTCTATCGGTATGGTACTTGCCCGAGATTCGATCGTCGGTATCGCCATACCTTGTTCAATCTCGTTACCGGCAAGTCTCTTTACTCGTTCCGTAACACATCATCCCGTGGCTAACTCCTTAGTCACATTGAGCTCATTATGATGATGTCTTACCGAGTGGGCCCAGAGATACCTCTCCGTCACACGGAGTGACAAATCCCAGTCTTGATTCGTGTCAACCCAACAGACACTTTCGGAGATACCCGTAGCGTACCTTTATAGCCACCGAGTTACGTTGTGACGTTTGGCACACCCAAAGCATTCCTACGGTATCCGGGAGTTACACAATCTCATGGTCTAAGGAAATGATACTTGACATTGAAAAGCTTTAGCAAACGAACTACACGATCTTGTGCTATGCTTAGGATTGGGTCTTGTCCATCACATCATTCTCCTAATGATGTGATCCCGTTATCAACGACATCCAATGTCCATGGTCATGAAACCGTGACCATCTATTGATCAACGAGCTAGCCAACTAGAGGCTCACTAGGGACATGTGATGGTCTATGTATTCACACATGTATTACGGTTTCTGGTTAACACAATTGTAGCATGAATAATAGACAATTATCATGAACTAGGAAATATAATAATAACCATTTTATTATTGCCTCTAGGGAATATTTCCAACATAGTAAGCCTGTGGAAAAGTTAGCATAAGAGAGGACCGAGTCAGAAAACAAGGAGATAAGTCGGGCCGAAGTGAGGGACCATTTTGCAAAGAAAACTCCAGCTTCGAAGGAGAAGATAGATCCGATGAAAGCGATGCGCACTATCGATGCCTTGAAAGCGACCACCGCCACCTCCGCCAGATTCCAACTATGAACGCTGTATTAAAAAGGCATATCAAGATGCGTGGCGGTCGGGAAGTACTTCCAGTGATGCAAAGTTAGCAAAACGAAGAAGTGGGAAAAAAATTCCCCAGCTCGGCAAACAGGCGAACCAATCATGCCCCCCGCTTAAGGTTTCTAGCGATAGCGTCGCTAATCATCCAGGGATGGTCCTCAGTACCAAAGGTGGTGATTACCTGAGCGATGATGTACTGTTTGAGAAGTTGGAGGTGGACGAATTCAAATACCGGTATGGGCATCCTCTCGTCAAACCCGATCATCCTCCTCTAACAACGATGATGCGAAGATTCCATGAATGATACATGCAAAGCTGCCTCGAGTGTGTGATGGATTCTTTGGTACTGTCAGTTAAAGAGGAGCATGACCTCGCTGGAATTGATATGTTGAATATTGAATATGAGGAGATATGGCAGTTATACAATCAGAAGGCCATCGACAAAACAATCGTGATTTGCTACTGTCTGTAAGTACTACTTCTGTAATTAAGTCTCTCTATGTATATAGCTCAACTCTTTCATTGCATGTATATATAATTATTCTTACTACTATATTATGCAGATTGAAGATCGTCGAATGCAGAAAAGCTCAAATCTATGACATTGGGTTCATTAACCCAAATGTCATACATGAGCATTAAAATATTGGCCCACAGAAACCAAGGAGAACTTGCTACAATCCTTGCTTAAAAATCAAAACAAAGGGACAATACTCTTTCCTTACAACTTCAAGTGAGTGTTACTGTCTTGTGCATATTCGGTTTCCCTTATTACTCGAGGTTTATAGTAATGTAATTGATGAGTTATGCATGCGTGTGCAGTTTCCACTTTATTCTGCTAGAGATTCATCTTGAGCGGGGAGTAGTAATCGTCTTAGACTCAAAACGAAAAGATCCCCAGAATTATGCGGACATGACTAAAATTCTCCAGAAGTAAGTTCATTCGATCATTATCGCATCATATCGGCAACTTTAATTTGTTCATTTCCTGATATCAAGTAATTATTTTTTTTATCTGGCAGGGCTTGGAAAGATTTCACAACAATTGTTTTGGCACTGCCGAAGGAGCTGCGATTTACACACCCGAAAGTAAGTACTATTAGCTAGTTCCGCGCATCTCCCATTGATTCTAGTTTCATCAATACCATTTATCATGCTTGATTATCAGTTTGATTGAACTCTATTTCTCGTAAAGTGCTTGTGGCAGGAAGACTGATTTATGTGGATACTATGTTTGCGACTTTATCTACAACGCGACGACCCCTAAGCGGGGCTACTCTACAAAACAATTTGAAGTGCGTAAGCAATAATATTCACAATTTTATTTTATTACCATATATATGTATTGACCCCCTTGTTCAAATTAGATGTGGAAGATGCGGGATGAACTCCTACCACATGATCGCATACGGGCGATTCAAGAAGAATTGGCAGGATTCTTTCTTGACCACGTCATAAATAAAGTCGGAGAATACCATATGGAATTGGAGATTAGATGTTAGGGATTGTAAGATATCTTATATTTTATATATGTAGCTAGTAGCGTCGGATATATATACGAAAACTTGTTATACGACCAATCTCTCGAAGAAAGAGAGATCGATCACTTCTATCTCTATATGTTCATGACGATCTTCTGTACTAAATGGTTCCTTCATTTGCTTACTAGCTAGCGTGTCGAGTTCTCTCTATAGTAGCTAGCGTCGACCAAGCACGAAGAAAGAGAGGACACTTCTCTCTATCAATTAGCTAGCTATAACAATATAAAACCCCTAAATTAACTCTCTAAACCCCCCTAAACCCCCTCCCCCCTCCCTTTCAAAATAAAAAAAACAAGCAACTGTCAGATGCTGACGCGTGGATGCCTGTTGGTCCCGGTTGGTGTTACCAACCCGGACTAAAGGTCGTCCTGGGCTCCTCGCAGAGGCCACATGGAGCCCCTTCTGTCCCGGTTTGTAAGAGAATCGGGACTAAAGGTTTTGGGCTTTAGTCCCGACACTTTAGTCCCGATTACGGAACCGGAACAAATGGGCCTTACGAACCGGGACAAATGGGCCTTTTTCTACTAGTGTATCTCTTACAATGGTTGCCGAATGTGATACATGATTACAAGTATGGCTCACTTGGAGATGAATTGACGCCATGATGTTGATGGTGGCGGCTATGGAGATGAGATGGCAAATGGCGCCGACAAGGGTTGGAGAATGGCTTCTGGTGCGGAGATGAGCGTTTTCAACGATGCTCCTTTGCGCTTCTGGAGATGGCCTTTTATAAAAGTGATAGGGTTGGACGCCTCGGCGCTGCTGGCACCTGGTACGAGCACATGCGCCCAAACCAGATGCCGTCTTCTGCTCTCTATTATCTGCTGCGCCTTCCAATTAATTTCTTCTTTCTCCATTTTGTTTCTTTTTTTGTAAATGATTGATTTTCTCCATATATCGCCTTTTTCCCTATGGAAACAAAATAAAAAGAGGATTTCGCAATCTCTTGCATTCATTAGTCATTAGTTGCAATATCGTAGGGAATTTCTCAGATTTTCTAAGATAAACCGGTTTAAACAACGGTGTGATGTGCGTAAAAATTAAACTCGTCAAAACTTATTTGAGGGGGAATTTGATTAGGGGTAAAATATGGCACAAATGTGTAAAATGGGGGTATAAATTGAGGATTTTCTCAAAAAGGGGTAAAATCTGTCAATTTGGTGAATCTTGGGGGTAAAAAATGAAATTTACTCTTCGTGGAATAAAGAATATTTGATTATTATTTTTCAAAATTTCTACCCAGGTGTCAAATATTATTGGTGCTTCTGGTGGTTCAGAGACAAAAAGATGAATCAAATATCTCCAATGTCATATATGTTTCACCAACAATAAGATGAGTCTCATCCAGCACAGAATACTACGGGAATGCAGCATAATGAGTAACCTGAGCTGATACTGACTCTTTTTGTGAACAGAAGAGGGCTAAGAAGAGGGCTGGGATGAGAGAAAGAGAGAGATGGGGAGGGGCGTTGGGATGAGCACGTACGCATACAAGCACTTAGCGAAGCCATGGATCCACTACTGTGGCCACGCGCTGACAGAGGGAGACGATTTTCAGAGGGAAAAGCGTGGGACAGTGGTACCTTGCGTCAATGCGGCGACCGGCCGACTCAGTTTGAGGCGAAGCAGGGCGGGCCGACGGCATCAGCCTTGAAGAAGATCCATGCATCCGAGGGGCCAGGGACTCCGTTCGTCGGAGATCCCTCAGGCCGCGGCCGTGGCGGGGCGAGTGGGGATTTTCTTTATATTTTTCAGGGTCAGGCGAGTAGAAACAGTTGGGAGAAACAGAAGGAACTATTGCCTAGCAAAAAAGAAAAACAAAGTGGTACCATCTTTTGCCATAAAATTTAGGACCCTGATATCCATCGGACGCCGGGTCGGGGAGAACATGGACTGAACGTCACCATGACCACACATTGAGCCATGTCATCGCATGCATGCACAAATGACAAAACTGATTATGTCAGCGAAAATCTTTTGGGTTTCAGTTTTTTAATTGTTTTATCTCTTAAATGAAAAATCTGATTGAAAAACCATTTTCACCATTAAATCCGTCACGACGAGATCTTCGAAACTAGATCTCATATCGATATGTTTCGATGACATTTTTAGTTGTTAAAAGTTGACATGTCTATTGCACATAAATTGCCATGGTGTTTACACTAAAGTTGCTATGATATGTTTTAACTACGATGTCTTCTAAGTTTAAAGTAAAATTTGACATGTTACAAAAAAGAGAATTAAGAAACTAAACTTGCCATGGTGAATTACTAAAATTTGTCATGATCCATGAAATAATTTTGACATGGTTCGTAATTAAAAAAAAATCCGTCGTCAATTATTTTAAAATGCATGGTTGATGAATCAAATTTTCCATGAACCATAAACTAAAATTTCCATGATGAATTACTTAAATTTTCGATGATACATGCACTAAAATTTGCCATGATCCATGAAATAATTTTCACATGGTTCGTAATTAAAAAAATCCGTCGTCAATTATTTTAAAATGCATGGTTAATGAATCAAATTTTCCATGAGCCATAAACTAAAATTTCCATGGTGAATTACTTAAATTTGCCATGATACATGCACTAAAATTTGCCATGTTTCATAGAAAAAATAATTTCCATGGTCAAAATACCAGAATTCCCCTGGTCAAAATACTAAAACTGCCATGATCTATAAACTAAAATTGTCATGATCTATAAACTAAATTTGCCATGATGAATCAATAAAAAATGCTATGCTCCATGAATTAAATTTGCCGTGGTTAATTACAAAAAATTACCATGGTCAATTTATAAAATTTGCCATTAAAATTAGTTGAAATACAATGGTAGCTTTAGATCTAAAAGAAAAAAATAGATGAAACATATCATGGCAATTTTAGTGTAAACACTATGGCAACTTCAGTGTAAATATCATGACAAGTTTTGGCCCCAAAGAAAAGTTATCGAAACATATCAATATGAGATCTAGTTTGTAGATCTCATTGAGACGGATTTAATGACGAAAATGGATTTTTAATCAGATTTTTTATTTAAGAGATAAAACATTTTTAAGTCCGAAAAATCAAAAAAGATTTCCCTGATGTCATTTGTTTGATGTGGTAAGATGGACGGTAATGGGGGCGTTTGGATCATGTTGCTTCGTGTCACCCGTATGGTACTTATCATTTAGAAAAACTTATTAACTGGCTTCTCTCATATAATACCACATGTACCCTGGTCAAATCAACAACAGCAAAACTAAACCAATATTGCCCTGGGGTAACAACACAAATGACACGTGTTACTGTGAGACTCCGGTGGATCCTTGCGCAAAATCAGACAAAACCTACTCCACACACAATTGTCCGTCTCTCATATTTCAAAACTGTTAGTAACAATAATGGTTGTATTTAGCCACCACCCTCTTTCTCATAACCTTGCTCCACAGGATTGCTAGGCTCCTTGCTCGAAAGGCTTATTCCGCTTTTCAAAATATGGTGTACAAGATACTAGTACTTTTTCAATTTGTCCACTAGGATAACTTGGTCTTCTTTTTTTAGAAACTCCTGTAAACTTTGTACATACTCACAACTCTCGCGACGACTGCAGGATGAGGAGGAGCAGGAGGCTGGAGGATCATATCCAATCGAACCGGAGTGGCGGAATCAAGCTCCCGACGACTCTCCCGTCGTTGCTCACTGGACGCTTGTGAGTTGGGGATGCTCTTCTCCCGAGGTGGCGGCGTCGGGGAGCCCGTGCTCCAGCTCCTCCTCGACGGGGGCTCAGGCTGGGCGACGTACACGTCCGCAACGACGAGGACCTCGCCCGACTCCTGGTCGAGTACCCCACCGTCGCCTCCTTCTACTAGCGCCAAAGCACCGCGTACCTGTCCTTCGCTGCCACCGCTGTCTACAAGTACGCCGGCAAGGACACGCATGCCCTGGCGCCATCGATTCACTGCCCCACTGCCCCGGTTGTGAAGCCGCCTTGCCGGTGTGCGATCGGAGTTGCGGAATGGCTGGAGGAAGGAGGACGAGAAGGGGACCGGCGCCGGAGGACGAGGTGTGTGGGGCGGCGCCGGAGAAGAGGATGGATGAGCGGGGAGTCTGCATGCTGGCACTGTGCCGGAAGGCCTCTGTGTGGGAATTTTTCTAATAGTGGGAATTTTATTGAGGGGGACACATGTGGGCTCCACATGTCATAACATCCAACGTACCGGTCAATGCTCAAGCTGTTAAAGGTCAGCCCGGACGAGCGGGCCCCAGCTGTCATAATCAGGGTCAATTTTATTGAAATTGGTCATCTGTGTTTTTTGAAAACAAAACCCAAACTTGTGATAGCTATCAGCGACAATGAGAAGGGGTAGTTTTATGGAACCCTAGTCTTCAAATCGATAGTTTTATGCTATTTACGTTGGTTGTGCATTGCATTGCCTAAGAGCATCTACAACCGTAGTGCACAAATCCGGGCCCTTATATGTCCGTGGACGCGTCCGGGTTTGTTCGTGGACAATGACCGATCATCCCTCGTTCTTAGACATTGCAATCATAGTCTTCATTTCTTGATCCACATATCCATACTAGCTACTACATGCATCGTAAAATTCATCTACGTACATAGCTAAAAACAAAGAAACTACTCGTCATTGGATATGTCGATGACGTCCTTGTCGAAGTTGCCGGCCTCGTGGTCATTGGCGGCGGGGCGAAACTCCAGCGCGTCCTCCTCATCAGTGAAGAGCTGCTCACGCTGCACATCCGCCTCGTGGATGTATCCTCGGTTTGCCTTGAACCGTAGCTCCGGTTGGATGCACTCGAGGATGGCATGCTGCTTCGCCGCCTTCTTTGGTTGGGCGACCTTGAACTCCAACAGCGCGTCCTCCATGCAGAATCCGACCTACTCCTGTGCCTAATCCGCCTCGCCCTCCTCTTCCTCTTCGTCACACGGCTCCACCTACTCCATCTCTGCGTTCGGTGCCTCCTGCTCTAGCGCCATCTCCTGCTCCTCCCTCTCCTCCTTCGAAGAGTTTGGAGACAAGTCGGCTGCAATGCGAGTGGCGTGCCATGCCTGGATGGCCTCCATCTTCGCCTCGATCTCCGCCCGGCGTTGCGGGGTCAGCATCTTGTAGTACGTAATCTTTTGGCGGACCATGGCTACCGGCGGATGGCGAGGTTGGAACGGAAAAAGTCGTGGACCGAGGAAGGGGGTAGAAAATGGGGGCGGCTAGGGTTGAGGCTCACCATCCAGCTTAAATAGCAGGGTTTGGCCCTTCGGGCGGCGTGCCAGAGCGGCGACATGAATGCGCTTCGGTGAGCTCTCGTCGGACCGATGGGTTTCTGCATGTTTCTGCGTGGTCCTGCCCATCAGTTTGATGAGGTGGACGTGTCCGGATGCGTTCGGGTCTCTCCACATCTGCCCCAGATATAGGCTGGGTATGGGTGTGCCGAACAACCCGGACGTTTAGGGTCGGTTTGAGGGGTCCGATTGGGTCGTATTTTTGAGACCGGTCGCTCACCGAGCCATCCACCTAGATATATAGAGGGGATTTGAGAGGTCTGGCTGTAGATGCTCTAATAAGAAAAGGAAAGGTGAGCCACCAGCAGCAGGGTTTGAGACACTAATAAGTTAGTTGTAGGGTCGTCCTTGGGAGTAGTCCTCAAAGAGTGAGGAAAATCGAAGTAGCTAGTAGGCGCGACAGTGGGCCAATGGAGAGACCTGGTACAGTCCTAAAACCCAGTGGTGTTTTTTCTTTCAGAAACAAAACAGAAGCCGGATTCGATGAATAAAATTAAGTGGAGCCTCAGTTTCCAGCACGGGGTGGCTGTGAGTTGCAAAGGGAGAAGTGGAGGACTTGCTCTCTGGCGGAGGGAGGAGGTTGAGGTATCTGTCAGGCCATGGTGTCAGTATTTTTTGGACGCGGGTTTAACTTTCAAAGGAAGAACCTTTAGATTCACTGGAATCCACACGCACAGAACTGCGCCAAAAACCTTCGGATGCACTCGTTTATCTGAAGCACCAGGACAATCTACCCTGGGTTTGTTTTGTGTGGCCGACTTGAATGAAGCCCTTCACCGGTCAGAGCAGCTAGGAGGAAATAACAGAGATCTTGGACAGATGGACAAGTTGAAAGATTGCCTACTTATGTGCGCACTGGCGGACATAGACTTCTCAGGGTACCCATATACATGGGATAATAAAAGGGACCCCTGATAACATTCAAGTTCGTTTTCTAGTGATTCCATGCACTAATTTGCGGGCACATTGACACAAGATGTTCTCATGGAAGAATCGGACCACATAGCACTGCCCATTAGTGTTGGAGAAAATTTTGCCGAGAAGCCTACAGCACGGCCGGCCCTGGGGTATGGCTGGCGGGGCGACGGCCTAGGGCCCATGCAGGCGCGGGGGGAGGGGGGTGGCATGTAGGGCTGGCCCTGGTGTATGGCCGGCTGGGCGACGGCCTAGGGCCCATGATATAGTATGTATATACAATATAGCCCATTAAAAATAGGCAAAAAAATTACAACAAAAAAGAAACGAGATGGTCCTGCCCGTCGGCAATTGATTGCCCAGTTTACAACGTCGTAGAATTCTTTTCCTTCGTCTTCTGGTCGCCTCGACGTCTCGTCTCTTGTCTCGAGTGCCCTAGTCGCTAGTCGGATTGCGCCTTGCAGTTGCAGTCCGGTGTCGGCCAGAAGGCAACGCTCGGCGCCTTGGTCGGCTTGTCGCCGCTGCGCGCCGGCGCCGCCCAGCATCCTGACAAGCAAACAGCAGGTCAGCAGTACCAGTGGCCCCTGTAGTAGCCTGTAGCCATCCATCCATCCGGCATCCGAACAGGCCTGCATCCATCCATATCCATCAAGATTCAGAAGGAAAGCCATTGCATCTGATATGGACCTAGAGCTAGAATTTGCTACAAAACGTCAAAGGAAAAGAAAGAGGCAATATGATGAAATCAATGATCAAGACCAAGAAATACAGTTGTCAGCTATGGAATCCTTCAGAGTTACTTACTTTCTAGTCATCGTTGACAAGGCAATTCTTTTATTGACCACTCGGTTTGACCAATTGAAGAAATTTGAAAAGTTGCTTGGTTTCTTATTCAATTCAAAAAAATCTGAAGTCCTTGGATGATACCAGTTTATGGGAACGATGCACTACTTTTGCAAAAGTTTTTTTCGATGATGTTGATCTTGATGATTTTGTCTCTGAGTTAAAAGTGTTGCATGTAACTATGTCAGAAGTTTGATGTTAGCGCTTGAGATTCTCCAGTTTGTTATGGTTGTAGATTGCTATCCAAATGTCTCTGGTGCATATCGGATCCTCTTAACAGTGCCCGTGACTGTAGCCTCAGCTGAAAGAAGATTCTCTAAACTGAGGGTATTGAAAAATTATTTGAGGTCAACTATGTTGCAAGAAAGATTGAATGGCTTGGCTATGTGCTCCATTGAGAAGGATATATTGGACAATGTTGATCTTGATTGTGCCCTTAATGACTTTGCATCAAGAAACTATTGGGAATATGCCCTAGAGGCAATAATAAATTAGTTATTATCATATTTCCTTGTTCATGATAATCGTTTAGTATCCATGTTATAATTGTATTGATCGGAGACTTAGATACGTGTGTGGATACATAGACAAAACCATGTCCCTAGTATGCCTCTATTAGACTAGCTCGTTGATCAAAGATGGTTAAGGTTTCCTAGCCATGGACATGAGATGTCATTTGATAAACGGGATCACATCATTAGGAGAATAGTGTGATGGACAAGACCCAAACTACAAACGTAGCATATGATCGTGTCAGTTTATTGCTACTGTTTCTGCATGTCAAGTATATGCTTCTATGACCATGAGATCATGCAACTCACGGATACTGGAGGAGTGTCTTGTGTGTATCAAACGTCGCAACGTAACTGGGTGACTATAAAGGTACTCTATAGGTATCTCCGATGATGTCTGTTGAGTTGGCATGGATCAAGACTGAGATTTTTTACTCCGTGTGACGGAGAGGTATCTCAGGGCCCACTCGGTAACACAACATCACAACAAGCCTTGCAAGCAATGTGACTAAGTGTTAGTCACGGGATCTTGTATTACGGAACGAGTAAAGATACTTTCCGGTAAAGAGGTTGAACTAGGTATGGAGATACCGACGATCGAATCTCAGGCAAGTAACATACCGAAGAACAAAGGGAACATCTTACGGGATTAACTGAATCCTTGACATAGAGGTTTGACCGATGAAGATCTTCGTAGAATATGTAGGAACCAATATGGGCATCCAGGTCCCGCTATTGGTTACTGACCGTAGAGGTGTCTCGGTCATGTCTACATAGTTCTCGAACCCGCAGGGTCTGCACACTTAAGGTTCGGTGACGTTTCGGTACTATAGAGTTATGCATTATGGTGACCGAAGGTTGTTTAGAGTCCCGGATGAGATCCCGGACGTCACGAGTGGCTCCGAATTGGTCCGGAGGTAAAGATTGATATATAGGAAGTCCTATTTTGGTCGCCAGAAAAGTTTCGGGCTTATCGGTAGTGTACCGGGAGTGCCGGGAGTGTACCGGGAGACCATCGGGAGGGGTATTTCGACCCAAGAGGCTATATGGGCTGTGGGAGAGTAAATATCAGCCCTTAGTGGGCTGGTGGAAGTCCCACACAAGGCCCATGTGGCTGGGAAGAAAAGCCCAAAGAGGAAAAGGTGGGAAAAGGCAAAAAAGGCAAAAATAAGGAGGAGTCCTAGTCCTACTATGATTGGAGGAGGAATCCTCCAATCCCACTAGGTTCGGCCAACCCAAGGGCTGCCTCTTTGGCAGCCAAGCCTCCTCCTCCTCTCCTCCTATATATACTAGAGGATTTTAGGGTTTTGGCACAGAACTTTTAGCCACGTGCTGCCCGTTCCTCCAGTGCATAGTTTCTCCTCTAGATCTGATTTCTACAGTGCTTAGGTGAACCCTGCCGGAATAGCTCCACCACCATCTTCGGAGCGCCCTCACGCTGCCGGAGAACTCTTCTACCTCTTCGCTCCCTCTTGCTGGATCGAGAAGGCGAAGATCATCATCGAGTTGTACGTGTGCTGAACGCGGAGGTGTCGTCCGTTCGGCGCTAGATCGGAAGGACCGTGATCGAGTTCGTGGGAGGGATCGTGATGAGTTCGCGGGACGGATCATGACGAGATTGCGGGACGGATCGTGATGAGTTCGCGGGACGGATCGTGATGAGTTCGCAGGACGGATCTTGATGAGTTCGCGGGACGGATCGTGATTGGATCGCGGGATGGACCGTGATGAGATCGTGGGACGCCCGGCGATTTGGATCGCGAAGACGTTCGACTACACCAACCGCGTTTCCTAACGCATCCCGCTTAGCGATCTACAAGGGTACGTAGATCCACTCTCCCTCTCGTACATGCTCATCACCATGGATAGATCTTGCGTGTGCGTAGGAAATTTTTTGTTTCCCATGCAACGTTCCCCAATAGTGGTATCAGAGCTAGGTCTATATGTAGATGATATCTCGAGTAGAACACAAAAGGTTTGTGGGCGTTGATGCTTAGATTGCTTCCTCCCTTGGTCGGATTTTGGTTCAGCGGTATTGTGAGATGAAGAGGCCCGGACCAACATTACTCGTACACTTACGAGAGACCGGTTCCCTTGACCGCAACTTGTTGCATAGATGGCTTGCGGGTGCCAGCTTCTCTCACTTTAGTTGGATCAGATTCGACAAAGGCGGTCCTTGAGAACGTTGAAAAGCAACTACTGTATCACCGTTATGGTTTTTGCGTAGATGAGAATTGTTCTTGCTAGATACCCGTAGCAGCCACGTAAAACATGCAACAACAATTAGAGGACGTCTAACTTGTTTTTGCAGGGTATGTTGTGATGTGATATGGCCAATTACATGATGTGATATATGTGATGTATGAGATGATCATGTGATGTATAGATTATCACGACTTGCATGTTGATGAGTACGGCAACTGGCAGAAGCCATAGGGTTGTCTTTAATTATTGTATGACCTGCGTGTCAATCATTAAGCGCTATGTAATGCTTTACTTTATCGCTAAACGGTAGCAATAGTAGTGGAAGCATGTTGGGCGTGACAACTCCGATGGCGACACGTAGATGGAGATCAAGATGATGAAGATCATGGTGTCATGCCGGTGACGATGGAGATAATGCCGGTGCTTTCTAGATGGAGATCAAAAGCACAAGTTCATGGCCATATCTTGTCACTTATGAATTGCATGTGATGTTAATCCTTTTATGCACCTTGTTTTGCTTAGGACGACGGTAGCATTATAAGGTTATTCCTCACTTAATTTCAAGATAAATTGTGTTCTCCCCGAGTGTGCACCGTTGCGAAAGTTCGTCGTGTTGAGACACCACGTGATGATCGGGTGTGATAAACTCTACGTTCACATACAACGGGTGCAAGCCAGTTTTGCACATGCAGGACACTCGGGTTAAACTTGACGAGCCTAGCATGTACAGACATGGCCTCGGAACACAAGAGACCGAAAGGCCGAACATGAGTCATATAGTAGATATGATCAACATGATGATGTTCACCATTGTAACCACCTCAACTCACGTGATGATCGGACTTGAGTTGGTGAATTTGGATCATGTATCACTCGAATGACCGGAGGGATGTTAATTTGGGTGGGAGTTCTTAAGTAATATGATTAATTGAACTCATTATCATGAACATAGTCAGTAGTGTCTTTGCAAAATTATGTTGTAGATTACCTTCTCATGCTATAGCTCCCTTGAATTTTTGTGTGTTCCTAGATAAATATAGTTGAAAGATGATGGTAGCAATATTGCGGACCGGCTCCGTGATCTGAGGATTGTCCTCATTGCTGCACAGAAGGCTTATGTCCTTAATGCGCCGCTCAGTGCGCCAACCCCTCTAACGTCGTTTGTAGATGTTGTGAACATCTGACAGGCACGTTCTAATAACTACTTGATAGTTTAGTGCGTCATGCATTACAGCTTAGAATTGAGGCTCCAAAACGTTTTGAATGTCAAAGAACATATGAGATGTTCTAAGAGCTGAAATTAGGATCTCAGGCTCATGCCCGTGTTGCGAGCTATGAGATCTCCAACAAGATTCTTTGCATGTAATATGAAAGAGAATAGCTCAATCGTTGAGCATGTGCTCAGATTGTCTGGGTGCTACAATCGCTTGAATCGAGTGGGAGTTGATCTTCCAGATAAGATAGTGATTGATATTGTTCTCTAAGTCACTTTCACTAAGCTACTAGAACTTGGTGATGAACTATAAAATGCCAGGTATAGAATTAATGATCCCTAAGCTGTTCGCGATGTTTGACACCGCGAAGGTAGAAATCAAGAAGGAGCGTCAAGTGTTGATGGTTTGTCAAACCACTAGTTTCGAGAAGGGCAGGAGCAAGGAGGGAAAACTTCATGGATAGCAAGTCAATTGCTGGTCCAATGAAGCAACTCAAAGTTGAACCCAAACCTGAGACTAAGTGCTTCGATTATGAAGAGAGCGGTCGCTGAAGCAAAACAACCCTAGATACTTGGTAGATAAGAAGGCTGGCAACGTCGATAGAAGTATATTTGATATATGTGTTAATGATGTGTACCTTGCGAGTACTCTTAGTAGCACCTGGGTATTGGATACCGATTCAGTTGCTAAATGTTAGTAACACGAAATAAAAACTACGGAATAAACAGAGAACTAGCTAAGGGTGAGGTGCTGATTTGTGTTGGAAATGTTTCCAAGGTTGATATGATCAACATCGCACGCTCTCTCTACCTTCGGGATTAGTGACGAACCTAAATAAATGTTATTTGGTGTTTTGCGTTGAGCATGAACGTTAGATCGTGTTTATTGCAACACGGTTATTCATTTAAGTTAGAGAATAATGGTTACTCTGTTTACATGAATAATACCTTCAATGGTCATGCACCTAGTGAGAATGGTTTGTTGAATCTTGATCGTAGTAATACACATGTTCATAACATTGATGCCAAAAGATACAATGTTAATAATGATAGTACCACATAATTGTGGCATTGCCGCTGAATGTCATGTTGGTATAAAACGCATGAGGAAACTCCATGTTGATGGATCTTTGGACTCATTTGATTTCGAATCGGTTGAGACATGCAAACCATGCCTCTTGGGCAAGATGACTAAGGACCCCGTTTCCAGATGGATGGAGCGGGCAAGTGATTTATTGGAAATGATACATGTTGATATATGCAATCCAATGAGTCTTGTAGCGTGCGGTGTATATCGTTATTTTCTTACCTTCACTGATGATTTCAGTAGATATAGTGTATATTTACTTAATGAAACACAAGTCTGAATCGTTTGAAAAGTTCAAGCAAATTCAGAGTGAAGTTTAAGATCATCGTGACAAGAAGATAACATGTCCGCGATATGATCCTGGAAGTGAATATCTGAGTTACGAGTTTGGTATACAACTTAAGACAATGTGAAAGTTGTTTCACAACTCACGCCACCTGGAACACCATAGTGTGATGGCGTGTCCGAACGTCATAGTCGTGCTCTATTGGATATGGTGCGAATTATGATGTCTCTTATCATTTTACCACTATCGTTTTGGGGTTATGCATTAGAGACAACTACATTCACTTTAAATAGGGCACCATCTAAATCCGTTGAGATGACACCGTGTGAATTATGGTTTGATAGAAACCCAAGCTGTCATTTCTTAACGTTTGGGGCTGCGACGCTTGTGTGGAAAATGTTTTCACCGAATAAGCTCAATCCCAAAGCGGACAAATGCATCTTCCTAGAATACCCTAAGAACAGTTGGGTGAACCTTCTATCTCAGATCCAAGCATAAAATGTTTGTTGCTAAAACTGGATCCTTTCTCGAGAAAGAGTTTCTCTCGAAAGAATTGAGTGGGAGGAAGATAGAACTTGATGAGGTTGTTGAACATTTGTACAACCAGAGAATAGCGCAGTGCGGGAATTTGTTTCTGTGAAGCCTACGTTAGTTGAAGAGGAAGTTAATGATGATGATCATGAAGCTTCGGATCAAGTTACTATCGAACCTCGTAGGTCGACAAGGATGTGTACTGCTCCTGAGCGGTACGACAACCCTGTCTTGGAGGTCATATTGTTGGACAACGATGAACCTACGAGCTATGAAGAAGCGATGATGGGCCCGGATTCCAACAAATGGTTAGAGGCCATGAAATCTGAGAAAGGATCCATATATGAAAACCAAGTATAGACTTTGGTAGACTTGCTCGTTGGACGACAGGTCGTTGAGTACAAATGGATCTTTAAAATGGAGACATACGCTGATGATGAATGTCACCATTTATAAAGCTCGACTTGTCGCAAAGAAGTTTCCGACAAGTTCAAGGAGTTGACTACGATGAGACTTTCTCACTCGTAGTGATGCTAAAGTCTGTTGGAATTATGTTAGCAGTTGCTGCATTTTTCAATTATGAAATCTGGCAGATGGATGCCAAAACATCGTTTCCTTCCTTAAGGAAAGGTTGTATGAGATACAACCAGAAGGTTTTGTCAGTCCTAAGGATGCTAAAAGGTGAGCAAGCTTCGGTGATCCTTCTATGGACTGAAGCAAGCATCTCGGAGTTGGAATATACACTTTGATAAGGTGATAAAAGTTTTTAAATCTATACAAAGTTTATGAGAAACTTGTATTTGCAACAAAGTGGGTGGGAGCACTATAGAGTTTCTGATAAGTGTATGTGGATGACATATTGCTATTCGAAAATGGTGTAGAATTTCTGGAAAGTATAAATGGTTGTTTGAAAAGAGTTTTTCAAAGGAAGACCTAGATAAAGCTACCTAATTGTTGAACATCAAGATCTATAGAGATAGATCAAGATGCTAGATGAGACTTTCAATGAGTACATACCTTGACAATATTTTGAAAGAGTTCAAAATGGATTAGTCAGAGAGAAGTGTTCTCGCCTGCTTTGTAAGGTGTGAAGTTGAGTGAGACTCAAAGTTCGACCATGGCAGAAGAAAGAAAAAGGACGAATGTCGTCCCCTATGCCTAGGACATAGGCTCTGTATAGTATGCCATATTGTGTACCGTGCCTGTGTGTGCCTTGCCATGAGTCCGTCAAGGGGTACAAGAGTGATCCAGGAGTGGATCACTGGACAGCGGTCAAGATTATCCTTAGTAACTAAAAGACTAAGGAGATGTTTCTCGATTATGGAGGTGATAAAGAGTTTGTCGTATAGAGTTACGTCGATGCAAGATTTAACACCAATCCGGATGACTCGTAGTAGCAATCTGGATACGTATAATGAGGCAGCCATTTGGAATAGTACCAAGTGGAGTGTGGTAGCAGTGTTTATGGTTTGACATAGAGATTTGCAAAGTACACACGGATCTGAATGTCGCAGACCCATTGACTATAAGACCTCTCTCACATGCAAAGCATGATCGAGCCCCAGAACTCATTGGGTGTCAGATTCATAACAATGCGAATCACATGGTGATGTGAACTAGATTATTGACTCTAGTGCAAGTGGAAGACTGTTGAAAATATGCCCTAGAGGCAATAATAAATAGTTATTATCATATTTCCTTGTTCATGATAATCGTTTATTATCCATGCTATAATTGTATTGATCGGAGACATAGATACATGTGTGGATACATAGACAAAACCATGTCCCTAGTATGCCTCTACTAGACTAGCTCGTTGATCAAAGATGGTTAAGGTTTCCTAGAAATGGACATGAGATGTCATTTGATAAACGGGATCACATCATTAGGAGAATGGTGTGTTGGACAAGACCCAAACTACAAACGTAGCATATGATCGTGTCAGTTTATTGCTACTGTTTTCTGCATGTCAAGTATATGCTCCTATGACCATGAGATCATGCAACTCACGGATACCGGAGGAGTGCCTTGTGTGTATCAAACATCGCAACGTAATTGGGTGACTATAAAGGTACTCTACAGGTATCTCCGAGGGTGTCTGTTGAGTTGGCATGTATCAACACTGGGATTTGTTACTCCGTGTGATGGAGAGGTATCTCAGGGCCCACTCGATAATACAACGTCACAACAAGCCTTGCAAACAATGTGACTATGTGTTAGTCACAGGATCTTGTATTACGGAACGAGTAAAGAGACTTGCCGGTAATGTGTTGAACTAGGTATGGAGATACCGACGATCGAATCTCGGGCAAGTAACATACCGAAGAACAAAGGGAACATCTTACGGGATTAACTGAATCCTTGACATAGAGGTTCGACCGATGAAGATCTTCGTAGAATATGTAGAAACCAATATGGGCATCTAGGTCCCGCTATTGGTTATTGACCGTTGAGGTGTCTCGGTCATGTCTACATAGTTCTCGAACCCGCAGGGTCTACACACTTAAGGTTCGATGACGTTTCAGTAGTATAGAGTTATGCATGGTGGTGACCGAAGGTTGTTCGGAGTCCCGTATGAGATCCCGGACGTCACGAGGAGCTCCGGATTGGTCCGGAGGTACAGATTGATATATAGGATGTCCTATTTTGGTCGCCGGAAAAATTTCGGGCACTTTCGAGAAATTCTACATCATTTTCGAATAGCAATATGTCATCCACATACACTTATCAGAAACTCTATAGTGCTCCCACTCACTATATTACAAATACAAGTTTCTCATAAACTTTGTATAGATTTAAAAACTTTTATCACCTTATCAAAACTTTTATCACTTGAGGAAGCTGGATTTATTTCCAAGTTTTGGAACTATGTGTGTTGCCTGTTCTTGATCTGAGAAAATGATGAGAATTTAAATTATGTTTTGATTCAAAGGTGAAACTTTTGCATTGCATTATTCTTGGCGGAGAGAAAATTTGAACTTTGTTTATTTGAACAACAAATTTCTGTACTCTTGTTTTCAAAAACATTCTCCTGTTGTCCATTCAGTAGTCGCCTACCTATAATCCATACTAGATTTGGTTTAAACCTGAATTTTAAGGAACCTAGATTCGAAATTTTAGTTTGTTCTCATATGATATCGACTATCATGTTCACTCTTACTTAACCGAGTTACTGATACTCTTTTCTGACCATCCAGAGCTACAACACAGTGATTCTAGTGCTCAAGGAATCGTTTTGTTTGAAATTTTCTTGACGAAATCAATCACTAGTGATTTAGTGGAGAAGTTGCGATACATTTTATTTTTGATACTGATGTCCTATGCACACCTGTTGTTGATTATGAAACCATGCCAGCCTTAGCTTATACTATTAGTCAAAGCAATCTTGCATCACGACATATTCCTTCCAAAAGCAATCAACGACACTGCTAATTTTTATGGGGAATTACTCTGAAAAAGATGACGGTATGGTTCCACTAGTAGAAAACAGATCTTTCGTCCGCCTCATGAGTCCCGGTTGGGTTTTGAACCGGCACTAATGTGCTCATTAGTCCTGGTTCATGACGGGCACCATTAGTGCCGGTTCGTTTCGGACCGTTAGTCCCGGTTCATGCCACGAACTGGCACTAAAGGTGTGGTGGCAAGCTGGCGTCAGCCTTGGCCCCCACGGGAACCTTTAGTCCCAGTTGGTGGCTCCAACCGCGACTATAGGCTAACCTTTAGTCGCGGTTGGAGCCACCAAACAGGACTAAAGGTCCCCTATATGAAACCCTTCGGCCAGCCCGAGCACACTCCTCTCTGTTCTTCCCCTTTCCTCTCCTCCCTGTTCTTCCTATCTTCCTCGAGCTCATCCTTCATTTTTGCCAAAATTTGTCAAGATTTGGAGGCATCCCATCCATCCAAGTGTTCACAAAGGTTAGAAACTTTGTCCTTTCATCTCTCATTGCTAAATTAGCTCTTGCAATGCTCTATAAGTATAGTAATTTGTGGGTTTTAGTTTGTATGTGATAGTTTATTTGATTTGTGCAATCTGAGCTCAAATTAACTTCTTACTTTGCATTTGTAGGTGTGGTTTACTTAGTGACTTCCCGTCCCCGTCCTAACCACTGTCGATCGCCCACACCGTCCCGTCACCGGCACCACCTAGGTGAGCCTCTTGTTCTTATCCTTTTTATAAAAAAACATGTTTGTAAGATTTAGTTAGTTACTTGTATAATTTTCTTACCTATATGGTTGTTTGTTATACATAGTGGCATGGTTTTGAAATCCGTCCCCGTCGGCCCTCGTCCGGTTTATGATGCGGATGTGGTATATACTCTCTTTTATAACTCTTTGTTGCATTTCGTGTTTATGACAATAATGCCAATCAAGTTGACATAGATATTTTTATCTAGGAGGTATGTGAACCGTAGATTCCAACCGACATAGATATTTTTGTCAAGAAGTTAAATTTAGTTGAAAAAGAAAACGAGTATTGAAAAGAAAAATTGAAATGAGTTGAAGAAGAGAAGATGAAACTGGAGTTGTATGCTGCCGATGTCGTCGATGATCGCAAGATCAAGATGGGTGCAATGCGCTCGAAGATTAAAAAATTTAAAAGATATGCCATTGATAGTGAGACTTGATATCACTATGTTGTTGGATCAATTGTTACCTTAGTTGCGATGTTAATCGCATTTGTTTCTGCATTTAAATGCTTTAGTTAGAGAGTTTGTTTATTGTTTTATGAGAACAACTGTGTATGAACTTTATGTACGAACTTGTATTAATTTGGTATTTTCGGTGTTGTGTAATAAAGAGGAGGAAATAAATATCAATATGCACGTGGCAAACCTCTGGTCAAGCCTGAAAATGTGAAGCTTCTACCAACGAGATTGTACAATTTGCATACGTGGTACATGCAAGAAACGTCAAATACCATTACAGAGTCCCTCATGGTGAGAGTCAAGAAGAGGCGTTACTTCCATCAAAAAGATTTTTGGATTCACTATTCAGAGTTGTTTCAGTTATTCAATCAAGACGCACTCGACAAATCTTTAGCCAGTTGCTATTGTTTGTAAGTGATTTATTTCTGTAATTTAAGTCTCTAGCTAGCTATGCTCTCGTTCATTACCTGTAATTATCCTCACTATATTCGTTTTTGTGGTATTATGCAGAATGAAGATGTATGAAATGAAACAAGCTGGACGCTATGGCATTGGGTTCATTGACCCAAATACGGTTAATCAGGCAATATGGAAAACTCAATATTCGAGAAAAGACACAGAGAAATTCATGCTAGAGTTTTTGAAGCATCTAAACACCCAACCGGAAATACTACTTCCTTACAACTTCGGGTGAGTGTTACTATAAATTATCATGTACTACAAATTCTATATTTTGCTTACTAGATGTTAATAAGTGTTGTTGATGAGTTATGCACACATGCCCGCTTAATTATATAAAATGTGCGCGTATGCAGTTACCATTGGATCCTGTTAATCATTGAAGTTGACAAGGGAAAAGTTGAAGTACCCAACTCACTATATAAGAATCCATCCGAATACGCAATCGTGAAGTGGTTAGCTGACAGGTAATTTCAATCATTATTGCACTATATATGTTGGTCTCTTTAATTACTTCATTTCCTGATATCAACTAGTTAATAACTCCTTTATTCATTTTCTTTGCTGGCGGGCGGGGCTTGGGCCAAGTTCATCAAACAGGTACCAGGCGAGTGGGCACAATAGCTGTAATGGGTGCGACCCAAGGTAATTAAGTATTACTTGTTGAGGAACGTTGCATGGGAAACAAAAAAATTCCTACACGCACGCAACATTTATCCATGGTGATGAGCATCTACGAGAGGGAGAGTGGATCTACATACCCTTGTAGATCGCTAAACGGGAAGCGTTAAGAAACGCGGTTGATGTAGTCGAACGTCTTCGCGATCCAAATCGTCGAGCGTTCCACGATCCAATCACGATCCGTCCCGATCTAGCACCGAACGGACGACACCTCGGCGTTCAGCACACGTACGGCTCAATGGCGATCTCCGCCTTGTTGATCCAGCAAGAGGGAGCGGAGAGGTAGAAGAGTTCTCCGGTAGCGTGACGGCGTTGCGGTGGTGGTGGTGGAGCTATTCCAGCAGGGTTTCTCCTAAGCACCGCTGAAAACCGATCTGGAGGAGAAACTACGATCTAGAGGAGAGGCAACACTTGACTATTTTTCTGTGTCAAAAAACTCTCAAACCTCTAGTATATATAGGAGAAGGGGAGGGAGGAGCCTTGGTGCACAAGGGGACATCCCTTGGCCTTGCGCAAGGAGGAGTGGAGGAATCCTCCTCCAATCCTAGTAGGACCAGGATTCCTCATTTCCTACTTGGAAACTCTTTCCACCTTGCGTTTTTTGCTTCTCAACCCACTAACGCCGCATGGGACTATAGAAGTGGCTTCGGCCAGCCCACCAGGGGCTAGTTTACCTCCTCCCATAGCCCATGTAGCCTCTTGGATCAAGACACCCCTCCTGATGGTCCCTGGTACCCTCTCGGCACTCCCGGTACACTATCGTGAGCCCGAAACTTTTTTGATGACAAAAACAGGACTTTCTATATATCAATCTTTACCTCCGGACCATTTCAGATCTCCTCGTGACGTCCGGATCTCATCCGGGACTCCGAATAACCTTCGGTCGCCACCATACATAACTCTATACTACCGAAACGTCACCGAACCTCAAGTGTGCAGACCCTGCGGGTTCAAGAACTATGTAGACATGACCGAGACATCTCTCCGGTCAATAACCAATAGCAGGACCTGGATGCCCATATTGGTTCCTACATATTCTACGAAGATTTTTATCGGTCGAACCTCTATGTCAAGGATTCAGTTAATCTCGTATGTCGTTCCCTTTGTTCTTCGGTATGTTACTTGCCCAAGATTCGATCGTCGGTATCTATATACCTAGTTCAATCCCATTTCCAGCAAGTCTTTTACTCGTTCCGTAATACAAGATCCCATGGCTAAAACTTAGTCACATTGCTTGCAAGGCTTGTCGTGATGTTGTATTACCGAGTAGGCCCTAAGATACCTCTCCGTCACACGGAGTAAGAAATCTCAGTATTGATCCATGCCAACTCAAAAAACAGCCTCGAAGATACTTGTAGAGCACCTTTATAGTCACCCAGTTACTTTACGTTGTGACGTTTGATACACACAAGGTACTCCTCCGTGTCAGTGAGTTGCATGATCTCATTGTCATAGGAACAGATACTTGACATGCAAAAAACGATAGCAATAAACTGACACGATCACATGCTACATTTATAGTTTGGGTCTTGTCCATCACATCATTCTCCTAATGATGATCTCGTTATCAAATGACATCTCATGTCAATGGCTAGGTAACCTTGACCATCTTTGATCAACGAGCTAGTCTACTAGAGACATACTAGGGACATAGTTTTGTCTATGTATCCACACATGCAACGTGTTTCGTATCAATACAATTATAGCATGGATAATAGACGATTATCATGAACAAGAAAATATAATAATAACTATTTTATTATTGCCTCCAGGTCATATTTCCAACACTACTAGCTAGTTACGTCCATGCATCTCTTTAATTCTAGTTTTCATACCATTATCATGCTTTATTAATTATTACCTCATTGAATTTTATTCTCGTAAAGTGCATGAGGCAGGAGAAGGGGACTTGTTTATGCACATACTACGTTTGCGAGAACATTCGCATGGTAACGTCTGAAAGGAGCAGAGATGAAAGAAATCTTTGGGTACGTTTGCGAAAACACTATCAATAATTTTTTTCTCATGATCTAGATAATATATATACAGACAACTAATATGTTTATCTTGATCTCCATCTTGTACCTGAAGGAGATGTGGGGCCAGCTCCTACCAGAGGCTCGGGTACGAGCAATTCAAGAGGAAATAGCTAAATTTCTGGTCAACCAGGTCATAGATCCCAAAGGGAAATAATATTCCAAGATCAAGAACAGGCAATGCCTGCATATATATGTAATGATCCTCAAATTGTAGGAAAATTGTATATACATATATATATATATATATATATATGATCAGTTCTACGAGAAATTATATTTATATATATATGCACAACGTGTGTACAGTATGTAGTAGCCTAATATATATTTGAAATAAAAATTAATTAAATGGAAAACACATAATTAAAAGGAAAATTAAACCATAATTAATTCTTAAACACCTAAAGGATTAAAAAAGAAAAAGAAAACAAAACTAAAAATAAATAAATACTTTTAGTCCCGATTGGTGTTACCAACCGGGACTAAAGGTCCTCCGCCCCACGGCGCCGGCGGATGCCAGGTGGAGGGCCTTTGGTGCCGGACCGTGTTGAACCGGGACTAAAGGGGGTAGGCTTTAGTCCCCACCCTTTAGTACCGGTTCGAGAACTGGCACTAAAGGCCCTTACCAACCGCAACAATAGGCCGATTCTGCACTAGTGTTCTGATTTAATCGATGATCCGGGTTCTTGTCGACGCCCAGTTCAACAAAGCTCGCGCTGGCCCTAAACCATCTGGGGTTTTAACTAGGGTCTCGATATTCACCACACGTATGGCATATTAGACATGCACCCACACACTGTGTGTGGCATACATAGGAGGCAGCCCACATGGGTCGTCTGTGGGTGAATAATGGAACCGCCCACACGTGTGGGCACGCCTACTTCGTGCCACACGCCCAACAAATACTAGTCATTTCCATCCGCATGTGTGGCATGAAGCAAATCTGACCACACGTATGGGCGCGGCTACTTCGTGCCACACGTCCAACAAATACTAGTCATCCCCATCCGCGTGTGTGGCACGAAGCAAATCTACCCACACGTGTGGGCGCGGATACTTCATGCCATACACCCAACAAATACTAGTCATTCTTATCCGTGTGTGGCACGAAGCAAATCTGTCCACACGTCCTCACGCAACTACGTTAGTTACCCCACAGAATGACAACTCTAGTTACCCCGGGGATGGCAACTTTAGTTATTCCAGATGACAACTGTAGTTATAAAAGGATGACAACTATAGTTACCGGGGATAGTTGCCATGTGTGTTTACCTAGTTGCCATGTGTGGTTCAAGCATAGTTGCCATGTATGGTTAATCGTAGTTGACATGTGTGTTTACCTGGTTGCCATGTAAGCGCAACTGCAGTTGCCATCTATCAACGAATCGTAGTTATCATCTCTGTTTACGTAGTTGCCACGTACGCGTACTACAGTTGTCATCTAGCAACATATGGCTGATGTGTGGGCGAAGAGCAGTTCGTCCACACGCGATGGACTAGGTGATGACTGTGTGGGCAGAAACCGGTTCGCCCACAAGGCGCAGCTGGCGACCGCGCGTTGTGGGTCGTGTGGGTGAACTCTTCAATGCCCACACACACGATGATGCCTACATGGCACAAAAAATCCAACAGATTCCTTTAGGATCCATACAAAAAAATTTAACATGGATAGACGCGTGTGGACGAAATGCAAACTGACACACGTGTGGGCGAAATACAAACTGCCACACATGTGGACGTTATCTTTCCCTTTAACCAACTATATTAGGTGAGAATACTACCTTAAGCTATGATTATTTTTTAGATTATAGGATCCGTGAGATATGGACGGATCGCTGAATTTTTTTTCAAAAGTAGTACGGAATTTGTACCAAATTTGAAAACAGCTAGAGCAGTTGAATTTTTTTTCAAAATTAGTACCCCGTCGGCCTCAGTTGGGATGACCGGCCACCCGTCGGCTTAGTGCCCGCCAAAAAGGGCCCATCGGCTGCCGCCAGGCCGTCGGCCCACGCCAGGCTGAGGAGCTCCCGTCGGCCGCCAGGAGGCTGAAGAGCCCCTGGATAAGGCCGACGCGGCCAGCTCCTTCTTCTTCCTCCTCCTGCCTCCTTTTCTCGTTGGTCTTGGCCGAAATTCCCCCCCCCCCTTGATATCCCTTTCCCTCCACCCATTTTCCGTTTTAATCCGATGAATCAATAGATCGTCTTCGTCTCCCCCGCCCTACGGTTTTATTTTTTGAAACATGGTAGTGATTTGTTCGTGGGGTGGAGAAATGGTGTGGTGGTGGAGGTGTGAATGGTGCGAATGTGGAGTGGTGGAGAGGAAGAAGAAGGACACTCACGTGTCAAAGGTATAATTTTTTTCTGTTAGTTTGGGTTAGTTTTTTGTTAGTTTTTTGAATGTACGTAAAATTAGTGTAGGTTATTTTTAGCAGTGTAGTTATTTTAGGTTACTTTTATTAGTGTAGTGATTTTAGTGTATGTTTTCCAAGGTTTAGTTAGTGTAGGCATACTAGTGTCGGGGTTTTTTTGTGAAGTTCATTTTAGTGTAGGTTTATTAAGAATACGTAGGTATATTTTAGTGTACGTTTTATTTTAGTGTCGATTTATTCGTTGCGAATAATGAGAAGCTGACAATGTCTGACAGGTTAAAATGTCTAAATGTGTAAATTTCACTATGTATTATGGCCCTGGTAACGTTCGATATAATGAGTTGGGGGTTGATCTTAGCGAGTTTAAAAGAGGCGAGATGACACTTTCAGATCCGGACAGACTGGACATTAGGCAGTTGAAGCACTGGTTGACAACTAGTTTTGGCCTGGATCCTAAAGTTTGTTCCGTCAGTATTCTTGCCTTGTGGACCAAATCTTGTAAAAATGGCAAGTGGGATTTGATTCCGATAGATAGGAGCCAACACTGGTTGTCTTTGTTAAGTCGTTGTAGAGACCGAAGAATCCATTCGTATGCCCTAGTGCAACCAGTGGCGAAGGAGGAGAATATCGTACCACCCACCGCGGGGTATGAACCAGGCCAGAGTAGTGAAGTGGCTAACGAGATTTATGTATCCGGGTCACAGCCACCGGATGTGAATGCTAGCCAAGCCGAGAAAGAGTCAGATTATGTGCCACACAATGTTAGTAGTCATGTTGTTGGTCAGAGTATTCAGTCGATAGTATTAGCTACCTCTCGTGTTGCTGATGGGGATGAGGAAGGCGACGGAATGCAGAGGGTGATGGAGGAAGAGGACGAGGATGGGATTGCAAAGGAACTTGATTCTGAAAATTTCGAGGATGAGGAGGAGATGCCAATTCCTGCTGCATGGGAGCAGGAAATATCCGCATGCTTTACTGTCGACGATGGCCATGAGACTCCATGGCAATATAATCTGAACCAAGTCTAGTTCGGGGCTATGTTTGACACAAAGAAGAAAATGAAGTATGCAGTGATAAAGTGGGTTATGTCTACGTAGAGGGTTTTCCGGACACACATATCTAGTCCAAGGAAATATACCGTGAAGTGTGTTGAATCAAGTTGTCCTGCGAAGGTGCATGGCCACGTGCCAAAGTATAACATCCACTGGGCTGTGACAAATATTGTCGCGCATAATTGTGTTAGAAAAAACATGTTGGTTCGTCATCCAAACCTTACTTCAACTCTCATAGTGCAACTATTGTATACTGAGATAGTGACAAAGAAATATATGGAAGCAAAACACATCCAGACAGCAGTGAAGGTCAGATGGTAGTATGACATTCCATATGGGAAGGCTTGGAGGGCTAAGCAGAAGGCTATGGAGGAGAGGTTTGGGACGTTCTTCGATTCCTATGATAATGTTGTCCGTCTCCTTGACGTACTGAAGGAGAGAAATCCCGGCACTTATGTTAACATTCAGCACACGAGGTTGGATAGTATACCAGATTACAACGTGTTGAAACGAGTATTCTTCTCTTTCGGTATGTGCATCGAAGTTTTCACGCATTGTCCTCCTGTGATGTTTGTGGATGGTACATTCCTGACTGGTCAGTACAAAGGGCAAATCCTGACTGCTATTGGTGTGGACGGGAACAACCAAATTATCCCACTAGCCATGGCATTTGTGGAGGGTGAGAACTTTCCCACTAGTCCTGGGCCTTATCCAGGGGCCCATCGGCCTTCCACAGACTGACAGGTGGCTCTTCAGCCCCCCTCTGGCCGACAGGCCTCTCCTCGGCCTCTGATTGGCCGACAGGGGCTCTTCGGCCTGGTGCTGGCCGACGGGGTACTATTTTCGAAAAAAATTCAACTGCACATACTGTTTTCAAATTTGGTATAAATTCCGTACTAGTTTTGAAAAAAAAAATCCGGATCGCTGCCCTCCCGAATGATTTCGTGGCTGTACGGATCACACGGTGATTTTTTTAGAAAACACAACAAAGAACAATTTACAATATGAGAGTATTTGACTATAAAGGAAAACATTTTTTAATACACGATTAACCTTTTCAAAATATACTATGAACAATCCTTAATAGGAATAAACCTTTTTTAATCAGTGGCGCACAATGTTTTCATACACAACGAATATTTTTTGAACAAACACGATGATTCTTTTGGAACACAAAGAAAACATTTCTACTACCTCATTAAGAACATATAATATGGGATGAAAATTGTTTAATACATAACAGACCTTTTTTATTAAAATGTTTACACATTTGAAAATATTCAGAAAATTTTAAATATTAACACATTTTCAACGAACTACTTAGGTATTTTAAATATATATATTGAATATACTCAGGTACTTTAAGTATTAACACGTTTAGAACGGACTACTTAGTGACTGTTCATTCTGTTGAACATAACAAGAAAAAGGTGAAAAAAGAAACACAACAAATATGGAAAATAAACCAGGGAAAAAATGAAAAAATAAACAAAAAGAGAAAAAAGAGAGGGAAAAGTGGTCTACCAGTCTGGTCCTGACCTGTGCGTAAGATGCGTCGCATGGAGAAAAATACAGAAAACCAACATATTCTGCCCTAGATGGTTTCACATGCTCGCAATAAGCGTCTATAGCTCGCTTACAGCAAGACAGACCCTGAAGCGGTGTGGTCATTGGCACATTTGGTTCAATTCATTTTGCGTAGATGCTCTAAAATAATAATTCATTTTGCATTCGTGGCCTCCTTTCTTTTCATGTTTTCAAGAAATTTTAAAACACATATATTTCATGGAGAATTAGTACTTCAGCTTTGAAAAGAAAAGTTTTTTTCAGCATTAAACAAATATTGGTACAAATTTAAAACATATGTAGAGAGCATTTAAATAATGTTTCAACATGTAGTTGCATAGTTTCAACATATATTCGAATTTAATTATCAAAAATATGAATTTCAACTTTTTTAATCATGTATTTGGAAATTTTCACACATATATCAAATAAACTTTCAGATGTATACGGAAAATGAACAATGTTTATGAAAACAAATTGACACCAAAATATGTATTTGAAAAAAATTCACTCTGTTCGCAAAATGTTAAACCATGTATTAAAGAGTTAAATCATTTATCTAGAAATTTTTAATGATGTACTTTCAAAATGACAATAATATAATTTAAAGACGTCAAGCTAGTATAAGTAAAATGTTCCTACCATATAAAAATATGTAAGATCTATATTAAAAAGAGTAGATCTTAATATTTTTTTTAGTTTTTTAATAATGTATTTAAAAATGATAACGACCTATAAAAAGTATTCCACTATTCCTATTATATACCGAAAATCGACAATGTGTATTAAAAATGTGAAAGATAAATAAAACATGAAAGAAATACCGCTGATGAATTCCAAGAAAGAAACAAATAAAACAAAAGGAAGTGACGCAAAACACTAGAACAATGTGAGAACGAAGAAAAGCAACAAATAAAAAGAGAGAACAAAATATGTCGGCAGAAAAAGAAGCAAAAGAGTGAACAACGTGAAAAAAGTTGGTGCTACAGTGATACATCCGCGTACAAGCTCACAAACAACTTTATTTGCTTCTTTATTACAATGATTAAATCTAGAGATAAGAAAATCACGAGCTAAAGGAAAACAATCATTAAAAAGTGTTGTTGTTCCATCGACAATCGTCCTTCTGCCTTCATGATATCAATTGCTTTCATGTTATTCGAGTTAATAATAATGCGATTACAATCCCGTCCTTTGCATCAACAACAGACTGAAATTTAGGGTCATAGCTTTCGCCATCAATACAACCGCACACCATTCAATCTTATCATTTCCCCTGTAATAAATCTACCCTTGTCGTTTCTTAAGACTGCCCCTATTGTCCTTGTAAACAAGTTATGGTAAAAAAAACCCATCAAATATTAAGTTTTACAAAACCCAGCGAAGGGCAAGACCATCCCCTTTTTCTCATGGTAGCCTTTGACGAGGAAGCCATGACAAAATTGGTCGTAAGAGCTTGGATCCTCATGAAGATCTCTTGTGCATTTTGACTAATCTCCTTATATATCAATTTACGTCTTTTTCGTCACAAGTACGAGATAGACATGTCAATCATTTCACATACATTTTGATTGCCCGTACTACACCTGTCTGGCATTAAAAGTAGATATTCCAACATCGTCTTACCCGCATGATCTACTACACAAGTTCTGTCGATAATATCGTCCATCCCTAACTTTTTTTTTGAAGAATCATCCCTAACCTTTCCTGACATGTCGTTTTAAAGACGATTTTCTCAACAACAAAAAAGAGAGCAGAGGACGATTTTCACGTGGCGGAGGGCGGCAGTCGGCGGCCTGCCGGATTTGGGGTTTGGCGGCGGAACCTAGCGTTTTGTTGGTCGTGGAACGAACAAGGAGAAACAGGAAAAAAAAGCCGAATTTCGGGGCACCAAAAAAGATGGACGGCGCCACCGCGGTCCAGAAAAACAGAGCTTTCCCCCTCCGTCCCCGTCTCCATCTTGCCGAGCGGTGCCACCGCGGTCTAAAAAATAGAGCTTTCCCCCTCCGTCCCGGTCTCCATCCGTCGCCCCCCCCGCCCCCCCCCCCCCCCCCCCCCGGCCGCCGCGCCCGATGCCGAGGCGCTTCAGCTCCGAGCGGCGCCGATGGCGGGAGCCCTTGGCGCGGCCGCCCCATGCTCGACGGCAACCCCGAGTCCGGCCCCGCAGCTGATCTCCACCACCGGCGCGGCTTCCTCCGGGCGTCGCCGCGGCCCGCCACACCCAAGGTAAGGTAAAGTAGCACACACCCTACCCACTCCCGCCCCGCACGCAGCGTAGCCATGCCATGTGTTGGTTCCTCGTCTCGTCTCGCCAGTCGCCACCGAACATCCACGAGGAATTTCCCTGCACAGATGGATCATCCACGCGCGCTCCTTTTTGCATCCCGCTCCGAGACAGCAGAATCCGCCCCGAAACTGAAGCAGATTTGTCACCGGCTGAAGAAAAAGGATCTGGCTCCCTTCCCGGACTGGCATCTTGGCGTGATGGGGCGGCGAATCTCGCGCTCACACCACCCGTTCCGCAAAGCCGGCGTCCCCAAAGCCAAGCTTTTTGTCCACTACCAGAGGCCTTTGCCGCGCAGGAATCATTCCCTTCTCCCACACCCGTCTCCCACCTTTTCTTTTGTTCGTTCTATGTATGTATCCTTCTATATATGCATCACATTGCACGGCACACATTCATGTCCCTCCGAATAACCCCGCGCCGTCCTCGTTTGTAAGTTGCGCTGCCGCCCCTTGCGCCTTGCGTGGTTTTTCGTCATCATCGTTATCGTTGTCAACCGTCAAGAGAAAGGTCTGGAGGGATTTTACTGGGTACGGTGCGACACACTAGAGGTCAGCCAGGTAGTGTTGGGGGATTTCGCGATCCAATTCAGAGTGCGCTCAAAGGATGATGGTTTCAATGGGCGCTCGTCGCGGTCTACGGGGCGACTCAACCAGAATTCAAGATGGATTTCTAGCGGATCTTGTGCGAGTCTGTGGTAATGAGAGGTTGCCCATCTTAGTGGGGGGAGACTTTAACATTATCAGGCGAAGGGATGAGAAAAATAATGATAATTTTGATGGCAGATGGTCATTTATGTTTAACACAATCATCGAAAGCCTTGACTTGCGTGAGATCGAGTTCACAGGTAGAAAGTTTACCTGGGCTAATACTCTACCGAATCCAACTTTCGAGAAGCTGGATAGGGTACTGACTAGTGTGGAATAGGAGCAAAAATTCCCACGAGTGACAGTCAGGGCGATGCCCAGGATCATATCAGGCCATACACCTCTATTTGTGGACTCGGGGGCCTACCCATGTGGGTAATAAGAATGCCTTTTCCTTTGAGATCGCATGGTTTGAAAGAAAAGGGTTCCTAGATATCGTACAAAGAGAATGGAATAATGCTATGGGAGGAACGACCAGAGTGTTGACAAATGGCAGAATAAAATTAGACACTTGCGACAGTTTTTGCGAGGCTGGGCGAAACATGAGAGTGGGGTATACAAACTCAAGAAACATCGCCTTACTGAATTCATTAACGAGCTTGATATTAAATCTGAGTCCGTATTGTTGGATGAACATGAGAGGGTATCCAAAGCGGAGGCGGAACATGATCTCAAACAACTCCTTAGGGAGGAAGAGCTGAAATGGGCACTCCGAACGAAAGTGCGCCAGGTGAATAAAGGTGATGATAACACGCAGTTTTTTCATCTTATTGCCAACGGGAAACATAGGAAGAAGAAAATTTACCAATTAGAGCAAGATGAGGGTACGATCGTTGGGCATGAGAACCTAAAGTTGTACATCTCAGATTACTACAAAAAGCTGTTTGGGCCTCCGGATGATTCAAATATGACGATGGATGAGTCCATGATCGGTGATATACCTCAGCTCGGAAGGGACGAGAATGAGGTATTAACTGCACCATTTACGGAGAAAGAGGTGTTTGATGCCATATCGCAAATGAAAAATAACAAGGCACCAGGACAAGATGGGTTTCCGGCAGAATTTTACAAGCGATGTTCGCATATTATCAGAGGTGATTTACTACCAATGTTTCACGACCTATTTGATTGCCATCTGCAGTTGTTTCACCTGAACTTTGGGACTATAACGTTGTTACCAAAAAAGAAAGGGATTGTGCGGATTGAACAATTCAGGCCAATATGTCTGCTCAATGTGTCGTTCAAAATATTTACCAAGGTTGGCACTAATAGATTGACGTAAATTGCACATGCAGTGGTGCAACCTAGTCAATCCACATTTATGCTTGGTAGAAATATTCTGGATGATGGTCTGGTTGTACTCCACGAGACCCTACATGAAATTCACACGAAGAAAATAGATGGGGTTATCTTTAAAGTGGATTTTAAAAAAGCATATGACAAAGTTAAATGGCCGTTCTTACAACAAGCGTTGCGTATGAAAGTTTTTGACGAACTATGGAGGAGGCAAGTTGAATCCTTTGTACAGCAGGGAAATGTTGGAATCAAAGTGAATGATGACTTGGGTCACTTTTTCCAAACACACAAGGGGCTCCGTCAGGGAAACCCAATGTCCCCTATCCTATTTAACGTAGTTGCGGATATGCTTGCAATACTAATAGGAAGGGTGAAACAAGAGGTCTGGTGGGAGGACTCATGCCACATCTAGTGGATGATGGCGTTTCCATCCTGCAATATGCTGATGACACTATCTTGTTTATGGAGCATGACATGGCGAAAGCTAGAAACATAAAACTCATACTCTGCCTGTTTGAACAATTATCAGGACTAAAAATTAACTTCCACAAGAGCGAGCTGTTTTGCTTTGGCAGGGCCAAAGAAGTTCAGGAGGACTATAAACAGTTGTTTGGGTGTGAGTTGGGTAGTTTGCCATTTAGTTACTTGGGCATGCCAATTCATCATCGAAAGTTATCGAACCAAGAGTGGAAGAGTATTGAGGACCGTTTTGAGAAGAAGCTAAGTTGCTGGAAAGGAAAGCTTCTATCCTATGGAGGGAGATTAATCTTGATTAATTCGGTGCTTACGAGTATGCCCATGTTCCTCCTTTCTTTCTTTGAAGTACCAGTAGGGGTGTGACAAAGACTGGATTTCTACAGATCTAGGTTCTTTTGGCAGAGCGATGAGGTTAAGAAGAAGTACAGACTTACTAGATGGGACATAATTTGTAGACCCAGAGACCAGGGAGGTTTGGGGATAGAAAACCAAGAGGTTAAAAACAAATGTCTATTGAGTAAGTGGCTATATAGATTGTCGATGGAACCTGAAGGGATGTGGGCTCAGATTCTGCGCAATAAGTATCTCCAATCGAAGACTTTAGCGCAAGTCACCGTAAGACCGACAGACTCCCCTTTTTGGAAGGGATTGATGAAGGTGAAAGCTCACTTCTTTCATAGGACTCGGTTTACAATTGGGAATGGAGATACAACGAGATTTTGGAAGGATACATGGCTGGGGGAGACGCCACTAGCTATACAATATCCTGCCTTATATAGTATTGTGGAACGTAAAGAGGTGTATGTGGCCATAGTATTACAATTGATCCCACTAAACATTCGATTCCGACGTGTTCTGATTGGACAACGTTGGTCGCAGTGGCTGCACTTAGTCAGATGTCTTATGGACGTGCAGTTATCAGATGAGCCTGGTACGATTAAGTGGAAGCTTACTCTTTCAGGTACATTCACGGTCAAATCAATGTACCTAGATCTCATTAACACATCAGATTTACCAAAAACCAATAACGTTTGGAAGGTTAAGGCCCCGTTGAGAATCAAAGTTTTCATGTGGTTTGTCCATAAGAGGGTGATTCTTACTAAGGACAATTTAGTTACGTGTAATTGGCCAGACAATACTAGTTGTTGTTTTTGTGGGAATCCAGAAAATATAAAACACCTTTTTCTCCAATGTCCGCTGACAAGATTATTATGGCAATCAGTTTGAATTACTTTTAATATTGATCCTCCGGATAACATTGACTCACTATTTGGTTCGTGGCCAAACGGAGTCGATAATTCTATTGCTAGACATATTCGCGTTGGGGTATGCGTGCTATTATGGGCAATTTGGAATTGTAGGAATGATCTGGTTTTTAACAAGACAACACATATTCATTTCTTGCAGGTACTTTACAGGGTGGCAGCTATGATCCGTACGTGGTTGTTACTCACTCTTGCGGAAACCAGGGAGCCTTTGGTTACTGGGTGTGCCCGATGGGAGATGGTAGCACAGGATATATTCAACCGGTTTGGATGGCGGTCCACTAATAGATTAGATGGTTAGGCATCTAGGTCTACTTCAGCTATTTGTGGCCTTTTCATATTTATCTTTATTATTACCACTTTGCTCCGGTGGAGTGTGTTTGGATTTGTACAATATTTGCTGCACTTCGTTTAATAAAATGGTCGTATGCATCATGCTGATGCAGAGGCTGGAGGTAACACTTCTTTTCTAAAAAAAATTGTTATCGTTGTCAACAACTCACCATCGTCCTTAACACTCCCTCAGTGGGAGGGATTACTTGGAGGAGTGGAGTGAATTGTTATCGTTGTCAACAACTCACCATCGTCCTTAACACTCCGTCAGTGGGAGGGATTACTTGGAGGAGTGGAGTGGTGTTCACTGCGGATTGAGGAACGTGCATTGCCGCAGCCAGCATGCAGCTGCTCTTGCCGCCGGCGTGGGTGCCATCGGGCTACGGCCACGGGCCGCGGCCACGTGCTCCTATCGTCAAAGGTGCTCGATCCATGCAAATTATACTAGGTTTTGGATCCTCCGATTTTGATCGAACGGTCGGGAAATATAGGATATGGAGTTCAATTGGATAAGGATGATGGCTTGGGATATTACGGGGTTAATCCGGATCCAATGGTCACGACCGTATGTTTCGGGTTCGGGGAATTTATTGAAAAGACCCGAGGGGTCTGTGCACTATGCAAAGGGGCTAGGCAAAGAAGAGAGGGAAAGCGCGGCAGCCCGACAACCGGGTTTTATATATGAAAAACGTCTGACGATTTGATCGGCTATAGTGCCGCTATAGGTTTAACGGTTGGGCTATCAAACGGATTCCGAATGCGACGAAACTTGGTAGGCGGTCTACCTACAATAAAACAAGATCGCACGCCAACTTTCAACTCATTCCGAGAAAGTTTTATATGCATCTTTAAAAACAATATTTTAAGGATGTCGCGGACACGTGCGTGTGTTTGGTCTCGAAACGGTGAACGGCGCGAACGGAGAGAACCGGCAACTACGAACAGATGCAAGTTTGAAAAAAAATGATGGCAACTAAATGCTGATGCTATGAAGATAATACGACTGATGCGATGATGAATGCGACAACCAATTAAATCATATGACGAGAACGGGAATAAACTGGGAATCTTCCGGATCATCGGTCCGGGCTGTTACGATATCCCTGCGACGTGTGGCGGGCGGCAGTGCCGAGGAGGAGGAGGAGGGAGATGGGGAGATGTTGACACACGAATACACGCTGGGGGTGATGCACCGCAGCTCACGTCGAAGGAGGTCCGTCTGGTAGCACGATACGCAAGATAGTCGGCGAAGACTTTTCAGACCCGAAACCCCGCACACCCGGAAGGGACCCCGTCAGGGATTGCGGTGGCTATGGGCTGCCCTAGGTCGATTTCCTCGCCCCTAGAGCCTCGGGATTCACAGCTCTCAAACATGAAGAACAACAAAGAACGAGAGAAAAACGAAGAACGTAGATGGAAAAGTAGTATAGATTGATTTGTTTGATTGTGTGTTGTCCAATCGGCCGTCACCCCCAAGATATATAAGAGGTGGCTAGACTTTCCGTACAAGCAAAGGATTCATCTAGGCTTTGCTTACAAGAAAATTACATCAATTCACGTCCTAGAGTCCTAGTTCCAGTTCCACTCGGACTCAGCCCAAATCTGGCCCAACCTTCTGTCTTGTTTCTTGCGTGGACCGTGGAATCTGCATATGACCTCCGATGGAGACGGTCGGAACATCTATTTTGTGTGCCTCGACGAGGCCAACAATCCGTATGTTGATCATTTTCCCCAATAAAGCCATCTTGAATACTCCACGAGGTCAACTTCGAATCGGACTCGGTCACTTAGCAGACTGGATTGTCCGAGCTGTAGCGTCTCTGCAAACCGCATACTATCTCAGATGATAATGACCTTAAAAAGCAAAGTTAACCGTTTCGACGTTACGAACAACTTTCATGTTGAACACTTTTCCATCCGAAGCTATTTTGAACTTTCACTCGACCGGAACTTTCACTCGACCGGTATTTTCCACTCGACCGGAACTTTCACTCGACCGGTACTTTTCACTCGGATGGTGATTTCACTCGGACGGCAATTGCACTCGGTCAGTACTTTCACTCGGATGGTGATTTTCCCTCGGACGACAATTGCACTCGGTCAGCACTTTCACTCGACCGGTACTTTTCATTCGGACGGCGATTTTCACTCGACCGGACGGAAAACTTCTCACTCAACCGGATAGCCAACGTTTTCCTCGTCCGGCAAACTTTCACTCGGAAAACCCGAGTGAAACTCCAGGCTGATTTTGTTTTGCCTCTCCAGGTCGCATACGACCTCGGATTGAGAAGATTTATATATCAAAAACGATCAGCTCGACGAGATGAAGACAATCTATGTAGAACATTCCTTCATTCAAGGTTGTCTTGGGGGCATAATAGACCAAAAAACCACTCAGGACATCTACATGACAATCTAAGTGTAATTTGGTCCTTGAAATGATGTCGAATGATGATGGCTAAATATCAAATTTGTTTCACTCGGCAATATGAAATTTCTTGTAGAAAAAACCTTTTCATTTGAGTCCTTTTTTACTGTATTTTGCATCATACCAAAATCAGGTGTCAACACATGCCCCCGTATTTTTTGGCAAACCTAGCATGCCGAAAAATAATTTGCACTTATGTTTGTTCTAAGGACGATGTCAACACTCCATCGACCATCTATATTTCTCAGGGCGATAATTATGTATCGGCCATGTTTATGCTAAGGACGATAATCACATATCGTTCATTGCTTAATTAGGCTTCTTGCCACACACTCGGGTGGTATTTCTTCAAATATTTGCCATTGAGAGCTGGAGGTGATAATACTCCTTGTATGGATTCCACTAAATATGAATTTCCAAGAACTAATGTTATAATCCTGAAAGGACCTTCCCAGTTTGGAGACCACTTCCCGAATTTTCTATCTCTAGAACCAATCAGCAGAATCACTTTCCACACAAGATCGCCAACTTGAAAATTCTTCAACTTGACCTTTTTATTGTATGCTCTTGCTACCCTCAGTTTGCCCTTCTCTATGGCCTTTAATGCAGCCAAACGTTTATCAGCAACCTCATTAATATTGTCCATCATCAAATCATAAAAGTCCACTGCCAATAAATCATTTTGTTTGGCTATTATCAAAGCACTCAAATTTACCTCCACTAGCAAAACAGCCTCTTGACCGTATACTAGCTCATACGGAGTTACCTTTGTAGCACTATGCCTTGAAACTCTATGTGCCCATAAAGCCCCAGACAACAACTCATGCCATTTTCTTGGATTATCCTCAATTTTCTTCTTGATGAGCTTAATCAATATTTTGTTGCTAGACTCAGTTGTCCATTAGCTTGGGCATAATAGGGAGATGAATTGAGCAACTTTATGTCATGTGATTCGACAAATTCTCTAACTTGATGTGACATGAAAGACGAACCTTGATCTGTAGTTAACGTCTGAGGGATGCCGAATCTATGAATAATGTGTTTGGTTATGAATTGAATTACCTCCGTATGTGTCACGTTCTTGAGAGGCACTCCTTCAGACCATTTAGTGAAATAATCGGTTGCCACCAATACAAATCGATGACCCTTTGAAGAAGATGGATGAATTTTTCCAATGAAGTCCAAACCCCATCCTCTAAAAGGCCAATGCTTGATAATAGGATGTAATATAGCAGCAGGAGCCAATTGAATATCACCAAATGTTTTACAAGCTTCACACCCTTTATAATACCTGAAGCAATCATTGATCATAGTCGGCCAATAAAATCCAGCACGTCGTAAGAGCCATTTCATCTTGGGTGCCGACGGATGAGTACCACAAATGCCTTCATGTACCTCTCCCATAGAAACTCTTGCTTGGTCCTCGCCCAAACACTTCAAAAGAACATCCTCAACCGTTCGGCGATAAAGACCATCATCTCTTATTGTATATTTGAAAGCCATACGTCGAACAGCCCTATCCACCCTTTCACTCGGATTGCACAAGTAATCAATTATGGGCTTCCTCCAATCATCATTCTCACATGTACTAGATTTATTGTTAGTGGCCGAATCAATGGGCTCTAATTCGGTCTCTCCCATATTGGCAAGACAAGACATCGGTTTCCGAGAAATATGAAACATGCCATGATCAACATGATAACCAGATGCTTGTTGTGCTAACTCATTTGCTCTCCAATTGTCATGTCTAGATATATGAGCAATGCTAAAATAACTCAAAGTAGAAATCGCATCTAGACACTTATCAAGATAAACATTAAGTAATTCGTATAAACATTGAAAGACTTTGGAAACTTGCTGCACTACTAATAACGAATCACCAAAAGCCTCAACATGTGTAGCACCTATATCGAGCAACATCTCTAAACCGAATAACAAGGCTTCATATTCGGCTTGATTATTTGTGCAAAAATATTCCAGTCGGCACGAGGCTTCAAAAACAGCACCAAGGGGAGATATATAAACAATACCAACACCTTGGCCATTGCTACAAACCGAACCATCAGAATATAACCTCCATGGCACTAACGATATAAGATTTATATCAACATCATGCTTGTCATTAATCCGATGCTCAACAATAAAATTAGCAACCATTTGACCTTTCATGAATTTTATAGATTCATACGTCAAATCATACTCAATTAAAGCATAGTCCCACTTGCCAATCCTACAACTAAGCATTGGCCTATGCAACATGTATTTAATGACATCGGTTTGACAAGCTACTATGCAGGCACTCGGCACAAGGTAATGTCTTAGTTTTGTGCAAGCATAATATAAACAGAGGCATAACTTTTCAATAAATGTATACCTTGTCTCGGCATCCAATAAGCGTCGACTCAAATATGTAATAGTATGCTCTCTTCCTTCGGTTTCTTGAGTCAATATAACACCAATAACACCGTCCTCCGCCGCAGTGTAAAGCCTAACGGGCTCTTTATGTTTAGGTGCTTTCATCACTAGAGGAGTGCTCAAATAAGTCTTGATCATGTCGAATGCCTCTTGCTGTTTTGCCCCCCCAAGTAAAATCAGCATCATCCTTTAACCGAAGGATAGGAGTGAATGCATCAACCTTCCCTGACAAATTAGCTATGAACCTTCTCAAATAATTGACCTTGCCAAGGAATTTTTGCATATCTCTCTTGCAGGTTGGAGCCTCCACTTTTTGTATAGCTTCTATCTTTTTGGGATCAATTTCTACGCCATTCTCATGAATAATGAAACCCAAAAACTTTCCAGCCGATACGCCGAATGCACACTTCAAAGGATTCATCTTCAGTCCGTATTTTTTCATTCTTTCAAAGGCCAAACGCAAATATGCTAGATGAGATTCAAAAGCATCCGATTTGACAACAATATCATCAATATAAACCTCAAGTATAACACCGATTAAATCATGAAAGATTAAATTCATAGCCCTCTGATATGTGGCGCCAGCATTCTTTAACCCAAAGGTCATCACTGTCCACTCAAATAAACCAAGGAATCTGGGGCACCGAAAAGCCGTTTTGGATATGTCCTCCTCGGTCATGGAAATCTGGTTATACTCCGCATTGCCATCAAGAAAGTTAATGACCTTATGTCTAGAAGCATCATTAATAAGCATATCGGCTATGGGCATGGGATACTCATCTTTGGGCGTAGCTCTATTCAGATCTCTGAAATAAATGCACACTCTTATCTTGCCAGAGCCCTTCTTCTCTACTAGCACAATGTTAGAAATCCACTCGGCATACCTACAAGGTCTAATAAAATTAGCTTTAAGTAAACGACCGATCTCTTCTTTGATCCGGTCATATGTTCTTGGATTAAACTTCCTGGCCGATTGCTTATAAGGTCTAAAACCAGCCTTCGTAGGTAATCGATGCTCCACTAACTCTCAGCTTAAACCGGGCATCTCATGATACTCCCATGCAAAGCAGCAAACATATTCTTTCAACAACTCGATCAACCTAGCCTTATGATCGGCTCTTAAGTTTTCATTTACAAACGTCGGCCTGGGAACTGAACCATCCCCTATATCTATTTCTTCTAATGGACCTGCCGATTGAAAACCCTGTCCTAATTTTGTTGGAAATATGCCCTAGAGGCAATAAATAAAGTGTTAATTATTATATTTCCTTGTTCATGATAATCGTTTATTGTCCATCCTATAATTGTATTGAAAAACATTACATGTGTGGGTAAATAGACAACACTTTGTCCCTAGTATGCCTCTAGTGAACTAGCTCGTTGATCCAAGATGGTCAAGGTTTCCTAGACATTGACATGTGATGTCATTTGATAACGGGATCACATCATTAGGAGAATAATGTGATGGACAAGACCCAAATTAAAAACGTAGCATATGATCGTGTCAGTTTATTGCTACTGTTTTCTTTATGTCATGTATATGTTCCTATGACCATGAGATCATGCAACTCACGGATACTGGAGGAGTGCCTTGTGTGTATCAATCGTCGCAACATAACTGGGTGACTATAAAGGTGCTCTACAGGTATCTCCGAGGGTGTCTGTTGAGTTGGCATGGATCAAGACTGGGATTTGTTACTCCGGGTGACGGAGAGGTATCTGAGGGCCCACTCGGTAATACAACATCACAACAAGCCTTGCAAGCAATGTGACTAAGTGTTAGTTGCGGGATCTTGTATTACGGAACGAGTAAAGAGACTTTCCGGTAATGAGATTGAACTAGGTATGGAGATACCGACGATCGAATCTCGGGCAAGTAACATACCGAAGAACAAAGGGAACATCATACGAGATTAACTAAATCCTTGACATAGAGGTTCGACCGATAAGGATCTTCGTAGAATATGTAGGAACCAATATGGGCATCTAGGTCCCGCGATTGGTTATTGATCGTAGAGGTGTCTCGGTCATGTCTACATAGTTCTCGAACCCGCAGGGTCTACACACTTAAGGTTTGGTGACGTTTTGGTAGTATAGAGTTATGTATGGTGGTGACTGAAGGTTGTTCGGAGTCCTGGATGAGATCCCGGACGTCACGAGGAGCTCCGAAATGGTCCGGAGGTAAATATTCATATATAGGAAGTCTTGTTTTGGTCGCCGGAAAAGTTTCGGGCTCATCGGTAGTGTACCGGGAGTGCCGGTAGTGTACCGGGAGGCCTCCGGGAGGGTTATTTCGACTCAAGAGGCTTCATGGGCTGTGGGAGAGTGAATATCAGCCCTTAGTGGGCTGGTGGAAACTCCCACACAAGGCTCGTATGGCTGGAGAAGAAAACCCAGTAGGAAAAGGTGAAAAAAAGGCAAAAGGGGAGCAATCCTAGTCCTACTAGGATTGGAGGAAGAGTCCTCCTCTCCTAGTAGGTTCGGCCGAACCATAGGAGCCTTGGCCCTTGCGCCAAGGCTCTCCTCCTCTCCTCCTATATATACTGGTGGGTTTTAGGGTTTTGCACTAGTTTTTTTAGCCACGTGCTGCCCATTCCTCCAGTGCATAGTTTCTCCTCTAGATAGGTTTTCTGCAGCGCTTAGGCGAAGCCCTGCCGGAACAGCTCCGCCACCATCGTCGGAGCACCGTCACGCTGCCGGAGAACTCTTCTTCCTCTCCGCTCCTTCTTGCTGGATTAAGACAATGGAGATCGTCATCAAGCTATACGTGTGCTGAAGGCGGAGGTGTCGTCCGTTCGGCGCTAGATCGGAAGGATCGTGATCAAGTTCGTGGGATTGATCGTGATCAAGTTCGTAGGATGGATCGTAATTGGATCGCGGGACGGATCGTGATTGGATCACGGGACGGATCGTGATTGGATCGTGGGACGCACGGCGATTTGGATCGCGAAGACGTTCGACTACACCAACCGCGTTTCTTAACGCTTCCCGCTTAGCGATCTACAAGGGTACGTAGATCCACTCTCCCTCTCGTAGATGCTCATCACCATGGATAGATCTGCGTGTGCGTAGGAAATTTTTTGTTTCCCATGCAATGTTCCCCAACATCGGCCTGGGAACTGAACCATCTCCTATATCTATTTCTTCTAATGGATCTGCCGATTAAAACCCCTCTCCTAATTTATCCATGTCATCCAACTCCTCTACAGATTCATACATATCCTTCTCGCTAGACTGATATTTTGCAAGACGTTTCTGCAACCACTCGGAATTAGAATCCATTTAAACATATCATACCTTGGAGCCGATTGCCACTAATCGGATTTAAAGAGACGGGCACAAAGCCATTCTTCGTTGCGCTAAGGAAATCAAACTCTGACAAGTCACGCCTCGTTAAGCAAGTAGCATTGGGATTTTGCCAATCCACCGATGCATCGGCCAAAGCAACACAAGCCGAGTCATCCGCATGAATGACTTCCACCTCATCATCAACCCACTAGACCAAAATCTGGTGCATGGTAGATGGCACACACTAGTTTGCATGAACCCAATCACGACCTAGTATGACGTTGTAGTTACCTTGCACCTCAGCGTCAAAGTTTTGCTCCCGACTGTAAGCTCCACATACATCACACCTTTGGCTTCAGTTTTCTCTTTGCCTTCAAACCCATTAAGCACCATATTGGTCTTTATTAATTCATCATCAGGCAAACCCAATTTCTTGAAGACCGAATAGGGCATGGGATTCACCACAACACCACCATCAACAAGCATCCAAGTGAGTGGTGATCCATTGATATGACCTGGTTTAGGCTTCCACACTTTCTTCGCTGGTATCATGGGCCGAGTGACATTGAACAACTCGTCCCTTTGCTTCTCAGCCTCTTGCTCTGCCATTTCATGATTCCTCAACCTTTGCAATTTCCTTTTCTGTGTCTTCGTTAAACCTGGAGGACACCACCTTGGCCGAGTGTATTTAGGATCACTTGGCTTCACTTGGCTGGTACTTTCTTCATGATTATTGGTGGTGTGCTTTGGCGCAATAACAAGTATCGGCTCAGTTGGGTTGCTGCGCACAATCAGTTGTTGCGTAGTGAACATTTCACTGCCAAAGACGAGTGAGTCAGCATTGATGTTTTCCTTGCCTTTCCCTGACTCCGCTGCTGCAACACTCGGCAACTTAACGCGCCACTCTTGTCGACATTTTTGGCCTACAATGTTTTCACTCTGGTGCACCTTTTTACTCGGATGAAATCCATTCGGGCGTTTGACTGAGTAGAATCCACTCGAGCGTATTCTTTTATTCAGATAACTTCCACCCAGGTGCATTCTTACACTCGGATAGTTTTCACTCGGAGGCATATTTTGACCAACCGAGTAATGGACACCCATGCTCAGTCGGTTTTCATACGAGCATCCAAGTCGATCCCAAATAGGTTGTCGTTGTTCTTGTGGAAACGACGCCCTTGATCCAGTCGGTTTTGCATGCCGACTAAACATATCAGTTGATGGTGACCTTGGTCGCTTCAGGTACGATGACCGATTAGAGCTAGAACTAGTCGACTGATTTGCATATTTGGACAACAGCATATCAAAAGTTGGCTTGATTCGCTTACGATGTACCTTGGCTTCATTCGTCTTCCACTTGCCGACTTCTGGACTCCTTGGCTTAACTAATTTAACATGAATGTCTTGTTGCACGTGTGGTTGCCCCCCCGAGTGCAGGATTCTTGATGGTGATCTTGATTACTCCCTTGCCATTGGGTTGCTTGTCAAGCACAACCTGCCTCCCCAAGATCTTGTTGTACTCCTTGCTTTTCCTAGGATCACCAATAATGATATTAGTTTTATTAGTAGATTCGGCTACCTCGGGCCGAATGAGCAACTTTCTTCCCTTCAAATCTAGAGTGTTCATTGGGAAGGGCTGCTTATCAACTTGCATCTCAGAAAAGTTCAATCGTCCGTCATTATTGGCCGATTGTATCTATCGTCGGAAAACATTGCAATCATTAGTAGCATGAGAACAAGAATTATGATATTTGCAATAAGCACGTGGTTTCAATTCTTCAATCGATGGTAAAGTGTGAGATATCCTAATGATCTTACCTTGCAGCAAAGCATCAAATATTTTGTCACACTTAGCAATGTTAAAAGTAAATTTCATCTCTTCATCATGATTCTTATGAATCGGTTTCAGATCATTGCAAGTAAACGGTTTGGCCTTAGATGACCAAACAAATTTAGTAGCATGCATATCACCTTCATCGTCCGAGTGATCACTACCATACTCAACCATATTCCTCTTAGGACGATCAGGTTTATATCTATGCACCTCCTTGAGATCTTTGCTCCGGCTCTCCTGAGCCAAAGCTCTTTGCAAGACTTGGTTGACACTTAAGAACTCATAGCCTTCTAGTTTTTCCCTAATGTGAGTTTCCAAACCACTAAGCACAAGGTTAGTCAAGCCCCTCTCGGTTATCACCAAACTATAGCACTGATTCTTTGTATCTCTAAATCTCTTGGCGTAATAGGAGACCGATTCATCATTTTTCTGCTTAACCGATGTAAGATGTGATAATTTAAGTTCGTTGTCGCCACTATAAAAGTGATCATGAAATTTCTATTCTAGCTGCGACCACGCACGGATAGAACCATGTGGTAAACAAGAAAATCATGAAAATGCAGTACCAGTTAATGATAAAGGAAACAAGCGTACTTCCAATTCATTTCGCGATCCTGGTTCATCCAGTTGTGCTAAGTATTGACTAACATGTTCCCACGTGGTTTTCGTGCCTTCTCCACTGAATTTAATAAAATCTCAAATTTTATATCCCGGAGGGCACTGGATAGCGTCAAAGTACTCGGGGTACGGTTTTTGGTAAATCCGATTCCGAGGTAACTCAACTCCAAAATTCTCTCGAAGCATCTTAGCCATCTCCTCTCTAAAAATAGCTAAAGTATCATCCGCAGTAGACGGTGAAGCTTGCTGTTGTTGGATGGGAGGAGTAGAATTATTAGCAGTAGGCAGGAACTGTGGCACATATGTCGAACCATAGTTCAGCTGTGACCGAGTGCTTGCACCTATAGGTACAGCTTGGTTCGGTATAGGTATCGAACTTGGCATGCTCATTATGGATTTAGTAGGTGCAGCCACAATCTGATTGGTGTGGGTCGGACAATAATTCATCGGCATGGGAGATGCCGATGAAAGAGGTAAGACAGATTAGGGTTTTCTACGCTAGCAGCCATACCCATATTACCACTAGAAGATTGAGGCATATTTTTCTGCGTATTGGTATTTTCTATGAAAGTTTGATAGAACAAATTATTACCATCGGCAATACGACTCTCAATCTCAGCCCACTGCTTGGGAGAAAAGGTAGTACTTACAGGAGGTTTAACCTACTCGACTTGAAGAGGAGGGAACTTGATTTCTCCAATCGGAGTGATATTGCCTTGGCGATCTTTCTTGAAGTTTCCAAGGAACTCCTGCAACTCCTTCTCTTCACGTGCCTTCTTATATTCCTCATAAGCTTGGCGATGATTAGCCGATAGTTCATCAAGCTTGGGCTTAATGATGTTATCGGCATCTATCTCGGATGGCTTGGGAAGATCAGACATGATGGCTGATGAGGATGATTTATCTTTAGTCCCCAGCGGAGTCGCCAAAAAGTGTGTTGACACACGAACACGTCACCGTGTACCCTCGACGCCGGGGGTGATGCACCGCAGTTCACGTCGAAGGAGGTCCGTCCGGCAGCGCGATACGCAAGACAGTCGGCGGACACTTTTGCAGACCCGAAACCCCACACACCCGGAAGGGACCCCGTCAGGGATTGCGGCGGCTATGGGCTGCCCTAGGTCGATTCGCTTGCCCCTAGAGCCTCGGGATTCGCAACTCTCACACACGAAGAGCTGGGAAGAACGAGAGAAAAACAAAGAACGTAGATGGAAAAGTAGTATAGATTGATTTGTTCGATTGTGTGTTGTCCAATTGGCCGTCACCCTCAAGATATATAAGAGGCGTCTGGACTTCCCGTACAAGCAAAGGATTCATCTAGGCTTTCCTTATAAGAAAATTACATCAATTCACGTCCTAGAGTTCTAGTTCCACTTCCACTCGGATTCAGCCCAAATCTGGCCCAACCTTTTGTCTTGTTTCTTGCGTGGGCCATGGAATCTTCATATGACCTCCGATGGAGATGGTCCGAACATTAATTTTGTGTGCCTCGACGAGGCCAACAATCCATATGTTGATCACTTTCCCAAATAAAGCCATCTTAAATACTTCACGAGGTCAACTTCGAATCGGACTCGGTCACGTAGCAGACTGGAATGTCCGAGCATTGTAGCGTCTCTGCAAGCCGCATACTATCTCATATGATAATGACCTTAAAAGCGAAGTTGACTGTTTCAACGTTATGAACAACTTTCATGTTGAACACTTTTCCATCCGAAGCTATTTTTAACTTTCACTCGACCGGAACTTTCACTCGATCGGTATTTTCCACTCGACCGGTACTTTCACTCGACCGGTACTTTTCACTCGAATGGTGATTTTCACTCGGACGGCAATTGCACTCGGTCAGTACTTTCACTCGGATGGTGATTTTCACTCGGACGGCAATTGCACTCGGTTAGTACTTTCACTCGACTGGTACTTTTCATTCGGACAGCGATTTTCACTCGGCCGGACGAAAAACTTTTCACTCAACCGGATAGCCAACGTTTTTCTCGTCCGGCAAACTTTCACTCGGAAATCCTGAGTGAAACTCCAGGCTGATTTTGTTTTGCCTCTCCAGGTCGCATACGACCTCGGATTGAGAAGCTTTATGTATCAAAAACAATCAGCTCGACGAGACGAAGACAATCTATGTAGAACATTCCTTCATTCAAGGTTGTCTTGGAGGCATAATAGACCAAAAGGCACCCAAGACATTTACATGACAATCCAAGTGTAATTTGGCCCTTAAAATGGTGCCGAATGGTAATGGCTGAACATCAAGTTTGTTTCACTCGGCAATATGAATTTTCTCGTAGAAAAAACCTTTTCATTTAAGTTCATTTTTACTGTATTTTGCATCGTGCCAAAATTAGGTGTCAACAGGAGCAACTTGCATAGGTGGCATCAGCCAACTCCATGCCCCGTTCTCCGATCTGGATCAAGAGGTTGCATATATGCTTGATTTGGAGGCAGGGGAAAAGGGATTGGAGCACCATGCCCTAGCCTCCTGTAGCACACTAGCTGGAGCACGTCGGAGTTCGGCGCCGTGCTTGGTCTGTAGGCAAAATAGAGAAAGGAAGGGAGAGAGAGAGAGGGAGAGGAAGACAATGCGGGTGCCGCCGATGCTTCTAGAGAGGTATGGGGATGACATGGGAGGTGCCGGCGGGAAACGTGTTACTCGTAGGAGATGGTCGACGCACGCACCTCTATCACCGCGGTAATTGCAAATGTTTACCAAAAAAATGGGCCTTTTGATTTTTTGCCACCACTTACTTGGGACTTTGACGATCTGCCTCTTCTTAGTTGCCCTTTTTCAATCAAAAACAATACTGCCTTAAAATGTTTTAGATAATATATATGCACAAAAACAGTGGACAATAATACCCTTTGCGCGTGTTTGATTGATGAAGAGGTAGCAAAAAATAGAAATCCCCAATGTCCCAGCACTTCTGGCTCTCGATTTCTCGACGCCGGCGCCGATGGAGGCGAGCTTGCAGAGGAGGTCCCCGGCTAACTCGGAGGATAGGTGGGGAAGTCCTGGGTGAGCGAGAGGTGCCCCTCGTGTAGGAAGCCCATGGTCGCATGAGCACGGCTGTCTTGTTCTCCGACACCGAGGGCCTGTTCGTTGATGGCGGCGTTCCTGAATCGCACGTAGTCAAGCACACCGCACGGGCTGGGGAGCTGGAAGGGCGCCGCCAAGTGCTTCAGGAAGCCGTCCTACCTCGGCCTTGCCTTGGCTCCGCTCCGCCAAATCCGAGCTCATAAGTCGCCCCCTCCATCTGAAATCCGCTCCGGCGCCGCCCATCAGAGCTTCACTCGTCCCATTGGAGCTCCTCCGCCGCCATCGGAGCTCCACCGACCAGTCTCCATTGGACTTCCTCTTCTCCGATCGGGGCTCCTCCGACCTAGCTCTGTTTAAACTGAACGCCGTTCGTTGTTTTTTCTATATATATGAACTAAGAACGAAATTTGTTGTTTTTTTTGAACAAAATTTTGTTGAGATATGTTAGATGTTGATAAATGTTTACTGTTTATCTTGTTGTTTCCTATTGCTAGAAGAACAAGAATTGCATGGAGATGTCGATTATATCTATACGAGCAAGAAATGTATGGAGAAGGCAAATTTAAGGAGCTGGCAATTTTATAGAGAATTGTATGGACAATTACATGACAATAATCTGAAGGGATGCGATAACCTTGGTTGCTACTTGACATTGACTGTACTATAATCAAAGCAGCAGGTTGGGAACTTGGGTTGCATAAGCTAGCCTAGTTAATACACAAGTAGCATTATGAAACTGTTTAATGGCGAGCTGTTAGTGAGAGAGAATAGATAAAACGAAGGCCCAAGTGGCATCATGCGCATCCATCAGTTCAGACAACGTGATTGCCGCGGCTTAGTCGATCGATGCATTATTAGGGTATTAATTAACCACTAGAGTCTACAAAGTGGATCATGCCAATTGATTATAAGAGATCTTCTACCATTAGCAAAATAAAGATGAAGAAACGTATGGCTTGGAGCCCTAGCTGGGGAGTGGGGACTTCTCCAAATCTATGAAAACCAAACACCTTTACTTACAGTCAGTGGCGAATTAGGATGAATTTGAAGGGTAGGCTCAATAACAATACAAGGGCTAAACGAAGCACCGGGCGACGTCGCCGTGCGCGGCGACCCAGGGTCCCGAGACACTACGTCATAGAGCCACAGCCAACGTTTTGGCTACCAAATCTCAAGAAAATACCGAGGGCGGGCGAGAAAGGTTATCGTAAAATCCTGAGGAAATACCGTTCGAAATTTTTAAATACATTTTAAATTCAAACTTTTTTGGGCTCTTAATTTATTACTGTTGAGCTCAATAAATACACAAACTATGTGTTGGCGCAGTGGCAGTTTCTTGCTTTCCATCCAAACCTGTCTGAGGTCGTGTGTTCGATTCTCTTAGTGTGTTTTTAATTTTTAATTTTATTGAAGAGTTTGATGTGTTCATATGTAATCGAGTCGTCTTACTGCTACGCGTGTATGGAGCGCAAAATATTCTTGTGATCATTGACATACGGAGTCATCAAGGTAGAATTTTGTAGAACTGTGTAGTATGCTTGAGACCAAGAATGCCCGTCCCTATATATTATTATGTCCGGCCCTAGCGTGCCTTTTCCAGTCAGTCTCTTCTCATACCGCGATTGATGGAGACCAATCGGTTTAAAGTCAAGAAAGAAGTCAACACAAAACCCAATGACCTCCTCTGTATGATGGCCCGTGGAGATGCTTCCTTCTGGACTAGCACGGTTACGGACATATTTCTTTAAGACTCCCATGAACCTCTCAAAGGGGAACATATTGTGTAGAAATACAAGGTCCAGAATGCCAATCTAGTCGACTAGATGAACTAGGACATGCGTCATGATATTGAAGAAGGATGCTGGGAACACCAGCTCAAAATTGATAAGACATTGCACCAAATCACTCATTTACCTTGGCAGGATTTCTGGATCGATTACCTTCTAAGAGATTGCATCGAGGAATGCATATAGCTTCACAATGGATAATCGAACGTTTTTCGGTAGAAGCCCCCAATGCAACCGGAAGCAGTTGCGTCAGAATCACGTGCCAGTCATGAGACTTTAGGTTCTGTAACTTTTCCTCTGCCATATTTATTATTCTCTTTATATTCGACGAGAAGCCAGACGGGACCTTCATACTGAGCAGACATTCAAAGAAGATTACCTTCTCTTCTTTGGTAAGAACATAGCTGGCAGGACCTTTATACTGCTTTGGATGCATGCCGTCTTTTCATGCACATGTTGCTATTCCTTCCGTGCCTCCGGTATATCTTTTGTCTTCCCATACACTGCTGGAAATATGCCCTAAAGGAAATAAATAAAGTGTTTATTATTATATTTCCTTGTTCATGATAATCGTTTATTATCCATGCTATAATTGTATTAATTGGAAACATATTACATGTGTGGGTAAATAGACTACACTTTGTCCCTAGTATGCCTCTAATGAACTAGCTCGTTGATCAAAGATGATCAAGGTTTCCTAGCCATTGACATGTGATGTCATTTGATAACGGGATCACATCATTAGGAGAATGATGTGATGGACAAGATCCAAACTAAAAACGTAGCATATGATCGTGTCAGTTTATTGCTACTGTTTTCTGCATGTCAAGTATATGTTCCTATGACCATGAGATCATGCAACTCACGGATACCGGAGGAGTGCCTTGTGTGAATCAAACGTCGCAACGTAACTGGGTGACTATAAAGGTGCTCTACAGGTATCTCCGAGGGTGTCTGTTGAGTTGGCATGGATCAAGACTGGGATTTGTTACTCCGTGTGACGGAGAGCTATCTCAGGGCCCACTCGATAATACAACATCACAATGAGCCTTGCAAGCAATGTGTCTAAGTGTTAGTCACGGGATCTTGTATTACGGAACGAGTAAAGAGACTTGCCGATACGAGGTTGAACTAGGTATGGAGATACCGACGATCGAATCTTGGACAAGTAACATACCAAAGAACAAAGGGAACATCATACGGGATTAACTGAATCCTTGACATAGAGGTTCGACCGATAAAGATCTTCATAGAATATGTAGGCACCAATACGGGCATACAGGTCCCGCTATTGTTTATTGATCGTAGAGGTGTCTCGGTCATGTCTACATAGTTCTCGAACCCGCACGGTCTGCACACTTAAGGTTTGGTGACGTTTCGGTAGTATAGAGTTATGTATGATGGTGACCGAAGGTTTTTTGGAGTACCGGATTAGATTCTGGACGTCACGCGGAGCTTCGGAATGGTCCGGAGGTAAAGATTCATATATAGGAAGTCCTTCTTTGGTCGCCGGAAATGTTTCGGGCTCATCGGTAGTGTATCGGGAGTGCCGGTAGTGTATCGGGAGACCTCCGGGAAGGGTATTTCGACCCAAGAGGCTTCATGGACTGTGGTAGAGTGAATACCAGCCCTTAGTGGGCTGGTGGAAAACCCCACACAAGGCCCTTGCGGCTGGAGAAGAAAATCCAAAGAGAAAAGGTGGAAAAACGCAAAAATTGGGTGAATCCTAGTCCTATTAGGATTGGAGGTGGGTTCCACCTCCACAACCTGGTTCGCCCGAATCCTTGTGGCTTGGCCCTTGGGCCAAGCCTCCTCTTCTCTTCCTCCTATATATACTGGTGGTTTTAGGGTTTTTGCACAGAATTTTTAGCCACATGTTGCCCGTTCTTGCAATGCATAGTTTCTCCTCTAGATCGGATTTCTGCAGTGCTTAGGCGAAGCCCTGCCGGAATAGCTCGACCACCATCGCCGGAGCGCCATCACGTTGCGAGAGAACTCTTCTTCCTCTCCGCTCCTTCTTGCTGGATCAAGACGGCAGAGATCATCATCAAGCTGTACGTGTGCTGAACGCGGAGGTGCCGTCTGTTCGGCGCTAGATCGGCAGGATCGTGATCATGTCGGGGGGCGGATCGTGATCAAGTTCGCGGGCCGGATCGTGATTGGATCGCGGGACGGATCGTGATTGGATCGCGGGACGCACGGTGATTTGGATCGCAAAGGCGTTTGACTACACCAACCGCGTTTCTTAACGCTTCCCGCTTAGTGATCTACAAGGATACGTAGATCCACTCTCCCTCTCGTAGATGCTCATCACCATGGATAGATCTGCGTGTGCATAGGAAATTTTTTGTTTCCCAGGCAATGTTCCCCAATAGTGGCATCATGAGCTAGGTCTATGTGTAGATGAGATCTTGAGTAGAACACAAAAGGTTTGTGGGCGTTGATGCTTAGATTGCTTCCTCCCTTGGTCGGATTTTGGTTCAGCGGTATTGTGAGATGAAGCGGCCCGGACCAACATTACTCGGACGCTTATGAGAGACCGATTCCCTCGACCGCAACTTTTTGCATAGATGGCTTGCGGGTGCCAGTTTCTCTCACTTTAGTTGGATCGGATTCGACAAAGGCGGTCGTTGGGAAGGTTGAAAAGCAACTAGTGTATCACCGATGTGGTTTTTGCAAACATGAGAATTGTTCTTGCCAGATACCCGTAGCAGCAACGTAAAACATGCAACAACAATTAGAGGATGTCTAACTTGTTTTTGCAGGGTATATTGTGATGTTATATGGCCAATTACATGAAGTCATATATGTGATGTATGAGATGATCATGTGATGTATAGATTATCACGATTTGCATGTCGATGAGTACGGCAACCGGCAAGAGCCATAGGGTTGTCTTTAATTATTGTATGACCTGCGTGTCAATCATTAAGCGCTATGTAATGCTTACTTTATCGCTAAACGGTAGCAATAGTAGTAGAAGCATGTTGGGCGCGACAACCCCGATGGCGACACGTTGATGGAGATCAAGATGATGGAGATTATGGTGTCTTGCCGATGACGATGGAGATCATGCCGGTGCTTTCTAGATGGAGATCATAAGCACAAGTTCATGGTCATATCATGTCACTTATGTTTTGCATGTGATGTTAATCCTTTTATGCACCTTGTTTTGCTTAGGACGAGGTAGCATTTTAAGGTGATCCCTTACTTAATTTCAACATAAATTGTGTTCTCTTTGAGTGTGCACCGTTGTGAAATTTCGTCGTGTTGAGACATCACGTGATGATCGGGTGTGATAGACTCTACGTTCACATACAACGGGTGCAAGCCAGTGTTGCACGTGTAGAACACTCGGGTTAAACTTGACGAGCCTAGCATGTACAGACATGGCCTCGGAACACAAGAGACCGAAAGGTCGAACATGAGTCATATAGTAGATATGATCAACATAATGATGTTTACCATTGAAGCCACCTCAACTCACATCATGATCGGACTTGAGTTGGTGGATTTGGATCATATGACAATCAGATGACCTGAGGGATGCCAATTTGAGTGGTAGCTTTAGTAATTTGATTACCTAAACTCATTATCTTGGACAATTGTCTAAGTAAACCTTGCATATTTATGTTGTAGATCAATGGCTCGCGCAGTAGCACCCCTGAATTTTAATGCGTTCCTAGAGAAAGCTAAGTTGAAAGATGATGGAAGTAACTTTGTTGACGGGGCCTGTAATCTGAGGATTATCCTCACGGCTTCCCAGAAATCATATGTCCCTGATGCACCGCTTGGTGACCAACCAGAAGACATGACCTCCGAAAACGTTAAGAACGCTTGGGAGGCACGTACTGGAGATTACTCAATAGTTTAGTGTGCAATATTGTATGGCTTAGAACTGGGACTTTAAAGACGTTTTGAATGTCATGGAGCATATGAGATGTTCCAGGAGTTGAAGTTTATCTTTCAGAAGAATGCCCGGATCGAGAGGTATGAAACCTCCGATAAGTTCTATGCTTGCAAAATAGAGGAGAACGGGTCTATCAGTGAACATGTACTCAGAATGTCTGGGTATTCAACTCATCTAGCGAAGTTGGGAATTTCCCTTCCGCCAGAGGCGATCACTGATAGAGTTCTTCAATCACTGCCACCTAGTTACAAGAGCTTTGTGATGAACTATAACATGCACGGGATGAACAAGTCAGTCGCCGAGCTGTTTGCGATGCTAAAAGTCGCTGAGTCTGAAATCCAAAAAGAACATCAAGTGTTGATGGTCAATAAAACCACTAGTTTTAAGAAAAATGGCAAGGGCAAGGGCAAGGGCAAGAAGGGTAAAACCAAGAAGGATGGCAAAGCAGTTGCTACTCCTGTAAAGAAGCCCAAGCATGGACCCAAGCCAGAAACTGAGTGCTTTCATTGCAAGGGAACTGGTCACTGAAAGCGGAACTGCCCCAAGTACCTGGCTGACAAGAAGGTGGCCAACGACAAACAAGGTATATATGATATACATGTTATTGATGTGTACCTTACTAGCTCTCGTTGTAGTACCTGGGTATTTGATACCGGTTGGGTTGCTCACATTTGCAACTCAAAACAGAAACTACGGAATAGACGAAGGCTGGCAAAGGATGAAGTGACGATTCGCGTGGGAAATGGTTCCAAGGTTCATGTGATCGCCGTCGGCACGCTCTCTCTTCGATTACCATCGGGATTAGTGATGAACCTGAATAATTGTTATTTAGTGCCTGCGTTAAGCATGAATATTATATCTAGATCTTGTTTATTGCGATATTTTTACTCATTTAAATTAGAGAATAAAGGTTCTTCTATTTATATGAGTAATATCTTTTATGGTCATGCACCCAATGTGAGGGGTTTATTCATATTGAATCTTGATAGTGATGACACACATGTTCATAACATTGATGCCAAAAGATGTAGAGTTGATAATGATAGTACCACTTTCTTGTGGCACTGCCATTTAGGTCATATTGGCGTAAAACGCATGAGGAAGCTCCATGCTGATGGACTTTTGAAGTCACTTGATTTTGACTCACTTGACACATGTGAACCATGCCTCATGGGCAAGATGACTAAAACATCGTTCTCTGGAACAATGGAACAGGCAAGTGACTTATTGAAAATCATACATACTGATGTGTGAGGTCTAATAAATGTTACAACGCATGGTGGATATCGTTATTTTCTCACCTTCACTGATGACTTATGTAGGTATGGGTATATTTACTTGATGAAACACAAGTCTGAAACGTTTGAAAAGTTCAAGCAATTTCAGAGTGAAGTTGAGAATCATCGTAACAAGAAGATTAAATTCCTGCGATCTAATCGAGGTGGTGAATATCTGAGTTATGAGTTTGGCAGTCACTTAAGACAGTGTGGAATTGTTTCATAGTTGACACCACCCGGAACACCACAGCGTAATGGTGTGTCCGAACGTCGTAATCGAACCTTATTAGATATGGTGCGTTCTATGATGTCTCTTGCTGATTTGCCACTATTGTTTTGGGGTTATGCATTAGAGACAGCTGCATTCACTTTAAATAGGGCACCATCGAAATCCATTGATACGACGCCATATGAACTGTGGTTTGGCAAGAGGCCAAAGTTGTCGTTTCTTAAAGTTTGGGAATGTGATGCTTATGTCAAAAAGCTTCAGCCTGAAAAGCTGGAACCCAAAGCGGAAAAATGCGTCTTCATAGGATACCCAAAAGAGATAGTCGAGTATACCTTCTATCTCAGATCTGAAGGCAAAGTGTTTGTCGCTAAGAATAGAACATTTCTTGAGAAAGAGTTTCTCTCGAAAGAATTGAGTGGGAGGAAAATAGAGCTTGATGAGGTTATTGAACCTTTACTTCAACCAGAAAGTAGCACAACGCAGAAAGATGTTTCTGTGGAACCTACGATGGTAGAAGAGGAAGTTAATGATGATGGTCATGAAGCTTCAGATCAAGCTACTATTGAACCTCGTAGGTCAACAAGGACGCGTACTACTCCTGAGTGGTACGGAAACCCTGTCTTGGAGGTCATGTTGTTGGACAACAATGAACCTACGAGCTATGGAGGAGCAGTGATGGGCCCGGATTCCGAGAAATGGTTAGAGGCCATGAAATCCGAGATGGGATCCATGTATGAAAACAAAGTATGGACTTTGGAAGTATTACCTGAAGGGCGAAAGGCCATTCAGAACAAGTGGATCTTTAAGAATAAGACAGACGCGGACGGTAATGTCACCGTCTATAAAGCTCGACTTGTGGCAAAGGGTTTTTCACAAGTTCAAGGAGTTGACTATGATGAGACCTTCTCACCCGTAGCGATGCTTAAGTCTGTCAGAATCATGTTGGCAATAGCTGCTTATTTCGACTATGAAATTTGGCAGATGGATGTCAAAACAGCGTTCCTCAACGGTTTCCTTGAGGAAGAGTTGTATATGATGCAACTAGAAGGTTTTTTCGATCCAGAGAATGCTGACAAAGTTTGCAAACTCCAGTGATCCATTTATGGGCTGGTACAAGCATCTCGGAGTTGGAATAAGCGTTTTGATGAGGTGATCAAAGCGTTTGAGTTTATACAAGTTTATGGAGAAGCTTGTATTTACAAGAAAGTGAGTGGGAGCTCTATAGAATTTCTAATATTATATGTGGATGACATATTGCTGATTGGAAACAATATAGAAATGATGAAAAGCGTGAAGGAATATTTGAACAAGAGTTTTTCAATGAAGGACCTAGGAGAAGCTGCTTTCATATTAGGCATTAAGATCTATAGAGATAGCTCGAAACGCTTGATAGCACTTTCATAGAGCACATACCTTGATAAAGTTTCGAAGAAGTTCAAAATAGATCAGTCCAAGAAGGGGTTCTTGCCTGTGTTACAAGGTGTGAAGTTGAGTAAGACTCAATGCCCAATGACTGCAGAGGATAGAGAAAATATGAGTGTCATCCCCTATGCTTCAGCCATAGGCTCTATCATTTATGCAATGCTGTGCACAAGACCCGATGTCAGCCTTGCCATAAGTATGGCCAGAAGGTTTCAAAGTGATCCTGGAATGGAACACTGGGCATCGGTCAAGAATATCCGTAAGTACTTGAAAAGGACTAAGGAAATGTTTCTCGTTTATGGAGGTGATGAAGAGCTCGTCGTAAAGGTTTACGTCGATGCAAGATTTAACACTGATCCGGATGACTCTAAGTCACAAACCGGATACGTATTTATTCTCAACGGGGGAGCGGTAAGCTGGTGCAGTTCCAAGCAAAGTGTGGTAGCCGATTCTACATGTGAAGCGGAGTACATCGCAGCCTCAGAGGCGGCGAAGGAAGGTGTCTGGATGAAGCAGTTCATGACAGATCTTGGAGTAGTGCCCAGTGCACTGAATCCAATGAACCTGTTCTGTGACAACACTGGTGCCATTGCTCTGGCCAAGGAACCAAGGTTTCACAAGAGGACCAGACACATAAAGCGACGCTTCAACTCCATCCGCGATTACATCGAGGAGAAGGACATAAATATTTGCAAAGTGCACACGGATCTAAATGTTGCAGACCCGTTGACTAAACCTCTTCCAAGGGCTAAACATGATCAACATAAGAACTACATGGGTGTTCGATTCATTACAATGTAAATCACATAGTGATGTGAGCTAGATTATTGACTCTAGTGCAAGTGAGAGACTGTTGGAAATATGACCTAGAGGCAACAAATAAAGTGTTTATTATTATATTTCCTTGTTCATGATAATCGTTTATTATCCATGCTATAATTGTATTAATTGGAAACACATTACATGTGTGAGTAAATAGACAACACTTTGTCCCTAGTATGCCTCCAGTGAACTAGCTCGTTGATCAAAGATGGTCAAGGTTTCCTAGCCATTGACATGTGATGTCATTTGATAACGGGATCACATCATTAGGAGAATGATGTGATGGACAAGACCCAAACTACAAACGTAGCATATGATCGTGTCAGCTTATTGCTGCTGTTTTCTGCATGTCAAGTATATGTTCCTATGACCATGAGATCATGCAACTCACGGATACCGGAGGAGTGCCTTGTGTGTATCAAACGTCGTAACGTAACTAGGTGACTATAAAGGTGCTCTACAGGTATCTCCGAGGGTGTCTGTTGAGTTGGCATGGATCAAGACTAGGATTTGTTACTCCGTGTGACGAAGAGGTATCTCAGGGCCCACTCAGTAATACAACATCACAATGAGCCTTGCAAGCAATTTGTCTAAGTGTTAGTCACGGGATCTTGTATTACGGAACGAGTAAAGAGACTTGCTGATAACGAGGTTGAACTAGGTATGGAGATACTGACGATCGAATCTCGGACAAGTAACATACCGAAGAACAAAGGGAACATCATACGGGACTAACTGAATCCTTGACATAGAGGTTCGACCGATAAATATCTTCATAGAATATGTAGGAACCAATATGGGCATCCAGGTCCCGCTATTGGTTATTGACCGTAGAGGTGTCTCGGTCATGTCTACATAGTTCTCGAACCCGCACGGTCTGCACACTTAAGGTTTGGTGACGTTTCGGTAGTATAGAGTTATTTATGATGGTGACCGAAGGTTGTTCTGAGTACCATCTGAGATCCCGGACGTCACGAGGAGCTCCGGAATGGTCCGGAGGTAAAGATTCATATATAGGAAGTCCTTCTTTGGTCGCCGGAAAAGTTTCGGGCTCATCGGTAGTGTACCGGGAGTGCCGGTAGTGTATCGGGAGACCTCCGGGAGAGGTATTTCGACCCAAGAGACTTCATGGGCTGTGGTAGGGTGAATACCAGCCCTTAGTGGGCTGGTGGAAAACCCCACACAAGGCCCATGCGACTGGAGAAGAAAATCCAAAGAGAAAAGGTGGAAAAAGGCAAAAATTGGGTGAATCCTAGTCCTACTAGGATTGGAGGTGGGTTCCACCTCCACAACCTGGTTCGGTCGACTCCTTGTGGCTTGGCCCTTGGGCCAAGCCTCCTCTTCTCTTCCTCCTATATATACTGGTGGTTTTAGGGTTTTTGCACAGAATTTTTAGCCACATGTTGCCCGTTCCTGCAATGCATAGTTTCTCCTCTAGATCGGATTTCTGTAGTGCTTAGGCGAAGCCCTGCCGGAATAGCTCCACCACCATCGCCGGAGCGCCGTCACGCTGCCGGAGAACTCTTCTTCCTCTCCGCTCCTTCTTGCTAGATCAAGACGGCAGAGATCGTCATCAAGCTATACGTGTGCTGAACGCGGAGGTGCCATCCGTTCGGCGCTAGATCGGAAGGATCGTGATCAAGTTCGTGGGACGGATCATGATCAAGTTCGTGGGAGAGATCGTGATCAAGTTCGCGACCCGGATCGTGATTGGATGCGGGACGCATGGCGATTTGGATCGCGAAGACGTTCGACTACAGCAACCGCGTTTCTTAACGCTTCCCGCTTAGCGATCTACAAGGGTACGTAGATCCACTCTCCCTCTCGTAGATGCTCATCATCATGGATAGATCTGCGTGTGTGTAGGAAAATTTTTGTTTCCCATGCAACGTTCCCGAACATACACTCACAAGAAGCCTAGCAGGTTCACGCAAAGATTCTGCATCACGTGCATCACGTCGATTGCAGAGCGTAGACCTCTAGGTCTTTCCAATACGGTATATCCCAAAATATAGATTTCTTCTTCCACATGGGTGCGCGTCCCGCACCGTCAGTCGGAACAGATAGTCCGCCAGGACCCTTTCCAAAGATTACTTGTAAATCATTGACCATATCAAGTATTTGATCACCAGTACGGAGGGCAGGCTTCTTCCGGTGATCTGGCTCACCTTTGAAATGCTTTCCTTTCTTTCGACATTGATGGTTGGTCGGAAGAAATCGACGATGCCCCAGGTACACATTCTTCATGCATTTGTCCAAATATATATCGTCGGTGTCATCTAAACAGTGTGTGCATGTGTGGTATCCCTTGTTTGTCTGTCCTTAAAGGTTGCTGAGAGTAGGCCAGTCGTTGATGGTTACAAACAACAATGCATCAATGGTCATATTCCTCCTGTTCATTCTCATCCCACACACGTACACCTCTTCCATTCCATAGCCATAAATGTTCATCAACTAATGGCCTTAGGTACACATCAATGTCATTGCCGGGTTGCTTAGGGCCTTAAATGAACACTGGCCATGTGCTATGCTTGCTGCTCTGCTCCCCAAAAGGATTACCGCCATCTGCACTTAAACCAAACCATACGTTCCTTGGGTCACCTATGAAGTCGCACCACTTTCTCTCGATCTTTCTACACTGCGACCCGTCAACGGGTGCTCTCAACTTCCCGTCTTTCTTACGGTCTTTTATGTGCCATTGCATCAAATCGGCATACTTTTTGTTTCTGAAAAAACGTTTCAACCATGGTATTATAGGAGCATACCACATCACCCTTGCAAGAACCCTCTTCCCGTTGCGCTGGCCCTCAACATCACCAGGGTCATCTCTTCTGATCTTATACCGCAATGCATCGTATACCGGGCATGCGTTCAAATCCTCGTACGCACTGCGGTAGAGGATGCAGTCATTAGGGCATGCATTTATCTTCTGCACCTCCAATCCTAGAGGGCATAGAACCTTCTTTGCTTCGTACGTACTGTCGAGCAATTCGTTATCCTTTGGAAGCTTCTTCTTCATTATTTTCAGTATCGAACCAAATCCCTTGTCAGATACACCATTGTCTATCTTCCATTGCAGCAATTCCAGTGTGGTACCGAGCTTTCTGTTGTCATCTTCGCAATTTCGGTACAACCCTTTTTTGTGATCCTCTAACATGCGATCGAACTTCAACTTCTCCCTTTCACTTTCGCATTCTCTCTGTGCATCAACAATGACCCGATGAAGATCATCATCGGGCACATCGTCTGTTTCCTCTTGATCTTCAGCTTCCCCCATTCTAGGATCACCGTATTCAGGGGGCGGGTAGTTGTCATCATCCTCTTCTTCTTCGTTGTCTTCCATCATAACCCCTCTTTCTCCGCGCTTGGTCCAAACATTATAGCGTGGCATGAAACCCTTCTCAATCAGGTCGAAGTGAGGGTTTTAGAGTTGGAGTAACCCTTCGTATTACCACAAACAGTACATGGACAATGCATAAAATCATTCTTCTTGTTTGCCTCAGCCGCTTCGAGAAAATTATGCAGGCCCTTAATATACTCGGAGGTGCGCCGGTCACCGTACATCCATTATCAGTTCATCCGCGTGTGTTCTATAATAAAGTATTCTAAAACCATTACAGAACATCATGAAAAGAAGTGACCAAATTAGTATAAATTCATCATCACATTAAAGACAAAGTACAGTAGTGACCAAAATAAATACATAAAGTTCATACTAGTTCTCATTATTGAACAACATATACCTCTTTAGAGAATCTAATTAAAACATACATTGAAACTATGTAAAAAAAATTAAATGCAACAACAAATGCGATCATAACCGCAACTAAGGTACCAATTTACCAAATGGCATAATGATACCAAGCCTCAGTATGAATGACATAATTTCTAATCTTTCTAATCTTCAAGCGCATTGCATCCATCTTGATCTTGTGATCGTCGATGATATCGACAACATGCAACTCCAATTTCATCTTGTCCTCTTCAACTCTTTTTAATTTTTCTTTCAAGTAATTGTTTTCTTTTGCAACGAAATTTAACTTCTCGACAAGAATTTTTATGCCGGTTGGAATTTCCGATTCACATAACTCCTAGATAAAAACATCTATGTCACGTTGGTCAGCATAAGTTTCATAAACACTAAACGAAACAAATAGTTATAAAAGATAATATACCACATCTGAATCATAGACAGGACGAGGGCCGACGGAGGAGGATACCAAAACCATGGCACTGTATAATACCAAACAATAATAAAAGTAGAAAAATTGTACAAGCATCTATCTAAATCATACAAGTAAGATTTTTTTTATTTTACAAATAAGATAAGAACAAGAGGCTCACCACGGTGGTGCCGGCGACGAGATCGGCACGGGAGAACGACGGAGGTGAGGACGGGGACGGGACAGGACGAACTGCCAAACCTAGACAAATCTTGAGAAAAATGGAGCTTGGAGGTCGAGCTTGGAGAGGAGAAAGCTTAAGTGTGGCTCGGGCATTTCATCGAACACCTCATATGCATAGGAGGTGAGAGCTAGAGCAATACACACCCATACGCCGGCATCCAAGAAATAGAGTGTGAGTGGGCAGGGGCAGGGCAGGGGTATATATAGGCTTATATCTTTAGTCCCGGTTAGTGGCCAGAACCTGGACAAAAGACACACTTTTGGTCCCGGTTCCAGCTACCAACCGGGACTAAAGGTGCTGGTCGAGGAGTGAGGTCCATTGGTTCCGGTTCTTGACTGGAATAAGGATCAAAAGTGTCAGAAAAACCGGGACCAATGACCTCCGAGGCCCTGGCGGCGCCCTGGCCTTACAAACCGGGACTGATGGCCTCTTTAGTCCCGGTTTGTAAGTGAACCGGGATTATTGCCCTTATCATAGCCTCAACCAAAGCCCTGTTTTATACTAATGATTACCTCTGTAACACGAGGTTTCACTCGATCCAACAAATTTACATCCGTTCCTTCAACCTCTGAAGTGAATACGCCAGAGAAATAATTTGATATTAGCTCCTGGAGCTCATCCTTTGTTTGATGCCACACACCCATGGCATCTTTCAGTTTGAGGATACCATTTTTCTTCCTTCTTGCACGTGCAAAATTCTGGAAATAGGCCATATTCCTATCGCCATACTTGAGCCAATTACTAGTGCTTCGTTGCATGTACTGAATCTCTTCCTGTTCGACCGTATTCTCTATATCCTTCGTAATTTCACGCTGCCGACGAATTGACTCTTCATCCATCGGTCCTCCCAACAAACGATCCAATTCGCTGGTCAAATCTTTGAATATTTTCTGTGGCGCCCTCAATTCCTCTCTGTCCCAATCATTCAGATCACTGTGTAAGGCTGCATGTTTAGCCATCACAGGAGCCTCCAGAGGTGCGTGTTCCCATGCAGCCATCACCACCTCCCTAAATTTCTCTTCTTTGAACCACCTCCCCTCGAATCTCCGTCTTCTCGTACCACCGTTTTGAATATTTGAGTACGTCATGGAATCCATCATTATTGGACGGTGATCAGAACCTACCATTGTCAGGTTGTGGATACCTGCGTCGGGGAACATAACAGACCAACGTGAGTTGCCTAACGCCCTGTCCAGTCGTTCTCGCACGCCTCCTATCTTCCAAGTAAAAATGTTGCCAATATATCCAAGATCCTCCAGCTCACGGTCCATTAGACAGTCTCGGAAAGCCTACATCTATTTCAGCGGTCTAACCCTCCACCCTCTTTTTCAGACGAAAATAGTATCTCATTCAGGTCACCTAAAATAATCCATGGCAAATTCACTTGCCCATGGAGATCTCGCAGTGTTTGCCATGTTCGATGTTTATGCCTCCAGACCGACTCGCCATACATGCCGGTCATCCTCCAATCTTTGCTTGGGTCTTCTCCTCTGACTATCACATCAATGAAATTTTGACTCACAAACCGTAAGTTCAGATTCACATGCTGTTTATTGAACATTAATAGACCTCCACCTCGCCCATTACTAGGAGCAATATACATTGTATCAAAACCAAGTTTAACACGCAGCCTCTCTACCCCGGAGATATTAAGATGGGTCTCTGAAAGAAAGAGCACCTCTGGATCATACTGCCTAACAAGTTTAAGCAGAGAGCGAATTGCCAAGGGCAATCCCATCCCCTCGGCAATTCCAACTTATGATTTTCATTGCGAGCAGCGGTCCCCCTCGAAAGGGGCGGCCGATCCTGCGTTGTCCTCGTCCATCTGTTCTGTCTCGTCACCTCTCTTGTACCTCTTAATTTCTTGCAGATTCACCTGTGAATCATCCACACTGTTATTTGACTTGTGTCCATCCTCAATGGTCGTTACCATATCTGTAACCTTTTCTCCTGTAGTGAGAAGTAAAGGTAAGCTCTTCCTTGGAGTAGGGTCTTCAACTGCTACCTTTTTCCTCCCCAGTCTGTCTCCAGTACCCAAAACTAATTCATCGTGTTCCAAAACAATAGTACTATTTGAGCCACCACCATCAGACGTAGGCTGCTTCCTCACGTACTGTTTTTCATGACTACCGTCTTCTCCTCGGCCACCCCCTCCTCTACCAAATCTTGATCGACCTCCTCTGCCCCTCGAAATATTTGCACCCGGTTGGACAACATATTCTCGACGAGGTTGGAACCACAGTTCTTCAGCAGCCACTATCATGAAATCACCATACTGAAATTTACACGGATCATGGATCCCGTCTCCACACTGATTAGCCACATGACCAATTGTACCACACACTGCAGAAAACCGAGGCATCTTCTCATATAAAACACGAAATTTTTGTGGTGGTTTGCCCGGCTCCACACTCCCGGTGAGCCACCGTAGAAGCGTCTTAAAAGGCTTAATTTTAATTCTCACCCGAACGAACTTGATTAACTCCAGGCCATCCATGCCCAACACCACTTCCAGACCCTAATCGAGTCGAGAGCCATTGATTCCACGCTGGTTAGACCATCATATTCCTCAATTACTAGTGCCTGATTTCTGCCAAAATGCTACATCTACGTACGACATACGTGTTGTTACGTAAACTTGCCATAGATGCTACTATACGCTCACGCCGCTACTTTGCTGCATTGGTGATGCATATTTTGGTTTCAAAATCATATATACGGTTTTCTTTTTGAAAGGACGATTCAGGAAGATTTGCCACCAATACATCCGTTTGATCTGGGGCCATCGAGCAGCCCGACACCTTTCTATCATTGCAACAAAACGAGGTTCTATCATTGCAACTCTTTTCAAACATGAGTATCATTAGAAAGACTTTTGTAATATAGATGATGTCGCAGAATTTTATTCGTCTCAACTTTTCTACAACATAGATATTGTAGCGAAAGGACTTCTGCAACACAGATGATAGATGATGTTGTAGATTTTCTTTTTCTTTTTTGCAACATGCATGTTGTTGTGAAAGGACTTTTGTGCAACACAGATGATGTTGCAGAAAAATGATCAAGTGGCAGAGGCACGCGTGCAGTGGTGAAGCCGTTAGCCGGTTGTGGGTGGCTGATTAAACTCGTATCTGACGGCTACACATGTGGCGGAAGTGTACCCGTAATTGGCCATCTGATTCTAATCCCTTCCCTTCGGTAAAACATTACACATCTCACTTCAACTTTCAAGCTTTCTCACTCGAGCATGCTCGTTTGCTGCATTGTGGATTACTTTTTTAAAAAATCAAACATTTTAATTTGGATTAAATTTATAGATAAATATATCAAAATCCATAATATCAAATTGGTATGATTACATACATCGTTAAATGAATTTTCATACTTTTTATTTAATATTGTGGATGTCGATATTTTTATTCTCAACATGGTTAAAGTTGAAGAATCTGACTTCCAAAAAACTAATACCCCTTATATTTTGAAACTAATAGAATATTCCATTTGATGTGTGGGGGACATGACATAATGTGTTCTTTTTATTTATAATTTGATGGGCCTTTCGTGGTGTGATTCTATATTATATACTAACCAACCTTATATATATGGGAAAATTTCTACGTCCTGCATCAGCGTGATTGTTATGTTTTTATAGGTCAGTTGCTGTTGATTGATCGAAATCGTAAACCAAACCTATGAGGAAGCATGGTGTATTTGTCTAAAAAATTGAACGAGTGAGTTTGGAGAAATTATTGACCCGATCAAAATTGGGTGACCCAATTTTAATTGGAATCCTAGAGACCTCCATTAAATGTGGAATCTTCAAAACTAAGGAGTATAGTGTTATAAGATATAAATTAAATAATTAAATGAGAGAGCTTTGAGAAATTGTTGACCAGGTCAAAACCGGATGTCACAATGTCTATTGAAGACCTTAATTGAATGTGGGCTCTCCAATCCTAGAAAGATTAGGAAGATTAGTGCTCTCTAATCCTTGAGATATATTAGTAGTCAGCAGTAGTCTCAAAGTCCGAATGATATTAAACTTTAACCTTATATCTGATTGTTGTCACTGATGTTTCCTTGTTTCTTGTTGGTAGAGCGTGTGCGAGCTTGGGACTCGCTCCAACACTTTCTTTCGAAGTATCTGGATTTCACACGAAAACTTATCTGTTACAAAGACATTTCATTTTTCTAAAACTTATTTCAACTCCAGACTTTTTGTGCGTTCAACATGCACCATTAAAAGGCACATCATCAATTCTCAACTCTTTCCCACTCCATTCGCTATTTTTCATGCATTTATTGATTTTTTTTTAGCTATGAAACTAAAAGAGCTAAACATAATCTGTTTTTGATTAAAACACCTATTTAAAATAACCTAAAAATTACCAAAATTGAATATAATGATAAAACACACTAATATTAAACTGCAGGAAAAAGAATCACTCAAAAATCTATTTTCAAAGGAAATTTATTCACAAACTAGTGATTCACACAAATTTCGCTCAAAAACTCTAAATATTTCGCTGTAGGTACAAACAAAAGAAAATGAATAAAGCAAAAAACAGAAAATAACTGGAAAAAGACCTTTAGTAATTAAACCAGTTTTTCACGCTGATCATTTTGATATATTGATGTTTTTTACATTGTATGCAAAAGTTATAGCCGTTTTACTTTTTTCATAACACTTGAGTCCCGGTTGGAGACAGCAACAAGGACTAAAGCCCTTTAGTCCCGGTTGGTGTCTCCAACCGGGACTAAAGATAGACTTTTGGTCCAGGACTAAAGGGTATCATACCCTTTAGTCCAGGTTGGTGTCTCCGACCGGGGCTAAAGGTCCCATTCGAACCGGGACTGATGCCTGACGAGCCCGTCCAATGTCATAGCCGCTCGAACCGGGACTAATGCTCACATTAGTCCCAGTTTGTAATGCGACCAGAACTATTGCTCCGAACCGGGTAGGACGAAAGCCCTATTTTCTACTAGTGAACCAAAACTTTCAACAGTTTCATCGTAGAGAAGTGTGGCACCAAATACAGTAGTTTTCTTGTGATTATTCACCCCAACAATCAAACCAAATGGACGCCCATCATCTAGTTTTCTATATGTGGTTTGAAAGCATATAACATCATCAAGTAATGCATAGTCTGATATCATCTTGGAGTCAGCCCAAAATATGTTATTTATCAGATGATCTTCATCAATTTGAATCTAATAGCACTAGTAAAAAATGAGTCTTTAGTCCCGGTTCTGTAACCGGGACTAAACAATCGGGACTAAAGGCTCACAATCAGGACTAAAGGCCCTCACTTTTAGTCCCGGTTGGGTTACGAACCGGGACTAATGGTGCTCCACGTGGCTCCTATGGGCCGTCCAGGAAGGAGGACCTTTAGTTTCGGTTGGTAGCACCGAACATGACTAAATGGAAGCCACATCGCGGTTATCATCAACAAGGGTGGGAAGCAAGGTAAATGGTAACATGGTGGGCCACCATGTTAAAATAAAGAATGTTCATATGTGAGGGTATTGAACCATATTATTTAGTTAGGGTGTAATATTTTTGTCTTCCGTTGATAAGTATGGACGTGTTTGCTAGTAAACCGTACGAAAAAACGGATTAGACGGACGAAAATTCACGAGGAAGAAGCAATCACCCTTTTTTAATATATATATATATGTGTGTGTATATCAAAAATAAATTAAATAATTATAGATTAGGTAAAGATAAAGGTACGTGAGAAAAATATAATTTATTTAAAGTACTACTGTATGTCGTGCGCGTCCCGTGCACAGCCAAAACGTATCATGATAGAGAAATATATTCAATATTATTGGACTTTATTCGTAGAGTTTATCATGCTGAGTGCTATGGTGTAAGCAGTTTATAAATTTGATGTTTGATATTGTAAGGAATAATTTTCAAATGAGATAGATACGTATGTGCAAGCTAGCCAAATTTCTAGTTGTTGTACGCCACGTCCATGGATGCATGCTGTCTACTTTAAATATTCCATGCCTATATAGTGGACAAGGTATTAATTCACATGGAGCCTTACTCATGGCCGGAACGTGATGGTTCAAGGCCAACGTGTCATTGAGCTACCTGATATATCTTGTTATAATTTTCTGGTAGCTTTAGCTATTAGAGTGTGTACAGCCGATCCCTCGTATCCGTCTCATATACCTGGACAGGCCGTCTGGTCACTACACGGTCACGAAGAATCGACCCAAACACATTTCCTAAATGGGCCTTAAACGTCCGGACTGACCGGCACCCCTCATATCCAGCCCAAATATAGGACAGATATGGGGAGCTTGGACACGCCTGGACGCGCCCGCCTGACACGCCCGACCCACCGTCGACCCCACGGCTATCCCACAAAAAAGATGCATCCGACTCATCGCTCCGAAACCCTATCTCACTCACTCTCCTCTCTCGCTCCGTCCTCTCCTCTCCCAGCACCGATTTTAATCGAATCAGGCAGAATGTCGAGCTACGGCAGCCGCTCCGACAACGGTCTGGATTCGGAGTATGAGCTTGCCCTCCGTATCGCCTTGGAGTGGTCCAGGGTGGAGACCGGGGGCAGCTTCGGATCTGCAACCTTGTCGCTTCCCCTCCGTCGCAGATCGGACACCGGCGCTGGCTCCTCTCGGCTCGTGCGTAGCTCCGGCAGGCGGCCTGCACAATCCATGCCTCCCCTGCACCATCCCCTGGCCCCGCCAGCTGCTCCCCCAAGTGGGCAGCGGTTGGTACTTGTGCCCGCCGCGCCGGCCCGGACGCGCACGTCGGAATCAGAGGCGTGCGCCGCCCGCCGCGAGCATCAACGGCAAATGGAGAGGTTAGAGAAGGATCAATCCGTGCGCCGTCGCCGCGGAATGGAGGCGGAACCCGATGAGGACGCGTGACTCCTCGTATAGGTCTACCGCCGGTCGTTTACGACCGCGGAGACGGACGCGTGGCGGCTCCGGCAGAAGAACGCGAGGGGGCTCCGGATTGCCATTGAGCAGCCCGAGCACGAGGCGGCGAAGGCAGCGGCAGACGCGACTCAACTCGCCAAGCTCAAGCGGTAGCAGGACAGGGAGGTTCGGCGGCTATAGGGGCTCGTCATCCTCTCTGGCGATGATGATGACGATCACTGCTCCTCGTCGGACGACTCCGACGATTCCCCACCAGCCGCCAACTCCTACAGCTGCGCCGGCGACCGGAAGGGAAAAGGACCGGCGAGGAAGTGGTGAGTGTCTCCCGTCTGCGTTTGTATTTTAATTATGTTTAGCTAGTTTATAGTTAGGATTTGTCGATGAACTATGATAATTTTGTTCGGCATTTGCAATCCGATCCGATGAACCTGTGTTGATATAATTTTATGTAGCGTTACATGGGTTGTATGCTTTTGAGAGTTTGGATATGAGGGACGTGGGTGTGGAAACCAACAAATGAGATTCGCCCGATCAGTGTCTCCGGATGCGCCCGGTTACGTCCGTGGGCGTTTGAAGAGTCGGATTTGCATGGTCTGGCTGTAGATGCTCTTAGCAGCCAGTTATGATAGGCTCATCTCCAGAAGAATTGTTATGCCGGTATGCCAGCCGGTTGGATAGAGTTTGCTTCAGTTTAAACAGGGTACGCCTTTTCAACTAACCGGCTAGATCGAAGCCACCACAGCGCATATATAAAGAGAGGCAGCAGGACTCTTTATTATTATTCTTCTTCTTTGACAGACAAAAAAATCTAAACGGGGCAAATTAAGGATTTTTTTGTAAAACATACGCGACGATGAACCCGGCGAAAGCAATAGCTACTTCGTTATTATATATTATTATTATTATTATTATTATATAACTAGTAAAAATGCCTGTGCGTTGCATCGGGTTAGATTGTGGATATTTGGATAGTGAATTTTGTATATGAAAAGTCCCGTCCTCACCCTCCGTCAACATCTACTTCAGCTCTGCACCGCCATGAAAGTGCAAGTAGAAATGGAAACATATGAACTTTCATACAAATGGAGTGAAACTTCACACAGATTAGTCATATACTTATCACAAGACCATCCTCAGAACTTTACTTATTTAATCTCTGCAAACAACATGAAGCAATTGTGTATACCGACAAAGAAACACCATTATGATAATGAAGACTGCTCAGTCCGTCTTGAAGAATATTTTCTTGTTAGTCCTATCCTCTCAAGAAACATATGGACTATGCAATCCAGCATATATTTAATAGCATGAAGCATGTGAAAACCTATCTGCAGCAGGGTGTGTCCTAAAACAGAGAACAAATTAACCATTATATTAGCTACTAATACCTATAGAAACTTTCCAAGCGGAAGAAAATGAAAGATACTAATAGAAACACTTTTCTCCTTGTCAATTACTGCCCAGTAGCTTCGGAGAACTGGAAATGCCAACCCTGTAGCAAAATTACATTTGCATCAGTAGGAGAATGAAAGTTAAGTCGTACACGGAGGTATGAATTGATTGACCCAAAGTTCAAAAGTAGATTTTTATAAGAGAAAAGCAATTCCAATGGTCTTTATTATAGTAATATTATTTATTTATTTTCATAAAATTTAGCGTACACGGACCACAAGATGACATGCATGATTACGAAATTAGATATATTCAATAATGAAATTATTATTTAAGAAAAATATGACTGAATAATTAGATATATTCAAGCTGGTTCTGGAGGGAATTCCACCGCATGCTTAGGATCGTGAGACGGTGGAATGTCTGCTGGGTTCTTCCTGCCTGGTAGACTCGCTGGAGCCGGAGACGTGCTCCAGAGCGGACCTCTCGGCTTTCCGGCTCTCGGCCTGGACTGCGCAGCCTGATGAGATCCCATCGCTCTGTTGGCTCGCGATCACGGAGCCGAGAGAAACGCCTCCGCTGATGGAGCCAACTTTCCTGCAATACAAGGTTCTGATTCATCTGAATGAGATCCTCGACTACAGAGCTGCGGACGAGCCGTGGTTCCGTCCTGGCGGCGTCATCCGGGAGTGACCAAAACGGGATCCCGGGCTCTGAGGAGGGGGATGGCTTCGGTGGCGGCGGTGGTGTCACGTCGGAGCGCAGGAGCTGGACATTCGGACTACGTGATTCAAAAGGAATCGGCGGTGCGAGCACTCGCGGCGGCGCCGTCGAGGCCGGTGCGCCGCCCGGCGCGGGACTGGCCGCCCAGGATTGGAGACTGTCCCAGCTGGCAGGATCACGAGGAGGTCATCTGCTTTTGACCGGCTGTTGCTTCCAAAGCAGGGAACAGCTGATAAGCCTGTCAAAGCTACTCGTTCGGCGATGCTAGGATCTGGGATCGCTGCGGGAGTCGGTGAGAACGTTCCAAGGGCGGCCCGGCAGTTGAAGTTTATCATTGTGGTGCCACAAAATCGTCGCCCGATGGTCACTCCTACGGAAGTGGTGAACCCGAGGGGCTCCCTGGCTGAGGCGCCAGCATTGGCAGTTGTGGACACCAGCCTGGGGGCCACACGCCCTTCGAGTCCTCAGGGGAGCTAATCATTGAGATAAGTTCAAAGCCCAACGGTCCGGTAACACTTGGCGATAGTGGGATTGCAGCCCCGGACCTTGGATCTTGCGAACTCATCACAATTCGTCCCGCGATCCAATCATGACCCGTCCCGTGAACTCTTCACGATCCGTCCCGCGATCTCGTCATGATCTGTCTCGCGAACTTAATCACGGTCCTTCCGATCTAGCGCCGAACGGACGGCACTTCCGCGTTCAGCACACGTACAGCTCGATGACGATCTTCGCCTTCTTGATCGAGCAAGAGGAAGCGGAGAGGTAGAATAGTTCTCCAGCAGTGTGACGTCGCCGCGGCGATGGTGGTGGAGCAATTCCGGCAGGGCTTCGCCTAAGCGCTGCAGAAAACTGATCTAGAGGAGAAACTATGCACTGGAGGAACGGGCAACACGTGGCTAAAAATCATGTGCCAAAAACCCAAAAACCTCTAGTATATATAAGAGGAAGAGAGAACGAGGCTTGGCCCTCAAGGGACAAGCCCTTTGGTTTGGCCGAACTTGGAGAAGAGGTGGAATCCACCTCCAAACCTAGTAGGACTAGGATTCATCCTATTTTTGTCTTTTTAGCCTTTTTCCACCTTTTCTCTTTGGGCTTTTCTCTCCTAGCCGCATGGGCCTTGTGTGGGACTTCCACCAGCTCACTAAGGGCTGGTATTCACTCTCCCACAGCCCATGTAGCCTTTTGGCTGGAAATACCCCTCCTGATGGTCTCCCGGTACACTATCGATAAGCTCGAAACTTTTTCGGCGACCAAAATAGGACTTCCTATATATCAATCTTTACCTCCGGACCATTCCGGAGCTTCTCGTGACGCCCGGGGTCTCATCTGGGACTCCGAACAACCTTCGGTCACCACCATGCATAACTCTATACTACCGAAACGTCACCGAACCTTAAGTGTGCAGACCCTGCGGGTTCGAGAACTATGTAGACATGACCGAGACACCTCTACGGTCAATAACCAATAGCGGGACCTGGATGCCCATATTGGTTCCTACACATTTTACGAAGATCTTTATCAGTCGAACCTCTATGTGAAGGATTCAGTTAATCCCGTATGATGTTCCCTTTGTTCTTCGGTATGTTACTTGCCCGAGATTCGATCCTCGGTATATCCATACCTAGTTCAACCTCGTTACCGGCAAGTCTCTTTACTCGTTCCGTAATACAAGATCCCGTGACTAACACTTAGTCACATTGCTTGCAAGGCTTGTTGTGATGTTGTATTACCGAGTGGGCCCTGAGATACCTCTCCGTCACACGGAGTAACAAATCCCAGTCTTGATCCATGCCAACTCAACAGACACCCTCGGAGATACCTGTAGAGCACCCTTATAGTCACCCAGTTACGTTGCGACGTTTGATACACACAAGGCACTCCTCCGGTATCCGTGAGTTGCATGATCTCATGGTCATAGGAACATATACTTGACATGCAGAAAACAGTAGCAATAAACTGACACGATCATATGCTACGTTTGTAGTTTGGGTCTTGTCCATCACACCATTCTCCTAATGATGTGATTCCGTTTATCAAATGACATCGCATGTCCATGGCTAAGAAACCTTAACCATCTTTGATCAACGAGCTAGTCTAGTAGAGGCATACTAGGGACATGGTTTTGTCTATGTATCCACACATGCATCTAAGTCTCCGATCAATACAATTATAGCATGGATAATAAACGATTATCATGAACAAGGAAATATGATAATAACTAATTTATTATTGCCTCTAGGGCATATTGACAACAGTCTCTCACTTGCACTAGAGTCAGTAATCTAGTTCACATCACCATGTGATTCGCATTGTTATGAATCTAACACCCAATGAGTTCTGGGGCTCGATCATGCTTTGCATGTGAGAGAGGTCTTGTAGTCAATGGGTCTGCGACATTCAGATCCGTGTGTACTTTGCAAATCTCTATGTCAAACCGTAAACACTGCTACCACACTCCACTTGGTACTATTCCAAATGGCTGCTCCACTATACGTATCCAGATTGCTACTACTGGTTATCCGGATTGGTGTTAAAGCTTTCATCGACGTAACTCTTTACGACGAACTCTTTATTACCTCCATAATCAAGAAACATCTCCTTAGTCTTTAGTTACTATGGATAATCTTGACCGTTGTCCAGTGATCCACTCCTGGATCACTCTTGTACCCCTTGACGGACTCATGGCAAGGCACACACAGGTGCGGTACACAGCATGACATACTACACAGAGCCTATGTCTAAGGCATAGGGGACGACATTCGTCCTTTCTCTTTCTTCTGCCGTGGTCAAGCTTTGAGTCTCACTCAACTTCACACATTACAAAGCAGGCGAGAACACTTCTTTCTGACTAATCCATTTTGAACTCTTTCAAAATCTTGTCAAGGTATGTACTCATTGAAAGTCTTATCAAACATCTTGATCTATCCCTATAGATCTTGATGCTCAACATTTAGGTAGCTTTATTCAGGTCTTCCTTTGAAAATCACTTTTCAAACAACCATTTATGCTTTCTAGAAATTCCACATTATTTCCGGATAGTAATATGTCATCCACATATACTTATCAGAAACTCTATAGTGCTCCCACTCACTTTATTGCAAATACAAGTTTCTCATAAACTTTGTATAGACTCAAAAACTTTGATCACCTCATCAAAGTGTACATTCCAACTCCGAGATGCTTTCTTCAGTCTATAAAAGGATCACTGAAGCTTGCATACCTTTTAGCATCCTTAGGACTAACAAAACCTTCTGGTTGTATCACATACAATCTTTCCTCAAGTAAGCTGTTAAGGAAACGATGTTTTGACATCCATCTACCAGATTTCATAATTGAAAGTGCAGCAATTCCTAACATAATTTCAATAGACTTTAGCATCGTTACGAGTGAGAAAGTCTCATCGTAGTCAACTCCTTGAACTTGTCGTAAACTTCTTTGCAACAAGTCGGGCTTCACAAATGGTGACATTTACCATCAGCGCCTGTCTTCATTTTAAAGATCCATTTGTACTTAACGACCTGCCGTCCAACGAGCAAGTCCACCAAAGTCTATACTTGGTTTTCATACATGGATCCTTTCTCGGATTTCATGGCCTCTAACCATTTGTTGGTTTCCGGGCCCATCATCGCTTCTCCATAGTTCGTAGGTCGCTCGTTGTCCAACAACATGACCTCTAAGACAGGGTTTCCACACCACTTAGGAGCAGTACACGTCCTTGTCGACCTATGAGGTTTGATAGTAACTTGATCTGAAGCTTCATGATCATCAACATTAACTTCCTCTTCAACTAATGTAGGCTTGACAGAAACAACTTCCTGTGCCACGCTACTCTCTGGTTGAAACAGAGGTTCAATAACCTTATCAAGTTCTATCTTCCTCCCACTCAATCCTTTCAAGAAAAACTATTTCTCGAGAAAGGACCCAGTTTTAGCAACAAATATTTTATGCTTGGATCTGAGATACAAGGTTCATCCAACTGTTCTTAGGGTATTCTATGAAGATGCATTTGTCCGCTTTGGGTTCGAGCTCATTAGGTGAAAACATTTTCCACACAAGCGTCGCAGCTCCAAACATAAAGAAAAATGACAGCTTAGGTTTCTATCAAACCATAATTCACACAGTGTCATCTCAACGGATTTAGATGGTGCCCTATTTAAAGTGAATGTAGTTGTTTCTAATGCATAACCCCAAAATGATAGTGGTAAAAGGATAAAAGACATCATAATTCGCACCATATTCAATAGAGCACGACTATGACGTTCAGACACACCATCACACTATGGTGTTCCAGGTGGCGTAAGTTGTGAAACAACTTTCACATTGTCTTAAGTTGTATACCAAACTCGTAACTCAGATATTCACCTCCACGATCATATCGCAGACATTTTATCTTCTTGTCACAATGATCTTAAACTTCACTCTGAATTTGCTTGAACTTTTTCAAACGATTCAGACTTGCGTTTCATTAAGTAAATATACACTATTATCTACTCAAATCATCAGTGAAGGTAGGAAAATAACGATATCTACCGCATGCCACAAGACTCATTGGATTGCATACATCAACATGTATCATTTCCAATAAATCACTTGCCCGCTACATCAAACCAGAAAACGGGGTCCTTAGTCATCTTGCCCAAGAGGCATGGTTCGCATGTCTCAACCGATTCGAAATCGAATGAGTCCAAAGATCCATCAGTATGGAGTTTCTTCATGCGCTTTATACCAATATGACATTTAGCGGCAGTGGCACAAGTATGTGGTACTATCATTATTAACTTTGTATCTTTTGGCATCAATGTTATGAACATGTGTATTACTACGATCAAGATTCAACAAACCATTCTCACTGGGTGCATGACCATTGAAGGTATTATTCATGTAAACAGAATAACCATTATTCTCTAACTTAAATGAATAACCATGTTGCAATAAACACGATCTAATCACGTTCATGCGCAACGCAAAACACCAAATAACATTTATTTAGGTTCGCCACTAATCCCCAAGGTAGAGAGAGCGTGCGATGTTGATCACATCAACCTTCGAAACATTTCCAACACACATCGTCACCTCACCCTTAGCTAGTTCTCCGTTCATTTCGTAGCTTTTATTTCGAGTTACTAACATTTACGGCCACGTGCTACCCGTTCCACCGGTGCTCCTCTAGATCGGATTTCCGCAGTGCTTAGGCGAAGCCCTGCCGGAATTGCTCCACCACCATCGCCGGAGGGCCATCACGCTGCCGGTGAACTCTTCCTCCTCTCCACTTCCTCTTGCTGGATCAAGACGGTGGAGATTATCATCAAGCTGCACGTGTGCTGAACGCGGAGGTGTCGTCCGTTCGGCGCTAGATCGGAAGGACCGTGATCAAGATCGCGAGACGGATCGTGATGAGTTCACGGGACGGATCATGATCAAGATCGCGAGACGGATCGTGATGAGTTCGCGGGACGAATCGTGATGAGTTCACGGGACGGATCGTGATTGGATCGCGGGACAGATCGTGATGAGATCGCGGGACGCTCGGCGATTTGGATCGCGAAGACGTTCAACTACACCAACCGCGTTTCTTAACGCTTCCCGCTTAGCGATCTACAAGGCTACGTAGATCCACTCTCCCTCTCGTAGATGCTCATCACCATGGATAGATCTTCGTGTGCGTAGGACAATTTTTGTTTCCCATGCAACGTTCCCCAATAGTGGCATCATGAGCTAGGTCTATGTGTAGATGAGATCTCGAGTAGAACACAAAAGGTTTGTGGGCATTGATGCTTAGATTGCTTCCTCCCTTGGTCGGACTTTGCTTCCGCAGTATTGTGAGATGAAGCGGCCCGGACCAACATTACTCGTATGCTTACGAGAGACCAGTCCCCTCGACCGCAACTTGTTGCATAGATGGCTTGCATAGATGGCTTTCTCTCACTTTAGTTGGATCGGATTCGACAAAGGTGGTCCTTGAGAAGGTTGAAAAGCAACTAGTGTATCACCGTTGTGGTTTTTACGTAGGTGAGAATTGTTCTTGCTAGATACCCATAGCAGCCACGTAAAACATGCAACAACAATTAGAGGACGTCTAACTTGTTTTTGCAGGATATGTTGTGATGTGATATGGCCAATTACATGATGTGATATATGTGATGTATGAGATGATCATGTGATGTATAGATTATCGCGACTTGCATGTCGATGAGTACGGCAACCGGCAGGAGCCATAGGGTTGTCTTTAATTATTGTATGACCTGCGTGTCAATCATTAAGTACTATGTAATGCTTTACTTTATCGCTAAATGGTAGCAATAGTAGTAGAAGCATGGTGGGAGCGACAACCCCGATGGCGACACGTTGATGGAGATCAAGATGATGGAGATCATGGTGTCGTGCCGGTGACGATCGAGATCATGCCGATGCTTTCATGATGGAGATCAAAAGCATAAAGTTCATGGCCATATCATGTCACTTATGATTTGCATGTGATGTTAATCCTTTTTATGCACCTTGTTTTGCTTAGGACAACGGTAGCATTATAAGGTGATCCCTCACTTAATTTCAAGATAAATTGTGTTCTCCCCAAGTGTGCACTGTTGCGAAAGTTCGTCGTGTTGAGACACCACGTGATGATTGGGTGTGATAGACTCTACGTTCACATAAAACGGGTGCTAGCCAGTGTTGCACATGCAGAACACTCGGGTTTAACTTGACGAGCCTAGCATGTACATACATGGCCTCGGAACACAAGAGACCAAAAGGTCGAACATGAGTCATATAGTAGATATGATCAACATGATGATGTTGACCATTGAAACCACCTCAACTCACGTGATGATCGGACTTGAGTTGGTGAATTTGGATCATGTATCACTCGAATGACTGGAGGGATGTCAATTTGAGTGGGAGTTCTTAAGTAATATTATTAATTGAACTCATTATCATGAACATAGTCAGTAGTGTCTTTGCAAATTGTGTTGTAGATTACTAGCTCACGTTGTAGCTCCCTTGAAATTTATATGTTCCTAGAGAAATAGAGTTGAAAGATGATGGTAGCAATATTGCGGACTGGCTCCGTGATCTGAGGATTGTCCTCGTTGCTGCACAGAAGGCTTATGTCCTTAATGCACTGCTCAGTGTGCCAACCCCTCTAGCGTTGTTTGTAGATGTTGTGAACATCTGACAGGCACGTTCTGATGAATACTTGATAGTTTAGTGCGTCATGCATTACGGCGTAGAATTGAGGCTCCGAAACATTTTGAACGTCACGGAACATATGAGATGTTCTAAGAACTGAAATTAGGATCTCAGGCTCATGCCCGTGTTGCGAGATATGAGATCTCCAACAAGATTCTTTGCTTGCAAGATGAAGGAGAATAGCTCAATCGTTGAGCATGTGCTTAGATTGTCTGGGTGCTACAATCGCTTGAATCGAGTGGGAGTTGATCTTCCAGATAGGATAGTGATTCATATAGTTCTCCAAGTCACTGTCACTAAGCTACTAGAACATGGTGATGAACTATAAAATGCCAGGGACAGAAATAATGATCCCTGAGCTCTTCGCGATGTTTGACACCGCGAAGGTAGAAATAGAGAAGGAGCGTCAAGTGTTGATGGTTAGTCAAAACCACTAGTTTCGAGAAGGGCAAGAGAAAGGAGGGAAACTTCATGGATAGCAAGTCAGTTGCAGCTCTAGTGAAGCAACCAAAGTCTAACCCAAATCCGAGACTAAGTGCTTCGATTATGAGGAGAACAGTCGCTGAAGCGGAACAACCCTAGAACTTGGTAGATAAGTAGGCTGGCAAAGTCGACAGAAGTATATTTGATATACATGTTATTGATGTGTACCTTGCTAGTACTCCTAGTAGCACCTGGGTATTGGATACCGGTTCCGTTGCTAAATGTTAGTAACTCGAAGTAAAAGCTACGGAATAAACTGGTACTAGCTAAACGTGAGGTGAGGATGTGTGTTGGAAATGTTTCCAAGGTTGATGTGATCAACATCGCACGCTCTCTCTACCTTCGAGATTAGTGACGAACCTAAATAAATGTTATTTGGTATTTTTGCGTTGAGCATGAACGTGATTAGATCATGTTCATTGCAAACACGATTATTCATTTAAGTTAGAGAATAATGGTTATTCTATTTACATGAATAATACCTTCAATGGTCATGCACCCAGTAAGAATGGTTTGTTGAAACTTGATCGTAGTAATACACATGTTGATAACATTGATGCCAAAAAGATATAAAGTTAATAATAATAGTACCACATACTTGTGCACTGCCGCTAAATGTAATATTGGTATAAAACGCATGAAGAAACTCCATGCTGATGGATCTTTGGACTAATTCGATTTCGAATCGGTTGAGACATGCGAACCATGCCTCTTGGGCAAGATGACTAAGGACCCCGTTTTCTGGTTTGATGTAGCGGGCAAGTGATTTATTGGAAATGATACATGTTGATTTATGCAATCCAATGAGTCTTATGGCATGCGGTGGATATCGTTATTTTCCTACCTTCACTGATGATATGAGTAGATAATAGTGTATATTTACTTAATGAAACGCAAGTCTGAATCGTTTGAAAAAGTTCAAGCAAATTCAGAGTGAAGTTTAAGATCATCGTGACAAGAAGATAAAATGTCTGCGATATGATCGTGGAGGTGAATATTTGAGTTACGAATTTGGTATACAATTTAAGACAATGTGAAAGTTGTTTCACAACTTACGCCACCTGGAACACCATAGTGTGATGGTGTGTCCTAACGTCATAGTCGTGCTCTATTGAATATGGTGCGAATTATGATGTCTTGTATCCTTTTACCACTATCATTTTGGGGTTATGCATTAGAGACAACTACATTCACTTTAAATAGGGCACCATCTAAATCCGTTGAGATGACACCATGTGAATTATGGTTTGATAGAAACCTAAGCTGTCATTTCTTAATGTTTGGGGCTGCGACGCTTGTGTGGAAAATGTTTTCACCTAATGAGCTCGAACCCAAAGCGGACAAATGCATCTTCATAGAATACCCTACGAACAGTTGGGTGAATCTTCTATCTCAGATCCAAGCATAAAATGTTTATTGCTAAAACTGGGTCCTTTCTCGAGGAAAAGTTTCTCTTGAAAAAATTGAGTGGGAGGAAGATAGAACTTGATGAGGTTATTCAACCTCTGTTTCAACCAGAGAGTAGCGCAGCGCGGGAAGTTGCTTCTGTGAAGCCTACGTTCGTTGAAGAGGAAATTACTGATGATGATCATGAAGCTTCGGATCAAGTTACTATGAAACTTCGTAGGTCGACAAGGACGTGTACTGCTCCTGAGCGGTATGACAACCCTGTATTGGAGGTCATGTTGTTGGACAACGATGAACCTACGAACTATGGAGAAGCGATGATGGGCCTGAAAACCAATAAATGGTTAGAGGCCATGAAATCCGAGAAAGGATCCATGTATGAAAACCAAGTATAGACTTTGGTGGACTTGCTCGTTAGACGGTAGGTCGTTAAGTACAAATGGATCTTTAAAATGAAGAAATATGCTGATGGTAAATGTCACCATTTGTAAAGCTCGACTTGTTGCAAAGAAGTTTACGACAAGTTCAAGGAGTTGACTGCGATGAGACTTTCCCACTCGTAGCGATGCTAAAGTCTGTTGAAACTATGTTAGCAGTTGCTGCACTTTCAATTATGAAATCTGGCAGATGGATGTCAAACCATCGTTTCCTTAACGGTTTACTTGAGGAAAAGGTTGTATGTGATATAACCAGAAGGTTTTATAAGTCCTAAGGATGCTAAAAGGTGTGCAAGCTTCAGTAATTCTTCTATGAACTGAAGCAAGCATCTCGGAGTTGGAATATACACTTTGATGAGGTGATCAAAGTTTTGAGTCTATACAAAGTTTATGAGAAACTTGTATTTGCAATAAAGTGAGTAGGAGCATATTGTTGATCGGAAACGATGTAGAATTTCTGGTAAGCATATCTGGTTGACATATTGTTGATCAGAAATGATGTAGAATTTCTGGAAAGCATAAATGGTTGTTTGAAAAGAGTTTTTCAAAGGAAGACCTGGATAAAGCTACCTAATTGTTGAGCAGCAAGATCTGTAAAGATAGATCAAGATGTTTGATAAGACTTTCAATGAGTACATACCTTGACAAGATTTTGAAAGAGTTCAAAATGGATTAGTCAGAGAGAAGTGTTCTCACCTGCTTTGTAAGGTGTGAAGTTGAGTGAGACTCAAAGCTTGACAACGACAGAAGAAAGAGAAAGGACGAATGTCGTCCCCTATGACTTAGCCATAGGCTCTGTATAGTATGCCATGCTGTGTACCGCACCTGGTTGTGCCTTGCCATGAGTCCGTCAAGGGGTACAAGAGTGATCCAGGAGTGGATCACTGGACAACGGTCAAGATTATCCTTAGTAACTAAAAAGACTAAGTAAATGTTTCTCGATTATGGAGGTGATAAAGAGTTCATCCTAAAGAGTTACGTCGATGCAAGATTTAACACCAATCCGGATGACCCGTAGTAGCAATCTGGATACATATAGTGGAGCAGCCATTTGGAATAGTACCAAGTGGAGCATGGTAGCAGTCTTTACAGTTTGACATAGAGATTTGCAAAGTACATGCGGATCTGAATGTCACACACCGTTGACTATAAGACCTCTCTCACATGTAAAGCATGATCAAGCCCCAGAACTCATTAGGTGTTAGATTCATAACAATGTGTATCACATGGTGATGTGAACTAGATTATTGACTCTAGTGCAAGTGGGAGACTGTTGGAAATATGCCCTAGAGGCAATAATAAATTAGTTATTATCATATTTCCTTGTTCATGATAATCATTTATTATCCATGCTATAATTGTATTGATCGGAGACTTAGATGCATGTGTGGATACATAGACAAAACCATGTCCTTAGTATGCCTCTAATAGACGAGCTCATTGATCAAAGATGGTTAAGGTTTCCTAGCCATGGACATGAGATGTCATTTGATAACGGGATCACATCATTAGAGAATGGTGTGATGGACAAGACCCAAACTACAAACGTAGCATATGATCGTGTCAGATTATTGCTACTGTTTTCTGCATGTCAAGTATATGTTCCTATGACCGCATGTCAAGTATATGTTCCTATGACCATGAGATCATGCAACTCACTGACACCGAAGGAGTGCCTTGTGTGTATCAAACGTCACAACGTAATTGGGTGACTATAAAGGTACTCTATAGGTATCTCCGAGGGTGTCTATTGAGTTGGCATGGATCAAGACTGGGATTTGTTACTCCGTCTGACGGACAGGTATCTCAGGGCCCACTCGGTAATACAACATCATAACAAGCCTTGCAAGCAATGTGACTAAGTGTTAGTCACGTGATCTTGTATTACGGAACGAGTAAAGAGACTTGCCGGTAACAAGGTTGAACTAGGTATGGAGATACCGACGATCGAATCTGGGGCAAGTAACATACCGAAAAAGAAAAGGAACATCATACGGGATTAACTGAATCCTTGATATAGAGGTTCGACCGATAAAGATCTTCGTAGAATATGTAGGAACCAATATGGGCATCCAAGTCCTGCTATTGGTTATTGACCGTAGAGGTGTCTCGGTCATGTCTACATAGTTCTCAAACCCGCAAGGTCTGCACACTTAAGGTTTGGTGACGTTTCGGTAGTATAGAGTTATGTATGATGGTGACCGAAGGTTGTTCGGAGTCCCGGATGAGATCCCGGACGTCACGAGGAGCTCCGTAATAGTCCGGAGGTAATGATTCATATATAGGAAGTCCTATTTTGGTCGCCAGAAAAGTTTCGGGCTCATCGGTAGTGTACCAGGAGTGACGATAGTGTACCGGGGACCATCGGGAGAGGTGTTTCGACCCAAGAGGCTTCATGGGCTGTGGGAGAGTGAATTTCAGCCCTTAGTGGGCTTTTGGAAACTCCCACACAAGGCCCATGTGGCTGGAGAAGAAAACCCAATAGGAAAAAGTGGAAAAAGGAAAAAAAGGGACGAATCCTAGTCCTACTAGGATTGGAGGAGTGTCCTCCAATACTAGTGGATTCGGCCGACCCTATATGGCCTTGGCACTTGCGCCAGCCCTTCTCCTCTATCCCTCCTATATATACTAGTTGGATTGGGTGTTTTGCACATGATTTTATGGCCACGTGCTGCCCGTTCCACTGGTGCTCCTCTAGATCGGATTTCTGCAGTGCTTAGGCGAAGCCTTGCCGGAATTGCTCCCCCATCATTGCCGGAGCGCCATAACGCTGCCGGTGAACTCTTCCTCCTCTACATTTACTCTTGCTGGATCAAGACGGTGGAGATTGTCATCAAGTTGCACGTGTGCTGAACGCGGAGGTGTCGTCCGTTTGGCGCTAGATCGGAAAGACCGTGATTAAGATCGTGACACGGATCGTGATGAGTTCGTGGGACGAATCATGATGAGTTCGCGAGACGGATCGTGATCAAGATTGCAAGACGGATCGTGATGAGTTCGCGGGATGGATCGTGATGAGTTCACGGGACGGATCGTGATTGGATCGCGGGACGGATCGTGATGAGATCGCGGGACACTCGGCGATTTGGATCGCGAAGACGTTCGACTACACCAACCGCATTTCTTAACGCTTCCCGCTTAGCGATCTACAAGGGTACGTAGATCCGCTTTCCCTCTCGTAGATGCTCATCACCATGGATAGATCTGCGTGTGTGTAGGAATATTTTTGTTTTCCATGCAACGTTCCCCAACAGTCTGATCATCGCGTGAGTTGAGGTGGTTTCAATGGTGAACATCATTATGTTGATCATATCTACGATATGACTCATGTTCGAGCTTTCAGTCTCTTGTGTTCCAAGGCCATGTCTGTACATGCTAGGCTCGTCAAGTTTAACCCGAGTGTTCTGCATATGCAACACTGGCTTGCACCCGTTGTATGTGAACGTAGAGTCTATCACACCCGATCATCACGTGGCGTCTCAACACGACGAACTTTCGCAACGGTGCACATTCGGAGAGAAAACAATTTATCTTGAAATTAAATGAGGGATCACCTTATAATGCTACCGTCGTCCTAAGCAAAACAAGGTGCATAAAAGGATTAACATCACATGCAAATCATAAGTGACATGATATAGCCATGAACTTGTGCTTTTGATCTCCATCATGAACGCACCGGCATGATCTCCATCGTCACCGGCATGACACCATGATCTCCATCATCTTAATCTCCATCAACGTGTCGCCATCGGGATTGTCGTGCCTTCCATGCTTCTACTACTATTGCTACCGTTTAGCGATAAAGTAAAGCATTACATAGCGCTTAATGATTGACACGCAGGTCATACAATAATTAAAGGCAACCCTATGGCTCCTGCCGGTTTCCGTACTCATCGACATGCCAGTCGTGATAATCTATACATCACATATATCACATCATGTAATTGTCCATATCACATCACAACATACCCTGCAAAAACAAGTTAGACGTCCTCTAATTGTTGTTGCATGTTTTACGTGGCTGCTATGGGTATCTAGCAAGAACAATTCTCATCCACGCAAAAACCACAACTGTGATACACTAGTTGCTTTTCAACCTTCGCAAGGACCGCCTTTGTCAAATCCGATCCAACTAAAGTGAGGGAAGCTGGCACCCGCAAGCCATCTATGCAACAAGTTGCGGTTGAGGGAACCGGTCTCTCGTAAGCGTACGAGTAATGTTGGTCCGGGCTGCTTCATCTCACAATACCTCTAAACCAAAACACGACCAAGGGAGGAAGCAATCTAAGCATCAACGCCCACAAACTCTTTGTGTTCTACTCGAGATCTCATCTACACATAGACCTAGCTCATGATGCCACTATTGGGGAATGTCACATGGGAAACAAAAAATTTCCTACGCACACGCAAGATCTATCCATGGTGATGAGCATCTACGAGAGGGAGAGTGGATCTACATACCCTTGTAGATCGCTAAGCGGGAAGCGTTAAGAAACGCGGTTGGTGTAGTCGAACGTCTTCGCGATCCACATCGCCAAGCGTCCCGCGATCTCATCACGATCCGTCCCGCGATCCAATCACGATCCGTCCTGCGAACTCATCACGAGTCGTCCCGCGATCCAATTACGATCCTTCACGCGAACTCATCGCGAGCCGTCTCACGAACTCATCACGAGTCTTGCGATCTTGATCACGGTTCTTCCGATCTAGCGCCGAACGGACGGCACCTCCGCGTTCAGCACACGTACAGCTCGATGACGATCTCCGCCTACTTGATCCAGCAAGAGGGAGCAGAGAGGTAGAAGAGTTCTCTAGCACCGTGACGGCGCCGTGGCGATGGTGGTGGAGCAATTCCGGCAGGGCTTCGCCTAAGCGCTGCAGAAAACCGATCTAGAGGAGAAACTATGCACTAGAGGAACGGGCAGCACGTGGCTAAAAATCATGTGCCAAAAACCCTAAAACCTCTAGTATATATAAGAGGAAGAGAGGAGGAGGCTTGGCTTTCAATGGACAAGCCCTTTGGTTTGGACGAACTAGGAGAAGAGGTGGAATCCACCTCCAATCCTAGTAGGACTAGGATTCATCCTATTTTTGCCTTTTTTGCCTTTTTCCTCATTTTCTCTTTGAGATTTTCTCTCCCAGACGCATGGGCCTTGTGTGGGACTTCCACCAGCCCACTAAGGGCTGGTATTCACTCTCCCACAGCCCATGTAGCCTTTTGGGTTGAAATACCCCTCCCGATGGTCTCCCGGTACACTACCGGCACTCCCGATACACTCCCGATAAGCCCAAAACTTTTCTGGCGACCAAAATAGGACTTCCTGTATATCAGTCTTTACCTCCGTACCATTATGGAGCTCCTCGTGATGTCTGGGATATCATTCGGGACTCTGAGCAACCTTCGGTCACCACCATGCATAACTCTATACTACCGAAACGTCACCGAACCTTAAGTGTGCAGACCCTGCGGGTTCGAGAACTATGTAGACATGACCGAGACACCTCTACGGTCAATAACCAATAGCGGAACCTGGATGCCCATATTGGTTCCTACATATTTTATGAAGATCTTTATCGATCGAACCTCTATGTCAAGGATTCAGTTAATCCCGTATAATGTTCCCTTTGTTCTTCGGTATGTTACTTGCCCGAGATTCGATCGTCGGTATCTCCATACCTAGTTCAACCTCGTTACCGGCAAGTCTCTTTAGTCGTTCCGTAATACAAGATCCCGTGACTAACACTTAGTCACATTGCTTGCAAGGCTTATTGTGATGTTGTATTACCGAGTGGGCCCTGAGATACCTCTCTGTCACACGGAGTAACAAATCCCTGTCTTGAACCATGCCAACTCAACAGACACCATCAGAGATACCTGTAGAGCACCTTTATAGTCACCCAGTTATGTTACGACGTTTGATACACACAAGGCACTCCTCCGGTATCTGTGAGTTGCATGATCTCATGGTCGTAGGAACATATACTTGATATGAAGAAAATAGTAGCAATAAACTGACACGATCATATGCTACATATGTAGTTTGGGTCTTGTCCATCACACCATTCTACTAATGATGTGATCCCGTTTAGCAAATGACATCTCATGTCCATGGCTAGGAAACCTTAACCATCTTTGATCAACGATCTAGTCTAGTAGAGGCATACTAGGGACATGGTTTTGTCTATGTATCCACACATGCATCTAAGTCTCTGATCAATACAATTATAGCATGGATAATAAACGATTGTCATGAACAAGGAAATATAATAATAACTAATTTATTATTGCCTCTAGGGCATATTTCCAACACTAACTTCCTAACGGGGCGAGTACACAACAAGGACGACTTTTGCTGGTGGGTGTCCGTGGTCTACGTGCCGCAAAGGGATGAACTTAAATCGCAATTCCTTCGGGATCTCCACTCTAGAAGAGCCATTTGCCCTGGGTCGTGGATGATTCTAGGTGACTTCAGCATGATCTTGCGGGCTAGCGAGAAGAACAATACTAACTCTAACCAGCCGATGATGGGTAAATTTCGGAGATTCGTCAACAACAATGAGCTTAAGGAACTCTACATGCACGGACGTTCCTTCACATGGTCCAATAAAATAAATGACCCAACCCTGTCCAAGATCGATAGGGTTCTGGCATCGGTGGAATGGGAGCTAGCCCACCTAGAACACATCCTAGAAGTGCTCTCCACCGGGGTCTCGGATCATGCGCCCCTACACTTGTCTACTAGCGCGCACTTCTTCAACAAGAAGCGCTTCCGATTCGAGGTGTTCTGGACGAAGTTGGAAAGATCCGAGGACGCCATCAGGGAGGCTTGGAAATGCGACAACGACATTGTTGATCCATTCAAAAGATTCGACACACTCTTCCTCAACAAGACGTCCTATCTCCAAGCCTGGGGACAACGTAAAGCCGGCAACATTAAGATTCTCATGGGAGTGGCAAACTGGGTCATCTTCAGACTTGATCGTGCACATGAGGTGTGATTACTCTCGGACCAGGAGAGGTGGCTTAGGAGATCTCTTAAGCTTGCACTGCTAGTATGGCATCTTTTGAAAGGACTAACGAGCGGCAGCGTTCGCGGATCAAGTGGCTCAAGGAGGGAGACGCTAACACAAAACTGTTCCAGGCGGTGGCCAACGACAAGAGATCCAAAAACTTCATTCCGAATATCAGGCACGGAAATGAGATCCTCACTGAGCAGGGTAGTATTGAGGACGCCTTCTACGAAGCATATGATAACCTTCTGGGAAAAGTGGCCGCTCGGGAGCACACGATTGACCTTCAACATATTCGCTTGTCTCACCTTGATCTCAATGAGCTAGATGCGATATTCACGGAGGAGGAGGTCTGGCAGGTCATCAAAGACCCCCCCGGATAGAGCTCCAGGACCCAACGGCTTCATTGGGATCTTTATCACAGAGCATGGACGGTGATCAAGCATGGCATCATGGCGGCGTTCCTCAAACTGCTTTTGGAGGATAGACGAGTCTTCCGCAAGCTTAACAAAGCTCATATTGTGCTCATCCCAAAGTCACCAGAGGCAGTGGCGGTAGGCGTTTTCAGACCCGTAAGTCTCCCGCATAGCTTGTCGAAGCTCTTTGCCAAAGTAATTGCCCTTCACGCCAGGAAGAGGCTGCATGAGATCGTGAGCATCAACCAGTCCACTTTCATCAAAGGTCGAAGCATTCACGACAGCTACCTACTGGTCCGCCAGGTGGCGCACAAATCTACGCTTCGAGAGTGTCGGGCACCTTCCTCAAGCTGGACATTTCTAGGGCTTTCAACTCCCTCTCCTGGAGATTTCTATTTGAGATCCTCAGGAGGCGGGGTTTTGACAGAAAATGGATGCACTGGGTGTCTACACTTCTATCGACTGTGAGCACCAAAATCATTGTGAATGGTGCCCCGGGAAGATCCATCGCCCATGCTCAAGGCCTGAGACAAGGAGATCCAGTCTCCCCCTCCTTTTCATGATCGCCATGGATGCGCTCTCAGCTATCCCGGGTAAGGCGACAGAGGACGGCATTCTAAGCTCATTTCGGGGCATCTCTCCTCTACAAAGATTGTCAATCTACGCCGACCATGTGGCAGTGTTTATAAGGCCCACGAGTTTGGATCTACTGTGCGTGAAAGAGTTGCTAGACATCTTCGGTGAAGCATCAGGACTTCGAATCAACTACAACAAATTGGCTGCCATCCTAATCAGGGGTTCGGAGGATGATGGGACGAGGCGGCGAGTACACTCCAATGCAGGCTGAAAAGCTTTCTTTGCAAATATTTGGGTATCCCACTGGCCATCAGGAAGCTTACTTGCGTAGATTGGCAACTACTTGTAGATAACGTCAGAAAATTCATTCTGGCGGAGCAGCGGGGTTTGGTTCAGAGACCGGGATGCTTGATTCTTGCCAAGTCGGTGATCTCTGCTAGGCCCATTCATCAGCTGCTAGTGCTCAATGCACCAAACTGGGTGTTTGAGGAGATTGACAAGTGGCTGAAGGCCTTCTACTGGGCAGGCAAGGAGAAATTTAATGGTGGGCTATGTCTCGTTGCCTGGGACAAAGTGTGCCGGCCGACATGCTTCGGTGGGCTGGGAGTCAAGGACTTACGTCTTTAAGCAATTGCACTTCGGGTAAGATGGGAATGGCTTCGCATAACTAACCCAAGCAGACCATGGCATGGCATTCCGATCGTAGAGGATAAGGAGGCCAAGCTCGTTTTCAATAGCCTGATCAGGATCTCGCTTGGCAACGGAGAAAAGATCCTTCTCTGGAAAGACAAATGGGTACATGGCTTCACGGTGGGAGAGATTGTGTCTAATCTGTGCAAGCTTGTGACCACCAGGGCGAGCAACACCAGGACTGTGCAACAAGCCCTAGCCGACAACGCATGGACTGCTGACGTAGACAGAGGCAACAACTTCACAGTGCACATGCAGATCGCCAACCTTTGTCTCGCAATTTTCACTGATCCGAGAAATGAGGAGCGGCCCGTTCAGTTCCATTGGCCGGCTGATGCGACAGGGGTCTACACCGCAAAGGCCACCTATGATAGGCTTTGTCTGGGAAAGGAAAGAATGGCCTCGTCGGTATGCATCTCGAGAAGCTGGGCACCACTTCGTTGCAAAATCTTTGCTTGGCTAATGGTACAGTACAGGCTTTGGACCTCCAACAGAAGAGCCAGACACGGACTCCAAGACGAGCCCTCCGCTTGCTTCTCGTGCCTCCAAGACCAAGATAACGTTGACCATATTCTTTGCCACTTTGTCTACGCCAGAGAGGTTTGGCAGGGCTGCCTTGATGGCCACAACCTGAGCATTCCACCTCCCGCCCCGCGTGGTACGTTCAGAGACTGGTGGTTTAGTCAGATAAGGTACTTCTCGGGAAGAATTCTACGTGGTTTCGACTCGTCAATCATAGGAACCTCGTGGGCAATCTGGAAGCAGAGAATCGCTAGAATATTCAACAGGACAAATGACCACAATCGCCTGCGCGCAGTTAATCACCCACGTTTTTGACACGATTAAGGAATGGAAACTCGCGGGCTTGGATTTAGGAGGATTAGATCCGTTTGTGAGAGAGTAGTCTATTTTCCGTTGTCGGTGTTGGTGTACCCAACCAATTGTTATGTTCGCATTGTAATTGGTGTCTTGTAAACTTATTCTGCCTTCTATAAGAATATGGTACGTCATTGGCGTACTCTCGAAATAAACGATTCCAAAAAGAAGAACCAAATGACAGAAAGGGCTAAAAATAAATAATGAATTGGGCAATGCCTATTACTTGACCAAACGGGATATTCGATAAAAAAAAACAAAAGAGACACGTCTTTCGCTCCCTCTCAGTTCTCCATATCTTCTTCTAAAAAAAAAAAGTTCTCCTCATCTCTTCACTCTGTTCCCACCGCTTCCCCCATTCCAATGATGGCCGCCCCTCCCTTCTATTCCTTGTGGAGCTGAGCTCTCGATGTACCTCATCAGGCCACCCCGTCCGTTCGTCCCCTCCGCTAGCGTGAGGCCCCGCCTGATCTCTCCACTGCCTCCTCTCCCCGGCAAGCACTCGCACACCGCCTCCTCTCCCCACGATGTCGCCCAGGGCATCCTCTCCCTCTCCCCACGGCCTCGCCCCGACGCCTCCTCTCCCCACCATGACCTCGCCTTGCTGCTAACCCCATCCGTCTTCCCTAGATCGACTCTGCCGCCGCGGTCCACATGTCGCAGCGCAGATCAAGATGCGAGCTGGAGGAGCATGCTGGATCCGATGTGGGAGCGGGCATCTCGGAGCGGGCCGAGGTTCAGTGCGTCTCGTGCCCCCATGATCGTCGGCCTCATGCTTAGCTCCCACACTCGCTCCGGGAAGGCACTCGCAGCTCACGTACGTGCTCGCCTGCTCCAGGTACTTGTTGGATTCAGTTAGTCACAACTATGAACTCGAGTTTAACACATGGTATATCACTTCTGGATGGTGAACACACAGTGGTACTATTATTGGTAGAAATTTAGGATACTTGCTCTTAATAGGCTACTGTATGAAATGGTAACTTGCGGCATGACTTGCAAGAAAGGGATTCTACGACAGAATGATATCACTTCATGGTAGAGTTTCTGCATATGGATATCAAGTTTTATCTCGGTGTCTCATGTCAGTGACATTTGTGTGTGTGTGTGTGCGTGTGTGCGAGTGAGTAACACGCTTATTGTTCGGATGATCTTGCGAATTTGTGAGGTAATGTTGAGATATATACTTCATGAATTCCACTCTGAAGTGCAGACATGTGTACTGACAATCATCAGACTTTTGTCTGGAAATAATAACAACAACAAAGGTGGTTTGCCAAGACGTTCCTGCACCCAAAGCATCCTGGCGCCTTACAACTACGTGTTCGTGTGGGACGAGGACCTTGGCATCGACAACTTCACCGTGGAACCGTATGCCCATCTGGCTATTCTTTTCTCTGAACTCTGAATTTATAATGTGGACGATGAAGAACAGGTAGGATGTGCATGGTTGCAGGTACCTCGACATGGTGAGAAAGCACGGGTTGGAGATCTCGCAGCAGAGCTCGACGCGACCAAGGGGGCTACGCCGATGTATGACATCACCACCATGAAAGAAGGCAGGGAGATGCACAAGTAAGTGTGCCGTCCATGGTGATGCGTAGCACATTTCTGGGCAACATGTTAGCAGATTCTGAATTTGGGGTGTCAGTTTCTGGCATGCCATGAACATGACAGATGCAGGGGGAGCACTGCTGGGACGTGCACAAGCAGCCTTGCAGTGGGTAACTTTAGCTAGCTGAATTGTTCACTTCAGAATCATTTTTGTTTGTGTTATATGATATGAAATTAGATGATGAATTTTATGATCAGGTGCATTTTCGAATTTTGAGAGTATAGTGCATACTGTAATGAGAGATCACACACTCAAAATATTGAGATAGCAGTCTTGTAGCTTACGTGTACATGTTGTTTGGAGTGCGCAATTCCTCCGTGGTTTTCTTCTCCCACTTCGGTCCTAGTCATACATGCTATAAAGGAAACTGGTTTATGTATGTTCATGCCACATCAGGAGGTAATGATGACCTGTTGCTAACCTCTGTCAAACCATTCTTCTGAATGTGGTTTGTTTCCAGGATGTAGTTTGGGAAGGTTAGACTGCTGAAGTTGAAGCAGTTGTGGATTTTTTTCAAGGCAAAAATAAAGCATTTCCACTTAGTGAGATGAAAAAGGTTAGCTTTCAGGTTTTGTTTCAGCATGTTTTTGATTCGTCACTTCTGAGCACTAATTATTACCTTCTACTCCCTCCGTTTCTAAATATAAGACCTTCTAGAAATTTCACTATAGACTACATACGAACTAAAATAAATAAACCTACACTCTAAAATATATCTATATGCATCTGTACGTAGTTCATAGTGAAATCTCTAAAAGGTCTTATATTTAGGAACGGAGGGAGTAGTAGCTACTTGCTTGCACTACTTCCTCCAATCAAGAGATATTATCAGTTGGGGGCTTGCGGGCGAGAGGAGAGCTCGGGGCGAGAGGAGAGCTCGGGCAGGAGGAGTTGCGGGCGGCGGTGGGATCCAGTTCGGTCCCGGGCGGGTCACTGTTTTTTTATTGTGAAACGTTTTCTCAGAATCCACTAAAGTAAGGACTGCGGGTTAATTACTTGAAATGAGAGTGACTTTTCCATAAAAAACACCACGACGAACAACTAGAGGTTATCCCTGCTTTATTATTATTATTATTATTATTATTATTATTATTATTATTATTATTATTATTATATATAGGTAGATATTATTATTATTATTATTATAGGGAAGATAAAAGTGGAATTAGATGCATTGAGATTAGAGATGCCACGTGTCAATCACTACCGGAATCGTCCCCTACGCCGACGGCCAGCGCCGTCAGCGTAGGCCAGAATACCGTCGGCTACGCCGATGGATCGCGAGCATCGGTGTACCCGGGCATTTTCGTCGGCATAGGAAAACCGTCGGCGTAGGTCCCTATGTCGACCTTCGGCCGTACGACCGTCGGCGTCCTTTTTCATGTGACGGCGGCTGACGATGACGTCGGAGTTCGTCCACCAACCGGAAGCTGCCTCATGACAGGGGTGTTGGGGAACGTTGCATGAGAAACAAAAATTTTCCTACGCACACGCAAAATCTATCCACGGTGATGAGCATCTACGAGAGGGAGAGTGGATCTACATACCCTTGTAGATCTCTAAGCAGGAAGCGTTAAGAAACACGGTTGGTGTAGTCGAACGTCTTCGCGATCCAAATCGCCGAGCGTCCCGTGATCTCATCACGATCCATCTCGCGATCCAATCACGATCCGTCCCGCGAACTCATCACGATCCGTCCTGCGATCTCATGACGATCTGTCTCGCAATCTTGATCACGGTCCTTTTGATCTAGCGCCGAACGGACGGTGCCTCCGCGTTCAGCACATGTACAGCTTGATGACGATCTCTGTCTTCTTGATCCAGCAAGAGGGAGCGGAGAGGTAGACGAGTTATTTGGGACCGTGACGGCGCCGCAGCGATGGTGGTGGAGAAATTCCGGTAGGGCTTTGCCTAAGCACTGTAGAAAACTGATCTAAAGGAGAAACTATGCACTAGAGAAATGGGTAGCACGTGGCTGAAAATCTAGTGCCAAAAACCAAAAAACCTCCAGTATATATACGAGGAAGATAGGAGGCTTGGCCCTCAAGGGACCAACCCTTGGTTCGGCCGAATCAAGGAGGAGAGGAGGACTACTCCTCCAATCCTAGTAGGACTAGGATTCTTCCCTATTTTGCCTTTTTTCCACCTTATCTCTTTGGGTTTTCTCTCCCAGCCACATGGGCCTTGTATGGGACTTCCACCAGACCACTAAGGGCTGGTATTCACTCTCCCACAGCCCATGTAGCCTCTTCGATCGAAATACCCCTTCCGATGGTCTCCCGGTATACTACCGGCACTCCCGGTACACTACCGATGAGCCCGAAACTTTTCCGGCGAGCAAAATAGGACTTCCTATATATCAGTCTTTACCTCTGGACCATTCTAGAGCTCCTCGTGACGTCCAGGATCTCATCCGGGACTCCAAACAACCTTCGATCACCACCATACATAACTCTATATTACCGAAACATCACCGAACCTTAAGTGTGCAGACCCTGCGGGTTCGAGAACTATGTAGACATGACCGAGACACCTCTACGTTCAATAACCAATAGCGGGACCTGGATGCCCATATTGGTTCCTACATATTCTACGAACATCTTTATCGGTCGAACCTCTATGTCAAGGATTCAGTTAATCCCGTATGATGTTCCCTTTGTTCTTCGGTATGTTATTTGCCCGAGATTCGATCGCCGGTATCTCCATACCTAGTTCAACCTCGTTACCGGAAAGTCTCTTTAGTCGTTCCGTAATACAAGATCCCGTTACTAATACTTAGTCATATTGCTTGCAAGGCTTGTTGTGATGTTGTATTACTGAATGGGCCCTGAGATACCTCTTCGTCACACGGAGTAACAAATCCAAATCTTGATCCATGCCACCCCAACAAACACCCTCGGAGGTACCTGTAAAGTACCTTTATAGTCACCCAGTTACGTTGCGACGTTTGATACACACAAGGCACTCCTCCGGTGTCAGTGAGTTGCATGATCTCATGGTCATATGAACAAATACTTGACATGCAGAAAACAGTAGCATTAAACTAACACGATCATGTGCTATGTTTGTTGTTTGGGTCTTGTCCATCATACCATTCTCCTAATGATGTGATCCCTTTATCAAATGACATCTCATGTCCATGGCTAGGAAACCTTAACCATCTTTGATCAACGAGCTAGTGTATTAGAGGCATACTAGAAACATGGTTTTGTCTATGTATCCACACATGCATCTAAGTCTCCGATCAATACAATTATAACATGGATAATAAACGATTATCATGAACAAGGAAATATGATAATAACTAATTTATTATTGCCTCTAGGGCATATTTCCAACAAAGGGCTACGCCGATGGTGTAACCATCGACGTAGCCCTGCCACGTGGCAGCTCCAGGTGCATCCGAAGGCAGGGCTACGCCGACGGTTACACCGTCGGCATAGGCCACGAGATACGTCGACGGTGTAGCCGTCGGCATAGCCCTTCCACGTGGCAGATCCTGGTGCATCCAAAGGCATGGCTACGCCGACGGTTACACCGTCGGCATAGGCCACGTCGGAGTTCGTCCATCAGCCGGGAGCTGCCTCGTGATAGGGGCTATGTCGACAACCGCCGGCATAGCCCTGCCACGTGGCAGCTTCTGGTGCATCCGAAGGCAAGGCTACGCCGATGGTTACACCGTCGGCATAGGTACTGTTTTTTTTTCATTTTATTTCTCGATAATATATGGCACAGATTGATCACAAATATTAAACAACATATATATATCACAGATCCACATCATTATCATCACAATATAAGTATTATCACCACAATATAAGTATTATCATCACAACATATGTGAAATCAACACAACATACGTCAAAACAACACAACATAATTCTGAACAACATAATATAAATGCATGAAAAATATGTCGTGACCACCACCATCTAGAGGCTTAAGAGCGTCAGATGATTAATCATCCAACAGGGTCTCACATTCTTGCCTACGAGACGTGGTCTCATAGGATTTTTTTTGAGTTGTCATGTCGTATCTTCATACTCCATACCCAGATTCCAAGATCCCCTTCTTCCTCTCTTTCTTGTTGAGCATTCTCAACAAACACATGGTAACCACGTCGGGTAATTATGTACCGATTCTCCTCTTCTCCCGCTCGCGTTTTCCTCAACGAAGATCGATCAGATGCAACAGCGGTGTCCTAATTCAGCACGGCGTATTGATCAATTCACTTCGGTCTGATCATACCGTGATCAAGGTCCATGCATTGCACTAACATATTAATCATTAATTATTCTTGGGTGTTAAATTCTTGTTTCCTTCATTAATGCATTTGTTCTTGTTGTTGTGGCAAACCCTGACTCGGACATACACGAGATACACTCGCACGCACGCGCACAACTCGAAATTACTCTCACGTCGACCGGACACAAAACACGGTCTCAACGGAGACTACATCTTCTAAACCCCTTAATCTTGGCTCGACACATTCCGTCACTGGACAACACACCGAAGCACCGGCTGCACATCGGCACCCTTGACATCACTACATGGGAAGGCTTTTATACCCAAGTCTGTTCACATACACTGCATGCACGATGGATCGGGCCACCATGAGCATGTACATAGCCATGCACCATTATCCCAACTAACCCACGCATGCACTACTAGATGAGCAATGCACTAACCAACAACCTGACCATCGGCTGTCCATGCACGCAGCGCCTGAGGAAGCGGTCTCCCAGCAGCTCACGCGGCGCCTCCGGGCATTACGCGTCCGCATGTCCACGCCCTGCATGGACCAGACCTGACGGGTCTTGATCGATCAATCCACATCCACGGCAGAGGCGATCCATCCATGGCCATCAAGGGCAACTCTGGGGAGTACAAGGCGCGGAGCCCCCTGGGCATGGTGATCGCCGTCCTGCTCTGCTGCTTCTTCTACGTGCTCGGCGCGTGGCAGCGCAGCGGCTACGGCAAGGGTGACCGCATCGCGGTGGCGGTCACCCGGCAGACGGCCTGCGCCGATGCCTCTGACGCGGAGCTCAGCTTCGAGACGCACCACACCGGCGGCGTGGCCAACACGACGACGTCCGGCCTTGGCGGCGAGCCGCCGCCGTCGTTCTCGCCGTGCGCGCCAGCGCTCGCGGACCACACTCCGTGCCACGACCAGGACCGCGCCATGAAATTCCTGCGCAAGAACATGGTGTATCGGGAGCGGCACTGCCCGTCGGACGGCGAGCGGCTGCGGTGCCTCGTGCCGGCGCCGCCTGGGTACGTGACGCCGTTCCCGTGGCCCAAGAGCCGCGACTACGTCCCTTACGCCAACGCGCCGTACAAGAGCCTCACCGTTGAGAAGGCAGTCCAGAACTGGGTCCAGTACGAGGGCGCCGTATTCCGTTTTCCCGGCGGCGGCACCCAGTTCCCCCACGGCGCCGACAAGTACATCGACCAGCTCGCCTCCGTCGTCCCCTTTGCCGACGGCTCCGTCCGCACCGTCCTCGACACCGGCTGCGGCGTAAGCCATTATTCGACTCCCACTTCTTCTGATACATGATCCGTGCGTTCGCACCGTCAATCCGTCATATCATCGATCTTCTTTACGTCCATGTGGGTGCAGGTGGCGAGTCTGGGCGCGTACCTGGACTCCCGTGGCGTGACGGCCATGTCGTTCGCACCGCGTGACTCGCACGAGGCGCAGGTGCAGTTCGCGCTGGAGCGCGGCGTGCCGGCCTTCATCGGCGTCCTTGGTTCCGTCAAGCTCCCATTCCCTCCAAGATCCTTTGACATGGCGCACTGCTCCCGGTGCCTCATCCCGTGGTCCGGCAACGGTGAGCTAGCACTTGACGCGATCGACATGCATGCCATTGCCATTGCCATGATTTGATCTGGGATATATAAAAGAAAGTTTTGATGCAGGGGGAATGTACATGATGGAGGTGGACCGGGTGCTCCGGCCGGGCGGGTATTGGGTGCTCTCCGGCCCGCCGATCAACTGGAAGGCGAATCACAGGAAGTGGGGACGCGCGGAGGAGGACCTGGCCGGCGAGCAGAAGAGGATCGAGGAGTACGCGCAGATGCTCTGCTGGGAGAAGGTCACCGAGATGGACGAGATTGGCGTGTGGCGGAAGCGGACGGACACGGCAGCGTGCCCGGCCATGCCGCCGGCGGTCCGAACCTGCGACCCGGCCAATCCCGACGACGTCTGGTGAGATAAATATCGTGTGTATATTAAGAATCGACCCTGGACATCGACTTTGAATCAAACGGCTTAAACAGCGCCACGTTCGTTTCCCGCGGTACACGGAACTGAAAGATGTTGGGCCGGCACAACAGGTACAAGAACATGGAGACTTGCATCACGCCGTCCACCACTGCTGCCGGAGGACAACTGCAGCCGTTCCCGGAGCGGCTGAAGGCCGTCCCTCCGCGGATAAGTTCCGGCGCCGTCCAAGGCTTCACCGTGGAGTCGTACGAGGAGGAGAACCGACGGTGGGAGAAGCACGTGAAGGCATACAGGACGGTCAACTACAAGCTCGACACCAAGCGGTACCGGAATATCATGGACATGAATGCCGGCGTGGGCGGCTTCGCGGCCGCAATCTTCTCCCCCATGTCCTGGGTGATGAACGTGGTGCCCACCGCCGCCGAGCTCTCCACCCTCGGCGTCATCTATGAGAGGGGTCTCATCGGCATCTACCATGACTGGTAAAGCTAGTTTGTGTGCCTTGATCTTTCTACAAGATGACGCCAAGAGGTTGATTTGTGTTCTTCTTCAGGTGCGAAGCATTCTCTACTTATCCAAGAACCTATGACCTCGTCCATGCCAATGGAGTGTTCAGCCTCTACAGGGACAAGTGAGTGAGTGATCACCAAAGAAATCTTAACTGCTGCAAATGGTAATGTGCTACATCTCTGACAAGCTGATTGATGGCTGGGTGGATCAGGTGCAGGATGGAGGACATCCTGCTGGAGATGGACCGGGTTTTGCGCCCTGAGGGCACGGTGATCTTCCGGGATGACATGGACATCCTGCTGCGGGTGGACAAGGTGGTGACGGGGATGCGGTGGAAGACAATGATGGCAAACCACGAGGACAGCCCGCACATCCGAGAGAAGGTGCTCTACGCCGTCAAGCGCTACTGGACCGTCGACAGCGACAAGAGCTCCCAAGAGAAGAAGGGAACTTCTTCTGAGGACAAGGGCTTAGACTCAGAGGCGTGAAATGGTGAGTGAGATGAGATAAGCTGATGCACTGCAACCCCTGTGAGAATTGAGGAACGCATGTGTTTATTTCATCTTCTTGTGAGTTTTTCTCGAGTGTGTCAGTGAGATCATCACGTGTGTGTATTGCTTTGGTTATGTCGTGTAGGATGAACAATTATTTTCCATTTTCGAGATGGTAGGAAAAATTTGAATGCTTCACTCAAAGATCTACCATTTCTGCCAGTGATAGATTCAAGCAGTGGCGGAGGACCTGGTAGGGCGAGGCCTGGCGCTCGCCCTACCTTGTTTTTGTGCGATTCAGTTACTACAGATACGCATCGCTAGATTTTGCACCAAATCTGATTGCTTGCTTGTTGCCTCGCTAGGGAAAGAAAGGAGAGAGGGAATGGCCTAGCCACCGATCGAACGCAGACCGCATCGTCCGTGTGACTAGGGCGAGGAGCGCCCCGATTGCTCCCCCAATACCAGTTCCCAATCCCCTCCCCTCCCCTCCCCTGGCCCCCAATGCTGGCATCTTTTTTATTCCCTAAAAATGAAAAACTATTTGTTTTTCGAGAGAAAGGGGCGCTTATTACTGCAATTTGTGTTTTGTATTGTAAAATAGCTTGGCAATATACGTATAATTCAGTGATCTTAGTGGTATTTTCGTATTGGAAATGTGGTTTGGCATCATAATTTAATTTATGCATCATGATTTAACTTATGCTTTACTGCCCGCCTCACCTCAAGTTTTTCTCGTCCTCCGCCACTGGATTCAAGAAATGTTGTTATGGCACTCATAATTCGCATTCTCACGATGACGTTTTCACCCCCATTGTTCCCATTTGAACTATTATTGTCATATAAATTTTGTGTATAGAATTACTCAAGTCTTGAATAAGAAGGATTGGCGAACATACAGAGCACAATTATCGACCAAAACAATTTCTAGAAAGTAGCATGATATATAGCAGGCATCATAACTTTGACTTTCTGATTTTTTGTCAAGATCCACAGATAAATAAGCCACTGTTCTTGCCGTGACATTTTGGCACATTTGGGAGGCACGCAATTATGCTAGGAACAATACAATACAGATGCTCTGCATTCTCGGTGCACAATGGAGAAGACCAAAGTTTACATTTCTATGATTTTGCAGCATCTCTACTTGCCTGCTATATCATACAGGCGTGAGGCCATTATCTCCAATTTGGAGTGGTCTACGCCGCCGTCATGTACTATTCTTAATTCTGATGCCGCGGTCTTCTCCGGTCTCAATCACTCGGGTATTGGGGTCATTTCTAGAGATCATGTTGGTCGATGTGTAGCTGCTTGTTCTGAACCTATTCAGGGGTGTTTTGGAACTTGAAATGGTGGAAGCTTTGACCCTTTGAAGAGTTATCTTTCTGGCACGAGATGAACAATTTTCTAATGTTACCTTCGCCACAGATTTTCTGCAGTTAGTGCAACGATTGAACTCTTTTGTCCAAGATCGATCTCTCATTGGTTCGGTTGTGGTTGATATTAACATGTGACTGGCATCTTCGCCTCATTGGTATTCAAGCATATTCGTCGACATTTGAATGAAGCGGCTCATGTATTAGCCAAGTCATGTAAAATTTTTGTTTGCTTGTGTGTTTTTCATTCTCCTACGGATTGCATCCGGGAGACTCTTGGTAATGTTGTCATTTGAGCAATAAAGTGTCAACTTTATTTCAAAAAAATAACCAATTCTATCTATAATATTGTTGGGCAACGTTGCACGGAAAACAAAAAAAATTCTATGCACAAGATCTATTCATGGAGATGCATAGCTACGAGAGGTAGAGAGCTCCAACATACCCTTATAGATCTCTAAGCAAAAGCGTTCATCAACACGGTTGATGTAGTCATACACCTTCATGATCTGTTCCGATCAAGCACCGAATGCACGACACCTCCGCGTTCAGCACACGTTCAGCTCGATGACGTCCTCGCCTTCTTGATCCAGTAAGACCGGCGAAGTAGTAGATGAGTTCCAGCAGCACGATGACGTGGTGGCGGTGGCGGTGAAACTATTTCCACAGGGCTTTGCCAAGCACAACGAATTTAGAGTGGAGGATGAACACTAGTAGAAAACTGGGCTTTGGTTCAGGCTGGCCAGCCCATTAGTCCCGGTTCAGTCACGAACCGGGACCCACGGGGGCATACGTCCCGGTTCGTGCGCCCAGGGGGCCGGCCGAGCCTCGTGGGGCATTGGTCCCGGTTCGTATGGACCCTTTTGTCCCGGTTCCAGACACGAACCGGGACCAATGGGCCTCGCTCCTGGCCCACATCCATTGGTCCCGGTTCGTGGCTGGAACTGGGACTAAAGTGTGGCCTTTAGTCCCGGTTCCAGCCACGAACCGGGACCAATGATGTGGCTGTATATACCCCGCCCCCGCGAGCAGAACACTCCACTGCTCTGTTTTTTCCTGGAGTGTGAGGGGAGGGCTTTGTGGTGCTCTAGCTCACCTCCTATGCACATGAGGTGTTCGATGAAATGCCCGAGCCACACTACTTAAGCTTTCTCCTCTCCAAACTCGACCTCCAAGTTTCATTTTTCTCAAGATTTGTCTAGGTTTAGCGGTCCGTCACGTCCTGTCCCCGTCTTCACTGTCGTCGATCGCCCGCGCCGATCTCGTCGCCGACACCACCGTGGTGAGCCTCTTGTTCTTATCTTCTTTCTAAAAGAAATTTTTTTATATTAATTTGGTCACTTATCTATTCATGATGTTCTGTAATGGTTTTTGACAAACTTAATTATATATAATGCACGCAGATGAACCGGCAATGGATGTACGGTGACAGACGCACCTCCGAGTACATTAAGGGCGTGCATAATTTTCTCGAAGTGGCTAAGGCAAACAAGCAGAATGGTTTTATGTGTTGTCCATGCCCTCTATGTGGGAATATGAAGTCTTACTCTGACCGGAAAATCCTTCCCACCCATCTGCTTTATAAGGGTTTCATGCCACACTATAATGTTTGGACCAAGCACGGAGAAATAGGGGTTATGATGGAAGACATCGAAGAAGAAGAGGACGATGACAACTATGTGCCCCCTGAATACGGTGATGCTGCAACGGGGGAAGCTGAAGATCAAGAGGAACTAGACGATGATGTGCCCGATGATGATCTCTGCCAGGTCATTGTTGATGCAAGGAGACAGTGCGAAAGTGAAAAGGAGAAGCTGAAGTTCGATCGCATGTTAGAGGATCACAGAAAAGGGTTGTACCCCAATTGCGAAGAGGGCAACACAAAGCTCGGTGCCGCACTAGAATTGTTGCAATGGAAGGCAGAGTATGGTATACCTGACAAGGGATTTGGGAAGGTACTGAAAATATTTAAGAAGAGGCTTCCACAGGATAACGAATTGCCCGACAGTACGTACGCAGCAAAGAAGGTCATATGCCCTCTAGGATTGGAGGTGGAGAAGATACATGCATGCCCTAATGACTGCATCCTCTACCGCGGTGCATACGAGGATTTGAACGCATGCCCGGTATGCTGTGCATTGCGGTATAAGATCAGACGAGATGACCCTGGTGATGTTGACGGCGAGCCCCCCAGGAAGAGGGTTCCTGCCAAGGTGATGTGGTATGCTCCTGTAATACCACGGTTGAAACGTCTATTCAGAAACAAAGAGCATGCCAAGTTGTTGCGATGGCACAATGAAGATCGTAAGAAAGACGGGAATTTGAGACACCCCGCTGACGGGTCACAATGGAGAAAAATCCTGAGAAAGTACGGCCGGGCTGAGTTTGGAGCTGACCCAAGGAACGTATGGTTTGGTTTAAGCGCGGATGGCATTAACCCTTTTGGAGAGCAGAGGAGCAATCACAGCACCTGGCCCGTAACTCTATGTATGTATAACCTTCCTCCTTGGATGTGCATGAAGCGGAAGTTCATTATGATGCCAGTTCTCATCCAAGGCCCTAAGCAACCCGGAAACGACATTGATGTGTACCTAATGCCATTAGTGGAAGAACTTTTACAGCTGTGGAATGAAAATGGTGTACATGTGTGGGATGAGCACAAACAGGAGGAATTTGACCTGCATGCGTTGCTGTTTGTAACCATCAATGATTGGCCTGCTCTTAGTAACCTTTCAGGACAGACAAACAAGGGATACCACGCATGCACGCACTGTTTAGCTGACACCGAAAGTATATACCTAGACAATTGCAGGAAGAATGTGTACCTGGGGCATCGTCGATTTCTTTCGACCAACCATCAATGTCGAAAGAAAGGCAAGCATTTTAAAGGCGAGGCAGATCACCGGAAGAAGCCCGCCATGGGTACCGGTGATCACATACTTGCTATGGTCAATGATTTACATGTAATATTTGGAAAGGGTCCCGACGGACTATCTGTTCCGAATGGCGCTGAGGGACGCGCACCCATGTGGAAGAAGAAATCTATATTTTTGGACCTACCCTACTGGAAACACCTAGTGGTCCGCTCTTCAATCGACGTGATGCACGTGATGAAGAACCTTTGCGTGAACCTGCTAGGCTTCTTGGGCGTGTATGGGAAGACAAAAGATACACCGGAGGCACGGGAGGACCTGAAACGTTTGCACGAAAAAGACGGCATGCCTCCAAAGCAGTATGAAGGTCCTGCCAGCTACGCTCTTACCAAAGAAGAGAAGGAAATCTTCTTTGAATGCCTGCTCAGTATGAAGGTCCCGTCTGGCTTCTCGTCGAATATAAAGGGAATAATAAATATGGCCGAGAAAAAGTTTCAGAACCTAAAGTCTCATGACTGCCACGTGATTATGACGCAACTACTTCCGGTTGCATTGAGGAGGCTTCTATCGGAAAACGTTCGATTAGCCATTATGAAGCTATGTGCATTCCTCAATGCAATCTCTTAGAAGGTGATCGATCCAGAAATCCTACCAAGGCTAAGGAGTGATGTGGCGCAATGTCTTGTCAGTTTCGAGCTGGTGTTCCCACCATCCTTCTTCAATATCATGACGCACGTCCTAGTTCATCTAGTCGACGAGATTGTCATTCTGGGCCCCGTATTTCTACACAATATGTTCCCCTTTGAGAGGTTCATGGGAGTCCTAAAGAAATATGTCCGTAACCGCGCTAGGCCAGAAGGAAGCATATCCATGGGCCATCAAACAAAAGATGTCATTGGGTTCTGTGTTGACTTCATACCTGGCCTTAAGAAGATTGGTCTCCCTCAATCGCGGTATGAGGGGAGACTGACTGGAAAATGCACGCTTGGAGGGGACTCAATAATATGTTGGGACGGGCATTCTTGGTCTCAAGCACACTACACAGTTCTACAGAACTCTACCTTGGTGACCCCGTATGTCAATGAACACAAGAACAGTCTACGCTCCAAACACCCGGAGCAGTGTGACGACTGGATTACACGTGAACACATCAGGACTTTTGGCAGTTGGTTGGAAACACGTCTCAGAGCTGACAACATTGTTCCTGATGAGCTGTACTCGTTGTCCAGGGGACCATCTTATACTGTATTGACTTACAAAGGATACGAGATAAATGGGAATACATTTTACACGATCGCCCAAGATCAAAAGAGCACCAACCAAAACAGCGGTGTCCGCTTTGATGCAGCAACCAAGAGAGGAAAGGACACATATTATGGTTACATAGTGGACATATGGGAACTGGACTACGGACATGATTTTAAGGTCCCTTTGTTTAAGTGCAAATGGGTCAATCTGTCAAGAGGCGGGGTACAGGTAGACCCACAGTACGGGATGACAACAGTGGATCTGAACAATCTTGGGTACACAGACGAACCATTCGTCCTAGGCAATGATGTGGCGCAGGTTTTCTATGTGAAGGACATGTCTACCAAACCGAGAAAAAGAAAAGATAAGGAACCGAATACATCATACGATGAGCCAAAGCGCCACATAGTTCTTTTAGGAAAAAGAGACATCGTGGGATTGGAGGGCAAGACAGACATGTCTGAAAATTATGAAAAGTTTCATGAAATTCCTCCCTTCAAAGTCAAGGCTGATCCAAGCACCCTGTTAAGCAATGAAGAATATCCATGGTTACGGCGCAATAAGCAAAGGACACAAGCAAAGAAAAAGTGAAGACAGATGAAGTCAGAAAGGGTTGAAAATTGTTGATGTGGCTTTGAATGATTCATTTTGAATACACAAAATGCCTGGAGTTCAAATAAGTTCAAAAACCTTTGTAACAGATGAGTTTTTGTCCGAACCCTGATACTTCGAAAGAGATTGTCCATTTTGTAGACGAAGTGCATCCAGTTTTTTCCATATCCCTCTCAACTTTTTAGCACATGCTATGTTGGTCAAATGAGATACCATGCCAAGTTTCAACCTTTTCTGAGTTCATTTGTACTGTTTTCCAATTTCAGGATCATTTAGCTCAAAATAAATCATTAAATGCATGAAAAATAGCAAATAAAGTTAGAAAGGTTTGAAATTTTAGTATGTGACTTTGAGTGGTGCATATTGAATGCACAAAAATGGTGCATATTGAATGCACAAAAATGGTGCATATTGAATGCACAGAAATTTTAGTATCTTCGCGTGTTTCCCTATAGTATTATTAAAACTAACATTATATAAAATTTATGCAACTAAACTTATCATAGTATTTTCTGTTCAAAACATTAAAAGCAAAAAAATGGAAACAAAATAAATTAAATAAAGCAAAAAAGAAAACAAAAAATAATAGGAAAATAAAGTATTTTCTGTTCAAAACATTAAAAGCAAAAAAGTGGAAACAAAATAAAATAAAGCAAAATAGGCCCGGCCTGAATACGACTAGAAACCCAACAATGGGCTAGGATTCAGGCCCGCAGAAGGCCCAGTTGGCCCACGGGCAAAGAGTGACACAATAGGCCCGGAAGCCTGCAGTTGAGAGGAGCACGAGAGGGTTGGCGCAGCAGCGCTTATAAACCGCTTTCGCGCTCCCTCAACTAGCGAGATGGGACTAAACATCCCACCGCACCGCGACGTAAGGCCTTTGGTTCCGGTTGGTATCACCAACCGGAACGAAAGGGTGGCATTGGTACCGGTTCGTAGCACCAACCGGGACCAATGCCCCTTTAGTTCCGGTTGGTGGCACCAACCGGAACCAAAGGTCTCTGTTTCCCGCCATTTGGGCTGCTGAAAAGAGACCTTTGGTCCCGGTTGGTGGCACCAACCAGAACGAAAGGGGCATTGGTCCTAGTTGGTGCTACGAACCGGGACCAATGCTCTGGGTATATAACTGGCACTTAGGAATTTTCAGTCCTCATCTCGCCATTAGCCCCCGACGACGCCGGAGATGACACCGACGCCGTCAGGCTGCCCGACCTCCACGCCGTCGCCATCCTCTGCCCCGACCTCTCCGTCGCCGCCCTCTGCCTCGACCTCGCCGTCACCGCCCTCTGCCCCGACCTCGTCGTTGCCGCCCTGTGCCCCGACCTCGCCGTCGCCGCCCTCTGCCTCGCTGTGAGCCCCTCCCCCCATTCCCCCCTCTTCTTCCCCGCCTCTCCGCATTGATGTATGATTTTTTTTGTTCATAGAATTTTTTTGTCAATTGATGTATGCTTTTTCTGTTCATAGAAAGTTTTTTGTTCATAGAAAGTTTTTTGTCAATTGATGTATATGTTCATATATATGTGCATTTTTAGAAAAAAAATTGTGTATGTATGTTCATATATGCAAAAGTTACATTTAAGAAAAAACAAAATTGTATGTATTATGTTCATATGGAAAGAATATGCAGAATTTAGAATTTTCTGTACCAAGTTAAAAGAACGTTGTCGTCGAGCCACTAGACAAACGTGACATGAGGGGGTCGAAGGTCGAGAACTAGGGTAGAGGGTCGTGGATCGCCGAGGGGTCGAGAGGTTGCCTTGTGTATCCATCCCCAAACCGTAGAAGCGTCAAGCTCGCTAGGTCTATGTTTGCCACTAATATATTAATTGTCATGTTGTAATATTTGTAGAAACTATGGACGATCCGAATCTTCCGCAAAGAAACTTACAAGAAGAAGCATTGTTGGGGGACATCATCTGGGAAGGAGGTGATGTCTTATCGTTTCTGAACGACACCGATTGTCTGGAAGAAGAGGGTGAAGAAGGCTCCGATGATCGGACAATGAAGGTGGAAGAACATGATTATGATGGCTCCGGTGAGCGAACGGAGGAAGGAGCAGTTGCAAAGTCCGGCGAGGTATATATATTAATTAAGCCTATGCTGACTAGCTAATTAATGCATTAATTGTTTTGATATGTACACATATTAACTCTTTTCTTTCTTCTTTTCTAGCCCTCCGGATCCGGATCGACCCAAACTTCGGTAACGAGACGAGGCCTGAAGAAAAAGTTGCGCCAGGATGAAAGGTTCACGATCACCAGCATCAATAGAGATGGCCAACCGATTGAACCCAGCCGGACCAAGGAAGCATTTTCTGCTCAGTGCGGGGTTCTTGTTAGGGACATGATCCCGAGCACCATCCACCAATGGAATAAGCCGAAGAGCAGAGACCCTGAAGTGTCTTTTGTCAACGATAGACAGAAAGATGATCTTTGGACCGCGCTGAAGGCAAATTTCACCCTACCGGCAGAGGAGGATCCGGATAAGCCAGTTATAGAGCCATTGGTCAAGGCTCATGCTCTTAAGAAGATGGCAGATCTATTCAGGAGGTGGAAGAATGAGTTGAAATCAACGTTTGTCGACAAAGGGAAGACTCCAACATTCACCGTCCGATTTGAGAAGATAAGAGATCACTGGCCCGCATTTGTGGCCCACAAGACATCGGGGAAGAGTAGGAAGATGTCAGCGACAAACAAGATAAATGCCTCAAAGAAGAAGCTTCACCATCGCACGGGGTCAGGTGGCTACATCAAAGCCCGGCCGTTGTGGGACAAGGCTGAGAAGGACCTGCTTGCTAAAGGGGTCCAACCAGAGACATTGTACTAGCCAGACCGTGCAAGGACTTGGTTCTTCGGGGCTGGGGGTACCTTTGACCCTGAAACAGGGAAGTGCGTTTGGACGAACGAGCAACTGTCAATACCGGTCAAGAATCTTTGACAGTATATCGCCGTAGCGCAGGAAGGGACGTTCGTTCTCGACAGAGAGAATGACGAGCTCACACAGGCCCTCGGGAATCCTGAGCACCCAGGACGAACACGAGGCAAGGAAGGCTTCGTTCCGTGGAAGGTTGGGTTTCCCGACACAGAAGGTTACAAATCCCGGGAGAGGAAGCGGAAACAGGAGCAAAGCGATATGCAGAAGCTGAATGAAAGAGTACTAGCGCTAGAGAAACAAGCAGTTGAGAACCAGCGATCTCAGCGGGACGAAGCTATCCAAGAAGCTACCCCGCCATCTCAGCGAAGAAGCAGCATGGCTTCCACCGAGCTTGACCAGCCTGACTTCACGGCTCCCAGCTACCCCGTGGATGCTATCAAGGAGGCTCAACCTTGCAACCTTATGACGCAATGGCATCACCGCAAAGTCAAGGCGGCTGTCGGCTCTATTGCACCTTCCAAACCCGACGCAACTTTTCACTGCCTTCCGATTCCACAAGGCTATGCTATTGTGATGGTCGATGAGATAGAGGAGGGATTTGAGGACCTCGAGCTTGACCACCCTACCGGTGAAGGGGAGACTCTGCTAGAATGTGCTCTGAAGATTACATGTCTATGGCGAAAGGAGCTCATCAAGCTTCCGAATTGGACGCCTCTGCCTCCTCCTCCTCCGACGACGAGTCAGGGCACTCCGCGTCCTCCTCCGCCTCCTCCTCCGGCGAATGATCAGGGCGCTCCGCCTGCTCCGGCGCGTGGTGGCACTCCGCCTCCTTCTCTGCCTGCGCCGGCGCGTCCGAGCAGCCCGCCTCCTCCTCCGCCTCCTCAACAAGGGCGGAAGAGAGCCACCGCCGCTTCGGCTGTTCCGCCTCCTCGTAACACTCCTTCTCCGCCTCGTAAGAAACAAAGGAAGACAGCCGTCGCCGCTCCGGCTGCTCCGGCGTCTAGCAGTACAACCAGTGGCAGGAGGCGATACCAATACGGTCCATCATCTCTCAAGCCTCTTGAGCAGTTACCTTACGAGAAGAGCGACGAGGAAAATGCGAAGATCTCTAAAGGCCAAGTGAAGGAGTTTTTTGCAAAGAAAAATGCACCTCCGGAGGAGAAGATAGATCCGGTGAAAGTGAAGCGCACTTTGGATGCCCTGAAGCGACCACCACCGCCTCCGCTGGATGACAACTATGTCCTCACTATTAAAAAGACAGCGCTAGAAGCGCGCCGATATGGAACCACTAGAACTGACAAAAGGAGACAAGAACAAATTACAAAAGGGAAAAAAATCCCCAGCTCGGCGAACAGGCGAACCAATCGTGCCCCCCGCTGAAGGTGTCTAGCGATATCGTCTGAAATCTGCCGGTAATGGTGTCCGGTACCAATCCTGGTGATTACCTGCCCGAGATGTACATTATAATATAATGGAGGTGGACGATCACAAATACCGGCACGGGAAGCCTCTCGTCAGACCTGGTCATTCTCCTCTAACAACGATGATGCGAAGATTCCATGAGTGGTACATGGACACCTGCAAGTCTGGGACGGATACTTTGATGCTGACAGTTAAAGAGGATCACGACCTCGTTGGAATTGAACTGTTGTGTGTTCCATTTGAGGAGTTATTCCAGCTTTTCAATCAAATGGCCATCGATAAAGTAATCGTCACTTGCTACTGTCTGTAAGTACTACTTCTTTAATTAAGTCTCTAGATATAGCTCAGCTCTTTCATTGCATGTACATATAATTATCCTCACTATATCATGCAGATTGAAGATCGTCGAATGCAAGAAAAAACAAATCTATAGTATTGGGTTCATTAACCTAAATCTCTTTAATGAATGGGAAATTAAACATGATGCCAAACGAGCCGAGGCCAACTTGCTAAATTCGTTGCTTAAACATCAAAACAAAGATAAAATAATCTTTCCTTACAACTTCAAGTGAGTGTTATTGTCTTGTGCATATTCGGTTTTCCTTATTACTCGAGGTTATAGTAATGTAATTGATGAGTTATGCATGCGTGCGCAGCTTCCACTTTATTCTCCTAGAGATTAAGCTTGTGGAGGGACTAGTAACCGTCTTAGTCTCAAGACAAAAAGATTGCAAGCAGTATGCGGCGATCATTGAAATGCTCGTGAAGTAAGTTCAATCAATCATTATCGCACCATATCGGCAACTTTATTCATTTCCTGATATCAGGTAATAATTGTTTTTTGTCTGGCAGGGTTTGGAAAGAGTTCACCGCAATAGCTCTGGGACTGCCGGGGAAGCTACAATTTACATACCCGAAAGTAACTACTACTAGCTAGTTCCGCGCATCTCCCATTGATTTTAGCTAGTTTTCATCAATACCATTTATAATGCTTGATTATCAGTTTGATTGACCTCTATTTCTCGTAAAGTGGTTGTGGCAGGAAGAAGGGACTAATCTTTATGGATAGTACGTTTGCGAGTACATCTACGAAGCAACGACCTCTAAGCATGCCGACTACTCTAAAGAAGATTTTGAAGTGCGTAAGCAATAATATTCACAATTTTATTTTATTACCATCATTTGTGTTGAGTTTCATTCATATATATATGTATTGAACCCCTTCTTCAAATTAGCTTTCGGAGCTGCAGGATCAACTCCTACCACAAGATCGCATAAAAGCAATTCAAGAGGAATTGGCGGGATTCTTTCTTGACCACGTCATCGATAAACACGGAGAATACCATGTGGAAGTTGAGTTCAGATGTTAGGGATTGTAAGAGATCTTATATTGTATATATGTAGCCAGTAGCGTCGGATAGATATACGAAAACTTGTTGTTCGACCAATCTCTCGGAGAAGGAGAGGTCGACCACTTCTCTCTGTATACGTTCATGATGATCTTCTGTACTTAATGGTTTCCTTCATTTTCTTACTAGCTAGCGTGTCGAGTCCTCTCTATACGTATAGTACGTAGCGTCGACCAAGCACGGAGATAAGAGAGGACACTTCTCTCTATTAGCTAGCTAAAATAATATATGAAACCCCTAAATTAACCCTGCTAAAACCCCAAACCCCCCACCCCCCTTTCAAAAAAAAACCCCAGGCCCTGGACTACTGACGCGTGGATGCCTTTTGGTCCCGGTTCGTATTACCAACCGGGACTAAAGGTCCTCCACCCCAGCGCACCACAGCAGCCCACGTGGAGCACCATTTGTCCCGGTTCGTAGGCGAACCGGGACTAAAGGTATTGGGCTTTAGTACCGACCCTTTAGTCCCAGTTTCGGAACTGGGACAAATAGCCCTCTGGAACCGGGACAAATGGGCCTTTTTCTACCAGTGGAACTAGAGGAAGGAGATTAGAACCACACTGGGCTTCTAATTACAAGGTTTAGAGGTAGCTAGGGCTAGCTCTAATTAGTCAACTTGGACCAACTAGAAATATAACTAGATCAACTAGAGGAGGCTCTAAACCTTATGTTCTAGAGGCTAGCCCTGCTCCTCTATTTATATGTTGAGCCTTGGGGTCGTAACTTGGGGAGAGGGCCTCCCCAAAGTCGGTTTGGAGCGCAAGGAAGAGTCATTCCCGGATTCCTGCACTAGACGCCACGGTCCTCGGCGCCCAGGGCTAGACGCCAGGGTCCCCGGCGTCTAGTCCCCGACCTACGCAAAACTTCCTTTTGCACCGACCTAAAGCCCCATGGACTTTACCCCTTGGCCCAACAAAAGTATCCTCACACTAGAACATTTGTGGAAACATTTAAAACTCTTCCGCTGAATTCTGGAACCCTTTTGGAGACCAAATATTATCATCCAATATATCAATCTTTACCTTCGAACCATTCCGGAGCTCCTCGTTATGTCCATGATATCATATGGGACTCCGAACAACATTTGGTCACCAACATATATAAATCATATAATACTATATCGTCAATGAACATTAAGCGTGCGGACCCTACGGGTTCGAGAATGATGTAGACATGATCGAGACGCCTCTCCAGTCAATAACCAATAGTGGGACCTGGATGTTCATATTGGTTCCTACATATTCTACGAAGATCTTTATCGGTCGAACATTTATGACAACATATGTAGTTTTTTTTTCCTGTCGGTATGTTACTTTCCCGAGGTCTGAGTCTTCAATATTCTGCTAGGCATGATGAATGCTGATTCTGCCGAGGAGATCGGGAACATAATTGGCCAGTTTGTGGAAGCGGATACCACAGCTGATGGAAATGCTATTGGGAAGTTCTTGAGGATCAAGATCAGAATGCTTATTAACAAGCCGCTCATGAGGGGGTTCACTCTCGATGAAGATGAGAAGGAGGATCATGGGACTGAATTGAGGAAGGTTGGAGGAACTGTGAGTGAGAAGGGGAAAGAGGAGGGAGGATGGTGCCGATTTGAATATGAATACCTCCCCGATTTCTGCTACACGTTCGCTATGATTGGGCATGGGAAGAAAGACTGCCTGATAAAACTGAAGAAAGGGGAAGCACCGCAATTTGGCCGATGGATGAAAGCAGATATGGGGTAGAGGAGAACTGGATCAAAGGAGGGGTTTTCGCGTAGCACAGGGCGTGGGGTGGAGGGGGCAGAACCCTCGGCTATAGCAAATCAAGTCAAAGATCCCGAAGTGGTAGTGACAGTCTATCTTGGCGAAAGAGTGACTCCCGGTCTAGCGGACGTGCTTATGGTAATATGGACGGAGGAGAGGAAGTGACAAGCCCACCCAAAGCTGGATACGTGCGAGAAAGGGCGGACACCCCAAGGAAGTTATTGTTGCAAGAAGGTGGGAGTTTGGGCAAGAATAAGGAGAGCTATGTGGTGCCAGCCAATATAGGTCATTAGGGGGATATAAAGGGGGAGCAGCAGGTGATGTTGGTGGATACGAAGGGTCATGAAGTCCTGCATGGAAGAGATAGGAGAAGTGGGGGAGCAGGTGCAGAAAAGAGCAAATATGCGAGTGGACAAGGGAGGAAGGTGGATGGCAAACGTTAGAAGAAGCAGGGAAGAGAGGCACTAGTGGAAAAAGGCCCATTTGTCCCGGTTCCAGAGGCCCATCTGTCCCGGTTCTAGACCTGGGACTAAAGCCCATGACCATTAGTCCCGTTTCGCTTACGAACCGGGACAAATGGGGCTACACGTGGTCGCTCCGCCGAGCCCAGGCAGGAGGGCCTTTGGTCACGCGTCAGCAGCTCAGGAGCTGTTTTTTTAAAGAGGGGGGGGCTTTGAGGGTTTTGGAGGGTTAATTTAGGGGTTTCATATATTTTGTTAGCTAGCTAATAGAGAGAAGTGACCTCTCTTATCTCGGTGCTTGGTCACGACGCTACGTACTATACGTATAGAGAGAACTCGCGACACGCTAGTTAGTAAGCAAATGAAGGAAACCATTAAGTACACAAGATCGTCATATATAGAGAGAGAAGTGATTGAGCTCCTCCTTCTCCGAGAGATTGGTCAAACAACAATTTTTCGTATATCTATCATATGTTACAATCCCTAACATCTAATATCAAGTTCCACATGGTATTCTCTGGCTTTACTGATGACGTGGTCAATAAAGAATCCCGCCAATTCCTCTTGAATTGCTCGTATGCGATCTTGTGGTAGGAGTTCATCCTGCATCTGCCAGATCTAAATTGAAGAAGAGGGTCAATACATGTAAATGAATGAAACTCAACACAAATGATGGTAATAAAATAAAATTGTAAATATTTTTGCTTACGCACTTCATATTCTTTTTCAGTGTAGCCCCACTTATTAGGATTCGTCTCGTTGTAGATGAACTCGCAAACGTAGTAAACAAAAACTAGTCCCTTGTTCCTGAAACAAGCACTATACGAGAATAGAGGTCAATCAAACTGATAAGCAAGCATGCTAAATGGTATATATTGATGAAACTAGCTAGAATCAATGGGAGATGGGCAGAACTAGGTAGTATATATTACTTACTTTCGGGTGTCTAAGTTGCAGCTCGGTAAGCAGTCCCAGAGCAATTTTGGAGAAATCTTTCCAAACCCTGGCAGACAAAGAAAATAATTACTTGATATATATCAGGAAATGAACAAAGTTGCCGATATGGTGCGATAATGATCGATTGAACTTGCCTCTGGAGCATTTCCGTCAGGTTCGCATACAACTCAGGTTTATTTCGTCTCGAGTCTAAGACGGTTACTACTCCGCACTCAATCTTAATCTCTAGTAGAATAAAGTGGTGGTTGCGCACACATGCATAGCTCATCAATTACATTTCTGTACCCTCGAGTAATAAGGGAGAAACCGAATATGCACAAGATAGTAATACTCACTTGTAGTTGTAAGGAAGGAGTATTTTGTCTTTGTTTTGATTTTTAAGCATCGATACTAGCAAGTTCTCCTTGGTTTCTCTAACTTTGTGTTTAACCGTCCATTCATGTATGATATTTAGGTTAATGAACCCAATGTCATACATTCCTGCTTTTCTGCATTCGACGATCTTCAATCTGCATAATATAGTGATGAGGATAATTATATATGTACCTGCAATGAATGAGGTGAGCTATGTATAGAGACTTAATTAGAGAAGTACTTACAGACAGTAGGAAGTCATGATTTGTTTGTCGATGTCCTTTTGATTGTAAAACTGGAAAAGCTCGTCAAATTCAGTAGGAATCAGCTCCTGGCCAAAGAAGTCGTGCTCCTCTTTAATACTCAGCATCAAACAATCCATCCCAGACTCCTTGCAGGTTTTCATGTACCAATTATGCAATTGTATCATCATCGTTCCTAGAGGAGGACATCCATCTTTGACGAGAGGCTTCCCGTACTGGTATTTGTATTCCACCTCTGCTATTGGGAATTCGACATCGAGGTAATCGGCAATATTGTTATAACCGGGCGCCATGCCCTCCACCACCACCCCCGGCGCTAGATTAGGCATGATATCGGTAGACACCTTCAGCGGGGGGCATGATTGGTTAGCCTGTTCGCTGAGGTGGGGAATTGTTTTCCCACTTCTTCGGTTAGCTAACCTCTCATCACTGGAAGTAGTTCTCGTTCGCACCACATTTTGATATGTCTTTTTAGTAGCGCGGACATAGTTGGTATCCAGCGGAGGCGGTGGTGGTCGCTTCAGGGCCTCGATAGTGCGCTTCGCTGCCACCGGATCTATCATCTGCTTTGGAGGTGGAGCTTTCTTTGCAAAATGGGCCCTCACTTGGTCTTGAGAGATCTTTGCGGTTTCTTCCGTGGTCCTCTCGTATGGCAACTTTTCCTATGGCTTGAGAGACTTAGGACCGTATTTGTATGGCCTCTTGCCACTGGCTGTACTGCTAGCAGCCGAAGCGACGGCATCTCTCTTTCGTCGTTGCTTACGAGACGGAGTGCCTTGATCGTCGTCGTCACGCGCCGGACGAGGCGAAGGAGGAGGCGGAGTGCCTTGATCGCCGACGTCACGCGTCGGACAAGGCGAAGGAGGAGGTGGAGTGCCTTGATCCCTCGCCGGAGGAGGAGAAGGATGAGTGCCTTCATCATTCGTCGAAGGAGGAGGAGGAGGCGGAGGCGTCCAGTTCGGAAGCTTGATGTGCTCCTTCCACCATAGACATGTACTCCTCAGAGCAAATCTCGGCTGAGTCTCCCCTTCACCTGTAGGGTGGTCAAGCTCGAGCTCCTCAAATCCCCTCATTATTTCATCCACTTGCACAACAACATAGCTATGTGGAATCTGACGGTGGTGAAAAGTTCCGTCGGTTTGAGGAGGTGCAACAGAGCCGTCAGCCGCCTTGAAGGTGAGGTTAACGCATTTAGTCATAAGCTTGCAATGTTGGCCATCTGTGATAGCATCCACGGGGTAGCTAGGAGTCATGAAGTCAGGCTGCTGAAGGACATCCGTGGAAGCCACACTGCTTTTCCGCTGAGATGGCGAGGTAGCTTCTGGGGTAGCTTCGTGCCCCTGAACAAGCTGCTGGTCGGGAGCTCGTTGGCTCATAACTTCTTCCTCTAGCCTTCGTACTCTTGCATTGAGCTCATGCACAACGCTCAACTCCTGTTTCCTCTTCCTCTCCCGGCTTTTGTAACCGCCTGCGCCGGGAAACCCAAGCTTCCACGAAACAGAGCGTGGTGTGCCTCGTGTTCATCCAGGGTGCTCAGGATTCCCGAGGGCCTCAGTCAGCTCGTCCTTCTCTCTGTCGGGTTTGAACCTCCCTTCTAGTGCTTCCTTGATAACTTGCTCAAGATTCCTAATGGGTATTGCAAGTTGCTTGTCCGTCGAAATGCACTTCCCTATTTCAGGGTCCAAAGTTCCCCCAACCCCTAAGAACCAAGTCCTTGAACGGTCTGGCCAGTTTGCTATCTTTGGTTCGACCCCTTTAGCTCGCAGGTCATCCTCCCATTTGGCCCACAACGGGCAGGCTCTGAGGTAGCCACCTGACCCCGTGCGATGGTGAAACAACTTCTTTTCAGCATTTTTCTTGTTTATCGCTGACATTTTCTTACTCTTTTCAGAAGTCTTGTAGCCCACGAATGCGTCCCATTGATCTCTTATCGCCGCATATCGGCCGACGAATACTGGAGTCTTCTCTTGGTCAACAAACTTAGCTTTCAACTCATTCTTCTACCTCCTGAAAAGATCTGCCATATTCTTAAGAGCAAATGACCTGACTAGTGGCTCTATAACTGGATTACTCTCATCCTCCTCTGGCGGTAGGGTGAAATTTGCATTCAGGGCCTTCCAAAGATCTTCTTTCTGTCTATCGGTGACATAAGAAACTTGAGGGTCGTAGTTCTTAGCGTTCTTAGCCGGCTCATTCCACTGCTGAATGCTGATCAGGATGATGTCCATGACAATAGCTCCACACTAATCAAAAAATGCATCCTTGGTTTTCTTCGGTTCAATCAGTTGGCCATCGTTCGCGATTAAGGTGATCGTGAACCTTTCTTACTTGCCCAACCTTTTCTTTGGGCCTCGTCTCGTTACCGAAGTTTTGCTTGATCCGGAGGGCTATATAAAAGAAGAAATAAGAGTTAATATATGTACATACCAAAACAATTAATGCATCAATTAGTCAGCATAGGCTTAATTAATATATATACCTCGCCGGACAACTTTGCAACAGCTCCCTCCGTTCGGTTACCGGAGCCGTCATCATGGTCTCCTTCTTCCTCCGGCTCTCGGTCACCGGAGCCGTCATCATGGTCTCCTTCTTCCTCCAGCATTGGGTGACCGGAGCTGTCATCATCATGTCCTAGCTCTTCTGTGTCAAAATTCCTTAACGAGAAGGGATCACCGCCACCGCGGATTATGTCCCCCAACAACACTTCTCCTTCAAAGTCTCTGTTCATGGTTGGATCCATGGTTGGATCCATGGTTTCTGCAAATATTACAACATGGCAATTAATATACAAACATGAGAGTTGGATATATTAATTAGTGGCAAACATAGACAAGGGATCATATTAGTGGCCTCGATGCTTCTACGATTTGGGGTGGCCTCAACAACGCTTCTAGGGATTGGGTGGCCTCGATGCTTCTAGGGTTTGGGTGGCCTCGGCAATACTTTTAGGGATTGGGCGGCCTCGACAACGCTTCTACGGTTTCATCGGGTGAGTGGGGGTTGATCGAAGTTACCAGAGTTTTCTTCTAGTGGTTTGGGTGGCCTCGAGAGTTTGTCGGGTAGGGGTGAGAGGGGGTAGGAGATCAGCCGGAGCGGGGCGGGGGGAGCGGGGTGGCGCGGGGCGGGGCGGCCGGAGCGAGGTCGGGGAGGTCAGCGACGGCGGCCGGCGGCGGTGATGGCGATAGAGAGCTAGCGCGCGCGATTTGGGCAGCCTGACGGCGTGGGTGAGGATTTGGCCTTCGTGGGAGCGAATGGGTCAAAAACTGCTAAGTGTGGGGTTTTATACAGGGAGCATTGGTCCCGGTTGGTGGCACAAACCGGTACCAATGCCCTCCTTTGGTCCCGGTTCGTGCCACCAACCGCGACCAAAGCCCTTTCGTCCCCGACCCATGCCGGGCAGCAAACCCTTTCATCCCGGTTGGTGGCACCAACTGGGACCAATGCCCCCCTTTGGTCCCGGTTCGTGTGACCAACCGGGACCAAAGCCCTGTTTTTAGCGAAAGCACCCTCCTTTCGTCCTGGTTGGTGGCACCAACCGGGACGAAAGGGTTTGCTGCCCGGGGACAAATGTTTAGTCCCACCTCGCTAGCCGAGAGGGCTCGAGAGTGGTTTATAAGCGTTGCTACGCCAATCCTCTCGAGCTCCTCTCAACTACAGGCTTACGGGCCTAATTGCACACTCCTCTGCCTCTGGGCCTACTGGGCCTGCTGCGGGCCTGAATCCCCGCCCAACTAGCTCGTTGGGTTTCTAGTCATATTCACGCCGTGGTGGCCCAATAGGTGGCATTTTAAAAAAAATCATGTTTTTTGTTTTGTTTTTTGCTTTATTTATTTTCTTTTCTTTCTAATTATAGTTTTTTGAGTTATTCTTTTTACCTGCTATTTAATATTACTTTGTTTTAACATTATATTCAGTTTGGTAATTTTTAGGTTATTTTAAATGGTTGTTGAAATCAAAAACACATTTTGTTATTTTAGTTTGCTATTAAAGTTTCTAACAAGAAATTTCTTTATAAAAACTTTTTGCTAGTAATTTTTTTTTCTAAAAATACTTTGATAATTTTAGTTGAATAAATTTTGGATAATTTTAGTTTCAAAAATGCTAGAGGTTTATAAAAGCTTTTAGAGTTTCTTTTTGCTAATAGAGTTTTATAAAAGCTTTTTAGTTGATTCTTTTTGCTATTGAAGAATATTATAGTTCATAAAATAATATTTAAATTGATAATTTTTAGTTCATTCTTTTTGCTATTAGGGTTTCATAAAAGTTTTTTAGTTGATTCTTTTTGCTATTAGTTCATTCTTTGAGCTAAATGACCCTGAAATTGAAAAGCACTACAAATGATCTCTGAAAAGGTTGAAAGTTGGCATGGTATCATCATTTTACCCACATAGCATGTGGAAAAAAGTAAAGAGGGTTACGTTAAAAACTGGACGCACTACGTGTGCAAAATGGACAATCTCTTTCGAAGTATCGAGATTTCGGACGAAAACTCATCTATTATAAAGGGATTTTTTTTAACTTATTTGAACTCCTGACTTTTTGTGTGTTCAAAATGAACCATCCAAAGCAAAATCATCAATTTTCAACCCTTTCTTACTTCATTTGGTATTTTTCATGCATTTACTGATTTATTTGAGCTAAATAACCCTGAAATTGAAAAGCACTACAACTGAACTCTGAAAAGGTTGAAAGTTGGCATGGTATCATCATTTCACCCACATAGCATGTGCTAAAAAGTTGAGAGGGTTACGGAAAAAACTGGATGCACTTCATGTGCAAAATGGACAATCTCTTTCGAAGTATCACGGTTTCGAATGAAAACTCATCTGTTACAAACGGATTTCATTTTTTGAATTTATTTAAAATCCTGACTTTTTGTGTGTTCAAAATGAACCATCCAAAGCCACATCATCAATTTTCAAACCTTTCTGACTTCATTTGGTATTTTTCATGCATTTACTGATTTATTTGAGCTAAATGACCCTGAAATTGAAAAGCACTACAAATGAACTCTGAAAAGGTGGGAAGTTGGCATGGTATCATCATTTCACCCTCAAAGCATCTGCTAAAAAGTTGAGAGGGGTTAAAGAAAAATCTATATGCACTTCGTGAACAAAATGGACAATCTATTTCGAAGTATCAGGGTTTCGGACAAAAAGTCATCCGTTACAAAAGGCATTTCATTTCTTCACATGTAACTGTAGTGATATTGTAGATCAAAGGTATCATCATAATAGTTGTGGAGAGAAAGTCTTCACTTTTTCTTCGCTTGTGTCCTTTGCTTATTACGCCATAACCATGGATACTCTTCATTGTTTAACAGGGTGCTTGGGTCAGCCTTGACTTTGAAGGGAGGAATTTCCTGAAACTTTTCATAATCTTCAGACATGTCCATCTTGCCCTCCAATCCCACGATGTCTATTTTGACTAAAAGAACTATGTGACACTTTGGCTCATCGTATGATGTATTCGCTTCCTTATCTTTTCTTTTTCTCGGTTTGGTAGACATGTCCTTAACATAGGAAACCTGCGCCATATCATTGGCTAGGACGAATGGTTCGTCTGTGTACCCAAGATTTTTGAGATCCACTGTTGTCATTCCGTAATGCGGGTCTACCTGTACCCCGCCTCTTGTAAGATTGACCCATTTGCATCAAAACAAAGGGACCTTCAAATCATGTCCATAGTCAAGTTCCCATATCTCCTTTATGTAACCATAATATGTGTCGATCTTCCCATTGGTCGTTGCTGCATCAAAGCGGACACCACTGTTTTGGGTGGTGCTCCTTTGATCTTGGGCGATCGTGTAAAATGTAATCCCATTTATCTTGTACCCATCTTAAGTCAATACAGTCAAAGATGGTCTCCTAGCTAACGAGTACAACTCATCAGAAACAGTGTTGTCACATCTGAGACGTGGTTGCAACCAACTGCCGAAAGTCTTGATTTGTTCACGTGTAATCCAGTCGTCACACTGCTCTGGGTGTTTGGTGATGGGAGACGTAGTAGTAAATCAAAATTTTCCTACATATCACCAAGATCTATCCATGGAGAAACCAGCAACGAGAGGGGAGATATTGCATCTTCATACCTTTGAAGATCGCTAAGCAGAAGCGTTACAAGAACCGGTTGATGGAGTCGTACTCGCAGCGATTCAGATCGCGGTGGATTCCGATCTAAGCGCTAAACAACGGCGCCTCCGCGTTCAACACACGTGCAGCCCGGTGACGTCTCCTACGCCTTGATCTAGCAAGGAGGAAGGAGAGGTTGGGGAAGAGCTCCAACAGCAGCACGACGGCGTGGTGGCGGTGGAGTAGCAAGGTATTCCGGCAGGGCTTCGCCTAAGCGCTGCGGAGGAGGAAGAAGAGAGGTAGGGCTTTGCCGCGCGCGAGAGAGTTCAGATCTATTCTCAAAAGGCCAAAACCTCAAGTATATATAGGAGGAGGGATAGGGAGGGCTGGCTTGGACTCTCCTCCAAGGAGGAGAGCTTCGGCCGAATCAAAGGGAGAGTCCACCTCCCACAAGGGAGGTGGATCTCCTCCTTTTCAAACTCCTTTGCCCTTATCTCTACTCCTCCAGCCACATGGGCCTTTCTAGAAGGTCTTGGCCAGCCCACAAAGGGCTGGCACACCTCCTCTAAGGTCCCAAGAAGTCCTTTGGTCGTCACACCCCTCCCGGGGTCCTCCGGTACCCTCCCGGCACTCCCGGTACAATACCGATGAGCCCGAGAACTTTCCGGTGACCAAAACTGGACTTCCTATATATCAATCTTCACCTCTGGACCATTCCGGAGCTCCTCGTGACGTCCGGGATCTCATCCGGGACTCCGAACAACTTTAGGTAATCACGTATACCATTTCCCTATAACCCTAGCGTCATCGAACCTTAAGTGTGTAGACCCTATGGGTTCAGGAGACACATGGACATGACCGAGACACTTCTCCCGCCAATAACCAATAGCGGGATCTAGATACCCATGTTGGCTCCCACATGCTCCACGATGATCTCATCGGATGAACCACGATGTCGGGGATTCAATCAATCCTGTATACAATTCCCAACAGACACTTTCGGAGATACCCGTAGTGCACCTTTATAGCTACCCATTTACGTTGTGACGTTTGGCACACCCAAAGCATTTTTACAGTATCTAGGAGTTGCACAATCTCATGGTCTAAGGAAATGACACTTGACATTGAAAAGCTTCAGCAAACGAACTACACGATCTTGTGCTATGCTTAGGATTGGGTCTTGTCCATCACATCAGTCTCCTAATGATGTTATCCCGTTATCAACGACATCCAATGTCCATGGTCATGAAACCGTGACCATCTATTGATCAACGAGCTAGTCAACTAGAGGCTCACTAGGGACACGTTGTGGTCTATGCATTCACACATGTATTACGGTTTCCGGTTAACACAATTATAGCATGAACAATAGACAATTATCATGAACAAGGAAATACAATAATAACCATTTTATTATTGCCTCTAGGGCATATTTCCAACAATCTCCCACTTGCACTAGAGTCAATAATCTAGTTACATTGTGATAAATTGTACACCCATAGCCTTCTGGTGTTGATCATGTTTTGCTCGTGAGAGAGGTTTAGTCAATGGATCTGTGACATTCAGATCCGTATGCACTTTACAAATATCTATATCTCCCTCCTGAATGTAATCACGGATGGAGTTGAAGCGACGCTTGATATGTCTTGTCTTCTTGTGAAACCTGGGCTCCTTTGCAAGGGCAATAGCTCCAGCGTTGTCACAGAATAGAGTCATTGGGCTCGACGCACTTGGAATTACTCCTAGGTCGGTGATGAACTCCTTCATGCAGACTCCTTCCTTTGCTGCTTCCGAAGCAGCTATATACTCCGCTTCACATGTAGATGCTGCCACGACGCTTTGCTTGCTGCTGCACCAGCTGACTGCCCCTCCATTCAAAATATACACGTATCCGATTTGCGACTTGGAGTCGTCCGGATCTGTGTTGAAGCTAGCATCGATGTAACCCTTTACGACGAGCTCTTCGGCACCTCCATACACGACAAACATGTCCTTTGTCCTTTTCAGGTACTTCAGGATATTCTTGACCGCTCCAGAATCACTTTGGTACCTCCCTACCAAACTTATGGCAAGGTTCACATTAGGTCTGGTACACAACATGGCATACATAATAGAGCCTATGGCTGAAGCATAGGGGATGACACTCATCTCTTCTCTATCCTTTGCCGTGGTCGGGCATTGAGTCATACTCAATCTCACACCTTGTAACACAGGCAAGAACCCCTTCTTGGACTGATCCATATTGATCTTCTTCAATATCTTATCAAGGTATGTGCTTTGTGAAAGACCTATGAGGCGTCTCGATCTATCTCTATAGATCTTAATACCTAATATCTAAGCAGCTTCTCCGAGGTCCTTCATTGAAAAACACTTATTCAAGTAGGCCTTTACACTTTCCAAGAGTTCTATATCATTTCCCATTATCAGTATGTCATCCACATATAATACAAGAAATGCTACAGAGCTCCCACTCACTTTCTTGTAAATACAGGGTTCTCCATAAACCTGTACAAACCCAAACGCTTTAATCACTTCATTAAAGCGAATGTTCCAACTCCGAGATGCTTGCACCAGCCCATAGATGGAGCGCTGGAGCTTGCATACCTTGTTAGCATCTTTAGGATCGACAAAACCTTCCGGCTGCACCATATATAGTTCTTCCTTGAGGAAGCCATTAAGGAATGCTGTTTTAACATCCATTTGCCAGATCTCATAATCATAAAATGCGGCAATTGCTAACATGATTCAGACAGACTTCAGCATCGCTACGGGTGAGAAAGTCTCATCGTAGTCAACTCCTTGAACTTGTCGATAACCCTTAGCGACAAGCCGAGCCTTATAGACGGTCACATTACCAGCCGCGTCAGTCTTCTTCTTAAAGATCCATTTATTTTCAATGGCTCGCTTATCATCAGGCAAGTCCACCAAAGTCCACACTTTGTTCTCATACATGGATCCTATCTCGGATTTCATGGCTTCAAGCCATTTGTTGGAATCCAGGCCCGCCATCGCTTCTTCATAGTTCGAAGGTTAACCGTTGTCTAACAACATGATCTCTAGCACAGGGTTGTCGTACCACTCTAGCATGGAACGTGTCCTGGTGGACCTTCGACATTCAATAGTAACTTGATCTGAAGTTTCATGATCATCATCATTAACTTCCTCTCTAGCCGGTGTAGGCTCCACAGAAACAACTTCCTGTGCTGCGCTACTCTCTGGTTCGAGCGGAGGTACAATTACCTCATCAAGTTCTATTTTCCTCCCACTTACTTCTTTCGAGAGATTCTCTTTCTCGAGAAAGGATCCATTCTTGGCAACAAAGACTTTGCCCTCGGATCGTAGGTAGAAGGTATACCCAATAGTCTCTTTGGGATATCCTATGAAGACGCACCTTTTCGCTTTGGGTTCGAGCTTCTCAGGTTGAAGTTTCTTCACATAAGCATCGCATCCCCAAACTTTTAGAAATGACAGCTTAGGTTTCTTTCCAAACCATAATTCATACGGTGTCGTCTCAACGGATTTTGACGGTGCCTTCTTTAAAGTGAATGCGGCAGTCTCTAATGCATATCCCCAAAATGATAGCGGTAAGTCGGTAAGAGACATCATAGATGGTACCATATCTAATAGAGTGCGATTACGACGTTCAGACACACCATTTCGCTGAGGTGTGCTAGGCGGCGGGAGTTGTGAAACAATTCCACATTTCCTTAGGTGCGTGCCAAACTCGTGACTTAAATATTCTCCACCATGATCAAATCGTAGGCACTTTATTTTCCTGTCACGTTGATTCTCTACCTCACTCTACAATTCCTTGAGCCTTTCAAAAGTTTCAGACTTATGTTTCATTAAGTAGACATACCCATATCTACTCAAGTCATCAGTGAGGGTGAGAACATAACGGTAGCCACCACGAGCCTCGACACTCATTGGACCGCATACATCGGTATGTATTATTTACAACAAGTCAGTTGCTCGCTCCATTGTTCCGGAGAACGGAGTCTTGGTCATCTTGCCCATGAGGCATGGTTCACACGTCTCAAATGATTCAAAATAAAGAGACTCCAAAAGTCCATCAGTATGGAGCTTCTTCATGCGTTTGACACCAATATGACCAAGGCGGCAGTGCCACATGTAAGTGGGACTATCGTTATCAACCTTACACTTTTTTGGTACTCACACTATGGACATGTGTAACATCACGTTCGAGATTCATCAAAAATAAACCATTGACTAGTGGGGCATGACCATAAAACATTTCTCGCATATAAATAGAACAACCATTATTCTCAGATTTAAATGAGTAGCCATCTCGCATCAAGCGAGATCCAGATACAACGTTCATGCTCAAAGCTGGTACTAAATAAAAATTATTAAGGTTTAACACTAATCCCGAAGGTATATGTAGAGGTAGCGTACCGACGGTGATCACATCGGCCTTGGAACCATTCCCGACGCGCATCGTCACCTCGTCCTTAGCCAGCCTCCGCTTATTTCGCAGCTCCTGCTTGGAGTTACAAATGTGAGCAACTGCACCGGTATCAAATACCCAGGAGCTACTACGAGCGCTGGTTAGGTACACATCAATAACAAGTATATCACATATACCTTTAATGTTGCCATCCTTCTTATCCGCTAAGTAGTTGGGGCAGTTCCGCTTCCATTGATCGGTACCCTTGCAATAAAAACACGCAGTCTCAGGCTTGGGTCCATTCTTGTTCTTCTTCTTCCCGAAAACTTGCTTACCAGGCGCGGCAACAGCTTTGCCGTCCTTCTTGAAGTTCTTCTTACCCTTCGCTTTCTTGAAACTAGTGGTCTTATTCACCATCAACACTTGATGCTCCTTTTTGATCTCGACCTCCGCTGATTTCAGAGTCGAGTACAACTCAGGAATGGACTTCTCCATCCCTTGCATGTTGTAGTTCATCGCAAAGCTCTTGTAGCTAGGTGGAGGCGATTGGAGAATTGTGTCAATGATCGAGTCATCCGGGAGATTAACTCCCAGCTGAGTCAAGCGGTTGTGTAGCCCAGACATCTTGAGTATGTGCTCACTGACATAACTATTCTCCTCCATCTTACAGCTGAATAACTTGTCGGAGATGTCATATCTTTCGACCTGGGCATGAGCTTGGAAAACCAGTTTCTACTCTTGGAACATCTCATATGCTCCGTGTTGCTCAAAACGGTTTTGGATCCCCGGTTCTAAACTGTAAAGCATGCCGCACTGACCAAGGGAGTAATCATCGCAGCGAGAATGCCAAGCATTCGCAACGTCTTGCTCTGCTAGGAGAAGGGGTGGGTCACCTAGTGGTGCATCAAGGACATACAATTTCTTGGAAGCTATGAGGACGATCCTCAAGCCATGGACCCAGTCCGCATAGTTGCTTCCATCATCTTTCAGCTTGGTTTTCTCTAGGAACGCGTTGAAATTGAGGGTGACATTCGTGTTGGCCATTGGATCTACAATATAGATTGTAAAGATAATTTTAGACTAAGTTCATGATAATTAAGTTCACATAATCAAATTATTTAATGAATTCTCACTTAGATAGACATCTCTCTAGTTATCCAAGTGACACATGATCCATGTCAACTAGCCCGTGTCCGATCATCACGTGAGACGGACTAGTCATCCATCGTGAACATCTCCATGTTGATCGTATCTTCCATACGACTCATGTTCGACCTTTCGGTCTTCCGTGTTCCGAGGCCATGTCTGTACATGCTAGGCTCTTCAAGTCAACCTAAGTGTTTCGCGTGTGCAAATCTGGCTTACACCCGTTGTATGCGAACGTTAGAACCTATCACACCCGATCATCACGTGGTGCTTCGGAACAACGATCCTTAGCAACGGTGCACAGTTAGGGTGAACACTTTTCTTGAAATTTTAGTGAGAGATCATCTGATTTACTACCGTCGTTCTAAGCAAATAAGATGTAAACATGATAAACATCACATGCAATCAATATAGTGACATGATATGGCCAATATCATCTTGCTCCTTTGATCTCCATCTTCGGGGTACCATGATCATCACTGTCACCGGCATGACACCATGGTCTCCATCATCATGATCTCCATCATTGTGTCTTCATGAAGTTGTCTCGCCAACTATTACTTCTACTACTATGGCTAACGTTTAGCAATAAAGTAAAGTAATTACATGGCGTTTATGATTGACACACAGGTCATACAATAAAATAAGACAACTCCTATGGCTCCGGCCGGTTGTCATACTCATCGACATGCAAGTCGTGAATCCTATTAGAAGAACATGATCAATCTCATACATCAGAATTCATCACATCACATCCTTTGGCCATATCACATCACAAGGCATATGCTGCAAAAACAAGTTAGACGTCCTCTACTTTGTAGTTGCAAGTTTTTACGTGGCTGCTATAGGGTACTAGCAAGAACGTTTCTTACATACGCCAAAACCACAACGTGATATGCCAATTGCTATTTACCCTTCATAAGGACCCTTTTCATCGAATCCAATCCGACTAAGGTGGGAGAGACAGACACCCGCTAGCCACCTTATGCAACAAGTGCATGTCAGGCGGTGGAACCAGTATCACGTAAGCGTACGTGTAAAGTCGGTCTGGGCCGCTTCATCCCACAATACCGCCGAATCAAGATAAGACTACTAGTGGTAAGAAAATTAACAAAATCGAAGCCCACAACTGCTTTGTGTTCTACTCGTGCATAGATTCTACGCATAGACCTAGCTCATGATGCCACTGATGGGAGACGTAGTAGTAAATAGAAATTTTCCTACGTATCACCTAGATCTATCCATGGAGAAACCAGCAACGAGAGGGGAAAGATTGCATCTTCATACCTTTGAAGATCGCTAAGTGGAAGCGTTACAAGAATGCGGTTGATGGCGTCGTACTCGTAGCGATTCAGATCGCAGTGGATTCCGCTCTAAGCGACGAACAACGGCGCCTCCGCGTTCAACACACGTGCAGCCCGGTGACGTCTCCTACACCTTGATCCAGCAAGGAGGAAGGAGAGGTTGGGGAAGAGATCCAATAGCAGCATGACGGCGTGGTGGTGGTGGAGTAGCAAGGTATTTCGGCAGGGCTTCGCCTAATCGCTGCGGAGGAGGAAGAAGAGAGGTAGGGCTTTGCCATGAGAGAGAGAGTTCAGATCTTTTCTCAAAAGGACAAAACCTCAAGTATATATAGGAGGAGGGAGAGGGAGGGCTGGCTTGGACTCTCCTCCAAGGAGGAGAGCTTCGGCCGAATCAAAGGGAGAGTCCACCTCCCACAAGGGAGGTGGATCTCCTCCTTTTCAAACTCCTTTGCCCTTATCTCTACTCCTCCAGCCGCATGGGCCTTTCTAGAAGATCTTGGACAGCCCAAAAAGGGCTGGCACACCTCCTCTAAGGGCCCACCAAGTCCTTTTGTCGTCACACCCCACCCGGGGTCCTCCGGTACCCTCCCGACACTCCCGGTACAATACCGATGAGCCCAAAAACTTTTCGATGACCAAAACTGGACTTCCTATATATCAATCTTTACCTCCGGACCATTCCGGCGCTCCTCGTGACATCTGAGATCTCATATGGGACTCCGAACAACTTTTGGTAATCACGTATACCATTTCCCTATAACCCTAGCGTCATCGAACCTTAAGTGTGTAGACCCTACGGGTTCGGGAGACACGTGGACATGACTGAGACACTTCTTCGGCCAATAACCAACAGCGGGATCTGGATACCCATGTTGGCTCCCACATGCTCCACGATGATCTCATCGGATGAACCACGATGTCGGGGATTCAATCAATCCCGTATACAATTCCCTTTGTCTATCGGTATGATACTTGCCCGAGATTCGATCGTCGATATCTCTATACCTTGTTCAATCTCGTTACCGGCAGGTCTCTTTACTCGTTCCGTAATACATCATCCCATGGCTAACTCCTTAGTCACATTGAGCTCATTATGATGATGTCTTACCGAGTGGGCCCAGAGATACCTCTCCGTCACACGGAGTGACAAATCCCAGTCTCGATTCGTGCCAACCCAACAGACACTTTCGGAGATACCCGTAGTGCACCTTTATAGCCACCCAGTTACGTTGTGACATTTTGCACACCCAAAGCATTCCTACGGTATCTGGGAGTTGCATAATCTCATGGTCTAAGGAAACGATACTTGACATTGAAATGCTTTAGCAAACAAACTACACGATCTAGTGCTATGCTTAGGATTGGGTCTTGTCCATCACATCATTCTCCTAATGATGTGATCCCGTTATCAACGACATCCAATGTCCATGGTCATGAAACCCTGACCATCTATTGATCAACGAGCTAGTCAGCTAGAGGCTCACTAGGGACATGTTGTGGTCTATGTATTCACACATGTATTACGGTTTCCGGTTAACGCAATTATAGCATGAACAATAGACAATTATCATGAACAAGGAAATACAATAATAACCATTTTATTATTGCCTCTAGGGCATATTTCCAACATTTCGAGCGCAGAATGTTCTTGTGTTCATCGACATACGGGGTCACCGAGGTAGAATTCTGTAGAACTGTGTAGTGTGCTTGAGACCAAGAATGCCCGTCCCCACATATTATTGACTTCGCTCCTAGCGTGCCTTTTCGAGTCAGTCTCCCCTCATACCGTGATTGAGGGAGACCAATCTTCTTAAGGTCAGGAATGAAGTCAACACAAAACCCAATGACCTCCTCTGTTTGATGGCCCATGGAGATGCTTCCTTCTGGCCTAGCGCGGTTACAGACATATTTATTTAGGACTCCCATGATCCTCTCAAAGGGGAACATATTGTGTAGAAATATAGGGCCCAGAACGACAATCTCGTCGACTAGATGAACTAGGACGTGGGTCATGATATTGAATAAGGATGGTGGGAACACCAGCTCGAAACTAACAAGACATTGCGCCACATCACTCCTTCACCTTGGTAGGATTTCTGGATCGATCACCTTCTGAGAGATTGCACTGACGAATGCACATAGCTTCACAATGGCTAATTGAACTTTTTTCGGTAGAAGCCTCCTCAATGCAGCCGGAAGCAGTTGCGTCGTAATCACTTGGCAGTCATGAGACTTTAGATTCTGGAACTTTTTCTCTGCCATATTTATTATTCCCTTTATATTCGACGAGAATCCAGACAGGACCTTCATACTGAGCAGGCATTCAAAGAAGATTTCCTTCTCTTCTTTTGTAAGAGCGTAGCTGGCAGGACCTTCATACTGCCTTGGAGGCATGCTGTCTTTTTCGTGAACACGTTGCTGGTTCTCCTGTGCCTCTGGTGTATCTTTTGTCTTCCCATACACACCCAAGAAGCCTAGCAGGTTCATGCAAAGATTCTTCATCACGTGCATGACGTCGATTGCAGAGCGGACCTCTAGGTCTTTCCAGTAGGGTAGGTCTGAAAATATAGATTTCTTCTTCCACATGGGTGCGCATCCCTCAGCGTCATTCGGAACAGATAGTCCGCCGGGACCCTTTCCAGAGATTACCTGTAAATCATTGACCATAGAAAGTATGTGATCACAGGTACGGATGGCGGGCTTCTTCTGGTGATCTTCCTCACCTTTGAAATGCTTGCCTTTCTTTCAACATTGATGGTTGGTCAGAAGAAATCGATGATGCCCTAGGTACACATTCTTCTTGCAATTGTCCAGGTATATACTTTTGGTGTCATCTAAACAATGCGTGCATGCATGGTATTCCTTGTTTGTCTGTCCTAAAAGGTTACTGAGAGTAGGCCAATCATTGATGGTTACAAACAACAACGCATGCAGGTCAAAATCCTCCTATTTATGCTCATCCCACACGCGTACATCGTTTCCATTCCATAGCTGTAAAAGTTCTTCAACTAATGGCCTTAGGTACACATCATTGTCGTTCCCGGGTTCCTTAGGGCCTTGGATGAGAACTGACATCATAATGAACTTCCGCTTCATGCACAGCCATGGAGGAAGGTTATAGATACATAGAGTTACGGGCCAGGTGCTGTGATTGCTGCTTTGCTCCCAAAAAGGATTAATGCCATCCGCGCTTAAACCAAACCAAACGTTCCTTGCGTCACCTGCAAAGTCCTTCTAGTACTTTCTCTCAATTTTTCTCCACTACGATCCGTCAGCGGGTGCTCTCAACTTCCCGTCTTTCTTACGGTCCTCTCTGTGCAATCGCATATTCTTGGCATGCTCTTTGTTTCTGAACAGATGTTTCAACCATGGTATTATAGGAGCATACCACATCACCTTGGCAGTACCCCTCTTCCTGGGGTGCTCGCCCTTAACATCACCAGGGTCATCGCGTCTGATCTTATAGCACAATGCATCGCATAGCGGGCATGCGTTCCGTTCCTTGTACTCACCGCAGTCGAGGATGCAGTCATTGGGGCATGCATGTATCTTCTTCACCTCCAATCCTAGAGGGCATACAACCTTCTTTGCTGCATACGTACTGTCGAGAAATTCGTTATCCTTTGGAAGGTTCTTCTTAAATATTTTTAGTAGCTTCTCAGATCCTTTGTCAGGTACACCATTCTCTACCTTCCACTGCAGCAATTCCAATGTGGTACCAAGCTTTGTGTTGCCATCTTTGCAATTGGGATACAACCCTTTTTTTATCCTCTAACATGCGATCGACTTTCAGCTTCTCCTTTTCACTTCCGCACTGTCTCTTTGCATCAACAATGACACGACAAAGATCATCATCGGGCATAGTGTCTGGTTCCTCTTGATCTTCAGCTTCCCCGCTTGCAGCATCACCGTATTCAGGGGGCACATAGCTGTCATCATCCTCTTCTTCTTCGCCGTCTTCCATCATAACCCCTATTTCTCCGTGCTTGGTCCAAACATTATAGTGTGGCATGAAACCCTTCACAAACAAGTGGTTGTGAAGGATTTTCTGGTCAGAGTGAGACTTCAAATTCCCACATGTAGGGCATGGACAACACATAAAACCATTTTGCTTGTTAGCCTCGGCCACTTCGAGAAAATGATGCACCCCCTTAATGTACTGCTCGGTGCGTCTGTTATCGTACATCCATTGGCGGTTCATCTGCGTGCATTATATTTATTAAGTGTGTCAAAAACCATTAAAAAACATCAGGAATACAGAAGTGACCAAATTAATAGAAGTTCATCATCACATTAAAACCAAAGTAGATACATAGTTCTCGTTGACCAACATATAGCTCTCCGGAGCATCTAATTAAACCATACATTGAAACTATTTAAAACATTTCAATGCAACACCAAATGCGATCATAATCACAACTAAGGTAACAATTGATCCAAAGGCATAATGATACCAAGCCTCTTTATCAATGGCATATTTTCTAATCTTTCTAAGCTTCAAGCGCATTGCAGCCATCGTGGTCATGTGATCATCGACGATATCGGCAACATGCAACTCCAATCCCACCTTCTTATCATCAGTTCTTTTCATTTTTTCTTTCAAATGATCGATTTCTTTTTCAGCTTTAGTTAACTTGTCGAGCAGAATTGCATAGTTGATATCAATTTCTGGTTCAACTACTTCCTATAGATAAAAACATCTACATCAAGTTGGTGGCATAATTAATTGTCATAGACATTAGATGTGTGAAATAGTTATAAAATATAATATACCATATCTGAATCATAGACTGGACAAGGCCGACATGGGCTGATACCATAACCATGGCACTATATAATAACAAACAATAATAAAAATAAGAAAATCATACGAGTAAGTATATTTTCTTTTAGAAAGAAGATAATATCAGGAGGCTCACCACGCGCGGGCGATCAACGGCGGTTTCAGGACGGGGACGGGACAGGACAGACCGCCAAACCTAGACAAATCTTGACAAAAATGGAGTTTGGACAAGGAGCTTCGAGAGGAGAAAGCTTAAGTGTGGCTCGGGCATTTCATCGAACACGTCATGTGCATAGGAGGTGATCTAGAGCACCACAAAGCTCTAACACTGTAGTCCTGGAAAAACAGAGCACTCCACGGCTCTGCTAGCGGTGGGCAAGGGTTTATATAGGCAGCTCGTTGGTCCCGGTTCATGGCAGGAACCGGGACCATAGGTCCCCTTTGGTCCCAGTTCCAGCCACGAACCGGGACCAATGGTCGCGGGCTAGCAGCGGGGCGCATTGGTCCCGGTACGTGCCTAGAACCGGGACCAAAGGGGCCTAACGAACCGGGACCAATGGCCCACGTGGCCCGGCCGGCCCCCTGGGCTCACGAACCGGGACGGTTGCCACCTTTGGTCCCGGTTCGTGAGCGAACCGGGATTAATGGGCTTAGGAGGCCCGAACCAATGCCCTGTTTTCTACTAGTGAGGTGAGGTAGAATCTGAAGGGTAGGGCAAGCGGGTTGGACCAGGTGCTGGGACAGAAGAGAAGCATATTGGAGGAGGAGAAGGAGAGAGACCAAAAGAAGGGCAAGATGGCAGAAGAGGTGAAGGTTGACCGGGTGGATGCTTTTGTGGAGGTTGTAAACAACACTAGCATATCGACCGGGCTGTCAGAGCAGCCCCGCGGAGAGCAATGAAACTGATTGGTTGGAACCTCCAGGGGCTCTGGAATGGCCCGGTAGTTCGCAGCCTCCTCGACTTGGGGAGGGTGGAGGATCCCAACATTATGTTTCTGGCAGAGACTAAGTTGAAGGCGAAAGAGCTTGAGAGATTCTGGTGGATGCCTGGCCTTGTTCATATCACTTCTTGGAATTCGGAGGGAAGATGCAGGGGTGTGGTGTTGTTTTTGCGAAGGGGGATTGATGTAGTGTTGAGATAGTATGGCAGGAGACACGTAGATGTGGATGTGAGGGAAGAGGATGGAATATTGTGGAGGATGACGGGGGTGTATGGTGAGTCAATCGCGGAGCGGAAGAGAGAAACGTGGCATACGCTAAGAATCTTCGGGGCAACAACACTAGGATGGACGGCCATGGTTATGTCTAGGAGATCTCAACGAAATTATTTCGGATGATGAGAATGTTCGAGGGGCGATGCGGCTAAAAATAACGATGGACAATTTTCGAGGATCCCTAGAAGCTTGTGATCTCACTGATATTGTCTACACATGGGATAAGTACACTTGGAGGAACCAGAGTAAGGATATCAACAACTACATATGTGAAAGGCTAGATCGAGCCATGGCCAATCCTGCTTGGTGTGAGATGTTCCCAGACTATACTGTGATCAATGTACCACCACTTCACTGAGACCATCACCCGGTAATTGTATGCATTCAAGGGGAGGGGAGAACGACCGGCCGGGGAGATAGGGGTTTTAGGTTGGAAGTGTGGTGGATGAAACAAGAGGGGTGTAGTGCTGAAATCCAAGGAGCATGGGAGGAAGGAATGTTGGGAGAGGGAGCAAATGTGGCTCAAACTATGAAGTGTGTTGCAAGAAGAATGAGGAAATGGCACAAAGAGGTAGTTGGAGAGCTAGAGGAGCGCCTAAAAAAGCTAAGAGTAACTTGGAGGAATTTATGTGTGCTCCGGTATCGGAGGACAAGATTAGAGAGGAGGCAAGGATGTGGTGTGTTGTTGAAGAGCTAGAGGAGAAGAAGAACATTAAGGCGAGGCAACGATCACATGTTTCATGGCTACGGGACGGGTAGATGCGCTCAATACTTTATGGCGGTGGCGAATGCTAGAAGGAAAGCCAATAGAGTAAAGTAGTTGAGGAGGGATGATGGCCCGGTGGTGAAGGAGGGAGAGGGGCTTTCTTTACTATGTTTGCTCTTTTTTTCAGGATGTTTTTACCACATCGGCAGGCTCCAGGATAAATGAATTTATTGAGAAGGTTGAACCCCAGATCACACCGAACATGAGGCGCATACTCGACACTATATTTACTCGGGAAGAGGTCAAGGCGACGCTGGATCATATCGACGATCTTAAAGCCCTGGGGCCAGATGGGATGCTCTCTCTTGTGTACAAGTGCCACCGGCACTTTATGGGCGATAAAGTGGTCGAAGAAAATCTTGTTGTTCTTAATGGGGGTGACATGCCGGAGGGGTGGAATGACACGATGGTGGTCCTAATCTCAAAGGTCAAGAACCCAAACCGAATAAAAGATATCCGACCTATAAGCTTGTGCCATGTTATTTATAAACTTGTGTCCAAGGTCATTGCTAATTGGCTCAAAATGATCCTACCCACCATCATATCGGAGAACCAAAGTGCCTTTGTTCCTCGTAGATTAATCACAGACAATGTCCTTGTGTCCTATGAGCTATCACATTATTTGCTAAACAAAAAGAAGGGGAAGCAGGGGGTGGCGGCTGAGAAATCTAATATGAGTAAAGCTTATGATCGAGTCAAATGGAACTTTGTACGGGCCATGCTTACTAAGCTGGGATTCAGCAATACCTGGGTTCAACTGATCATGAAATGTATCAGCTCAGTTCACTATCAGATCAAGGTCAATGTTGAACTTACACACCAGTTCTACCCTTCGCGAGGCCTCCGACAGGTTGACCCTGTATCCCAATATCTCTTCATCATTTGTGTAGAAGGATTAATAGCTCTACTCCATGATGGAGGAAGGACCGGGAAAATCAGTGTAGTCAAAGTATGTAGTGCAGCCCCGAGGGTCTCCCATCTTCTCTTTGCTGATGATCCGGTGTTGCTGTTGAAAGCAAACCAGGAACAGGGGGCATCCCTGAAGGAAATACTAGACCTATATGAGGACCGCTCGGGCCAATGTATTAATACCGAGAAATCAGCCATCATGGGCCAATGTATTAATACCGAGAAATCAGCCATCATGTTTAGTCCGAATACTCTAGCAGCAGTGAAAGAGGATGTCAAGAAGCTTTGCAGATTAGAAGTGAGACATGGAATGAGAAATACCGTGGATTACTTGTGCAATTTGGTAGGTCCAGGAGGAAGGATTTCCCCTTTGTGAAGAATGGGATGGCTGGACGGGTTTATGGATGGAAGGAGAAGGTGACTGCGAAGTGAGGAAAGGAAACTCTTGTCACGACCATGGCCCAAGAGATCCCAACCTTCGCTATGTCCTACTTCTACCTGACAAAATCCTTTTGTAAGGAACTCAACTCACTCATTGGTACTTATTGGTGGAGTGAGCAAGAAAAAGAGCATACAATGTGCTGGATTAGTTGGCAGAAGCTCACAGAACGAAAAGCGAGGGGTGGACTTGGGTTTCGAGATATGTATGGCTTTAATGTAGCAATGCTCTCGCGACAAATTTGGAGGATTGTACAAAACCTAGACACGCTTTGTGTTAAGCTGCTGACAACAAAATATTTCCCTGACACACATATCCTTGAAGCAGGTCCAAAAGATGGTATTTCTTATGCTTGGCATAGCCTGCTGCATGGGCTAGAGCTGTTCAAGGAGGGCTATATCTGGCGTATTGGGGATGGGACGGCTGTCAATATCTTTTCTGGTCCGTGGATCCCGTGCCCTTGGTCTTAACGTGTTATCACACCGAAAGAAGCTCATCTCCTGGAGCGAATTAGTGACTTGATAGACCCAGCGATAGGAACTTGGATGAAAGGATGGTTAGAGAAACTTTTTGGGTAGATGATGCACGACATATCCTCGAAATTCCTCTAAGAGAAGGACCCCAAGATTTCATAGCATGGCAGTATGATTAAAAAGTGTCTGCATATGGTCACAAGTGCATACAAACTACACACGCAACTTGCAAGTCATCAACAGAATGGGGGTGTGGTTCAAATCACAGTGCAGGTCGGCAATCTGGATAGCACTATCGATGATTTATGGAAAATAATATGGAAACTGACATGTCCGAAAAACATTCAGATGTTTGCCTGGAGAATGAAGCATGAGTTTAACAGATGGAAACGAATTTGACTTCCCTTTTAGGAGAATATATAAAATTAATAGAAGCTCAAACAATAACGAACAAACAAAGAAGTACACGTAAATGTAGACTAACATATTTAAATGTGTGGAAGACAAAAAATAACACAACTAAAAGAAAAGAACAAAACTCAAATTTAATATAAGTTGGCATTATTTCAGAATAACTCTAAAAAACTCAGTTTAAGTTTTTATTAACAGATAAAACAAATGAAAATTTCTGGTTCTACTTTTTGGAAAAAATATATTCTTAAACATTTCGAGAATCGGGATGCTACAGGGGTGCCTTGGGCATCCTCAATCTTAGGTTCTTGTCACTCCTTATTCTCCTCATATCAGTGTCTCACCCAAAACTTGAAAACTTCAATCACACAGAACTTAATGGAACTTCGTGAGAAGGGTTAGTGTAATAAAGATAAGTCGTTCACTTAGGTATTGTCAAAATAAGATTCATAATTGTTCCCACATGATACCTACTATATTCTATCATTCCCATAATTTATATGACTAAATATAAGCTATGGAAACACTAAAACAAGCAAACGATGCACGCAAAACAGAATCTCAGAAACATAACAGTCTATGAAGATCTGTAGTATAGTCATACTTCCCTGTCTCAAAAAATTCTCAAAAATTAGGACAACCTGAAGAATTTGTATATGAAGACTGTGTAAAAGATTCTAATCATTATCGCGCCCAGTAAAAAAGGAAAATTCCTGCAACAGTTTCTGTTTTGGTTCAGCATCAATTTTACTCATCTTGTGAGTCATTCCGAAGGCTTTACTTGGCACTTTATTGAAATAACAGGCACAAAACATTATTACTACAGTAGCTTAATCATGTGAACACATCAAAACATAAAGTATAAGTGTTGGGTTTTCTCCCAACAAGCGCTTTTCTCTAATGCCTTTTAGCTAGGCATGATTATTTCAATGATGCTCACATAGGAATAGTAATTGAAATATGTAAGAGAGCATCATTAATTTCATGACAATCACATTTAAGTCTAACCCACTTCCTATGCATAGGGATTCTTTTAGCAAACAATTTATGGGAGCAAGAGTCAACTGGCATAGGAAGGCAAAACAAACATAACTTCAAACTTTCAACACATAGGGAGGAAACTTGATATTATTGCAATTCCTACAAGCCTATGTTCCTCCCTCATAACAATTTTCAGTAGCATTATGAAGGAATTCAAAAATATAACCATCATTCTTTTCATGATACACAAGCATATAATTTTCATTACTCTCCACATAAGCAAATTCCTTTTCATCCATGGTAGTGGGAGAAAACTCAACAAAATGACTATCATGAGACACTTGATTGACATAACCACATTCAATATTAAAATCATGATGACAAGTTTCAAAGTTTCTATCACTTTTTATATCATACATGTCATCACCATAATCATCATAGATAGGAGGCGTGTCATCATCATAATATATTTGCTCATCAAAACTTGGGGGACTAAAAATATCATCTTGATCAAACATAGCATCCCCAATCTTGTGGCTTTGCATATCATTAGCTTCATGGATATTCAGAGAATTCATACTAGCAATATTTCTATCATGCTCATCATTGAAGGAATTCTCATTAAGTATTTTCATAAATTCCTCCTCTACCAATTGAGCACAATTTTCCAAACCATCATTTTCGCGAAAGACTTTATAAATACGAGACAATTGATGCAACCTAAACTCCAGCTTTCGTAGTTTTCTTTGATAAAACCAAACTAGTGAAAAACAAGAAACTAAAATATTTAATTGCAAGATCTAAAGATATACCTTCAAGCACTCACCTCCCCGGCAACGGCGTGAGAAAAGAGCTCGATGTCTACTTTGCAACTTTATTCTTGTAGACTTTGTTGGGCCTCCAAGCACAGAGTTTTGTAGGACAGTAGCAATTTTCCCTCAAGTGGATGAACTAAGGATTATCAATCCATGGGAGGTGTAGGACGAAGATGGTCTCTCTCAAACAACCCTGCAATAAAATATAAGAAATCTCTTGTGTCCCCAACACACCCAATACAACAGCAAATCGTATAGGTGCACTAGTTCGACGAAGAGATGGTGATACAAGTGCAATATGGATGGTAGATATAGGTTTAGGTAATCTTAAAATATAAAAATAGCAAGGTAGCAAGTAACAAAAGTGAGAACAAACAATATTGCAATGCTTGAAAACAAGGTCTAGGGTTCGTACTTTCGCTAGTGCAATCTCTCAACAATGCTAATATAATTGGATCACATAACCATCCATCAATGTGCAATGAGGAATCACTCCAAAGTTCTTATCTAGCGGAGAACATAAGAAGAAATTGTTTGTAGTGTATGAAACCACCTTAAAGTCATCCTTTCCAATTGATATATCCAAGAGTTCATACTAAAATAACACCAACTTATCCTTTCCGATCGATCTATCTAAAAGTTCGCACTAGTGCAGAACCGGACACTAGTCCCGGTTGGGAAGGGCCTTTAGTCACGGTTCCCCAACCAGGACTAAAATATAGGGACTAAAGCCCCCCCACCCTTTAGTCCTAGTTGGCCAGGAACCGGGACTAAATACCGGCCACGTGGCCGGCTGCGGCCGCGGTGAGATAGGGACCTTTAGTCCCGGTTGGTGAGACCAACTAGGACCAAAGATTTTGGCTTTATTGTTTGACTTTTCATTTTGTTTTTCCATTTATTTATTTTTTTCATTTCAAAGATATATTACGCTACTACATAATGTATATGTTATGCATATATATTATAATTTCTCGCAGAACAATTCATATATCATAGATTTTTTCGTAAGACCATGCATACATACACATATATATACACAATTTCACCTACAGTTTACGGATCATTACATCTTGAAATGGTATTCTCCGTCGGGAGTTATGACCCGCTCAAGCAAAAATCCCGCCATTTCCTCTTGAAGTCATCGTATGTGGTCCATTGGTAGGAGCCTATTGCACATCTCCACCTTCTTTAAAGAAGGAGATCAATATGAATATATTAGTTGTGTGTATATATATTAGATCATGGTAAAAAAATTGAATAATGTTTACGTACCCAAAGATGTCTTGCACCGATCTTCTTTTCGGTCATAAAGCGAATATTCTCGCAAATGTAGTATGCACATAAATTAGTCCCAGTTGGTTGTTTCGTGCACTATGCGAGAATATAATTCAATCAGATAATAATCAAGCATGATAATGGTATTGAAACTATAATTAAAGAGATGCGCGGACGTAGCTAGTACTACTTAATTATAATTACCTTCGACCTTCGCCATCTGAGCTCTGGTTTCCATTTACCGTCAATCTCTTTGATGAACTTTTTCCAAAACCTTCTCGGCAAAGAAAATGAATAAATGATCTATTAATTACTTCATATAAGGAACTTAACTAAAGAGGGCAACATAGTGCGATAATGATTGAAATTACCTATCGAGCATGAAATAAATGTTTTTGTATTCCGAAGAGTCTTTATTTAGTGAGCCCAGTACTTCAACAGTTCCCTCGTTAACTCTAATGATTAGCAAGATCCAGTGGTATCTGTGCACATGTTTGTATAATTAAGCGGTCATGCATTGTGCGTTCTACTACACACTTAACATCGAGTAAGCAAAACTAGAATTTGTAGTACAAGACAGTAAAGGCTTGCTACCTCTTGAGCATGCGTTTGTTTTCCCTTGAAGAGGAAAGGGTGATGCAACGAAGTAGAAAAGTATTTCCCTCAGTTGTTGAGAACCAGGGTATCAATCCAGTAGGAGGAACAAGCAAGTCACCAATGGATGCACCTACACAAACAATCAAACTCTTGCACCCAATGCTATAAAGGGGTTGTCAATCCCTTCATAGTTATTTGCAAGGATTAGATCTGATAGAGGTAGAAGTAAAAGATTGCGGAAAGTAAAAGGTAAATAAATTTCAGCAAGGTATTTTTGGTATTTTTGTTTATAGATCTGAAAATATATTATGGAAAGTAGACCCGGGGACCATAGGTTTCACTAGAAGCTTCTCTCTTGAAGGAAATTATCACGGTGGACAAACAAATTACTGTCAAGCAATTGATAGAAAAGTGAATAATTATGAAGATATCCAAGACAGTGATTATGTATATAGGCATCACATCCGTGTCAAGTAGACCGAAATGATTCTACATCTACTATATTACTCCACACATCGACCGACTCCTGCCTGCATCTAGAGTATCAAGTTCATGAAGAATAGAGTAACACATTAGGTAAGATGACATGATGTAGAGGGATAAACTCAAGCAATATGATGAAAACCCCATCTTGTCACTCTTGATGGCAACAATACAATACGTGCCTCGCTACCCCTACTTTGTCACTGGGTGAGGACATCGCAAGATTTAACCCAAAACTAAGCACTTCTCCAATTGCAAGATTTACCAATCTAGTTGGCCAAACCAAACCAATAACTCGAAGAGACTTGCAAAGATATTAAATCATGCATATAAGAATTCAGAAAGGACTCAAATAATATTCATGGATAATCTGAACATAAACGCACAAATCATCGGATCTCGACAAACACACCACAAAAGAGTATTACATCGGATAGATCTCCATTAAGATCATGAAGAACATGGTATTGAAGCACAAAGAGAGAGAAGAAGTCATCTAGCTACTAGCTATGGACCCGTAGGTCTGTGGTGGACTACTCATGCATCATCGGAGGGGCAATGGAGTTGATGTAGATGCCCTTCGTGATCGGATCCCCCTCTAGCAGATTACCGGAAAAGGCTCCAAGATTGAATCTCTCTGGAATAGAGGCTTCTGGTGGTGAAAAAGTATTTTTGTGGCTCCCTTTGGTATTGGGGGAATATTTGGGTATTTATGGGATGAAGATGAGGGCTAGGAGATGTACCTGGATGTGGCAAGCCTGCCAGGCGCGACCAGGGGTGGTGGTTGTGTCCCCTGGCTTATGACCTACTCGCAGATGCCCTGCTGTGCACTCCAAGTCTGGTAGATCTCTTTCCTTCGAGAAAAAATCATTCCGAAAGTTTTATTCCGTTTGGACTTCGTTTAATATTCCATATCTGCAATACTCAAAAACAAGGGAAAAAACAAAAACTGGCACTAGGCTCTAGATTAATAGGTTAGTCCCAAAAATAATATAAAATAGCAAATTAATGCATATAAACATCCAAAATAGATAATATAATAGCATTACATCATCAAAAATTATAGATACATTGGAGACATATCAGCATCCCCCAGCTTCATTCCTGCTCGTCCTCGAGTAGGTAAATGATAAAAATAGAATTTTTGATGTGGAATGCTACCTGACAGAAGAACAAAGAGACAGAAGAAGCCATCTAGCTACTAGCTATGGAGCCATAGGTCTATTGTGGACTACTCACGCATCATCGGAGGGGCAATGGAGTTGATGTAGATGCCCTCCGTGATCGGATCCCCCTCCGGCAGATTACCAGAAAAGGCTCCAAGATTGAATCTCAGGAACGGAGGCTTCTGGCGGCGGAAAAGTATTTTTGTGGCTTCCTTTGGTATCGGGGGAATATTTGGGTATTTATAGGATGAAGATTAGGGCTAGGAGACCTGCCAGGAGGTGGCAAGCCTGCCAGGCGCGACCAAGGGGTTGTCGCACCCCCTGGCTTGTGACCTCCTAGCAGATGCCCTGTCGTGCACTCCAAGTCTGGTAGATCTCTTTCCTTCCAGAAAAAATCTTTCCGAAGGTTTAATTCCGTTTGTACTCCATTTAATGTTCCACACCTCCAATACTCAAAAACAAGGAAAAAACACAAACTGGCACTAGGCTCTAGATTAGTAGGTTAGTTCCAAAAATAATATAAAATACCAAATTAATGCATATAAAACATCCAAAAGTTATAATATAATAGCATGACATCTTAAAAAATTATAGATACCTTGGAGACGTATCAGCATCCCCAAGCTTCATTCCTGCTCGTCCTCGGGTAGGTAAATGATAAAAACAGAATTTTTGATGTGGAATGCTACCTGACATATTTATCCATGTAATATTCTTTATTGTGGCATGAATATTCAGATCCATAAGATTCAAAACAAATGTTTAAAATTGTCATAAAAACAATAATACTTCAAGCATACTAACAAGGCAATCGGGTCCTTTCGAAATAACATGGCCTAAGAAAGTTATCCCTACAAAATCATATGGTCTAGCTATGGTCCATCTTCCCCACACAAAGTATTTAAATCATGCACAACCCCGAGGACAAGCCAAACAATTGTTTCACACTTTTTATGTTCTCTAACCTTTTCAACTCTCACGCAAGACATGTCCGTGAGCCATGGATATATCACTATAGGTGGAATAGAAATATGGTGGAGGTTGGGAAGAAAAGGAGAAGATAGTCTCACATCAACCTGGTGTATCAACAGGCTATAGAGATGCCCATCAATAGATATCAATGTGAGTGAGTAGGGATTGCCATCCAACGGGTGCACTAGAGCTATAAGTGTATGAGAGCTGAAAAACAAGCTAAGTGGGCGTGCACTACTAAAATTCCACTAGTTATATGAAAGTGACAAAATAGGAGAGTCTTTATCATGAGGACCAAGGTGCTACTTTGAAGCACAAGTGTGGAAAAGATAGTAGCATTGTCCCTTCTCTCTTTCTCTCATTTTTTGTCTTTTTTTGTGGGCATCTACGACCTCTTTTTTATTTGGGTTTTGCTGGACTCTTTTATTTTTAATAAAGTCCGGAGTCTCATCCCAACTTGTGAGGGAATCATAGCTTCCATCATCCTTTTGTCTCACGGGTCAATGCTATAATAATGATGATCATCACACTTTATTTACTTACAACTAAAAAAAATACAACTCAAAACCTAGAACAAAAGATGACTCTATATGAAAAAGCAATATGAAAATGATGGCGCGTGTCATAATAAACGGAACGGTGGAAGTTGCATGGCAATATATCTCAGAATGGCTATGAAAATGCCATAATAGGTAGGTATGGTGGCTGTTTTGAGGAAGGTAATATGGTTGCTGTTTTGAGGAAGGTGGGTTTAATGCACCGGAGAAAGTTGCGCGGTACTTGAGAGGCTAGCAAAGGTGGAAGGGTGAGAGTGCGTATAATCTATGGACTCACATTAGTCGTAAAGAACTCACATACATATTGCAAAATTCTATTAGTTTTTTTATCAAAGTAATAAACGCGTGCTCCTAAGGGACAGGTTGGTAGGTGTAAATCATCGCACGCTCCCGACCCTCACACAAAGGATGGCAATCAATAAATAAATCATGCTCCGACTTTGTTACATAACGGTTCACCATACGTACATGCTACGGAATCATAAACTTCAATACAAGTATTTATACCATTCCACAATTACTCACTACCATGACTCTAATATCACCATCCTTATATCTCAAAACTATATGCAAGGAATCAAACTTCTCATAGTATTCAATGCACTTTATATGAAAGTTTTTATTATATCCCTCTTGCATGCCTATTATATTAGGACTCAATTCATAACCTAACAATTTACCATGCCATTTAAAGACTCTCAAAATAATATAAGTGAGGTACGAGAGTTCAATAATTTCTAATAAAACCAAACACCGTTGTTCTCTAAAAAGGTATAAGTGAAGCACTAGAGCAAAATTCACAATCTCAAAAGATATAAGTGAAGCACATAGAGTATTCTAATAAATTCACGATTCAGAGTGTCTCTCTCAAAAGATGTGTGCAGCAACGATGATTGTGAAAAAATAAAAAGCAAAGACTCATATCATAGAAGACGCTCCAAGCAAAACACATATCATGTGGTGAATAAAAATATAGCCTCAAGTAAATTTACGGATGGATTGAAGACGAAAGAGGAGATGCCTTCTGGGGCATCCCCAAGCATAGGCTCTTTGGCATCCTTCAATATTAATTGGGGTGCCGTCGGCATCCCCAAGCTTAGGATTTTGCCACTCCTTATTCCATAGTCCATCAAATCTTTACCCAAAACTTGAAAACTTCACAACACAAAACTTAACAGAAAACTCGTGAGATCCGTTAGTACAAGAAAATAAATCACCACTTTAGTGTTGGGGAACGTTGCATGGGAAACAAAAAGTTTCCTACACACACGCAAGATCTATCCATAGTGATGAGCATCTACGAGAGGGAGAGTGGATCTACATACCCTTGTAGATCGCTAAGCGAGAAGTGTTAAGAAACGCGGTTGGTGTAGTCGAACGTCTTCGCGATCCAAATCGCCGAGCTTCCCACGATCTCATCACGATCTATCCCGCGATCGAATCACGATCCGTCCCGCAAACTCATCATCATCCGTCCCGCGATCTCATCACGATCCGTCTCGCAATCTTGATCACGGTCCTTCCGATCTAGCGCCGAACGGACGGCACCTCCGCGTTCAGCACACGTACAGCTCGATGACAATCTCTGCCTTCTTGATCCAGCAAGAGGGAGCGGAGAGGTAGAAGTGTTCTCCGGCAGCATGACGGCGCTCCGACGATGGTGGTGGAGCTATTCCAGCAGGGCTTCGCCTAAGCACTGCAGAAATCCGATCTAGAGGAAAAACTATGCACTGGAGGAACGGGTAGCACGTGGCTGAAAATCTTGTGCCAAAACCCTAAAACCCTCTAGTATATATAGGAGAAGAGGAGGAGGAGGCTTGGCTCCCAAGGAGACAGCCCTTGGGTCGGCCGAACCAGGAGGGAGGGGTCCTCCTCGTCCACTCCTAGTAGGATTAGGACTCCCTCCTAATTTAGCCCTTTTGCCTTTTTCCACCTTTTTCCTTTTGGGCTTTTTCTTCCCAGACGCATGGGCCCTTCGTGGGACTTCCTCCAGTGCACTAAGGGCTGGCATTCATCCTCCCACAGCCCATGTAGCCTTTTGGGTTGAAATACCCCTCCCAATGGTCTCCCGGTACATTACCGGAACTCCCGGTACACTACCGATGAGCCCGAAACTTTTCTGGCGACCAAAATAGGACTTCCTATATATCAATTTTTACCGCCGGACCATTTCGGAGCTCCTCGTGATGTCCGGGATCTCATTAGAGACTCCAAACAACCTTCGTTCACCACCATACAAAACTCTATACTACCGAACCTTAAGTGTGCACACCCTGGGGGTTCGAGGACTATCTAGACATGACCGAGACACCTCCACGGTCAATAACCAATAGTGGGACCTGGATGCCCATATTGGTTCCTACATATTCTACAAAGATCTTTCTTGGTCAAATCTCTATGTCAAGGATTCAGTTAATCCCGTACGATGTTCCCTTCGTTCTTCGGTATGTTACTTGCCCGAGATTCCATCGTCGGTATCTCCATACCTTGTTCAACCTCGTTACCGGAAAGTCTCTTTACTCGTTCTGTAATACAAGATCCTATGACTAACACTTAGTCACTTTGCTTGCAAGTCTTGTTGTGATGTTGTATTACCGAGTGGGCCCTGAGATACCTCTCCGTCACACGGAGTAACAAATCCCAGACTTGATCCATGCCAACCCAACAGACACCCTCGGAGATACCTGTAGAGTACCTTTATAGTCACCCAGTTACGTTGGAACGTTTGATACACACAAGGGACTCCTCCGGTGTCAGTGAGTTGCATGATCTCATGGTCATAGGAACAGATACTTGACATGCAAAAAACAGCAACATTAAACTGACACGATCATATGCTACGTTTGTAGTTTGGGTCTTGTCCGTCATACCATTCTCCCAATGATGTGATCCCGTTATCAAATGACATCTCATGTCCATGGCTAGGAAACCTTAACCATCTTTGATCAACGAGCTAGTCTATTAGAGGCATACCAGGGACATGGTTTTGTCTATGTATCCACACATGCAACTAAGTCTCCGATCAATACAATTATAGCATGGATAATAAACGATTATCATGAAGAAGGAAATATGATAATAACTAATTTATTATTGCCTCTAGGGCATATTTCCAACAGTATCCCACTTGCACTAGAGTCAATAACCTAGTTCACATCACCATGTGATTCGCATTGCTATGAACTAACACCCAATGAGTTCCGGGGCTCGATCGTGCTTTGCGTGTGAGAGAGGTCTTATAGTCAATGGGTCTGCGACATTTAGATCCGTGTGTACTTTGCTAATCTCTATGTCAAACCGTAAACACTGCTACCACACTCCACTTGGTACTATTCCAAATGGCTGCTCTACTATACGTATCCAGATTGCTACTACGAGTCATCCGGATTGGTGTTAAAGCTTGCATCGACGCAACTCTTTACGACGAACTCTTTATCACCTCCATAATCGAGAAACATCTCCTTAGTCTTTTAGTCACTAAGGATAATCTTGACCAATGTCCAGTGATCCACTCCTAGATCACTTTTGTACCCCTTGACAGACTCATGGCAAGGCACACACCAGGTGCGGTACATAGCATGGCATAATATAGGGCCTATGGCTAAGGCATAGGGGACGACGTTCGTCCTTTCTCTTTCTTCTAACGTTGTCGAGCTTTGAGTCTCACTCAACTTCACACCTTACAAATCAGGCAAGAACTCTTTCTCTAACTGATCCATTTTGAACTGTTTCAAAATCTTGTCAAGGTATGTACTCATTGAAAGTCTTATCAAACATCATGATCTATCTCTATAGATCTTGATGCTCAACAATTAGGTAGCTTTATCCAGGTCTTCCTTTGAAAATCACTTTTCAAACAAACATTTATGCTTTCCAGAAATTCCACATTATTTCCGGATAGCAATATGTCATCCTCATATACTTATCGGAAACTCTATAGTGCTCCCACTCACTTTATTGCAAATACAAGTTTCTCATAAACTTTGTATAGACTCAAAAACTTTGATCACCTCATCAAAGTGTATATTCCAACTCCGAGATGCTTGCTTTAGTTCATAGAAGGATCACTCAATCTTGCACACCTTTTAGCATCCTTAGGACTGACAAAACCTTCTGGTTGTATCTCATACAACCTTTCCTTAAGGAAGGAAACGATGTTTTCGCATCCCTCTGCCAGATTTCGTAATTGAAAAATGCAACAACTGCTAACATAATTCCAACAGACTTTAGCATCGCTACGAGTAAGAAAGTCTCATCGCAGTCAACTCCTTGAACTTGGCGAAAACTTCTTTGTGACAAGTCGAGCTTTATAAATGGTGACATTTATCATCAGCGTCTGTCTTCATTTTAAAGGTCCATTTGTACTCAACGACCTGCCGTCCAACGAGCAAGTCTACCAAAGTCTATACTTGGTTTTCATACATGGATCCTTTCTTGGATTTCATGGCCTATAACCATTTGTTGGAATCCGGGCCCATTATCGCTTCTCCACAGCTCGTAGGTTCATCGTTGTCCAAAAACATGACCTCCAAGATAGGGTTGTCGTACCGCTCGGGAGCAGTACACATCCTTGTCGACCTACGAGGTTCGATAGTAACTTGATCCGAAGCTTCATGATCATCATCATTAACTTCCTCTTCGACTAACGTAGGCTTCACAGAAACAAATTCCCACGCCGCGCTATTCTCTGGTTGTACAAAGGTTCAACAACCTCATCAAGTTCTATCTTCCTCCCACTCAATTCTTCCGAGAGAAACTCTTTCTCGAGAAAGGATCCAGTTTTAGCAACAAACATTTTATGCTTGGATCTGAGATAGAAGGTTCACCCAACTGTTCTTAGGGTATTCTATGAACATGCATTTGTCCGCTTTGGGTTCGAGCTCATTAGGTGAAAACATTTTCCACACAAGCGTCGCAGCCCCTAACATCAAGAAATGACAGCTTAGGTTTCTATCAAACCATAATTCACACGGTGTCATCTCAACGGATTTAGATGGTGCCCTATTTAAAGTGAATGTAGTTTTCTCTAATGCATAACCCCATAATTATAGTAGCAAAACGATAAGAGACATCATAGCACGCACCATATCCAATAGAGAACGACTATGACGTTCGGACACATCATCACGCTATGGTGTTCCAGGTGGCGTGTGTTGTGAAACAACTTTTACATTGTCTAAAGTTGTATGCCAAACTCGTAACTCATATATTCACCTCCACGATCATATCGCAGACATTTCTTCTTGTCACGATGATCTTAAACTTCACTCTGAATTTGCTTGAACCTTTCAAACGATTCAGACTTGTGTTTCATTAAGTAAATATACACTATATCTACTCAAATCATTAGTCAAGGTAAGAAAATAACAATATCCACCGCACGCTATAAGACGCATTGGATTGCATACATCAACATGTATTATTTTAAATAAATTACTTGCCTGCTCCATGAAACTAGAAAACGGGGTCCTTAGTCATCTTGACCAAGAGGCATGGTTCGCATGTCACAACCGATTCGAAATCGAATGAGTCCAAAGATCCATCAGCATGGAGTTTCTTCATGCATTTTATACCAATATGACATTTAGCGGCAATGCCACAAGTATGTGGTACTATCATTATTAACTTTGTATCTTTCGGCATCAATGTTATGAACATGTGTATTACTACGATCAAGATTCAACAAACCATTCTCACTAGGTGCATGACCATTGAATGTATTATTCATGTAAATAGAATAACTTTTATTCTCTAACTTAAATGAATAACCGTGTTGCGATAAACACGATCTAATCACGTTCATGCGCAACGCAAAACACCAAATAACGTTTATTTAGGTTCGTCACTAATCCCGAAGGTAGAGAGAGCGTGCGATGTTGATCACATGAACCTTGGAAACATTTCCAACACACATCGTCACCTCAGCCTTACCTAGTTCTCCGTTTATTTCGTAGATTTTATTTTGAGTTACTAACATTTAGCAACCGAACCAGTATCCAATACCCAGGTGCTACTAGGAGTACTAGCAAGGTACACGTCAATAACACGTATATCAAATATACTTTTGTCGACGTTGCCAGCCTTCTTATCTACCAAGTATCTAGGGTTGTTCCGCTTCAGCGACCGCTCTCCTCATAATTGAAGCACTTAGCCTCGGGTTTGGGTTAACCTTTGGGTTGCTTCACTGGAGCATCAACTGACCTGCTATCCATGAAGTTTCCCTCCTTTCTCTTGCCCTTCTCGAAACTAGTGGTTTGACTAACCATCAACACTTGACGCTCCTTCTTGATTTCTACCTTTGCGGTGTCAAACATCGCGAACAGCTCAGGGATCATTATTGCTATCCCTGGCATTTTATAGTTCGTCACCAAGTTCTAGTAGCTTAGTGACAGTGACTTGAAGCACTATATCAATCACTATCTTATCTGGAAGATCAACTCCCACTCGATTCAAGCGATTGTAGCACCCAGACAATCTGAGCACATGATCAATGATTGAGCTATTCTCTTTCATCTTGCAGGCAAAGAATCTTGTTGGAGATCTCATATCTCGCAACACGGGCATGAGCCTGAGATCCTAATTTCAGCTCTTAGAACATCTCATATGTTCCGTGATGTTCAAAACGTTTCGGAGCCTTAATTCTAAGCCGTAATGCATGACACACTAAACTATCAAGTAGTCATCAAAACGTGCCTGTCAGATGTTCACAACATCTACAAACTATGCTAGAGGGGTTGGCGCACCGAGCGGTGCATTAATGACATAAGCCTTCTGTGCAGCAATGAGGACAATCCTCAGATGACGGACCCAGTCCGCAATATTGCTACCATCATATTTCAACTCTATTTCTCTAGGAACATATAAAAAATCAAGGGAGATACAGCGCGAGCAAGTCATCTACAACATAATTTGCAAAGACACTATTGATTATGTTCATGATAATGTGTTCAATTAATCATATTATTGAAGAAATCCCACTCAAATTGACTTCCCTCCGGTCATTCGAGTGATACATGATCCAAATTCACCAACTCAAGTCCGATCATCACGTGAGTTGAGGTGGTTTCAATGGTGAACATCATCATGTTGATAATATCTACTATATGACTCATGTTTAACCTTTCGGTCTCTTGTGTTCCGAGGCCATGTCTGTACATGCTAGGCTCATCAAATTTAACCCGAGTGTTCCGCATGTGCAACACTGGCTTGCACCCATTGTATGTGAACGTAGAGTCTATCACACCCGATCATCACATGGTGTCTCGACACGATGAACTTTCGCAATGGTGCACACTCAGGGAGAACACAATTTATCTTGAAATTAAGTGAGGGATCACCTTATAATGCTACCGTCGTCCTAAGCAAACAAGGTGCATAAAAGGATTGACATCACATGCAAATCATAAGTGACATGATATGGCCATGAATTCGTGCTTTTGATCTCCATCTTGAAAGCACCAGCATGATCTCCATCGTCACCGGCATGACACCATGATCTCCATGATCTTGATCTCCATCAACGTGTAGCCATCAGGGCACCATGCTTCTACTACTATTGCTACCGTTTAGCGATAAAGTAAAGCATTACATATTGCTTAATTATTGACACGCATGTCATACAATAATTAAAGACAACCCTATGGCTCCTGTTGGTTGCCGTACTCATTGACATGCAAGTCGCGATATTCTATACAAAACATGATCATCTCATACATCACATATATCTCATCATGTAATTGGCCATATCACATCACAACATACCCTGCAAAAACAAGTTAGACGTCCTCTAATTGTTGTTGCATGTTTTACGTGGCTGCTACGGGTATCTAGGAAGAACAATTCTCACCTACGCGAAAACCACAACGGTGATACATAAGTTTCTTTTCAACCTTCTCAAGGACTGCCTTTGTCGAATCCGATCCAACTAAAGTAGGAGAAAAAGACACCCGCCAGCCATCTTTGTGCAACGAGGTTACACGTTAGGCGATGGAACCGGTCTCTCGTAAGCGTACGCGTAAGGTTGGTCTGGGCCGCTTCATCCCACAATACCACTGAACCAAGACACGACCAAGGGAGGAAGCAATCTAAGCATCAACACCGACAAACTCTTTGTGTTCTACTCGAGACCTCATCTACACATAGACCTAGCTCATGATGCCACTGTTGGGGAACGTTGCATGGGAAACAAAAAATTTCCTCCGCACACAGAAGATCTATCCATGGTGATGAGCATCTATGAGAGGGCAGTGGATCTACATACCCTTGTAGATCGCTAAGCGGGAAGCGTTAAGAAACGTGGTTGGTGTAGTCAAACGTCTTCGCGATCCAAATCGCCGAGCGTCCCGCGATTTCATCACGATCCGTCCCGCGATCCAATCATGATCTGTCCCGTGAACTCATCACGATCCGTCCCATGATCTCATCACAATCCGTCTCGCAATCTTGATCATGGTCCTTCTGATCTAGCGCTGAACGGACGTCACCTCCGCGTTCAGCACACGTACAGCTCGATGATGATCTCCGCCTTCTTGATCCAGCAAGAGGGAGCGGAGAGGTAGAAGAGTTCGCTGGCAGCGTGACGGCGCTTCGGCGATGGTGGTGGAGCTATTCCGGTAGGGCTTCACCTAAGCACTGCATAAATCTGATCTAGAATAAAAACTATGCATCGGAGGAACGGGTAGCACGTGGCTGAAAATCTTGTGACAAAACCCTAAAACCCTCTAGTATATATAGGAGGAGAGGAGGAGGAGGCTTGGCTCCCAAGGAGCCAGCCCTTGGGTCAGCCGAACCAGGAGGGAGGAGTCCTCCTCCTCCACTCCTAGTAGGATTAGGACTCCTTCCTAATTTAGCCCTTTTGCCTTTTTCCACCCTTTTCCTTTTGGGCTTTTTCTTCCCAGCCGCATGGGCCATTCATGGGACTTCCTCCAGCCCACTAAGGGCTGGTATTCATCCTCCCACAGCCCATGTAGCCTCTTGGGTCGAAATACCCCTCCCGATGCTCTCCCGGTACACTACCGGCACTCCTGGTACACTACCGATAAGCTCGAAACTTTTCTGGAGACCAAAATAGGAATTCCTATATATAAATGTTTACCTCTGGACCATTCCAGAGCTCCTCGTGATGTTTGGGATCTCATCCGGGACTACGAACAACCTTCGGTCACCACCATACACAACTCTATACTACCGAAACGTCACCGAACCTTAAGTGTGCAGACCCTGGGTGTTCGAGAACTATGTAGACCTGATCGAGACACCTGTACGGTCAATAACCAATAGCGGGACCTAGATGCCCGTATTGGTTCCTACATATTTTATGAAGATCTTTATCGGTCGAACCTCTATGTCAAGGATTCAGTTAGTCACGTATGATGTTCCCTTTGTTCTTCGGTATGTTACTTGCCCGAGATTCGATCGTCGGTATCTCCATACCTAGTTCAACCTCGTTACCGGCAAGTCTCTTTAATCGTTGTGTAATACAAGATCATGTGACTAACACTTAGTCACATTGCTTGCAAGGCTTGTTGTGATGTTGTATTACCGAGTGGGCCCTGAGATACCTCTCCGTCACACGGAGTAACAAATCCCAGTCTTGATCCATGCCAACCCAACAGACACCCTCGAAGATACATGTAGAGTACCTTTATAGTCACCCAGTTATGTTGCGTCAGTTGATACACACAAGGCACTCCTCCGGTGTCAGTGAGTTGCATGATCTCATGGTCATAGGAACAGATACTTGACATGAAGAAAACAGTAGCATTAAACTAACACGATCATATGCTACGTTTGTAGTTTGGGTCTTGTCCATCACACCATTCTCCCAATGATGTTATCCCGTTATCAAATGACATCTCATGTTCATGGCTAGGAAACCTTAACCATCTTTGATCAACGAGCTAGTCTATTAGAGGCATACTAGGGACATGGTTTTGTCTATGTATCCACACATGAATCTAAGTCTCCGATCAATACAATTATAGCATGGATAATAAACGATTATCATGAACAAGGAAATATGATAATAACTAATTTATTATTGCCTCTAGGGCATATTTCCAACATTTAGGTACTGTTGTGAACTCATTCTTTTTTGTATTCGTTTAATACCTACTGTATTCTAACTTCTCCATGGTTCATACCCCCCTGGTACAACCCATAGATACATCAAAATAGGTAAACAACTGAAAGAAAATAGAATATGTCAAAAATAGAACAGTCTGTAGCAATCTGAAAACTTCGTATACTCATGTAACTCAAACAATTTTGAAAAAATAGGAAAACCTGGGAATTTTGTATATCAATATTGTGTAAAAACTTTCAAACTCATTCGACGCTCTCAAAATATTATCAAATTCCTGGGCTGAGCGCAAAAGTTTCTGGTTTTCAGCAAGATTAAATCAACAACGACCATAGACCATCCCAAAGGACTTACTTGGCTGAAACACTAATTAAAACACAAAAACACAATTACTAGAGAAGTAATGATGTGGTAAACACTTAAAAACAGAAGAAAAAACAAAACATAAAAATGAACTTGGGTTGCCTCCCAACAAGCGCTATTGTTTAACGCCCCTAGGTAGGCAAAACGCAATAGATCTAGGTATTGTCATCTTTGGTATGCAATCAAAAAGTAGCTGTCATAATAGATTCGTAAGGCAATATTATATTCTTTCTAGGAAAGTGCTCCATGCTTTTCCTTAATGTGAATTGGAATCTAATGTTTCCTTCTTTCATGTCAATAATCGCACCAATTGTTCTAAGGAAAGGCCTACCAAGAATAATAGGACATGTAGGATTGGAATTTATATCAAGAACAATGAAATCTACGGGTACATAATTCATATTTCAACAACAAGAACATCATTAATCCTTCCCATAGGTTTCTTAATAGTGGAATCCGCAAGATGCAAATTTAAACAGCAATCATCAAGGTCATGGAAACCTAGCACATCACATAAAGTTTTTGGAATCATGGAAATGCTAGCACCCAAATTACAAAAAGAATAGAACTCATAATATTTAATTTTATTCTTAATAGTAGTTTCCCACTTATCATTAAGCTTTGTAGGGATAGAAACTTCCAACTCATGTTTTTCTTCAAAATATTTCATCATAGCATCGATGATATGTTTAGTAAAAGCCTTATTTTCATTATAAGCATGTGGAGAATTCATCATGGATTTCAACACAGAAATACATCCAATCAAAGATCAGCTATCATAATTAAAGTCCTTGAAATCCAAAAGAGTGTGTTCATTGTTATTTAAAGTTTTGACCTCTTCAATCCCACTTTTATCAATTATAGCATTAAGATCTAAAATCTCCGGATCATTGGGATGACTTTTAACTAATGTTGACTTATCTCCAGTCCCATATTTATCAAGATTTATATTGGAAAACAAAGATTTAATAGGAGTCAGATCAATCCCTTTGAGATCTTCATCATTATTATTACGAGAACACAACTTGTCAAGCCATTCACGCGTAGCATGTATTCTAGCGGTTCTTTCCTTAGTTTCATCAATAGAAATTCTCATAGATTTTAAAGAATCATTATTATCATGCTTGGGTGGAGTAGATCTAACTTTCAAAGAATCAATCTCAAGTCAAATTCTATCAACGTTCCTAGCCAAATCATCAATCTTGAGCAATTTTTCTTCAATCGTAGCATTGAAAACCTTTTAGGATCCAATAAATTATTTAACAATGTTCTTAAGATCAGAGGGCATCTTATTACAATTTCCATAAGAATTGTTGTAGGAATTACTATAATTATTAGAGGAATTACTAGGAAACGGCCTAGGGTTAAAATTACCTCTATATGCATTATTACCAAAATTGTTCCTACCAACAAAATTCACATCCATAGATTCGTTATTATTTCTAATCAAAGAATAAAAAGGAATATCATTAGGATCAATAGGAGCACTCTTACTAGCAAACAATTTCATCAATTCATCCATCTTTTCACTCAAAGTATTTATTTCTTCAATAGCATGCACCTTTTTACTAGTAGATCTTTCGGTATGCCATTGAGAGTAATTTTCCATAATGTTATCTAGGAGTTTAGTAGCTTCTACTAATTTGATTTCCATAAAAGTACCACCCGTGGCTGAATCTAAAAGATTCCTAGATGCAAAATTTAATCCCACAAACAAAATTTGTATAATCATCCAGAAACTGAAACCATGTGCGGGGCGATTTCTGCCATCCTCTCCCAAGATTATGCAACATGCTCATGATCAAGTTGCTTAAAATTCGTTATATAGTTCCTAAGGGAGATGATCTTAGTGGGTTGAAAGTACTTGGAGATAAAAGGCAAGTTTTAGCACGATCTCGTAATGAGAATAGGAATAGCTTCAATTTAACAATGTCATTATCCACATCTTTCTTCTTTTGCATATCACACAACTCAATGAAAGTATTTAGATGGGATGCGGCGTCTTCGCTAGGAAGGCCAAAAAATTGTCTGTCATAACAAGATTAAGCAAAGCAGCATTGATTTCATAAGATTCTGCACTAGTGGCGGGAGCAATCAGAGTACTAATAAAATCATTATTATTAGTATTGGAAAAGTCACACAACTTGGTATTCTCAGATATCGTGACAAAGCGAGCAATCAAGCACACAAGCAATCAAAAGGCAAATGAAAAGGCGAACGAAAGAAGGGCGAATAAAAAGGCAAATCTTTTTGGTATTTTTTGAAGATCTTTTTAGAACTGGGGGAGGGAAAACTAGAGGAAAATGGCAAATAATGTAAATGCAAGAGATGAGTTTGTGATGGGTACTTGGTAGGCATGATGTGTATCCTCCCCGGCAATGGCGCCAAAATTTCTTCTTGCTACCTCTTGAGCATGCATTGGTTTTTTCCTTGAAGAGGAAAGGGTGATGGAGCAAAGTAGATAAGTATTTCCCTCAATTTTTGAGAACAAAGGTATCAATCTAGTAGGAGGAACAAGCAAGTCACCAATGAATGCACCTACACAAACAATCAAACTCTTGCACCCAACGCTATAAGGGGGTTGTCAATCCCTTCACGGTTATTTGCAAGGATTAGATCTGAAAGAGATAGATGTAAAAGATTGCGGAAAGTAAAAGGTAAATACATCGCAGCAAGGTATTTTTGGTATTTTTGGTTTGGAGATCTGAAAATATATTATGGAAAGTAGACCGGGGGCCATAGGTTTCACTAGAGGCTTGTCTCTTGAAGGTAAGTATCATGGTGGATGAACAAATTACTGTCGAGAAATTGATAGAAAAGCGAATAATTATGACGATATCAAAGGCAATGATTATGCATATAGGCATCACATCCGTGTCAAGTAGACCAAAACGATTCTGCATCTACTACTGTTGCTCCACCCATCGACCGACTCCTTCCTGTATCTAGAGTATTAAGTTCATGAAGAATAGCGTAATGCATTAGGTAAGATGACATGATGTAGAGGGATAAATTTAAGTAATATGATGAAAACCCCATCTTGTTACCCTTGATGGAAACAATAAAATACATGCCTCGCTACCCCTAATTTGTCACTGGGTGAGGACACCGCAAGATTGAACCCAAAACTAAGCACTTCTCCCATTGCAAGAATTACCAATCTAGTTGGCCAAACCAAACCAATAACTCGAAGAAACTTGTAAAGATATGAAATCATGCGTATAAGAATCAAGAAACACTCAAATAATATTCATGGATAATCTAAACATAAACCCACAATTCATCGGATCTCGACAAACACACCGCAAAAGAGTATTACATCTAATAGATCTCCATGAAGATCATGAAGAACATGGTATTGAAGAACAAAGGGAGAGAAGAAGCCATATAGATAATAGCTATGGACCCATAGGTTTGTGGTGAACTACGCATGCATCATCGGAGGGGCAATGGAGTTGATGTAGACACCCTCCTTGACCGGAGCCCCCTCCGGCAGATTGCCGAAGAAGGCTCCAAGATTGGATCTCTCAGGAATGGAGGCTTCTGGCGGCGCAAAAGTAGTTTTGTGGCTCCCTTTGGTATTGGGGAATATTTGGGTATTTATAGGACGAAGATTAGGGCTAGGAGACCTGCCAGGAGGTGGCAAGCCTGCCAGGCGCGGCCAGGGGGTGGCCACGCCCCCCTGGCTTGTGACCTCATGGCAGATGCCCTATCGTGCACTCCAAGTCTGGTTGATCTCTTTCCTTCCATAAATATAATTCTGAAGGTTTTGTTCCGTTTGGAGTCCGTTTCATATTCCATATCTGCAATACTCGAAAACAAGGGAAAAAAAGAAACTGCCACTAGGCTCTAGATTAATAGGTTAGTCCCAAAAAGAATATGAAATAGCAAATTAATGCATATAAAACATCCAAAATAGATAATATCATGACATCATCAAAAATTATGGATACGTTGGAGATGTATCAAGGCTCAACTGAAGTTGTAAGGAAGTAGTATTTCTGGGTTGGTATATAGGATCTTCAAAAACATTAGCAAGCTTTTCTCTATGTCTTTTTCGTACTTAGTTAACACCTCTTCATTAACGGTATTTGGGTCAATGAACCCAATGTCATGGATTCCATCTCTAGTCAATTCAAAAATATTCATTACAAAACAATATAGTTAGGATAATTAATTACAACCAATGAAAGAGCTTAGCTAGAGACGTAAATTACAACAGAAACAAATCACTTACAGACAATAGCAACTAACGAGAGATTTGTCGAGTGCGTATTGATTGAGTAACTCATAAGTTCTTCATTTACAATCTAGAAATCTTTAGCATGGAATGCTCTGGCTTGACTTTCACCAGGAGGCTCTCGAGCCCGACCTTTACTTCTCTCAGGTACTACTGATGCAACTTGTACATTTGCATTGACAGAAGCTTCTCCTGCTCAGGACTGACCAGAGGCTTCCCGGGGACATGTTTCCATGATAGGTTCTTCTCATCCGTCATGGGGATTTCCTCAATGTCTACGAGTGCTTCAACAGTGATACTGATCTCTCTAGCATTATTTCTATCCTCGTCGGTTATGTTATAGGTACTCACCTTGAGTGGGGGCGTCGACTTCACTTCCTATTCTCTGAGATGGGGAACAGTTTTGCCACATTTATTACTACCTGCACTCTGCGACTGTTGTTTATTATATGACTAGCTAATAGAGCGATCATAGTCTGATCGCATTTTTGTCGCAGCTGGCGGTTTAGCAAGATTCAAAAAGTGTTGCATGAATTTCTCGGGTATTATCTCCATTGGCGGCGGGGACGCTTTCGGTCCAAAATGGGCCTGCGGTTCGGCAGCTACTATTAGATCAGTTTCCTCTTTAGTCCTCTCGTAAGCTATCTTGTTTTTGGTAGGAGGATCGGGTTTATTCTTTGGTGCTCTCTTCTGCTTTGGAGTCGGTTGATGCATCACAAATCGATATCGTGGACTCGTGCTGCACTCCGTCTCGGGGTGGGGTGGATTCGGCGGGGACGGTGGACTCGCGTTGCACTCCGTCTCGGGGTCGGGTGGATTCGGCTGGGGCGGCGGACACGCGCTATGCTCCGTCTCGCGGTGGGGTGGATTCGGCGGGGGCTGTGTACTTGGAGGAGCAGTCGGTGGCCTTGGCACCTAGTTTGGAAACACGATGCATTCCTTACTTCAAACAATGAGACACCGTATGATTTCTCCTAGTGTACTCTGCCATTCACCTCCAGGATAGTCAAGCTCTAGTGATTCATATCTCGGCAGAACTTCATCCACCCCGACATGATCATAGCCAGGTGGAATCAGATTGCCGTGGATGGTTGGTCCAGGTGGACTCGGTATAGCATAACCGTCCGCCACCTTCACGAATATGTTCTTCATCTTCATGTGTAGCTAACAAGTTGTTGTCTCTTGGATATCATCCACGGGGTAGTGAGCCAGCAGTGCATCATTGGTCGGGACCCCATGAAACCCACGCTGCTTTTCGGCATAGATGATGGAATGGTACCATCGAATGCTAGATCTGGTTGCTCCTGCCGCTGTGACGCACTTTGTTGGCTAAGTCTGTTGATCTACTCCTGCCGTGGCATGTATTTGTGTTCCAATTCCGCGTTATTTGGTTCTACCATTTGAATCCGTTCTAGTTCGTGCTTCCTCTTTCTCTTACGGCCTTTGTAAGTATCGTTCCACTCCGCAAACCCCTCAACCCACGGAACAAGGTCTTTGCCTCGTGTTCGTCCCGGGTGTTCAGGATTCTTGAGGGTGCTTGTAAGCTCCTTGTTCCCTCTCTCAGGCTGGAACACCCCCATTCGAGCCTCTTCTATTGCTTTAAGCAAAGCGTTTGAGGCGTCTTTAAGACTTGCTAGTACAATAATCTCCCCTGTTTTTGGGTCCAACTTTCCCCCATGTGCCTTAAACCATGTCCTCCACCTTTCGGGCCATCCCGTTGTTTTTGGAGTGACCCCTGCGACAATCGTGGTTGCCTCAAATTCATCCCACTTAGGCAACCTAACCTTTTAGCCACATGTCCCCAGCTTATGGTGATGTTGTTTATTGTCAGTATTTATCTTGTTCTTTCTCGACCGTTCCTTAGCTGCTTCTGATTCCTTGAACTCCACAAATATGTCCCAATGATCTATTGACTTCTCTAGTTGTCCAATTAATTGTGGAGTCTTCTGTCCATTGTTGGTGTATTTGGTCCATATTATTTTCTTAAAAGTCTGGAATTGTATGGCCCTCTTCTTAAGAGCACACTTCTTGACTTTCTCCCATTGGAGATCTGGCAAACTCTCTGTTAGGTTGAAATGTGAAATGAGCGTCTCCCAAAGTGTATCCTTTGCTTTTTGGTCGATAAAACTAACTCCTTGACCTTCCTTTGGCTTATTCCATTCTTGAACACTGATCGGGATTTGGTCCCTAACAATAACTCCGCATTGAGCTATAAATTTTTCTGCATTCTTTTTAGGAGCAATAGGTTCACCTTCTTCTCTAATTACATCGATGTTGAACTTTACGCCAGCGTCCAACTATTTGGCCGGGCCTCGTTTAACCCTTGTAGAAGATTTGCTCGATCTGAACGGCTAAACAAAGAAGATTCGTTAATATATATACAAATCAATTAATACATGTAATGATTGCTAGAAGCCTTATATATACCTCGCCGGACTTCGTTAATTGAAGGACATTTCCTTCGTCATCATTGTTGGTGTTCCCTTCGTCTCTTGGTTCTTCCTCAATTCCCTCACCAGAATCGTTCACATATTGGATCGTATCTAGTTCAATCTTTGGGTTTTCCCGTATCATCTCAAAGAGATCCTCTTCATGGTCTCTCCTTCTACCATCCATAGCTTTAACAAATCCATAAGAAAGGTATATAATACAATTGAGTATTTAAATTATAATGCATTGATTGTTTCGAGCAACATCATCATATAATATCACTAATATATCTCGAATAATCCGGTTAATGCATCATCGAACATTATCAAATATTGTCACTAATACACCTCGAATATTATTAACATATAACATCAGTACTACAACTCGAATACAACGCGGGCGGGCGGTCGACACCCAAAGAGAAGGAACCATCACGAAATCATAGCTCGGGTGAGATCCCTGAAGAACCTGCCAGCTATTGGAGAACCTGGCATCCAACAAAGCCATGTAGCGTCGGACGTGCCCGTCCTCCGCCCTAACATGGCGATGTACCTCCTCCCTAGGGGCCAGCTCCCACTGCACCGACAGTGGTCGACACGACCACCACCAAAGAACCTTCGGGTCGACGACGGGAGCCTGATTCCTCACCAAGCTACGCGCCCCGAAAGGTAGCACCTCCTAGTGCCAGCTAGGCGGAGCAGATCCTGGACATGGCCCCTCTCAAGCAGGTGGTCGCCGCCGAGTCGACGACGAGGATGCGGGTTGGGCATCGTCGACTCGAGAACTTATAAACAACGATTGTCATTTTATTATGCTACTCATATTTATAAATAAATTCAGCAAGATCTAAACACATCTAAACATATATCTAGACATCAAACATCCAAACATTTAAACATCTATCAAACATCTAAACATCTAAACATCTGAATGAATTTGGGGATCAAGGGCCTCACCTTGACGAACTGGCCGGTCGGACGGGAAAAGCTGGAGGCAGGGGGTCGATGGAGGCGGCGACACCGGGGTAACATTAGCAACATTTCAAGACACATAAATAAACAAATGTTACTTTTACTAAATGTGAGACCTATCTCAAATAAACAAATACACTGCTATTCTAATGTGAGAATAACATTCTTGTAACAAACTATAAATATAAGTATGCCTTCAATTCAAAATCATGGTCTTGATTTTACTTTATCTGCCCAACCATTTCTTTCGGTTACATGTCATAGCAAAAGAGGGCAAACACATTAAAATTCAATGCGGCGATAGATGTTGTCCTACTATCTAATCTTTGATCTTGTGCATTTAACTTACTCACGCCCGTTCTCCTATGTTCCAAATTCAAAATGTATCTCACTAAAAATCATGTGAAGGACCTATTATGTGAGTTTCATTTTTCTGTGAACAGTGTATTGTGCGGATTTGCTATCCTAATATAGTGAGTTTCATTCTTCTCTCAATAGTGTTGACCTCATATTTTTGTGGGTGGCATTGACTAATTTCTTATTTGTTAGATGATGATAACCTCATCTCACTATTTCCTTTTTATGGAAATTAATAACATGATGAGCATTTAACCTGACAGTGAGTGAATCCCCACCACCTCCTAACTCGAAGAAGTAATGATATTGGCAACTATATTACTGAAAAAAGTATTTGATTTGCCGTCGAACTGCTTGAAATTGAAGTATTGAACCGGTTGTGAAAATTAGTTGAATTTGGCAAAAGGCAGGTCGGCGACCATGGCGCCGCCGCCACACGCGCTCGGGCATGTCTAGGGGCCGGGCACGACGAGGTCGGGGCGGCCGAACAGAGAGGGGGGAAGGAGGTGGAGAATCACCCTGGGAGGAGTGGGCACAGCAGGGGCTCGTCGGCGAGCAGCAGGGGTGGGCCGACATCGAGGTCTACCGGCGAGGAGCGGCGACGGAGCCGAGCAGCCTTGCGGCATGTTGTGGTTTCGGCCTCGGGGGGAGAAAATGAGGAGGGACCTCAGGCTTTAAATACACCGGGATTCTTTAGTCCCGGGTGGTGGATGCAACCGGGACTACACGTCTATTTTCGGCGGCCCAAATCCCGCGCGGGAAGGGACCGTTAGTCCCGGTTGCATCCACCACCCGGGACTAATTGCCAATTTTTGATTTTTGTTGTTTTTCTTTTCTAAACAAGACAATTTTAGTTTTTATATTTGGAATAACTTTTATAATATTTTCAGTTTTTGAATGAGTCTTTTTGCTTTAGGTCAAAAAATTATAAACTTTGTGTTAGTGCTAGTAGTTTTCCTATTTAAATAGTTTAAATTTGAATTCTTTTGAAATTTATGTGAATCACTAGTTTAAAATTAGATTTTTGGAGTGATTGTTTTTCTATTGTTTAATATTAGTATGTTTTATCATTATGTTGAATCTAGGAATATTTAGGATACTTTAAATAGGTGTTTCAATCAAAACCAGATTTTTTTAACTCTTTTAGTTTTATACCTTCATCTGTTACAAAGGCATTTCATTTTTTTTAAATTATCTCAACTCCTAACTTTTTTTGCATTCAATATGCACTACTCAAAGCCACATCCTAAAATTTCAAACATTTTCTAACTTCATTAGCTATATTTCATGCTTTTAATGATTTTTTGCGCTGAATGACCCTGAAATTGAGAAGCAATACAAATGAACTCTGAAAAGGTTGAAACTTGGCATGGTATCATCATTTCACACACATAGCATGTGCTAAAAAAGTTGAGAGCGTTATAACGAAAACTGGATGCACTTCGTCCACAAACTGGACCATCTCCTTCGAAGTATGAGGGTTTCGGACGAAAACTCGTCTGTTACAAAGGAATTTCATTTTTTACTTATTTCAATTGCAGAGTTTTTTTGCACTAAATACGCACCATTCAAAGCCACATCCTCAAATTTCAAACAATCTCCAACTTCATTTGCTATCACTACTGGAATCAGGTGCTTTGCCGTCTGCCATGGCGGACGGAAAGGGTAGGTCCATTGACGGCAAAGCCTTTACCATCCGCCAGCAGACCACATTTTCGGCACTGTGAACTCTTGTCAAGGGGTGTTTTCCCATCTGCAAGGATGCAGCAGACAATGAAGATTTTTTGCCATCAGCCTACAGACGGCAAAGTGGCTGTAGAGCCTAGCACTGGAGTTAGGGCCATTAGGAGCTAACGGTAGCCTTTGTCGTATGCCACCGACGGCAAAGAATATATTTTTATTAAAAAATGATGTTTGGCCCCTACTTCCATTCTACGTGTGTTCTTCCTACTCGCTCATGTTCGTTTGGTGTTCTTCATGGTCGTTCGGTCTTCTTTATGCTCGTTCTTTGAACGGACATGGCGACTTGAGGTGATGAACCCCCGTGGTGTCGACGCGAAGAGCAGCCACGGATGGCAAAGTGAGGCAGGCGGCCATGGTTGGTTCTGTGGTGGCGCGAGGCAGGGACCGGCTTCCCGATGGTGCGGGCGGCGTCGGCCTCTGGCTCAGGGGCCACCAGCATTGGCGCGACAAAGGGGGAGACAGGGGCCTCCGACTCAAAGGCAAGCGATGGCATGAGGCAAGGGGGTGGCGGCGGCATCCCACTTTGGGGCTGTCGATGGCGGCAGCGATGGGGTCTGAATGGTGGCACAAGCGGCATCGACGGCATGTGGCCAGAGCGGGGGCGGCCGATGCCTGGCGGCATGAGCGGCAGCGGCCGATGGCTGGTGCCGCGAGCGGTGATGGCGGCGGAGGTTGGTGGCACGAGCAGCGGCAGAGGCTGGTGGTGCGATCGGCGGCAGAGGCTGGTGGTCGATCTGGCTTGAAGGGGCGAGGTGGGGCGAGCGGCGAGGGCACCGGCGGCCGCTGAGGAGAGCTGCGCCCGCGGCTGACGTGAGGAGCATCGAGGGAGAGAGATTGAGGTAGTAGTTGGGGTGTTCGTGTTGTGACTTGTGAGCGAGAGAACGTGCGTGGGCAGGATGAGGGAGAGAGAGTGTGTGGTGGGGTCGGTTACATGAGTGGTTGGGGTGGGCTGCGCGTGGGTTTGGTTTCATCTGCGTGCTGTGTGTGGAGGAGATTATGACATGTCATCGATTCGTGGGATCGATCCATGTGTTGTGTTTCTTCTTTGCCCTCTACAAAAGAAATGCAGATGGCAAAGACATTCTTGTCTCTTTGTCATATGCCTTTAGGGTCTTTTCCATCTGCTGGCATACAGCAAAGAGCTGGCAGATGGCAAACAAAACCTTTGCCATCAGTAAGCTCTTTGCCATCTGTTTTTGGCAGCTGACCGCAAAGAGCATCTTTGCCATCTTCCAATAGACGGCAAAGAACCAGCAGATGGCAAATAACCTGATTCTAGTAGTGTATCATTCATGCTTTTAATGATTTATTTTTTTGCGTTGAATCACCCTGAAGTTGAAAAGAAGTACAAATGAACTCTGAAAAGGTTGAAACTTGGCATGGCATCATCATTTCACACACATAGCGTGTGCTAAAAAGTTGAAAGGGTTAAAACAAAAACTGGAGGCACTTCGTGTACAAATTGGACCATCTACTTTGAAGTATGAGGGTTTCGGATGAAAATTCATGTGTTACAAAGGCATTACATTTTTTTAAACTTATTTCAACTACAGATTTTTTTTGCATTCAATATGCATCATTCAAAGCCACATCCTCAAATTTGAAACATTTTCTAACTTCATTTGCTATTATTCATGCTTGTAATGATATTTTTTGCATTGAATGACCCTGAAATTGAAAAGCAATACAAATGAAATCTGAAAAGGTTGAAACTTGACATGGTATCATCATTTCACACACATAGCATGTGCTAAAAAGTTGAGAGGGTTACAACAAAAATTCGATGCATTTCGTGTACAAACTGGACCATCTCCTTCGAAGTATGAGGGTTTCAAACGAAAACTCGTCTCTTACACACGCATTTCATTTTTTAACCTATTTCAACTCCAGACTTTTTTGCATTCAATATGCACCATTCAAAGCCACATCCTCTAATTTCAAACATTTTCTAACTTCATTTGCTATTTTTCATGTTTTCAATGATTTTTTTTGCGCTGAATGACCCTGAAATTGAAAAGCAGTACAAATGATATCTAAAAAGGTTGATACTTGGCATGGTATCATCATTTCACAGACCTATCATGTGCTAAAAAGTTGAGAGTGTTACAACAAAAACTAGATGCACTTCATATACAAACTGGCCTATCTCTTTTCCTTCACGTGTGTCCCTTTGCGCTGTAACCATGGACAATATTCATCATTTAACAGGACGCTTGGGTCAGTCTTCACTCTGAAGGGAGGATTTCATGAAACTTATCATAATCTTCTGACATGTCTTTCTTGTCCTTCACTCCCACAATGTTTCTTTTCCCTAAAAGAACTATGTGGCGCTTTGGCTCACCATATTATGTATTTGCTTCCTTATCTTTCCTTTTTCTCCGTTTTGTAGACATGTCCTTCACATAGAAAACCTACGCCACATCATTTGCTAGGACGAATGGTTCCTCTATGTACCCAAGGTTGTTGAGATCCACTGTTATCATTCCGTACTTCTGGTCTACCTTTAGCCCTATCAGATTGATCCATTTGCACCGAAACAAAGTTATCTGTAATTCAGGTTCATAGTCAAGTTCCCATATCTCATCTATGTAGCCATAATATGTGTCCTTTTTCCTATTGTAGTTTGTTGCATCAAAGCGGACACCACTATTTTGGTTGGTGCTCTTTTTATCTTGAGCGATAGTGTAAAATGTATTCCCATTCATCTCGTATGCTTTGAAAGTCAATATAGTCGAAGATGGTGATTTGGACAACAAGTACAGCTCATCTCCAACACTGTCGTCATTCATCAGATGTGTTTGCAACCAACCGCCAAAAGTCCCCATGTGTTCACGTGTAATCAAGTCATCAGACTACTCCGGGTGTTTGGAGCATAGAATATTCTTGTGTTCATTTATATACGGGGCCACCAAGGTAGAACCATGTAGAACTACGTAGTGTGCTTGAGTGAAAGAATGCACGTCCCTACATATTATTGCTTTCTTTCCTAGTGTGCCTTTTCCACTCAGTCTCCCCTCATGCCACAATTCAGGAACACCAATTGGCTTAAGCTCAGGAATATAGTCAACACAAAACTCAATAACCTCCTCTATTTCATGGCCCTTGGAGATGCTTCCTTCTGGTCTAGCACGGTCATGAACATATTTCTTTAATACTCCCATGCACCTCTCAAAGGGGAACATATTGTGTAGAAATACAACCCAGAATGGCAATCTCTTCGACTAGGTGATCTAGGACGTGCATCATGATATTGAATAAGGATGGTGGAAACACCAACTCGAAACTGAAAAGAAATTGCACCAAATCATTTTGTAATCTTGGTAGGATTTCTGGATCGATTACCTTCGGAGAAATTGTATTGAGGAATGCACATAGCTTCACAATGGCTAATTGAACATTTTCCAGTAGAAGCCCCACAATGCAACCAGAAGTAACTGCGTCATAATCACGTGGTAGTCATGAGACTTTAGGTTTTGAAATTTTTTCTCTACCATATTTATTATTCCCTTTATATTCAACGAGAGGCCAGACGGGACCTTCATACTAAGCAAACATTCAAAAAATATATCCTTCTCTTGTTTGGCAAGAGGGTAGCTGGCAGGACCTTCATAATGCTTTGGATGCATGTTGTCTTTTTCGCGCATACGTTGCTGCTCCTCCCATGCCTCCGGTGTATCATTTGTCTTCCCATACACGCCCAAGAAGCCAAGCAGGTTCATGCAAACATTCATCGTCATGTGCATCACGTCGATAGCAGAGCAGACCACTAGGACTTACCAATACTCTAGCTCCCAAAATATAGAACTCTTCTTCAACATGGGTGCATGCACGTCAGCATCATTCCGAACAGAGTGACCACCGGGACCCTTTCCAAAGATTACTTTTAAATCCTTAACCACATGGAATATATCATCACCACTATGGTGGCCAGGCTTCTTCCGGTTATCTGCCTCACCTTTGAAATGCTTGCCTTTCTTTCTTAAGGCATGCTTGATTGGAAGAAAACGACGATGTCCCAGGTACACAACCTTCTTACATTTAACCAAGTATTACCATCACTCTAATCTAAACAGTGCGTGCATGCATTGTATCCCTTGTTTGTCTATTCTGAAAGGTTACTAAGAGCAGGCCAATCATTAATGGTTACAAACAGCAACGCTCATAGGTCAAATTCCTTATGTTCATGCTCATCCCATACACGTACAACTTTAAAATCCCACAACTGTAAAAGTTCATCAACTAATGGCATTAGGTACACATAAATGTCATTTTCGGGTTGCTCAAGGCCTTGGATGAGCACTGGCATCATGATGAATTTCCGCTTCATGCACAACCAAGGAGGAAGGTTATAGATACATAGAGTCATAGGTCAAGTGCTATGATTGCTGCTCTGCTCCCCAAAAGGATTGATGCCATCTTCACTTAAACCAAACCATAAGTTCCTTCCGTCGTCTGTAAAGTCCGGCCACTTTATCTCGAGTTTTCTCCACTGCAACCCATCAGCGGGTACTCTCAACTTCCCGTCTTTCTTACGGTCATCGTTGTCCCATGGCAACAACTTGGCATGTTTGTTTTGGAACAAACGTTTAAACCCTGGTATTATAAGAGCATACCACATCACCTTGGCAGGAATCCTCTTCCTGGGGGTGCTCGCCCTTAACATCATCAACAGGGTCATCGCCCCTAATCTTATTACGCAATGCACCACATACTGGGCATGCATTCATATTCTGGTACTCCTAACCGCGGTAGATGATGGAGTCAATAGGGCATGCATGTATCTTCTGCACCTCTAATCCTAGAGGGCAGACAACCTTCTTTGCTTCGTACGTACTTTTGGGAAATTCGTTGTCCTTTGGAAGCTTATTCTTCATTATTTTCATTAACTTTTCAAATCCCTTGTCCGATAGACCATTCATTGCCTTCCATTGTAGCAATTCCAATGTGGTATCGATCTTTGTGTTGTCATCTTCGTAATTTGGGTATAATCCTTTTTTTGTGATCCTCTAACATGCGCTGCAACTTCAACTTCTCCTTTTCACTTTCGTAGTTTCTCTTTGCATCAGCAATGGCCCGACCAAGATCATCAATAGGTTCATCTGATGCCTCAACTTTTTCTTCTTCATTCTCTTCCCCCATTGTAGTATGATCATGTTCAGGAAACCCAGGATAGTTTCCATCACCCTCTTCTTCTTCATTCTCTTCCATTAGAACCCCTCTTTCTCCATGCTTGGTCCAACAATTATAGCCAAACATGAAACCGGATGTAAAGAGGTGGACGTGAAATTTTTTTGTGATAGAGTAAGTCTTATCATTCTTACACACACCACATGGACAACACATAAAACCATCCCGCTTGTTTGCCTCAGCCGCATGCAGAAAACTATACACGCCAGTAATGAACTGGGGAGAGCATCGGTCATCGTACATCCATTGCCAGTTCATCTTCATTACAAAACGTCGAAAATACCAAATTAGTACAAATTCATACATAAAGCTCATACACACTTATTCTCATAAAACAACATACAACTATCTATCTAAAACGTTTAAATGCAACAACAAATGCAATCAAAATCGCAACTAAGGTAACAATTGAACCAACAACATAATCATACCAAGCCTCTTTACTAATGGCATATTTTCTAATCTTTCTAATCTTCAAGCGCATTGCATCCATCTTGATCTTGTGATCATCGACAATATCGACAACATACAACTCCAATTTCATATTCTCTTCTTCAACTCTTTTTAATTGTCCTTTCAAATTCTCGTTTTATTTTTCACCTAAATTTAACTTCTCGATAATAGGGTCGGTTGGAATTTCCAGTTCAACTACCTCCTAGATAAAAATATGTATGTCAACTTGATGGTCATAATTGTCATTAACACGATCGAAATGCAACAAATAGTTACAACAGAGAATATACCACATCCGAATTAGGACGAGGGCCAATGGGCATGGATACCAAAACCATGGCACTATGTATAACAAACAATCATACAAGTAAGAATATTATACAAATAAGTATCTAATCATACGGATACGATTTTCTTTTATAAAAAGGATAAGAACAAGAGGCTCACCAAGGTGGTGCCGGCAATGGGAAGGTGCAGGTGATCGACTGTGGTTAGGAGGAGGACGGGAAGGCACTAAGTAAACCACACCTACACATATGCAAGCCAAGAACTTAATTTGAGCTCAGATTGCATATAAATCAAATAAACTCCCACATAATTGCTACTAAACAAAAACCCACAAATCACTATAATTATAGAGCATTGGACGAGCTAATATAGCAATGAGAGATGAAAGGACAAAGTCGCTAACCTTTGTCAATATTTGGATGGATGGGGTGCCTCAAATCTTGACAAATCTTGGCAAAAATGGAGGATGAGCTCGAGCAAGGGAAAAGAACATAGGAGAGAAATATGAAAACAGAGAGCTTCGGCTTGGGCTGGACGAAGCACTATTTATAGTGATACCTTTGGTACCGGTTGGTATTACCAATCGGGACTAGAGATAGATCTTTCGTCCCGGCTGGTATTACCAACCGGGACTAAAGGGGCTCACGGGGGCCCTAGCCTGGCGCAACCCTGCCACCACCTCTTTATTCCCTGTTGGTTAACCAATCGAGACTAAAGGGTCCTCACGAACCGGGACTAATTATTATCCTCACAAACCGGTACTAGTGGGCACATTAGTCCCGGTCCAAAACACGACCGGGACTAATGCTCTGGTCCAAAGGCATGTTTTCTACTAGTGGCGTATTAGAATAACACCATATGATACGCATCAACAACCTCTAATGTCACCTCGATACTCCAATGTCACCACAAGTATCCATGAGTTAGTTATATGATACACATCAAACAATTTCAGATTCATAATACTCAATCCAACACAAAGAACTTCAAAACGTACCCCAAGATTTCTATCGGAGAACAAGACATGAAAACCTGCAATCAACCCCTATGCATAGATCCCCAAGGTCACCGGAATTCGCAAGTTGATGTCATAACATATATCAAGTGAATCACTTGAATACCCTAATGTCACTACATGTATCCGCATGCAAGTCATTTATCAAATGCTCTCAGATCCATAAAAGTATTGAATCCGGTAATAACAAAATCTCAAAGGGAAAACTCAATTCATTACAACAAGATAGAGAGGGGAAAACACCATATGATCCAACTATGTTAACAAAGCCCGTGATACATCAAGATCGTGCCATATCAAGAACACCATAGAGAGAGATTAAACACATAGCTACCGGTACAAACCCTCATACCCAAGGTGGATTACTCACACATTATCATGGTGAGAAATAGAGAGTTGTTGATGGAGAGGTGCAGCCCCAAAAAGATGGAGGTGATGGCGGCCACGGCGCCGGCGACGGGCGGCGTCCCCTTGCCCCCCTTCTTCCTTGGTCTCTGTGCTGCAATGGAGGATCCTCACCCTTCTTGGCGGCAGCCAAGGGAGAGGCAAATTCATGGATTTTAGTGGCTCTCCCAAAAATACGGTTTTTCTCTCCTTGTATGTGCCTCTATGGTGCTCTATGGCCCTCCGATGGATGGAACCTTGATCCAATGGCTCTTGAGCACCTCTAGAACCTTCCTAGGGAATCCTCACAACTCTCATGAGTCCACAAAGTCGTGGCTTGGCTGAATACATCATATATGGTAAGAGTTGGACTCAATCACGTCATCAATTCTCGTAATCCCGTAATCAGATATTTTCCTCTGATAAAACGGGTCTACAGATGGTATCCGAACTCCGTTTTGGACAAAATTTGAGTCCAGAATTAATGACATACAGTTCCCCCACACTTTCCTAGTTTTCGCCTTTTCCATTTTATGCCATATTCGGGGGTCAAACTAACGATCTCTAAAAACTGTGTCTAGATAGATTTCAGGAAGACCGAGTCCTCCTCCAACAAGGCTCCTTTTGCGTTTTCTCGCCAATTTCCAATAAATTCCTACACTTGAATTTGTAAAACAAGAACTTGTGCAGTTTTGCAACTATTAATAGGTTAGTTGCAATAAATCATAAAATCACAATAAAAACATAGGCAAATATGACATGAATACTTCATAGATTACCGATACGTTGGAGACATATCACTTGTTTCCAATTACCTTGTGATCAAACTATCTGTTACCTATAATTTCAGTGCTTGCAGAAATTACCTTGCTGAAAATTGTTTGTCATTTCCTTCTACCCCTCGTTGGGTTCGACACTCTTACTTATCAAAAGGACTACGATTGATCCCCTGTACTTGTGGGTGATCAGGACTCTTTTCTGGCGCCGTTGCTAGGGAGTGAAGCGCTCTTGGTAAGTGAAAATCAGTAAGGAAAAACTTATACTACATGCTGAAATTTATTGTTACTTGTTACTATGGAAAACAATCCTTTGAGGGGTTTGTTCGGGGTATCTTCACCTCGACCGGAACCATAATTAGTTGCCCCTCATCCTACTTCACCTATTGAAAATATTGGTTATGAAATTCCTTCGGGTATGGTAGAACAACTGCTTCCTAAACCTTATGCAGGAGATGGAACTGAACATCCTGATATGCACCTTTTATATGTGAACAAATTTTTTGGATTATTCAAGCTTGCAGGTTTACTCGGAGATGAAGCTAAGAAGAAGTTGTTCCCTTATCTTTGAAGGTAAAAGCATTAAGATGGTGTAGGCTATGTGATGATCTTGGGTCATGGAACTAGACTTGTTTGCAATTGGAATCCCACCAAAAGTTTTATCCCATGCATCTAGTTCATTGTGATCGGAATTATATATATATAATTTTTGCCCTCGTGAAGGAGAAAGCATCGCTCTAGCTTGGGGGAGTCTTAAATGAATGTTATATTCATGCCCCAAATCATGACATCCCGAGAGAAGTTATCATTCAGAATTTTTATGCTCGGCTTTCTCATAATGATCAATCCATGCTCGATACTTCTTGTGTCGGTTCTTATCTGAAGAAAACTATTGAATTCAAGTGGGATCTCTAAGAAATAATTAAACACAACTTTGAAGATTGGGAACTCGACGAAGGTAATGAGCCAGGTATAAATCTCGAGTTTGATTGTGTTAAATCTTTTATGAATACCGATACTTTTCACAAGTTTAGCACTAAATATGGAATTGACTCTGAGATAGTAGCCTCTTTATGTGAAGCATTTGCTACTCACATTGATGTCCCTAAGGAGAAGTGGTTTAAATATCACCCCCCTATTAAATAAGAAATTGAAGAACTGGTCATAGCTAAAGATGAAACCATTATTTACAATGTTGATCTAGTTGTTCCTACCACTTATATTGAAAAAACACATTTCCCTATTAGGATAAAGGAACATGCTAAGGTATCAACTATGGCTCGTAAGAGTAATATAAGAGCACCTAAGCCCCCTGAACACATTAAAGTAAAACCTAGTGTTGTTATGGTTAAAGATCTCTCCTTATGGTGGCTAGTTAAGGTGGCCAGTTACGGTTATGTAAAGAAAATAATTTTTCACACGAATTACGAAAACCACCAAAGGAGCAATTGTTTTTTCACAAATTCAACATGGGTAGTTAATGTGGGACATAATTATCGACATGACGTAATAATGTTTAATGTCCCACATGTCGGTGCAAGGATGTACCGACACATGTCGGGGATGTATGGAGCTCGGCTATAAGTGGACCATCTGCAAGGAAGGTGGTAATGGGCCTCTCATGGGCTAGTCTAGTAACTTTTGAATAAGTTATGTGGGCCTTAATAAAGACTTTGACTGGGATGATCTTTTTAACTAAATGGATTATTGGGTCATGCCACATCTTGTCACTTCCTAGGCACATGTCATCCTTTGAGTGGATGGCCCTTTCTAACAAATAGTTGACATGTAGCTCTCTTTGCGAGTTAGAGGCCAATATGTGGAGGATCATTAGTTGGCCATGTCCTGAATGGGTATCGGATCCGAAACTCACACCTGATAGGTTAACGGCAACCCATTACGATGGCTGCCACGTGTTGGTTACCCTTCATGAACACTACCATCGCATGGCATTTGCTTTCATGGAAGTGCACACTTCCATGATGAAAAAATGATTATTTTCATGAAACACATCTACGACAACACAAGTATGACTATCTTGATTATGTCATAAAACCTCATGAATTTGTATGGGTGATAGAAGACGTGACTTACTATGACAAACGTGTATCATCACTAAGACGGAGCGACCATGGAATGGAATGTGTCCTTTGTTTGATCAAATGCCCAAAAATGTCTTCGGCAGTCTAGTTTATATCCAAATTGGGGATGCAAGACATGCTCTATTATGGAAAGACCAATGAATGGATATCTTATCTACTGCATACATCTCCCGTTTGGTGGTTGATAAGGTCAAAACTAGATGGAAAAAATGAGCATGGCGAGGGAGGCGTTGAATAGACTTGCTAGCTCATAGATGTGGGCGTTTGTCTCTCAGCTCAAGGCCTAGCTCAATTTCACATATTATGGCAGGTTGTTAACCCGATAAATCTTAGTAACAACTACCTTGACGATTTCATTTGAAAGTGGACTAGCTCAGGAGACTACTCAACAAAGTCAGTTTACGATGTGCTATGATCTCTGCAACCTAGAGATGGGATGTTCATCGCGGAGGATGGCCCAAAGAACTGGTGGTTGCACTTAGGGAAGCATTTTATGAAGAGAATGAAGAAGATGATGATTATAATCGCTTGTAGCCTTTGGAAGTAGGACAACGCCTGGGTGTTTTCGAACAGAGAGCAATAAATAGTCTGTCTCGGCCCTTGTAGATCACATCTTTGATGATTTAGGGATTGGAAGGAAACCAATGCGGTGTGCCTTGATAGTTTAGTGAGAATTTAACTTTAGGGTAACTTTGTTGTGGCGTGGCGACAACTTTGTTCGCATTGTATGCATGCAATCTTGTGGTTTTTTGAGAATTTAGCTTCAATTTAACTTAGGTGTAGTGTATCAGTAACTTTGTTCTCTTCGCATTCAAGAGATCTAGTAGTCAAAACTTCTGTCTCCTAGAAAAATATGGCATGTTGGCAGCTAGTGATGCTCTAAAATCACATTGTATAGTCTGATTAGAGCATCTTAAATAGCTCTCATACATGTAAAAATATTCATTTAAGGGGAGTTTAGCCAAAAATAGCCCTCCAGCAGATCATGTGGGTTGGATGATTAGGAAAACAAAGGTATCCCTATCCCATCAGGTTCAAGTCTTAGACTTTACACTGGTGTTCATATTTTACTGGATTTATTCTGGTCCTTACCGATGATCTGTGTGCAATGGGAGAACACGTTCCCGTCGACTACGCGGGAATGTGTCGAGACTTCGTTAATCTCTAGATAATGTGTCTGCTTAATCCTCATAGGGTAAGATGTGCGTGTGTGCATTCATATGAGTGAGTATATGTATGTATGAACGTATGCATGTGTACTCTTAAAAAATGCATCCCATTATCTTGATTTTATTTATGGGATCCCATATACTTCCTCAAAAGCCTCAACCAAATTTCATATATTGTGGTTCTTGATGCCCTCTGAGGGAGTATCAAGTATGTGCATTAGCATAACAATGTCTAAACTATTATAATGATATCATACTCATACGTCCCCAATGGATATATAATTTTTGATTCTTCGTGGCTATTATATTATCATTCTAGGATACTTTTTAAGAATTTTCTTGCTAATTTATATTCCCTTTGTTCGTTTATATAAGGTGCATTTGTTTTTCCAAAAGTCAAACAAGGTCATGTTTGACCGAGTATTTTTAAAAATATATTAATACCCACAATACAAAATTTATTTCATTTGATACATCATAAAAATTAGTTTCATATTTTATCTATTTTATATTGCAACTGTTGTTAGTTTATTCTATAATCTTGGTCAAGCATTCAAATGGTAGACTTGCACGAAAACCCATATACCATATATTCTGGAATGGAGGTAGTATTATTTTTGAGCACTAACATATTAACCCAGTGCCAAGTGCTAGTTGTTGCTTTCTGCTTGTTTTTGGCATTTTAGGAATACTGTACCAAACGAAGTACAAATACCCCAAAACGTTTTGATGATTTTTTCTACATAAGAATAAGATCTGGTAGCTTCATCGGGAGACCGGAGGCCACACGGGATGGCGCCAAGCCAACACGGCGTGCCTAGGGCCGTGGCCGTGGACCCTGATGGCGTGGGGGCACCTCCCATGGCCTGTGGCCCTCATCTCTTTGCTATAAATTCACATATATTGGGAAAATCCTAGAGATCCTCCCAAAATACTCTCTCTACCACCGCAAGTCTCTGTTCCGCCGTGTGCCCATCTAGAGCCCAGTTTCAGTGCACTGTCGGAGGGGGGATCAATCAGAGAGGGCCTCTACATCATCCTTGTTTCTCCCACGGTGATGTGTGAGTAGTTTGCCACAGACCTACGGGTCCGTAGTTAGTACCTAGATGACTATCTCTCTCTCTTGATCTTCAATACAATGATCATCACATCTTCGCTTTGATTTATCCGATGTAATTCTGTTGTGCGGTGCGTTTGTTGGGATCCGATGAATTGTTGGTTTCCGTTCAGATTATTCATGAAAAATGTTTGAGTCTTATCTAAAATTTATTATGATTCTTATTTGAACGGTCAGTATAGCTTTGTAAATCTGTCCAATGTATTGAAATAGGTTGGCCAACTAGATTGATATTCCTTTAGTGAGAGGGGTGTGTTGTAGTGGGTTCAATCTGGTGGTTCTCTATATCCCAGTGACAGAAAGGGAGAAGACACATCTTTGTATTGTTGCCACTAAGGATAAAATGATGGATTTAGTTCATATTAATTGAATTCTCTTTGTCTACCATGTCATCGTTCTCCAAGCATTACTCTATTTTACTTAATACTCTAGATGCATGTTGGATAGCGGTCGACTAATGGAGTATTAGTAATAAGTGCAGGTAGGAGTCGGCCTATTTTCTTAAGGACGTGATGCCTATATATACATGATCATTTCCTTGAATAGAGATTGCATAAATATTCACTTTTCTATCAATTGCACAACAGTAATTTGTCTTCCCACCGTCTGCTTACTATATTTGAGATGCCACTAGGGAAAACTTTGGCCCCTGGGTCTATTTTCTTATAAATTTACAAAATCTTTTATTACTTGTCTGCCATTTATTTTATTTTATTTTTCAATTTACAATTATCTACTATCATCTACACACTGCATTTGCTTGCAAATAACGAGACCAAGGGGATTGACAACCCTCTTGCCGCGTTGGGTGCAAGTGTTTGCTCTTTTGTGTGCAGTCGCTGAAGATGGTGGTTGACCATTACTCCTCTTTGTTCGATTAACCTTGGTTCTGTACTGAGGGAAATACTTATCCATATTGTGCTACATCACCCATTCTCTTCACCATAAACCCAACGTAGATCACAACTATCTGGAAGGATTTCTGGCGCTGTTGTGGGGGAGTATCATCAACCAACTATCAAGTAACTTCACACAAATTATCATTCACTTGTTCTTATTTTTATTTGCTGTTATATTAATTTTGCTTCATAAAATTAAAAACACAAAAATATTTATCTTTCCTAGTTGATAGTTTATGTCTTTGCTTGCTACTATGGCTAGTTCCCCTCCGGACATGCCTCACTCTCCTTACGTGGGAGAGGGTTCTGCAAACTTGGATTTTAAGCAACTAGGTGCAGGGATGTCTTCATTTCATGATCTTTAGATTAATTCCATTCCAGTTGTCGATAAAACAGAAAAAAACTTTCGATGGCAAGCGATTGTTTATGAAGATTCGGAGCTCTTATCAAAAGTGAAGATCCCTCTCTAAAATCTACCATCCTATAATAGGAAAAATACTAAAGTATTGGATGCAAGGATAGACATGGTCGTGTTAGAGCTGCTTATAACTCTACTGTCTGCTGTCAAATGTGACATAGGGATCCTTCACCGGCATGTTCAACCCCATGGTTGCTGATCCCTCTCTCCTCTCCCTCCCGTTGACACTCTCCCGGAGCCTCCCCTCTCTTCCTCCATCGGTGCTGCTGGTTGGAGAAGGGATGGGGCTTGTGGTCGGATCTCCTCTGTAGATAGTAGGTTTTGTAGTAATAGGTTTAGACCGAGTTTGTCTTTATGCTGTAGTTTGGAGGCATGCCGTAGGAGTGGTGGTTGCTGGTGCTTGCGAGCTACATCTGCTGACGGTCGACAACTTCATTTGTTCCTTGTCCATGGTGGATGGTGGCAGAGGAGGCAAGATCCGGTGACCCCCCTTTCAATAAGCTCGTTGGTGGAGTCTCAGATCTAGTGGTTGCATGTCTAGTTTGTTTCCTCTCTTCAACTTGTCGTGGTGGTATTGTGGAAAGAGAGGATCAATCCAATGACGGTGGTCTTCGATATGAAGCTCCAGGGAGTTTCGATGTTGGCTTTCTTGTTCAACTTCGTTGCAATATCTCTTCTCTAATCTCAGCCGTTGGAGCTAAGGATCAACCAAAGAAGTGTCTTAACGAGCTCTTTCGGTGGCTAGGATGGATCGCCGGCCTCTAGTGGATTTGCCGGCAAAAACCGATGCCCCCTTCTTCAACCTTGCTTGGCAAGGATTTGGCCGGAGATGGTGGCTATAGCATCTCCGCCAAGGTCGCCGGTGGCTGCAGGACTCGATTGTGCTTTTGTTTCATCTTTTGGGGCCCCGTTTGCACTAAGGGGGGCCGGATTGTAATTTCTATTTTCTTTGTGGTCCTTTGTACAATCTTGTAACCTTTTTGATATTTTAATGCCAGCATCTAGTACCTTCGGGTCCCTTCCTTTGTTTACAAAATGGTTGCTGGTACTACCGGCATGGTCACCATGCCCAACAACCCCCTCCAGCACTGCTGATATTATCTGTGGCACTGACATGTAGCCAGAGATGATACGTCTCCAATGTATCTATAATTTTTGATGATGTCATGCTATCATATTATCTGTTTTGGATGTTTTATATGCATTAATATGCTATTTTATATTATTTTTGGGACTAACCAATTAATCTAGAGCCAAGTGCTAGTTTCTGTTTTTCCTTGTTTTTGAGTTTTGCGGATATGGAATATTAAACGGAGTCCAAACGAAATAAAACCTTCGAAAGGAATTTTTTTGGAAGGAAACAAGTCGATCAAGCTTGGAGTGCACGCCAGGGGAGGTGCTAGGGCGCCACAAGCCTGCTACACGTGGCCCCCCTAGCCACGCCTAGTAGGCTTGTCGCTCCGTGGTAGGTCTCCTAACCCTAATTCTTGGCCTATAAATATCCAAATATTCCTGCAACATCAAAAATAGCAACGCAAACACTTTTCCGCCACCAGAAGCCTCCGTTCCCGAGAGATCCAATCTTGGAGCCTTTTCCGGTAATCTACATCATTGGAGAGCCTTTTCCGGAATTTCTGGAGGGGGTTTCGATCACGGAGGGAATCTACATCAACTCCATTGCCCCTCCGATGATGCGTGAGTAGTCCACCACAGACCTATGAGCCCATAGCTAGTAGCTAGATGGCTTCTTCTCTCTCTTTGAACTTCAATACCATGTTCTTCATGATCTTCATGGAGATCTATCTGATGTAATCCTCGTTTGTGGTGTGTTTGTCAAGATCCAATGAATTGTGACTTTATGTTCAGATTATCCATGAATCTTATTTTAATCTCCTCTAAATTCTTATTTGCATGATTTCATATCCTTGCAAGTCTCTTCGAGTTATTGGTTTGGCTTGGCCAACTAGATTGGTAATTCTTGCAATGAGAGAAGTGCTTGGTTTTGGTTCAATCTTGCGGTGTCCTCACCCAGTGACATAGTAGGGGTAGCGAGGCACGTATTGTATTGTTGCCATAAAGGGTAACAAGATGGGGTTTTCATCATATTGCTTGAGTTTATCCCTCTACATCATGTCATCTTTCTTAATGTGTTACTCTGTTCTTCATGAACTTAATACTCTAGATGCAGGCAGGAGTCGATCTATGTGTGGAGTAATAGTAGTAGATGTAGAGTCATTTCGATCTACTTGTCATGGACGTGATGCCTATATGCATGATCATTGACTTGGATAACTACATGATTATTCATTTTTGTATCAATTGCTTGACAGTAATTTGTTTACCCACCATGATATTTGCCTTCAAGAGAGAAGCCTCTAGTGAAACCTATGGCCCCGGGTCTATTTTCCATCATATACTTTTAGATATAAAAACTAAAAAAACTAAAATATCTTGCTGCAATTTATTTACCTTTTACTTTACGCACTCGTTTACATCTATCTCTTTCAGATCTAATCTTTGCAAATAAACGTGAAGGTATTGACAACCCCTTTATAGAGTTGGGTTCAAGAGTTTGATTGTTTGTGTAGGTGCATCCATTGGTGACTTGCTTGTTCCTCCTACTGGATTGATACCTTGGTTCTAAAAAACCAAGGTAAATACTTATCTACTTCGTTGCATCACCCTTTCCTCTTCAAGGGAAAACCAATGCATGCTCAAGAGGTAGCAAGAAGAGTTTATGGCGCCGTTGCCGGGGAGGATACATAGCAAGTCAAGAAAAGAACTTTTCCGTCAACTTGCCAATTCTGGCAATGTTGCTAGGGGAGATCTACATCAATCCTACCAAGTAGCCATCACAAAATCATCTCTTGAATTTACTTTATTTGCCATTTGCCTCTCGATTTCCTCTCCCCCACTTCTAAAACGATTTTCAGAAAATACCAAAAATATTTACCTTTTTATTCGCCCTTCTTTCGTTTTCCTTTCGTTTTCTTGTGTGGTTGATTGCTTGCTTTGTCATGATGTCTGAGAATACCAAGTTGTGTGACTTTTCCAATGCTAATAATAATGAGTTTATTAGTACTCCTATTGCTCCAGCTGCTAGTGTGGAATCTTATGAAATCAATGCTGCCTTGCTAAATCTTGTTATGAAAGAACACTTTTTCGGCCATCCTAGTGAAGATGTCGCATCCCATCTAAATACTTTCATTGAGTTATGTGATATGCAAAAGAAGAAACATGTGGATAATGATATTGTTAAATTGAAGCTATTTCCATTCTCACTACGAGATCATGCTAAAACTTGGTTTTCATCTTTGCCTAAGAATAGTATTGATTCATGGAATAAGTGTAAATATGCTTTTATTTCCAAGTACTTTCCGCCCGCTAAGACCATCTCCCTTAGGAATGATATAATGAATTTTAAGCAACTTGATCATGAGCATGTTGCACAATCTTCGGAGAGGATGAAATTAATGATTAGGAATTGTCCCGCGCATGGTTTGAGTTTATGGATGAGTATACAAATTTTCTACGCGGGCTTGAATTTTGCATCTAGAAATCTGTTAGATTCTGCCACGGGTGGTACTTTTATGGAAATAATGTTAGGAGAAGATACTAAACTCCTATATAATATCATGACAAATTACTCTCAATGGCATACCGAAAGATCTCCTACTAGTAAAAAAGTGCATGCTATTGAAGAAATAAATACTTTGAGTGAACAGATGGATGAATTGATGAAATTGTTTGCTAGTAAGAGTGTTCCTATTGATCCTAATGATATGCCTTTGTATTCTTTGATTGGAAATAACAATGAATCTATGGATGTAAATTTTGTTGGTAGGAACAATTTTGGTAACAATGTGTATAGAGGTAATTTCAACCCTAGGCTGTTTCCTAGTAATTCCTCTAATAATTATGGTAATTCCTACAACAATTATTATGGAAATTATAATAATATTCCCTCTGATATTGATAATATTGTTAATGATTTTATTGGTTGGCAAAAGGTTTTTAATGCTTCTATTGAAGAAAAAGTGCTCAAGATTGACGATTTGGTTAGGAGTGTTGATAGAATTTCGCTTGAGGTTGATTCTTTGAAATTTAGATCTACTCCACCCATGCATGATATTAATGAGTCTTTAAAATCCATGAGAAATTCTATTGATGAAATTAACGAAAGAACCGCTAGAATTAATGCTAAGCGTGAATGGCTTGAAAAGGTGTTTTCTCGCGATAATAATGATGAAGATCTTAAAGTGATTGATGTGACTCCTATGGAATCTTTGTTTTCCAATGAAAATATTTATAATGATGGGACTGTACATAAATCAACTTTAGTTAAAAGGCGTCCCAATGATTCGGAGTCTATAGATCTTAATGCAAAGATTGATAAAAGTGGGATTGAAGAGGTCAGAACTTTAAATAGCAATGAACCCACTCTATTGGATTTCAAGGAATTTAATTATCATAGCTGATATTTGATTGATTGTATTTCCTTGATTCAATCCATGTTGAATTGTCCTCATGCTAATAGTCAAAATAAGGCTTTTACTAAACATATCGTTGATGCTCTGATGAAATCTTTCAAAGAAAAACTTGAGTTAGAAGTTTCTATTCCTAGAAAACTTCGTGATGAGTGGGAACCTACTATTCAGATTAAAATCAAAGATTAGGAGTGTCATCCTTTATGTGATTTGGGTGCTAGTACTTCCACGATTCTGAAAACTTTATGTGATGTGCTAGGTTACCATGATCTTGATGATTGCTCTCTAAATTCGCATCTTGCGGATTCCACTATTAAGAAACCTATGGGAAGGATTAATTACGTTCTTATTGTTGCAAATAGGAATTACATTCCGATAGATTTCATTGTTCTTGATATAGATTGCAATCCTACATGTCCAATTATTCTTGGTAGACCTTTCCTTAGAACGATTGGTGCAATTATTGACATGAAAGAAGGAAACATTAGATTCCAATTTCCATTAAGGAAAGGCATCGAACACTTTCCTAGAAAGAAAATAAGATTGCCTTATGAATCTATTATGAGAGCTACTTTTGTATTGCATACCAAAGATGACAATACCTAGATCTATTGTGTTTTGCCGATCTATGTGCGTTAAACAATAGCGCTTGTTGGGAAGCAACCCAATTTAATTTTTGTGTTCTGTTTTTGCCTCCGTTTTTGTGTGTTTCCCAAATTAATACTTCTGTAATAATTGTGTTTTGGTGTTTCAATTAGTGTTTGTGCCAAGTAAAACCTTTGGGGTGACCTATGGTACTTGTTGATTTGATCTTGCTAAAAAATAGAAACGGTTGCGCTCAGTCCAGGAATTTTCCAGATTTTTCAGAGTGTTGAATTGATATGAATTTTTTTCACAAGTGATATGTAAATTTCCCAGGTTTTACTAATGTTTCAGAATTTCTTGAGTTACATAAGTATACGAAGTTTCCAGATTGCTACAGACTATTCTGTTTCTGACAGATTCTGTTTCCTTTGACTTGTTTGCCTATTTTGATGAATCTCTGGGTTGTATCATGTGGTATGAGCCATGGAGAAGTTATATTACAGTAGGGGTAACACTAATATAAATAAATAATGAGTTCACAACAGTACCTAAAGTGGTGATTTATTTTCTTATACTAACGGATCTCACGTCTTTTCTGTTAAGTTTTGTGTTGTGAAGTATTCAAGTTTTGGGTAAAGATTTGATGGAATATGGAATAAGGTGTGGAAAGAGACTAATCTTGGGGATGAACAAGGTCCCCCAAGTCATATTAAAGGATGCCAAAAAGCATAAGCTTGGGGATGCCCCGGAAGGCATCCCCTCTATCGTCTTCAACCATCGATAAGTTTACTTGAGGCTATATTTTTATTCACCACATGATATGTGTTTTTCTTGGAGCGTCTTGTATGATATGTGTCTTTGCTTGTTAGTTTGCCACAATTATCCTTGCTGCACACATATTTTGAGAGAGACATGCTGAATCATGAATTTATTAGAATGCTCTATATGCTTCCCGTATATCTTTTGAGTTGGGCAATTTTGCTCTATGTGCTTCACTTATATCTTTTAGAGCACGGTGGTGTTTCCATTTTATAGAAATAATTGAACTCTCGTACCTCACTTATATTATTTTCAGAGTCTCTAAAACATCATGGTAATTGGTCTAGGTTATGAATTTAGTCCTAATATGATAGGCATCCAAGAGGGATATTATAAAAACTTCCATATTAAGTGCATTGAGTATTTATGAGAAGTTTGGTTCCTTGCATAAAGTTTTGAGATATAAAGATGGTAATGTTAAGAGACATGTTAGGAAGCAAATTGTGATTTGGTAAAAATACTTGTGTAAAGGTTTGTGATTCCCGTAGCATGCACGTATGGTCAACTGTTATGTAAGGAAGTCGGAGCATGAATTGTTTATAGATTGTCGGCCTTTGTGTGAGGGTCGGGGGCGCGCGATGGTTAACTCCTACCAACCCCCCCCAGGAGCATGCGTTTAATGCTTTGTTTCAATGACTAATAGACTTTTGCAATAATTATGTGAGTTCTTTATGACTAATATCGAGTCCATGGATTATACGCACTCTCACCCTTCCACTTTTGCTAGCATCTCCAGTACCGCACAACTTTCGCCGGTACACCATATACCTTCCTCAAAAGAGCCACCATATGCCTTCCTCAAAACAGCCACCATATACCTTCCTCAAAACAGCCACCATACCTACCTATTATGGCATTTCCATAGCCATTCCGAAATATATAGCCATGCAACTTCCATCGTTTCCTTTTATGACATGCACCATCACTTCCATATTGCATATAGAGTCATATTTTGTAATAGGTATTGAGTTGTAATTTTCCCTTTGAGTTGTAAGTAAATAAAAGTGTGATGATTTTCATTAATAGAGCATGTCCCATGTGAGGAAAGGATGATGGAAGCTACGATTCCCTTACTAGTAGGGATGAGAGTCCGGACTTTATGAAAAAAATAAAAGAGGCCAGCGCAGTCCAAATAAAAAAATGAATAATAGAGTCCTTCAATGCCCACAAAAAATGAGAGAAAAGAGATAAGGGACATTGCTACTACCTTTTTCCACAGTTCTGCTTCAAAGTAGAACCATGATCTACATGATAGAGAGTCTCTTATTTTGTCACTTCCATATACTAGTGGGAATTTTAATTTACATAACTTGGATTGTATATTCCAATGATGGGCTTCTCAAATTTCCCTAGGTCTTCATGAGAAAGCAAGTTGGATGCACACCCACTTAGTTTTTTTTGAGCTTTCATACACTTATATCTCTAGTGCATCCGTTGCATGGCAGTCCCTACTCGCTCACAGTGATATCTATTGATGGGCATCTCCATAGCCCGTTGATACGCCTAGTTGATGCGAGACTATCTTCTCCCTTTCCTTCACAACCTCCATCATATTCTATTCAACCTATAGTGCTATATCCATGGCTCGCGCTCATGTATTGTGTGAGAGTTGAAAAAGTTCGAGAAAATAAAGGTGTGAAAACAATTGCTTGACTTTTCATCAGGGTTGTACATGATATAAATAATTTGTGTGGGGAAGATGGAGCATAGCCAGACCATATGATATTGTTCCTCCTACTGGATTGATACCTTGTTTCTCAAAAACCGAGGGAAATACTTATCTACTTCGCTGCATCACCCTTTCCTCTTCAAGGGAAAACCAATGCAAGCTCAAGAGGTAGCAAGAGAGAACGATCTCTATGGCACACAGTGGTTGATGGGGACGGTATGGGATATGCATTGGGTATTAGCTGTATGGAGGAATGGTGTGTCGCACCACAAAAGGGACCATGAGTGCAGTGCTGCAACCCCACTAGTGGTTGGAGCCCGCCAATGATGGGCCTCCTGATTGCTTGCTTGTGGTGCGCTTGCCTTGCTGTTGTACCTCATTGCGCACCCCATGTGCCATTTTTATACACATTTGAGAAGCACCCAAGCTATGAGCTAGGATTTGTTTTCTCATCCCCAAATTGACTCCTTAAGCTAGCAAACAATCAACTGATCACACGATTGTTTGATGTGGTGCCATGTTTCAAAGTACAAAAACATCACATGTTGCATAACCCAACTCCATGCATTAACAAATAAATAAGGAGAAGCATGCCTGGATAAGGCCATGCTTACTTAGAGCATGACTCCAAAGATGAAGGTGAGAACCACGGGACACTCTTTCTGCGCTGCCTTCCGCCATTTCCTTATCTCTCGGCCACCATATAATGCTGCGGTGAAAACCTCAAGCACCACCACATGGCCTGCAACCTGAATGTGATTACAGCCAAAGTTTGTGCAAGATAAAAAAAGAAGTAAAAAATGATAGGGTAAATTGTTGCATCTAGCAGGAAATGAATGTGCATTGATACATATCATTTCAACATATAGTATGTTATATCTCCTCATATTATCAAAGTGGAAATTTAATTTGGAAAGTAAATCTTGATTTCATTGAAATTTATAACATCTCCTCAAACTGTAGATACCTTTCCATGAGAAATATCCATATAAATATTCAAGCAGGAAATCCATCAAACTGCAAGTAAAAGGGGCAGAGAAAAGATCCCATCCTCTCTAAGAAGCAGGTTTGAAGTCTTCATATTGTGGTGAAGGACAACCTTGTCATGGTAGTGCTCAATTCCAAAAAGTAGTTGTTTCATATAGCACTTCACCTGCAAACCAACAATCACACTTCACAAAAAGAACACAATTCAATGATGTTCATAATCATTATGGAGACACATTTGAAGGGTACATAACTTTTCATTTGAAGTTGCCCTCAAACACATTGATAATTATCCATACACAAGTATTGCATTTGTTGTTCTCATGTCGTGTTGAATACTGACCGTGCTTCTTTTCTTTTACATAGCTATCGCCGATTCTGCATTTGAGGATAATGACGATGTTGAATACTTTCAAGTTTCCGTTTCAAGTATGTTGAATTTTTTAATAAATATTTCCTATTCAGAGCAACCTCCTCTTTGGGACTCCTTTATACTAATGAAGTAGTCCTTGGTCCAGAGCGTGATGAGCAATTGGCCTTGTATGCTCTAATTGCACGAGCAGCTGCCGACACCACCATACCCTTGATCAACTATTTTTTGAGAGATTTGCATGACTAAGTTGGATCTCCTTCTTAGCTTCATCTTACGGCTTATCTTGGTTCAGAATTTCCTATGTGTCCCTCCTATAATACCCTTCCTTCCATGACACATGTAACGCTGTTCTTAGGAGAGAGATCTCGATAAGGATCCCACTCAAACATCGGAGGAGTTGTATTGTTTTTTTAACCGAAAACAATGAGAGAATCTCATTATCGCATTTCAATTAAATAAAGTTATATTTTTACATCGGGATTACCATCCATATCCTAATTTATTCAAGAAGGAGAAACATTGCTTGTAGATAATTCAAAGCCTACTTCATTTTACTTATGTTTCAATTTTTTATAAACTATTTGTTATTCCATATGCTTCTCATAGTTTATGAAATCTTCAAATTCAACTTGTGTTAAGAGGCTTCAATTCTTACGTGGTACTTGATTGATCATCATGTATATTGTATAAACATGAAGTGATGCATTGAATGCACTATGCTCTTGCCCAATGTTATTGTGTTTATTCCTATATCAGCTAAGATAAATATCATAACTCTCAAAGTTTTAACTATTAGTTATTTTTTTATAGATTCCTGAAGCTTTACAGGATGGATTCACCAATGTAGTTGAAGTAGGTCTACATCCTGCAGTTACATTATTATGGTAGTAGTTTTTGTGTATTGGTGATTTATCAGGTCTAGATTTTTTTCTCGCACCATAGTTAAAGGACAAAAACAAGCTGCACCTTTTGGATTAGCAAAACAGAGCACCGGTACTTGTTCTTAGAAGGATAATACTACAAAACATATAGCAGCGTATTATGTGCAAAACAGCTGCAAAATCAGTCAATGTCTTTTAAGTCAAGATAGCAAATCATAAGGAAATGCATCAGTTCTACCAAGATACCACCATTGTTGATTTTAGAACACGGACACACTCATAGTACAGTCTATTAATTATATAAGGAAATAAGCATAGATTTGCAGGGAGGAGAGCAAAAGGAAGTTCACAAAATCAAGTGTTTCGGATAATGTTTATTCAAAGTATTTTCATGTATTATTCAATATTAGATTGATTTTTTAAAATAAATTAACTAAGCTAGATTCAATAGAGGTTTTTTTCCTCCCGTTGCAACGCAAGGGCCCTTTTGCTAGTTATGTACAATACATGAGGGAAGGGGTGCCACCTCCACTTGGGCCCAAGTGGCCCAAGTAGCTTTTCACCACTCGGTCTTTTAAGACCGGTTGATATTAAATTAATTATAAAAGCCTTCTAACTATTATAACAACATTTTATTAATAATTTAACATCTCTTGAAATATTTTCACCTATATGTTATTTATCGTTAATACCTCTTGTTGCCCGATACTCTTCGAAACCCTTCGGGTGACCCCAGAACGCTTTCGGATCCTCTTGAATACATTTAAAATATTTATAAAACAATTTCACAAATATGTTCTCATTACTCCCGTCCTACTAACACTAAGAAGATCGTGATTGCCTTAAGCTTGTGATCATGTAGGTTCGGTAACACATAGCCATGAGCGAAACGCATTCGTTCAATGACCAATAGCAGAACCGTGGACGTGTATATCTATCGTTATGAGTAAAGGAGTGATATTTGAGTGAACATTTTGTTATCATGTGATATTATATTTGATTCACAATACTTTACAAAACCCGAGATGCATCGGTATCCTCTTGAGTCATGCACATGCTCATTATACTGTTGCCCAAAGAATATCTCTTCATCATCAAAGGAGCAAATCCCACTCCCGAGCTATCGAGTCTCTTGTCAAACTTTTTGACGAACCTATAAGTTGACGTCATGATCAACTAGTTACATATGATGTTTGAGCAACCCAAAATCTCATCATACGATAAGAAGTGACTACGATACTCTTATACTCTAAGGAAATAAATCACAAATTAACACTCTGTGTTATAGCAATTAACTTCAGACGACATTATCTCAAATTATAACAAATAAGTTTGGATCGATTCAGTATGATCTTTCTTCTAGCGTCATACTCTCAATTTTGTTTTAGGATCATCATTACACTTAGTGATATCCTAAGATCAGGAAAAATTGATCACCAACAACACTTGATCCATTCGTAGAGGTGAGACTAGGAATCTTATTTTACCATTTATCATTCCGTACATGCATATGAGTTTTCCACTGAATCACATATTCTAGTATCATGGAAGTCATAGCATAGAATATAAACTCTTAATTATGAATACGAAAATATAAAAACACAATTTTCACTAGTAGAAAACAAGGATTTAGTCCAAGCCAGAATATTGCATTAGTCCCGGCCGTGTTACGAACCAGGACTAATGGGTGCATCAGTCCCGGTTCATGAGGCCGGGACGCTAGCTGGGCCTCGGCGGGCACCAGTCCTGGTTCGTCTGACCCCTTTAGTCCTGGTTCTAGACACGAACCGGGACTAAAGGTCCTCACTCCTTGCGTAGCCCCTTTAGTCTCGGTTGGTGGCTGGAATCGGGACTAAAGGGCAGTCTTCTATCCCGATACTAGCCAGCAACCGGGACTAAAGATATGCCTATATATATGCTCGCCCCTACCCACTCACTCCACTGTTTTTTGGCTGGCCGATGTGCGGGAGGTGTGTGCTGCTCTGCTCTCATCTCCTATGCACACGAGGTGTTCAATGGAATGCGAGAGCCATGCTTAAGCTTTATCCTCTCCAACCTCGACCTCCAAGCTCCATTTTCCCCAATATTTGTTTAGGTTTGGCGGTCTGTCCCGTCTCATCACCGACCTCACCTGCGGCGATCGCCCGCGGCGATCTCCTCGTCGGCACCACCATGGTGAGCCTCTTTCTCTCATCTTCTTTTTAGAAGAAAAAATTTCTTACTTTTATGATTTACATAGATACTTTTATAAATTTCTTACTTTTATTATTATTTGTTATTATATAGTGCCATGGTTTTTGTATCTGCCCCCGTCGGCCCTCGTCGGTCTATGATATGGATGTGGTATATTATCTTTTATAATTATTTGTTTCATTTAGTGTTTAAGACAATTATGCCGAGCAACGTGACATAGATGTTTTTATCTAGGAGGTATGTGAACCGGAAATTCTAACCGACCTTCTTGTCGAGAGATTAAATTTAGTTGAAAAAGAAAATGAGTATTTGAATGAAAAACTGAAAAGAATTGAGGAGGAGAAGATGAAATTGGAGTTGCATGTTGCCGATGTCATCGATGATCACAAGATCAAGATAGATACAATGCGCTTGAAGATTAAAAAGAGAAGAAAATATGTCATTGATAATGAGGCTTGGTATCATTATGCTGTTGCATCAATTGTTACCTTAGTTACGATTATGATCGCATTTGTTGTTGCATTTAAATGTTTTACATAGTTGTATGTTAGTTTTTTTAATTAGATGGTCTAGAGAGTTGTATGTTGTTCTATGAGAACTATGTATGAACTTTATGTATTTATTTTTTCAGTAATAACATTTTATCACTACTGTACTTTGGTTTTAATGTGATGATGAACTTGTATTAATTTGGTCACATTTCTATTTATGATGTTTTGTAATGGTTTTTGATACGCTTAGTTATATAATGCATGTTCTCTATTCATGATATGTGGGTGCAATTATGATACCATGCCAACTTTCAACCTTTTTAGAATTCGTTTGAAGTGCTTTTCAAATTCATGGTCATTTTAGCTCAAAATAAATCATGAAATGCATCAAAAATAGTAAAAGAAGTCAGAAAACGGTTGAAATTGATGATGTGGCTTTGAATGGTGCATCTTGAACGCAGAAAAACTCTGGAATTAAAATATGTTAAAAAAATGAAATCCCTTTGTAATAGTTGAGTTTTCGTCCAAAATTGTGATACTTCGAAAGAGATTGTCCAGTTTGTACACGAAGTGCATCCAGTTTTTCATGTAACCCTATCAACTTTTTAGCTCATGCTATGTGAGTGAAGTTATGATAACATGCCAAGTTTCAAAAAAATTAGAGTTCATTTGCAGTGTTTGTCAATTTCAGGGTCATTTAGGCTCAAAATAAATTATGAAATGTATGAAAAATAGCAAATGAAGTCAGAAAAGGGTTGAAAATTTATGATGTGGCTTTAAATGGTGCATATTGAATGCAGAAAAAGTCTGGAGTTAAAATATGTTAAAAAATGAAATCCCTTTATAATAGATGAGTTTTCGTCCGAAACCCTAATACTTCGAAAGAGATTGTCAAGTTTGTACAAGAAGTGCATTCGGTTTTCCCGTAACCCTCTCAACTTTTTGACGCATGATATGTGGGTGAAATTATGATACCATGCCAAGGTTCAACATTTTCAGAGTTTATTTGCAGTGCTTGTCAATTTCAGGGTCATTTAGGCTGAAAATAAATCATGAAATGTATGAAAAATAGCAAATGAAGTCAGAAAAGGGTTGAAAATGGATGGTGTGGCTTTGAATGGTGCATATTGAATGCAGAAAAAGTATGGAGTTAAAATATGTTAAAAAATAAAATCCCTTTGTAATAGATGAGTTTTCGTCGGAAATCCTCATACTTTGAAAGAGATTGTTCAGCTTGTACACGAAGTGCATCCAGTTTTACCGTAACCCTCTCAAACTTTTTAGCATATGCTATGTGGGTAAAATTTTGATACCGTTCCAAGTTTCAACATTTTCAGGTTTCATTTGAAGTGTTTGTCAATTTCCGGATCATTTAGGCTCAAAATAAATTATGAAATGCATGAAAATAGCAAATGAAGTCAGAAAAGGGTTGAAAATTGATGATGTGGCTTTCAATGGTGCATATTGAATGCAGAAAAAGTCTGGAGTTAAAATGTGTTTAAAAAATGAAATCTCTTTGTAAAAGAGATTGTCCAGTTTGTACACGAAGTGCATCCAGTTTTTCCTGTAACACTCTCAACTTTTTAGCACGTGCTATGTGGGTGAAATTATGACACCATACCAAGTTTCAATTTTTTTCAGAGTTCATTTGTAGTGCTTGCAAATTTCAGGGTTAGTTAGCTCAAAGAATGAACTAATAGCAAAAGGAATAAACTAAAAAGCTTTTATAAAACTCTAATAGCAAAAAGAATGAACTAAAAAGAATCGATTAAAATATTTTGTTATGATCAACTAAAGCAAAACTATAATATTCTTCAATAGCAAAAAGAATCAACTAAAAAGCATTTATAAACCTCTAGTTATTATTAAAATATTATTAACTTAAAATTATATAAAATTTATGCAACTAAAATTATCAAAGTGTTTTTTGTTAAAAATTTTAATAGCAAAAGGAATTTTCATAAAGTATTTTTCTTAAAAACTTTAATAGCAAACTAAAATAACATAAAAATAAAAAATGCCGTCTACTAGGCCACCACGGCCTGCATACAACTAGAAACCCATCTATACATGGGCTAGGATACAGGCCCAACATGGCAGAGGCAAAGGTTAGGCATGTACTGCCTGCATTGGAGAGGAGGTCGACAGCTCAAGCGCAGCGCGTCTTATAAACCAGTGCGGGCGCTCCTCAACTAGAAGGTGGGACTAAACTTTTGGCTACGGCAGCACCAGCCCTTTAGTCCCGGTTGGTCGCTCCAACCAGGACTAAAGCCCACCCTTTAGTCCCGGTTGGAGCCACTAACTGGGACTAAAGGGCTGGGCTTCCCGCCCTTTGGGTTGCTAAAATTCACCTTTAGTCCCGATAGGTAGCTCCAACCGGGACTAAAGGGGGGCCTTTAGTCCCAGTTTGTAGCTCCAACTGAGACTAAAGGTCTCTGTATATAAGCGACACTTTGTAAAATTTCCAAAAGCCATCTGCAGTTCCCCCGACGACGCCGAAGACCACCTCGACGTCGCCAGGCTGCTCGAGCTCGCCGTCGTCTCCGAGCTGTCCCCGAGCCCGTTCCTCATCACCGGAACTCCCCGCCGTCCTCGTCGCCGGACCTCCTCGCCCTCCTTCCCGAGACCGCTCCTCGTCGCTGCCCCCGACTCCGTCTCCGAGCCCTACCTGACGCAGTCGCCTTGCTTTCACCTCCGAGCCATCGCCGAACCTCCCCGTCGTCCTCGTCGCTGGACCTCCCCGAGCCCGCTCCTCATCGCCAATCCCCCGACACCGTCCCCAAGCCATCCCCCGAAAGTGGTAAACAATGCACATCAAGTGGATGATGAAATGCTAGAGGGCTCTAGGAATTTTAGGATTTTTTTAGAATTTTTGGGGTGAGGTGTTGATGCACAAAAGAGAGTCTGGCAAAGTTTCAGAATTTTTGGAGCAATTTAAATTGGGTTCTGACCATGGAGTTCGAATCTGATCCAAATTTGAAATGAATGAAATTTGAAAAGATTGAACTATGGAACCAAATGTTTTTGGTGGAATGGGTTGGGGGTACTATCAAATAGATGGAGTAATTTTTGTGGGTGCAAACAAATTGGGGAGAATATAGCACCTTTGCAAATCAAAGAACATTTTTTTGCATTAGAGTTCATTTTGTCTTTGCTATGTTTCTGCCATGCCATGCTATGTTTGTTGCATCAAATATGTATGAGATGTTAGACGGATAGATAGATATGTTTAGATGGATGGATGATTATTTTGGCTTTAGAGTTTATATAGAGTTCATTTTGATGTTCATTGAAGAAATTTTTGTTGTGGAAAAGTTACGAAATTTTGAGCTTTTGACCTTAATTATATGGCAAAGTTATGGCAAACTTTAGGAATGTTGTCGCATATACTCTACTCTGCTCAAGATCGATATATATAGGGATTGACTATTCGTCACCCTGGGTGAGGAATAGTTATTCTTCACCCCCTCTATTTTTACATCAATTCACCGTAATTTTACGTTCCGTTAATTTTGTCCTATTTTATACATAAAAAGAGACCGTAAGAAAATATACAATCGTCATAAAAATATTTTTGTTACGTAAAATTGCAAATGTAATAACATAGTGTAAAATATACATAAAATACATTTTTCTGATCTTATGACCTATGTTTTTGTTTTCTTATGCAAAATTTTACGTCGTAAATCAATATGAATGTAACTATTTGTATTTCACACGTAATTTATTTATGAAACGATCGTAAAATTATCTCGAGTGAAGAATAACTTATTGTATACCTTGGGTGATGAATAGTCATTCTATATATATATGTATGTATGTATATATAGATGGATGGATCGATGTATATAGAAAATGCTCATATGTAGAGTAAAACACTTATAATAAGTGTCTCCATTAGAACTATATCAGTGGTAATATTCGATGCTCCATTAACTGGGTTATTCGAGATGTATTAGTGATACTATATGATAATATTATATGAAGAGTCCTCATTGATCGCCGATGATATTATATGTATTTGTGATATTATATGATGATCTTGCTAAAAAAATTGTTTGATCATCATGGTTGATTGATCATCATGTATATTGTATAAACATGAAGTGATGCATTGAATGCACTATGCTCTTGCCCAATGTTATTGTGTTTATTCCTATATCAGCTAAGATAAATATCATAACTCTCATAGTTTTAACTATTAGTTATTTTGTTATAGATTCCTGAAGCTTTACAGGATGGATTCACCAATGTAGTTGAAGTAGGTATACATCCTGCAGTTACATTATTATGGTAGTAGTTTTTGTGTATTGGTGATTTATCAGGTCTAGATTTTTGCTCGCACCATAGTTGAAGGACAAAAACAAGCTGCACCTTTTGGATTAGCAAAACAGAGCACCGGTACTTGTTCTTAGAAGGATAATACTACAAAACATATAGCAGCGTATTATGTGCAGAACAGCTGTAAAATCAGTCAATGTCTTTTAAGTCAAGATAGCAATCATAAGGAAATGCATCAGTTCTACCAAGATACCACCATTGTTGATTTTAGAACACGGCACACTCATAGTACAGTCTATTAATTATATAAGGAAATAAGCATAGATTTGCATGGAGGAGAGCAAAAGAAACTTTCTGGTTTCGGCATACCTATGGACGTATTTAGCTAACCTTTGTTACTAAACTGGAAAACAAATAAACCATAAGAACGAAATACATATGACCGCAGGAAGGAAGCCAAAGTTTCAAGTTTTTTGACATGATTTCTTTAGCTACACCTTTATTAACATTCCGAGTTCAGCTCCCTAATGGCCCTTGAGCTGATCAAGACATCCAAGGATATATTAGTGAGTTTCATTAGCAAATTAGCCCAGCCACTCTGCACTTGAGGATATCACTGTCACCTACTCATATATATGAATGATGTGAATGCCCTACTTTGCACTCACCTGTAAGAAGATATCTCGAGCTACTCTATACCTACAATCTTTTCTAACCAAAAGAAGGCAGCCCACCAATGAAGACATAAAGGCACCTAGCATTTTAAAAAACATGTTGTACACTTAAATTTACATACAAACAAATATTAATGATAAAATGAAAGAGGGTTAAAAAAAATCGGGACGACGTCGACTCGTTCGTGACAACGTCCTACTTCAGAGGCGTCATGTCCGGGACTGGGCTTCGCCGGGCTGGCACTAGGAGGTGCTACCTTCTGGAGCACGCATCTTGGTGAGGAATCCAGGTCCCGTCGTCGACCCGGAGCTTCTTTGGTGGCGTTCGCGTGGGCCACTTTCGGTGCAGAGGCAGCCAGCCCCGTTGGAGGTGGTACGTCGTCGTGTCAGGGAGAAGGCCGAGCACGTCCGTCGCTATATGAATGCGTTGGATGTCAGGTTCTCTAATACCTGCCAGGTTCTTTAGGGATCTCACCCGAGCTATGATCCTGTCATAATTCCTTCTCTTTGGGTGTCCACTGCCTGCGTCGCTAGATGTCAACTACATTTGTATTAGTGATATTAGAAAATAATATTCGAGATGTATTAGTGATAATACTCGAGATGTATTCGAGATTATATTCGATAATATTCGAGATGATTTATTCGAGACTATATTCGATGATGCATATTATATGAATTATTCGAGATGCATATTATGTACTATGATTCAGTTTTTCCTTAATGATTGCATGCATTCTAATTTGAATACTAAATTGTTTTATCTTTCTTGTAGGTTAGTTAAATAAAAGCTATGGACAATGCTGGCAGAGAAGGAGAAGAGGCTCTGTTCGACATCATACGCTCCCCGAGCCCAGAGCATGAACCTGAAGATGATGATGGCTCGCAATATCTGAACAATTCTGGTGAGGGTTGTATGATATTTGATGAAGACGAACGAATAGATGAAGTCGGCAACGATGTTGACGAAGAAAATGTTCTTCAAATAACAAAGACCGGCGAGGTATATTTATTATGTAAGCCATTCGGTGATCATTACATGTCTTAATTGAGTTGTATGTATTAACGAATCGATCTTTCTTCTTTTAGGCCTCCGGATCGAGCAAATCTTCTACAAGCGACAAGGTAATTCAAGACCCGGCAAGAAAGTTGGACCCTGGCGTATGGTTTAATATCAATTCCGTCAAAACATCAACTGGTGAAGTGCTTGAACCTAGGAAAAATGCGACCAAGTTCAAGAATCAATGCGGAGTTATTATCAGGGACCAAATCCCAATCTTCGTTCAGGAATGGAAAAAACCAGCAAAGGGAGATCGAGCAGGAGTTACTTTTATCGACGAAAGAGCAAAAGATGTGCTTTAGACCTGATGTCACATTTCACACTACCATATAAATTGACAGATGCAAATCTGAAGAAAGTCGGAAACTATGTTCTTAGAAAGATGGCGATCGCATTCAACACCTACAAGAAAAATGCATGGGCTGCGTACGTCAAAGCAAACAAGAAGACTCCAAAATTCGAGGGAGCATTGGTGAAGGCAAAAGATCACTGGGACGATTTCGTGAAGTTCAAGGAATCCGAACTAGCTAAGGAACGGTCGAGAAAAAACAAGATTAATGTTGCAAAAAAGAAGTGGCACCATACTCTGGGGCCAGGTGGCTACCAGGTGGCCCTGCCTAAGTGGGATCAATCCGAACAGAAGACGATTATTGCAGGGGTCACTCCAGTTACATTGACCTGGCCCCCAGGTGCAGGACATGGTTTTATGCACATGGGGGGAAGTTGGACCTAGAGATAGGGGATATTATGGTGAAGGCAAGTCTTAAAGAAGTGACAGACGAAATACTAATGAAAATAGAAGAAGCTCGAACGGGGGTGTTCATGCCCAACAGAGAGGACGACGAGCTTACGCGTGCCCTGAAGAAACATGAACACCCTTGAAGAACACGAGGCAAAGGCGTTGTTCCGTGGTTTGAGGGGTTTGCGGGTTGGAATAAAGACTACAGAACCTGTGAAATAAAGAAGATGCATGAGGAGCGGAAGAAGAAGGAGGAAGCACTCCGCCTTGAAGGCCTAGAATCAAAGCACCTGGAGTTGGAATCCAGAATCAGGCGGCAGCATGAGCAGATCGACTCACTCAACCCGGAAAGGGCGTCTCAACAGCAGCATGAGCAGATCGATCCAGCATTGGATATCACCGTCCCATCTATGCCGAGAAGCAGCATGGGTTCCGCCCCGACCGATATCGATGATGCACTACTAACTAGCTACCATGTGGATCATATCAAAGACGGGAGTAACTGTGAGCTACACATGAAAATGAAGAACTTATCCATGAAGGTGGCGGACGGCTATGCTTTAGCAAATCCCCCAGAAGCAACCTTCCATTGTAATCCCATTCCAGCTGGCTATGTTCGTGTCGGGGTTGATGAAGTGATGTCAGGATATCACGAGCTACAACTTGACATTCTTGGAGGTGACGAGGAGAGAACACTGGGAGAGGCCATACATCGTACCATTCTATGGAAAAATGATCGCATCGTCTTTCCAAGGCCACCGACTCCTCCTCCTCCAAGTCCGCCGCCACGTTAGTCGACTCCTCCTCCAAGTCCGGCACCGCGCCAACCGACTCCTCCTCCAAGTCCGCCGCCGCGTCAATCGACTCCTCCTCCTCCAAGTCCGGCACCGCGTCAGCCGACTCCTCCTCCAAGTTTGGCATGGTGTCAGCGTGCTCCGTCCACTCCAAGTCTGGCACTGCGTCTGCCGTCCACTGACTCGGCGTGCTCCATCGCCTAAGCAACAATGGTAGAGAGAGACCGCAGCGACGATGGATAGTGGTACAACAGGCAAGAAATTCAAATATGGTCCAAGCATCCTCAAGCATCTTCTGAAGTTGCCTTACCACCTGACTGAGGAGGAACTTGACACCGTAGTGGATGCCAAAGTAAAGTCCCATTATGGACCGAAACCGCCCCCGCCGCCAAAGGAGAAAGTACCTGAGCATATCTCACAAAACTTTATTGATATGGCTCGACCGGCTGTCAATCAGAAGGACTGCGACTATGTGCCGTCTATCAAGAAGTCATATCTTGCAGGACAAAAGGAGTCAAGCTCGAGCTCGAGCCAAGGTGTTGGCAAAAAACGGGAGAATTGTTCCCCAGCTAGGAGAACATGCAAGGCAGTCGATCCCCCGCTCACTGTACAAACACCTGTGAGTACTGCCGATCGGCTAAGAGTAACCGACGATCATATAAGGAAGGCTAAAGAGGTCGGTGATAGTGTTGAACAACTCCTAGGCCTTGAGGAAATCCTCGGGCTTAAATAGGAGGAAGTAAAATACCAATATGCCCGCGGCAAACCTCTGGTCAAGCCTAACGATGTCAAGCTTCTACTAACGAAATTGTATAATTTGCATACGTGGTACATGCAATAAACAGCAAATACCAATACAGAGTCCTTCATGGTGAAAGTCAAGAAGAAGCATTACATCCATAAAAAAGATTTGTGGATTCATTATTCAGAGTTGTTTCAGTTATTCAATCAAGACACACTTGACAAATCTATCGTTAGTTGTTATTGTCTGTAAGTGATTTCTTTCTGTAATTAAGTCTCTAGCTAGCTGTGCTCTCGTTCATTACCTGTAATTATCCTCAATATATTATTTTCAGTGGTATTATGCAGAATGAAGATGTATGAAATAAATAAGTTGGACGCTATAGCATTGCGTTCATTGATCCAAATACGGTTAATCAAAAGATATGGGAAACTGAATATTCGAGAAAAGACACAGAGAAATCCCTGCTAGATTTTTTTGCACCATCTAAACACCCAACCAAAAATACTACTTCCTTACAACTTCGGGTGAGTGTTACTATATCTGTTGGGGAACGTTGCATGGGAAACAAAAAAATTCCTACGCACACGCAGATCTATCCATGGTGATGAGCATCTACGAGAGGGAGAGTGGATCTACGTACCCTTGTAGATCGCTAAGCGGGAATCGTTAAGAAACGCGATTGGTGTAGTCGAACGTCTTCGCGATCCAAATCACCGAGCATCCCGCGATCCAATCACGATCCGTCCCGCGACCCAATCACGATAGGTCCCGCGAACTTGATCACGATCCGTCCCACGAACTTGATCACGACCCGTCTCACGAACTTGATCACGATCCTTCCGATCTAGCACCGAACGGACGGCACCTCCGCGTTCAGCACACGTACGGCTTGATGACGATCTCCGCTGTCTTGATCTAGCAAGAGGGAGCAGAGAGGAGGAAGATTTCTCCAGCAGCATGACGGCGCTCCAGAGATGGCGGTGGAGCTATTCCGGCAGGGCTTCGCCTAAGCGCTGCAGAAAACCGATCTAGAGGAGAAACTATGCACCGGAGGAACGGGTAGCACGTGCCTAAAAAAACTAGTGCAAAAACCCTAAAACCACCAGTATATATAGGAGGAAGAGAGGAGAGGAGGCAGCCTTGGCTTCCAAGCCAAGGTGCTTCGGCCGAAGCCACTAGGAGAGGAGGATTCCTCCTCCAATCCTAGTAGGACTAGGATTGCTCCTTTTTTGCCTTTTTCCAACTTTTTCCTATTGGGTTTTCTTCTCCAGCCACATGGGCCTTGTGTGGGAGTTTACACCAGCCCACTAAGGGCTGATATTCACTCTCCCACAGCCCATGAAGCCTCTTGGGTCGAAATGCCCCTCCCGAAGGCCTCCCGGTACACTGCCGATGAGCCCAAAACTCTTCCGGCGACCAAAACAGGACTTTCTATATATGACTCTTTACCTCCGGACCATTCCGGAGCTCCTGTGACGTCCGGGATCTCATCCGGGACTCCGAAAAACCTTCGATCACCACCATACATAACTCTATACTACCGAAACGTCACCAAACCTTAAGTGTGCAGACCCTGTGGGTTCGAGAACTATGTAGACATGACCGAGACACCTCTCCAATCAATAACCAATAGCGGGACCTGGATGTCCATATTGGTTCCTACATATTCTACGAAGATCTTTATCGGTCAAACCTCTATATCAAGGATTCAGTTAATCCCGTATGGTGTTCCCTTTGTTCTTCGGTATGTTACTTGCCCGAGATTCGATCGTCGGTATCTCCATACCTAGTTCAACCTCGTTACCGGCAAGTCTCTTTACTCATTCCGTAATACAAGATCCAGTGACTAACACTTAGTCACATTGCTTGCAAGGCTTATTGTGATGTTGTATTACCGAGTGGGCCCTGAGATACCTCTCCGTCACACGGAGTAACAAATCCGAGCCTTGATCCATGCCAACTCAACAGACACCCTCGGAGATACCTGTAGAGCATCTTTATAGTCACCCAGTTACGTTGCGACGTTTGATACACACAAGGCACTCCTCCGATGTCCGTGAGTTACATGATATCATGGTCATAGGAACATATACTTGACATGCAGAAAACAGTAGCAATAAACTGACACGATCATATGCTACATTTGTAATTTGGGTCTTATACATCCCGTTATCAAATGACATCACATGTCACTGGCTAGGAAACCTTGACCATCTTTGATTAACGAGCTAGTTCACTAGAGGCATACTAGGGACAATGTGTTGTCTATTTACCCACACATGTAATGTGTTTCCAATCAATACAATTATAGCATGGATAATAAACGATTATCATGAACAAGGAAATACAATAATAAACACTTTATTTATTGCCCGGACATATTTCCAAGTGTCTCCCACTTGCACTAGAGTCAATAATCTAGTTCACATCACTATGTGATTTACATTGTAATGAATCGAACACCCATGCAGTACTGGTGTTGATCATGTTTAGTCCTTGGAAGAGGTTAAGTCAACGGGTCTGCAACATTCAGATCCGTGTGCACTTTGCAAATATTTATGTCCTTCTCCTCGATGTAATCGCGGATGGAGTTGAAGCGTCGCTTTATGTGTCTGGTCCTCTTGTGAAACCTTGGTTCCTTGGCCAGAGCAATGGCACCAGTGTTATCACAGAATAGGTTCATTGGATTCAGTGCACTAGGCACTACTCCAAGATCTGTCATGAACTGCTTCATCCAGACACCTTCCTTCGCCGCCTTCGAGGCTGCGATGTACTCCGCTTCGCATGTAGAATCGGCTACCACGCTTTGCTTGGAACTGCACCAGCTTACAGCTCCCCCGTTGAGAATAAATACGTATCTGGTTTTTGACTTCGAGTCATCGGGATCAGTGTCAAAGCTTGCATCGACGTAACCCTTTACGACGAGCTCTTCATCACCGCCATAAACGAGAAACATTTCCTTAGTCCTGTTCAGGTACTTAAGGATATTCTTGACCGCTGCCCAGTGCTCCATTTCAGGATCACTTTGAAACCTTCCGGCCATACTTATGGCAAGGCTGACATCCGGTCTTCTGCACAGCATTGCATACATGATAGAGCCTATGGATGAAGCATAGGGGATAACACTCATCTTTTCTCTATGTTCTGCAGTCACTGGGCATTGAGTCTTACTCAACTTCACACCTTGTAACACAGGCAAGAACCCCTTCTTGGCCTGATCCATTTTGAACTTCTTCAAAACTTTATCAAGGTATGTGCTTTGTGAAAGTGCTATCAAGCGTCTCGATCTATCTCTATAGATCTTAATGCCTAATATGAAAGCAGCTTCTCCTAGGTCCTTCATTGAAAAACTCTTGTTCAAATATTCCTTCACGCTTTCCAGCATTTCTATATAGTTTCCAATTAGCAATATGTCATCCACATATAACACTAGAAACGCTATAGAGCTCCCACTCACTTTCTTGTAAATACAAGCTTCTCCATAAACTTGTATAAACTCGAACGCTTTGATCACCTCATCAAAACGCTTATTCCAACTCCGAGATGCTTGCACCAGCCCATAAATGGATCGCTGGAGCTTGCAGACTTTGGCAGCATTCTCTGGATCGACAAAACCTTCTGGTTGCATCATATACAACTCTTCCTCAAGGAAACCGTTGAGGAACGCTGTTTTGACATTCATCTGCCAAATTTCATAGTCAAAATAAGCAGCTATTGCCAACATGATTCTGACAGACTTAAGCATCGGTACGGGTGAGAAGGTCTCATTGTAGTCAACTCCTTAAACTTGTGAAAAACCCTTTGCCACAAGTCGAGCTTTATAGACGGTGACATTACCGTCCGCGTCTGTCTTCTTCTTAAAGATCCATTTGTTCTGAATGGCCTTTCGCCCTTCAGGTAATACTTCCAAAGTCCATACTTTGTTTTCATACATGGATCCCATCTTGGATTTCATGGCCTCTAACCATTTCTCGGAATCCGGGCCCATCACTGCTCCTCCATAGCTCGTAGGCTCATTGTTCTCCAACAACATGACCTCCAAGACAGGGTTGTCGTACCACTCAGGAGTAGTACGCGCCCTTGTTGACCTACGAGATTCAATAGTAGCTTGATCCGAAGCTTCATGATCATCATCATTAACTTCCTCTTCTACCGTCGTAAGTTCCACAGAAACATCTTTTTGCGTTGCGCTACTTTCTGGTTGAAGTAAATGTTCAATAACCTCATCAAGCTATATTTTCCTCCCACTCAATTCTTTCGAGAGAAACTCTTTCTCAAGAAATATTCCGTTCTTAGCGACAAACACTTTGCCTTCGGATCTAAGATAGAAGGTATACCCGACTGTCTCTTTTGGGTATCCTATGAAGACACATTTCTCCGCTTTGGGTTCCAACTTTTCGTGCTGAAGCTTTTTGACATAAGCATCACATCCCCAAACTTTAAGAAACGATAACTTTGGCCTCTTGCCAAACCACAGTTCATATGGCATCGTCTCAACGGATTTCGATGTTGCCCTATTTAAAGTGAATGCAGTCGTCTCTAATGCATAACCCCAAAACGGTAGTGACAAATCAGCAAGGAGACATTATGGATCGCACCATATCTAATAAGGTCCGATTACGACGTTCGGACATACCATTACGCTGTGGTGTTCCGGGCGGTGTCAACTGTGAAACAATTCCACATTGTCTTAAGTGACTGCCAAACTCATAACTCGGATATTCACCTCCTCGATCAGATTGCAGGAATTTAATCTTCTTGTTATGACGATTCTCAACTTCACTCTGAAATTGCTTGAAATTTTCGAACGTCTCAGACTTGTGTTTCATTAAGTAAATATACCCATATCTACTTAAGTCATCAGTGAAGGTGAGAAAGTAACGATATCCACCACGCGTTATAACATTCATCGGACCGCACATATTAATATGTATGATTTCCAATAAGTCACTTGCCCGTTCCATTGTTCCAGAGAAGGGCGTTTTAGTCATCTTGCCCATGAGGCATGGTTCACATGTGACAAGTGATTCAAAATCAAGTGACTCTAGAAGTCCATCAGCATGGAGCTTCCTCATGTGTTTTACACCAATATGACTTAAACGGCAGTGCCACAAGAAAATGGTACTATCATTATCAACTCTACATCTTTTGACATCAATGTTATGAACATGTGTGTCATCACTATCAAGATTCAATATGAATAAACCCCTCACATTGGATGCATGACCATAAAAGATATTACTCATATAAATAGAACAACCTTTATTCTCAGATCTAAATGAGTAACCGTCACGCAATAAACAAAATCCAGATATAATGTTCGTGCTTAACGCAGGCACTAAATAACAATTATTCAGGTTCATCACTAATCCCGATGGTAATTGAAGAGAGAGCATGCCGACGGCGATCACATCAACCTTGGAACCATTTCCCACGCGCATCGTCACTTCATCCTTTGCCAGCCTTCGTCTATTCCGTAGGTCCTGTTTCGAGTTGCAAATGTAAGCAACCGAATGGTATCAAATACTCAGGCACTACAACAAGAGCTAGTAAGGTACACATCAATAACATGTATATCATATATACCTTGTTTGTCGTTGTCCGCCTTCTTGTCAGCCAGGTACTTGGGGCAGTTCCGCTTCCAGTGACCAGTTCCTTTGGAATGAAGGCACTCAGTTTCTGGCTTAGGTCCATGCTTGGGCTTCTTTACAGGAGCAGCAACTGCTTTGCCATCCTTCTTGATTTTACCCTTCTTGCCCTTGCCCTTGCCATTTTTCTTGAAACTAGTGGTTTTATTGACCATCAACACTTGATGTTCTTTCTGGATTTCAGACTCAACGACTTTCAGCATCGCAAACAGCTCGGTGACTAACTTGTTCATCCCGTGCATGTTATAGTTCATCACAAAGCTCTTGTAACTAGGTGACAGTGATTGAAGAACTCTGTCAGTGATCACCTTTGGCGGAAGGGCAATTCCCAACTCCGCTAGACGAGTCGCATACCCAGACATTCTGAGTATATGTTCACTGACAGACCCGTTCTCCTTCATCTTGCAAGCATAGAACTTGTCAGAGGTCTCATACCTCTCGATCCGGGCATTCTTCTGAAAGATAAACTTTAACTCCTGGAACATCTCATATGCTCCATGACGTTCAAAACGTTTTTGAAGTTCCGGTTCTAAGCCATGCAGTATTGTACACTGAACTATTGAGTAATCTCCAGAACGTGCCTCCCAAGCATTCTTAATGTCTTCGGAGGTCATGTCTTCTGGTTGGTCACCAAGCGGTGCATCAAGGACATATGATTTCTGGTAAGCCGTGAGGATAATCCTCAGATTACGGGCCCATTCAACAAAGTTACTTCCATCATCTTTCAACTTAGCTTTCTCTAGGAATGCATTAAAATTCAGGGGTGCTACTGCGCGAGCCATTGATCTACAACATAAATATGCAAAGGTTACTTAGACTATTGTTCAAGATAATGAGTTTAGTTAATCAAATTACTAAACCTCCCACTTAAATATGCAAAATTTTACGTCGTGAATCAATATGAATGTAACTATTTGTATTTCACACGTAATTTATTTATGAAACGATCGTAAAATTATCTCGGGTGAAGAATAACTTATTGTATACCTTGGGTGATGAATAGTCATTCTATGTATATATATATGTGTATGTATGTATATATAGATGGATGGATTGATGTATATAGAAAATGCTCATATGTAGAGTAAAACACTTATAATAAGTGTCTCCATTAGAACTATATCAGTGGTAATATTCGATGCTCCATTAACTGGGTTATTCGAGATGTATTAGTGATACTATATGATAATATTATATGAAGAGTCCTCATTGATCGCCGATGATATTATATGTATTTGTGATATTATATGATGATCTTGCTAAAAAAATTGCCGTCGACTTTTAATCTTATAATCCTGAACACTGGAAATGTCGACATCGCCTGACGATGATATGATCCCTCCGTGCCCTTGGTGCTGGGATGACAGGGGTATATGCGACGTTTTTCCTCACCTAGACAACGGTGGATCCTTCGCTGTCAAGCTAACAGAAGAATTTAGTATTATTACGGTATGTTTAGACGGCATGTATTTTTTTGTTAATGTTGTATATGAGGTGTGTTTTTTGCTTTAATTAACCTTTAATCTACTTTTGTACAATTCGACTGGTGTGTTTCCTGCCATGCAAGATTTTTTGTGTTGCACAAGTTCCATTTCAAAGAGAAGCATAGTACAGAGCCTAAGATAGCTCACCTAAGAACGGATTATTACACATTTGTTGTTAAGGTGAAAAATAATGAAGATCACACATGTTTTGGTTGTTCTAATTCGAGAGCATTTTGCAAGGCGTATGGGTTGCATGAGGACATGAACATTACCTTCGATCTTTGTAATGACGATGTTCGTGATAGTAATATAGAAATTTGGGTGCATGCGGAGGATGACTTTATTTCAATTCTACCTCCAGGTGCGTTTGTCAACATATTTGTTAGTTAATTTATATTGATTATTGAAAAGTATTTGGTACTCATCCCGACTAAATTTCTTTATTTTTTATTATTAGCTTATTTCCATGCTACAAGAAACCACCCGTCAGATAATAGATTGCACCTGCTACAGTTATGACTCCGAGCTTACTTGGTTGGAGAAAAATCATCTGATATCATTCATTCGTGATGTTGAGTATCATGCTAAATATTACAAGACGGGCAACATTTATCATGGATATGTTCCACGAGTGCACAAGTTGAACCGTTATAATATCACTTCAGACAACTTTGTAAGATTTTTTTTACCATTGCGTCACTAGTCCATCTTTTTCATACATTGTTCTTAAGCAAAACAAGTTTGCTAACTATGTTATTATTTCTAATGTTCTTCAACGGGTACTTCCCAAGAGACTGTGCCTAAATGGATATTTCAAAATGGTGATTTGCAAATGGTTAGCTTACGGCCACTCCCGATTAATTACAATGTAAATACATGATATCTCAAAGTGAAGAAACCTTGAAAATCAAAGATGTAGAAATACAATACAAGCATTCACGCTACCAGTTGGAGAGGAATACTTACGCATCCCACAAGTTGGAGATAAGTTGATCTGTGTTCTTCAATTGGGAGTTGTCCGAGTTTGCCTTTATTCTGCTATTTTAGCTAAGAAAGGAGAGCAGTAGTTCGTACGTTTCAACCTTGTGAGATAACTAAAATGATGAGGATCGGAGTTGATTAAGATGATGCTGAATTGTTGGATGTTTAATGATGATGAGTTTATTAAGATGGTGATGATGAGTTTATATGACATATACCAGTACAAATTAGATGGATGCAGTAGACCAAGTTGAAATACGATGTTGTGAATCCGCAACATCGTATTTTCCTCTAATTAATGCAACTTGGTCTATTGCATCCATCTAATTTGTATTGATGTTGGATGTTGTTCTTTCATAATTTGTACTGATGTTGTATATTAATATGTGTAACCGCGTGAAAATACAATATAAATATAAAAGAAAATGAAAACACAAAATGAAACACAGTCCTTTTAAAAAAACAGCGCTTACTAGTGCTAACGTGTGGCTGCCTTTTAGTCCCAGTTAGTGTTACCAACCGGGACTAAATATCCTTCTGCCTGGGGTCCAACAGCGGCCACGTGTAGCCCCTTTAGGCCCGGTTCGTAACCCAACCGGGACTAAAAGTGAGACTAAAGACCCTTCAAAACCGGATCTAATGACCCATTTTCTACTAGTGATTATTGCCTCTAGGGCATATTATCAACTTATACATATGTATCTAAACAACTTTAAGACAAGTAGTATGGATCCGCGGGATTAGCAAAAATGCAAGTATTACATGCATATATCTTGCCTGTTAAAAAACAAGTTCTAAAGCAATTGTTAGAGAATAGTATACATATATCATGGTGATGACAAGATAAGTATTTTGAATTTGGTATAATGGATAGAATTCAATATGAGCATAACAGACCATATTAGGTTGAATCCGTAGTGATTGAACATATGTTGTAAACTTCATTATAGACCATGCATACATATTAGTATTTTTTTTAGAACAGTTAGTGCGGATTATGTGAACGACCTTTCACTACTGGCGGCGTTGAGTTCCCTGAGTTACTCGCGAACTCGGCAAAGCCAAAACAACAACTCGCCAGTGCGATTGCTGATTTCAGTTCTCGGTAAAGGGGGCATGGCTAATTTATATTCTATAGTCCTCATCTAGTCCTGCAATGAAATATATAAGGTATGCAAGACGAATAGTTAGAATGAATTAGATAATATAATGGAAAAGATAAGAGATAAAATGCGGTAGAATTAACTTCCAATAGGGTCACAGTGTACTACTTAGACTAACTGGATTTTTACAAACAGAGCGTGTCCCCCTTGAATGGCCTCTGCCCACCGTAAAAATGGTTTTGAGTAGAACAGAGGAAAGGCTACCACACTCCCTTCACAAATCGAACGCATCCCCTATCAATAAAAAGATACTTCATGCGAGACCGTCTGATTTGAATACAACCTCCATAAATATTTTTGCGAAACACTCTAATTTTTTTTACCATATCCTCTAAGGGCCATATGACGAGATGATGCTAGGTGCCGTAAATTTCCGGCTTATCGTCAATTTTCATGTTAACGATGCTGGACCAAATGTCGGCTGGCTGGCCCTGGCCACCGGTGTGGTGCCCTCACCCTTTAGTTGCACCAGGCCCATTGCCCGCCATGATTTCATGTGTCCGCAGGTCAGATCTTGATTTTCCGACATTAAAAAACCCTAGAAATGCAGTAAAAGTCCAGAATGTGCCAGAGGGCCCCAAAAAGTCGGGGACCTGACATGCTCCTTCAACTTATATTTGATGAACCCAGAAAACTTCTGATGAAAGCGGAGAAAAGGGCACCACACTCCCTTCATGGAACGGACATGGTCCTCTCGATAGCAAGATCATGACGTCCCCCCCCCCCCCCGAGACTGAATTTTTGTAAGTACTTGGCCTCTCTTGTGTTGCTTATGGTCCTTTGACCTATTACAACACACACTAAGTGGACAATATAGATGGAGCCACCCCCTTTGAAGATAGCTAGGGGTAGACGTTTCGGTGGCTCACCGAAAGACGGGCATCAAATCACGCAAGTAAGGCTCGGAACCATTTATCCTTTTGCATGGTAACCTAATTTCGGCACACTGGGGGATATGAAGAGTACAAGACAATAACACTACTTTAAAATAACGGTACTTGGTGCGAGAGTGGGAAATTGAAAGGGCGGTGATAACTGGCCGGGGAGAATGTGTGAGAAAAGAGTTGAAGAAAGTAAAATACAATAAGTAAACATAAATTCAACGGAAAACTATGAAAAGTAATTTTTGCACTAAGAAAAACTAGGGCCAAAAAGATGGAAAATGTAAGCCCACTGTCAAATATCCGGGACTCGGCTTATAATTTTCTCACATTTTTGTGTTTTCATACAGAAAATGTTACTATAAGCTGAGTGTCTAACGGCTAGTACTCGGCTTCTAGGGTTCACCGTAACGTAGCCATCATGTTCTTCCATGATGGCCATAGGGCAAGCTGTTTAACCAGAGCACGATGTAAGTGAAGTACCTTATGAGGGCTATGCCGAGGGTAACACCTAGCACGAGGGTCTTTTTAGGTGATTCTCACCATACGCTCTTAGAATCTGCGAATTTTCTATAAGGCGTGTGTTCATTACGTTTGCCTTACAGCAAAATACAAGGCAACTTATGATTATCCTGAAGTGAATGTTAGGGTGGCATCGGCATGGATTATGAAGATGACGGAGACCAGTGGCGGAGGACCCGGTAGGGCGAGGCCTGGCGCTCGCCCTACCTTGTTTTTGTGCGATTCAGTTAGTACAGATACGCATCGCTAGATTTTGCGCCAAATCTGATTGCTTGCTTGTTGCCTCACTAGGGAAAGAAAGGAGAGAGGGAATGGCCTAGCCACCGATCGAACGCAGACCGCGTCGTCCGTGTGACTAGGGCGAGGAGCGCCCCGATTGCTCCCCCAATACCAGTTTCCCAATCCCCTCCCCTGGCCCCCAATGCTGGGATCTTTTTTATTCCCCAAAAATGAAAAACAATTTGTGTTTCAAGAGAAAGGGGCGCTTATTACTGCAACTTGTGTTTTGTATTGTAAAATAGCTTGGCAATATACGTATAATTCAGTGATCTTAGTGGTATTTTCGTACATAATTTAATTTATGCATCATGATTTAACTTATGCTTTACTGCCCGCCCCACCTCAAGTTTTTCTCGTCCTCCGCCACTGACGGAGACCAACGAGGCGACGACGAGCTTGACGGGCAAGGCAACCAATGTGTAACTCTTCTCATGCTGGATCAAGGTAGTAGCGAGTGCTGCGATCCGCTTGCCACAGGGGGTGAGATCTTGGAGGAAGAGAAAATTGAATTTAAAGATTGAATAGGTGTTCGATCAAGCGAGCGACAGGGGTGACTGGTTCTTGTTTGTGTTTGGTTCATGAAGCAATATCAACTCTTCTAGTTGTAAGAACTGCATATAATATATCCATCTTAGTTAACTTCAAGTTGAACGCTACGGTACAGTACTAAAAGTTGCTGAAATTAAGTTGGAGAAAAACAACCACGAAGAAATTCATGAAAAACAAACATCCTTCACACATATTGAATCATAACCCCAGAAGGAGCATCGGCCAAATGTTGTGAGACGTAATAAAAGGGATTACAAGAGTTATGCGATTGAATCAATGAATTCCACATCCTACTACAGCACTACTCCTCAGGAAGGAACTAGTGCAGAGTGAAGGCTAATATGCGAGCAGAAAGAAGGAGGGCATGGGGAGCATGCTCGGTTCCGGCGAGGCGTAGAAGCTGGCCCCGGCGAAGACGGCCTTCTGCGGTGCCGCGGCCATCGCGTTGGTCTGATGCAGGTGCTCCATACGAGGCTTCTTGTGTAAGTCCCAGCGCTCTGCCGACGACGCGCGGTCAGGGCTAGGCAGGCGATTGTTTTTACCTTCATGGCGGCCGTGACCTGTGGGCAGCGACGCGCTGCACGAGGTCGGCAGTTTCTTGTTGTCCCAGCGATCGACGGAGTCGGCCCGTCCGGGGCTCCCGGCGCTGTATGACGATGACGATTCTTGTATTTCTTGTCCGAGTCCCACCTGTCGATGGAGTCGGCACGACCGGTGCTCCCGCTGCCCACCCCCCCCCCCCCCCCCCCCCGGCGAGGGCGACGACGACGAGCAGATGGAGCTGCATGGCTTCTTGTTCCAGTCCCACCTCTGGACGAAGTCGGCACGGCCTGGCATGGCGGACACCAGCATGGTGAGGATGAGACCCTGCGGCGTCGGCAGCAGCGGCAGCATCTCGCTCCGGGGCGGCGTCGAGAGCAGCGGCGGGAGAGGAGCTTCGGCTGCCATTGTTATTCGTGGAGCAGCCGCCACCTACGTGCGTGCGAGAGGGAAAGATGGAGACGATGCCAAGGACGGCACAAAGCAATTGCTCTTTGTGCTGATTGAATTGATAGACGTGTGGGCGGGGCACATATTTATAGTAGCTCCATCGCTAGCTCTAGCTGTGGGTGTTCCTTCTGGACTCGGATCGGATCGCTAGCTGCTCTCGGAATCGCATGCATGCATGCGTAGGGAACACGGAAATGAGGCAAGACCGAAACGCTCACTGTTTCCTTTTTTTTCTTTCCTACTATGCTCACGTCGCTACTTTTTTTATTTTGGTTTCAATCCAACGATACATATACCAACTGCTTTCTGAGTGAACGAGACTTACGAAAATGTTACACATCTCCGGTGTAGCAGTTTTCAAGCATTCTCATCTTGAAGTAGGGGAGGGGAATTTCAGGGTTTTATTTTCAGCCGAAATTTTTGGAAAGCGGCCAAACACCTGAGATTTCGTTGATCCGCAAAAAACTATGGCATACCCGGGAAAAAAAATTAAACATCTGACTAATGTAAAATAGAACTTGCATGTGATCATAACAGAATAAATGTCTTGTCCTGGTGGTAAATTGCCTTTCAGATTTTCTGCGGGTCACATGATCGAATCCAAGTTCTATATTTTACTCTTTTCAAGACAAGCCACAGTGGGGTTGGGGTGTATAGTAACCAAGAGTTATGCAACCAAGCAAGGTGAGCTTACTAGTTGAACTAATAGACCTCCGTGCTCAACATCCACTTGAAGTTCAACAGCTAAAGGTTTTGAAATTTTGGGGCGATTTTTTTTCAAAATACCGACTGTTTCCGAAAATCAGGTTTTCCAAGTTTTCCTTTACTCTTTTCAGCACACGCCGCAATGGGGTTGGGGTGTCCTAACCGAGAGTTCGAGAATGAAGCAGGGCGCGCTTACCAGTTGAACTGGTAGACCTCCGTACTCAACATCCACCTGAATCTAATATATTTAGTAGATAAAGGTTATTTAATTTGAAATTTCCGGGCAAATTTTTCTCCAAAAATACCAATATTTCCAGAAAACTAGGTTTTCCCGTCACTCCTGGGTGGGGTTGGAGTGTATCGTAACCGAGAACTCGGTAGCTATGCAAGGCGCGCATACCAGTTGAACGGATGGACCTCCATACTCAACATTCACTTGAATTCAATATATTTATTTAGTACGTAAAAAGGTGCGCTTACCAGTTTCATAGAGGATGGTGTTGTTTGTGTGTCAAGTTTATAGGGTCTTGTGTGTTCTACTCATTAAGTATAACTGAGGGGAGCTCACAAAGGGGAGACAAATGGCCATACCAAACTGTCTACTCATTTACTAGTGTTAATTATTCTCATTTACTTCAGCTTTTTTCCCCAACTATTGTTCATTGCTCAGCTAAGCAATGTTTTGTACGTGAACATTTTTGTAAGTTCGAGTGTGTGTTTTTTTCACATTCAGGTTGAAAAAACAGTTGAAATTGCCATTTGTCCATATCCATGAACCTTCATTTCTTTTTACGGCAATTTCTGTTGCAACTAAGTACTCACATGGCAAATGTAAACAAATAGAGTCTACAATCATGGCAATTTGTTTTCATAATTTTTGACATGGAACATGGCAAATTTATGTTTTGTAGTTTTTTTCGATCTTAACCATGGCGAATTTGCTTTACATACCATGGAAATTTTTTATTACAACCCATAAAATTACTATGCATACCATGGAAAAATATTACCCCTAATTTAGTGGAGAAGTGCTCATTTTTTACCATAGAAAAAATACAATGTGGCAAATACACACATTAGCTGGTGATAAATCCAATATTCTTAGCTTGACAACTTCTTTCTGCTAGCAATTTGTACAAATTTTTGCCATGGCAAGCTTAATAATAATTTTCAAATAACTGTTTCTATACTTTTTGAATTGGACCATGGCATTAGTCCCGGTCAGGTTTTGAACCGGCACTAATGTGACCATTAGTCCCGGTTCGAGATGGGCATTATTAGTCCTGGTTCGTTCCGGACCTTTAGTCCCGGTTCGTAACACAAATCGAGACTAAAGGGATGGTGGCAGGCTGGTGTCAGCCTGGGGCCCCCTGATAATCTTTAGTCCCGGTTCGTGGCACAAACCGGGACTATAGGCTCACCTTTAGTCCTGGTTTGTGTCTCGAACCGGGACTAAAGGTCCCCTATATGAACCCTTCGACCATCCCGAGCACACTCGTCTCTGTTCTTCCCCTTTCCTCTCCTCTCTGTTCTTCCCCTCTTCCTCGAGCTCATCCTCCATTTTTGCCAAATTTTGTAAAGATTTGGAGGCACCCCATCCATCCAAGTGTTCACAAAGGTTAGCAACTCTGTCCTTTCATCTCTCATTGCTAGATTAGATCTTGCAATGCTCTATAAGTATAGTGATTTGTGGGTTTTAGTTTGGGAATATTTATATGTGGTAGTTTATTTGATTTATATGCAATTTGAGCTCAAATTAACTTCTTATTTTGCATGTGTAAGTGCGGTTTACTTAGTGCCTTCCCGTCCCCGTCCTAACCACTATCGATCGCCCGCACCGTCCCGTCACCGGCACCACCTTGGTGAGCCTCTTGTTCTTATCCTTTTTATAAATAAAAAAATCATGTTTGTAAGATTTAGATAGTTACTTGTATTGTTTTCTTACCTATATGGTTGTTTGTTATACATAGTGGCATGGTTTTGATATCCGTCCCCGTCGGCCCTCATCCGGTTTATGATTCGGATGTGGTATATACTTTCTTTTATAACTATTTTTTGCATTTCATGTTTATGACAATTATGCCCATCAAGTTGACATAGATATTTTTATCTAGGAGGTACGTGAACCAGAAATTCCAACCGACATAGATATTCTTGTGAAGAAGTTAAATTTAGTTGAAAAAGAAAACGAGTATTTGAAGACCCGCAGCAAACACCAATGGGCCAAAGGACACATATTATGGTTACACAGAGGAGATATGAGAACTTCACTATGGACTTGGTTTGAAGGTCCCTTTGTTTCGGTGCAAATGGGTCAATCTGACAGGAGGCGGGGTAAAGGAAGACCCGCAGTACGAAATGACAACAATGGATCTCAACAATCTTGGGTACGTGGACGAACCATTCGTCCTAGCCAATGATGTGACGCAGGTTTTCTATGTGAAGGACATGTCTACCAAGCCGAGAAAAAAAAGATAAGGAAGCGAATACATCATACGATGAGCCAAAGCGGCACATAGTTCTTTCAGGAAAAAAATATCATGAGAGTTATGAAAAGACATGTCAGAAGATTATGAAAAGTTTCAAGAAATTCCTCCCTTTATAGTGAATGTTGACCCGATCATCAAGTTAAACGATGGTTACGACGCGAAGGGACACAAGCCAAGAAAAAGTTTTATACCCAAAGATCCCACTATGGGATGTGACTGTCTTCTCTAGTTAGTTTTCGGACTTATATGTCTAAAAAGTCCCACTTCGGACAAACCGGAGGGAATGTTTGTAATAGTAGTATACATATGTGTTTTGGCATTTGAAACGCGAAGAAATATTATGTCGAAGTATCAGGGTTTCAGACGAAAACTCGTCTATTATAAAGGCATTTCATTTTTTGAATTTATTTCAACTCTAGACTTTTTGTGCGTTCAGTACGCACCATTCGAAGTCAGGTTATCAATTTTCAACCCTTTCTGACTCCATTTCTTATTTTTCATTTATTTAATGATTTTTTTTGAGCTAAATGACCCTAAAATTGAAAAGCACTACAAATGAACTCCGAAAAGGTTGAAATTTGGCATGGTATCATCATTTCACCCACATAGCATGTGCTAAAAAGTTGAGAGGGTTACGGAAAAAACTGGATGCACTTCGTGTACAAAACGGACAATCTGTTTCGAAGTATCAGGGTTTCGGACGAAAACTCATCTGTTACAAAGGGATTTCATTTTTTTTAACTTATTTCAACCGCGACTAAAGGTCTGCGCTTACCGCCGCTTGGGCTGGCGAAATTTACCTTTAGTCGTGGTTGGTGGTTCCAACCGCGACTAAAGGTTGAAGCCACCAACCACGACTAAAGGTCGTTCTATATAAGCAGCGACTTCGAAAAATTTCAGAGCTCAGTTCCTATCTTCCCCGACGCTGCCGCCGCCCCGTCGCCGTCGACTCGCCTCGTCCTCGCCCTCGCCTCACCGCGTCGTCGACCTCGCGCGCCGTCGCAGTCGCCGCCACCGTCGAATCGCCTCGCCTCGCCGGTTGTCGCCCCGCTGTGAGCCCTTTCCTAATTAAGAGGCTTCAGTTCTTACGTGGTACTTGATTGATCATCATGTATATTGTATAAACATGAAGTGATGCATTGAATGCACTATGCTCTTGCCCAATGTTATTTAGTTTATTCCTATATCAGCTAAGATAAATATCATAACTCTCATAGTTTTAACTATTAGTTATTTTGTTATAGATTCCTGAAGCTTTACAGGATGGATTCACCAATGTAGTTGAAGTAGGTCTACATCCTGCAGTTACATTATTATGGTAGTAGTTTTTGTGTATTGGTGATTTATCAGGTCTAGATTTTTGCTCGCACCATAGTTGAAGGACAAAAACAAGCTGCACCTTTTGGATTAGCAAAACAGAGCACCGGTACTTGTTCTTAGAAGGATAATACTACAAAACATATAGCAGCGTATTATGTGCAGAACAGCTGTAAAATCAGTCAATGTCTTTTAAGTCAAGATAGCAATCATAAGGAAATGCATCAGTTCTACCAAGATACCACCATTGTTGATTTTAGAACACGGACACACTCATAGTACAGTCTATTAATTATATAAGGAAATAAGCATAGATTTGCAGGGAGGAGAGCAAAAGAAACTTTCTGGTTTCGGCATACCTATGGGTGTATTTAGCTAACCTTTGTTACTAAACTGGAATTCAAATAAACCATAAGAACGAAATACATATGACCGCAGGAAGGAAGCCAAAGTTTCAAGTTTTTTGACATGATTTCTTTAGCTACACCTTTATTAACATTCCGAGTTCAGCTCCCTAATGGCCCTTGAGCTGATCAAGACATCCAAGGATATATTAGTGAGTTTCATTAGCAAATTAGCCCAGCCACTTTGCACTTGAGGATATCACTGTCACCTACTCATATATATGAATGATGTGAATGCCCTACTTTGCACTCACCTGTAAGAAGATATCTCGAGCTACTCTATACCTACAATCTTTCCTAACCAAAAGAAGGCAGCCCACCAATCAAGACATAAAGGCACCTAGCATTTAAAAAACATGTTGTACACTTAAATTTACATACAAACAAATATTAATGATAAAATGAAAGAGGGTTAACAAAAATCGGGACGACGTCGACTCGTTCGTGACGATGTCCTACTTCGGAGGCGTCATGTCAGGGACTGGGCTTCACCGGGCTGGCACTAGGAGGTGCTACTTTCAGGGGCACGCATCTTGGTGAGGAATCCAGGTCCCGTCGTCAACCCGGAGCTTCTTTGGTGGCGTTCGCGTGGGCCACTTTCGGTGCGGAGGCAGCCAGCCCCGTTGGAGGTGGTACGTCGTCGTGTCAGGGAGGAGGCCGAGCACGTCCGTCGCTATATGGATGCGTTGGATGTCAGGTTCTCCAATACCTGGCAGGTTCTTTAGGAATCTCACCCGAGCTCTGATCCTGTCATAATTCCTTCTCTTTGGGTGTCCACTGCCTGCGCCGCTAGATGTCAACTACATCTGTATTAGTGATATTAGAAAATAATATTCGAGATGTATTAGTGATAATACTCGAGATGTATTCGAGATTATATTCGATAATATTCGAGATGATTTATTCGAGACTATATTCGATGATGCATATTATATGAATTATTCAAGATGCATATTATGTACTATGATTCAGTTTTTGAATACTAAATTGTTTTATCTTTCTTCTGGGTTAGTTAAATAAAAGCTACGGACAATGCCGGCAGAGAAGGAGAAGAGGCTCTGTTCGACATCATACGCTCCCCGAGCCCAGAGCATGAACCTGAAGATGATGATGGCTCGCAATATCTGAACAATTCTGGTGAAGGTTGTATGATATTTGATGAAGACGAACGAATAGACGAAGTCGGCAACGATGTTGACGAAGAAAATGTTCTTCAAATAACAAAGACCGGTGAGGTATATTTATTATATAAGCCATCCGGTGATCATTACATGTCTTAATTGAGTTGTATGTATTAACGAATCGATCTTTCTTCTTTTAGGCCTCCGGATCGAGCAAATCTTCTACAAGCGACAGGGTAATTCGAGACCCGGCAAGAAGGTTGAACCCTGGCGTAACGTTTAATATCGATTCCGTCAAAACATCAACTGGTGAAGTGCTTGAGCCTAGGAAAAATGCGACCAAGTTCAAGAATCAATGCGGAGTTATTATCAGGGACCAAATCCCGATCTTCGTTTAGGAATGGAAAAAAGGCAGCAAAGGGAGATCGAGCAGGAGTTACTTTTACGACGAAAGAGCAAAAGATGTGCTTTAGACCTGATGTCACATTTCACACTACCATATAAATTGACAGATGCAAATCTGAAGAAAGTCGGAAACTATGTTCTTAAAAAGATGGCGTGGGCTGCGTACGTCAAAGCAAACAAGAAGACTCCAAAATTCGAGGGAGCATTGGTGAAGGCAAAAGATCACTGGAACGATTTTGTGAAGTTCAAGGAATCCGAACTAGCTAAGGAACGGTCGAGAAAAAACAAGATTAATGTTGCAAAAAAGAAGTGGCACCATACTCTGGGGCCAGGTGGCTACTAGGTGGCCCTGCCTAAGTGGGATCAATCCGAACAGAAGATGATTAGTGCAGGGGTCACTCCAGTTACATTGACCTGGCCCCCAGGTGCAGGACATGGTTTTATGCGCATGGGGGGAAGTTGGACCCAGAGACAGGGGATATTATGGTGAAGGCAAGTCGTAAAGGAGTGACAGACGAAATACTAATGAAAATAGAAGAAGCTCGAACGGGGGTGTTAATGCCCAACAGAGAGGACGACGAGCTTACGCGTGCCCTGAAGAAACATGAACACCCTTGAAGAACACGAGGCAAAGGCGTTGTTCCGTGGTTTGAGGGGTTTGCGGGTTGGAATCAAGACTACAAAACCTGTGCAATAAAGAAGATGCATGAGGAGCGGAAGAAGAAGGAGGAAGCACTCCGCCTTGAAGGCCTAGAATCAAAGCACCTGGAGTTGGAATCCAGAATCAAGCGGCGGCAGGAGTAGATCGACTCACTCAACCAGGAAAGGGCGTCTCAGCGGCAGCATGAGCAGATCGATCGAGCATTGGATATCAACGTCCCATCTATGCCGAGAAGCAGCATGGGTTCCGCCCCGACCGATATCGATGATGCACTACTAACTAGCTACCATGTGGATCATATCAAAGACGGGAGTAACTGTGAGCTACACATGAAAATGAAGAACTTATCCATGAAGGTGGCGGACGGCTATGCTTTAGCAAATCCCCCAGAAGCAACCTTCCATTGCAATCCCATTCCAGCTGGCTATGTTCGTGTCGGGGTTGATGAAGTGATGTCAGGATATCACGAGCTACAACTTGACATTCTTGGAGGTGACGAGGAGAGAACACTGGGAGAGGCCATACATCGTACCATTCTATGGAAAAATGATCGCATCGTCTTTCCAAGGCCACCGACTCCTCCTCCTCCAAGTCCGCCGCCACGTTAGTCGACTCCTCCTCTCACAACACTTTATTGATATGGCTCGACCGGCTGTCAATCAGAAGGACTGCGACTATGTGCGGTCTATCAAGAAGTCATATCTTGCAGGACAAAAGGAGTCGAGCTCGAGCTTGAGCCAAGGTGTTGGCAAAAAAACGGGAAAACTGTTCCCCAGCTAGGAGAACAGGCAGTGCAGTCGATCCCCTCCTCACTGTACAAACACCTGTGAGTACCGCCGATCGGCTAAGAGTAACCGACGATCATATAAGGAAGGCTAAAGAGGCCGGTGATAGTGTTGAACACTTCCTAGGCCTTGAGGAAATCCTCGGGCTTAAAGAGGAGGAAGTAAAATATCAATATGCCCGCGGCAAACCTCTGGTCAAGCCTAACGATGCCAAGCTTCTACCAACAAGATTGTATAATTTGCATACGTGGTACATGCAAGAAACAGCAAATACCAATACAGAGTCCCTCATGGTGAAAGTCAAGAAGAAGCATTACATCCATAAAAAAGATTTGTGGATTCATTATTCAGAGTTGTTTCAGTTATTCAATCAAGACACACTCGACAAATCTATCGTTAGTTGCTATTGCCTGTAAGTGATTTCTTTCTGTAATTAAGTCTCTAGTTAGTTGTGCTCTCGTTTATTACCTGTAATTATCCTCAATATGTTATTTTCTGTGGTATTATGCAGAATGAAGATGTATGAAATAAAAAAATTGGACGCTATGGCATTGCGTTCATTGATCCAAATACGGTTAATCAAAAGATATGGAAAACTGAATATTCGAGAAAAGACACACAGAAATCCCTGCTAGATTTTTTTGAACCATCTAAACACCCAACCAAAAATACTACTTCCTTACAACTTCGGGTGAGTGTTACTATATCTGTTGGGGAACGTTGCATGGGAAACAAAAAATTTCCTACGCACACGCAGATCTATCCATGGTGATGAGCATCTACGAGAGGGAGAGTGGATCTACGTATCCTTGTAGATCGCTAAGCGGGAAGCGTTAAGAAACGCGGTTGGTGTAGTCGAACGTCTTTGCGATCCAAATCGTCGAGCGTCCCGCGATCCAATCATGATCCGTCCCACGACCCAATCACGATCCGTCCCACGAACTTGATCACGATCCGCCTCACGAACTTGATCACGATCCTTCCGATCTACCACCGAACGGACGGCACCTCTGCGTTCAGCACACGTACGGCTTGATGACTATCTCCGTTGTCTTGATCTAGCAAGAGGGAGAGGAGAGGAGGAAGATTTCTCCAGCAGCGTGACGGCGCTCCGGAGATGGTGGTGGAGCTATTCCGGCAGGGCTTCGCCTAAGCGCTACAGAAAACCGATCTAGAGGAGAAACTATGCACCGGAGGAACGGGTAGCACATGCCTGAAAAAACTAGTGCAAAAACCCTAAAACCACCAGTATATATAGGAGGAACAGAGGAGAGGAGGCAGCCTTGGCTTCCAAGCCAAGGTGCCTCGGCCGGAGCCACTAGGAGAGGAGGATTCCTCCTCCAATCCTAGTAGGACTAGGATTGCTCCTTTTTTGCCTTTTTCCACCTTTTTCCTATTGGGTTTTCTTGTCCAGTCACATGGGCCTTGTGTGGGAGTTTACACCAGCCCACTAAGGGCTGATATTCACTCTCCCACAGCCGATGAAGCCACTTGGGTCGAAATACCCCTCCCGGAGGCCTCCTGGTACATTGTCGATGAGCCCGAAACTTTTTCGGCGACCAAAACAGGACTTCCTATATATGAATCTTTACCTCCGGACCATTCCGGAGCTCCTCGTGACGTCCGAGATCTCATCCGGGACTCCGAACAACCTTCGGTAACCACCATACATAACTCTATACTACCGAAACGTCACCCAACCTTAAGTGTGCAGACCCTGCGGGATCGAGAACTATGTAGACATGACCGAGACACATCTACGGTCAATAACCAATAGATGGACCTGGATGTCCATATTGGTTCCTACATATTCTTCGAAGATCCTCATCGGTCGAACCTCTATGTCAAGGATTCAGTTAATCCCGTATGGTGTTCCCTTTGTTCTTCGGTATGTTACTTGCCCGAGATTCGATCGTCGGTATCTCCATACCTAGTTCAACCTCGTTACCGGCAAGTCTCTTTACTCGTTCCGTAATACAAGATCCCGTGACTAACACTTAGTCACATTGCTTGCAAGGCTTATTGTGATGATGTATTACCAAGTGGGCCCTGAGATACCTCTCCGTCACACGGAGTAACAAATCCCAGTCTTGATCCATGCCAACTCAACAGACACCCTCGGAGATACCTGTAGAGCACCTTTATAGTCACCCAGTTACGTTGTGACGTTTGATACACACAATGCACTCCTCCGATGTCCGTGAGTTGCATGATCTCATGGTCATAGGAACATATACTTGACATGCAGAAAACAGTAGCAATAAACTGACACGATCATATGCTACATTTGTAATTTGGGTCTTGTCCATCACATCATTCTCCTAATGATGTGATCCCATTATCAAATGACATCACATGTCACTGGCTAGGAAACCTTGACCATCTTTGATTAACGAGCTAGTTCACTAGAGGCATACTAGGGACAATGTGTTGTCTATTTACCACACATGTAATGTGTTTTCCAATCAATACAATTATAGCATGGATAATAAACGATAATAATGAACAAGGAAATATAACAATAAACACTTTATTTATTGCCTCTAGGGCATATTTCCAATAGTCTCCCACTTGCACTAGAGTCAATAATCTAGTTCACATCACTATGTGATTTACATTGTAATGAATCGAACACTCATGCAGTACTGGTGTTGATCATGTTTAGTCCTTGGAAGAGGTTTAGTCAACGGGTCTGCAACATTCAGATCCGTGTGCACTTTGCAAATATTTATGTCCTTCTCCTTGATGTAATCGCGAATGGAGTTGAAGCGTCGCTTTATGTGTCTGGTCCTCTTGTGAAACCTTGGTTCCTTGGCCAGAGCAATGGCACGAGTGTTATCACAGAACAGGTTCATTGGATTCAGTGCACTAGGCACTACTCCAAGATCTGTCATGAACTAATTCATCCAGACACCTTCCTTCGCCGCCTTCGAGGCTGCGATGTACTCCGCTTCGCATGTAGAATCGTCTACCACACTTTGCTTGGAACTGCACCAGCTTACAGCTCCCCCATTGAGAATAAATACGTATCCGGTTTCTGACTTCGAGTCATCGGGATCAGTGTCAAAGCTTGCATCGACGTAACCCTTTACGACGAGCTCTTCATCACCTCCATAAACGAGAAACATTTCCTTAGTCCTGTTCAGGTACTTAAGGATATTCTTGACCGCTACCCAGTGCTCCATTTAAGGAACACATTGAAACCTTCCGGCCATACTTATGGCAAGGCTGACATCCGGTCTTGTGCACAGCATTGCATACATGATAGAGCCTATGGCTGAAGCATAGGGGATGACACTCATCTTTTCTCTATCTTCTGCAGTCACTGGGCATTGAGTCTTACTCAACTTCACACCTTGTAACACAGGCAAGAACCCCTTCTTGGCCTGATCCATTTTGAACTTCTTCAAAACTTTATCAAGGTATGTGCTCTGTGAAAGTGCTATCAAGCGTCCCGATCTATCTCTATAGATCTTAATGCCTAATATGAAAGCAGCTTCTCCTAGGTCCTTCATTGAAAAACTCTTGTTCAAATATTCCTTCACGCTTTCCAGCATTTCTATATTGTTTCCAATTAGCAATATATCATCCACATATAACACTAGAAACGCTATAGAGCTCTCACTCACTTTCTTGTAAATACAAGCTTCTCCATAAACTTGTATAAACTCGAACGCTTTGATCACCTCATCAAAACGCTTATTCCAACTCCGAGATGCTTGCACCAGCCCATAAATGGATCACTGGAGTTTGCAAACTTTGTCAGCATTCTCTGGATCGACAAAACCTTCTGGTTGCATCATATACAACTCTTCCTCAAGGAAACCGTTGAGGAACGTTGTTTTGACATCCATCTGCCAAATTTCATAGTCAAAATAAGCAGCTATTGCCAACATGATTCTGACAGACTTAAGCATCGCTACGGTGAGAAGGTCTCATCGTAGTCAACTCCTTGAACTTGTAAAAAAACCTTTGCCAGAAGTCGAGCTTTATAGACGGTGACATTACCGTCCGCGTGTGTCTTCTTCTTAAAGATCCTTTTGTTCTGAATGGCCTTTCGCCCTTCTGGTAATACTTCCAGAGTCCATACTTTGTTTTCATACATGGATCCCATCTCGGATTTCATGGCCTGTAACCATTTCTCGGAATCCGGGCCCATCACTGCTCCTCCATAGCTCGTAGGTTCATTGTTGTCCAACAACATGACCTCCAAGACAGGGTTGCCGTACCACTCAGGAGTAGTACGTGCCCTTGTTGACCTACAAGATTCAATAGTATCTTGATCCGAAGCTTCATGATCATCATCATTAACTGCCTCTTCTACCGTCATAGGTTCCACAGAAACATCTTTCTGCGTTACGCTACTTTCTGGTTGAAGTAAAGGTTCAATAACCTCATCAAGCTGTATTTTCCTCCCACTCAATTCTTTCGAGAGAAACTCTTTCTCAAAAAATATTCCGTTCTTAGTGACAAACACTTTGCCTTCGGATCGGACATAGAAGGTATACCCGACTGTCTCTTTCGGATATCCTATGAAGACACACTTCTCCGCTTTGGGTTCCAGTTTTTCAGGCTGAAGCTTTTTGACATAAGCATCACATCCCCAAACTTTAAGAAACGACAACTTTGGCCTCTTGCCAAACCATAGTTCATATGGCGTCGTCTCAACGGATTTCGATGGTGCCCTATTTAAAGTGAATGCAGCCGTCTCTAATGCATAACCCCAAAACGGTGGTGACAAATCAGCAAGAGACATTATAGATCGCACCATATCTAATAAGGTCCGATTACGACGTTCGGACACACCATTACGCTATGGTATTTCGGGCGGTGTCAACTGTGAAACAATTCCACATTGTCTTAAGTGACTGCCAAATTCATAACTCGGATATTCACCTCCTCGATCAGATTGCAGGAATTTAATCTTCTTGTTACGATGATTCTCAACTTCACCCTGAAATTGCTTGAACTTTTCAAACGTCTCAGACTTGTGTTTCATTAAGTAAATATACCCATATCTACTTAAGTCATCAGTGAAGGTGAGAAAGTAACGATATCCACCACCCGCTGTAACATTCATCGGACCGCACACATTAGTATGTATGATTTCCAATAAGTCACTTGCCCGTTCCATTGTTCCAGAGAACGGCGTTTTAGTCATCTTGCCCATGAGGCATGGTTTACATGTGTCAAGTGATTCAAAATCAAGTGACTCTAGAAGTCCATCATCATGGAGCTTCCTCATGTGTTTTACACCAATATGACTTAAACGGCAATGCCACAAGAAAGTGGTACTATCATTATCAACTCTACATCTTTTGGCATCAATGTTATGAACATGTGTGTCGTCACTATCAAGATTCAATATGAATAAACCCCTCACATTGGGTGCATGACCATAAAAGATATTACTCATATAAATAGAACAATCTTTATTCTCAAATTTAAATGAGTAACCGTCTCACAATAAACAAGATCCAGATATAATGTTCATGCTTAACGCGGGCACTAAATAACAATTATCCAGGTTCATCACTAATCCCGATGGTAATTGAAGAGAGAGAATGCCGACAGCGATCACATCAACCTTGGAACCATTTCCCACGCGCATCGTCACTTCATCCTTTGCCAGCCTTCGTCTATTCCGTAGGTCCTATTTCGAGTTGCAAATGTGAGCAACCGAACCGGTATCAAATACCCAGGCACTACAACAAGAGCTATTTAGGTACACATCAATAACATGTATATCATATATACCTTATTTGTCGTTGGCCGCCTTCTTGTCAGCCAGGTACTTGGGGCAGTTCCGCATCCAATGACCAGTTCCCTTGCAATGAAAGCACTCGGTTTCTGGCTTAGGTCCATGCTTGGGCTTCTTTACAGGAGCAGCAACTGCTTTGCCATCCTTCTTGGTTTTACCCTTCTTGCCCTTGCCCTTGCCTATTTTCTTGAAACTAGTGGTTTTATTGACCATAAACACTTGATGTTCTTTCTGGATTTCAGACTCAACGACTTTTAGCATCGCAAATAGCTCGGCGACTGACTTGTTCATCCCGTGCATGTTATAGTTCATCACAAAGCTCTTGTAACTAGGTGGCAGTGATTAAAGAACTATGTCAGTGATCGCCTCTGGCGGAAGGGCAATTCCCAACTCCACTAGACGAGTCGCATACCCAGACATTCTGAGTATATGTTCACTGACAGACCCGTTCTCCTCCATCTTGCAAGCATAGAACTTGTCGGAGGTCTCATACCTCTCGATCCGGGCATTCTTCTGAAAGATAAACTTCAACTCCTGAAACATCTCATATGCTCCATGACGTTCAAAACGTTTTTGAAGTCCCGGTTCTAAGCCATACAGTATTGCACACTGAATTATTGAGTAATCTCCAGAACATGCCTCCCAAGCATTCTTAACGTCTTCGGAGGTCATGTCTTCTGGTTGGTCACCAAGCGGTGCATCAAGGACATATGATTTCTGGGAAGCCGTGAGGATAATCCTCAGATTACGGGCCCAGTCAACAAAGTTACTTCCATCATCTTTCAACTTAGCTTTCTCTAGGAACGCATTAAAATTCAGGGGTGCTACTGCGCGAGCCATTGATCTACAACATAAATATGCAAAGGTTACTTAGACTATTGTTCAAGATAATGAGTTTAGTTAATCAAATTACTAAAGCTCCCACTCAAATTGACATCCCTCGGGTCATCTGAGTGTCACATGATCCAAATTCACCAACTCAAGTCCGATCATCACGTGAGTTGAGGTGGCTTCAATGGTGAACATCTCATGTTGATCATATCTACTATATGACTCATGTTCGACCTTTCGGTCTCTTGTGTTCTGAGGCCATGTTTGTACATGCTAGGCTCGTCAAGTTTAACCCGGGTGTTCTGCACGTGCAACACTGGCTTGCACCCGTTGGATGTGAACGTAGAGTCTATCACACCCGATCATCACGTGGTGTCTCGACACGACGAACTTTCGCAACGGTGCATGCTCGGGAAGAACACAATTTATCTTGAAATTAAGTGAGGGATCACCTTATAATGCTACCGCCGTCCTAAGCAAAACAAGGTGCATAAAAGGATTAACATCACATGCAAATCATAAGTGACTTGATATGGCCATGAACTTGTGTTTTTGATCTCCATCATGAAAGCACCGGCATGATCTCCATCGTCACCGGCACGACACCATGATCACTATCATCTTGATCTCCATCAACGAGTCGCCATCGGGGTTGTCGCGCCCAACATGCTTCTACTACTATTGCTACCGTAGCGATAAAGTAAAGCAATACATAGCGCTTAATGATTGACACGCATGTCATACAATAATTAAAGACAACCCTATGGCTCCTGCCGGTTGCCGTACTCATCGACATGTAAGTCGTGATAATCTATACATCACATGATCATCTCATACATCACATATATCGCATCATGCAATTGGCCATATCATACCACAACATACCCTGTAAAAACAAGTTAGACGTCCTCTAATTGTTGTTGCATGCTTTACGTGGCTGCTATGAGTATCTAGCAAGAACAATTCTCATCTACGCAAAAACCACAACAGTGATACACTAGTTGCTTTTCAACCTTCTCAAGGACCGCCTTTGTTGAATCCGATCCAACTAAAGTGAGAGAAACTGGCACCTGCAAGCCATCTATGCAACAAGTTGCAGTCGAGGGAACCGGTCTCTCGTAAGCGTACAAGTAATGTTGGTCCGGGATGCTTCATCTCACAATACCGCTGAACCAAAATCCGACCAAGGGAGGAAGCAATCTAAGCATCAACGCCCACAAACATTTTGTGTTCTACTCGAGATCTCATCTACACATAGACCTAGCTCATGATGCCACTGTTGGGGAACGTTGCATGAGAAGCAAAAAAATTCCTACGCACACACAGATCTATTGATGGTGATGAGCATCTACGAGAGGGAGAGCGGATCTACATACCCTTGTAGATCGCTAAGCGGGAAGCGTTAAGAAACGCGGTTGGTGTAGTCGAACGTCTTCGCGATCCAAATCGCCGAGCGTCCCGTGATCCAATCATGATCCGTCCCGCGATCTAATCACGATCCGTCCCGCGAACTTGATCACGATCCGTCCCACGAACTTGATCACGATCCGTCTCACAAACTTGATCACGATCCTTCCGATCTAGCACCAAACGGACGGCACCTCCGCGTTCAACACAGATACGGCTTGATGACGATCTCCGCCGTCTTGATCCAGCAAGAGGGATCGGAGAGGAGGAAGAGTTCTCCGGCAGCGTGACGGCGCTCCGGAGATGGTGGTGGAGCTATTCCGGCAAGACTTCGCCTAAGTGTTGCAAAAAACTGATCTAGAGGAGAAACTATGCACCGGAGGAACGGGTAGCACGTGCTTGAAAAAACTAGTGCAAAAACCCTAAAACCACAAGTATATATAGGAGGAAGAGAGGAGAGGAGTCAGCCTTGGCTTCCAAGCCAAGGTGCTTCGGCCGAAGCCACTAGGAGAGGAGGATTCCTCCTCCAATCCTAGTAGGACTAGGATTGCTCCTTTTTGCCTTTTTCCACCTTTTTCCTATTGGGTTTTTCTTCTCCAGCCACATGGGCCTTGTGTGGGAGTTTACACCAGCCCACTAAGGGCTGATATTCACTCTCCCACAGCCCATGAAGCCTCTTGGGTCGAAATACCCCTCCCGGAGGCCTCCAGGTACACTATCGGCACTCCCGGTACACTACCGATGAGCCCAAAACTTTTCCGGCGACCAAAACAGGACTTCCTATATATGGATCTTTACCTCCGGACCATTCTGGAGCTCCTCGTGACATCCAGGATCTCATCCGGGACTCCGAAAAACCTTCTCTCACCACCATACATAACTCTATAGTACCGAAATGTCACCAAACCTTAAGTGTGCAGACCCTACGGGTTCGAGAACTATGTAGACATCACCGAGACACCTCTACGGTCAATAACCAATAGCGGGACCTGGATGTCCATATTGGCTCCTACATATTCTACGAAGATCTTTCTCGATCGAACCTCTATGTCAAGGATTCAGTTAATCTCGTATGATGTTCCCTTTGTTCTTCGGTATGTTACTTGCCCGAGATTCGATCGTCGGTATCTCCATACCTAGTTCAACCTCGTTACCGGCAAGTCTCTTTACTCGTTCCGTAATACAAGATCCCGTGACTAACACTTAGGCACATTGCTTGCAAGGCTTATTGTGATGTTGTATTACCGAGTGGGCCCTAAGATACTTCTCCGTCACACGGAGTAACAGATTCCAGTCTTGATCCATGCCAACTCAACAGACACCCTCGGAGATACCTGTAGAGCACCATTATAGTCACCCAGTTACGTTGTGACGTTTGATACACACAAGGCACTCCTCCGATGTCCATGAGTTGCATGATCTCATGGTCATAGGAACATATACTTGACATGCAGAAAACAGTAACAATAAACTGACACAATCATATGCTACGTTTGTAATTTGGGTCTTGTCCATCACATCATTCTCCTAATGATGTGATCCCGTTATCAAATGACATCACATGTCAATGGCTAGGAAACCTTGACCATATTTGATTAACGAGCTAGTTCACTAGAGGCATACTAGCATGTGCCTAAGGAATGTGTTTGCAATCAATATAATTATAGCATGGATAATAAACTATTATCATGAATAAGGAAATATAATAATAAACACTTTATTTATTGCCTCTAGTGGGATGGTTGATAGGTAATTTCAATCATTATCGCACTGTGTCGGCCTCTTTACTTCATTTCCTGATATCAACTAGTTAATAACTTATTTATTTATTTTCTTTGCCGGCGGGCAGGGTTTGGGTCAAGTTCATCAAACAGGTCCCAGTCGACTGGGCACGCAAGCTGAAATGGGTGCGACCCAAGGTAATTAAGTAGTACTAGCTAGCTAGCTACGTCCGTGCATCTCTTTAATTCTAGTGTTAATACCATTATCATGTTTGATTAATTATTACCTGACTGAATTTTATTCTCGTAAAGTGAATGAGGCAGGAGTAGGGGAATAGTTTATGCGCATACTACGTTTGTGAGAACATTCGCATGATCACGTCTAAAAGGAGCAGAAATGAAAGAAATCTTTGGGTATGTTTGCCAGAACACTATCCATAATTTTTTTTTATTATCTAGCTAATATATATAGACACAACTAATATATTCATCTTGATCTTCTTCTTATACTTGATGGAGATGCAGGGCAGCTCCTACCAACGGCTCGCATACGAGCAATTTAAGAGGAAATAGCTGGATTTCTGGTCGACCGAGTCATAGATTCCAAAGGAGAATATCATTACAAGATCAAGAAGTAATGCCTGCATATGTAATGATCCTAAAATTGTAGGATAAATTGTATATATATATATATATATATATATATATATATATGTATGTATGTGAATGGTCGAAATTCGACCCTAAAGGATTAGAAGGAAAAGTAAAAAAAAATTAAAAGAACTAAATACTTGTAGTCTCGGTTGGTGTTACCAACCAGGACTAAAGGTCCCCCAGCCCACGACGCCGGCAGGTGCCATGTGATGGGCATTTGATGCCAGGCCATGTTGAACCGGGACTAAAGGGGGTGGCATTTAGTCGGCACTAAAGGCCCTTACGAACCGACACTATATATAGGCCGATTCTACACTAGTGATTATTTTGATCATAGTAATTTTGTATGTGTGCTTTTTTGTTTTTTCATCAAAAATATAGAGCGTGACCATTTTGTTGCTAAGAGCATGGAAAGTTTTCTTAAGTGGATGTCAATCTTATTTCTTTGCTTTCATAACATTTCAATTTTGAATCATTATCATCAAAAACTAAAAACTTGTTGCCATCCAATTTTTGTTGTCATGGCAACTTAAACTATGCATCCATGGCAACTTAAATTACATTGTTTTGTAGTTCTTTTATTATACTATGGCTAATTCAGTACGTATTTTTTCTAATTATTATGCAAATTGGCCGTCAATATTAAAAAAAAAATCTTTAGTGGACCGTGGCATTGTTTTGTTGGTTTCTTATTTTTATAATATGGAATTTTTTTATAATTGGGATGATCGTTCTCCTCTTTATTAGTGGGCTTGGTAGGCTTTTGGGGGCTTAAGAAGAAACGACATGTTAGTGTTTGATCCTGCGTGCAAATTTCAACGGGTCGGCAACGTGCCAATGCCAATGGAAGCACCGTTGGCTCAATCCGTTCCCTGAGTGAATGACACAAAATGTTTGCTCGTCCATTGGCATTGGCACGATACTCAGGAATGCAGGTGGAATGTGTCCCGTCCATTTGCAGTTGACGGCTTATGTGATGGTGGGTCATTGTTTGCCGAGTGTCTCCTAACAGACACTTGACAAACATTTTATATTTCCGTTATTTTGAAATGGAAGACCTAATTGTTTGCCGAGTGTCAACTACCACACACTCAGCAAACATTTGTGTATTTCTTATTTTAAATGCATGAACTCCTTGCCGAGTGCCCTAAATATATCACTTGGCAAACACCTTTTTTTCCCCTCCCATTCTTTCCGCCACATGTTTTTCTTCCTAGCTACTGTTGGAAAACCAACATTTAGAAAAGAAAAAAAATTGGCAAAACAAATAGTGATTGGCGAGAATGATTGGCAGTAGCCAACCAATTGGCAATGCCCAATTTTGGACCAAATTGTATATCCCTTTTACTGCCGGCCATTTTTCATGAGCAATGCGATAGGCTTCCAGTCAGATATGAAGGAGCATAACTCAAACTAATCTGCACCCATTGGCTGATATTAAAAGTAAACAACTTTGAACACAATCATATATATATATACGTCAAGTCACATTCTGAACAGAGAACGCCTCAAGAAATTGAAACAGTAGGGAATTTGACAGTACAAGATGGGGAAAAAGGTGCGCAGGTATTTTCTCTACACTACACCGTCATCGCGTCGCTTCCATTGCTTCAGTCAGATGTTGATATTAAGTAGCAAATTCAGGAAGCCTATGCAAGGCTTCTGAGGATACATTCTGAAACAGAGAACCTCAACAAGTCAGCAGGTAAACAAATCAGCATACAGTAGGTAGGCAATTACTCGGTAAATTGAAAGAGAGAACCATGATCCCAGATTGCAGTACACACATAATCTAGCTACATTATGAGGTCCATGGCAATCAAGTACTCTCGGGCTATCAATAACTAGAAACTGAAATTACGATTGACTGTGCAAAGTCATTAATCTAGCAGCTGCGAGCGTTCTGAAACTTACATTCCTTGACCATACCTGTAAACAGATTATTATCTCTACCGATGAGGAGGATCCATTCGCGAGCCGCTTCTTAATCCGACGCCTACTAGATTCATCCACCTGGGATTTTCTGTCAGCGTCGGTGGCATTGCAGGCCCAGCATGGGCGGTAACCTTGCAGCTCGATTTTCTTCAATCCCACAGCTCGTTCCATGACAAGCTTTATATAGGTTATCACTTTGTCTTCCTCCTCGAACCCGGACATCTGGAGCAACTTCAAGTTCAGGTGCTTAAAGTCATTGGATGGCTCCCACACCACGTTGGTCTTCTCGGCACTATCCTCGGGCGTTCTGACACATGAATGTCGAGATCGAGATAACTTCATGCAAGGACAGAAAAATAAATACCGCATGTCAATTGATCTTCCCACCAAATCCATGCAGGGCAGTGTAACAACAATTTCAATCATATATAAGTTTAGAAATCAGATCAACTTCCTGGTATGTTGTTGATGTCATATTTTGGAAACAGGACATACTAGAGTAAGTCACAGCCTCTGAAATTCTGAACAAATTAAAAGAAGAGAAGGTAACAAGCAATAATCCAAAATTCTTCAGGGACAGTGCAGTTTCAAGGGTAAACAGGGTCCATATCAGATCACACAGGAAAGATACACATTCAGCAAGTTTCAGTATATAGCAGTGAGCTGCTTCGGATGTTCCGGCTGAATCCAAATCTGCAGCAAGAAGAAAAACACGATAGACAGATAAAATTAGTAGGGAAGAACATATGACGTGTAGATGCAGAACAAATTCATGTGGTGTGTACAAGTTAACTTACCTTTGGCAGAAAAACTGGAGATGCAATATGGTATGTGATGCCGAATATTTTGGAAACATGCCATACTAGGATGAGTCACAGCCTCTGAATAAATTAAAATAAGAGAAACCAACATGTCATACTCCAAAATTCTGCAGGGATGGTGCAGCTTCAAGGATAAACAGGGTCCAGATTGGATCACACTCAGAAGAGATATCAGATAGATACACATTCACCAGGTTTCTGAATATAGCAGTGAGCTGCTACAGATGTTCCAGCTGAATCCAGATCTGCAGCAAGTAGAACACGATAGCCAGATAAATTTAGTAGGGAAGAACATATAATGTGTAGTTGCGGAAGATATTCATGTGGTGCGTAGAAGTTAATTTACTATTTGGCAAAAAAACTGGAGATGTACTATGGACAAGTTCCTGGCATTTCTTGATGGCATTCCTTGATAGGCACTCACTCAGCGAGAATAGCAAATATCACACGAGCTGAACAAAGCAAATCCTCCATACAAGTGTTATATTTGAACGTTTGGTTATACAGTAGTTAGCACACACAGAGACTACATTAGCTTCACTCCTAACATACAGTACATTTTATCTGAGTTCTCCTCTGAACTGCCGTCCCCCATTCCGGTCCATTGAGCTGTGCAATTCGGATGTTGGTCGTAGTGAGTATCCATCTCCCCTCGACTGCCGCCCTCCTCCATCTTCTCTGTTGGCATTCATCACAGGACGAGTACTGTCTAGCTGTCTTGCAGCCCCACTTCCGCCACTCCTGAATCTACTTTTCATATCACCATTGTACTCTCTGCTGCCATTGCTGTTCCTAGCTTCCTTCTTTTTTCTTGGGTTCCATGTCGGCTCCTCCAAGTCTGAGGCAAAGCCATTACCAAATTGGTCCCTTTCATCACCATTATGACCCCTCATGTATCCTCCTGGCCTTTCGCCACTATTGGCATTAGGCCTATATCTCAGCCCTGCTCGACCTCTTCGGTTCTCACTTGGACTAAACCTGTCCGGGGCTCCCCATTTTGGTTCCAATTTGTCATCCCTTCCACTGTCTGAATTTGAATCAGATTCACCACCAACGCGAACCTTTCTTATCACATTGCCATGGCTATCATACGAGAGCTTCCACTTCACCACGGTGTCCACTGTGTCCTCTTTGTTCCTTGCTCTTGATTTTGGCTCAGAACCACGGCGGCTCACCTCCGACTCGGAGAAAGAACCGCGGCCTATTCGGTCCTTCCCAATGGTGTTACTGCCCTCGGCGTTCCAAGGCTTCCATTTTGCGGCAGGAGGCTTCCTTCTGCTCCCACTACTTCTGTCAGACCATCTTTGATCAAGATGACCTTTCCTTGTGTCTTCTGAATCTGAAAAGGAACCATGACCTCTTGAATGCCTGCCCCTCTCACTTCCAACACGCATATTGCTTGCAGTTTCACCATCCCTCCTTCCATCTCGTCTTACCATTGCTCGTTGCTGGTGACCAAAACCAACATCATCTTCGTCATCGTCTGAATCAGAATTAGCATCATCATCATCATCATCATCATCATGAATCCAACTCCTGACGCTCGAATTGTCTTCATCTCCAGCTTCCAAAGCAATCACCGGCTCCCACATCCCATCCCTCTCCATCAGCTGGACGGCAGGTTCGCTGTAACCATACGCATCCTCCACAGCGTCATTCCGCCGAACACCCTGCGCGCCCTCGGCTCCGGCCCCGGCGCCAAGGCAGGCATAGGGCTGGACGCTGTGGACGGCGTTCTTGGGGAAGAAGCGCGCGGAGGCCAAGCCGGTGTCGGGGGACGCGAAGACCTGGGGCCCGTCGCGGTCGTTCCAGAGGTCGACGCCGCCGGGGCGGTGGAAGCGGTCGGCGAGGCCCCTGAGCTGGTCGTCGGCGGCGACGGAGAGGAGGGTGGGCGCCAGAGCGGCGGCGGAGACGGGGGCCGAGTCGGGGTCCCAGGGCCGCTCGAGGTGGACGACGGCGTCGCGGAGCTCGGCGCGCTTGCGCATCTCGTAGAGCTGGCGCTCGCGCGCGAGCCGGGCCTTGAGGAGCTGCTTCTCCTTCCGGGCCTGCATGCGCTTCCACTGCCACTTGGAGACGCCGCCCGGGAACGTGCGCGGCCCGCCGCCCATGCGGATGACCAGGTCCCCGCGGCGGAGGGCGCGGCCGGGGCCGGCGGACGAGGGGAGCGAGAGGAAGGCGAGACCGAGGCGGTGGGAGGAGAGCGGCAGCGGCGGCGCCGCCGGCGGGAGGAGCGGCATGGCGGGCGGCGGTGGCGCGAGCTGGGATAAGGTTCGACCAAGGAGTGGAGAGAGGGAGAGGACGAGGTGATTTTGCTTTTGCGCGATTGCAAGTTTTTTTTCGTGGTAACACGTGTCAAATTTATAGCAAAGGATGATAGGATGATAGTTCAAACAATGTGCATACTGGTAAAGCTAAAAGGACCCTGAAACGTCATCAGTCAATAAACGAAGAATCCTTCGAATTTGATACCAACCTCTGACATCATTATAATAGTCATACAAAAATGATAAATCGCCTCGTCATCTTAGCTCGACACAGCTTCATCGTTGATACGTAGCTTTACAGATCTTTAAGGTAGCTTCTTAAAGTCAAAACCATTACCATTAAACAAATCAGACCCGTGCAACACCCGAACGTGCAATCAAATTCCGGATCTGTCACCCCTGCACGGCTAAGACGATGGAGGAGGAAACCATATCTCCGTCTAAAGACCACAAACACAGTATACGATCCATCATTTTTCATATGTCGTCGATGCAGACAACAATCTACATCTACTCCAGAACTACCTCCCAAACTCCGCGCCGACGCTGGAGCAATCGCTGCAACGGCAAAGCCCGACGATAAAGGTCCACCACGAGGATGTCATCGTCGCCACACCATCCTTGCTTGAACAGTCTGGTTTCCAAATTCATCCCCAACCATAGGATTGATCGCCTCGTCGGGAAAGAATAGGAAGAGTCTTAATTCAGCGTTGCCATCGTCGACAAAGCAAGATGATGAATACCCTAAAAACTTAAACTATGAAGGCCTAAAATGATCCGCACATGGATCCAATGAGCCCCCTTACCATCAACAACTGAGGTCGTGGGTGGAGGGGAGCCTTCAGAGGATGGCGACAGAAAGAGACGCCCTGGCGGCTGCCTCCAGATCGCATCTTCTTTTTTCTTGGGAAAGAAAGAAAAATGATAAGTCGGTCTACACCACGCCAATTAAATAATAATACCTCCATTTGAAGTTAATATATATATATATATATATATATATATATATATTTCTCAAATACACACGAGCATGTGTCTTGTTTATTATATAAAAAATTAAAGACTACCATCATGTCATCGTGTATTGTTATGTTACAAGTTGAATTACATGCACTATCCCATCTACGTCCCCGTATACCCTACTAATGTATACTTGTTCCCAGCCCATCGTGCTAGTTCCATAGAGAAACCATCTATCTCTCATCGTAGGAGTCTCGATCGCCTCCAAACTCGGTCTTCACCCTCTATCCTCTTGACAACCTGTTGTTGAGACATCGTCGCTCAGTCAAACACAATGGCATTTTGGTGTTTTCATAACTCCGACGGTCGGAGAATGTAGTCATGTAGATGACAGTGGTCACCTTGTTGCTCTAGCCTGATGCACTAGGCAACTAGTGTCTCGTCCACAGTAGGTGCTCTTTCTAGTTGGTCGGTTGCAAGATAGACTCAGCCGGGTCCAGACTTCTCTTCCAATGGCGAAGTTCACCATAACTTGATTTATGGTCTCACCATGTTGATCGTGAAAAGGGCATGCGGCTTGGTGACAGAGACCCATCTACTTCTTCTGTTTCTAAATATTTATCTTTTTAAATGTTTTACTAAAGATCATATACGAAACAAAATTAGTGAATCTATACTCTAAATTATGTCTATATATCTTTATATATAGTTCATAGAGAAATCTTTAAAAAAAATATTTAAAAACGGAAGGAGTAGCAATTTGGTAGGACGTCCGACAGCAGTGTAGCAGGGCTTTGGATCTCCACGTGAAGGCTGGGAGAGACCTCCAAGCCCGCAAACCGAGCCGAGAACGTACCACCCTTCCCCTAGGACAAGGACATTGTGTCCTACTCCATAGCGTTAAGGTTCACAGTTGCCATGTGAGGCCAAAGATCAAGGAATCGGGTCAACGCGGTGGTGGTAAGATTCGGGCCAATGTCACCCACCCAGGAGATGTACTGCATATAGCCACAAACACCGTGCGTGTTGCCCTGGTGCGTTTGGAAACCCGCTCATAAAGCATCGGCTCTAGCCCCACAATTCGGTACCCGTCTAGCCAACGGTCCTCTCAAAACAAAGTATAGCGGCCATTGCCGATCATAGCTGCTGGATGAAATAGTGCCAAGGATTTCATCGGAACCACCTTCCTGAACTCTGACCACGACATCGACTTGTCGGCACTCTACAGCCACGGCCAATGTACTGGGAGCGTCGTGTTTAGCTAGCTTAGATTGGAATACCGAGACCATCTACCCACTTTGGAGCCGTAAAACAATTTTTCCTCCATTGTCCTTCAGCTTTTGGCCATTGTCGGGTGACACATTGTATAGGATGCACTACTAGAAGAAAACTTAGTAGTAGCGTTGGTGGCAGCGCTACTACTAAGGCGCTACAGCTAAGTTGTAGCAGTAGAGCTTAAATCAGCGTTGTTGCTAAATGTCGACCAGCGCTATTGCTAATATTCCTGCTTTCAAAGATTACATTTCTCTCTACGTATTTGTCCATGCTCTATACAGTAGTTTCATCATATGACAACATCAATAATTATTGTGCTAAAAAATACATTTAGATTAAAGTGCATGGATGCAAATGATCATGTTGAATTAGAAGAAAACATAATAATAATAATCATCTTAATCGATCATACAAGTTAACTAAACTTTTCTCTTATAGGACCTACTCCTCCCTTTTAGGTAAAATGACATCAAACAAAATAACACATGTGTTTTCATGATGAAGCAAAGAGATCCAATGGTCTTCAATTTGTGGCTTGCAATCCTTCTTTATTTGTTCGCATGCTTCAATTTGAAGCCATCTTGGTGATTTGCGCTTAGTCGAGTATGTAAAAGAGAACTCGGACCTCATAAGGCTTTTAATTGTCATATTACCTTTGGCTTGCATCAACAGAGGCATAACTTCATTTGGCAGTTTCTGTTGAAGAACATAATGGTAGCCTAGTTAGAAATGTAATCAATACAATTTACGCAATAGTACTGTACTTAATTAACAACTCTTACCAAGATATTTTGACAAATGTCATCCGCCCTCAACATATGCACTAGTGTCCTGTATAATGTATAATTTAGACCAGTTCCCAAATTATATGAGAAGATCTTCCTACCAACTAGGACACCAATAATAAAGTTGATAAGATCATCCTTCTCCTCCCAAGTTAGATGTGATCCATAAGTGTAGTGTGTCGTGTCAATTATGTTCTGTGTTTCACTTGAAAAAACGAAATAAGCTGTAAATTATAAATTAACAAATTTAGTATGGATGAACACCAACTATTTTTAAATATAAAATATAAATTACTTGACAAATATGCATGGTTGACAAACTCACATGGAGGTAAAACAGGAAACATATCGAAATCCACCCAAATGTCGATGTTACCTTCAATATGATCTTCAGGACGAAGATCAAAGGTTATTTCCATATCCTCCTGAAATCCATATGCCTTGCAAAAAGCTTCCCAATTTGGGCATCATAATTTTGTGTTATTAAGTGCATTCATTATTTTCATCAGAAATGTGTGTCCATGTTTAGTCCTCAGATTGGATGTCCTCGTCTTGAAACTCTCGTGCTCTTCGAAACCAAGCCTCTCCAAGAAATATCGTCTTGCATGACAGGGAATGAACTAGTCGAATTGTATAAAACATAAATTACACGTTGAAGCAAAGAAACAGAAGTCATGCTTAATTATGAAAAAACACTTGCCATCGTTGCGTACCGTACAAATATCGAAGTCCTCGTAAAGCTTCATGGTGAAGAATCTGCCGTCTTGCAGCCCAGGCTGGTCGCAAAGACCCTTATCTTCACCGCAAAATTCACATGCTTGGATCTTATCATCGTCTGATGATGACGACATTTCATGTGTTCATGATTTAAAAATTGCGGCACGCTTGGATCCTAATGTGTGTGTGACTTCGGTTCGTCGCTGCTTTCCTTAAATAACTCTCATATCTCATGGTGTGTTACTGCGCACTCTCTCACACTGATATGATGGTGTATATATGTTGGTGGACACTCTATCACAGTAATAGTTTGACCGTCGGTGATGGACGGTCCCCCTCTCCTCTTCTTGCGCATTATACCGACGAATATATCGCAAAGAAGAGAAGAAGAGGAGCCCCCACGACAACAGTCAGGATTTCTTCATCAAGAACACACATGAAAGTCACACAAGGAGCAACGACAGACCGAAAGTCACACATGCATTATACTGATAAAATATCACTGATACATTTATAATGAACTCGAATATAATATCACTAATACATCATCTCGAATAATTCAGTTAATGCATCATCAAATATTAACTAATACATCTCAAATATTATCATATAAGATGACTAATACAGATCAAATACTATCGAATAATCTAAGTCACTAGAGGTTCCTGAGTCGCGGGTGGTGGACACCCAAAGATAAGGAACCATCACGGGATCATAACTCGGGTAAGATCCCTGAAGAATCAGCCAAGTATTGTTAAACCTAGCATCCAACGCCGCCATGTAGCGACAGACGCGTTCGTCCTCCTCCCTGACACAACGACATACTGTTGGGGAACGTTGCACGGGAAATAAAAAATTTCCTACGCACACGCAGATCTATCCATGGTGATGAGCATCTACGAGAGGGAGAGTGGATCTACATACCCTTGTAGATCGCTAAGCGGGAAGCGTTAACAAATGCGGTTGGTGTAGTCGAACGTCTTCGCGATCTAAATCGCTGTGCCTCCCGCGATCCAATCACGATCTGTCCCGCTATCCAATCACGATCCGTCCCGCGATCCGATCACGATCCGTCCCATGAACTTGATCACGATCCGTCTCACGAACTTGATCACGATCCTTTCGATCTAGCACTGAACGGACGACACCTCCGCGTTCAGCACACGTACAACTTGATGACGATCTCCACCATCTTGATCCAGCAAGAAGGAGTTGAGAGGAAGAAGAGTTCTTCGGCAGCCTAACGGCGCTCCGGTGATGGTGGTGGAGCAATTCCGGCAGGGCTTTGCCTAAGCACTGCAGAAAACCGATCTAGAGGAGAAACTATGCACTAGAGATTAGGGTTTGCACGTGGCTGAAAAATCAAGTGCAAAACCCTAGAAATCCACTAGTATATATAGGAGTGAGGGAAGAGGAGAGGCAGCTTGGCCTCCAAGCCTTGGAGGCTTCGGCCGAAGTGGGAGGTGGAGGAGGACTCTCCTCCTCCAATCCTAGTAGGAATAAGATTGCTCCTTTCTGCCTTTTTTTCACCTTTTCCTATTGGGTTTTTTCCTCCAGCCACATGGGCCTTGTGTGGGAGTTTCCACCAGCTCACTAAGGGCTGATATTCACTCTCCCACAGCCCATGAAGCCTCTTGGGTCGAAATACCCCTCCCGGAGGCCTCCCGGTACACTACCGGCACTCCCGGTACACTACCGATGAGCCCGAAACTTTTCCGGTGACCAAAACGGGACTTCCTATATATGAATCTTTACCTCCGGACCATTCCGGAGCTCCTCGTGACGTCCAAGATCTCATCCGAGACTCTGAACAAACTTCGGTCACCACCATATATAACTCTATACTATCGAAACGTCACCAAAACCTTAAGTGTGCAGACCCTGCGGGTTCGAGAACTATGTAAACATGACGGAGACACCTCTACGGTCAATAACCAATGGCGGGATCTGGATGTCCACATTGGTTCCTACATGTTCTACGAAGATCTTTATCGGTCGAACCTCTATGTCAAGGATTCAGTTAATCCCGTATGATGTTCCCTTTGTTCTTCGGTATGTTACTTGCCCGAGATTCGATCGTTGGTATCTCCATACCTAGTTCAACCTCATTACTGGCAAGTCTCTTTACTCGTTCCGTAATACAAGATCCCGTAACTAACACTTAGTCATATTGCTTGCAAGGCTTATTGTGATGTTGTATTACCGAGTGGGCCCTGAGATACCTCTCCGTCACACGGAGTAACAAATCCCAGTCTTGATCCATGCCAACTCAATAGACACCCTCGGAGACACCTGTAGAGCACCTTTATAGTCACCCTGTTACGTTGCGACGTTTGATGCACACAAGGTACTCCTCCGATATCTGTGAGTTGCATGATCTCATGGTCATAGGAACATATACTTGACATGCAGAAAACAGTAGCAATAAACTGACACGATCATAAGCTACGTTTGTAGTTTGGGTCTTGTCCATCACATCATTCTCCTAATGATGTGATCCCGTTATCAAATGACATCTCATGTCCATGGCTAGGAAACCTTAACCATCTTTCGATCAACGAGCTAGTTCACTAGAGGCATACTAGGGACATTGTGTTTGTCTATGTATCCACACATGTATCCGTGTTTTCAATTAATACAATTATAGCATGGATAATAAACGATTATCATGAACAAGGAAATACAATAATAAACACTTTATTTATTGCCTCTAGGGCATATTTCCAACAGTCTCCCATTTGCACTAGAGTCAATAATCTAGTTCACATCACTATGTGATTTACATTGTAATGAATCGAACACCCATGCAGTTCTGGTGTTGATCATGTTTAGCCCTTGGAAGAGGTTTAGTCAACGGGTCTGCAACATTCAGATCCGTGTGTACTTTGCAAATATTTATGTCTTTCTCCGTGACGTAATCGCGGATGGAGTTGAAGCGTCACTTTATGTGTCTGGTCCTCTTGTGAAACCTTGGTTCCTTGGCCAGAGCAATGGCACCAGTGTTGTCACAGAACAGGTTCATTGGATTCAGTGCACTGGGCACTACTCTAAGATCTGTCATGAACTGCTTCATCTAGACACCTTCCTTCGTCGCCTCCGAGGCTGCGATGTATTCCGCTTCGCACGTAGAATCAGCTACCACGCTTTGCTTGGAACTGCACCAGCTTACCGCTCCCCCGTTAAGAATAAATACGTATCCGGTTTGCGACTTAGAGTCGTCCGGATCAGTGTCAAAGCTTGCATCGACGTAACCCTTTACGACGAGCGTTTCATCACCTCCATAAAAGAGAAACATTTCCATAGTCCTTTTCAGGGACTTAAGGATATTCTTGACCGCTTGCCAGTGCTCCATTCCAGGATCACTTTGAAACCTTCCGGCCATACTTATGGCAAGGCTGACATCGGGTCTTGTGCACAACATTGCATACATGATAGAGCCTATGGCTGAAGCATAGGGGATGACACTCATCTTTTCTCTATGTTCTGCAGTTACTGGGCATTGAGTCTTACTCAACTTCACACCTTGTAACATAGGCAAGAACCCCTTCTTGGACTGTTCCATTTTGAACTTCTTCAAAACTCTATCAAGGTATGTGCTCTGTGAAAGTGCTATTAAGCGTCTCGAACTATCTCTATAGATCTTAATGCCTAATATGAAAGCAGCTTCTCCTAGGTCCTTCATTGAAAAACTCTTGTTCAAATATTCCATCACGCTTTCCAGCATTTCTATTTTGTTTCCAATCAGCAATATGTCATCCACATATAATACTAGAAACGCTATAGAGCTCCCACTCACTTTCTTGTAAATACAAGCTTCTCCGTAAACTTGTATAAACTCAAACGCTTTGATCACCTCATCAAAGCGCTTATTCCAACTCCGAGATGCTTGCACCAGTCCATAAATGGATCGCTGGAGTTTGCAAACTTTGTCAGCATTCTCTGGATCGACAAAACCTTCGGGTTGCATCATATACAACTATTCCTTAAGGAAACCGTTATGGAACGCTGTTTTGACATCCGTCTACCAAATTTCATAGTCGAAATAAGCAGCTATTGCTAACATGATTCTGACAGACTTAAGAATCGCTACGGGTGAGAAAGTCTCATCGTAGTCAACTCCTTGAACTTGTGAAAAACCCTTAGCCACAAGTCAAGCTTTATAGACGGTGACATTACCGTCCACGTCTGTCTTCTTCTTAAAGATCCATTTGTTCTGAATGGCCTTTCTCCCTTCAGGTAATACTTCCAAAGTCCATACTTTGTTTTCATACATGGATTCCATCTCAGATTTCATGGCCTCTAACCATTTCTCAGAATCTGGGCCCATCACTTCTCCTCCATAGCTCGTAGGTTCACTGTTGTCCAACAACATGACCTCTAAGACAGGGTTGCCGTACCACTCAGGGGTAGTACGCGGCCTTGTCGACCTACGAGGTTCAATAGCAGCTTGATCCAAAGCTTCATGATCATCATCGTTAACTTCCTCTTCTACCGTCGTAGGTTTCACAGAAACATCTTTCTGTGCTGCGCTACTTTCTGGTTGAAGTAAAAGTTCAATAACCTCATCAAGATGTATTTTCCTCCCACTCAATTCTTTCGAGAGAAACTCTTTCTCAAGAAATGTTCCGTTCTTAGCGACAAACACTTTGCCTTCGGATCTGAGATAGAAGGTATACCCGACTGTCTCTTTCGGGTATCCTATGAAGACGTATTTTTCCGCTTTGGGTTCCAGCTTTTCAGGCTAAAGCTTTTTGACATAAGCATCACATCCCCAAATTTTAAGAAACGACAACTTTGGCTCCTTGCCAAACCAAAGTTCATATGGCATCGTCTCAACGGATTTTGATGGTGCCCTATTTAAAGTGAATGCAGCTGTTTCTAATGCATAACCCCAAAACGATAGTGGCAAATCAGCAAGAGACATCATAGAACGCACCATATCTAATAAGGTCCGATTACGACGTTCGGATACACCATTACGCTGTGGTGTTCCGGGCAGTGTCAACTGTGAAACAATTCCATACTGTATTAAGTGACTGCCAAACTCATAACTCAGATATTCACCTCCTTGATCAGATCGAAGGAACTTAATCTTCTTGTTACGATGATTCTCAACTTCACTCTGAAATTGCTTGAACTTTTCAAATGTTTCAGACTTGTGTTTCATTAAGTAAATATACCCATATCTACTTAAGTCATCAGTGAAGGTGAAAAAATAACGATATCCACCACGCGCTGTAACATTCATCGGACCGCACACATCAGTATGTATGATTTCCAATAAGTCACTCACCCGTTCCATTGTTCCAGAGAACGGCGTTTTAGTCATCTTGCCCATGAGGCATGGTTCACATGTGTCAAGTGATTCAAAATCAAGTGACTCCAAAAGTCCATCAACATGGAGCTTCCTCATGCCTTTTATACCAATATGACCTAAACGGCAGTGCCACAAGAAAGTGGTACTATCATTATCAACTCTATATTTTTTGGCATCAATGTTATGAACATGTGTGTCGTCACTATCAAGATTCAATATGAATAAACCCCTAACATTGGGTGCATGACCATAAAAGATATTACTCATATAAATAGAACAACCTTTATTCTCTGATTTAAATGAGTAACCATCTCGCATAAACAAGATCTAGATATAATGTTCATGCTTAACGCAGGCACTAAATAACAATTATTTAGGTTCATCACTAATCCCGATGGTAATCGAAGAGAGAGCGTGCCGACGGCGATCACATCAACCTTGGAACCATTTCCCACGCGCATCGTCACTTCGTCCTTTGCCAGCCTTCGTTTATTCCGTAGTTCCTGCTTTGAGTTGCAAATGTGAGCAACCGAACCGGTATCAAATACCCAGGCACTACTACGAGAGCTAGTAAGGTAGAAATCAATAACATGTATATCATATATACCTTGTTTGTCGTTGGCCGCCTTCTTGTCAGCCAAGTACTTGGGGCAGTTCCGCTTCCAGTGACCAGTTCCCTTGCAATGAAAGCACTCAGTTTCTGGCTTGGGTCCATGCTTGGGCTTCTTTGCAGGAGTAGCAACTGCTTTGCCATCCTTCTTGGTTTTACCCTTCTTGTCCTTGCCCTTGACTTTGCCATTTTTCTTGAAACAAGTGGTTTTATTGACCATCAACACTTGATGTTCTTTCTGGATTTCAGACTCAGCGACTTTTAGCATCGCAAACAGCTTGACGACTCACTTGTTCATCCCGTGCATGTTATAGTTCATCACAAAGCTCTTGTAACTAGGTGGCAGTGATTGAAGAACTTTGCCAGTGATCGCCTTTGGTAGAAGGGCAATTCCCAGCTCCGCTAGATGAGTTGAATACCCAGACATTCTGAGTATATGTTCACTGATAGACCCGTTCTCCTCCATCTTGCAAGCATAGAACTTATCGGAGGTTTCATACCTCTCGATCCGGGCGTTCTTCTGAAAGATGAACTTCAACTCCTGGAACATCTCCTATGCTCCATGACGTTCAAAATGTCTTTGAAGTCCCGGTTCTAAGCCATACAATATTGCACACTGAACTATTGAGTAGTCTCCAGTACGTGCCTCCCAAGCGTTCTTAACGTCTTCGGAGGTCATGTCTTCTGGTTGGTCACCAAGCGGTGCATCAAGGACATATGATTTCTGGGAAGCCGTGAGGATAATCCTCAGATTACGGGCCCAGTCAACAAAGCTACTTCCATCATCATTCAGTTTAGCTTTCTCTAGGAACGCATTAAAATTCAGGGGTGCTATTGCGCGAGCCATTGATCTACAACATAAATATGCAAAGTTCACTTAGACTATTGTTCAAGATAACGAGTTTAGTTAATCAAATTACTAAAGCTCCCACTCAAATTGACATCCCTCAGGTCATCTGAGTGTCACATGATCCAAATCCACCAACTCAAGTCCGATCACCACATGAGTTGAGGTGGCTTCAATGGTGAACATCATTATGTTGATCATATCTACAATATGACTCATGCTCGACCTTTCGGTCTCTTGTGTTCCGAGGCCATGTCTGTACATGCTAGGCTCGTCAAGTTTAACCCGAATGTTCTGCGCGTGCAACACTGGCTTGCACCTGTTGTATGTGAACGTAGAGTCTATCACACCCGATCATCACGTGGTGTCTCAACACGACGAACTTTCGCAACGGTGCACACTCGGGGAGAACACAATTTTATCTTGAAATTTAAGTGAGGGATCACCTTATAATGCTACCGTCGTACTAAGCAAAACAAGGTGCATAAAAGGATTAACATCACATGCAATTCATAAGTGACATGATATGGCCATGAACTTGTGCTTTAGATCTTCATCTTGAAAGCACCGGCATGATCTTCATCGTCACCGGCACGACACCATGATCTCCCTCATCTTGGTCTCCATCAATGTGTCGCCATCGAGGTTGTCACGCCCTGCATGCTTCTACTACTATTGCTACCGTTTAGCGATAAAGTAAAGCATTACATAGCGCTTAATGATTGCCACGCAGGTCATACAATAATTAAAGACAACCCTATGGCTCCTGCCGGTTGCCTTACTAATCGACATGCAAGTCGTGAAATTCTATACATCACATGATCATCTCATACATCACATATATCACATCATGTAATTGGCCATATCACATCACAACATACCCTGCAAAAACAAGTTATACCTCCTCTAATTGTTGTTGCATGTTTTACGTGGTTGCTACGGTTTTCTAGCAAGAACGATTCTCACCTACGCATAAACCACAACGGTGATACATAATTTGCTTTTCAACCTTCTCAAGGACCGCCTTTGTCGAATCCGATCCAACTAAAGTGAGAGAAACTGCCACCTGCAAGCCATCTAGGCAACAAGTTGCGTCGAGGGAACCGGTCTCTCGTAAGCATACGAGTAATGTTGGTCCGGGCCGCTTCATCTTGCAATACCGCTGAACCAAAATCTGACCAAGGGAGGAAGCAATCTAAGCATCAACGCCCACAAACCTTTTGTGTTCTACTCGAGATCTCATCTACACATAGACCTAGCTCATGATGCCACTGTTGGGGAACGTTGCATGGGAAGCAAAAAAAATCCTACGCACACGCAGATCTATCCATGGTGATGAGCATCTACAAGAGGGAGAGTGGATCTACGTACCCTTGTAGATCGCTAAGTGGGAAGCGTTAAGAAACGCGGTTGGTGTAGTCGAACGTCTTCGCGATCCAAATCGCCGAGCGTCCTGTGATCCAATCACGATCCGTGCCGCGATTCAATCACGATCCGTCCTGCGATTCGATCACGATCCATCCCACGAACTGGATCATGATCCGTCTCACGAACTTGATCACGATCCTTTCGATCTAGCACCGAACGGACGACACCCCCACGTTCAGCACACGTACAGCTTGATGACGATCTCCACCGTCTTGATCCAGCAAGAAGGAGTGGAGAGGAAGAAGAGTTCTCCAGCATCCTGACGGTGCTCTGGCGATGGTGGTGGAGCAATTCCGGCAGGGCTTCGCCTAAGCACTACAGAAAACCGATCTAGAGGAGAAACTATGCATTAGAGATTAGGGTTTGCACGTGGCTGAAAAATCAAGTGCAAAACCCTAGAAATCCACTAGTATATATAGGAGGGAGGGAGGAGGAGAGGCAGCTTGGCCTCCAAGCCTTGGAGGCTTTGGCTGAAGTGGGAGGTGGAGGAGGACTCTCCTCCTCCAATCCTAGTAGGACTAGGATTGCTCCTTTTTGCCTTTTTTTTCACCTTTTCCTATTGGTTTTTTTCCTCCAGCCACATGGGCCTTGTGTGGGAGTTTCCACCAGCCCACTAAGGGCTGATATTCACTCTCCCACAGCCCATGAAGCCTCTTGGGTCGAAATACCCCTCCCGGAGGCCTCCCGGTACACTACCGGCACTCCCGGTACACTACCGATGAGCCCGAAACTTTTCCGGTGACCAAAACGGGACTTCCTATATATGAATCTTTACCTCCGAACCATTCCGGAGCTTCTCGTGATGTCCAGGATCTCATCCGGGACTCCGAACAAACTTCGGTCACCACCATACATAACTCTATACTACCGAAACGTCACCAAACCTTAAGTGTGCAGACCCTGCGGGTTCGAGAACTATGTAGACATGACCGAGACACCTCTATGGTCAATAACCAATGGCGGGACCTGGATGTCCACATTGGTTCCTACATGTTCTACGAAGATCTTTATCGGTCGAACCTCTATGTCAAGGATTTAGTTAATCCCGTATGATGTTCCCTTTGTTCTTCGGTATGTTACTTGCCCGAGATTCGATCGTCGGTATCTCCATACCTAGTTCAACCTCGTTACTGGCAAGTCTCTTTACTCGTTCCGTAATACAAGATCCCGTAACTAACACTTAATCACATTGCTTGCAAGGCTTATTGTGATGTTGTATTACCGAGTGGGCCCTGAGATACCTCTCCGTCACACGGAGTAACAAATCCCAGTCTTAATCCATGCCAACTCAACAGACACCCTCGGAGACACCTGTAGAGCACCTTTATAGTCACCTAGTTACGTTGCGACGTTTGATGCACACAAGGTACTCCTCCGATATCTGTGAGTTGCATGATCTCATGGTCATAGGAACATATACTTAACATGCAGAAAACAGTAGCAATAAACTGACACGATCATAAGCTACGTTTGTAGTTTGGGTCTTGTCCATCACATCATTCTCCTAATGATGTGATCCCGTTATCAAATGAGATCTCATGTCCATGGCTAGGAAACCTTAACCATCTTTCGATCAACGAGCTAGTTCACTAGAGGCATACTAGGGACATTGTGTTTGTCTATGTATCCACACATGTATCCATGTTTCCAATTAATACAATTATAGCATGGATAATAAACGATTATAATGAACAAGGAAATACAATAATAAACACTTTATTTGTTGCCTCTAGGGCATATTTCCAACACGTACCACCTCCGCGGGGGCCTGCTTCCTCTGCATCAAAAGTGGCCCACGTGACCGCCACCAAAGAAGCTTCGGGTCGACGATGAGACCCGGATTCCTCACCTAGCTCCGAGCCCGGGAAGGTAGCACCTCCTAGTGCCAGCCCGATGGAGCCCATTCCCGGACAAGGCGCCTATCAAGGAGGCTCTCGCTGACCACTCGACGATGAGGATGCGGGCCGGGCATCATCGATGTTGAGACAAATTCCTATGAGATTTTTTTCTTATTGTTTAATGTTTTACTTTCTAGTTATCATTTGTACAAGAATCATCTCATTTGAATTTAGCTAGCGCCCCCTAACCTATTTTTCTCAACATGCAAGTATGAGACCTCATCAAGCAAATATACAATAATAAAACGCAATATATATTGCAAATATTCCCGCAACAACGTTCGGGGCATCATCTAGTCCCTAGCAAGAACCCTAGGCGTGGGGATGTCTTACTAGAGGCCGGGGTCGGGGCCGGGGTCGAGGTTGCTGGGGTCGTGGTCGGGGTCGGGGCGAGGTCGCCGGGGAGGACCTGCGGCGGCGACGCAGGGTGAAGAGGAAGAGAGTGAGGAGGGGGAGAGGGAGGGAGTGAGTGGCGGGGCGGCGGCACAGAGTGGAGAGGGAGAGAGTGAGGAGGGGGAGAAGGAGGGAGTGAGGGGCGGGGCGGCGGCACAGAGTGGAGAGGGAGAGAGTGAGGAGGGGGAGAGGGAGGGAGTGAGGGGCGGGGCGGCGACACAAAATGGAGAGGGATAGAGTGAGGAGGGGGAGAGGGAGGGAGTGAGGGATGAGGTGGCGGTGCAGAGTGGAGAGGGAGGGAGTGAGGGGGCGGTGGTGGCACAGAGTGTGGAGAGGGAGGGAGTGAGGAGGGAGAGGGAGAGAGTGAGAAAGAGGGGCGTGCGGGGGCGAAGACGATAAGTGCACGCCCCAGTTAGCAGTAGCAGAAAAACGCGCTACTACTATTATGTTAGAAGTAGCGCGGGTCAGAAAAACGCGCTATTACTAAATCTAGCCTGGCGGCAATGGTGGGGCAATATTAGTAGTAGCGCGTTTCTTAAAGGCGCGCTACTGCTAAGTAGTTAGCAGCAACACCTTTTCTGGTCGCGCGCTACTGATATGTAACAGTAGCGTCTTCTTTTATCCAGCGCTACTGCTAAAGTTCTGTATATAAGGTTTTCCCTAGTAGTGATGTCGGATCTCGCCACACAAATATTTGCGTAGGGAGTGTTGGCTACGTCGACATTAACTGTATGCTTCCAAGGTGACAACCCCGCAAACCAGGGACAAAGCTACAATGTTGGGACGGGGGCAATTAACCCCAATGACCTTGTCCCAAGGCCTTGTGTACATGGTGAGCGAAAGGGGAGACCGAGGCATTGAGAGGAGAGCGGCAATGACATGGGGTGGAAGCGCCATGGTGGTGGTGGCGCAAGCTAGGTGGGATAAGTTTGGGTAACATTTCCTGAGGCAAGGGGTAGAGAGAGGCCGTGGGGAATTTTCTTTTGTGTTTTCTTAGCTGCAACAAACATTCCATTACTTAACCATGCACATCAGAATCGCTGGGAATCACATCAAACATCATACACAAAGTTTGGGGTAAATTTCTTTCACTAGGTTCACAGTACACCAACCCTATACTCTATACCCGAAAGAAACAAGGCTATAAACGGCCCTTGCCGGATGCCATGCAACACACATGTTTCCGAAGAATCATAAGCCGCTAAAATCCTGATCGATATGAACCCTCACAGTCAACAACCAATGGGTCTCCTATTTAGGAAGGGTGGTACTTGATCCTGTTCAAATACCACATCGTCCAGAGATCCAGATCATTTGGCGATCGTTGCTCACCATATGCGGGTCAAACTTCAAACCCTAGATAGTACCGATGCCGAGACGGACTCCCTAACCCCTAGTTTGCCAAGGCTGGACGCTGGTGCCAAGGCCACCCGTTGATCAACTCGAACAAAACCGGTGAAGGGGGTGTTGGAGAAGGAGGAAGTAGATCTCAACGCCGTCAACGGGAGGACGAAAAACCCTAGAGAGAGGCGACATTGTCGAATGGTATGTTTTTGCTGGTGATATCGTTCTCTATTTTGCTTCTACAAAAACCAGTTTAGGGAACTCTGTTCTTTTAGCAAAACTCTGTTTTTTATTTGAGAAGCACTCAGTTTTATTTTCCAGAATCGTGGCCATTTAACAAAATTAAGGCCCATGAACCAGCCCATCTGAACTTCTGCAAGCCCAACCCATCCTCGGATTCACCGGTTCTTCATTAAAAAAAAAAGCTGAGAGAGATCCTGGGATTCACCACCATCTGCGGCGGCGGCGGCCGCGACAATCGAGTCCACCACCTTCCTTCCGCCCGCCCGAACAGCCAAAGCAGAAGCCCCCCCCCCCCCCCCCCCCCCGGAACAAGCGGGCAGGGAGCACCTCCGTGAGAACTGGCGGGCCGCCGCAGACCGGAGGGGATGTACTGCCAGTCGTGCAAGAACGTGTACGACGAGGAGGACGCCGGGACCTGCAAGGAGTGCTACGAGGAGGCCAGCGAGACGGAGGAGGAGCTCAAGCGCGAGATCGACGACCTCCGCTCCCGCCTCCTCTTCCTGCGCCTCCCCTCCCCCACGCTCGACGCCGCCGCCGTCGGCCACTCCGACCTCCTCCTCCACGCCATCCCCGCCTCGTCGCCCTCGCCCTCCCCCTCCGCCGACGCCGACGGGGCCCGCCTCGACACCCCTGCCGTCCCTGCCCACCGCGTCATCCTCGTGAGTCATTTCCCCCCATTTCCCCAACTTTCCACCATTTATATATGGTTTCTTGATTCAATTCAGTTCAGCCATGGACTGGTTTACCTGCCCGCTGCAAGATTTTGCTAGGCTGGTCCCTGATTGAATTGAGAATTTGACTGTCATTAGTCTGCATTGCTGCTGTCAAGACGCCTGAAATTCCACTAGCCAGTGTTCTAGTAGTGTGTTAAGTTTCTTTTTTCCATGTGTTCAGCAGTGAGCACCATCTTCTCTCATCATACCTGGGATAAAATGTTGACACGTTTTGTGTGAAGTATTATTATAATTGAAACATGTTTTCTAGTTAGCAAAGATGACACATGATGTGCTGCTGGCCAGCTTGCCCAGTGTGACATCAGTCACCAGGGGTTGCTCTGTAGTTCACTGTATTTGACTAATGAAGATGGTTTAGAGGAAATATGTTGTTGACAGTTTGAGGCAAAATGGAGCCTGGACATAATTTGCCAATTTCGGATAGTCGGGTGAAAATAGGAACATATATCCTAACGGTAGCAAGTAGAGTGACCATACAGGTATTGAAGAATCATTGAGTTCAGTGCCCCCATAAACCCTGTTTAGCTCCTGCCGTGAAGAACAGATCAGTCGCCGACTCTGTAGACACAACTTACCCACCCAGCCGGACGCAGTCCTCACCTCTTGATTAGTGGGTGGAAAGCAACAAATATGGATAGGGGTGTGTATGTCATATAGTCTGGCTTTTCGGACGTGTTGTTGCTCATATAAAGCCTCTCAAACATCAGCAATGATGCGGCATATTAGGAATCAGTAAGCTAAGAAACCGCTCCAAAGACCACGCGTATTCAATTTTGAACTTCACATGACGTTTCTATCTTATTCATTCTGTGCGTGTGAGGAAGTTCCAGGCTAAGGGCAAGCCTGCATCTGGAATAAGTCACCACATTGCAGCAGCGGAGCTACAACAAAGTTGCTTGGCAGCCCAGGCTAAGGAATAACACACAGTATTTGTCCTTAAGGCCAGTTTTGCTCTCACCCTCCACTGTTTTTTTTGGGATGGGCGAGCCACTTTCCCGGTCAGCCCCAACGTAGTTCTGCCACAGACCACGCCATCTTTAGGACTTATTTTCCTGGCAGCCTTGGTGGCAAAATAAACACACGCACTGCCTTTCTTGCCTAGCCATGCCATCGAGCTGGTGTGCGTGATGGGCACGTGAATGGTGTGGTGATTATTTGAATTTGTGTGTGTAAGAGGCAGCATCTTTTCTTGTACCACAGGACAATGCATTCTGACTTGACTGCACATATGCAGTTCTGCACGCATAGACAAAATGATAGGGACGACTTTGCAAACTTGAAAATGGGATGATATTTAGAGTGGCTTCCTGACTTGTGTTTATTTTCATTCACTTAAGTGCAGTTTGCTCATGCTGGATGATTGCTAATTTGCATGATATGGTTTGCTTTATGGAAGCAGAGAAATGTGTTGTGAACCAGAGGGAGTCAACTAGCAGATGTGGTAGGATAGCTGTTGAGTTGGTTCTGGAGAGGATTTCATATAGAATGGTCTATGGGGTGGGGTCTGATTGTATTAGGATAGGTCCACAGACAAAACATCCAGTTAATAAGGTTGCATTATTCGGTAAAAAGGGATGCATTATTTGGTTAAAAAGAAGTATGCGTTGTCTCTCCGTTTAATCTAGCAAGAAGAATCAATCTAATGTCTCCCAGTTATTCTCACGTCTCAACCTATGTCTACCCAATCCCTTGCGGCCACACTGTTTGGGTATCTTCAGCATGGTAATAATCCCATTGTGGATCTAAGTTCACAACACTACGTCTCTCCCTGCTCACCCTTCTATAGCTAGCTGCTGCTTCTGGCAACCCCATGCACTTGGTGCGCACCATCACTTAAAATGTCGCCTCATCTGGCCTTGTATAGGAAGAGGCAAATCAGGTGTCTGGTCAGCTTCTTCCCAACTGTATAGCATCCTGACCTATGCTTGTTCGAGGTTTTCATGGGAAACAGAACTGTTTGTATAACAAATATTTATATGAAGACAAAATGCCTATTTGTACCACCAGGTGAAATTGAGAGTTGAGACTGCAGTATTCATTCATAGTAGGATATTTTGTCTTGTGATGTAAGGTTCTCCATGGTAGCTCCTTGTTCAATTTGTCAACCGTTTTGGCTTTTCATTTTTGTGTGAGTTCAACTTTCAACCAAAATCGCTTCGGTCTAAAACCCAAAAACCCGAATCAACAGCCATAGTTGCACCATTATACAAATTTTCAACTTTGCTCTCAGTATAAATGGTTTTAAACTAAACCCACGTGGCATGTTTAGATTTATATGTTGTTGGCTTGTTGTTCAGCAGAATCCTTTAAAAGGGCAGCCCGGTGCATGCAGCTCCCGCTTGTGCAGGGTCCGGGGAAGGGTCTGACCACTTTGGGTCTATTGTACACAGCCTTTCCCTACATTTCAGCAGAATCCTTTGTCTATGATATTTTCCAGTACAGTACTTCACACTTTCGTGTCAGTCAGATGCATAGGTGATCTAATTTCAGCGAGCGGCAAATTGCTTGAACTCTGATCTATTTCCTGTGTATTTTCAAGATTATCACCATTCTCTTATTTCCCTGCCACCTTAAGTCCACATTAACTAGTTATTACTCTAGACACACTTCATGTGAATTATTATTGATTTGTTTATTCTGGTTCACCGCAGTATAAAATGCACCTCTTTGTTAAACCGAGTTTCTCTTTTGAACAGGCCAGCAGGTCTCCTGTTTTCAGAGCAATGCTTGACAACGAGATGGAAGAGAGCCGGAGCGGCGTGATCAAGATGTACGACGTGTCCTATGATGTCCTCCGTGCTTTTGTCAACTACATGTACACGGGCGAGGCTCTCCTGGACGAGCAAATGGCCTGCGATCTCCTGGTGTTGGCCGAGAAGTATGAGGTGAAGCACCTAAAGACCTACTGCGAGAAGTTCATCACATCCAAGGTGAACAACGACAACGCCATCGTCCATTACGCGTTTGCGCACCGGCACGGTGCGAAGCAGCTGCTCGAGGCCTCCATGTCGGCGCTCATGGAAAGCATGCCCACTCTGGCGGAGCGGGAAGAGTACAAGGAGCTCGTCGAGAAGGACCCGAGGATCCTCGTGGAGATCTACGAGACCTATGTCAGCCGACAGGACAATACTGCCGCCGAGAGGGATTCAGATTGCTGCTGTAGAAAGTGATAGCCGGGGGTAAAATAATAAAGCTATAGCAGCATAACATTCCGACCAATGGTTTGCATATGAATTCAGTCAAGTCCCAGCTGCACCGAATACGACAACATGCCATCCTAACCAATCGTTTGCATAAAATTCGGGTTTGGTGAGACATATCTTAATGCAACTATGGATTGTTACCCAGAGTTTATAATGGATCTAAGTTGACAGAAATGATTACTTCCAATATTTTGTGTTTGTGTTGTTTTGTCCTATACATACCAGCATTTTTATATAATTATTACTCAGTGTGATGCTCTGGCAAACCATCTGAGTGAGGTGCTTTTAAATTGTACAAGTCTCAAATTTTGGTTCTGAAAGACGACAATTATAGAATTCAAAGTCGATGACGTGCTAGCTTGGACATATGGTGCATCCATGACAAGTGTTCAAGAGAAGCCGCGTGAGAAGATGGCAGGTCACCGACTCTTGGACATGCCTATTAAGGGGGCACAAACCACAATCGACCACCCAAGGCGGTGAAGCCTATTCGCCAAGGTGGGTCACCGACTCTTGGACATGTCTACAAAGGGGAGCACATGCTACAATTGGCCACCCAAGGCGGTGAAGCCTATGGCGTCCCTAGACTTGGATGGATATGCGCTTATTTGGTGGCGCCTAGTTCAAGACACTCTTCCCACCAATGGTGAACCAACAACTAAAACTTTGTAGGGCTATAAAGGACATCATGTGATTGTGAGTCATGTTTCATTCCCAATCACTACACTCGAGACCTCTTCAAGAAACTCCAAGTGCCCAAGCAACGAACGAAGAGTGTCAATCAAACAGTACTAGAAAGAAATGGAAACCACCATGATCTGAACAAACATGACCGCGGCCAAACAAACCATTGCGACCGCGGCCAAACAAACCATTGCGCGTTTTCTCAACGGTCTGAACCACCCCAAAACACATAGTAGATTTCCGACTACACACCAGTTTGATTGAGTTGGTCCATCAGGCCACGAAGGCGGAGGGACAAGTGCAAGGAGACATCAAACACCCCGATTCCTTGATTTTCCCTTATACAGCAACAGAAACAGCACATCTTGCAACCAAAGATTTCAACATTGGCCAGCTAATTCCCGCAAGCATATGAACGTGCCACACCAGGAAAAAGATAAAAATGGTTCATCCAAGATTTTGAATTAAAAATCTGTTGTACAGTAGCGTCACACATAAATGGGTCAAGAAACAAAACATGGCTCATTTAAAACTCAATGGAAATGACACCATGTCACGAGTGCGATAATACCCGCTCTAGTCCTTTAGCATGGCATTTGCTGCAAGGCTCCAGAACAGTTAACTGAACTGTAGATGGAACTTTATTCGCAATGTATGTTTTGATAGCCAAGAGTGCCCTAGGAATTTCCATAAGAAAACCATCCGTCATGGGAACACACCAGCTGTCCTCTCCTTGATCATCGCACCTACTCCCATAAATGGTGTCCAATGTAAGCCACTCAAGTGACACCGCGTTCTTGAGAATATAACATGTTAGTTCAACCACGCACTTGGCAGAGTTGAAACCGCTAATCTTCACGCTCTTGAGGTGGTCATGGTGGTGTTCGGGCATGTGCCTCAGCTGTGATTCCGCAAAAATTGATTCATGCACCATACGTCGCTGAGCCACCTGACGATAAAAAGAATAGTATGGTTCAGTTAACCGGACCCAGACTGATCGGATGGTTTTGCACGGTGAAATAAATGAACAACACCACTGACATACATCTAATATCAAAGTCTCCAAGGAAGGAGAAGCATCAAGGAAAGAAACCAGAGAAAAGTAGTCATATGCCCGGGAAACAATTGCTCCTGATCTCACAGTGATGGTCAGGTGCTTAAGGTGGAGGAATTTGGTAGGCAGCATTGGTGCATCAACCACCTGCACAAGAAAGTTGTCATGTATCAGATACACCAGGTATGACTAATGTAACCATATATATATACTGTTGGCATACAACACCATATATTGTGGAGAATATATACCTCACTCGATGATTGTATGGCAAGGGTTTCAATATTTGGCATAAGGGATGGCAGCTTGGCCCGGGCATCATGGACAAGGTTTGCCTGTTCCAAATCTAGTTCCTTTATTGGCAATGTTTCCACAAGTGAGAAGTCTAACCAGTTTCCATAAAGGCAAAAACTAGAGAGATTTAGAGCTTTGCTCTCTATCATTTTCAGCCTGTCACATGCAAAAACACTTAGCGTGCCGAGCCGTTGCAGGGCGCAAGGTAACTTCAGGCATTCAATCTCAGGGCAGCTATTAAGATCCAACAGCTCCAAAGAAAGAGAGTTGAGAAGAAGGCACTCTAACTCATTCCATGTAATGCTCACACGCCACAGATACAGGCTTCTCAGGCTTCTCAACGGGCCCAGTTCAACTGTGGGATGGAGGGCGCAAAATCGGAGTCTGAGGTACCGAAGTGAGTTCCGAACCCCGTCGGATAAAAGCGAGCATGGGAAGTTGTATTTTCCCTTTGTTTCAGACAACACGAGGGCGAGCTCTTCGATCCCTGGTTTGAGAGCAATCTGAAGCCAACGGTCGAAATAACTAGTGCCGTCGAACCCGCGTGTGCCGTAATAGTCAAGGTTGAATGTTTTCAAGCAGCCAGAGTGGTTCCTGAGGATGCGGTCAATCTTGTGGTCAAAATTCTCTCCACACACACTTTTCTTCAGGCCAATTGTATCCTTGGTGAAGATGAGACTGGAATGGCATCTCCAGAAATGAAAAAAGGCACGAGATACGCAAGCGACGCGAGCAGCTTCACGCATTGGCAGCATGGAGTGTATACGAAACAATATGTCCTGCACACACACACAAGCATTGGATGAAAGATCGAGATTGAGATTGTGAGGCACATTAGCTCAACTGGAGAAAGTAAAACAGTATAACCACACATAGTAACATCGTACCCTAGGTAACCCTCCACACGTACGGTTGCACAGGTACGAGTTAATTGATCAAAGACCATAAAGACAAAGAGAAGGTGAAAAATACAGAGTTGAATTCATAAATCATAATTTATTCTGGATTTAGGTAGCACAAATTGCACAGAAGGAAAAATAAATAAATCCTATAACATCTAGAGCACAACCGTGAAACCTTGTTACGTTTTTACCGATTTAGATAGCAGAATACGTAACAGAATCAATGCTTTGGAGAGGGTTGCGATTGAAGCGGGCGGAAAGATGAATCATTTTTCCAATTTCTTCTAGAATGAATATGCAATCAATGATCGCTTGAACTTTGCGACAGCACAACACAACACTAGCGTCATATATAGTGCTAGTCGTCGCTCCTTCTGTTAAGTTTTATAAGACCTACAAAGTCATACTTTTGACCATCATTTCTCTTCACACAATGGTTTGTTGATAGTTTTAAAATCATAGTGGCTACTCCCACTGCATAGTACGTGTTTGTTTCTTTTCTATTCGTTGTCCTGCTAGAGTTTCTTGGTCTAGCCTCTGCTCTACATATGCTTCGATTAAGTTTACATGCTTGCATAATCTTTCACTACTATCCTTTAGTCTGCCTGATGAGTCTAGTTCCTATTATTGGGATCTACTCTTATCTAGTTTGCATGACTATTAGGATTGTTTTTCTATTACTATGAACATGATTTATCTACTGCTTATTGTTTTTAAATCAATTGGTAAATTGGTCATATTTTCAACATACAGTACATACTACTATTGTTGCAATCAACAGAATTCAACGCATCAGTAGTCGTTCGGTACCTCGGGAAGGTATGGGATCGAGCTTCGCGTTGCCTTGCCAGATTGAGAATCGCCATCGCCGCCTTGGTCACAGGCCGAGCCCTTTCTTTTACCCGTTGCTGAGGCCATGAGCCGACCTGCGACGGAAAAAGAAAGAAGGCGGTCGTACGTCATGGCAGCCGCGCGCCCAGACATGGATACAAGAAAGCAGCAAAAGCTATGCAGGCAGGGTATCAGTATCACACACACCTGAATCCCGCCGTTGCTTCCTCGCGCCAAAAAAATAATTAGGACTTGAATATAGGAGCTCGATTGGAGAGAGAGAGAGAGAGAGAGAGAGTGGCCAAACTTAGGAAAGAAACCTTCCTCCCTCCCTCCCTCCCTCGGATCTTATCTGATCTGATCTGCCCGAGAAACCACTTCAGTATCCCTCCTCCTTTTCTATCCGTGTTTCTCGCTCCGTTTCTGCTCTGATCTGATCCAAACTCCTCTCCAGCTCTGCTCTGCTTGTCCATCCTTGTTTCCGGCTCCGTTTTGTACTCAAAGCTCGAGCCGGCGACGGAGCCGACGGGGCGGGCGGAGCTTATCAAGTGCGACTACATGTTTTCTTCCTTCTCCGTTCTTTCTGTGTACTTTCTTTAGGGCATCTTTTTTTATTTTTCTTTCTCTTGAGGGCGACATTTTGTATTTCTTCGGGGTGATGTGCAGTAGGCGATGGAACGGCCAACGTCTTATCTTCCCAGGCCACAACTAGTCCAAAAATTGTTAAAGCTTGCGCAAATTTGGACTATCCGTTTGTTCCCGACCCCGCTTCACCTTAATTGATTTTTGAATAAGAAAATCACAATAAACTTTTGTTTTGGTAAAAAGAAAAATATCTTAGTTCTTGTTGGATTGCTGAACGGACAGGATTGCTCCAAGAGCTCCTATTCAGCTCACAGCCTTGCTCGTGTGGACAAGCCCACCAGCGCGAGCTTCTGGCTCGCTCGGGTCGTCTCACCCTTTGGTCCTTCCTCCTTTGGTTCATCGGTTGACCCTTGTCTTGTCTAAAAGGTTCATGAAATCATTAAGTTTTCATGATTTTGGAAAAGCGTTCATGCAAAATAAAAATTGTTCATGTTTTTTTATAAAGTTTTGCAAATTTCAGAAAAATCTTATGATATTAGTAAAGGGGAGGATTTAAAAAACAGAAATTTGAAAATAATCGTAAGTTTATAAAAATTCATGAATTTTAAAAAATATGTGGAATCCAAAAATGTCAAAACCTAGTGAGAGTAAGACTAGACAAAACCCAGCTGAAAAAAATAGAAACAGAAAAAAAGGCAAACAGAGCAAAAAAAAAGGGAAAATAGAAAATAAAAAATGTTCGGAAGTTTTGGAAGCTTCCTAAAACCGGTAGAAAAAGCAAAGCGTTGATGGGCTGGCCCATAGAACATCTACAATCCCTCGCGCATGGCGCGTGAGCGCCTATAGAGAACTATCTTATGTCTTGCTGAAGGTGGTCGACCCGTTCCTGTACGCTCGCTCGTTGTGTTTTGCTCAAGTAATTTTTTATCTTCAAGAGCCAAGGTCTTATCTTCCCACACAACTAGTCCTAAAATGGTTAAACCTTCCATATAATTTAGACGATTCGTTGTTCCTCACCCTGCTTCATCTTAATTGTTTTTTGAACAAAAATATCACAATAAACTTTTGATAAAGTTCTATCTTGGTTCTTGTTGGATTACTAGGCGGACATGATTGCTCCAAGAGCTCCTATTCAGCTCGCAGCCTTGCTCGCGTGGGCCGGCCCACCATCGCGAGCAACTGGCTCGCTCGGGTTTTCTCACCCCTTGATCATTTCATTGATTGGTTGGCCCTTGGCATGTCTAAAAAGTTCACAAAATTGGAAAGTTCTCATGTTTTTGTACAAAGGTCATGCAAACTAAAAATTGTTTGACAAGTTTCAGAAAATTTATGAATTTGGGAAAAGGTTTAAAAATGCGGATTTTAAAAACAAAATTATAAAAGAAATGCAAATTTAAAAATTATCCTAAGTTAAAAAAATGTTCACAAACTTTTAGAAAAATACCAGGAACCCAAAAATAAAAAAACTGGACAAAACCTAGCCAAAAAACCCTGAACAAAAGCAAAGATACAAAACACATAGAAAAAAATCAAAGGAAAAAACTCTCAGAAGATTTAGAAGGGTCCTAAGTCCCAATTCTTTTGACCCGATTATGGAGAATCAGGGTCTGGAAAATCAGAAGATAGAAATAACTCGTTTTGATTCTGTAGAATTGTCAAAATCGAACCACAATCTACATTGCAACTCAAAAGCAGTGTTTTGAGTTGATTTTGCGATTTTGGACCTCCCTCAAAAGAAAACGTGCGGATTTTAAGGTTGTACCCCTCTTCTAGCCTAAATTTATGACCAAAATGCCCTTCCATAGCCCGACCGAGCGTGGTCAGGGAAACGCCCGACCGACCACTCGCTCCCCTGTCCTCCTTCGATTTCCCCCTTGCTCGAGGGTTCCTTCAGCCGCCGCTAGAGTTCCTGGCGCCATCGCCGCGGATGAGTGTGGTTCACCTCACAAAGCCAGGGGGACATATCCCCCCCCCCCACACACACTTTCATGGTTAAAGCAGTAAAACTATGCTCACTGTGATTGAACTCCATCATCGTCACTAATCACAACAACGACTGCGTCGGCCAAACCTGCCAACCCCATCACCGTCGCAACCCCGTCATGTTCCTAGTACCACAACACAAAGGCATACGATACGCGCCCCATCACCATCACAACACAAAGACATAGAAGGAGTCGGATGTTAGAGATAACAATCTTCAGTGGTTGGTTGGGCCTGATTGATTGAACTGTATTTGTACACTTACGATCAACTTTGCAGCTCTGCTTATGGAAAGAACCGTGTAATCTGCGAGGTACATATGAGCGCCCACAACACCAATTATTAGAGTAAAATTTGATGTCCATCCCAGATGAGCAGGACAGTTGTTACTATTGCATTATTGTAGCGGTACTCACTGCAAAGTCATATATTGTATGTGTAAGATGTGTACATGGAGCGATGCAGCCATATGATCATGCCATAGAAGTCCAGTTTGTCGAAGCAGAGCCAAGCAACTTTGTGGTGCCAAAATCACACAACCGCGGTTCAAAGTTAGATTCAAGCAGACTATTATTCAAAGTAATGTCGTGATGAACGATGGGAGGTCATCTATCAGAAATGTCAGAAGCATGGCATGTCCCACAGTCCTGCAATTTTCTGCAACATCCGACTCCCTCTATGTCCATTTTAAAGATTAAGGCAAAACTAATCGTAGTGCACACACGAAGAAGAATCAAATCAAAAGTTCGAAGGATTTTTTTAAAGTATTAGTATTATTTAAATAAAAAGCAAAACTGCAATGATTAGCTCATAAATTTAAGAAAAATATATTTCTTATTCACAATGAAAAGGGCCTATTGGGGGGCAATCTCATGGATGTGGAACCATGGGACGAGGGGATACATGCCCCCCCCCCCCCCCCCCCCCCCCCGCCCCATTTTGAGAAAAACACATATACCCCAAAAAGTTCGTATTAAACAAAACAAAAATGGTTTGTCCATCCAAAAGTTCAATAATTTTTGCTTGCTACCTCCCCATTGTTTGCTTCATTGTTATGGACATTACAGCCTAACGTCCTTTAGAACAACGCACAGCAAATACCTTGACTAAGGATGGCCAGTTATAAAACGTGTAAGTTCTGAAAAGGACGATCATATGTAAACTATAGCCATGAAGCACACCCGATATATGTTGTGAATTGTTGATATAATTTACTCGTCTAAGTACCTCGAATTGCTCGTCAGATCGACTACTTTGTGTCCACTGAAGTCATGTTTGGTAGGTCGCATGCAACCCATACATGTTCTGGGGATGCAAATTCATCCTGTTTGGTAGCCTTGCAGTGGCGGAGCTTCAAAAAAAAAGTTTGACGGGCCAAAAAAAGATAAAGAACATTTTTCAAAATAAATCATAGGCATTAGTGTATAATATAAGGCTACAAGATGGAGTGAGCACATATGTATATACTTATTAATTTGAATTTTCGTAATTGAGTGCAAAAACCATGGTTATCTAACGAAGCACTTGTAGGAAAATTAAATGTGTAGTGTAGTACTATTTCCATCTAACTAACTATTTTCCCCAGTTATCAGGACCATTGTTTGTAAAGAGAAGATTATGAATGAATGAAAAGGTGTAGCCCATTGTCTAACAAAAAAAAACTATTTTCCCCAGTTGAATGGAACAACCTGGCTATCTAAGGTGGACTGTATGATGGACATATAATAGACATATGGATAGTTTGTATCTTATCCATCGGTCCATCCCTGAATTCAGAATTAGTAGAAACGATGTAGATTGCGTGTGATCTCTTGTTGACTCACAATTGCAGGCAAATTAGATGGAGAATTTGCTTGATTGGTGGCCGTCGCCGCTTCTTGGCCAGTGCCTGTACGACGAGTTGGAGGGAGAGAGAGTGGGGTGGGGGCTAGCCGACTGGAAGCTGGCTGTGCGACGCTAGATCTGAGTGAGATGCCGCGTCCGACAGGTAATAGGGTAGCACGAGTGCGGAGGGATGCTGCCGGCTGCGGCCAGGAGATATTGCAGCGCTGCTACATGCTCGTGCTGACTGCGTGCGAGAACGTGGCGACCGGTGAGCAAGACTTGGGTTCGACAGTATACTTACTGAGCTGCAGGAGGGTTGTACTCCGAGGCATAGATAAAATAATAAGTAGTGCGAAAATCCTGGGCGGGCCATGGCCCGGTTTTGTCCCAACAAAGCTTCGCCCCTTTAGCCTTGGATACATCAAATTCATGACCCGCGCAAACCATGAAGCAACTTTGGGCTTGGCTATAAGAGGGAACGGCCAAATTAGTCATTTTCCTAGAGTTGGGCTCCAACGAGCCATGCGTGACACTCGCATGCACGTGTTGAGAAGCACGGGCGAAGAGATGCATGTATGGACCCTTACTCCCCACTCCACTCCTGTCACCACCCAAAGCACCATTCACCTTCCTCTCTAACCACCCCTTCGTTTCCACCGTATATAGTCACTGACACTCCACCATTGTGTCGCCTGCCTCCTTGCCTCGCCGGTGGTAGTGCTCACGAGCGCTAGCTCAAGCCACCGTTATGATGGTGTGCCTCCACTTCGTGCAGTTGGAGAGGATGCCCAAGGCTCCTTCTCCCATCTTCATGAAGCCACGCTCCGCATGTATCGACCACCCATCGGCGCATATGTAAACATGCCCGTATGTTGTAACGTGAAAAATAAATACTCGCACGATTTCCTATCAACACATCTATATTGTCACTTGTCCTCTTAAGCACCATCATTGACAATGCTCACATTGTCCGCCTATTCACGACGAACACGGCCAATCCAAAGGCGAATAGCTTGGTCTCATCACACTCTAGCATGCCACTTTGTAAGCCCTTTACTGCACTAACTTCTAATGTTGGCTGGTGATACTTGTGATTTGCGTTGGTTTTCTCATGAAGAGGAGTGGATGATGCAGCACAATATAGATAAGTATTTCCCTGATGAGAACCAAGGTTATCGAACCAATAAGAGGACCATGCAATTTTCCGTCTTCAGCGCCTACACACAAAAGAGCACATACTTGCACCCAACGCGGCCAAGAGGGTTGTCAATCCCCTTCAACTTGTTACTTGCAACTAATAAGTAGTGTAGTTGGATAGTTTGATAAATACAAATGGAGAATAAATAGAAAGTAAATAAGAATAGCAGGGTGTTTTGTATTTTTGTATTTATATTTGTGAATAGACCTCGGGGTCATAATTTTCGCTAGAGTCTTCTCTCTCATATAAAGCATATGGTGGGTAAACAAATTACTGTTGGACAATTGATAAAAGAGCGCATAGTTATGCAATATTTATTCATGGAAATGATTATTACATATAGGCTTCATGTCCGTAAGCAAGTAGACTGACTCCTGCCTCCATCTACTACTATTACTCCACACATCGTCCACTGTCCAGTATGCATCTAGAGTATAAGTAAAACAGAGTAATGCTTGGAGAACAATGACATAATGTAGACAAAAGAAATTCAATTAATATGAATCAACCCACTAGTAGAAAACAGGACTTTCGTCAGAGCTCGATCTACACATTAGTCCCGGTTGCATTACGAACCGGGACTAATATGAGCATTAGTCCCGGTTTGAGCGGCTAGGGCGCCGATAGGGCATTAGTCCCGGTTCAGATGGGACCTTTAGTCCCGGTTGGAGACACCAACCGAGACTAAAGGGGTTGGGGCTTTAGTCCCGGTTGGAGACACGAACCGGGACTAAAGGGGTTGGGGCTTTAGTCCCGGTTGGTGTCTCCAACTGGGACTAAAGGTTGGAGATACAAACCGGTACTAAAGGGTTTTGAAAGTTTTTTTGTTTTTTCTATTTGTTTTTTGTTTTAAATTGCTTTTAACTTTTAGGATATTTGATGTTTTTGAGTGATTCTTTTTTGCATTAGGTTCAATTTTTTTCTAGTTTTTGTTTGTGCAAATAGTTTTCAAATTTGAATGATTTAAATTTGAATTTGTTCAAATTTGCTTCAAACCCTAAATTGTGAATAACTTGAGTTTAAAAGTAGTTTTTAATTTAATTCTTTTTGCTCCTAGGCACATGTTAGATGGTGCATGTTGAACGCACAAAATTTTTGGAGTTGAAATAAGTTTAAAAAAAAGAATGTCTTTGTAACAGATGATTTTTCGTCCAAAACCCTAATACTTCGAAAGGGATTGTCCAGTTTGTACACGAAGTGCATCTAGTTTTTACAGTAACCCTCTCAACTTTTTAGCGCATGCTATGCGGGTGTAATAATGATACCATGCCAAGTTTCGACCTTTTCAGAGTTCATTTGTAGTGCTTTTCAATTTCAGGGTCATTTAGCTCAAAAAAAATTAATAAATGCATGAAAAATAGCGAATGAAGTGGGAAATGGTTGAAAATTGATGATGTGGCTTTCAATGGTGAATGTTGAACACACAAAAACTCTGGAGTTTAAATAAGTTTAAAAAAATGAAATGCCTTTGTAACAGATGAGTTTTTGTCCAAAACCCTGATACTTCGAAAGGGATTGCCTAGTTTGTACACAAAGTGCATCTAGTTTTTACCGTAACCCTCTCAACTTTTTAGCACATGCTATGTGGGTGAAATGATGATACCATGCCAAGTTTCAACCTTTTCAGAGTTCATTTGTAGTGCTTTCTATTTCAGGGTCGTTTAGGTGGAAAAAATTAATAAATGCATGAAAAATAGCGAATGAAATGGGAAATGGTTGAAAATTGATGATGTGGCTTTAAATGGTACATGTTGAACGCACAAAAACTCTGGAGTTTAAATAATTTTAAAAAATGAAATGCCTTTGTAACAGATGAGTTTTCGTTCAAAACTCTGATACTTCGAAAGAGATTGTCCAGTTTGTACACGAAGTGCATCTAGTTTTTACCATAACCCTCTCAACTTTTTAGCACATGCTATGTGGGTGAAATGATAATACCATGCCAAGTTTCAACCTTTTCAGAGTTAATTTGTAGTGCTTTCAATTTCAGGATCGTTTAGCTGAAAAAAATTAATAAATGCTTGAAAAATAGCGAATGAAGTGGGAAATGGTTGAAAATTGATGATGTGGCTTTGGATGGTGCATGTTGAACACACAAAAAGTCTGGAGTTGAAACAAGATTAAAAAAAGTGTTCTGAAAAAAGTAAAACGGCTATAACTTTTGCATACGATGTCAAAAAAAGTGTTATGGAAAATTATTATTTTCAAATAAATGTTGTCATATTTGGATTCCTCAGGTTTTTCTGATGATAATGGATATATTATTTGTCGAAGTTCGATTTATAGATTTAAAGATATTAATTATGGCATATTAAATGAATAAATTGCAAAAATGAATAAAATAATATTATTACTTATTTTAATTTCATTTTATTTAAATATTATTATTACTTATTTTATTTTGAACTTTTTATTATTTTGGTTTTCTCGTATTTGTTTTGAGAATTTTAGAGATTTTTTTGATTTTTTTTGCCTTTTTTGAAGTTTTTTGGAGTTCTTAAATTAATCATTGTTGTTTGTTAATCATTGTTGTTTATTTTAATAATTGTTTGGAATTCAAAAATTTAAATTATGTTACATCAAGACCTAAGGGTTAATAGGATTGATAGCTTACTGTTATCAAGAATACAAGGAGTGCAGACTTGGAAACTAGGGGTGATAGAACTCGAAAGTTAAGCGTGCTGGGGTTGGAGCAGTGAGAGGATGGGTGACCGGCCGACAAGTTAGACGGTTTGGACTGAGGGATGATTAGAGATTAAATTGTTAAATAGTTCCAGAACGGTGAGGAGGGGTGATTAGAGATTAAATTGTCAAATAATTCAAAGATTTGAAAATCAGAAAAAATAAAAAAAATTGATTTTTTTCCAAAAATAAATAAATAAATAAAGTTAAAAAAATACCTTTAGTACCGGTTGGTAACACCAACCGGGACTAAAGGTCCCGCTCTAGAAAGGTGCCACGCGGAGCCCCTTTAGTCCCGGTTCGTAATCCAACCGGGACTAAAAGTGGAGGCCTTTAGTCCCGACCCTTTAGTCCCGATTCGAAAACCGGGACTAAAGACCCTTACGAACCAGGACTAAAGGCATGTTTTCTACTAGTGACCCCATCATATTATCCTTAGTGGCAACAATACAAATACATGTCTTGTCTCGTAATTATTTGTCACTGGGATATAGAGCACCGCAAGATTGAACCCACTAGGACACACCTCTCTTGTTGAAGATAAATCAATCTAGTTGGCCAAAGCAAATCAATAGATCGGAGAGAATTACGAAGCTATCATAATCATGCATATATATGAAAGACTAGCAAAGAACTCAATATAATATCATGAATAATATGAACAGAAATCCAAAATTCATCGGATCCGAAAGTGCTAATTATCGACTAGAGGGTGGGTGAATAGGCGATTTTTATGAAAGGCTTCACAACAATGAGTGTATTCGAAGTATGCGGAAGCAAAACGGGATCAGGTAGGAATAACAGTCAATGATCTAATCAAAGCATGGAATACAACGAAGACACATGGGCATGTTAAGCATAGTCATCATACATAATAAGATGAATCAAAGATAAACTTAGACATTATGAAGATAAACATCAGGTATGAATGTCTTCCACGTATGTCTTCAGACAATTATGATCAGGCAACAACTTCATAGTGCAATACAATATGTATGGCAGTGAGAGATAGAACTAGTAGCTTGATGGAGACACATGATTTGTTGGACCAGTTCCAGTTGTTGTGAAAAATGTACGTCTGGTTGGGGAGGCTGACAATTAACTCCAAAGACCTTGTCTTCATCTTGTTCGCCTTGAGACGAGGTCTCTTAGACCACACCCAATCACTCAGGTAACTCTTCAGGGGAGAATTCTGAAACCTGTACAAACTTGGTCACCCGACAATCCACAATGACTCTTCGATGCTCTAGACCATGGTTATCCGTCAATCCACAATGACTCTTTGATGCGCTAGACCACGACGCCTAACCATCTGGAAGATCAGTCTACAAGTGTAATGAGTCTTCACTTCACTCATAACAGAAGGACTTCGGTGATGCTCAAACTCACTAGCTCTAGGTGTTTCGGTTTATCCTCGCAGGATAGTTCTCTCTCAATGTCTTCAAGGTGGGTTGCTCCAAAACAACAATAGCCGTATCTAACTCTGAGCAGCCACCAACTTATGATGGAGGGGGTGGGCTATTTATAGCCAACATGCAACTCATCCTGATATGACCAAAATGACCCTAGGTCAATGGCCAACCGACACGTGTTCCAACGGTCAGATTACAAACACACGCGGCAACATTACTTGGGATACAAGTAATGCTGACTCAACCAACTTTGGAAGGGATTTCCTCTCATAGCGTGTTTGTTTCGAGGTAATTAGTATTAGGGAATGGGAATTAGGGGGAAGTAGGACTTAAAATCCCTTGTTTGATTGGAGGACAGGGGAATTAATGAGGGAAGGGGAAAGGGAGTTACGGGGTCAAATTCCCACTTATCTCTTCCCTATTGGGGGGTTGGTAATGGAGGAAGGGAATGGGAAATGAGAGAAAAAAGTGTTGCCATGTTAGTTGATCCCGCTCCGTATGTTAGGGATGGAATACAACCAGTGGGCCCATTTACTTAGTTAGTTTCCCTATCGAATTCTTGTCGAAAATTCCTTTTAATCACCAAAAAAGGGAACGGGACTAGGAGTCTATTTCCCACGTATAAACCATCCAGCCAACTCCCACTTCTAATTCCCATTCCCCTTCCTTAAGACTGCCAAACACGGTGTCAATGTCTTCACTCAAAGACATAGGTGTTTTGGGTTGAGCATCACGTCATCGTCTGACTTCGATCACATCGACCCCACTTAACAATACGATGGTTCCTATGAATTAGGAAAGAAGAAACAAAAACAACCAAAGACTTCGTCTTCGCGTTTCATTATCTTCAAGCGATTATCTTTGCGCACCACCAATGGCTTTGGCCATCATCAATGTCTTCGGACATTTTTAGGGGTCATGTTCGATGGTTAAACCGAATCCCCAGGGACTTCTATCTGTGTTAACATGTGAACTCTCACAAACACATTAGTGCCTCAACCACATTTGTCTTCAATACTCCAAAACCAACAAGGGCTCACACTAGATGCACTTACAATCTCCCCCTTTTTGGTGATTGATGACAAACTGGTTGAAGTTTTCAACGGGGATAAAATTTATGAAGATAAATACTTGGAGATTATGATTGCAAGATATAGAGATCTCTCCCTGAAGATGTGCTTATGAAGATTTTTCTTTGAATGCAAAAGCACATGGCAGGTTTTAGTTTGACGAGATATCCCCCTATATCTTGGAATCCAATCACTATGCATTTTAGAGGTTTCATGAAGATAATTAAATGCATAATGAAAAATGGGCGTCTACAGAATGACTTCGGGCGCATAACATAAGATATAGTGCGGTGCCATAAGTATGGTAAACATAAAGTGTGCATACGTCCATCGGGACTTAAGTATTACAACCCAAATCAACAAATGTTCAGAACGGGAGTTATAAATTTAAACAAAATAGTAGCAACCAGCCCTTATAGACCCGCTTGAAGACTATCAACCCAATGATTATCCCCCTTTGTCACTGAATGACCAAAAAGGATGAAGACATTGGGCACTAGATGTGCCCATCATGAGTTGAAGAAGATGGTGCAGCAGGGTCGTCGTTTGTTGGTGCTGATGAGCCCGGTGCAGTGCCGTGATGATGTGTTGGTACAAGAGGAGAAGTGACATCTTCAGCTTCATCATTTGCAAGTCTGACGTTTACAGACGGAGATGAAGAAGAATAGTCATTATCTTCGAGGGATGGCGTCTTGTGCCATTTATATCTACGATGAGGAGGAGCACATAATATGAAGTATTTGTCATAGCCATCCTCAGAAAGATCTTCCCCCTTAGCCATTAGAGTCAATGTCTTCCAAGAATGCCTACAAGTCTCATGTGCAACAAACGTATGCTTGGTAGAGAGGTTGCGAATGCGATTGATATCTGTTACCATAGAATGCATTTGGCGCCGCATCCACTCATGCTGACAATATTGCTTCTGCATGAGAGAAACCAGAAGCTCACGATCAGTCATAGCACGTTCGCTTCGGGGTTGAGGCTGTTGAAGCAGAGTGCTTGTAGTGGCTTCAGTGTCTATGGCACTTGGTCGTGGTTGACGGAATGCGCCAATCAGTCTGGCCCTAGGAGGATCAGAAGGAATGTGAAGCTCTTTAATGTGTGCAGTGCCACTTGTGCCTTCAACAATTGGGTTCTTGCTCTTGGATGGGGAAATGTCTTTGTGAATAACTTCCACATATGGAAGATGTATTCCATGATTATGAGCAGAAGGCATAAACCTTGTACTTGTTCTGTGCTTAATGAAGCGCATGATCCATGGTGCATAGATCTTGAGTTCAAAGAGATTGTTGCTATTGGCAACCAGGGTTCGCAAAAATAGGTCTTGAAGATCGAACCTGATGCCATAGATTGTATTATAGATTAATGTCTTCAATGCACCTACCCGCTTGCTTGAAGAAGAATGCCCTTTGATTGGCCATATGGTGTGTCGAGGAATGTGGTAGATGGTCTTCAGCAGATATTTTAGCTCATCAACAAAGAATGTTGTGGGAAAATCTCCATTTGGGCCAAAGGCTTCATGAGTGTCAACATATGTTGGGCTCATGCATTTGAAATATGCTTCTACTGTCTTCTTCATAAGCACCAGATGTTGGATCAATATCTTCGCCTGATGCAGAAAGTGGAGTGGTGGCAAGGAATTCCAAAGCTAGAGCTTTGACATGCTCATCACGAATCATAAAATCCATAGCCCATGTCTTCGGATCTCTTCCATAGCCAGAGATGTGAAGAGTTGCATAAAATTGAAGAATCAGTTCTTCCTTCCAGTCTTCGTGGTCAACAACAATCCAACGTCTCGAAGACTATCAAGTGCTTGATCAAAACAAGGAATACGAGTCATTGCTTCATAGCTAAGAAGCTTGTGAGGGAATGACGTCTACTATGTAACTTTATTCTTGTAGACTACGTTGGGCCTCCAAGAGTAGAGTTTTGTAGGACATTAGAAATTTTCCCTCAAGTGGATGACCTAAGGTTTATAAATCCTTGAGAGGTGTAGGATGAAGATGGTCTCTGTCAAGCAACCTTGCAATCAAATACAAGAAACCTCTTGTGTCCCCAACACAACCAATACAATGGCAAATTGTATAGGTGCACTAGTTAGGCGAAGAGATGGTGATACAAGTGCAATATGGATGGTAGAAATTGGTTTTTGTAATCTTAAAATATAAAAACAGCAAGTTAATAAATAGTAAACAACGAGCAAATTGATATATTAATGCTTGGAAACAAGGCCTAGGGTTCATACTTTCACTAGTGTAATCTCCCAACCATGCTAACATAGTTGAATCATATGGTCATCCCTCAACGTGCAATGACGGGGTTATTACCCCCGGGTAGGCCAAGACTAAGGGGTTTCTTCCCCCTCTTCGAGCAAAACCATGCGACCGGCTGGCCCATGGCCGACTGGTGTGCCACCGGCAAACCCGTGGCCGGTTGGCCCAGGGCTGGCTGGCGGACGACCGGCAGGCCCGCTGCCGATTGGCTCGCGGTCGGCTGATCGAGGAGCCGGCCGCTCGACCCCTGGCCAGTTTGCGACTGGCTGCCCCATGGCCGGCCCTTCCGTTGACCTTTGGAAGGATGGGCACATATCCCTTCCGCTGATCTTCGGACGGATGGGCGCCCGTCCCTTCTTACTGTGATCAAGTACAAACTATGTATGCAAAACAGAATCTGTCAAAAACAGAATAGTCTGGGAACATATGAGTGGACACCATACCTCACTGACTCTAAAAATTATGAAAAAAATATAAAAACGCACATAATTTGCATATACTGTGTAGAAATTTCAGAATTGTTTGACGCTCCAGTAAAATCGGAGAAATTCTTTACTAGAGGGAAAAGTTTCTGTTTCTGCACAAAATCAAACCCACAAGTATCCACACTATCCAAAAGGCTTTAGTTGGCACTTTATTGAAATAAAAGACACAAAACATGATTACTGCAGTATCTTAATCATGTGAACTCACAAAAACAGAAATTAAAAGGGTTCGGTTTTCTCCCAACAAGCGCTTTTCTTTAGTGCCTTTTAGCTAGGTATGATGGTCTGAATGATGCTCATATACGAATAGTAATTGCAATATGCAAGAGAGCATGATGAATCACATGGAAAGCACATTTAAATCTGAAACACTTACTATGCATAGGTATTTTGTGATCAAATAATTTATGGGAGCAAGAATCAACTAGCATAGGAAGGCAAAACAAGAATATCTTCGTAATTTTGAACATATAGAGAGGAAACTTGATATACTTGCAATTCTTACAAGCATATCTTCCTCCCTGATAATAATTTTCAGTGGCATCATGAAGGAATGCATCAATATAACTATCACATAAAGCATTCTTTTCATGATTCACAATCATAGAAATTTTATTACTCTCCACATAATTAAACTTCTCATTCATGGTAGTGGGAGCAAAATCAACAAAATAGCTATCATGAGACACTTGATTGGCATAATCCAAATAAAAATTGAAATCATGATGACATGTTTCATGGTTATAATTAATATTTATACAATAATCATCATACACATGAGGCATGCCATCATCTTAATAAATTTTTCATCCAAACTTGGGGCACTAAATATATCATCATCATCAAACATAGCATCCTCAAGCTTGTGGCTTTGCATATCATTAGCATCATGGATATTCAGAGAACTCATACTAACAATATTTATGTCATGCTCGTCATTCAAGGAATTCTCATAATTTCTCCCTCGACCAATTGAGCACAAGTTTCTGAATCTTTATTTTCACCAAAGATATTATAAAGACGAAACAAATGTTGCAACCCAAACTCCATTTTTTGTAGTTTCCCTTTACAAAACTAAACTAGTGAAAAACAAGAAACTAAAATATTCAATTGCAAGATCTAAAGATATACCTTCAAGAACTCACCACCCCGGCAACGATGCCAGAAAAGAGCTTGATGTCTACCACGCAACTTTATTCTTGTAGACTATGTTGGGCCTCCAAGCGCAGAGTTTTGTAGGACATTAGCAATTTTCCCTCAAGTGGATGACCTAAGGTTTATCAATCAGTGGGAGGTTTAGGATGAAGATGGTCTCTCTCAAACAACCCTGCAATCAAAAACAAGAAACCTCTTGTGTCCCCAACACGCCCAATACAATGGCAAATTTTATAGGTGCACTAGTTCGGCGAAGAGATGGTGATACAAGTGCAATATGGATGGTAGAAATATGTTTTTGTAATCAGAAAATATAAAAACAGCAAGGTAATAAATAGTAAATAGTGAGCAAAATGACATATTAATGCTTGGAAACAAGGCCTAGGGTTCATACTTTCACTAGTGCAATCTCCCAACAATGCTAACATAGTTGAATCCTATGGTCATCCCTCAACGTGCAACAAAGGATCACTCCAAAGTTACTATCTAGCAGAGAACAATACGATAAAATTGGTGTTGGTAGTAGAACGACCTCAAAGTTATCCTTTCCGATCAATCTTTTGGGCTATTCCTATAAGTGTCACAAACAGCCCTATAGTTCGTAGTAAAATAACACCAATGATACATATCAATCCACCCTAATGTCACCTCAGGTATCCATGGGCAAATTATGCGACATGCATGATACAATTTCAGATCTATCATATTCAATCCAACACAAAGAACTTCAAGGAGCACCCCAAGATTTCCATCAGAGAACGTGGTCTGAAAAAGTGCAATCAGCCCCTATGCATAGATTCCCAAGGTCATCGGAACCCGCAAGATGATGCCTTAACATATATCAAGTGAAGCAATGTAATACCCCAATATCATTACAGGTATCCCACGTAAGACATACATCAAGTGTTCTCATATCCAATATTCAATCCAACATAACGATATCACAAAGGGAAAGATTCAATTCATCACAACATGATAGCAAGGGACAAACATCATATGATCCAATCTATATTATCAAAGCCCGTGATACTTCAAGATCGTGCCATCTCAAGAACAAGAGAGAGAGAGATTGAACACATAGCTACTGGTACAAACCGTCAGCCCCGAGGGTGAACTACTCCCTCCTCGTCATGGACTCCGTCGGGATGATGAAGATGGCCACCAGAGATAATCTACCCTCTCTAGCAGGGTACTGGAATGCCTCCATATTGGTTTTTCGTCGATACAGAGAGTTGCGGCGGCGGAGTGAGGAGTCTTTGTTTATTTTTGGGATTTCTGGGATTTATAGGATTTTTCAGCGTTGGAATCACGCCAAACAGAGCCATGAGGGTCCCACCACATATCAGGGCACGCCACTAGGGGGCGCCCTGTTGTGTTGTGGCCCACTGGCACACCCACTCTGACAGTTCTTTGCTCCAATGCTGCTTATTTCCTCCAGAAAAAAACACAAAAAAGTTTTGGGCAATTCCAAGAACTTTCATTTTCTGCATGAAAACAACACTAGAGTAATTCTGCTGAAAACAATGTCATTCCGGGTTAGTTATAAATAAATCATATAAAGTGAATCAAACCATATAAAATTATTGTAAACATAGGTGAATATGGAATGAATACTTCGTAAATTATCTATACGTTGGAGACGAATCAGGGAAGATCATGTTCTGGCGATAGAGCACACATGAATAGTATTGGCGTCGAGGAATGCTCCAGAACCTATCAGACTGAAGCTTCAACTTCTTTTATGGATTTCTGTCAGAGTCAAGGAAAGTGTTGTGGATTCTAAAGCTCTTGACAATGAAGACATATGGACGTCCTGGTCCTTGTTGTCGAATACTTAGAAGCCTCGGCATAGGATTCATAAATCCTGGGCGACGATGAATTTTGAATTCATATTGTAGGCCCATTCATGGTGGTGCTTCTATCCTGGGCCATCTGGTCGGAACCATTTCTCCTTCCCTATTGCAAGCCATGACAATGTTTTCTGAATTGTCATCGATCAATGGCGTAGCAGGAACAAGAGGACCATCAGGTGATGTAGCATTGGCTCCGCCTCCTGGAATGATAGCATTATCAACAACAATATCTTCAGTTGCATGAGATTCAATGTCCGGTTGTTCATGAGCAACATTTTCAATCCTGAGAATGTCATTGACTGATGTAGTCGGAGTAACATGTACTTCATCTTGTGGTATGCTTTGCATCAAAGATATAGCTATCCTTGGTCCTTTGCAAAGCCTTTTTAGAGGTGATGCATGATCAGTGGTTTCAACATCCATGGATGCAAATGAAGATTTAGGTGGCCTTGCCATAGGAGTTGAAAACGTACTAGGCGGATTGCCAGGAGAGGCTTCAGACACGTTTAGCCTTAGAGGGGTGCCAATGTCCACATATTAATTGCTTTCATGCAGTGGCGATGATACCATCGTTGCATCCAGTTGAGGCACGAGTTCAGTTTCTCTTTCAACACTGTCTTCGGCAGAAGCAATGTTTTCAGCAACATCAGCTGCATTGTCTTCAGTTGTGGTGGTTTCAACAGTTGGTACATCATCTATTGTTGGAGCCTCTATGGTAGCAGACTCATGAAGAACAACTTTCCTTTTAGCATTTTCAATTACACGAGGAGCCATGGAGATAGGCGTCACCAATAGGGGATCCTCTCGAGCAGGTGGAGTTGCAGAGGGAACTAGATGTGGCTTGGGCACTTGGGCCAAGCTCCAATACTTTGTTCCCTTTGTATCGAGCTTCTTAGATGGTTCAGCTTCAGGAGTTTGCATAGACTTGCACTTCCTGGCTTCAGCCTCAGCTTGCTTGGTCTTCTTGCTGGTTACAGAAGAGGAAGGAGGGGGTGTCCATGATCTTTCAAAGCCAGCAAGAAAGATGATGCTTGGCATTTACTGTTGCAATGATGCAGGTTGGCTTGAAGACATTGAAGCTTGTCTTGACCGCTTAATGATTCTTGGGTGAAGAGTTGTCTGGCCAAGTGCTCTTCTCTTGAGCATCACATTGCCTTTGACAGCTTCACAATGTTTTTCAAACTCTTCTTTCAAATCTTTCATGGAGAGATGATAACCTTGTGTCTTCTCAACAGTGAGCTTGTGAACATTTTTTCTTGAAAAGATCCTTTTCATGGTGAATGTTTTCACGTTGTTGCACAACTTTCTGAGCAATAGTTAGATCCTCATTCACTAGCCCTTTAAAGGTGACATTCAACCCAATGGGATGCTAAAGGGCATTAATGGTGAGAGAGGGGTCAGCGAACCATTCATCGATGAAGTTGTTGAGGATATTCACATAAAATAGAGCCAAGTCCTCAAGATGTTTGGCTTCTTCCTCCTTTTGCTGGATAAGCTTCGTCAGCGCTTCATCGTTGAACTCATCATCTGAGAGTTCAATCATGTTAGGTGCATCCATTAAGGTGACGGATGGCTTCATGCCACAAACAACAGCACATGTTCTTTCTAGTCTTTGGGTTCTGCGAGATTCATTCTTTGTCTCAACAGGTTCAGCTGGTCGTGAGCGTGAGGCTTGAGGTGTAGTGGCATCTGGCTTTGACGCCTTTGAAGCCTTTGATTTCTCCATTAGTTTCGGATCAGCAACAGGGAGCTGATCAACCTCCTTGGAAGTTTCATCAGTTAGAGGCCATCCAAGGATGCGTGAGCGGTCTAGGTTTTTGGGCATTGGTGGCCTGAACATGCAAGGGAAGAAGCTTATCTTGATGCCTTCCACCATTGTCTTCAGGTGAAGATTTTTGTAGACAATGTTAGTCCATGGGGCCTTTTCTGCATTCTACTTTGCATATTCAGCAGTGAAAACAAATACTAAAATTATTCTTCCGCTGAATATCTTCGAATCCATTGGATTCGGGTCTTGCACGGTGAGTAAGACTCTTCCGGATCTGACTTGTAGCACTCATACAAAGGAGGTGGTAGATCTTTGGCAGTGTTCAAGCGTCTTTGTCTTGCACCCTTCTTGGGTGCTTTGTCTCTGGCCATATTCTTTGACTTTGGCAATAGCTTCGCACACTGATGCAAATGTGAACTGGCTCCCGGTGAGTCCACATGTTTCTGCAAGTAGTCTGCATATGAATTCACACTATGAGATCCAAGAGATCCTGTCGCGGACATGTACCTGTGAAAGAATTAGAATGTGAAGACAATATGAGAGGACATATGCATTCGCAGAAGATTTTGAAGATAAAAACATGGTCTAAAGATATTGACCTCATTTACCGAAGACTTTCACTTTTTCACAAGACATGGTGGTTTCAGATTTGTACAAGTTCGAAAATTTGCACAAGTGAGAAATCAACCCAGATTTTCAACAAGTAAAAGCTTTGAGCAAATAGAGGTGTAGGATTGAGAGATAGTGGAAAACAACTTTTGAGTGCTTGGATAGATCAAGGGGACGACTTGGCTGTCGCCTCGGCCTTAGAGCGTAGTGCAAGTAAGGGGGTGTCGCGATCTGATTTGGCGGACGATCATGTGAGCATGGCTTCTACTGAGATAGGATTCTGGGAGAATTCATAGGGGAAGAGCATTATTGGCAACGTTGGATGACTTGAGTCACCCATGAAGAACATGAATGTGAAAGATGTCGAGCTAGATGACGTCTTGGTTGGGTAAGAAGATATATCCCACTGGCTAGCGGTCACAAACATCAATACGATGAGACCTTTTAGTAGTAGTAGTAGTGCTTTGACATACACATTAAATTTTACACGGAGCCTCGCCCATGATCCGGTCATTGATGAGGTTTATGACAACTTATTTGTCATCCAGATTTATTGTATTATCGATTGGAAGAAGGTGATGTTCTACAGACCTTCGATCTTAATTGGACTGATGGTGCTGATTGGAGATAAAGATGGATGTACATGACGAGAAAGAGAATGTAGATGACACTGGTACATGGCGAGATAAGAATGTACGGTGATCCTGACTTCGAGGACGAGAACATTGATGACATGGACCAAAGCCCTCTAAAGAAGCATGATGCACATAATTACTACGAGGTTCTCGAGTAGCATGGCACGAGTTCAATGTCAAAGGAACTATGTTGGTTGCAATTGCTGGAGGAGAAACAGGAGCAAACATTGGCACCCAAGTGGAAGCATCGCATGATGAAGAAGAGTGGGAAAACTAAGAGCCCTAGTTTGATCTTGGGTACCAGTTTATATGTGAGCACAAGAAGAGCACACATGGCTTTCCCCCTCTAAATTGATGGCATCAAATAATGATTAGGTGCCTCCCTTGAGGAAAAACTCTATGATGAAAAAGTTCTATCAGCTGGAACGGTTTTGGTATTGGCAACGACCTGAAGGTTTGTGAGCTAGTTTGCCCACTCGATTCTTTGTTTACAAGAAACTCAAGTAGGGAGAACGAGGGCATAAAATTGGCTTTTATGCTAGGTTTTTTCAAATTTCCATGTAGTAGGGAGTGATGGAAAGAGTGTCGTCTTAGCTAGTATTTATTGGAGTTATGAGCTTTCTATGAAATTAATCACTATTTTCAATATCGCATTGATATGATAGTCAAAGAAAATGTTGGAAATATTCCCTAGAGGCAATAATAAATTAGTTATTATCATATTTACTTGTTCATGATAATCGTTTATTATCCATGGTATAATTGTATTGATTGGAAAGTCAAATACATGTGTGGGTACATAGACAACATTGTGTCCCTAGTATGCCTCTAATAGACTAGCTCGTTGATCAAAGATGGTTAAGGATTTCTAGCCATAGACATGAGATGTCATTTGATAACGGGATCACATCATTAGGAGAATAATGTGATGGACAAGACCCAAACTATAAACATAGCATATGATCATGTCAATTTACTGGTATAGTTTTCTACATGTCAAAGTATTTCTTCCTATGATCATGAGATCATGCAACTCACTAACACCGGAGGAGTACCTTGTGTGTATCAAACATCGCAACGTAACTGGGTGACTATAAAGGTGCTCTACAGGTATCTCCGAGGGTGTCTGTTGAGTGGGCATGGATCAAGACTGGGATTTGTTACTCCGTGTGGCGGAGAGGTATCTCAGGGCCCACTCAGTAATACAACATCACAATGAGCCTTGCAAGCAATGTGACTAAAGTGCTAGTGATAATCCCCAAGTGCAAGGAATCATCGTAGCAATTTAAAAATGTGGAAGTGATAAGTATGGAGTGTCGAACCCACAAGGAGCTAAAGGTAAGATCAATGTTCTCTCAAGTCCTATCTGCAACTAATACGACTCTACGTACGCCGAACGTTTTCTTCCAACTAGAAATGAGACATAAAACTACGTTGTGGGTATGAAGAGAATAGCTTTGCATGAAATTGGAGAACTAAAATATAAAAATAGGTGTTGTTATCATAATATTACAATATATTACATATAGCGAGTGTGGAATAATGATGGTTCGGTGTGCGGAATTATCCTAGGCTATTGTTAACAAGATCGGAAATCATTATTGCAATTTTATATGAGGGAGAGGCATAAGCTAACATACTTTATCTACTTGGATCATATGCACTTATGATTGGAACTCTAGCAAGCATCTGCAACTACTAAAGATCATTAAGGTAAAACCCAACCATAGCATTAAAGCATCAAGTCCCCTTTATCCCATACGCAACAACCCCCTTACTCGGGTTTATGTTTCTATCACTCAAGCAACCCACTATAGGAGAATCATGAACATATTGCAACACCCTATAGTGGGAATCCTTCATGTGTTCGCGGCACGAAAGGAACAATAGGACAACACCAAAATAAACATACAACTCAAATCAAACTAGATCATCAATCAACCCAATAGACAAAAGAAATCTACTCAAAACATCATAGGATGGCAACACATCATTGGATTATAATATGTGGCATAAAGCACCATGTTCAAGTGGGGATTACAGCGGGGTGCGGGAGAGTGGACCACTTAAAGGAGATGAGGATGGTGATGAAGATGGTGATGTCGATGAAGACGATCACCGCGGTGATGGTTCCCCCGATGGCACTCCGGTGCCATAGAGAGAGGGGGAGAGGCTCTCCCTTTTGTGCTTCCTACTCCATGGCCTCCCCCTAGGTGGGGAGAGGTTCTCCCTCTGGTCCTTGGCCTCCATGGTGATGATGGCCCCTCCGGATGATGAACATGGCCTCCGGCGATGGTGACCCCCTCTGGCAGGGTGCCGAAGAGGGCCAAGATTGGTTTTTCGTGGCTCTGGAAGCTTGCGGTGGCAGAACTCTCGATCTAGGTATCTTTTCGGAGTTTCTGTATTTATAGGAATTTTTGGCGTCGGTCCCACATCAAGGGGACGCTCGAGGAGTCCACAAGCCACAGGGGGCCAACTAGGGGGGTGGTCGCACCTAGCAGGCTTGTGGCGACCTCGTCCACTTCGTGGCCCAGCTCTTGTACTTCGGGGGTCTCTTTTGGTCAATAAAAAATCATCGTAAATTTTCATCCCATTCCGAGAACTTTTATTTCTGCATAATAAATGACACCATGGTAGTTCTGTTGAAAACAACATCAGTTCGGGTTAGTTCTAATAAAATCATACCAAAATCATATAGAATTATTGTAAACATGGCATGAATATTTCATAAATTATAGATATGGTTGAGATATATTAGTTAGCCATGGGATCTTGTATTACGGAATGAGTAATGAGACTTGCCGGTAACGAGAGTGAACTTGGTATAGAGATACCGACGATCGAATCTCGGGCAAGTAACATACCAAAGAACAAAGGGAACATCATACAGGATTAAGTGAATCCTTGACATAGAGGTTCAACCGATAAATATCTTCGTAGAATATGTAAGGACCAATATGGGCATCTAGGTCCCGCTATTGGTTATTGACCATAGAGGTGTCTCGTTCATTTCAACATAGTTCTCGAACTCGCGGGATCTGCACATTTAACGTTCAGTGACGTTTTGGTAGTATTGAGTTATGTATGGTGGTGACTGAAGGTTGTTTGGAGTCCCGGATGAGATCCCGGATGTCACGAGGAGCTTCAGAATGGTCCGGAGGTAAATATTGATATATATGAAGTCCCGTTTTGGTCACCGAAGAACTTTCGGGTACTTCGGTAGTGTACCAGGAGTGCTAGGAGCATTCCGGGGGACCACTGGGAGGGGCCACCTACGTCGGGAGGCCTCATGGGCTTGAGGGGTGGTGCACTAGCCCTTAGTGGGCTGGGCAAACCAGCCCCAAGAGGCCATGCGGCTGGAGTGGGAGGAAAGGAAAAAAAACAAAGTGAGGAAGAATTCCAAGTAGGATTGGAATCCTACTTGGAGTAGGATTGGAGGTGGACTCTTCCACCTCCTCTCCAATTAGGCTGACCCAAGGGGCAACCCTAGGGCTTCAGATAACCCACAAGTATAGGGGATCGCAACAGTTTTCGAGGGTAGAGTATTCCACCCAAATTTATTGATTCGTTACAAGGGGAGCTAAAGAATATTGTCGAGTATTCGCAGTTGAGTCGTAAATTCAACCACACCTGAAAGACTTAATATCTGCAACAGAGTATTCAGTAGCAAAGTAGTGTGGAAGTAAAGTTAATGATGACAAAAGTGACAGTACTAGTTTGGTAGTGATTGTAATAGTAGCAACGGACCAGTAACTTAGCAAGGATCAATATGTGGAAAGCTCATAGGCAATGGATCGGTGATGGATGATTATGTCGGATGGCCTTCATCATGTAACAGTTATAACATAGGGTGACACAGAACTAGCTCCAATTCATCAATGTAATGTAGGCATGTATTCCATATATAGTAATACGTGCTTATGGAAAAGAACTTGCATGACATCTTTTGTCCTACCCTCCCGTAGCAGTGGGGTCCAAATGGAAACTAAGGGATATTAAGGCCTCCTTTTAATAGAGAACCGGACCAAAGCATTAGCACTTAGTGAATACATGAACTCCTCAAACTACGGTAATCACTAGAAAGAATCCTAGTTATTGTCACCCTGGGAGATGCGGATCATAACTCGTAATAGGTGTCTACAACTTGCAAGATAGGATCAAGAACACATATATATTCATGAAAACATAATAGGTTCAAATCCGAAATCATGGCACTTGGGCCCGAGTGACAAGCATTAAGCATGGAAAAGTCATAGCAACATCAATCTCAAAACATAGTGGATACTAGGGATCAAACTCTAACAAATCTAACTGAATCACATGATAAATCTCGTCCAACCCATCACCGTCCAGCAAGCCTACGATTTGATTAGTCACGAACGGCGGAGAGCATCATGGAATTGGTGATGAAGGATGGTTGGTGATGACGATGGCGTCGATTTCCCCTTTCCGGAGCCCAAAACAGACTCCAGATCTGGTCTCCCGAGGAAGAAACAGGAGGTGGCGGCGGCTTCGTATCGTAAAACGCGATGAACTCTTCTCTCTGATGTTTTTCTCCGCGGATAGGGTTATATGGAGCTGGAGAGGAGGTCGGAGGAGCCACGAGGGCCCCACAAGCCTACTAGGCGTGGCCAAGTGGTGGTCTCGCCTAGCAGGTTTGTGGCCTGCAGGTGGCCCCCTCTGGTTGATTCTTGCGCCAGTATTTTCTATTAAATCCAAAAATATTATCCGTAAATTTTCAGGACGATCCAAGAACTTTTATTTCTGCACAAAACTAACACAAAGGCAATTCTACTGAAAACAACGTCAGTCTGGGTTAGTTCCATTCAAATCATGCAAATTAGAGTCTAAAACAAGGGCAAAAGAGTTTGGAAAAGTGGATACAATGGACACGTATCAACTCCCCCAAGCTTAACCCATTGCTTGTACTCAAGGAATTCAGTTGATAAACTGAAAGTGATAAAGAAAAACTTTTACAAACTCTTTTTGATCTTGTTGTTTGCAAATATGTCTAACTGATGTTCAGATTTTTCAGCAAAAGATTATGGACTAACCACGTTCACGATAACCTTTAGGTCTCACATTGACTCATAGCAATGGCTTAATCAACTAGCGAGCAATAATAATAAATCTCGGATGGCATTTACTCATATGAATGTAAAGTCGGTGAGAAATACGTACTCCCCCAATCTTAGGCTTTTGGCCTAAGTTGGTCTAGGGCCATGGCTTAATCAACTTAGGCCGAAACCCTAACTTTTGTTTGAATTTTTGAGTTTTTCTCAAAGTTAATTAAACACACAAGAAGAAAGCAGAAAAAGGAAATAAACTACTATGGATGGTACAATGAAAAATATGAACACCGACTACTAAGATGGATGTGTGAACATGAATGTAAAGTCGGTGACAAATACGTACTCCCCCAACCTTAGGCTTTTGGCCTAAGTTGGTCTAGGGCCATGGCTAGAAGTAGCCCTCTCCTAGATAATCCGGAGCATCCCCATAGTTCCATTGGTTGGCAAGCTCCTGTGGCTCCCACTGAAAAACTGGCTCAGGATACGGATCAAGGGCTGGTACCGGTTTAGGAGCTGGGGGTTGCGACAGACCCCAATATCTGTAAATGTCTTCGGGTATAATGGTGTACCTGCCTGAATGAATATCGAAGAAAGAGGAAGTAGGCAGAGTAATAATCTCACAAGTACCCTCGCTAAAAACTAAGTTGTAAAGCAATCTCCTATCGTCATTCTTCTTAATAACATCATGTTTTACCATACGATCATAGTCTAAAATTTTTGAGGGTAACAGCATCTCCTCTTCCTCGTCAAGCCTGATTGGTATCTGAAAGTGTTTAGCTAGACGATATGCATAGATGCCTCCGAATATAGGCCCCCTCGAACGGTTTAAGCTCAACCGTTGGGCCACCATAGCGCCCAGACTAAAAGTTCTATCAGCAAATAAAGCACGGCAAAGAATGGCAAGGTCAGGAGCACTAAGGCCTCCACTCTCCCCACGACCAACTAAACATCTCCCTGCAAATGATGAATAATAGCATAGAACAGGAAAATGTAAACTAGTCGATCTTGCCTTCGACACCCCTCTCTCTTCTCCCATCGTGACTGCGGCAATAAAATCTTCCATGTCCCTAGGATGTGGTTCCCTGATGCTGCCCTCATAGGGTATTTTGCAAACTTTGCAAAAATCGTAAAGGTTCATTTTCTTAGGCACATCATATAAATGAAATTCTACAGTAGGAGGGTCTTCCCTAAAATGAAAGTGAAAATTTTGTACAAAGGTATTAGTGAGCAAGAGGTACTGGTCACACTTATCATTGAGGAAGTCGGTGATGCCTGCTCTCTCGGCCAAATAATAGAAATCTTCATAAATGCCGGCCACCCTCAAGAATGCATCACTTGGCCATTCACATGGTCGAACTTCTACAACACGAGGAAGATTGTATTTGGACTTCTTCTTCACCTCACTTTCATCTTCTTTAGAAGCCTGGCTTGAAGAGACCCTTAAAAACCTCCTCAGCATTTTTCTTTCTCTGAAAAATGTCTGAAATTTTTAGTGACATTAACATAAAGGTGAATAAAACTCAACAAAACTCATAGCAACTACTCTCACAAGTGCCTAGAGGCTATATCATGCATCAAAACTACTTGGGACCATACAAATTTGACATGCAAGCTCCAGAACAAGGTCACCACAGCAGCAAAATTTTGCAATATATAAAGCACTAGAACATAAACTAATTGGATCATTGGAGGAGTCACACACCGAAGAACAATCTACTAAAATAGTTTTGTGAATGGAGCTTTGCACAAGGAGATCGAAAATGGTAGCAAAATGAGCTAGAACACGAGTTTGAGCAATAGTGGTATTTTTTCTGGAGGAAGACGAAGTGGATGGGAGCTGGAATAAGTGAAGGGGGCCACGTGGGACCCACAAGCCACCTAGGCATGACCACGGGGGTGGCCGCGCCCTGTGGGCTTGTGACCCACTGGTGCTGCCCCCTGTTGTGTACTCAGTGCCAGAAATTTTTAAATAATCCAGAAAAAATCAAACTCCATTTTCAGGGCATTTGAAGAACTTTTATTTTCAGGTCATTTTTCTATTGCACGAAAAACTCAGAAAACAGAAAAATAATAGCATTTTTACTTTATTTACTCTAACTAACAGAAAGTAAAAGTTGGGTACAGAAAGTTGTGCTTTCTAAATTCATCCATCTCATGCTTATCAAAAGGAGTCCATCAATAAGGTTGATCAAGTCTTATTAACAAACTTCTTTCGAGTGACCTGAAATCGGAGAATTTTTGAATAACACTATGTTACCTCAATGGGAATATGCACAACCCCAACAATAAGTATATCATATTTCTTGTTGATGGTAGGACGAGAGAATTCAAAGTCTCCAATAATAATTGTTGATTTTTTTTCCAATGGAGTTAATACTACGAAATTGAGGTTGTTTCTTCGGAAAGTGCACCGTATGCTCATTACCATTAATCTGAAAAGTGACATTGCCCTTGTTGCAATCAATAACAGCCCCTATAGTATTAAAAAGGGTCTACCAAGGATGATCGACATACTGTCATCCTCGAGAATAATAAGAATAACAAAGTCTGTTAAGATAGTAGCATTTGCAACTACGACATGCACATCCTCGCAAATACCGATAGGTAAAGCTGTTGATTTATCAGCCATTTGCAAGGAGATTTCAGTAGGTGTCAACTTATTCAAATCAAGTCTATGATATAAAGAGAAAGGCATAACACTAACACCAGCTCCCAGATCACATAAAACAGTTTTAATATAATTCCCTTTAATAGAGCATGGTATAGTGGGTACTCATGGATCTCCCAATTTCTTTGGTACTCCACCCTTAAAAGTATAATTAGCAAGCATGGTGGAAATCTCATCTTCAGGTATTTTTCTTTTATTGGTCACAATATCTTTCATATACTTAGCATGAGGATACATTTTCAGAATATCTTTCAAGCGCAAACATAAAAAGACAGGTCTAAGCATTTCAACAAAGTGCTCAAAATCCTCAACATCCTTTTTCTTGGATGGTTTAGGAGGAAAGGGCATGGGTTTCTGAACCAATGATTCTCTTTCTTTACCATGCTTCCTAGCAACAAAGTCTCTTTTGTCATATCTTTTATTCTTAGGTTGGGGGTTATCAAGATCAACAGCAGGTTCAATCTCCACATCATTGTCATTACTAGGTTGAGCATCAACATGAACATCATCATTAATATTATCACTAGGCTCATGTTCATGACCAGATTGTGTCTCAGCATCAGAGACAGAAATATCATTTGGGTTTTCAGGTGTATCTATAACAGGTTCACTAGCAGCATGCAAGGTTCTATCGACATCCTCATTCCTCTTATTACTGGAATGACTAGGTGCATCAGTATTACTCCTTTGAGAATCTTGCTCAATTCTCTTAGGATGGCCCTCAGGATACAAAGGTTCCTGGGTCATTCAACCACCTCTAGTCACAACTCTAATAGAATGATCATTGTTCTTACTATTCATCTCATTAAGCAAATCATTTTGTGCTTTAAGTACTTGTTCTACTTGAGTGGTTGTCATGGAAGCATGTTTACTAATAAGCTTAAGATCATTAATAGTTCTACTCATATAATCACCTAAGCGATCAAGCATGTAATCATTATGTTTCAATTGTCTACTAACTTTCTTGCTTAACAACAAAATTATCAAACTCATCAAAGCATTGGCTAGCAGACTTATTATAATTAATATCACCTTCATCAAATCTACAAAGAAAATTTACCTCTACTACCTGTGTTGGGTTATCAAGACCATGTATTTCTTCAATAGGTGGTAGATTCTTAACATCTTCAGCTTTAATGCCTTTTTCTTTCATAGATTTCTTTGCCTCTTGCATATCTTCACAACTGAGAAGTAGAATACCTTTTTTCTTCGGAGTTGGATTCGTAGGTGGTTCGGGAATAGTCAAATCATTATCATTGCTCAATATATTATTCAATAGTAGTTCAGCTTGCTCAATAGTTCTTTCCTTGAAAGCCCAACCAGCACAACTATCTAGGTGGTCCCTAGAAGCATCGGTTAGTCCATTATAAAAGATATCAAGTATTTTATTTTTCTTGAGAGGATGATTAGGCAAAGCATTAAGTAATAGGAGAAGCCTCCCCCAAGCTTGTGGGAGACTCTCTTCTTCAATTTGCACAAAATTAAATATTTCCTGTAAGGCAGCTTGTTTCTTGTGGGCAGGAAAATATTTTTCAGAGAAGTAATATATAATATCCTGGGGACTACGCACACAGGCAGGAGCAAGAGAATTAAACCATATCTTAGCATCACCCTTTAATGAGAAAGGAAATGACTTAAGAATATAATAACAATGATTTTTTTCCTCATGAGTAAATAGGGTGGCTATATCATTCAATTTAGTAAGATGTACCACAACAATTTCAGATTCATAGCCATGGAAAGGATCAGATACAACCAAAGTAATTAACTCAGGATCGACAGAGAATTCATAATCCTTATCAGTAACAAAGATAGGTGAAGTAGCAAACTTAGTATCATATTTCATTATAGCATTCAAAGATTTTTCTTTCCACTTGCATAGCAATTTCTTAAGATCATCTCTATCCTTACAAGCAAGAAAGTCCCTAGCTACCTCTCCTTCCATAACATAACCCTCGGGTATATCAGGCAATTCATATCTAGGGGAGCTAGGTCTAGTAGGTGTCTCATAGTGTCCAGTTTCAATAATTTCATCAGTTTTAGAAGTATCATAATTTTCCGCATTTACTCTAGCAATTTGTTCATCAAGAAATTCACCCAGTGGCACAGTATTAGCAAGCAAAGTATTATCATAAGCATCATGCACAGAAGAAGTGGCATCATCAATTACTTGTGACATATCAGAATTACTGGCAGGTGGTGGTATCGCAAGTTTACTCATAACAGAAGGTGAATCGAGTGTAGCTAGATGGTAGTTCCTTACCTCCCCTCATAGTAGAGGGATAGATCTTGCTTTTTGGATCTTTCAGATTCTTCATAGTGATAAACAGATATAAATCCCAAGTGACACAAAGAATAGAGCTATGCTCCTCAGCAACGACGCAAGAAAAAGGTCTTGATAACCCACAAGTATAGGGGATCACAACAGTTTTCGAGGGTTGAGTATTCAACCCAAATTTATTGATTCGACACAAGGGGAGCCAAAGAATATTCTTGAGTATTTGCAGCTGAGTCGTCAATTCAACCACACCTAAAAGACTTAATATCTGCAGCAAAGTATTCAGTAGCAAAGTAGTGTGGAAGTAACGATAACGATAGCAAAAGTGACAGTAGCAGTTTGGTAGTGAGTGTAACAGTAGCAACGGAATAGTAACTTAGCAAGGATCAATATGTGGAAAGCTCGTAGGCAATGGATCAGTGGTGGATGATTATGTCAGATGGCATTCATCATGCAACAGTTATAACATAGGGTGACACAGAACTAGCTCAAATAAATCAATGTAATGTAGGCATGTATTCCATATATAGTCATACGTGCTTATGGAAAAGAACTTGCATGCCATGTTTTTTCCTACCCTCCCGTGGCAGCGGGGTCCTAATGGAAACTAAGGGATATTAAGGCCTACTTTTAATAGAGAACCGGACCAAAGCATTAGCACTTAGTGAATACATGAACTCCTCAAACTACGGTAATCACCGGAAGGAATCCTAGTTATTGTCACCCTAGGGGATGCGGATCATAAGTCGTAATAGGTGTCTACAACTTGCTAGATAGGATCAAGAACACATATATTTGCATGAAAACATAATAGGTTCAAATCTGAAATCATGGCACTCGGGCCCTAGTGACAAGCATTAAGCATAGCAAAGTCATAGCAACATCAATCTCATAACATAGTGGATACTAGGGATCAAACCCTAACAAAACTAACTCGATTACATCATAAATCTCATCCAACCCATCACCGTATAGCAAGCCTATGATGGGATTACTCATGAACGACGGAGGGCATCATGGAATTGGTGATGAAGGATGGTTGGTGATGACAAAGGCGTTGATTTCCCCTCTCCGAAGCCCAAAACGGATTCCAAATCTGGCCTCTCGAGGAAGAACAGGAGGTGGCGGTGGCTCCGTCTCGTGAAACACGATGAACTCTTCTCCTTGATTTTTTTTCTCGGCGAATATGAATATATATGAGTGGAATTGAGGTCGGTGGGCCCACAGGGGGACCACAAGCCTGCCAGGCGCGGCCAGGAGGGTGGCCACGCCTGGTGAGCTTGTCACCTGTGGGTGGCCCCCTCTGGTTGATTATGTCGCCAGTATTTTTAATAAATTCCAAAAATATTCTCCGTAAATTTTCAGGTCTGGTCTGGTCTCCCAAAACGGACTCCGGATCTGGTCTCCCGAGGAAGAACGTGAGGTGGCGGCGGCTCCGTATCGTGAAACACGATGAACTCTTCTGTGTGATTTTTTCTCCGTGAATAGGGTTATATGGAGCTGGAGAGGAGGTCGGAGGATCCACGAGGGCCCCACAAGCCTGCTAGGCACGACTAGGGGGGTGGCTGCGCCTAACAGGCTTGTGGCCTGCAGGTGGCCCCCTCTGGTTACTTCTTGCGCCAGTATTTTTATTGATTTCAAAAATATTCTCCATAAATTTTTAGGATGATCCGAGAACTTTTATTTCTGCACAAAAATAACACCAAGGCAATTCTACTGAAAACAACGTCAGTCCGGGTTAGTTCATTCAAATCATGCAAATTAGAGTCCAAAACAAGGGCAAAAGGGTTTGGAAAAGTAGATACAATGGAGACATATCATCTACCTCTTCCTCCCTCCCTCCTATATATACTAGAGCATTTTTAGGGCAGCTCAAACCCTAATTGCCATGTGATGCCATGTTCTTCATATAGATCATTTCTCCTCTAGATTAGTTATGTGGTGCTTAGGCGAAGCCCTACCGGATTAGTTCATCACCACTGCCACCACGCCGTTGTGCTGCCGGAGCAATCATCTACCTCTCCGCTCCCTCTTGCTGGATCAAGAAGGCGGAGATTGCCATCGAGCTGTACGTGTGCTGAACATGGAGGTGCCGTCTGTTCGGTGCTAGATCGGAAGAACCGCAACTGGATCGCGGGATAGATCATGATTGGATCGCGGAAGGCTAGCGATTTGGATCGCGAAGATGTTCAACTACATCAACCGCGTTTCTTAATGCTTCCCGCTTAGCGATTTACAAGGGTATGTAGATCCACTCTCTCCCTCGTAGAGGCTCATCACCATGGATAGATCTTGCGTGTGCATAGGAAATTTTTTGTTTCCCATATAACGTTCCCCAACGGTGGCATCTAAGCTAGGTCTATGTGTAGATGAGATCACGAGTAGAACACAAAGGAGTTTGTGGGCGTTGATGCTCAGATTGCTTCCTCCCTTGGTCTTTTATTGATTCAGCGGTATTGTGGGATGAAGCGGCCTGGACCAACCTTACTCGTATGCTTACGAGAGACCAGTTCCATTGACTAACATGTGACTTTGTTGCATAAAGATGGCTGGTGGGTGTCTGTCTCTCCTACTCTAGTTGGATCGGATTCGACAAAGGCGATCCTTGAGAAGATTAAATAGCAATTTGTGTATTACCGTTGTGGTTTTTGCGTAGGTGAGAATTGTTCTTGCTAGATACCCGTAGCAGCCACGTAAAACATGCAACAACAATTAGAGGACGTCTAACTTATTTTTGCAGGGTATGTTGTGATGTGATATGGCCAACTACATGATGAGATATATGTGATGTATGAGATGATCATGTTTTGTATAGAATATCACGACTTGCATGTCGATGAGTACGGCAACCGGCAGGGGCCATAGGGTTGTCTTTAATTATTTTTGTTGTTTTTGCTTTACTTTATTGCTATGAGTTAGCAATAGTCATAGAAGCAATAGTTGGCACGACAACCTCATGGCAACACGTTGATGGATATCATGGTGTCATGCCGGTGATGATGGAGATCATGTCGGTGCTTTGGAGATGGAGATCAAAAGCCCAAGTTCCTGGCCATATCATGTCACTTATGATTTGCATGTGATGTTAATCCTTTTATGCATCTTATTTTCCTTAGGACGACGGTAGCATTATAAGGTAATCCCTCACTAAACTTTGAAGATAAAATTGTGTTCTCCTCGAGTGTGCACAGTTGCGAAGGATCGTCGTTTTGACGCACCACGTCATGATCGGGTGTGATAGACTCTACATTCGCATACAATGGGTGCAAGCCAGTGTTGCATGTGCGGAACACTCGGGTTAAACTTGATGATCCTAGTATGTACAGACATGGCCTCGTAACACAAGAGACCGAAAGGTCGAACATGACTCCCATATAGTAGATATGATCAACATGATGATGTTCACCATTGAAACCACATCAACTCACGTGATGATCGGACTTGAGTTGGTGGATTTGCATCATGTCACACTTAGACAACCTGAGGGATGTTGATTTGAGTGGGAGTTCTTAGGTAATATGATTAATACATAGTCAAAGTGTCTTTGCAAAATTATGTTGTATATCAATAGCTCACGTTGTAGCTCCCCATTTTTTAAATGTTCCTATAGAAAAAGTAAGTTGAAAGATGGTAGTAGCAATTATGCAGACTTTGTCTGTGATCTAAGGATTGTCCTCAGTTTCTACACATAAGGCTTTTGTCCTTAATGCACTGCTCGGTGCGCCACCCCCTGAAGCGGCGTTTGTGGATGTTATGAACATATGACAAGCATGTTCCAATGACTACTTGATAGTTCAGTGCGTCATGCATTACGGCTTAGAATCCTTGTTCAAGAATTCATCCGATTAACCAGTTAACTTGCTGATTAATCCCTACTCTTTGGGTCACCGAGTAGCCGATAAACTAATAAATATTAAGATTAATGGACTAACTTGCTGGTTACCTTGCCGATTAGCCTATTAATCCCCTACTCTCCAGGCAACCGAACAGGTACCAGTTAACGATTTCCCCCAACAATGCTTACAATTAAGACTCCAAATACGTTTTGAAAGTCATGGAGCATATGTGATGTTCCAAGAGCTGAAATTGGATTTCAGGCTCATGCCCGTGTTGAGAGGTATGAGACCTCCAACAAATATTCCTTGGCTGCAAAATGAAGGAGAATAGATCAATCAGTGAGCATGTGCCCAGATTTTCTAAGTACTACAATTGCTTGAATCGAGTGGGAGTTGATCTTCCAGATAAGAAAGTGATTGATATAGTTCTCCATGTCACTGCCACGAAGCCACTAGAGCTTCGTGATGAACTATAAAATCCCAGGGATGGAGATAATCCCTGAGCTATTCACAATGGTTGACATCACGAAGGTAGAAATCAAGAAGGAGCATCAAGTGTTGATGGTTGGTAAAACCACTAGTTTCGAGAATGCCAAGGTAAGAAGGGAAACTTCATGATTGGCAAGCTAGTTGCTACTCGAGTGAAGAAACCCAAGGTTAAACCCAAATCTAAGACTAAGTGCGTTTACTATGAGGGGAACGGTCACTGGAGCGGAACTATCCTAGATACTTGGTAGATAAGAAGGCTCGCAAATGTTAACAGAAGTATATTTGATATATGAGTTATTGTTGTGTACCTTACTAGCACTCCTAGTAGCACTTGGGTATTAGATATCAGTTCAGTTGCTAATGTTAGTAACTCGAAATAAAAGGTACGAAATAAACCGAGACTAGCTAAGGGTGAGGTGACGATGTGTGTTGGAAGTGCTTCCAAGTTTGATATGATCACCGGGATTAGTGTTGAACCTAAATAAATGTTATTTGGTGTTGGCGTTGAGCATGAACATGATTAGATCATGTTTATTGCAATAACAATTATTCATTTAAGTTAGAGAATAATTGTTATTCTGTTTACATGAATAATACCTTCTATGGTCATGCATCCAATGTGAATGGTTTATTGAATCTCAATCATAGTGATACACATGTTCAAAATGTTGATGCAAAAAAGATGCGAAGTTAATAATGATAGTACCACATACTTGTGGCACTGCCGCCAAGGTCATATTGGTGTAACGCGCATGAAGAAACTCTATACTCATGGATTTTTTTGACTCACTCGATTTCGAATCGGTCGAGACATGCGAACCATGCCTCTTGGGAAAGATGACTAAGACCCTGTTTTCCGGTATGATGGAGTGGGCTAGTGACTTACTGGAAATGGTACATGTTGATGTATGTGGTCCAATAAGTGTTGAAGCATGGACTGGATGTTGTTGTTTTCTTACCTTCATTGATGATTTGAGTAGATATGGGGATATTTACTTAATGAAACACAATTCTGAAACGTTTGAAAGGTTCAAGCAATTTTAGAGTGAAGTTCAAGATCATCGTGACAAGAAGATAACATATCTGCGATATGATCGTGGAGGTGAATATCTGAGTTACGAGTTTGGTATGCAACATAAGACAATGTGGAAATTGTTTCACAACTCACGCCGCATGGAACACCATAGTGTGATGGTGTGTTCGAACGTCGTATTCGTGCCCTATTGGATATGGTGCATACTATGATGTCTCTTATCATTTTGCCACTATCGTTTTTGGGTTATGCATTAGAGACACTAAATTCATTTTAATAGGGCACCATGTAAGTCCGTTGAGATGACACTGTATGAATTATGGTTTGACAGAAACCTAAGCTGTCATTTCTTAATGTTTGGGGCTACAACGCTTATGTCAAAAAAGGTTTTCACCTAATGAGCTCGAACCAAAAGCGGACAAATGTTTCCTCATAGAACACCCTAAGGAAACAGTTGGGTATACCTTCTATCTCAAATCCAAGCGCAAAGTGTTTGTTGCTAAAAACGGGTCCTTTCTCGAGAAAGATTTTCTCTCGAAAGAATTGAGTGGGAGGAAAGTAGAACTTGATGAGTTTGTTGAACTATCACTTCAGTTGGATAGTAGCACGACATAGAAAGATGTTTCTACGACACCTACACCAAGTGAAGAGTAAGAAAATGATGATGATCATGAAGCTTCAGATCAAATTACTACCAAACCTTGTAGGTCGACAAGGACTCGTGTCGCCCTTGGGTGGTGCATCAATCTTGTCTTGGAGGTCATGTTGTTAGACAACAATGAACCTACGATCTATGAAAAAGCGATGGTGGGCCTGGATTCCGACAAATGGCTAGGAGCCATGAAATCCGAGAAAGGATCCATGTATGAAAACAAAGTATGGTCTTTGGTAGGCTTGTCCGTTGAACAGCAGGCGGTTGGATACAAATGGACCTTTAAGAAGAAGACGGACACTGATGGTAAATGTCACCATTTATAATAGCTCAACTTGTTGCAAAGAAGTTTCCGAAAAGTTCAAGGAGTTGACTACGATGAGACTTTCTCACCCGTAGCGATCCTAAAGTCTGTTGGAATTATGTTAGCACTTTCTGCATTTTTCCATTATGAAATCTGGCAGATGGATGCCAAAACATCGTTTCCTTCCTTAACGAAAGGTTGTATGAGATACAACCAGAAGGTTTTGTCAGTCCTAAGGATGCTAAAAAGTATGCAAGCTCCAGCGATCCTTCTATGGGTTGGAGCAAGCATCTTAGTGTTGGAATATATGATTTGATAAGGTGATTAATTTTTTTGGGTTTATACAAAGTTTATGAGAAACTTGTATTTACAATAAAGTGAGTGGGAGCACTATAGAATTTCTGATAACTATATGTGGATGACATATTGATCGGAAATGATGTAGAATTTCTGGAAAGCATAAAGGGTTGTTTGAAAGGAGTTTTTCAAATGAAGACCTGGATAAAGCTACTTGAATATTGAGCATCAAGATCTATAGAGATAGATTAAGACGCCTGATAAGATTTTTCAATGAGCACATACCTTGACAAGATTTTGAAAGGGTTCAAAATGGATCAGTCAAAAAAGGAGTTCTTGCCTGATTTGAAAGGTGTGAAGTTGAGTAAGACTCAAATATCGACCATGACAGAAGAAAGAGAAAGGACGAAGGTCATCCCTTATAGCCATAGGCTCTATCTAGTATGACATGTTGTGTGCCGCACCTATGCATGCCTTGCCATGAGTCTGTCAAGGGGTACTAGAGTGATCCAGGAGTGGATCACTTGATAGCGGTCAAAATTAATTATACTTAGTAACTAGAGGACTAAGGAAATGTTTCTCGATTATGGAGGTGATAAAGAGTTCATTGTAAAGGGTTACAATGATGCAAGTTTTAACACCAATCCGGATGACACTAAGTAGCAATCCGGATACGTATATCGGAGCAGCCATTAGGAATAGCTCCAAGTGGAGTGTTGTAGCATTATCTATAGTATAACATAGAGATTTGGAAAGAACACACAGATCTGAATGTCGTAGACCCATTGACTAAGACCTCTCTCACATGCAAAACATGATCAAGTTCGAGAACTCATTGGGTGTGAGATTCATAACAATGTAAATCACATGGCGATGTGAGCTAGATTATTGACTCCAGTGCAAGTGTGAGACTATTGGAAATATGCCCTAGAGGCAATAATAAATTAGTTATTATGATATTTCCTTGTTCATGATAAATGTTTATTATCCATGCTATAATTGTATTGATTGGAAACTCAAATACATGTGTGGGTACATACACAACATTATGTCCCTAGTATGCCTCTAATAGACTAGCTCATTGATCAAATATGGTCAAGGTTTTCTATCCATAGACATGAGATGTCATTTGATAATGGGATCACATCATTAGGAGAATGATGTGATGGACAAGACCCAAACTATAAACATAGCATATGATCGTGTCAATTTACTGCTATATGCATGTCAAAGTATCTGTTCCTATGACCATGAGATCATGCAAATCACTGACATAGGAGGAGTAACTTGTGCGTATCAAACGTTGCAACATAACTGGGTGACTATAAAGGTGCTTTGCAGGTATCTCCGAGGGTGTCTGTTGAGTGGGCATGGATCAAGTCTGGGATTTGTTACTCCGTGTGACGGAGAGGTATCTCAAGGACCACTCGGTAATACAACATCACAATGAGTCTTGCAAGCAATGTGACTAAAGTGTTATCCACGGGATCTTCTATTATGAAACGAGTAAAGATACTTGTCGATAACGAGATTGAACTTGGTATAGAGATACCGACAATCGAATCTCGGGCAAGTAATATACCGAAGAACAAAGGGAACAACATACGGGATTAATTGAATCCTTGACATATAGGTTCAACTGATAAAGATCTTCATAGAATATGTAGGAACCGATATGGGCATCCAGGTCCCGATATTGGTTATTGACTGTAGAGGTGTCTCAGTCATGTCTACAAAGTTCTCGAACCTGTAGGGTCTGCACACTTAACGTTCGGTGGCGTTTCAGTAGTATTGAGTTATGTATGGTTGTGACCGAAGTTTGTAAGGATTCCCGAATGACATCCCGGATGTCACGAGGAGCTCCAGAATGGTCCGGAGGTAAAGATTGATATATAGGAAGTCCCGTTTTGGTCACCGGAAAAGTTTTGGGTACTTCGGTAGTGTATCGGGAGTGCCAGGAGGGTTCCGAGGGACCACCGGGAGGGGCCACCTGTGCCAGGAGGCCACATGGGCCTGAGGGGTCACTACTAGGAGAAACCTTATAGGAGGGACACTATTAGTAGCACTGGAATGTAACAGGCGCTGCTGCTAGTTACCAATAGCGTTGGATTTCGGAAGCGCTACAAGTAAAGACTTAGCAGTAGCGCTCGAAACATAATGTGCGCTACTGCTAAGTGGGACCCGACAAGCTCACCGACACTATTGGTAGTAGCAGCGCTACTGCTAAGCGTTATAGCAATAGCAATTACTTTGAGGAAATCGTGCTAATTTGAGATAACCCCGCACAGGCTCAAATTTTCCCAACTCCGCACCCCCCAGACGCACACCCCTCTCGGTCCTCTCCTCTATTGTCGGTGGCGTGACCTCCATTGCCGCTGCCGCTGTCTCCCCTGCCCGCCGCCGCCACCGCTGTGTCCCCTGCCCCATGTCGTGCCATATGCCTCCCTCTCCTCTCCCTCTTCCTGCCCTCCTCTCACTCGCCGCCGCCTCCTCTCCCCTGCCCTTCCCTCCTCTCCCTCTCCCTCTCTTCTTGCCTTCCCCCTCTCCTCTCCCTCTCCCTCTATTCTCCCCTGCCCCTCTCATTTCCCTTTCCCTCTCTTCTCCCCTTCATATGAACCCTAGCTAGGTGTGTTTAGGAATGTAGGATTTTTTTAGCATTTAGGATTTTTTTACGAAAGTAGATAGGGCAATTTTTGTAGGAGAAGAGGAAAAGGAAAAGAAGAAGAAAAAGAAGAAGAAGAAGAAGAAGAAGAAGAAGAAGAAGAAGAAGTAGAATAATAATAAGAACAAGAAGAACAAGACGAAGAAGAAGAAGAAGAAGAGAAGACAGAACAAAGAGAGAGTACAGGAGGAGAAAGGAAGTAAAGACCAAAAAGAAAAGGAGCAAAATCTAGGAGAGACTAAAGGCTAAGAAGACCAAGGAGAGAATAAAGAGGGATGCTAACGCGCTACCGTCCCGCCCGCTTAAGATCCCCCGTAGAGCATCGCCCCTTGCCCAACCTCCGCCTCCGCCGACCTCACGCCTCCGACCGCCCATCAATAGCGGGCGCGGACGGCGCCTGCACCCCGACTTCCTAGGGCCTATTTTTTCAGAATTAGCTAGGCATTTTTGGAGGTATATAAAATAGCTATAAATAAAAAACAGTAGCATGGAATCGATTCTCTTGCCTTATCATCCCACGTATAGAAGGGATACTCAATGCCATCGCATGTCAGCTAACTCGAGCGATGTCGAGATTGTCTATTAGGATAGAAGCATAGGAAGGATACCAGATCATCGAATCCGAGCTGAGTTTTATCATGTATAGTGTGACCTTGCCCAACTGATCATGAAGGAGGTCCATGAAAAATCAGGGATGGTTCGACCATGGTCCAATGAGTCGGGAGGATGTCCAAACACTACTATGCGCTCAGCGTCTAGACCTGAAGCCTTTCACGAAGCTCGGGTGCTTCCTCCTTGACTATGAAGATTGGAGCACCGACATGGAGGAGTGATTGACGATGACAATGTGTATGTTTAATTAGTACTACTGTCTTTCTATGAACTAGCGTAGATTGCTCTAGTTAATTAGTTTGGGTATGAGGAACTTCCTTAATTATTTTATGTTTACTATAGGTTGCTTGTATTTTGCTGACTATATGTGACGCCCCCAATTTCAACCGTACGCTAAACATGCATGCAGTGCGTATGACCAAGATCAGGTACTCACTAATCAATATCACAACACAACTATAGACAAAAATTAAAGTTATACAACTTCATATTACAAGCCAGGGGCCTCGAGGGCTCGAATACAAAACTCGACAAGCACGAGTCAGTGGAAGCAAATAATATATGAGTATAGACATAAGTTAAACAAGTTTTGCCTTAAGAAGGCTAGCACAAACATAACACGGATCGAAAGAGGCAAGGCCTCCTGCCTCGAAACCTCCTATCCTACTGCTGGTCGGGGGCCGCCTCCACGTAGTAGGCTCCTGGGTGTCATAGTAGTCGTCTCCGGCGTACTCCATCTCCTGGGCTCCATCGCCTGAACGCAGCAATCGTATCGAGGGGGAAAGAGGAAGCAAAGCAGCAGTGAGTACTCATCCAAAGTACTCGCAAGACTGACATCAGAACTATGCTAAGTATGCATCCGTATCAAGGAAAGGGGTCATATATGGACTGACTGCAGAAAGCAAGAATAGGGAGAAAGCCTAGCCCTATCAAAGACTAGCATCTTTAGCATCTTGCAACATTACATGAGAGTAGATTGGTAACTCATATATAGTCATATTATTGTAGCAATTTTATTAACTAACCATGCCCAGAGATTCTTCCTCGACTCCCTGCGAGGAAGCAATCTCGGAGCCAACATTCATTTCAATTAAAGTCACGATTTTAGTTGTAGTAGGTCAAGGTACAACTCCAAGTCATCCTGTTACCGTGGACACGGCTATTCGAATAGATGAATTCATCCCTGTAGGGGTGCACCGCATTTCCAACACGCTTGATCACCTCCGGCCGGACACACTTTCCTGGGTAATGCCCGGCCTCGGGGTCCAAAACGTCGTCACCCCACCTAGGATCAACAGAGAGGCTAGCCCACCGGTCTAAATCCTATGCGCGTAGGGGTCATGGGCCCACTCGCCCTTTGCGCTCCTGCACGATGCGTGGGTGGCTGAGTCAGCCCTAGCACACTCTAATCCAAAACATGTGCCGTCCAGGCCACTTGGGCGAGTGTCGCTCCATTGTTGACGTCCAAAGAGCTTCGGCTAATACAACGATGCTGAGTACCCATAACTTCTCCCACGTGAAGGTTTGGTGCGTAAAAGGTCAAAAGACCAACTCAGATCAAATACCCAACCCATTAGCATTTTATTAATGCGGGGCAAGTGCGACCCATGATGTGTGGTCCCATCGCCCCGTCTCGAGAATGTGTGGCAAGGGCCTCTCCTGCCCATCCACGCCTCATCATCATCAAACCATGGGTACCCCTCGGGGCTAACCCATCACAAACATGTTTCTGTAACCAGTTCATAATAACTGTGTGTATAAGACATCAAGACAGAACCTGAGGAATCACCCTCAAAGGGCCCCGCTTGATGAAACCGTCAAGGTGGACTTAGAGTAATCACCCTTGAGGGTCCCACACTTGAGGGGTTGCATGACAAAGACATTGTCGGGAATGGTGAAGGAGGAATCACCCTCGAAAACCATGACCGACTAGCTGCACTATAAGGCTAGCATCATGAGTACTTCATGAGGTGTCAACCTTGGTACTTATCGTGGTTTTGTCACGGCAGATGTCCGCGGACTTATGTTCGAGGCCATTGCTAAGGTGATGGACTCAAAGGGGTTGGTTGGGACGAAGGACACAAGTTTACCCAGGTTCAGCCCCTCAAGAAGAGGTAAAAGCCTACGTCCTGCTTATGCTGTATTGATTGGAGTATCGATTACAAGGGAGCGGAATCGCTTGACCTAGTTCTCATTAGTTGGTTTCTGTCTAAGTAAAATCCCGGGTCTCGCCTTTATATAGGAGGTCAAGGCCATGGGTTACACAAGTCTCATACCGACTCTTACAACGTATCTGACTCTATATCTATGTCGCCTTACCATCTTGGACAAGTTGCCTTCGGGCGGCTTAACCGCCCGGGTCTTCATGCCACCTTCTGTCTGGGCCTTGTTTGGCCCATCTTGGTAAGTTGCCATACGGCCAGGCCTACGTCTCTTGGCCCATCTGCCTTGGTCTGGATTATGAGTCGCCAGGTATGACCCGTCCCCACCTGGGCGGGTCTTACCACGGGGTTATATCCCCAACATAAGGCCCCAGGTTGATTTGAGCTTGCTCATGTCAATCTTCCATCTTACTTGGCGGCGAGTCTCACTCTTCATCATCTAAAAGTAAGATATGTAAACCGCCGTGATGTCATACCGGATATGCCAAAAAGATTCCCTGATGACCAAAACGGATCTTTTCATCATTAAACTAACGACCCAAAAATCGAGGCATCCATCTCGGCCGGTTAGTTTCCGTCGCCTTGATTCCCGTGCCCGTTTCCACTTTCCAGCCTCTTAAATAGGACCACGAAAGGGTCTTTCTCATTTCCTCCGCCGCCTGCAACTCTTCTTCTTCCTCTCGACGCCATCGCCCCCGTGCTTCCTTGCTCCGGTGAAGCTTCATTGCCATCGTCACCCTAGGCCGCTGCATCAACCTGAACGGACCAGAGCATTGCCCGCGACCGTCGCATCACTTCGGGAACGTCTTTCTCCATCCTGTAGATCTGTAGCTTAGTGTGACAAATCCATAGAGTTCTTCGACCCGTTAGAGCGCAAGTTCTTCGTAATGCTATATGACACATAACTCCGTAAATCTTGTAATGTCCACCTTCCCGCTACGGTAGATCATGCGAAATCACCAAGAGCCTAATACAGATCCATGGTTACTTCCTTTTACTACCCTCAAACTTTGCCAGTTCTTCCTCAGTTCGTCATTAGGTTTGAAATAAATCAGTTTTTCATCTGTTTGTAGATCTGCAATTATAAAGATAACATGTGAAACCTGTTTTCCACACTTAGTTGTATTTTGCTTTATCTCTCTGCTAGCTTAACCCGCCATATAAACTTCCGGCTCTCACCATAAACTGCACTGACGTCTTAGCTTCGTAGAACTTAGATTTTGTCAGCCTCTCTTAGTTGTGTGTCACCTTCTAACTTGCCGCCCACTGTTACTTTCCACAGTTTTAAGATGTCACGATGCCCCGTGCGTCCTCTTCCTATAACTGGGTCGGCTCTGTAGTCTCTGAGGAGTTTTTGAAGGATTTCGTAGACGCGGGAATCTTGCCAGCCAAAAATGTCATTCATTGGCGGGTTCCAGTCAATGAGAAGAAACCCATCCCCCAAGAGGGCGAAGTAGTCATATTCGCGGACCACCTTGTACGTGGTTTCAGCCCACCTGACTCTAAATTTTTCCGAGACGTCCTTCATTTCTTCAAGCTGCATCCTCAAGATATTGCACCTAGCTCCGTCTCAAATATGTGCAACTTCCAAATCCTCTGTGAAGTTTACTTACAAGAAGAGCCGTCAGTTGACCTCTTCCGTGAGTTTTTCTACGTGAATCGCCAGACAGAAGTGGCGGCTGGCCCAAGCTTGGAGCTCGACGGAGTCTCCATTCAAAGAAGATGAGATATGACCTTTCCGGCTGTTAGAATGCCAAGTCACCCCAAGGACTAGAACAAAACCTAGTTTTATTGCAAACATACTTCTCCAGAGGGAGAACATCCATTGTCGGGTTATCGTCCGACCCGGCTCCGCACCACAACTGAACTCCCTGGCCGGATGTCGGCCTCCGAACGAGGGAAGTATGCTCCGGCTTACGCCAAAATTAGAGCGCTCATGGCCAATGGTCTAAAAGGGATTGATCTGACCCGCTGCTGGATCTCTTGGAGAGTCATGCCTCTGAGCCGGAGAAACCGTCTCAGGTGTGAATATACGGGTGATGCCAATGATCCCATCTACTTTAATCCTACCACGTTGTCACAAGACAACATCGTTGCCGCCATCAAAAGCCTTGTCCATGAGTCTCAAGGATCTTGCCGCACCATTGGATTACCACCCTTCTGTGCCGCAAACCCGACCCTAGATGTAAGGGCGACTCTCAATCTCCTTACTTCCACGTTAGCTATACATGTATGTTTGCAATCTTTAACCTCTTTAGACGGCTTTTACTTTCAGGCTAACTCCAGCTTCTGGAAAAAGAAATATGTCCCTCCTCCGAAGAAGTCAAAGGATAAGGCCGGTGGCCGGAAAAAGAAAAATGTACCTCAAGAGCAGCCTGAGGCTAACGACTCAGAGGAAGAACTTGAACTCTCTTGACCGTCTTACTATGCACCTTACTGACAGAAATAACTTCACAGGATGAAACGGAGACAAGCCACGCCAACATTCCTGAGGTAACCTATGTTTCATCTGACTCAGAACATCTTCCACCAAAGAAGATACGGTTGGTCATCTGAAAAGTTCCATTTTCTCATCCTCTTGCTTATCTAGAGCCCAACTTTCTTTTGAAAAAGCAACATCACCTCTCCCGACGCCAGACCCGGAGTGCCGACTCTGAAGATCTTATGGCTGGATTGTCCCACTCTCTGGTTCAACGGAAATGGCCGGCTGGGGTATTTGTTTAGTCTGGTTTTAATTTTGTTAACCTTGCTTAATAAATTTACTCTGTCTTTATACTGCTTTAACTGCTTTCAGGAATCGCCCCCTTCATCAGGCGACTCTACAGCAACTAAGCTGCAGCCTCTGAAGATCAACCCAGGGTACATGCTTTCATGCTTGCATCCTATCCTTTGTCATCCTTTGAACTTTATACAATAAATTTTTGTGCTTTCCACGGCTCAAGCAAAACAAAGGAAGATCGGCGGGTCTACCTCTACCCCCACTACTGAAGACCCGGAGCCTACTAAGCCGGACTCTCCTGCGCACATGCTGATCCCTTTGCATTCTCAAAAGATGCGCCCGAAGACGCTCGTCGTTTTGTCGAGCCGGCGGCCCATGAGCTGGCAACTGAGAGTCCTCCAAGGATCAACTCTAAGCTGCCAAGTCCTTCAATGGCCGTCGACGATCCAGTTCTTCCGGATGTCATCATTACTGGTACCGCCTTTCGAAAGCCTCAACCTCATGTGCTGACAAAGCACACTGAGAAAAACTGAAGCTTCTGACAAGCTGGACATTGAGCTCCCCGTGCGCGTTAGAGAAGCTAGCTACTGATGAGTTACACGTTGGTTATCTGAACCGCCTCTCCACAAGCCGGAACATGGAGCTCAAACTTGTTAATCTGATGAAGAAAAAATATGAGGTACTCCTTCCTTTCCTTATACCCTAATGTAGCCCCCAAGAGCCGGTTTAATATTTGTTAATGGTAAACCGGGTCTTCCAATCCATGTCATAAGTAGAACCACTTAGCCTGTAGCCCCCAAGTATCGGCTTAATATGTAAATATTGAGTCGGTACTCAGTGTTAAGTAGTTGATCAAATGTAACCCTCAAGTTCAGGTCAGTATAGAAATAATGGGTCGGAACTTTCTTGTAGATTGAACAAAGAGCCACATGTAGCCCCCAAGTGTCGGCTTATCTTGGACGAATATGAGCCAGAACTTCATTGTAGACTTAGAAAACATTGTTGTAGCCCCCAAGTGTCGGCTTAACTTGATGAAGATGAGCCGGAACTTACTTGTAGTCTTGAAGAACATCGTTGTAGCCCCCAAGTGTTGTCTTAACTTGATGAAGATGAGACGGAACTTATTTGTAGTCTTGGAGAACAAATATACATTAGCCCCCAAGTGTCGAGTATATTGTTTGTAATCTGCTTGAGACTTGCATTATATTTTGTTAACTTAATCATCTGGCAATATGTTATCCTGACGACTTACCCCTCATTTGCTTTTTGTATGTCACAGGAAGCTTTAAGCAATGCCGAGTCTGAACTAACCGGCTTAAAGAGCAATCTGGCCTCCCAGCAAGCCGCCCGAAGCGAAGCAGAAGAGAAGTGTCAGCTTGCAACCGAAGAACTTACAAAAGCTAAGTCTGAAATTGCTGCTTTCAAAAAAGATGCTGAGGCGGAGCAAACTGTTCTGGCCAAACGTGCGGACGATGCTTATGAGCGACTCATGGTCGTATCAGACGAGCTGCACTCCCTGAAGCGCCATATCTCAAAGATGACAGCCGCTATCTTTGGTAAGCACTAAGGACTCAGCCAATCTCCTTACTTGAAAAGTTGCACAGGCGGCTTATAACGTAAAATCCGTGTTGTATCGGTCAAAGAAGCCGTCAACTTGGTGCTGACAGCCTATTGTAGCTGAAAGCCGTCTACACTTTGTCAGAGCAATTGTACTGCAAAACTCTTTGCACTATTAGAGCTATGCTGAACAAAGAAAGCATCCCCAAGTTCATGAAAGGAGTCATAGAGGTGTTGTCAACTCTGCCAAAGAAAATTGAAGAACTCAAAAAAGCAGTCGCCCGGAAGGGAGCCATTGCAGCAATAAGTCGGGCTTTGGCCTTTGCCCTGGAGCTAACTCCTGAAGAGATGATGGATGGCTTTCCGTCAAAGAAGGACGATGGCTCAGAATTCACAGAAGCATACTATGCTCGTTGCATGAAGGCCTCCAGGGTCCTTGCAGCAGTATTGGCGGAAGAAGTGAATTTGTCAACATATCAAGCGGCTTACAACACTGAGAACAAGCGAGTGCGTGGCCCAACCTTCGAGGACAAGGATTTAACTCCTGCACGCCGTAAGCATCTCTTTGCCCTTGACATTGACATGTCTCCCCTCTTTGAAGAGGACAAGTTTGAAGCTTTAACCAACTGCAACTGGGACGTGGACAATCTTCAGATTGAGGAGGTCGAAGACTCGCCGCAGGATGACCCGCCGTCCAGCTGATCAACTTTATCTTGCCTTGGTATAACCCGACTTCTTTGACCCGCCAAAACTTTGAGCGGTGTAAAAAACTTTAAGTCTTGCTTTTTGAGCTCTGAGGAGAGCGTTGTAATAGGCCTTTGGAAAACCTTGTCTTGCCTGAACTATGCCATCGTGCACAGAGGAAATCGCATGGCTTAATATATTATGTCCACCTTGTGCTTCAATTCATACCAGATGTCGTGGCGGCTCTTCTTAAGAAAACAACCTCTGAGAGCAGAATACTTTCCGCACTGTTGTGAGGGTGGCTTAGAATAGCACAACCCGGAGATGCTATATCTTTCCTGACTTGCTTTTTTTAATAACTCATGTACCGGTTCTTCTGGGTGGACTCACTACAAGAACTCCTTATCAATACAGGGTCTCTATCGAGATTGGTTGTCAATTTCGTTGAACGGCTCAGGGTCTCTAAGCGAGATTAACTAATAGGAGTGTAACGTCCTAGAAAGAGACGCGACGGGGCATGAGTACCCTGGTAGCCCATAGACTACCGCTCACGTGACATAAATCCGTTGTTTTAACCATAAACAGTGCAGGGTCTTCAAAAGATTAACTGTCTAAGAGTACGAAATGGGCCACAGAGCAGAGAGTCAGCAGTAGTGAGAGAGTTTCTCCTCGCTTTCGGTAAGCCAGCCCTCACGTGACAAGAGCTGCCGGTTTAACCTTAACCAGTATAGGGTCTCTATCGAGATTGGCCGTCAACTTCCTTGAACCGGCTTAGGGTCTCTAGGCAAGATTAACTGGTAAGAGTCTGGTGGGTCACATAGCGGAGCAGCATCAGCTTATAGGCAGGTTTAACCCGAGCTTTCGGTGGCTTAAGAGCTGATCAAGAGGGTAGGTAAGCTAAACATGGTGGGTTGGAAGCCCACAAATGACCTTGTTGACGGAGTCAACTTTTTGGGTGTATAACCCGCCTGACTTTGGCTTAAGAGCCGATCAATAGGGTCTGATAAGCTAAACCCAGTGGGTTGGAAGCCGCCTAGATGACATGTTGAAGGAGTCAACTTTTGGCTTAAGAACCGATCAATAGGGTCTGATAAGCTAAACCCGGCGGGTTGGAAGCCCCCTAGATGACCTGTTGACGGAATCAACTTTTTGGCTTAAGAGCCGATCAATATGGTCTGATAAGCTAAACCCGGCGGGTTGGAAACCCCCTAGATGACCTGTTAACGGAGTCAACTTTTTGGCTTAAGAGCCGATCAATAGGGTCTGATAAGCTAAACCCGGCGGGTTGGAAGCCCCCAAATGACCTGTTGACGAGGTCAACTTTTTGGCTTAAGAACCGATCAATAGGGTCTGATAAGCTAAACCCGGTGGGTTGGAAGCCCCCTAGATGACCTATTGATGGAGTTAACTTTTTGGCTTAACAACAAATCAATAGGGTCTGATAAGCTAAACCCGGCGGGTTGGAAGCCCCCTAGATGACCCTGTTGCGCAAACTGAGATACACGAAATGGCAGGGGGCCCGGCTTGCAGGGATGCCAACTTTATTCATATATATATATATATATATATATATATATATATATATCATATGTACAATGATGGTGTACAATGTCACTTGGGTGGCAAGCCCTTCAACCATGTGCGAGCCGACCCTTCCGGCATCATGATAAAATACTAGGCACACACTCCATCGTTGATGTCTAACATCTCCATCACCAGCTCATAGCTTCCAATCCATGCCTCCGGAGGTAGGTCAGCAGTGTAATTTGGGACCTTGCAAGGGCCCTTGAAATCTTTCGACAGACGCTCATTCCGCAAAGCCGGCACTAAGCACGGCACTCCCATGGCCCTGGTGGCTACTCGTGCTCCTACCGAGATGGAAGGTGCGGGTTCTTGATGAGTCACCACCGCTGCCAGAGCCGCCGCCTCATGATGTGCCCTCGCTCGGTCCATCAGCGCCTGAGCATCTAGAACAGCCTGATCACCTCGTGGCGGGTCCCGGTGCCGATCACTGCTAGAAACAGCCGACAACTCATACCGCCGACTGAAGCTATGGCTGGGGATGGGGGTTGAATGCACGTGACTCCGCCTGTAGGTGTACTTCTCCTGTTGGGCCATCGCCGTCTGCAGGTGTCCAATAGCGTTTCGCACCTCTTCTGCGAAGGACGCCTCGTCCGGGATAGGGATCGTTCCAAGCTAGGTTGCTGCCGCCAGCATGTTCTCTGTCGGGTTGGAATAATGACCCACTAGCGTTGGGAAATCCATTGGTGAGGCCTGGTTCCGTCGAGGCGGGTTAAGATGCTACTATCGAGCCACCAGCCAACTCCCAGGTGCTTCCGCTGTCCGTCCCGTTCCCGGTGCGTTAAAAAGATTTCTGGCCTCGTACTGTTCCGGCAAGCGGGACTGATGCCTCATCTGCTGAATCGCCGCTGCAGATTGCTGCTCCAGCTCAAGGCGGAAAGCGTTCGCCCTAAGGCGCTCTACCTCCGCATCCATTTGAATCTTCAGCACGATGATCCCTTGTTGGACTTCAGTCATCTAGTCCTTTAGCCTTGTGATCTCTGCGTTCCGGGCGGCTTGATTCTCTGTCGTGACTTCAGTTGCCATGAGGGTTGTAAGCTCATTCATCAGATCCAGATGAATTTAAGCTGGTGGCAGGTCGTCCCCCGACCCAGCTGCCCCGGCGGCAATACTGCTCGGGCCTGGTGCTGAACCCACCATGAAGACAGCTACATGCATTGGTGGCCCATGGTCCTCCGGCTCATGATACTCCGACTCGGGGTAAAGCTCTTCGTAGCCCCTGAGCTTGCCATCGTGAAGCTGGTAGATTGATTCCGTCTCTCCGCTCGAACATCCATCCTCCGAACAGACAAGAGTTTCCTGCGACATGGAACCCTCAAGATCCATGCCCTGAGTGAAGCCGACGAAGACATGCTTCCTACCCGGGTTAGCACGAGCGGGTCGCACATGTCGGGCGGGTTGCGTGCGCCGAGCCGGCTCGATGATGTTGGTGCAGACGTCCGGCCCGGGTGTAGATCCGCCGACCTTGCCGATGAAGATGTGGATTCCACCGAAGGGAACCCGGAAACCGTACTCGACACAGTCGGCCTCGGGGCCCCGTCGGCGTCGTCAATGTAGAGCTGGTCGCGATGGCTTTTGTTCATCCTGCCAACAACATACCCCTCGATCCCTAGGAGAGAGCCCTTTGAGAACTCAACACCACCGAGCACTGGCCCCACGGTGGGCGCCAACTGTCGTGGTTTTTTCATGATAGATGTCCGAGGACTTATGTTCGAGGCCATCGCGAAGGTGATGGACTCAAAGGGGTTGGTTGGGACGAAGGACACGAGTTTACCTAGGTTCGGCCCCTCAAGAAGAGGTAAAAGCCTATGTCCTGCTTATGTTGTATTGATTGTAGTATCTATTACAAGGGAGCGGAATCGCTTGACATAGTTCTGATTAGTTGGTTTCTGTCTAAGTGGCCCCGGGTCTCGCCTTTATATAGGAGGTCAAGGCCACGGGTTACACAAGTCTCATACTGACTCTTACAACATATCTGACTCTATCTCTATGTCGCCTTACCATCTTGGGCAAGTCGCCTCCAGGCGGCTTAACCGCCCGGGTCTTCATGTCACCTTCCGTTTGGGCCTTGTCTTGTCCCATCTTGGTAAGCCGCTATACGGCCAGGCCTACGTCTCTGGGCCCATCCGCCTTGGTTTGGATTATGAGTCGCCAGGTATGACCCGGCCCCACCTAGGCGGGTCTTACCATGGGGTTATATCCCCAACAGTACTTGATAGTAGCATTGTAGAGTCGTACAACTAAGAGGGGTGTGGTGATGTGAGGGGCCTGGCTTGTCGGTCGGTTGACCGAGTCTTTGAGTCGTCGAGTCGTCGGGTCGTTGATGAAGAAGCAGGGGCAAGTAGGACTAAGGGGGTCAAATGGGATTAATTGATCAACCTATACTAGGCAGTTGATATAGCAACATGTATAGTAACGGTTTATCAAAAACAGGTTATGCATTAGTTTAGGAGCTAACTAATACAGTAGCAAAAATCTAATGCAAGAATAAGAGCGAAGAATGGGCGATATTGGGATGCTCAAGGGGGGTTGCTTGCCTTGCTGCTCTGTGGCAAAGGCCTGATCGTCAATGGTGTAGTCGTACCCGGCACCACTGTCAGTCTCGGGGTCTATCGGAGAGAAGAGGGGGAGAAACAATAAATATAAAGCAGACAAATGCACCACGATGCATGACATGGTAATATGCAGAGCTAGGCATGCACTAACACAGTATTACACGTCGTAGACGGGTCGAAAGAGTATCCGACGATATCTCCCGGGTCTCGGGCTACTACCGGATAGATGAAATCGATGGAAAAGTTCCATGTTTGCTATGCTAGGAGCACATGACACATAAACGGACAACGTATTCGGATTCGTAGGCTTAAGCTGAGCAACTTTCCTGTTCAAAACTTTTTCATCTCACTTACTGTTTATTTTATATTGATTTTTAAAGTTTTATTAATATTCAGAAATTAAAATAGATTATTTTAATACAAAAATGGAATTATGACATCAGCATGATGTCATGCTAACATCAGCATGATGTCATGCTAACATCAGCATGATGTCATGCTAGCATCAGCAGTCAACAGTGGGGTTGACTTGTCAAACCTGATCAGTGGGCCCCTACTGTCATTGACTCAGTTTTTTAATTAGAGTTTAATTAATATTAATCAGGTTAATTAGTTGGGTGGGGCCCACCTGTCATTCTCCGGTTAAAGCTAATTAACTAACAGAAAGATAATTATTCTAATTAACCTTAATTAATTAATTAAACCACTTATCTATTTAATTAAACATTTCTAAATTATTAATTTACTTATTATTACTCTTATTTTAAAATGGTTTAGGGGCGGTGGGCCCCTCTTGTCATTCACAGGGGAGGACAGATTAGTGGCGGCTAATCCCCCACTAATCCAGATCGGACTGGGGCGACGCCAGGGGCCAACCGGCGGCCATCGTGGGCTTGCCGGTGGACAGGCATGACACTGCGCCGAGGGGGCGGGACAACGGTTGGTGGTGATGGAGCAAGCCAGACGTGGCCAGGCTCGAGCGAGGCGAGGGCCAAGGACGCGTACGCGGTGTGGGCCGGCAGCGAGGCATGGGAGCACAGGGCGGCTCGGGCGCACGGGGCTCCTGCAGGGGAGCATCCAGGGGCCCGCGCGAGCGGCGGGAGGTGGGTGGTGGCCCCGGGCCGCGGGGGTGACGGTGGCCGGTGGGGCAGCGGCGACGCGCGGTGCGCGGGGCCGGCGAGCGGCGAGCGGGTGCGCGAACGACAAAGAGGGGGAGGCGGAGGAGCGAGCGCGCGGTGGTGGTTAGCGGGCGGCCGCGACCGAACACGCGCACGGCAGCGAGGGGAGGTAGGAGAGGGGAGGCCGACCGGAGCCTCATCGGCGTTCATGGGAAGAGGGGCGGCGAGGCTGGGTGTAGCCGGGCGGGGTGGAGATTGGGAAGAGGTGTGGCGGTGACGGAGGGCAATGGTGGCAGGCGTCGGCGCTGGTGGGGAGGCATGGGGGCACGGTGGCGTTGTTGAGCGGCGCCAGCACCGATGAGGAGGACCGTCGACGGGGGGCGGCACGGGGGCGGCGCGGGATCGGGAGCTCGATCCCGATCCAGATCGGGTCGAGGTGGGGGTGGGGGAGCGAGTTGGGGTGGGTGTTGTTAGTAGAGGGGGTGGGGTGGTGTTATCCCCAGGGAGCTGGGGTGGGCCGGCCAGGGAAGGTAGATGGGTCGGGGCCTAGAGGGACAGGGGAGGGTTATTGTTTTCTTTTCTTTTTATTTTATTTTGGTTTTTCTTTTTATTAGTTTATGTTATTGCATTAACTTTAAATACCAAAGACCTTTGTAAAAATATGCCACATGGCCCAATATTATATTGCAGTATTAGGAAGTGTCACAAGAAGTTTGGGGATATTTTTGAAATTATTTGAATTCTGCAAAATTAAAAAGGGCATTTAATTAATTGAGTTAGTCTCTATTTTATTTATTTTTGAGGAACCAAAACACTAGTAAAATTGTGTGCTGCAATTTATAATTGCCAGGGGATTATTTGCAACCCATGTAAGATTTTTATTTATTGGTTTTCAAAACTTTTAATTTCACTTTTCAAATGATTTTTGAATTGCACAAGAATTTGAATTTGGATTTGATTCCAAGGTGATGACATTGGGATTAGCAAAATGGATTAGCATAACTCATAGGTTACTGTAGCTTGATTACACAGATTACTGTAGCTGCAAATCCAGGGCGTCACACTATGCCTCTTTGTGTTTCTCAAGTACATTATGTTGCATATTATCATTGAATTCATCAACTTACGATGCAGGTACATAGATCGAAGATGGCGAAGAACGGCTACGGCTTATTCATTGGGAGGGTTCGAGGAGTGTACAGCCACTGGCCAAACGCTCAGGCCCAGGTGGACAGGTACCCGGGCGCTAGCCATAGAGGGTTCGACAGCAGAGTCGAAGTGGAAAATATTTACTTGAGGTGGACGCTCCGGCAAGAGAGGGAGCAAAACCGGTGCCTCAAGAAGTACTACTTAGTCGCGCTCTTGCTCATACTGATCGCTCTTCTCTTCTACATCATGGTTTAGATAGAGATGATGAAACTTGCGTGTGTGCCATGACTATGCAGTTGCATTTATTCGAGACATGACATTACTTGTGTATCACTATTTTTGAGATGTGATAATATTTGTGTTGGATGATGATGGTGGTGGTATGACGAGTCTTCTGTATGTGTATGATATGATGAGAATAATGTATGTTTATTATGATATGATGAAACTATCGTATAGAGCATGCACAAATAAGTAGAGGGGAATTAAATCTTAGTAGTGCTGGTTTAGCAGTAGCGCTGGTGAGTTGTAGCAGTAGCGCTGGTTTAGCCGCAGCACTTGTTGTACAACAGCGCTATTGCTAACAGTACTTACTAGTAGTGCTGGTTTTTCAGCGCTACTGCTAAACACTTAGCTGTAGCGCCTTGGCAGTAGCGCTGCCACCAGCGCTACTAATAAGGGGAAAGCAAGTGCTACTGCTAGGCTTTCTCCTAGTAGTGGGTGGTGCATCAGCCCTTAGTGGGTTGGGCAAACCTACCCCAAGAGGCCCATGTAGCTAGAGTGGGAGGAAAGGGAAAAACCAAAGTGGGGAAGGATTCCAAGTAGGATTGGAATCCTACTTGGCGTAGGATTGGAGTTGGACTCCTCAACCTCCTCTCCACTTCGGCCGACCCAAGGGGCAACCCTAGGTCTGCCTCCTCCTCCCTCCCTCCTATATATACTAGAGGATTTTGAGGGAAGCCCCAACCCTAATTACCACGTGATGCCCTCGTTTCTCCTCTAGATTAGTTCTACGGTGCTTAGGCGAAGCCCTGTCCGATTAGTTCACCACCACGGCCACCATGCTGTTGTGCTGCCCGAGAACTCATCTACCTATCTGCTCCCTCTTGCTGGATCAAGAAGGGGGAGATCGTCATCGAGCTGTACGTGTGTTAAACGCGGAGGTGTCGTCCGTTCAGTGCTAGATCGAAAGGACCGCGACTAGATCACGGGACGGATCATGATTCGATCGTGGGATGGATCGTGATTGGATCGCGGGACGGCTAGCAATTTGGATCACGAAGATGTTCGACTACATCAACCGCGTTTCTTAATGCTTCCCACTTAGCGATCTACAAGGGTATGTAGATCCACTCTGTCCCTCATAGATGCTCTTCACCATGGATAGATATTGCGTGTGCATAGAATTTTTTTTGTTGCCCATGCAATCTTCCCCAATAGAAACATGTGTCAACCCATGGAGGATCACATGCATTTATGATGAACCATAGTATCCAAAAGATACAAGACATGGATCTACTTTGTTTCTTGTGTAGTGAAAGAGCTTTATCTTTTCTTTGTACCAATGAGTTCAATGAAGTTTTGTATCAAAATGAGAACTTTTAAGTTGGGACAAAGATCCAAATTAAGCAAATGTGAGGATTGATGTTTGTGGTCTACGCAATTTTGGTTTTCAAGGGAACACATAGATCTTTGAGAAGAGAGTTAAGGGGTGATAACCCACAAGTATAGGGGATCAGTTGTAGCCTTTCTCGATAAGTAAGAGTGTCAAACCCTTCGAGGAGCTAAAGGTAGAACAAATATTCCCTCAAGTTCTATCGACCACCGATACAACTCTATGCACGCTTAACGTTCGCTTTACCTAGAACACGTATGAAACTAGAAGTACTTTGTAGGTGTGATAGGATAAGTTTGCAAGATAATAAAGAGCACGGAAATAAAAACTAGGGGCTGCCAAGATAAAGAAACAACTAAGTTAATTTAACGAGTGTGGAAAAGTGGTGGTAGGAGTTGCGGAATTGTCCCTAGGCAATCGATAACTAGATCGGTAATCATTATTGTTATTTTATATGAGGGAGAGGCATAAGCTAACATACTTTCTCCACTTGGATCATATGCACTTATGATTAGAACTCTATCAAGCATCTGCAACTACTAAAGATCATTAAGGTAAAACCGAACCATAGCATTATAAGGTATCAAGTCCTCTTTACTCCCATATGCAACAACCCACCTACTCGGGTTTATGCTTCTGTCACTCAAGCAACCCACCATAGATGAATCATGAACACATTGCAACACCCTATAGCAAGGATCCCTCATGCTTGCGCGACACGGAGAGCACCATAGGACAGCACCAATAATAAAACATGCAACTAAACCAATCATGATTATCAATCAACCCATAGAACAAAATAGATCTAGTCAGACATCATAGGATGGCAACACATCATTGGATAATAATATGAATCATAAAGCACCATGTTCAAGTAGAGGGTATAGCGGGTTGCTGGAGAGTGGACCGCTATAGATGGATGCGGGAAGGTGATGGAGGTGTTGGTGAAGATGATGGAGTTGTTGGAGTATATCATCGTCACGATGATGGCCCCGGTGGCGTTCCGGTGCCACTAGGAGAGAGGGGAGAGAGCCCCCTCCTTGTTCTACTTAGTTGACCTTTCCCCTAGATGGGAGAAGGGTTTACTCTCTGGTCCATGGCCTCCATGAAGGTGGAGGGGCGAGAGCCCCTCCGAGATTGGATCTCTCTCTCTCTCTTTGTCTCCTTATGTTTCTGCGCTCTCTAATTGTGGCTTTCACCGTTACTTAAATATCCGGAGATCTGTAACTCCGATCGGGCTGAAATTTTGAGAGGATCTTTACCCAAAAATTGGCTTTCTTGCGGCCCAAGGACAGCTCCAACCAACCCAAGGGGTGGCCACAAGACCTCAGGGCGCTCCCTACCCCCCAGGGCGCGCCCTCCTGGCTTGTGGGCCCCTCGGGCACCGCCTTCTGTTGATGCCACTTCCCAAAATTCACATATATTCCAAAAAATCTTCGTAAGTTTTTATCCCATTTGGACTATGTTTGATATGGATTTTCTCCAAAACAAAAAACATACAACAAACAGGAACTGGCACTGGGCACTGGATCAATATGTTATTCCCAAAAATAATATAAAAAGTTGCCAAAAGTATATGAAAGTTGTAGAATATTGGCATGAAACAATCAAAACTTATAGATACGACGGAGACGTATCATCATCCCCAAGCTTAATTCCTACTCGTCCTCGAGTAGGTAAATGATAAAAATAATAATTTTCAATGTGGAATGCTACCTAGCATAATCTTGATCATATAATCTACCCATGGCATGAATATTAAGACACGAGTGATTCAAAGCAATAGTCTATATTGACATAAAAACAGTAATACTTCGAGCACACCAACAAGGCAATTGTGTCATTTCATATGGTTTGGCTATGCTCTATCTTCCCCACACAAAGTATCTAGATCATGCACAACCCCGATGACAAGTCAAGCAATTGTTTCACACTTTTTTATGTTCTCAAACCTTTTCAACTCTCACGCAATACATGAGCGTGAGCCATGTATATAGCATTATAGGTGGAATAGAATATGATGGAGGTGATGAGGAAAAAGGAGTTGGGATTGCCATCAACAGAATATGATAGTCTCACATCAACTAGGCGTATCAACGGGCTATGGAGATGCCCATCAATAGATATCAATGTGAGTGAGTTGGGATTTCCATGCAACGAATGCACTTAGAGCTATAAGTATATGAAAGCTCAAAAAAAAACTAAGTGGTCATCTAAAAAATTACACTAGTTATATGAAAGTGACAAAATAGGAGACTCTCTATCATGAAGATCATGGTGCTACTTTGAAGCACTAGTGTGGAAAAAGATAGTAGCATTGTCCCTTCTCTCTTTCTCTCATTTTTTTCTTTTTTCTCTTTTTTTATTTTTTTGGTGGGCATCTTTGGCCTCTCTTTTTTATTTGGGCTTTGCTGGCCTCTTTTATTTTTTTGTAAAGTCCGAAGACTCCTCCCAACTTGTGAGGGAATCATAGCTTCCATTATCCTTTTCTCACATGGGACAATGCTCTAATAACGAAAATGATCACACTTTTATTTACTTACAACTAGATACCTAGAACAAAAATATGACTCTATATGAATGCTTCCGGTAGGATACCAGGATGTGCAACGATCTAGCCTAGAAAATGACATCAAAAAACGGACAAGCCATGAAAACATCATGCAAGCTGTCTTACGATCATGCAAAGGAATATGAAAATGATGGTGCATGTCATACTAAACGGAACGGTGGAAGTTGCATGGCAATATATCTCAGAATGGCTATCAAAATGTCATAATAGGTAGGTATGGTGGCTGCTTTGAGGAAAATATATGGTGGCTGTTTTGAGGAAGGTGGGTTTGATGCACCGGCGAAAGTTGCGCGGTACTATTGAGGCTAGCAAAGGTGGAAGGGTGAGAGTGCATATAATCCATGGACTCAACATTAGTCATAAAGAACTCACATACTTCTTGCAAAAGTCTATTAGTTATCAAACAAAGCATTAGACGCATGCTCCTAGGGGAGAGGTTGGTAGGGGTTAACCATCGCGCGCTCCCGCCCTCACACAAAGGTTGACAATCATTAAACAAATCATGCTCCGACTTCGTTACATAACGGTTCACCATACGTGCATGCTACGGGAATCACAAACCTTAGCACAAGTATTTCTCCAATTCACAATTACTCACTAGCATGACTCTCATATTACCATCTTTATATCGCAAAAATATTGCAAGGAATCAAATATATCATATTCAGTGATCTACAAGTTTTATGTAGGATTTTATGACTAACCATGTGAATGACCAATTCATGTTAACTCTCTACATAGATATAAGTGAAGCATGAGGGTTTTAATTATTTCTAGGAAAGATATGCCCATGCTCTAACAAATATAAGTGAAGCAAAAGATCAATCTAAAAATGGCGGTTTTCTATGGGTAGAGAAACGGGCAATCCAAACTTCAAATGATATAAGTGAAGCACATGAAGCATTCTACAAAGCCATACTCAAAAGATATAAGTGAGGTGCAAATATCCTTCTACAAATCAACCAAGGACTTTCTAAACCAGCATGGTGCATTATTAAATAATATAAAAAGCACACGACACTCCAAGATTTACGCATATCATGTGACGAATAAAAATATAGCTCCAAGTAAAATTACCGATAGTTGTTAGAAGAAAGAGGGGATGCCTTCCGGGGCATCCCCAAGCTTAGTTTCTTGGGAGTCCTTGGATACTACCTTGGGGTGCCTCGGGCATCCTCAATCTTAGTCTCTTTCCACTCCTTATTCCTTCATCCATCGTGATCTCACCCAAAACCTGAAACTTCAATCACACAAAACTTAACCAAACCCTCGTGAGATCCATTAGTATAATAAAGCAAATCAAAACTTTATGTACTGTTGACAGCCTATTCATATTTTATTTTTGCATTTTATCTAGTCTATTATAATTTTCCCATGGCTTATACCATCGATACAATCGATATTTTCATCAAAACGAGCAAAACAATGCATCAAAAACAGAATCTGTCTTAAACAGGACTATCTGTAGTAATCTGAACATTCACCATACTTCTGTAACACTAAAAATTCTGAAATATTAGGAAAAAATAAAATATTTGCAAAGCAATACTATGTAAAAATTTCAGAAACTTTTGACATTCCAGTAAAAAATGTAAATTCACGCACTACAGCCAAAGTTTCTGTTTTTGCACTGCACACACCAAACAAGCAATCAAATCATCCTAAAGGCAAATGTTGGCACATTATTTTTATAATACAATGGATTTATACAAGGGGGTAATTATTTTTGTTGAAAATTTTCTGTAATTAAGATTTACAAAGTTTCTATGGGCATGAACAAAGTTCAAGGAGCTCCCCCACTTCAACGGTGCTCGTCCTTCTTACTTTCACTTCTCTTTTCAAAAAAGTTTTAGGTTGCCCTCTTTATTTTTTTATTTTTTTAAACTTTATAAAAGCACACAACACAATAAAATGACTCTCTAAAACTTCCAGGTTGTCTCCCAGCCAGCACTTTCTTTAAATCCATTAAGCTAGGCATAAAGTGCTCAAGTAATGGATCCACCTGGATCCCAAGGTATATCAAAGCCAATTTTAATTAACAATGATTTGTAGTTTAGTAGTGAGCACAATGTAACATATATCATGCAACAACAAAGTCTAACTCTCTTCCTATGCATTGCCATGTCATAAAAGAATAATTCATGCACACAAAGTAAAGGCCAATACATAGCATAAGCAATTCTTGTAATTTTATCAAATTGGAAACATAGAGAGGTGGAGATGTAGTTCCTCTCTCATAATAATTTCAAGTAGGAGCAGCAAGCACATGCATATTATATCTATCAAAATCATCATGTGTAATAGTAAAAGGCAACCCATCTATATAATCCTTAATAAGGGCAAACTTCTCCGATATAGTGTAGTTGGGAGAATTCAAAAAGGTAAAAGGACTATCATGTGTGGGTGCAATAGAAACAATTTCACGTTTAACATAAGGAACTATAGCAATTTCATTTCCATAAGCATCATTCATATTGGCATCATGGCCACAAGCATAGCAAGCATCAAGTTCATCAAAAAGGGATATTTCAAACGAATCCAAGGGATCATAGCAATTATCATAGGATTCATCCTTCGGTAAGAACGAAGGGAAATTAAACAATGTATTAGTTGAAGAGTTACTCTCATTAGAAGGTGGGCACGGGTAGCTAATCATCCCTTCCTCCTTTTGTTCTTTTCTCTCCTCGTCATCTTTTTCATCTAATGAGCCCACACTTTCAGCAACTTCTTCTTCCATAGTTTCCTGCAAGATATTAGTCTCTTCCAAAGTAGCGGTCATTCTTTCAATAAATTCAATAATATCAGCATTGCAATCATAATTCTCATAGCAATATTTAAGTATGGCAAAATTTTCAGATTTGTAAGGAACATCATCATCATACATTTCAAGCAACGAATCAATTCCATAAGCACATTTAAAAACAACAAATTCTTCTATTTGTTCCACATCATAGTCATCATAAATAGCTTTAGCATATGGAGCTAAGGTTTCATTATCATTAAATTTGCATTGAAAGGGAAGGTGTCGAGCTTCTATATTAGAGCAACAAGTAAAGTAACATCTCGAGCATGCATTCTGACGAGGATATGTACCTAGGGTAGGGTCCTAGGCATGGCCCACATACCCTACCTAAGGAAACCACATGGGAGGACTTGAAGATCAAGCATGAACTTCTGAGTGGATCCTTAGAGACGTTTAAAGTCACTCGACAGCAATCCACTCGGAGACTCCCGCTCTCACTCGGTAGTCGCGTGTCACTCGGAAGACTTCGCTTTCACTCGATGCCCGAAGACCAGGAGCCATCATCAAGAGCCCAACGGGCAGACGCTGGTTCAATGGTCATTAGTAGCTTTTATTACGTACGTTACTTGTAACGGCAGACTTTAATCCCATGACCAGGCCCTTAGATGCAAGATAATTATGAGGGGCAGCGAACTCTATATAAGCCACCCCTCCCCACCTGCACAAGGATTCGCACCCATTGTAATCTCCACATTCCACTCGACATAAAGCTCCCGAGCACTGAGACATAGGGATGTTACCTCCACGAGAGGGGCCTAAACTCATACATTTGTGTGTACACCCTCGTTGTAGCTAGGACTCTGCCCTCTCCCTTCGTACCCCTACCATCTACTGTCAGGCTCGTTCCCACGACAATTGGCGCCCACCGTGGGGCAGGCGTCTAAGCGACTTCCGGCGAGGTTGCGATTTTCATCCTTCGACATGTCTTCCGACGGTGTTTTTGCTCTGGGCCACGAGATCCATTTCGGAGCTCTCGCCTTCATCGCCGATGATTCGGCATGGCTCTAGGAAGCGCTTCTCGATGTTGAGGCACTCCCGGACCGCGGGGCCGCACACTTCCGCGCCAGTCCCTATGGCGTGTTGCTGCGATAGCCGTCGACCCCCTATGCGTCGGCTCCTCTCGCCGTTCGCGGCCGCAAGCGGTCCGGCCACTCACGACTCCAGCGGTGGGTCGAACTCGCAGTGGCGCGTCAAACTTCCCCGCAGGTTGCAGCGATTAAGCCCGCCGAGTCCCTTCACGGCGTGTTCGAGTCGGATTCCGATCCGCCCGACGTGCCTTCCGAGTGCAAAAGCTGCGACCCTGCAGCGGAGGTCTTGATGGTGGGCTCTCATCAGAGTTCACCGCCTGGCTTTGGCCGTGTCAAGCGCGAGGCTAGAGGTCCATCGAAAGAGCAGCCGCGTCGCGACGAGGAGGTCTTTCATATCCCCATCATCGGCGCGACTGCCGTGGCCCAACCTTTGGAGGCCGCGCGCATTCGTCTAGAAAAGCTCCAGGCAGAGATTGATGAGCGCGCTCGTCAGCGCTCGCCGCGCCCAGCCGACGTCATCGACAATTGTTTCTGACTAGATCTCATGATGGCATTGAGGTATACCGAACTCCTGTGCTAAATGGTGTTGCTGCTGCTAGGATAGCGGATTCCATTTAGACATCCCGGTCAGAGGGTGGTAGAGGGTTGTTGTAGATCAGAGCGCTGTTGAATGCAGCAGAACGTCAGAATTCAGCAGTTTCTCAGTCCCGTAACAGGATATACAGCAATTCACCCAAGGCGGAGACCGTTCAGTCGGCACACAGCCCTGGATAGCCCTTGCGTTGTCGAGGCGGCGGTTTTCTTGAAGGGCAAGACAGAGATCAGCATCACCGCGAAGACCACCGTCGAGTGCCCACTCCTCCGTAGAGTGGTCCATACGCACCCCAGCACCAGGACGTCAGGCACTCCCTCGGTGATGAGCGGGACGCGGAATTTCATGCATGCACCTATCTTGTTCAAAAGCAGATCGACAACAGGAGAGCCTACAAAGAAGGACTCGGTAGAGATGTTCCGAATGGAAGCTCAGCTATGGTGTCTGGTCCCGAGTGTTTTAGCAAAGCTATACGTTCTACAGAGATTCCCCCCAACTTCAGAATGGCGACGGGGATCGGAAAGTTTTCCGGTGAAACAAAGCTAGAGACTTGGTTAGATGATTATCGAGTGGCTATGCAGATTGGTGAAGGAAATGACAATGTCGCAATGAAGCACCTGCCCCTCATGTTGGATAGTTCAGCTCGAGCTTGGTTGAGTCGTTTGGCTCCTTCCAGCATACATTGTTTGGAAGATCTTGCCCGAGTGATTGTCCAGACCTTTGAGGGCACTTGCAAGTGCCCGGCAGGTCTAGTCGACTTACAACACTGCGTCCAGAAGCCCAATGAAACCTTAAGGGATTATATTCAGCGATAGTCCACCCTGCATCATACGGTGGAGAATGTGTCGGAACACTAGGCTGTTTGTGCCTTCAAGGCTGGTGTGAGATATAGAGAGCTGTACCTGAAGTTCGGGCGCACTGGTGACATTTCACTCGGCAAGATGATGGAAATTGCCACTCGCTACGCTAATGGCAAGGAAGAAGACCGCCTCCGTAGCGGCAAAGGAAAAACAGTCACCAATGAGTCTGGCGGTGGCAACAATCAGAAACAGAAGCGGAAGGCTGAAGACCCGGCCCCGGCAGAGGCAGCAGCATTAGCGACTCAGTCGAAGAACAAGGCAAAGCCAAGGCTCAGTATGCCCCCAAGAAGGGGAAGGGTCAGTCAGGAACTGATATCTTGGATCAGCCGTGTGTAATTCACACGAGGAAAGATGCAGAAGGCAACCTAATTTTTCCCAAGCACACCACTCGACAGTGTCGAACCCTTATCCAGCAATTCAAGGGAGACCAGTCGAGTGTGAAATCTCCTGAAAAACAAGATGAAGATGAGGAAAAGGAAACATTCCTGGATGTCACTACTACACTTGTGATCTTTGTTGATGTCGAGAGCAAGAGTCGTCTGAAAGTCATCAATAGGGAAATCAACATGGCTGTGCCAGACACCCACACCTACCTCAAATGGTCTCAATATGCTATCACATTCGACCAGATAGACCATCCTGCTCGTGTGGCCACTCCCGGTCGACAAGCTCTGGTAGTTGATCCGGTGGTGCAGGGGACTCGAGTCAGAAAGGTCCTCATGGACGGCGGCAGCGGCCTGAACATTCTGTATGCGGATACCCTGAAAGGGATGGGCATTCTGATGTCCCGTCTGAGCAAGAGTAGCATGCAGTTTCATGGGGTCCTCCCAGGAAAGAAGGCCAAGTCACTCGGTCAAATAGCATTGGATGTGACATTCGGAGATAGCAAAAAATTCCGAAAAGAAAAGTTGACATTTGAAGTCGTGGATTTCAAGAGTGCTTACCACGCCATCTTGGGTTGACCCGCTTATGCACGTTTCATGGCCCAACCATGGTATGTGTATCTCAACTTGAAAATGCCAGGCCCTAAGGGCGTGATCACGGTCACTGGCAATCGACAGCGGGACGAAGAGTGTCTCCAGCAAGGATCCAAGATCACCGATCAACAGATGGCCATGGTCGAGATGGAGGAGTACAAGAAAACCGCCGATCCTGTTGATTTGCTCCGCGCAAAGAAGCATGCTTCCGAGTCAGCATTTCAGTCGGCAGGGGAAGTGAAAAAGGTGCATATCCACCCAATGGATCCAACTGCTGCCCCAAGGAATATCTCAACAACACTCGATAGTAAATAGGAAGTCGAGCTCATCCAGTTCCTCCATGAGAACTGGGATATCTTTGCATGGAAGCCTGCTGACATGTCGGGGATTCCCAGGGAGCTGGCTGAGCATCGTCTGCGAGTGGATCCGAAAGCCAAGCCCGTCAGGGAGCATTTGTGTTGATCCATGACGGAGAAGCACAAGGCAATCAGAGAAGAAGTGGCTCGTCTCTTGCAAGCCAAGTTCATTCGGGAGATTTACCACTCCGAGTGGCTCTCGAATGTTGTGATGGTGCCAAAGAAAGATAAGTCATTGCGCATGTGCATTGACTTCAAACATCTCAATAAGGTGTTTTCGAAAGACCATTTTCCGCTCCCCCGCATAGATCAAATTGTTGACTCGACAGCGGGGTGTGAGCGTTTATCATTTTTGGATGCTTATTATGGGTACCATCAGATCCGTCTGTATGGCCTGGACGAAATAAAGACAGCCTTCATCAACCCTTTCGGGTGTTTTTGCTACATCTCCATACCTTTTGGTCTTAAGAATGCCGACGCTACTTTTATGCGCATGATTCAGAAATGTTTACTCGACCAGATCCCTCGGAATATCGAGGCGTACATGGATGATATAGTAGTCAAGTCCCGCAAAGGTTTCGACATACTCGCTGACTTGGCCGAGACATTCGCCAATCTGAGGCGATTCGACATAAAGCTGAATCTGCCAAATATACCTTCGGTGTCCCTGGCGGCAAGTTGCTCGGTTTTCTCGTTTCTGAGCGAGGAATTGATGTTAATCCCAAGAAGATCAGCGCCATTACACAAATGAAGACCCCCGTGTGAGTGCACGACGTTCAGAAGCTCATAGGTTGCTTGGCAGCATTGAGTCGATTCATTTCTCGTCTTGGTGAGAAGGCTCTGCCCTTATATCAGTTGATGAAGAAGTCTGACACATTCGAATGGACTCCTGACTCTGAAGCAGCATTTGTTGAGATCAAAGCCCTGCTCTCCACCCAGCCGGTGCTTGCTGCTCCTGCCAGCAAAGAGCCCTTGCTCCTGAACATCACGGCCACAAATCAGGTCGTCAGTATAGTGCTGACTATCGAGCGAGAACAGGAGGGTAAAGCTTATAAAGTCCAATGGCCAGTTTATTATGTCTTAGAGGTATTGTCCCCCTCAAAGCAAAGATATCCACACTATCAGAAGCTGGTGTATGATATTTACCTGTCAGCAAAGAAGGTGGCACATTATTTCCAAGACCATTCGATCTCAGTCGTCAGTGATGCTCCTTTATCCGAGATTTTCAATAATCACGACGCATCAGGTTGAGTGGCTAAATGGGCAATTGAGCTTGGACACTTTGACATTAGATTCGAGGCAAAGAAGGCAATCAAGTCCCAAGCATTGGCAGATTTCATGGCCGAGCGGACTGAACAGCAACAGCCTATCCAAGTTCACTCGGCGCATTGGACAATGTTCTTCGACGGCTCCAAAATGTTGAATGGGTCCGGTGTTGGTGTTGTTTTGATATCCCCCGGAGGCGACAAGCTCAGCTATCTTGCAAATTCACTTTGATTCCTCCAACAATGAGGCAGAGTATGAAGCACTTTTGTATGGGTTGATCATGGCTATCTCACTCGGCATCAAGCCCCTGATGGTTTATGGCGACTTAGATTTGGTGGTGAATCAAGTGATGAAAGAATGGGATGTTAGAAACACCACTATGACCGGATACTGCAATGCAGTCCGAAAGTTGGAGAAGAAATTTGAAGGCCTGGAACTTCATCATGTTCCCAGACTGAAAAATCAAGCGGCTGATGAGTTGTCCAAGATCGGTTCCACTCAACGGCCTGTCCCCAGCGGGGTGTTCCTGGAGCACTTGCACACTCCTTCGATTCAAGAGGATCCCTTTACCGAAGAGCCCCCACAAGCTTTGAGTTCCTCTGACTCGACTGAAGTCGATGTTCCTGCTGTGATTGACCTGGTCATGGATATTGTAGTTATCATTCCCAACTGGATTGTGCCATACATTGCCTATATACTCAGACAAGAGCTCCCTGAAGACGAAGCAGAGGCTCGACAGATTGTGCGCAGGTACAAGGCTTTCATCGTGATGGGAGATCAGCTATTCAGAGAGAGTGTGACTGGTGTCACCCAGCGCTGCATTTCCCCCGAGGAAGGTCGGATGATTCTAGACGAAATCCACTCGGGAACTTGCGGCCACCATGCGTCTTCAAGGGCGATCGTCGCTAAAGCATACCGAGCTGGTTTTTACTGGCCACGAGCTAATGAGATGGCTAAGGACATCATTGATCACTGTGAGGGCTGCCAGTTTTATGCAAACCTATCACACAAGCCAGCGTCTGCTCTGAAGACAATTCCTCTCGCCTGGCCATTTGTGGTTTGGGGACTCGACATGGTTGGTCCCTTCCGACCCAGAAAAGGAGGATTCACCCACCTGTTGGTAGCAATTGACAAATTCACCAAGTGGATTGAAGCCAAGCTCATCAAGAAGCTGAATTCCCACACGGCGGTCACGTTCATGAGGGAGATCATTGTCCGATATGGCGTTCCGCACAGCATCATCACGGATAACGGCACTAATTTTGACTCGGAAGAATTCAAGAGATTCTGTAACTCCCAAGGCACCCGAGTGGATTACGCTTCCATTGCATATCCTCAAACCAATGGGCAAGTTGAGCGGGCTAATGGTCTCATCCTGCAAGGTCTGAACCCTTGTCTCATGCGCGATTTGGATCATGCCGCCGATGCGTGGGTAACTGAGTTGTCATCTATTTTGTGGGGATTGAGGACAACACCTAATCGTTCGACGGGACGAACTCCTTTCTTCCTTGTCTATGGCACCGAATCCATGTTGCCGAGTGACTTGGCCCACAATTCTCCTCGAGTGGAGCTATATTCTGAGGCTGAAGCTGAACAAGCCAGACAGGATGGGGTAGATCTTCTGGAGGAGGAGCGTGAGATGGCTCTGATCTGGACCACTGCCTATCAGCAAGACCTACGGCGCTTCCATGCAAGGAATGTCTTCCATGAAGGAGATTTGGTGCTCCGAGTGAATCAACACCGACCTCACAAGCTTGCTCCTACATGGGAAGGTCCTTTTTTCGTCACTAAGGTGTTAAACAATGGAGCCTATCACCTGTATAATCTCATGAAATAGATAGATGAGCCACGAGCCTGGAATGCAGACCTGCTCCGGCATTTTTACACTTGAGACAAGAGTTTTATGATGTAATAAGAGTATTTCATCAATGCAATTCGCGTTTCTTTGATTAATACTTCGTCGATTCCAACCATGCAGTTACATTCTTGGGGATACTCCGAGTGATGAGCGATCCTCACACTCAGGGGCTTAGCTGCAGAACATGTTTCGCCTAAGTTAAAACCCTGTCGGGTGGATAGAAGTCCATTCACTCGACAGCCTATTTGCGAATCTGTCTTTGCTTGGGTTCAAAAATATTATTCCAAGTGATGAGCAATCCTCACACTCAGGGGCTTAGCTCCGAAACATGTTTCACCTAAGTTAAACCTCGTCGAGTAGATGGTAATCCATTCACTCGGCAACTTAGATGCGAATCAACATTCGCCTAAGTTCAAAAATACTCCGAGTGATGAGCAATCCTCACACTCAGGGGCTTAGCTGCGAAACACGTTCCGCCTAAGTTGAAAACCTCATCGAGTAGATGGTAATCCATTCACTTGACAACTTAGATGTGAATCGACATTCGCCAAAGTTCAAAAATACTCCGAATGATGAGCAATCCTCACACTCGGGGGCTTGGCTGCGAAACACGTTTTTCCTAAGTTAAAAACCTCATCGAGTGGATAGTAATCCATTCACTCGACAACTTAGCTGCGAGTCGACATTTGCCTAAGTTCAAAAATACTCCAAGTGATGAGCAATCCTCACACTTGGGGGCTTAGCTGTGAAACATGTTTTGCCTAAGTTAAAAACCTCGTCGAGTGGATAGTAATCCATTCACTCGACAACTTAGCTGTGAATTGAAATTCGCCTAAGTTCAAAAATACTCCGAGTGATGAGCGATCCTTACACTCGGGGGGCTTAGCTGCGAAACACGTTTCACCTAAGTTAAAAACCTTGCCGGGTGGATAGTAATCCATTCACTCGACAGCTTAGCTGCGAATCAACATTCGCCTAAGTTCGAAAATACTCCAAGTGATGAGCAATCCTCACACTCGGGGGCTTAGCTGCGAAACACGTTTAGCCTAAGTAAAAAACCTTGTCGGGTGGATGGTAATCCATTCACTCGACAACTTAGCCGTGAATCAACATTCGCCTAAGTTCGAAAATACTCCAAGTGATGAGCAATCCTCACACTCGAGGGCTTAGCTGCGAACACGCTTCGCCTAAGTAAAAAACAAACTCAGTCAAACAGACGATTGAAAGCCAAATACGAACAAAGTCCAAAGGGTAAACCACGGATAAACATTTCGTACAAAAGCAAATGTGCTCAGGCCTAAGGCCTGAATGAAGTTTTACAGGACAAATCCACTCGGCATACCGAGGCAAATTTAACTATTTCTTCCAAAGACAAGCTTTTTAAACAGGAGACGGACTGGCGGGCTCGATGAAAGTGTCCAGGTCGATGCTGTCGGCGATTCTGGTGGCCGCTTCGATGAAGGTTTCCATGAAGTCCTCGAACTGGAGTTTCTTCGTGTTGACCACCTGGAGCTCCTTCAGCCTCTCCTCCCTCACATCCCTATAATGGACCCTGACGAGTGACAACGCCACGTCGGCCCTACAGCGAGCAACAGATTTCTTCCAAGCCTGCACTCGACTGGGAAGTTCATTCAGACGAACCATTATAGAGTTGAGGTCGAGCTGAAGAGTGCCCTCGGGCCATAGCTCCTTGTCGATTCTCTCCATGGCAGATTTCAGTCGGGCGATATAGGCCTGGACGCCTTAGAGTCAGAAGTTGAATCGCAGCATGTTCATCGCCACTTCATCAGCAACTAGTGACTTGGTGGGATCCAGATTGGGCTCAACCTTCTTTGTCTCCTTCTCAAAGTCTTGGCAGAATTTTGTTGAAGAATGGGGAATGGGAGGAGAATCGGTGAACTGCGAACCTCAAAGATTTTACAAAGCTCAGTCGACAAAAACACTCACCGTCGAGCAGAAGATACATGTTCCTCGAGAATTCGCCCAGATGCTTCTCCAGGCCATTACCCCTCTTGGTTAGTTGTTCAGCCTTCTTGACAAGATCTGCATGCTCCTGCTTCAGTTTGGTGTTCTTGTCCTCCAGTTTCTTGGCAGCCGCCAGCTTCCGATCCGCAACTTCAGTCTTCTCCATGGCCGCTCGTTGAGCGTCAGCAAGCGCCTTGTCCTTCTCCTCCAGTGCCTTCTTCATGGAATCTAAAGAAACAACATTGTTGAGTCACGCTTGGAGTCGACAGTTTTCATTGTGTACGTCTGTTAGAGTGAAGAGCACTCGGTTCAAAACATGAAGAGTGAAGGGGAGAATGCAGAAAGTCAGCAGTAATTACCTCCCAAGGTCTTCATCTCAGCACGCACTCGCTCCAGGGCGTTGTTGGCGACCGCCAGATCCACCTGCAACCGGTTCCTCTCATGTTCCACGTCCTTGTACTGCGTCCCAAGTTTGCAAGCTGTCTAGAACCAACAAAAGGCAGGAATTCAATCGGCAAGTGGTTCCTAGACGGTCGACTGAGTTATGAACACCGGCGAATGACTATCTTGCAACCTTGGAACAACCAAAGAAGAATTCAATCAAAAAGTCCACTCGACATGTCGAGTGGCCCTGGCGCTCCGCACGTCGTAAACAAATTTACAATTGTCTCTATTAAGACCCATGTCGATGCAAGCACTCGACAGCGGTCTTGGGGACTACACCCAGTGGGTGCACTAAGAGTGCCCCCACTGAGACGGTTAATTCTCGATCCGTCGAGTAACTCGTCAGAAAAAAAACACTCGACATGTCAAGTGACCCTAGTACCACGCGTACGATAAGTTTTCAAGCCTACTGTTTATCGTCTGCGATGAACAATAGCCTCGGGGACTACACCCAGTGGGTGCGCTAAGAGCACCCCCACTGAGACGGTTAACTCTCGATCCGTCGAGTAACTCGTCAGAAAATACACTCGACAAGGTCAGCCCTGTCACGACACTCGACCTATCGAGTGACGTGCCTCCCTACTCTATGAAGTGCAGTCTATCCTTATGCAGCGTCATATCATGGTTTGCCAATAATATTCATGAAACCTGCAAGGTAGCTACGGAGTGGGGTGATTCAAAGGCAAAATGTATCCCGTATACAACAAACTCTAAGACCCCTGCCGATGCAAGCACTCGGCAGCGGTCTCGGGGACTACACTCAATGGGTGCGCTAAGAGCACCCCCACTGAGACAGTTAACTTTTGATCCGTCGAGTAACTCATCAGAAAATACACTCGACAAGGTCAGCCCAGTCGTGACACTCGACCCGTCGAGTGACGCACCCCCCCTACTCTATGAAGTGCAGTCTATCCTTATGCAGCATCATATCATGGTTTGCCAATAATATCCATGAAACCTGCACGGTAGCTACGGAGTGGTGTAATTCAAGGCGAAGTGTATCATGTATACAACAGACTCTAAGACCCTTGCCGATGCAAGCACACGACAGCGGTCTCAAGGACTACACCCAGTGGGTGCGCTAAGAGCGCCCCCACTGAGACGGTTAACTCTCGATCCGTCGAGCAACTCGTTAGAAAGTACACTCGACATGTCGAGTGACCATAGTACCACGCGTACTAGCAATCCCAGTCCTACTCGACTACGATCTGATCTATTTGAGTGGAGAAAGCTCAAACATTCTCCAGCAATCACCCACTGGGTGTACAGGAATTCAAGCAACAATGGACTTACAATCGAACTTACTCAGACATTGGTGCGGAGGACTGCGTGTTGGAAATATGCCCTAGAGGCAATAATAAAATGGTTATTATTGTATTTCCTTGTTCATGATAATTGTCTATTGTTCATGCTATAATTGTGTTAATCGGAAACCGTAATACATGTGTGAATACATAGACCACAACATGTCCCTAGTGAGCCTCTAGTTGACTAGCTCGTTGATCAATAGATGGTCATGGTTTCATGACCATGGACATTGGATGTCGTTGATAACGGGATCACATCATTAGGAGAATGATGTGACGGACAAGACCCAATCCTAAGCATAGCACAAGATCGTGTAGTTCGTTTGCTAAAGCTTTTCATTGTCAAGTATCGTTTCCTTAGACCATGAGATTGTCCAACTCCTGGATACCGTAGGAATGCTTTGGGTGTGCCAAACTTCACAACGTAACTGGGTGGCTATAAAGGTGCATTACGGGTCTCTCCAAAAGTGTCTGTTGGGTTGGCACGAATCGAGACTGGGATTTGTCACTCCGTGTGACGGAGAGGTATCTCTGGGCCCACTCGGTAAGACATCATCATAATGAGCTCAATGTGACTAAGGAGTTGGCCACGGGATGATGTATTACGGAACAAGTAAAGAGACTTGCCGGTAACAAGATTGAACAAGGTATAGAGATACCAACGATCGAATCTCGGGCAAGTATCATACCGATAGACAAAGGGAATTGTATACGGGATTGATTGAATCCCTGACATCATGGTTCTCCGATGAGATCATCGTGGAGCATGTGGGAGCCAACATGGGTATCCAGATCCCTCTGTTGGTTATTGACCGGAGAGGTGTCTCGGTCATGTCTACATCTCCCCCGAACCCGTAGGGTCTACACACTTAAGGTTCGATGATGCTAGGGTTATAGGGAAATGGTATAGGTGATTACCGAAGGTTGTTTGGAGTCCCTGATGAGATCCTGGACGTCACGAGGAGCTCCGGAATGGTCTGGAGGTAAAGATTGATATATAGGAAGTCCAGTTTTGGTCATCGGAAAGTTTTCGGGCTCATCGGTAGTGTACCGGGAGTGTCGGGAGGGTGCCGGAGGACCCCGGGAGGGGTGTGACGACCAAAGGACTTTGTGGGCCCTTAGAGGAGGTGTGCCAGCCCTTTTTGGGCTGTCCAAGACCTACTAGAAAGGCCTATCCGGCTGGAGATCTAGAGATAAAGGGCAAAGGGTTTTTAAAAGAGGAGATCCACCTCCCTTGTGGGAGGTGGACTCTATCCCCACTTCGGCCGAAGCCCTCCTCTTTGGAGGAGGGTCCAAGGCGGCCCTCCCTCTCCCTCCTCCTATATATACTTGAGGTTTTGGCCTTTGAGAATGGTTCTGAACTCTCTCTCTCTCACGGCAAAGCCCTACCTCTCTTCTTCCTCCTCCGCAGCGCTTAGGCGAAGCCCTGCCGGAATACCTTGCTACTCCACCACCACCACGTCGTCGTGCTGCTGTTGGAGCCCTTCCCCAATCTCTCCTTCCTCCTTGCTGGATCAAGGCATAGGAGACGTCACCGGGCTGCACGTGTGTTGAACGCGGAGGCACCGTTGTTCGGCGCTTAGATCGGAATCCACCGCGATCTGAATCCCTGCGAGTACGACTCCATCAACCGCGTTCTTGTAACGCTTCCGCTTAGCGATCTTCAAAGATATGAAGATGCAATCTCTCCCCACTCATTGGTGGTTTCTCCATGGATAGATCTTGGTGATCGTAGGAAATTTTTTGATTTAATACTACGTCTCCCAACAGTGGCATCATGAGCTAGGTCTATGCGTAGAATCTATGCACGAGTCGAACACAAGTTGTTGTGGGCGTCGATTTTGTTAATTTGCTTAGCAGTACTAGTCTTATATTGATTCGGCGGTATTGTGGGATGAAGCGGCCCGGGCCTACTTTACACATACGCTTACGTGAGACTGGTTCCACCGCCTGATTTGCACTTGTTGCATAAGGTGGCTAGCGGGTGTCTGTCTCTCCCACCTTAGTCGGATTGGATTCGATGAAAAGGGTCCTTATGAAGGGTAAATAGCAATTGGCATATCACATTGTGGTTTTGGCGTAGGTAAGAAATGTTCTTGGTAGTAACCTATAGCAGCCACGTAAAAAACTTGCAACTACAAATTAGAGGACGTCTAACTTCTTTTTGCAGCATATGCCTTGTGATGTGATATGGCAAAAGGATGTGATGTGATGCATTGTGATGTATGAGATTGATCATGTTCTTGTAATAGGATTCACGACTTGCATGTCGATGAGTATGACAACCGGCAGGAGCCATAGGAGTTGTCTTATTTTATTGTATGACCTGCGTGTCAATCATAAACGCCATGTAATTACTTTACTTTATTGGTAAACGTTAGCCATAGTAGTAGAAGTAATAGTTGGCGAGACAACTTCATGAAGACACGTTGATGGAGATCATGATGATGGAGATCATGGTGTCGTGCCGGTGACAGTGATGATCATGGTGCCCCGAAGATGGAGATCAAAGGAGCAAGATGACATTGGCCATATCATGTCACTATATTGATTGCATGTGATGGTTATCATGTTTACATCTCATTTTCTTAGAACGACGGTAGTAAATAAAATGATCTCTCAATAAAATTTCAAGAAAAGTGTTCACCCTAAGTGTGCACCGTTGCTAAGGATCATTGTTCCGAAGCACCACGTGATGATCAGGTGTGATAGGCTCTAACGTTCGCATACAATGGGTGTAAGCCAGATTTACACACGTGGAACACTTAGGTTGACTTGACGAGCCTAGCATGTACAGACATGGCCTCGGAACATGGAATACCGAAAGGTCGAACATGAGTCGTATAGAAGATACGATCAACATGGAGATGTTCACCATGGATGACTAGTCCGTCTCACGTGATGATCGGACACGGGCTAGTTGACATGGATCATGTGTCACTTGGATGACTAGAGAGATGTCTATCTAAGTGGGAGTTCATTAAATAATTTGATTATGTGAAATTAATTATCATGAACTTGGTCTAAAATTATCTTTACAATCTATATTGTAGATCCAATGGCCAACGCGAATGTCACCCTAAACTTCAACGCGTTCCTAGAGAAAACCAAGCTGACAGATGATGGAAGCAACTATGCGGACTGGGTCCGTGGCTTGAGGATCATCCTCATAGCTTCCAAGAAATTATATGTCCTTGATGCACCACTAGGTGACCCACCCCTTCTCCTAGCAGAGCAAGACGTTGCGAACGCTTGGCATTGTCGCTGCGATGATTACTCCCTTGTTCAGTGTGGCATGCTTTACAGTTTAGAACCGGGGCTCCAAAAGCGTTTTGAGCAACACAGAGCATATGAGATGTTCCAAGAGCTGAAACTGGTTTTCCAAGCTCATGCCTGGGTCAAGAGATATGATGTCTCCGACAAGTTCTTCAGCTGTAAGATGGAGGAGAATAGTTCTATCAGTGAGCACATCCTCAAGATGTCTGGGCTACACAACCGCTTGACTCAGCTGGGAGTTAATCTCCCGGATGACTCGGTCGTTGACAGAATCCTCCAGTCGCTTCCACCTAGCTACAAGAGCTTTGTGATGAACTACAACATGCAAGGGATGGAGAAGTCCATTCCTGAGTTGTACTCAATGCTGAAATCAGCAGAGGTCGAGATCAAAAAGGAGCATCAAGTGTTGATGGTGAATAAGACCACTAGTTTCAAGAAAGGCAAGGGTAAGAAGAACTTCAAGAAGGAGGGCAAAGCTATTGCCGCGCCCGGTAAGCAAGTTGCCGGGAAGAAGAAGAACAAGAATGGACCCAAACCTGAGACTGAGTGTTTTTATTGCAAGGGTACCGGTCACTGGAAGCGGAACTGCCCCAAGTACTTAGCGGATAAGAAGGATGGCAACATTAAAGGTATATGTTATATACTTGTTATTGATGTGTACCTAACCAGCGCTCGTAGTAGCTCCTGGGTATTTGATACCGGTGCAGTTGCTCACATTTGTAACTCCAAGAAGGAGCTGCGGAATAAGCGGAGGCTGGCAAAGGACGAGGTGACGATGCGCATCGGGAATGGTTCCAAGGTCGATGTGATCGCCGTCAGCACGCTACCTCTACATCTACCTTCGGGATTAGTGTTAAACCGTAATAATTGTTATTTAGTACCAGCTTTGAGCATGATCATTGTATCTGGATCTCGCTTGATGCGAGATGGCTACTCATTTAAATCTGAGAATAATGGTTGTTCTATTTATATGAGAGAAATGTTTTATGGTCATGCCCCGCTGGTCAATGGTTTATTTTTGATGAATCTCGAACGTGATGTTACACATGTCCATAGTGTGAGTACCAAAAGTGTAAAGTTGATAACGATAATCCCACTTACATGTGGCACTGCCGCCTTGGTCATATTGGTGTCAAACGCATGAAGAAGCTCCATACTGATGGACTTTTGGAGTCTCTTGATTTCGAATCATTTGACACGTGCGAACCATGCCTCATGGGCAAGATGACCAAGACTCCGTTCTCCGGAACAATGGAGCAAGCAACTGACTTGTTGGAAATAATACATACCGATGTATGCGATCCAATGAGTGTCGAGGCTCGTGGTGTCTACCATTATGTTCTCACCCTCACTGATGACATGAGTAGATATGGGTATGTCTACTTAATGAATCATAAGTCTGAAACTTTTGAAAGGTTCAAGGAATTTCAGAGTGAGGTAGAGAATCAACGTGATAGGAAAATAAAGTGCCTATGATCTGATCGTGGCGGAGAATATTTAAGTCACGAGTTTGGCTTGCACCTAAGGAAATGTGGAATTGTTTCACAACTCATGCCGCCTGGCACACCTTAGCGAAATGGTGTGTCTGAACGTCATAGTCGCACTCTATTAGATATGGTACGATCTATGATGTCTCTTACCGACTTACTGCTATCATTTTGGGGATATGCTTTAGAGACTGTCGCATTCACTTTAAATAGGGCACCGTCAAAATCCGTTGAGACGACACCGTATGAATTATGGTTTGGAAAGAAACCTAAGCTGTCGTTTCTAAAAGTTTGGGGATGCGATGCTTATGTGAAGAAACTTCAACCTGAGAAGCTCGAACCCAAAGCAGAAAAGTGCGTCTTCATAGGATATCCCAAAGAGACCATTGGGTATACCTTCTATCTACGATCCGAGGGCAAAGTCTTTGTTGCCAAGAATGGATCCTTTCTCGAGAAAGAGTTTCTCTCGGAAGAAGTAAGTGGGAGTAAAATAGAACTTGATGAGGTAATTGTACCTCCACTCGAACCGGAGAGTAGCGCAGCACACGAAGTTGTTTCTATGGAGCCTACACCGGCTGGAGAGGAAGTTAATGATGATGATCATGAAACTTCAGATCAAGTTACTATTGAACGTCGAAGGTCCACTAGGACACGTTCCACACCAGAGTGGAACGGCAACCCTGTCCTAGAGATCATGTTGTTAGAAAACGGTGAACCTTTGAACTATGAAGAAGCGATGGCGGGCCCAGATTCCAACAAATGGCTTGAAGCCATGAAATCCGAGATAGGATCCATGTATGAGAACAAAGTGTGGACTTTGGTGGACTTGCCTGATGATAAGCGAGCCATTGAAAATAAATGGATCTTTAAGAAGAAGACTGATGCGGATGGTAATGTGACCGTCTATAAGGCTCGGCTTGTCACTAAGCGTTATCGACAAGTTTAAGAAGTTGACTACGATGAGACTTTCTCACCCGTAGCGATGCTGAAGTCTGTCCGAATCATGTTAGAAATTGCCGCATTTTATGATTATGAGATCTGGCAAATGGATGTCAAAACGGCATTCCTTAATGGCTTCCTCAAGGAAGAACTGTATATGATGCAGCCGGAAGGTTTTGTCGATCCTAAAGATGCTAACAAGGTATGCAAGCTCTAGCGCTCCATCTATGGGCTGGTGCAAGCATCTCGGAGTTGGAACATTCGCTTTAATGAAGTGATTAAAGCGTTTGGATTTGTACACGTTTATGGAGAACCCTGTATTTACAAGAAAGTGAGTGGGAGCTCTGTAGCATTTCTCGTATTATATGTGGATGACATACTGATAATGGGAAATGATATAGAACTCTTGGAAAGTAAAGGCCTACTTGAATAAGTGTTTTTCAATGAAGGACCTTGGAGAAGCTGCTTGCATATTAGGTATTAAGATCTATAGAGATAGATCGAGATGCCTCATAGGTCTTTCACAAAGCACATACCTTGAAAAGATATTGAAGAAGTTCAATATGGATCAGTCCAAGAAGGGGTTCTTGCCTGTGTTACAAGGTGTGAGATTGAGTACGACTCAATGCCCGACCACGGTAAAGGATAGAGAAGAGATGAGTGTCATCCCCTATGCTTCAGCCATAGGCTCTATTATGTATGCCATGTTGTGCACCAGACCTGATGTGAACCTTGCCATAAGTTTGGTAGGGAGGTACCAAAGTGATCGCAGAGCGGAACACTGGACAGCGGTCAAGAATATCCTGAAGTACCTGAAAAGGACAAAGGACATGTTTCTCGTATATGGAGGTGCCGAAGAGCTCGTCGTAAAGGGTTACATCAATGCTAGCTTCAACACAGATCCGGACGACTCCAAGTCGCAAACCGGATACGTGTATGTTTTGAACGGAGGGGCAGTCAGCTGGTGCAGCAGCAAGCAAAGCGTCGAGGTGGCATCTACATGTGAAGCGGATTACATAGCTGCTTCGGAAGCAGCAAAGGAAGGAGTCTGGATGAAGGAGTTCATGTTGGAAATATGCCCTAGAGGCAATAATAAATTAGTTATTATCATATTTCCTTGTTCATGATAATCGTTTATTATCCATGCTATAACTGTATTGATCGGAGACTTAAATGCATGTGTGGATACATAGACAAAACCATGTCCCTAGTATGCCTCTAATGGACTAGCTCGTTGATCAAAGGATGGTTAAGGTTTCCTAGCCATGGACATGAGATGTCATTTGATAACGGGATCACATCATTAGGAGAATGATGTGATGGATAAGACCCAAACTACAAACATAGCATATGATCGTGTCAGTTTATTGCTACTGTTTTCTGCATGTCAAGTATATGTTCCTATGACCATGAGATCATGCAACTCACGGATATCGGAGGAGTGCCTTGTGTGTATCAAACGTCGCAACGTAACTGGGTGACTATAAAGGTGCTCTACAGGTATCTCCGATGGTGTTTGTTGAGTTGGCATGGATCGAGACTGGGATTTGTTACTCCGTGTGACGGAGAGGTATCTCAGGGCCCACTCGGTAATACAACATCACAACAAGCCTTGCAAGCAATGTGGCTAAGTGTTAGTCACGGGATCTTGTATTACGGAACGAGTAAAGAGACTTGCCAGTAACGAGGTTGAACTAGGTATGGAGATACCGACGATCGAATCTCGGGCAAGTAACATACCGAAGAACAAAGGGGACGTTATACGGGATTAACTGAATCCTTGACATAGAGGTTCGACCGATAAAGATCTTCGTAGAATATGTAGGAACCAATGTGGACGTCCAGGTCCCGCCATTGGTTATTGACCGTAGAGGTGTCTCGGTCATGTCTACATAGTTCTCGAACCCGCAGGGTCTGCACACTTAAGGTTCGGTGACGTTTCGTTAGTGTAGAGTTATGTATGGTGGTGACCGAAGGTTGTTCGGAGTCCCGGATGAGATCCCGGACGTCACGAGGAGCTCCGGAATGGTCCGGAGGTAAAGATTCATATATAGGAAGTCCCAGTTTGGTTTCCGGAAAAGTTTCGGGCTCATCGGTAGTGTACCGGGAGTGCCGGTAGTGTACCAGGAGTGCCGGTAGTGTACCGGGAGACCTTCGGGAGGGGTACTTCGACCCCAAGAGGTCCATGGGCTGTGGGAGAATAATAACCAGCCCTTATTGGGCTGGGAAAACAGCCACAAAGGCCCATGGCGCAGGAGAGAAAGTCCTAAAGCAAAAAGTGGAAAATCAGCCAATAGGAGGCAATCCTACTCCAACTAGGATTGGAGGTGAAGTAGGATTGCTCCCACCTCCTATTTCGGCCGACCCAAAGGCCTTGGCTGCCTCTCCTCTCCTCTCCTCCTATATATACTAGTGGATTGGGTGGTTTTTGGACAGAATTTCCGGCCACGTGCTACCCGTTTCACCGGTGCACAGTTTCTCCTCTAGATCGGATTTCTGCAGCGCTTAGGCGAAGCCCTGCCGGAATTGCTCCACCACCACCATCACCGGAGCGCCGTCACGCTGCCGGTGAACTCTCTCTCCTCTCCACCTCCTCTTGCTGGATCAAGATGGTGGAGATCGTCATCAAGCTGCACGTGTGCTGAACGCGGAGGTGCCGTCCGTTCGGCGCTAGATCGGAAGGACCGTGATCAAGATCGCGAGACGGTTCGTGATGTGATCACGGAACGGATCGTGATGAGTTCGCGGGACAGATCGTGATCAAGATCGTGAGACGGATCGTGATGAGTTCACGGGACGGATCATGATGTGTTCACGGGACGGATCGTGATTGGATCGCGGGACGGATCGTGATGAGATCGCGGGACGCTCGGCGATTTGGATCGCGAAGATGTTCGACTACACCAACCGCGTTTCTTAACGCTTCCCGCTTAGCGATCTACAAGGGTATGTAGATCCACTCTCCCTCTCGTAGATGCTCATCACCATGGATAGGTTTGCGTGTGCGTAGGAAAATTTTTGTTTCCCATGCGACGTTCCCCAACAGTGGCATCATGAGCTAGGTTGATGGTTCGATGAGATCTCGAGTAGAACACAAAAGGTTTGTGGGCGTTGATGCTTAGATTGCTTCCTCCCTTGGTCGGATTTTGGTTCAGCGGTATTGTGAGATGAAGCGGCCCGGACCAACATTACTCGTACGCTTACGAGAGACCGGTTCCTGCGATGCAACTTGTTGCTTAGCTGGCTTGCGGGTGACAGTTTCTCTTACTCTAGTTGGATCGGATCCGACAAAGGCGGTCCTTGAGAAGGTTGAAAAGCAAACTAGTGTATCACCGTTGTGGTTTTGCGTAGGTGAGAATTGTTCTTGCTAGATACCCGTAGCAGCCACGTAAAACATGCAACAACAATTAGAGGACGTCTAACTTGTTTTTGCAGGGTATGTTGTGATATGATATGGCCAATTACATGATGAGATATATGTGATGTATGAGATGATCATGTGATGTATAGATTATCACGACTTGCATGTCGGTGATTACGGCAACCGGCAGGAGCCATAGGGTTGTCTTTAATTATTGTATGACCTGCGTGTCAATCATTAAAGCGCTATGTAATGCTTTACTTTATCGCTACGGTAGCAATAGTAGTAGAAGCATGCAGGGCGTGACAACCCCGATGGCGACACGTTGATGGAGATCATGGTGTCGTGCCGGTGACGATGGAGATCATGCCGGTGTTTCGAAGATGGAGATCTTAAACACAAGTTGATGGCCATATCATGTCACTTATGAATTGCATGAGATGTTAATCCTTTTATGCACCTTGTTTTGCTTAGGACGACGGTAGCATTATAAGGTGATCCCTCACTTAATTTCAAGATAAATTGTGTTCTCCCCAAGTGTGCACCGTTGCGAAAGTTCGTCGTGTTGAGACACCACGTGATGATCGGGTGTGATAGACTCTACGTTCACATACAACGGGTGCAAGACAGATTTGCACATGCGGAACACTCGGGTTAAACTTGACGAGCCTAGCATGTACAGACATGGCCTCGGAACACGAGAGACCGAAAGGTCGAACATGAGTCATATAGTAGATATGATCAACATAATGATGTTCACCATTGCAGCCACCTCAACTCACGTGATGATCGGACTTGAGTTGGTGAATTTGGATCATGTATCACTCGAATGATCGGAGGGATGTCAATTTGAGTGGGAGTTCTTAAGTAATATGATTAATTGAACTCATTATCATGAACATAGTCAGTAGTGTCTTTGCAAATTATGTTGTAGATTACTAGCTCGCACTGTAGCTCCCGTGTGTTTTTATATGTTCCTAGAGAAATAGAGTTGAAAGATGATGGTAGCAATATTGCGGACTGGGTCCGTGATATGAGGATTGTCCTCATTGCTGCACAGAAGGCTTATGTCCTTAATGCACCGTTCGGTACGCCACCCCCTCTAGCGTCGTCTGTAGATGTTGTGAACATCTGACAGGCACGTTCTGATGACTACTTGATAGTTTAGTGCGTCATGCATTACGACTTAGAATTGAGGCTCCAAGACGTTTTGAACGTCACGGAACATACGAGATGTTCTAAGAGCTGAGATTGTGATCTCAGGCTCGTGCCCGTGTTATGAGATATGAGATCTCAAACAAAGATTCTTTGCTTGCAAGACGAAAGAGAATAGCTCAATAGTTGAGCATGTGCTTAGATTGTCTAGGTGCCACAATCGCTTGAATCGAGTGGGAGTTGATCTTCCAGATAAGATAGTGATTGATATAGTTCTCCAAGTCACTATCACTAAGCTACTAGAACTTGGTGATGAACTATAAATTGCCAGGGATAGAAATGATTCCTGAGCTTCTCGCGATGTTTTGACACCGCGAAGGTAGAAGTCAAAAAGGAGCATCAAAGTGTTGATGGTTAGTAAAAACCACTAGTTTCGAGAAGGGCAAGGGCAAGTAGGGAAACTTCATGGATGGCAAGTCAGTTGCTGCTCCAGTGAAGCAGCCCAAAGTTGAACCTAAACCCGAGACTGAGTGCTTCCATTATGAGGAGAACGGTCACTGAAGCGGAACAACCCTGGATACATGGTAGATAAGAAGGCTGGCTAAGTCGACAGAAGTATATTTGATATGCATGTTATTGATGTGTACCTTGCTAGTACTCCTATTAGCACCTGGGTATTGGATACCGGTTCGGTTGCTCGAAATAAAAGCTACGGAATAAATGGAGAACTAGCTAAGTGTGAGGTGACGATGTGTGTTGGAAATGTTTCCAAGGTTGATATGATCAAACATCGCACGCTCTCTCTACCTTCGGGATTAGTGACGAACCTAAATTTTATTTGGTGTTTTGCATTGAAGCATGAACGTGATTAGATCATGTTTATTGCAACACGGTTATTCATTCAAGTTAGAGAATAATGGTTATTCTGCTTACATGAATAAATACCTTCAATGGTCATGCACCTAGTAAGTGTGGTTCATTGAATCTTGATCATAGTAATACACATGTTCATAACAATGATGCCAAAAGATGCAAAGTTAATAATGATAGTACCACATACTTGTGGCACTGCCGCTAAATGTCATATTGGTATAAAGCGCATGAAGAAACTCCATGTTGATGGATCTTTGGACTCATTCGATTTTGAATCGGTTGAGACATGCGGACCATGCCTTTTGGTAAGATGACTAAACCCCGTTTTCTGGCTTGATGAAACGGGCAAGTGACTTATTGGAAACAATGCATGTTGATGTATACGATCCAATGAGTGTTTATAGCTTGCAGTGAATATCATTGTTTTCTTACCTTCACTGATGATTTGAGTAGATATAGTGTATATTTACTTAATGAAACACAAGTCTGAATTGTTTGAAAGGTTCAAAGCAAAGTTCAGAGTGAAGTTTAAAGATCATCGTGACAAGAAGATAAAAATTTCTGCGATATGATTGTGGAGGTGAATATCTGGGTTACGAGTTTGGCATACAAATTTAGACAATGTGAAAGTTGTTTCACAACTCACGCCACCTGGAACACCATAGTGTGATGGTGTGTCCGAACGTCGTAGTCATGCCTTATTTGATATAGCACAAACTATGATGTCTCTTATCGTTTTAATACTATCGTTTTAGGGTTATGCATTAGAGACAACCGCATTCACTTTAAAATAGGGCACCATCTAAATCCGTTGAGATGACACCGTGTGAATTATGGTTTGATAGAAACCTAAAGCTGTCATTTCTTGATGTTTGGGGCTGCGAAGCTTGTGTGGAAAATGTTTTCACCTAATGAGCTCAAACCCAAAGCGGACAAATGCATCTTCATAGAATACGCCAAGAACAGTTGGGTATACCTTCTATCTCAGATCCGAGTGCAAAGTGTTTGTTGCTGGAATGGATCCTTTCCTGAGAAAAGGTTTCCCTCGAAAGAATTGAGTGGGAGGAAGATAGAACTTGATGAGGTTATTGAACCTTGTTTCAATCAGAGTAGCGCAGCGCAGAAAGTTGTTTCTGTGATGCTTATGTTAGTTGAAGAAAGAAGTTAATGATGATGATCATGAAGCTTCGGATCAAGTTACTATCGAACCTCGTAGGTCGACAAGGACGTGTACTGCTCTTGAGTGGTACAACAACCCTGTCTTAAAGGTCATGTTGTTGGACAGCGATGAACCTACGAGCTATGGAGAAGCGATGATGGGCCCGGATTCCGACAAATGGATGAGACCATGAAATCCGAGATAGGATCCATGTATGAAAACCAAGTATAGACTTTGGTAGACTTGCTCGTTGGACGGCAGGTCGTTGAGTACAAATGGATCTTTAAAAATGAAGACAGACGCTGTAAATATCACCATTTGTAAAGCTCGACTTGTTGCAAAGTTGTTTGTGACAAGTTCAAGGAGTTGACTACGATGAGATTTTCTCACTCGTAGTGGTGCTAAAGTCTGTTGGAATTATGTTAGCAGTTGCTGCGTTTTCAATTATGAAATCTGACAGATGGATGTCAAAACATCATTTCCTTAACGGTTTACTTGAGGAAAGGTTGTATGTGATACAACCAGAAGGTTTTGTCAGTCCTAAGGATGCTAAAAGGTGTGCAAGCTTTGGTGATCCTTCCATGGACTGAAGCAAGCATCTCGGAGTTGGAATATACACTTTGATGAGGTGATCAAAGTTTTTGATGTTTATACAAAGTTTACGAGAAACTTGTATTTGCAATAAAGTGAGTGGGAGCACTATAGAGTTTCTGATAAGTATATGTGGTTGACATATTGTTGATCGGAAATAATGTAGAATTTCTGGAAGGCATAAAAGGTTGTTTGAAAAGTATTTTTCTAAGGAAGACCTGGATAAAGCTACCTAATTGTTGAGCATCAAAATCTATAGAGATAGATCAAGATGCTTGATGAGACTTTCAATGAGTGCATACCTTGACAAGATTTTGAAAGAGTTCAAAATGGATCAGCCAGAGAAATAGTTCTCGTCTGATTTGTAAGGTGTGAAGTTGAGTGAGACTCAAAGCTCGACAACGGTAGAAGAAAGAGAAAGGATGAATGTCGTCCCCTATGCCTTAGCCATAGGCTCTATATTATGCCATGCTGTGTACCGCACCTATGTGTGCCTTGCCACGAGTCTGTCAAGGGGTACAAGAGTGGTCCAGGAGTGGATCACTGGACAGCGGTCGGAATTATCCTTAGTAACCAGAGGACTAAGGAAATGTTTCTTGATTATGGAGGTGATAAAGAGTTCGTCGTAAAGAGTTACGTCGATGCAAGCTTTAACACCTATCCGGATGACTAGTAGTAGCAATCTGGATACGTATAGTGGAGCAGCCATTTGGAAATAGTACCAAGTGGAGTGTGGTAGCAGTGATTACGGTTTGACATAGAGATTTGCAAAGTACACACGGATCTGAATATCGCAGACCCGTTGTCTATAAGACCTCTCTCACATGCAAAGCATGATCGAGCCCCAAAACTCATTGGGTGTTAGATTCATAACAATGCGAATCACATGGTGATGTGAACTAGATTATTGACTCTAGTGCAAGTGGGAGACTGTTGGAAATATGCCCTAGAGGCAATAATAAATTAGTTATTATCATATTTCCTTGTTCATGATAATCGTTTATTATCCATGCTATAACTGTATTGATCGGAGACTTAAATGCATGTGTGGATACATAGACAAAACCATGTCCCTAGTATGCCTCTAATGGACTAGCTCGTTGATCAAAGGATGGTTAAGGTTTCCTAGCCATGGACATGAGATGTCATTTGATAACGGGATCACATCATTAGGAGAATGATGTGATGGATAAGACCCAAACTACAAACATAGCATATGATCGTGTCAGTTTATTGCTACTGTTTTCTGCATGTCAAGTATATGTTCCTATGACCATGAGATCATGCAACTCACGGATATCGGAGGAGTGCCTTGTGTGTATCAAACGTCGCAACGTAACTGGGTGACTATAAAGGTGCTCTACAGGTATCTCCGATGGTGTTTGTTGAGTTGGCATGGATCGAGACTGGGATTTGTTACTCCGTGTGACGGAGAGGTATCTCAGGGCCCACTCGGTAATACAACATCACAACAAGCCTTGCAAGCAATGTGGCTAAGTGTTAGTCACGGGATCTTGTATTACGGAACGAGTAAAGAGACTTGCCAGTAACGAGGTTGAACTAGGTATGGAGATACCGACGATCGAATCTCGGGCAAGTAACATACCGAAGAACAAAGGGGACGTTATACGGGATTAACTGAATCCTTGACATAGAGGTTCGACCGATAAAGATCTTCGTAGAATATGTAGGAACCAATGTGGACGTCCAGGTCCCGCCATTGGTTATTGACCGTAGAGGTGTCTCGGTCATGTCTACATAGTTCTCGAACCCGCAGGGTCTGCACACTTAAGGTTCGGTGACGTTTCGTTAGTGTAGAGTTATGTATGGTGGTGACCGAAGGTTGTTCGGAGTCCCGGATGAGATCCCGGACGTCACGAGGAGCTCCGGAATGGTCCGGAGGTAAAGATTCATATATAGGAAGTCCCAGTTTGGTTTCCGGAAAAGTTTCGGGCTCATCGGTAGTGTACCGGGAGTGCCGGTAGTGTACCAGGAGTGCCGGTAGTGTACCGGGAGACCTTCGGGAGGGGTACTTCGACCCCAAGAGGTCCATGGGCTGTGGGAGAATAATAACCAGCCCTTATTGGGCTGGGAAAACAGCCACAAAGGCCCATGGCGCAGGAGAGAAAGTCCTAAAGCAAAAAGTGGAAAATCAGCCAATAGGAGGCAATCCTACTCCAACTAGGATTGGAGGTGAAGTAGGATTGCTCCCACCTCCTATTTCGGCCGACCCAAAGGCCTTGGCTGCCTCTCCTCTCCTCTCCTCCTATATATACTAGTGGATTGGGTGGTTTTTGGACAGAATTTCCGGCCACGTGCTACCCGTTTCACCGGTGCACAGTTTCTCCTCTAGATCGGATTTCTGCAGCGCTTAGGCGAAGCCCTGCCGGAATTGCTCCACCACCACCATCACCGGAGCGCCGTCACGCTGCCGGTGAACTCTCTCTCCTCTCCACCTCCTCTTGCTGGATCAAGATGGTGGAGATCGTCATCAAGCTGCACGTGTGCTGAACGCGGAGGTGCCGTCCGTTCGGCGCTAGATCGGAAGGACCGTGATCAAGATCGCGAGACGGTTCGTGATGTGATCACGGAACGGATCGTGATGAGTTCGCGGGACAGATCGTGATCAAGATCGTGAGACGGATCGTGATGAGTTCACGGGACGGATCATGATGTGTTCACGGGACGGATCGTGATTGGATCGCGGGACGGATCGTGATGAGATCGCGGGACGCTCGGCGATTTGGATCGCGAAGATGTTCGACTACACCAACCGCGTTTCTTAACGCTTCCCGCTTAGCGATCTACAAGGGTATGTAGATCCACTCTCCCTCTCGTAGATGCTCATCACCATGGATAGGTTTGCGTGTGCGTAGGAAAATTTTTGTTTCCCATGCGACGTTCCCCAACAGTTCATCACTGACCTAGGAGTAATTCCAAGTGCGTCGGGCCTGATGACTCTATTCTATGACAACACTGGAGCTATTGCCCTTGCAAAGGAGCCCAGGTTACACAAGAAGACAAGACACATCAAGCGCCGCTTCAACTCCATCCGTGATTACATTCAGGAGGGAAATATAGATATTTGTAAAGTGCATACGGATCTGAATGCTGCAGATCCGTTGACTAAACCTCTCTCACGAGCAAAACATGATCAACACCAGAATGCTATGGGTGGACGATTCATCACAATGTAACTAGATTATTGACTCTAGTGCAAGTGGGAGACTGTTGGAAATATGCCCTAGAGGCAATAATAAAATGGTTATTATTGTATTTCCTTGTTCATGATAATTGTCTATTGTTCATGCTATAATTGTGTTAACCGGAAACCGTAATACATGTGTGAATACATAGACCACAACATGTCCCTAGTGAGCCTCTAGTTGACTAGCTCGTTGATCAATAGATGGTCACGGTTTCATGACCATGGACATTGGATGTCGTTGATAACGGGATCACATCATTAGGAGAATGATGTGATGGACAAGACCCAATCCTAAGCATAGCACAAGATCGTGTAGTTCGTTTGCTAAAGCTTTTCAATGTCAAGTATCGTTTCCTTAGACCATGAGATTGTGCAACTCCCGGATACCATAGGAATGTTTTGGGTGTGCCAAACATCACAACGTAACTGGGTGGCTATAAAGGTGCACTACAGGTATCTCCGAAAGTTTCTGTTGGGTTGGCACGAATCGAGACTGGGATTTGTCACTCCGTGTGACGGAGACGTATCTCTGGGCCCACTCGGTAAGACATCATCATAATGAGCTCAATGTGACTAAGGAGTTAGCCACGGGATGATGTATTACGGAACGAGTAAAGAGACTTGCCGGTAACGAGATTGAACAAGGTATAGAGATACCAACGATCGAATCTCGGGCAAGTATCATACCGATAGACAAAGGGAATTGTATACGGGATTGATTGAATCCCCGACATCGTGGTTCATCCAATGAGATCATCGTGGAGCATGTGGGATCCAACATGGGTATCCAGATTCCGCTGTTGGTTATTGACCGGAGAGGTGTCTCGGTCATGTCTACATGTCCTCCGAACCCGTAGGGTCTACACACTTAAGGTTTGATGACGTTAGGGTTATAGGGAAATGGTATACGTGATTACCGAAGGTTGTTCGGAGTCCCGGATGAGATCCCGGACGTCACAAGAAGCTCCGGAATGGTCCGGAGGTAAAGATTGATATATAGGAAGTACAGTTTTGGTCACCGGAAAGTTTTCGGGCTCATCGGTAGTGTACCAGGAGTGCCGGGAGGGTGCCGGAGGACCCCGGGAGGGGTGTGACGACCAAAGGACTTTGTGGGCCCTTAGAGGAGGTGTGCCAGCCCTTTTTGGGCTGGCCAAGACCTTCTAGAAAGGCCCATGCGGCTGGAGATATAGAGATAAAGGGCAAAGGGTTTTTAAAAGAGGAGATCCACCTCCCTTGTGGGAGGTGGACTCTATCCCCACTTCGTCCGAAGCCCTCCTCTTTGGAGGAGGGGCCAAGGCAGCCCTCCCTCTCCCTCCTCCTATATATACTTGAGGTTTTGGCCTTTGAGAATGGTTCTGAACTCTCTCTCTCACGGCAAAGCCCTACCTCTCTTCTTCCTCCTCCGCAGCGCTTAGGCGAAGCCCTGCCGGAATACCTTGCTACTCCACCACCACCACGTCGTCATGCTGTTGTTGGAGCCCTTCCCCAACCTCTCCTTCCTCCTTGCTGGATCAAGGCGTAGGAGACGTCACCGGGCTGCACGTGTGTTGAACGCGGAGGCGCTGTTGTTCGACGCTTAGATCGGAATCCACCACGATCTGAAACGCTGCGAGTACGACTCCATCAACCGCGTTCTTGTAACGCTTCCGCTTAGCGATCTTCAAAGGTATGAAGATGCAATCTCTCCCCACTCATTGGTGGTTTCTCCATGGATAGATCTTGGTGATCGTAGGAAATTTTTTGATTTAATACTACGTCTCCCAACACTGCGCTAACGAAAGCCAGTTTGTTGGCCTCGTACGCCTCCTTGGTCCTCAGCATGACCTGCTCCGCCTAAATCATGGCTTCCTTCGCAGCTCCGGTCTGATCTTCTGGGGTGCGATGCAGAGGGAAGGCCATCATAGGCGGGTTTGGCATGGTCACAGGAGCAGCTGAGGCAGTCTAAGGGGGCCCAGTTGGAGTCGTCGCCACAACGGTCGAGACGACTGGAGGAGCATGTGACAAAGGTGCTGCAGATTCAACCCTAGGTTGTGTCGAGCCACCTCCCCCCTAGGAAGACTCTGTAGTCGAACGCTGAAGCGCTTGCGCCGAGGACGCTCTTTGGATGCGAGGGTGTGAAGTGTCCAATCGCTGCTCGTCGTCCTCCACCTGAATGACCTCTGCATCGACAACCGACAGTGTTAACACCTGCATGTGTCGAGTCCCATTCGGACGAACCAACAACTATCTAACCTCTATGAGAAGTGGCCGTGTCAGTAGTGTCGACATCCATTGCTTCCCCTCCATCTCGATGAGGTGAAGACACAAATGTAGCAGCTCTGACGGATTGAATGACATTCGGTCAGATACAACTGCAGACTTCAGTCGACAAAACAAGCACGGAAATAAACACTTACGTGGAGACGACTGGCATGACCACCCTCATGTGAGGAAGAGCCTTGCGAGGCTTGGTGACGGCTTGCTTGGGCTTCTTGGCCAGCTTTTCGCTCGGCTCAGCGGTCGAAGGGCGGCTCCATTTCGGGTTCTTCTCACTAGGGCCTGGAGCCCTGTCCTCAACAGTTGACGGATCTTGGCGGGACTTGGTGCGGCTTTCGCGTTGGGGAGGTGACTCGACTTCTTCCTCCTCGCCAGAGTCCTCGTATTCTTCCTTGGTATCAGAAGAACCGTCACCGTCCACACTGTCACCCTCGCTCACCACGCCATCTTCAACATGGTTCCCATTGGGAACGGGCGAGTGCATGTGCGTCCATTCCTGCATGATTCAAACAAAGAAGTCAGTTCAATATATCACTCGACAGTACAATATATCAGTCGACATCACACAACTCACCAGGTTCTTCGGCGGGTTTTCGGCCGAGTATGGCCGGATCCTCTTGGCTCCCAAAGGATTGTCGCAGGCTCCGGTGATGCTACGGAGCAACTGCTCGACAGTTTTCTAAGGAACTTCCTCGGGATGCGTCCTTGTCGAGTCCTCAGGGCCCGCGTAGTGCCACATGGTGTGGTCTCTAGCCTGGAGCGGCTGAATACGTCGACCGAGAAACATCTCCAACAGGTCCATGCCAGTCACTCCACCCCAGATCAGCTGCACCACCGCTTCAACCAATATGCCTACTTGGATGTGCTCCTCTTTAGTCACCTTCAGAGACTTGGGAATAGCTGGACGGTCGGGTGTATATGGGGGAGGCCAGTCGACATATTGGGCGATGCTGCATCCTTGCAGTAGAACCAGGTCGATTGCCAACCTCTGACAGACTCAGGAAAGGTCATGGCAGGGAAGGAGCTACGAGCTCTTTTCTGAACTCCTAAACCTCCACACAGCTGGAGCACGTGAGTCTTCCCATCAGCAGGGAGGGCTTTCTTCACGGTCTGGGATCTGACCATGAAGAGGTGTTTGAACAATCCACACAAAGTGACGAATGCAGATAGATAGGCGATGGTATTCAGCGAGAGGTGGTGCAGTTGGGCACCGAAAAAATTCAGAAAACCCCAAAAGAATGGGTGGGGCGGCAGAGAAAAACCTCGCTCGACGTGAGAAAGAAGGAGGACCCTCTCCCCGTCGCGCGGCTCCGGCTTGCGATCCTCCCCTGGCAGCCTCTAGGCGCCGTCTGCCACGAGCCCGTCGGAGACGAGGCCCTCCATGTACTCGCGGGTGACAACAGAGGGGGGAAATCCCCCTACATCCAACCCACCGGCATGGTGAATCGGGCGGTCGAGGGCTTCTTGCCCTTGAGCTTCGCCGCCCCCTTCTTCACTCGCTCCAGCTTCTCCGTCGTGTTCTTCATCTTCGTCACGGCACCTCTCGTCGAGGGAGATCAGAGTGGGGCGCTAGGAGCAGAGGAGGCGGAGGAAAAGAGAGAAAGAACTGGCGGAGGTATTGTGAAAACCGCGGCACATAAAGCTTTATACGTTGTCGAGTGTCTCACTGACCAGTGAACCCACAAGGTTACCGCACACGCCGACCGCTAGCGGCGCTTGGTACATGGCGATACGACCGGTGTGAAGATCAAGGCGGCGTGCCTTCACTTGCCCGGATCGTGGCGTAATCATCGCACGAGCGCACGCGCTTCCCAAATTTTCATATCCAGGAAAATCCAGGTCTGTCAGACCGACCCGTCGCCTCCCAAGATACTGTCAGCTCACTCGGACCAAAACAAATGTTGAACATCCACTCGGACACCTTTAAGGCTGAATGGATCCGGGCGAGCGAAGAGGAATTCAATCGACACAAGTTTCGTTGAAGCCCTGAATATCATTCGGAAGATTTTGCGTGTTGACCCTGAATGAATGCTAATGCTCAAAGTTCAATCGACACAAGTTTCATGGAAATCCCAAATATCATTCGGAGGATCTGATGCACTAACTCAAGGTCTACATAGATACCTCCTTCCACCACTCAAACCCCGATCCATTCGGGGGCTAATGACGAGGATATGTGCCTAGGGTAGGGTCCTAGTCATGGCCCACATACCCTACCTAAGGACACCACATGGGAGGACTTGAAGATCAAGCATGAACTTCCGAGTGGATCCCTGGAGACGTTCAAAGTCACCCGACAGCAATCCACTCGGAGACTCCCGCTCTCACTCGGCAGTCGCATGTCACTCGGAAGACCTCGCTTTCACTCGACGCCAGAAGACCAGGAGCCATCATCAAGAGCCCAACGGGCAGACGCTGGTTCAATGGTCATTAGTAGCTTTTATTACGTACATTACCTGTAACGGCAGACTTTAATCCCACGACCAGGCCCTTAGATGCAGGATAATTATGAGGGGCAGCGAACTCTATATAAGCCACCCCTCCCCTCCTGCACAAGGGTTCGCAACCATTGTAATCTCTACATTCCACTCTACATAAAGCTCCCGAACATTGAGACGTAGGGATGTTACCTCCATGAGAGGGGCCTGAAGTCATACATCTGTGTGTACACCCTCGGCGTAGCTAGGACTGTGCCCTCTCCCTTCGTACCCCTACCATCTACTGTCAGGCTCGTTCCCACGACACATCCCAAGCAAACCATCCCAATATTCTAATTTGATCCCATAAGTGTTTCCCATTTTGAGATAAGAAATAATCCCTAAAGTATTCACATTGATCCAACGTGTATCCCATTATCAAGTTGAATGGGGTTTTCTCAGGATTATCAAAGTAGTGCATAATATTTTCCACATAACGAGCATCGAGGGTTTTAGGAGGTTCCCCATCTCCATGAGTAGCAAGTACACCTAATTTGTTGGTATTTCGGGTTCCATATCCATAACTAAAGATAGAGAACAACTTCAAACAGCAAATAAATCTACTTAGTGATAAAGCAAACAAGCACACACGAGAATATTCACCCCATGCTGTTGCTCCCTGGCAACGGCACCAGAAAAAGGTCTTGATAACCCACAAGTATAGGGGATCAGTTGTAGCCTTTCTCAATAAGTAAGAGTGTCAAACCCAACGAGGAGCTAAAGGTAGAACAAATATTCCCTGAAGTTCTATCGACCACCGATACAACTCTACGCATGCTTAATGGTCGCTTTACCCAGAACACGTATGAAACTAGAAGTACTTTGTAGGTGTGATAGGATAGGTTTGCAAGATAATAAAGAGCACGGAAATAAAAACTAGGGGCTGCTAATATAAAGAAACAACTAAGGTAGTTTAACAAGTGTGGAAAAGTGGTGGTAGGAGTTGCGGAATTGTCCCTAGGCAATCCATAACTAGACCGGTAATCATTATTGTTATTTTATATGAGGGAGAGACATAAGCTAACATACTTTCTCTACTTGGATCATATGCACTTATGATTGGAACTCTAGAAAGCATCCGCAACTACTAAAGATCATTAAGATAAAACCCAACCATAGCATTATAAGGTATCAAGTCCTCTTTGCTCCCATATGCAACAACCCACCTACTCGGGTTTATGCTTTTGTCACTCAAGCAACCCACCATAGGTGAATCATGAACACATTGCAACACCCTACAGCGAGGATCCCTCACGCTTGCGCGACACGGAGAGCACCATAGGACAGCACCAATAATAAAACATGCTACTCAAACCAATCATGATCATCAATCAACCCATAGGACAAAATAGATCTACTCAGACATCATAGGATGGCAACACATCATTGGATAATAGTATGAAGCATAAAGCATCATGTTCAAGTAGAGGGTACAGCGGGTTGCGGGAGAGTGGACCACTATAGATAGATGGGGGAAGGTGATGGAGGTGTTGGTGAAGATGACGGAGTTGGTGGAGTAGATCGTCGTCACGATGATGGCCTCGGAGGCATTCCGGTGCCACCGGGAGAGAGGGGGAGAGAGCCCCCTCATTACTTTTCTTACTTGACCTTCCCCCTAGATGGGAGAAGGGTTTACCCTCTGGTCCATGGCCTCCATGGCGGTGGAGGGGCAAGAGCCCCTCCGAGATTGGATCCATCTCTCTGTTTCCTTCTGGTTCTGCGCTCTTCAATTTTGGCTTTTCATCATTTCTTAAATATCCGGAGAGTCGTAACACCGATCGGGCTGAAATTTTGAGGGGATCTTTATCCAAAAATTAGCTTTCTTGCGGCCAAAGGACAGCTCCAACCGGCCTAAGGGATGGCCACAAGCCCTCAGGGCGCGCCCTACCCCCCAGGGCATGCCCTCCCGTCTTGTGGGCCCCTCGGGCACCGCCTTCTATTGATGCCACTTCCCAAAATTCGCATATATTCCAAAAAAAATCTCCGTAAGTTTTTATCCCGTTTGGACTTTGTTCGATATGGATTTTCTGCGAAACAAAAGACATGCAACAAACAGGAACTGGCACTGGGCACTGGATCAATATGTTAGTCCCAAAAATAATATTAAAAGTTGCCAAAAGTAAATCAAAGTTGTAGAATATTGGCATGAAACAATCGAAAATTATAGATATGACGGAGACGTATCAGCATCCCCAAGCTTAATTCCTGCTCGTCCTCGAGTAGGTAAATGATAAAAAAGTAATTTTTGATGTGGAATGCTACCTAGCATAATCTTGATCATATAATCTAATCATGGCATGAATATTAAGACACGAGTGATTCAAAGCAATAGTCTATATTGACATAAAAACAGTAATAGTTCGATCACACCAACAAGGCAATTGCGTCCTTTCAAAATAACATGGCCTTAGAAAGTTATCCCTACAAAATCATATGGTCTGGCTATGCTCCATCTTCCCCACACAAAGTATCTAAATTATGCACAACTCCGATGACAAGTCAAGCAATTATTTCACACTTTTTTATGTTCTCAAACCTTTTCAACTCTCACGCGATACATGAGCGTGAGCCATGGATATAGCATTATAGGTGGAATAGAATATGGTGGAGGTGATGAGGAAAAAGGAGAAGATAGTCTCACATCAACTAGGCATATCAACGGGCTATGAAGATGTCCATCAATAGATATCAATGTGAGTGAGTAGGGATTGCCATGCAACGAATGCACTTAGAGCTATAAGTGTATGAAAGCTCAAAAGGAAACTAAGTGGTCGTGTAAAAACTTCCACTAGTTATATGAAAGTGACAAAATAGGAGACTCTCTATCATGAAGATCATGGTGCTACTTTGAAGCACAAGTGTGGAAAAAGATAGTAGCATTGTCCCTTCTCTCTTTCTCTCATTTTTTTCTTTTTTCTCTTTTTTTTATTTTTTTGGTGGGCATCTTTGGCCTCTTTTTCTATTTGGGCTTTGCTGGCCTCTTTTATTTTTTTGTAAAGTCCGGAGACTCCTCCCAACTTGTGAGGGAATCATAGATTTCATCATCCTTTTCCCACATGGGACAAAGCTCTAATAATGAAAATGATCACACTTTTATTTACTTACAACTCGATACCTAGAACAAAAATATGACTCTATATGAATGCTTCCGGTAGGATACCGGGATGTGCAACGATCTAGCCTAGAAAATGACATCAAAAAACGGACAAGCCATGAAAACATCATGCAAGCTGTCTTACGATCATGCAAAGCAATATGAAAATGATGATGCATGTCATACTAAACGGAACGATGAAAGTTGCATGAATAAAATATATTTTATGAAGTATATACATAGTATTTGTGATTGTGAATTACAGTCTTTATCCCAAATACCTTAGAACCCAACAAAATGAGATCTCCCTCCATTGGTAAATAGATAAAAAATAGAAAAAAAGATAACCAATAAATAGAAAAATATGTATATAACTTGGGAAGCATATGTTTTTCTAAATTAAAGAGATGTTATTGAATGGTAAGAAAAGACAATTGATTAGAACACTCTACACAATATGATTAGGTTATTATGAGGCCAGATAGCATTTAAAACCCCTGTTTTCCCACATCAAAGATAGTTTCAATCCTCATACTCAAGGTCATCTCGTTATATTCTTGAAAAATAGCTCGACTCATTCTCTACACCACACAAGAATGATCAATTTGTGTCTTATACATTTTTGCTCCTGTCCTCTAAAATGGGAGCAATCTCCTTGACCATCATGGTTTAAACATGTGTATATATCAAGTCATAGAACTTGAGAGGCATTTTGTTAGTATTCTTGTTTATTGGATTCAAAGTATATACATATGTATATGTGTTAGGGTTTATCTCTGTTGTCCATAAGATATATGCTGATGTGTTGAGTTTAAATAACGGTAATTTATACTAAACATTATTGCTTTTTTATAAAAAAATTATATTTGATCTTAAGTCTATTTTTTGCTATTATTTTTAGTAAAATTATCTTTTTAACAATTTGAATAAATATATAGACATTTAGCCTTTTACAAAAACTAAACACAAGTAATTCACTATACAATTTTAATGTCTACCATTTAAAACACAAAAAATATAAATAGTGTCTCAAAGGAAAGGTGAATATGATTTTATTTCGAGACTGCTAAAAAGAAATTTATTGGGTAAATTAAGGTGAATATCTCGGGCCTCCTCTACACATTAATTTATCCTACCTAGATGAAATGTAGATATATATGCTTATTTGTGGCTATTAAAGTTCTCTTAAATATCTCCGACAGATATTTATGGTATACCGAAATATCTGAATATAGGTTGTTAAGGCATCTCTAGCAGACACATTATCTCAAGGATATAGGTTGTTAGGGCATCTCTAGCAGATCCATTTGTTCCGGCATCACGACGGCACTTCCCCGGCCTATCCTCGCGCCGCCGCTGCTTCCTCCGCCTCCCTCTAGTCGCCGCCGCCCCTTGTGCGTGCCATTCCTCCGACGAACAGCACCCGGCCGCCCACTGCCGCTCGGCATTCACAAGATGTTTGACAAAACGCTTGCAAGGTATGTATTGTTTTAACTTCACATCTTTTATATGAATTTGATGCAGGTTGTTTGTAATTTTTATAAACTAGTTTAAATTCAATATTGTAGATGTGTTGGTCATACGATTAAGAATTTGATATCGTAGACGCGCTCTTCTCCATGGTGCCACCTATCCATCCCCTTCCCCCGGAGCTCGCCGGCGTCAAGCCCCTGCCTCACCTCGCCCTGCCTCAGCGCACCTCCGTCCAGCCGCGGGGCTCCCCTCGCCGCGCCGGATGCGCCAAGTCCTGCAGGTCCCCCACCCCGAGTTGGTGTCCCGGCTGGCCGGCTGGTCTGCGCACCTCCACCACCATTTGTGCGTGCGTCGTGCGGCCTGTCCGAAGCATGCGTGCCGGCTGTGTGTTGCGTGTCCGTCGTCGCGCGCCGCTGCTATGCGCGTCCTCTGCGTCTGCCTCCTCACCTCGACACGGCCGCGGCATCGCCCAAGCTCCAGGTCCAGCCGAGGAGTTCGCCCGGCCCGACCGGCGACCCGTCCCGTCAGCCCTGCCTCCCGGCGTACGCCGCCAAGGCTGGCCGCGCCAAGCCCAGCAGGTCGCCCCGTCCGTGTACCAGCTTGCGTTTGTTAGCCACATGTCTTTTGTTTCTGCCGGTGCGAGTTCATGCCCTTCCGGCTGCGGGGCTGCTCCGGCGAACGCGTGTCATCTGCTCGGTCGGTCGTCGTGGCCCCCGTGCTGCTGTGCTGCAGCACATTCTTGCTTTGCCGCTGCTGTTGTGCGTGCTCTCTACGTGCTCCGGCGGTGTCGCACACAACGTGCTCGTCGAAATGATCAAAATGGGGAGGATAATTTGAGCGGTGTGGTTGGGTGGCAAGAAAAGTAGGGGTTCAAAGCGGACGCGTCCGGATGATTTAGGGGCCTAGATTTGTATATTGTGGTTGTACAAGCTCGTACTGTGCCCGCAACAATGCAACCGACAACGACAGCCGCCGCCCTCCTCCGTTCTGGTACATATAGATTTCTAAGGTGATCGATACCACAAGAGAAAGTTGCATCAACACCACATAAGTGGTCCGCTTGATCATCTGGTTCTCAGTACTATCTAGCAAAATGACATGATTATGTTATTCGTAAATTGCACTACTAATGTAAAGAAAATGACAAGAGAACAAAGTAGAGAGAAAATGACAACAAGATGCTGCTGTTCGGTGGTATGACGAGTGGTGTATATGCACATCAGAAGCAAACCTTATCATTTGTTTCCCTTTGTCTTTTTGCCTGTGGTGGTATGCAATGCAGTGCATGATCAAGATTCCGTTATTTTTTGTAACTTATGATACTTTTGAAGACTTTGGTGACATGCTGACAAAAGAAGGAAACGGAACTTGGTGCCATCTGATCAAATGATTGCTGCCAGGATGTTATCTCAAGGCAGTCTGGTAACATGGGATGAGAGGTGTCTTGTCTTTCCAAGGTACTGATGGAATTCTAGAGCTCGCCGGCCGGGAGTCTTGCTTGGACCTGCCATTGCTACTCCACTGCAAAAGCAGCAGAACTAGGTAAGGTAAGCAGTTCCTTTTTCCTTAATCCAGTGTTTTGAGGTAGCTAGGCATCGAAGCAGCTTGCAGTGTCCTCTTTTTCAGATCATCCAGTATATTTTATCTTGAATTTTGTTGGGTTGAGTTTTGACTGTCAATGAAATTAGTGAAGACTGAAGAACGGGTGAAACTACTGTTGGTTGTGTCTGAAACCATATTAGCTGGGGGTCTTAATTCAACCAAGTTTTCCATGGGTGGCTGCACCTGCACCTGGAACTTGGATCACACAAGATGAGATGATATTCGATTGAACTGCAGATCATACCTAGGGATGCTTCTACTCTAGGTGCTTGAACTGCAGATCATACCTAGGGAAGAAATTCCAGCGATCTCACTTGGTTTAATTTCATCCTAGTTTAATTTTATACCGAATTCTGAATTTTTCTCAACCAAATTTACTAGAACGGGTCAATGGGCCCGCCTGGCCGACGTATTTGCATCCCTAGGTACTCCCTTTGTAAACTAATATAAGAGCGTTTAGAACACTATTTTAGTAATCTAAACGCTCTTATATTTGTTTATAGAGGGAGTTCATGTACTCCCTCCGTTCACAAATATTAAAAACATCTTATACTCCGTATTTGTGAACGGTGGGAGTACATTACATCCTGATGTTTCAACTGAGGATTCTCATTTTTCTACACTCGTAAGCGCAATCGGCAAGAAAATATACTTGATCTTGGCATGCCTTTGCGTCACTGCAGGTTCAGGTTAGCCCATTATATACTATCTCCCTATTGTCAGACATTTAAGCCTCTCATTCTGCTTCCCAGAAAGAAGATCCATTGGGAATGGATGCAAGGTCATCTGAAGAATATGCTTCGCAGTTGAAGTTACTGCAAGAATTCACCAATGTCCCAAGCATTGAAAGTGCTTGGATTTTCAAAACCAACAATGGTAGGACTGATATTTCTCTCTATACATCGTTCACAATCATCACCTGGTTCTTTCGAGGAGCTATGTCAAAGCTGGTCTAATTAAATCGTTCCTCGCTTTGTCATTGCAGAAGACAGATCCACAGCGATGTTCTCCATTAGCCAACCGGACCTGCTGGCAAACAACAAGAGGAAATATATTTTGCATTCTCATATTGTGACACGAGGAACCATGCCTCTCGAGTGTCATTGGTCTCCTTTCCCTACTGAAATGACCGGAGTGTCGGCTGTCGTTCCATCCCCTTCGGGGTCGAAGCTTCTTGTGGTGCGGAACGGGGAGAAAGGTTCGCGTACGACACTTCAGATTGTTAATCAGTCACATGTGGAGAAAGAGATACATGTTGATCGGTCTATCCATGGTCCACTTTACACCGATGAGTGGTAAATGTACAGCATAAAGTCTGCATTTCCAGCCTCTGCTTCACCCCTATATATAACATATAACATTATGCTTGTTGGTCCTGCAGGTTTCAGGGAATTTCCTGGAACCAAGAAGAGACCTTCATAGCGTACGTCGCCGAACAGTCGCCTCAACCGAAACCGGCTTTCTACGATGCCGGATACAGAAAGGAAGGCTCTTCTGAGGAAGACTGTAATAGCTGGAGAGGACAGGGGGACTGGGAAGAGGACTGGGGTGAAACCTACTCCAGAAAGGGGAGACCCTCATTGTTTGTTCTTGATATTGCTAGGTCTCTTACCACCTTTTGATGAACAGTATTGGCTTACTTAACCAAGCATGTGTTGATCAATTGATGTACTTTGATGCATGCAGTGGAGAAGTACGTGCTGCTAAAGGCGTTACAAAATCAATGAGCGTTGGTCAAGTTGTTTGGGCTCCACCGTCTTCATGCAGCCATCGAAAGCTTTTGGTCTTCGTGGGTTGGTTAGAACACAACGGGTTTCAGAGCACCGCTAGAAAACTCGGCATCAAGTACTGTTCTAACAGGCCATGTTCTCTCTATACTATTCATTCCCCTTTTGAAGAAGAACCAAATGCCGAAGACACATCCGTTAGGTGATCTCATGCTGTAACTTTGGAAGTCCATAGTATCTGCATACTACTGTTTTGTTCAAATGGAAGGAGAAAGTAACTCTTAACTGATATGTAATAATGTGGTACATCCCTTTTGTTCGTCCAGTGGTAGTAAATCAGTACCTGCTTCAGTAGCAACCAACTTAACCCCAAGCATAAGCAGCGCTTTCTTTCCACGGTTCAGGTAAAATAACTCTTGCGCCTTCTTGAAGGATTTTAAGCCGATACTTTTCACCAAATAGCTCATCTTTTCTGTCAACAGCAAGGATGGAAAACTCCTGGTGTTTCTATCTTCAAAACGTGCAGTGGATAGTGGAGCACATAATGCCACAGATTCGCTGCATAGAATCGACTGGCCTTCTGATTGGAAAGCAGATGAGCAACTCGGCGTGACCGATGTGGTATGGCCATATATATAATCTGCTTGTTCCACTATGATATGCGCTCTGAATCATTTGAACTATGCCAGGTTCCTGTTGTAATGTGCCCTCAAGATAGATGTTTTCCTGGTCTGTACTGCTCATCCATGCTGTCTGATCCTTGGCTTTCTGATCATGGCACGATGGTATTAACGTCTTCTTGGAGAAGTACTGAAGTGATACTGTCAATAGATGTGTTAAGGTAAATAAGGAAAAGTTGCCAGCATGCACCTTGAAGGATCACTTTTCATATGTTTTTTGTTTTGTTTCATTTGGCAGTGGGGAAGTGACCAGAATTAGTCCAGAAGACTCAGATTACTCATGGAGCGCCCTCGCAATAAGTGGCGACAATGTCCTCTCTGGTAACCATACTTGCAATCAGAGGCAGTGTGTTTATCTATGTAATCTTCTTATTTTGAGTTCTGACAATATGTGTTTCTCTTCCGACCGTACCAGTGTCGAGTAGTCCCACTGACCCGCCTCAAATCAGGTATGGCCGTCGAGCGTCAACAGAGGATCATGGTACACGTGCATGGGTATGGGACGAAGTTACGAGCCCGTTGACAGCAGCCAGTAACAAGGTTCCTTGCGGACTGCTCCAAATTTCTAAGTAGTATACACATTTTATTTGCTCAATAATTTGCTCAAACATGGATCACCGTTTTTTCTCATGCCGCAGTTTAAGGCTTTGCTATCTGGTCACAAATTGAGCATACTCAGAATCCCGGTCCCTAACCCCTCTGATGAACTCTCTGATGGTATGGCTTCATCATGTAAACAAATGCTGTGAGCCATTATATACCATCCTCCACAAGACTATACATAATTTATTAATTTGCCTATCCTCAGGTGGTCAGCTTCCATTTGAAGCCATCTTTGTGTCCTGCGAGGATAGTTCACAAAAACCAACTGTTTTGATCCTTCATGGTGGCCCACACTCAGCATCTGTATCGAGCTATTCGAAATCATCGGCGTTTCTCGCGTCACTGGGGTTTAACCTGCTTATCGTAAATTATAGGTAGGCAGGGTTCTTTTATCTTGAAAATATCTCTGCAACTCTGATAAATGATGATGACCAATGGGTGTTTGTGTGCCATCATCATCTCACTTGTGCTTTAATTGGTATGCAAATAATAAAGAGGTACGCTTGGTTATGGAGAGGAGGCTTTGCAATCACTCCCTGGGAAGGTTGGATCTCAGGTGGGTGGGTACTCTCCAATTGTGTTGTTGATGGCTGCCCTCTCCTTGTGAACAAAATCAAATAAATTTCTGAGCAGGATGTCCAAGATTGTCTTGCGGCGCTAGACCACGTGATCAAGGAAGAACTGATTGATGCATCCAAAGTAGCGGTTGTCGGGATCTCTCACGGTGGCTTCTTGACAACCCATTTGATTGGCCAGGTGAGCATCCTAGCAACCATGAGAGCCACGGTTGACTGCTTCACACTGTAGTTAATGTGTCACTTTTTCTCCAGGCTCCGGAGAGATTTGCCGTGGCGGCCGCTCGAAACCCTGTCTGCAATCTGTCACTGATGATTGGCACCACAGACATCCCAGACTGGTGCTACGCCGTGGCCTGCGAGACTGAAGCGAGGCGTCTTGCCTCTGAATCGCCTTCACTTGACCATCTTCGAATCCTCCACCAGAAATCACCAATTGCCCATATTTCGAAAGTATGTCCTCAGAAGTCAAAACTGGATCAACAGGATAATTCTAAACATGTTAGGGTTAAACTCGATCGATTCTGGTTCTGCAGGTGACAGCGCCTTTGCTTATGCTTCTGGGAGGAGCAGATCTTCGGGTGCCCGCTTCCAATGGCCTACAGGTACGTGCATCTATTGCTCTTGACATATATTTCCAGCCTATATTACATCTATTTTACAAACTCGACAACAAATATGAAACGATCTTGTGCTTATTTATACCTTCTTTCCGTGGTATTACTTGCCATTTCAGTATGCAAGGGCTCTGAGAGAAAGAGGAGGCGAGATCAAAACCATCATGTTCCCAGAGGACACGCACGAAATCGACATGTAAGCCAGAACAATTAAACTGATTTCCCTCCCATATTGGTGTTCTTATCGGCGTTTCACCTTGGGTTCGGGTTATTTTGGTTTGTGCAGACCACGGTCGGATTTCGAGAGCTTCCTCAACATGGGAGTCTGGTTCAAGAAATACCTGGGACAGGTCTGAGACAGATATTTTCAGAGCTTCCTCAACATAGCTAGAGAACTTCAAAGGTTCTTTGAAGTTTTTTTGGGGGGCGGGGGGAGGTGAGGCGACTGAAGCATTTGAGAATCAACAGCTAGTATTTTTCCTAAATAACGAGTCTTAAAGAGAGTGATATGATCTCTCCCGCAAACAGAGAGAGAGAGAGAGAGAGTGATAATCTCAACTTGTTTCCGGATACAAATTGCATTAATAGCAACACATTTCTGGACAGCATAAATAACCAGCAAGTCAGTGACTATCGCCCTTCACAACAAGGTAAACACTTCCTATGAGACAAGCGGTCTATAGAAGCCCCATGCCTCCACAACCTTCGCCCACTGGCAAACACGGCTGGAGGCGATATTGCACTCAGAGTCCTCTCCTAGCCTGTCCGTGCTGTTGGGCGCTCCGGCCGTGGCGGCTACTGCCTCCCACCGTTGACAACTCCGGTCGTTGGGGCCACCTCCCTGTCGTCCGGTGCTACAGCTAGCGGTCTTTGTCTCCACCCCGTTGCTTTCCTGCTCTGTCCGGTGACTGATCATGGCGCTCTCTGATCTAAATTTCGCCCCCGGGCGTGCTTTCGGGATTTACATCAAGAATCAATGTGGAGTCCCAATCAACCCCTCTGATGATCCTTACTCTGGTAAATTCTTTCTGGCTCTGGAATTCTCTCGCTCCAAGCTTCGCCCTAGCCATGATTCGGTTGTCCCATTCCGCAAGCTCGTTTTTGGGGGATCTCATCTGCCCCTAGTTTCAAGGTTTCTCATATTCAAGGTCATCTTGATCCTTGGGCTCTTCCGGACCCTCGAACGGGTGCTCGGGAACGTCGGGATTGGCATGATCGGCGGGGGCATTGTCTTCCCCGTTGCTGATAATGGCCCTTCTTCCCTTTCTGCTTTTGGACCGCTTATGCGTTTTCCGGCGTCTTGATGGCGGGTCACCCGATCTGTCGCCGTCATTGTGGGGCGTATTGTCGCCGTTAGGGGCAAGAGTATCCACCATGTAGACGTCATATGTAGAAGTGTCGGGCTAACTCCCAGTGTTAACGGGGGTGGGAGCATGGTCCTCTTCATCCATGTACTATGCCTCCTCGGGGGCATAGTCTAGCACGTCGGTTAAATCTTCGACGGTGGCTATTAAGTGGGTGGGTCGAAAAATCCGTCCCTACCCGGACTGTAACCGGGTCGGGAGTAGGTCAGTGCTGGATCGCCGGTGATCCTCATCGACGAGAATTGCTTTAAGTCCTCGTCAACCGCTAAAGGCCCAATCAGATCCAGCTGTTTGGGACTCGCGGGGTCAACCCCCGTGAGGCCCGCCCGTGGGAATGTTCGGCAAGAACACATGTTCGGTCACATGGCTTGATAGCCAAATCGGGATGAGAGATCGGGCTGCCGCCATGGGAGACCCCATTGGCATGTCCGAAGAAGGGGCTAGGGGTTAAGGCCTCGGAGTCCCCGGGGGCCACAGGCTAAGCCGTGAGCCCGATTAGTGACAAATCGTCCCGAGAATCTGACCTCTTGATCATGGGCGAAGCTCTCAACGCGGCCTAGATGGCCGGTGGAATAAGCGTGCAGCACAACGTTGTCGAAGGCGAAGATCTGCCCGGGGACGAAGATGTCCGTGTTCCGACATCTTCGTTGACGAAGAGACGAGGCGTCGATTCCATCTTGCTCACGGAGGAACTCTCAATGAAATCACCAATGTCGGTGTCAAAGCCGGCGGATCTCGGGTAGGGGGTCCCGAACTGTGAGACGAGGGTCGACGGTAACAGGAGACGAAGGGGACACGAGTTTACCCAGGTTCGGGCCCTCCAATGGAGGTAATACCCTACGTCCTGCTTGATTATATTGCTGGTGTCAGGGGTTACAGAGTTGATCTACCTCGAGATCGTATGTCTAATCCTAGATGAGTTGTTGTATCCTATACCCTAAAATCCTCCGTCTTATATAGATGCCGAGAAAGCTTAGGTTTTACACATGGTCGGTTACATGCCGAAGAGATAAACATGTCTATTTACTACATCAAAATGGAGCGCAAGCCGTGCTCCTCGAAACGTCCATCCTGATAACTGGGCCTTCAAATCATCCAGTGTTCGGCAAGTGACCCATACAGTTTGACCCGTACACAACAGGTCGGCTATCGAGGACCCTCTAATACAAAACTCCCTCACCTGCCACATGTAGGCACCTTTTCTCTATCCTCCATGAACGCACAAAGGTCAAGCTGCTTTCTCCACGCCATTGGTGTTGCTGTTCATCACCGCCCTCGCCAGTCCGTTACTACACCAGCACGCCGCGGGGCGAGCTGCAACGGTGTGCACGGGTGTGGGCGAGCAAGGGAGGTGAGCTGCAACGGCCACCACATGCGTATGGAGCAGGCGAGGGCAAGCTCCGTTGGTGCGCAGGCATGGATGAGCAATGACATCACACAATGTCATGCCGAGCTACGACGATGAGCAGACGAGAGCGCGCTCCGATGGTGCACACAGGCGTGGGCGAGCTACGCGATGAGCAGGTGAGGTCGAGTTACATCGACGGACAGGTGTGGATGAGCAGCCAGCAGCAAGCTTCGCTGGCGCGCGAAGGCATGGATGAGCTACGGCGGCGAGCCAGCATTTCAACATTTTGACCACACCAAGCAACGTACAAATAGCCAGGGGCAGTCTAGTCCTTTCAGGTGCATATAAATGGGAAAACAAAACAAAAATCAATAGAAAAGGTGGAAATGCCACTGTAATCAAAGTGTCCACGAGGTGGGTGGCAATTTTGTGAAGCCCATCTTCACAGTGGTAATTTTGCGAAGCCGCATATTGAAAGTGGTAAATATCCGTTTTTTTGGTTCTACCAAGGGTTCTAACGGCGGTGACTCTGATAACATTTTCTGACAAACTAGATCTTCGTCGACCGTTGAATCAATCTTCATGTTCTTATCCTTTTTGTTCTTTTCATCATGCGTCATTTGTGCCTCAAGGAAGCATTTTCGCAATATAAATTGAATACATGAGGGAATATTTATACGAAACTTTAATGTTTTATATAATTTCTGTATGTTGACATTTTATTATAGACGCTATATTTTGCTATTGTTTTTAGTTAATCATACAACAATGTTGTTAAGTATTAAAGACAGTATATAGTTATTATGTCTAACATTGCAAACACTTGCACAAATTTAAATAATGACTCGAAAAGAATGTGATCCTGATTTATTTTTCCTTTTTCGTTTCAGGATAATGCTAGTGGAGAAAACCATTGTTAAATTGAATATGTGTACACTAAAGAAAAAGTAAAGAACCCAAGAAAAAAAATAAGACTCTTCCACCGATTAGTCTGTCCGACTTAGATTTTTTTTTTAGAAAAGGGGGATGTACCCCCGGCCTCTGCATCTGGACGACGCATGTAGTTATTTTATTAATTATTCACAAAGATCTTACAAAGTAATACATCAGTAGGCCTGAAGCCACCATCTTGACAACACCTATCGCTACTCCTATCCCCTTGATGAAGGGGTGCCGAATGTCCGAACCGAATACCAAACAGACATCGCATCAAAACCTAACATCTAAAGCCGGATGCCCCAGCCTAGCCACATACCGGGACTATGTTACACACCGGTCCAATGCACTCTCAGAAGCCGCCCCGCCGTCTTCCACTGATCCATCTCCATAGCAGGCACTGACGCATCGATCTTGCCAGGCCTGTCGTCAACACCACCACGGTGCCAGACAGCGCCACCATCCTGCACGTATCCATCCACAAGCGCCCATCGCCGAAACACCGCAGCGCCATGCCTCCGAGATTCGCCGTCTATAGGACCGAAAGTATGTCTAGAGGGGGGGTGATTTGACTACTTGACCAATTAAAAGTTTTGCATATACCAGGTTTTAGGGTTGACAGTTTTTAGCATTTCATGGCAAGTCAAGTACACCCTACACATGCAAGTCTAACAGTATATAGCAGCGGAAAGTAACAACAAGCATTTATAGAAGGGATAGGATAGGAAGATCAAACGCAATTGTCGACACGATGATTTTTCCCGTGGTTCCGATAGGTGGCGCTATCGTACATCCTTGTTTATGGAGTCTTCAACCCATGGAGGGTAACGGTCACGAGAGTCCGCGGAGGGCTCCACCCAAAAGGGTCCACGAAGTAGCAACCTTGACTATTCTATACGGCTTCCGTCCATGAAGGGCTAGCCTCACCATGGGTAGATCTTCACGAAGTAGGCGATCTTCTTGCCCTTACAATCTTCTTGGTTCACTCCACAACACGAAGTGAGAGGCTCCCAAGCGACACCTAACCAATCTAGGAGGCACCACCCTCCAAAAGGTAATAGACTCGATAATGACGATGAACTCCTTGCTCTTGTGCTTCAAGATGATAGACTCCTCAGCACACAATCACTCTCTCACAGATTTGGCATGGTGGAAGAGATGAGTTTGGTGGAAAGCTACTTGGGAAGGCTAGAAATCAAGATCCATATGATTAGAGTGGAAGATCTTGACCTCAACACAAGGGTAGGTGGTTCTCTCTCAGAAAATCTAATAGGATAGGTATGGAATAGTTCTGAGTGCTTCTCTCTCGAGTAGGTGGTGGTGAAGGGGTATATATAGGCATCCCCAAAAATCCAACCGTTACACACAAAATGACCAACTCGGTGACACTGATATGTTAATCTCGGTGGTACCGAAGGGACCAAAAGGTGGCAACTTTTGAATCTCGGTAAAGCCGATATAGGAAACTCGGTTGCACCAATAAGGTGACCAACGGTCAGATTTCCAATCTCGGTGACACCGATCCAACATTATCGGTGGGACCAAAAATGTGAATTTGCGTAACAGAAAGTTGGCAACCTAAACTCGGTGGCACCGGTATGGAATCGGTTGCACCGAAGTGGCTAGGGTTTGGCAGAGTATGTCTAGGTTCTGGAATCGGTGGCACGGGTATGGGAAAGTTGGTTGCATCGATTTTGAGTGTTAGGTATAGAACAGACTTTGGTGGGAGAGTTTGTGCGTGTTTTTGGCGACTATCACTTATGCATGTTTGAGCATATTGTTCACCAACAAAACCTTACCCCCTTTTAATAGTATTGGCTTTCCTATGGACTCAAAGTGATTTCTCACAAATATAAAATGTAGAGTTCTTTTGCTTGAAGCTTGGCCAACCTATTTCCTTGCATCTTGGGTTTTCTCCACAATCTCCTTTTGCCAATCCTATCATTGAACATTTCCTGAAATGTACTTGATGGAAACATTAGTTCAATGACTTATATGTTGTTATTAATTATCAAAACCACCAAGGGAGCAAATGTGCTTTCAATCTCCCCCTTTTTGGTAATTGATGACAACATATAGATCAAAGCTTCGACATATGATAAATTTAATGAATACAATCGTCGCTTTGAGAAGTATGTGATAAGCAAGAGCTCCCCCTAAATTTGTGCATTATTTTGAATTTGCGTTTCAATGCAAATGCACAATCGATTAGGTATATGGGGTACTTCTTCCATGTCACATACAACTTGGTGGTGTGCGAGAATAATTTAGAATGAATAACATGGCACAACACACTCAAGCAAAGGTGAATGATCATCTCATAAGCATTAAGATGATAGGAAATAGTAGCATCTAACAATGTATCATAACACACAGCAACACAAAAGTATCTCACGTCAAACCAAAAGAACCAAATGTTTTGAAAAGCAATAAACACCAAAACGCTCTCTCGCTTGAAGCCTAAAGATCTATATACACTTCTCCCCCTTTGGCAACAAGTTACCAAAAAGTTCAAAGGCATACATCTAAGCGTTCTTGGGCATATCTCCTCCGATTGTTGATGAAGGAGTCGAGATGACAGCGTCAGTGAAGATCTCTACAGATGTCGTGGATGGAGCTGGAGTGGTCACTGATGGAGCAGAAGCTGATCGAGCCGATGGAGCTGATGGAGCTGATGTAGTAGTGGCAGGAGCTGATGAAGAAGGCCTCAAGTCTTGTGTAGGCATTGTGGCTGATCTGGCCTGAGTGGTGAACTGAGTGCCTGCCCTAGAGGTGATGCATCCTCCTCCTCATCATCATCATCATCATCCTCATCTGAAGTAGAAGAGACCCGAGAGATGTGCATGGAGTCAACTTCGTGCTGAAGCTCTGTGACTGTCTTAGTCAGCCCGTCCACCTTATCACTAAGGGTCTTGATTCCGGTCTCAAAGATCCTGACAAGACTGTTCTGGTTGTCTAGAATCCCCTTAATGTCCTTCTGCATGGCCTGAACAGATGATATCAACAGATCCATTTGCTCGTTCTTGGATCTAGGGACCTCAGCACTAGTGGCTCTAACTGCCTCTACTTCCTCCTGAGCTGCAGCTGAAGTGGGATGATCAGCATCCATCACCACAACATTGTCCTCGAGATCTGGCTGTAGGGGCAAATGTGGACGATCTAGGGCAAAAATGTGCTTCACCAGTTTTGAGTTGATGAGCATCTGGATATAGGGTGCGTAACAGCAGGAGTGCTTCTGGTTAGCAGCAACCCTTTTGATTGTCTCTATAATCAGATCCATGACTCTGATCCTGGTGTGACTGTCAAAGTGGATCAACATGTTGATAGAGTGGCCTCACATCATCTTGTCATCTCTGGACTTAGGCATCAAAGTATGCCTCAGAATGGTGTTGATAGTGCGGAGGCCAGCCTGGAGAAGGTAGATTGATCCTAGCCTATGAGACTTCACATTTGCAGCAGGGATCTCCTTGTACATGTTAGCCATAGCATTGTGGCTAGCCTTGGATTCTGAGTATACATCCAAGTCACCATCCTGTGCTTCAGGAACTCCTAAGATATCAGCCCATTCCTCAACAGTTGATTCGTACCTTGCGCCTTCAGTCATCCACACAAGTCTACCATCTCCATAGAAGTGTACAGTGAAGTAGAATTGCATGATCATTTCATCATTCCAAGCTGTGAATTCTCTGCCAACGAACTCATCCAGACCTATGTAGTGGAAGTTGTCCTGGACACTTGGAAAGTAGTCATCATTCTCCTTGATGAACTTCCAATCAACGTACCGCATATCACTGACAGCTGGACTCTTGTCAAAGAGCACAGTCTCATAGAAATCCTGTTGCTCTCTGATATAGAATATGTAGTCCACAGCAGTCTTCTTCCTCTGGGCATAAGGATCAATAGCTCTCCATGCCCTCAATCCTGAGTCCTTACTCTTCTTCATGTCCTCAGCTAGTGGGTAGCTGGCATTGTGCACTAGAAGGTGTGGTCTGAGTTTCATCAATGTTGTCAAGTCATCCACATCTTCAACTCTGGAAGCAGTTCCTTTGTTCTTCTTAGAAGCTGGAATCTGCCTGGTTGTCCTCTTAGGCTTCTCAGCAGCAGCCTTCTTGGATGTGCTAGTCTTAGGCATAGCATCAAACATAAGTTTCTTTGCCTTCTTTTGGGGAGGAGCCTTTGTAGCTGGCTCATCCTCCTCTTCCTCAGCAGCAGCACCAGATGCTTCCTCTGGATCCTCATACATGAAGGTAGGCCTGCTAGTCACATGAATGATCCTCTTCCTGGACTTTTTCTCCCCTGCCTTCTTAGGCATAGCTCTCTTGGGGACCTCAACTAACATTGTTGCTCTGGCAGTCTCATGAGCCTTGAAGGTAGAAGTGGGTGCATAAATTTTGCTGACAACTCTTCTAGAGGAAGTAGCTTTAGTTGTTGACTTCTTGGCAGTCTTCTCTTGCTTCTTAGCAAGAGTCTCCTCAGGGACAAAGTCTGAATCTTCTTCATCTGAGTTCAACTTCTTCCTGGTTCTGGTGGCAGCCTTAGGCAACCCATAAGAGCTGGGGGTGCCTGGGTCTGAGAAAGAACTAGCTTCTGGGCTTGTTCCAGAACTCATATCAACTCCCTGCTCTGGCACATTCTGACTATCTTCTGAGCCTGACATACTGACCCTATGAATAGAGTGTAGATGAGCAGAACTAGATGAGTTATCACAAAATGAGGCTGGTTTTTGAAATATGAGCAATGAGTTTTCAAAAAGTTTTGCAATCTGCCACATACATATCGATGCAGCCGAAAAGAATTTTCGATGGGGTTGAGACAAACCAACTCCTTAACAGGAACTTGGCAGCCTTTTTGGTAGGACCAAAAAGAGCCACTCGGTTCCACTGAGTCAGTTCTTAGCCACACTGAAAAGCATATCGGTGAGACCGATATTTTCGTTTCGGTTCCACCAAGATATATCGGGCGGACGGCAAAACCCTAGAAAATCCATCTAACTCGAGATTTTGCAGATTTAAGTGGATGGATATATGAGCAAAGGGTGTAAATATGATAATCAAGTATCTAATGCGCAAGAATCGGATGGGGAGCGCACTAGATATCAAATCCGTACCCTAGCTCGGCGTGGATCCTCTACGGCGGCGATGATGGAGTAGATTTCGTCGACGGCAGTGATTCCCAGCGGCGGAGGAGCTCGGGAAGACAAGGGCGACGACCAAGGGTCTCGAGGCGGCAGCTTAGGGTTCTGAGGCGCGACGTTGAAGATTGAATTTCAAAGCGTCGGGGTCCACAGCATATATACCCTTCACTGTCACTGATACCGATTTTATGTTTTCGGTGTCACCGAGTAACAACTGTCAGCTAACAGGGAAACTCGGTGTAACCGAGAATATGATATCGGTGTTACCGAGATTGAAAACTAGATCAACCCTAGGCAATCGGTGAGACCGAGATTGTGGTGTTGGTTCCACCGAGTTGCACTTGGGAGGTTTTAATGGTCAATCCTTGTCGATACGGAACTCCGAGTGCTCCACACATAGAGGGATCGAAAAGCACCTATTCAAATTTTGTGATGCAGCATGAATGGAATATGAGGTGAGAAAGCATAGATAGCTAAAGAGTGGTCCTAGGCATTCTTGTCCATCCAATTGGCAAAACATAAATCAAAAGCCAAATAGCAACCATTGGATGTCCTAGAATGAAAAAATAAATGCAGACCAACATGCTCACACAATAAGATGTCAAAAGAAATCATGACAAACATGCACAAACACTCTAGCATCTAACAAGCACTTAGGCGATGACAGAGTCATCTATATAGTAGTATTTGACTTAGGAGCCAAGTAAGAGTACTTGATCATAGGCCATACTCATCGTTTAAGCACAAGTGGGGTTACCACTTTGTCATAAAGCATTTAATGTTGTCACATACTAAGAGATGCTTTGACTCAAGTCTTAGAGTAAAGCTCCTCCTTGATGTGACATCCCCCCATAAGAGGGATAAACTAACCTTGGGTTTTGTCGATGAAGACTTCATGTTAGTGAGGTAGTTGTGGATGCTCAATGTTGATGAAGATCACCAAGAGTTGGGAGCATCCTTGTTGTTTCCTTTCTCTTCTCACCTACATGGGTTAGTCCCAACATACAAGAGACAAATACAATGATATCTATGGACATGGAGTGCAAAGCATATGTTATGATGTCCATTGATTAGTTGATTACCTTGTCCCTTGCTTACCTTTGAGGGAATGTGTGACTCCTTGAACTATTGCATTGAGTTGATGTTGAGTGCAAAAAGTTCTTGACAATAATGAATGTGAGTGAATTTCATTGACGGAGTCACCCCTCAAGAACCTTCTAGTTCTTCTTGGGGACCCACATCAAGTTGATGGGAATCCTTGGTGTTGAGGTGGACTTTCTGGTAGTTGAGCTTGAAGTAGCCTTGAGAACCCACTCCATCAAAACTAGGGGTTCATCTTCATGTGAGTCAATGTCCTCTTGAAGCTTGTTCTTGCCCTTGAGCTTGTGGTCTTGTGGTGGAAGGTCATCTTGAGTGTTTGTCCCCTTTGAAAGAGCATTTTCGTACTTATCCTTTTGAGGAATAAACTTGGGCTTGGGATATTGACCTTCTTCCCACTCAACTCCATTAGCGTTGAAGTAGCCAACACCACGATTCTTCCGGTATCCTCCGTGCTTGCGTACAATTTCCTCAAATTTCTTACATCCGGCAAGACTCTTGTAGATACCCTTTTCTATAATTCCTTTTAATAAAGCATTTTCTTGCTCAAGTGTAACTTGGCTAAGATAATCATCATTAGTGGAATCAATAAATCTACTAGAAGCAACATCATTGAGTTTAGCATTTTTATTGTTGCTACTAGATGAAGAACCTTTCTTGCCTTTGTTACTAGATTGCTTAGTTTTAACTTGAGGCATGAAAGTAGAGAAGAGTAGTCATTTGGCTAGATAAGATGAGGTCTTCTTTCGGAGATCGTCATTGATAGCTTTGAGAAACTCATGCTCTTGCTCTAAGTTGAGCTTCTCGAAGCGTAGCTTCTCATGAGTTCTCGCAAGCTCTCTATGATCTTCGAGAGTAGATTCATGAGCTAACTTAAGAGTGTTAGTTCTTTAGTTAGTTGTTCTATTTTCATCTTATCATCATCAATTGACTCATCTTGACTAGCATGAGAATTATCAAGTTCATTTTGATTAATATCACTAGTTTTATCACAAAGCAAGTCATCATCACAAAGCAAATCATCTTCATCACTATCAAAATCAAGATACTCGGGGTGTGATACCTTGGGGCCTTTAGCCATGAAGCAACTTCCACTCCCTTCGTTTGGTGAATCAAATAGATCGTAGGAGTTGGTAGCCACTAGAGCAATTCCGGCAACACCATCATCATGACTATGGTCGGAGTCGGAGTGATAGCTTCTCTCAGCGTTGTTGTCGGAGTCAGAGCCTGAAACCCATTCACCAACATGAGCTTGATGTTTTCTTCTTGTGTAGCTCTTGGAGTACTTGTCCTTCTTCTCCGAATCTCTACTTCTCCTTGAGTGTCTTCGTTCATAACGATCATCTCTAATCCTTCTCTATCTTTGTGGTGACTCATTTCTTGAGCTTCGTCTTCGAGGTGACTCTTCTCTTCTTTTGTAGGGAGCCGTGCACTCATTTGAGTAGTGTCCGGGCTTCCCACAATTGTAACAATTGCGGTCACGACTTGACGAACGCTTCTCTTCATATCTTGAGTTGGAGTTTATTTCTTTGCCTCTATTTTGTAGAACTTGTTGAATTTCTTAACCATGAGGCTTATCTCTTCATTGGTAAAAAGGTTGTTGCTTGAGGTTGCGGGAGCATCACTTGTGGCTTTGTAAGCACCGCTAGACTTATGATGAAGCTCTTCTTTATATTTGAGTGTCATCTCATGAGCAACAATCCTTCCAATCACTTCCGTAGGTTTGAGATCTTTGTAGTTTGGCATCATTTGGATTAATGTGCACACGGTGTCGTATCTCTCATCCAAAGCTCTAAGTATCTTCTTGATGATGAATTTGTTGGTCATTTCTTCGCTTCCTAAGCTGGTAATCTCATTGGTGATGAGAGCTAGCCTAGAGTACATCTCTGCGACTCCTTCACCATCCTTCATCTTGAACTTGTCAAGATGACCTTAAAGAGCATCTAACTTGGATTCTCTCACGGACTCGGTTCCTTCATGCATATCAACCAAAGTATCCCAAATCTCTTTTGCATTCTCAAGACGGCCGATTTTGTTGAATTCTTCGGGGCATAAGCAGTTGAAGAGAATATCGCATGCTTGAGCATTGAGTTGCAACATCTTCAATTCATTCACGGTCGCTTCACGATTCGGTTCCTGTCCATCCGCAAAGAACTCACCTTGCAAGCCAACACGAACAACAGCCCAAACGGCAGGGTTATGACAAAGAATATGCATTTTCATTTTGTGCTTCCAACTAGCAAAATTAGTGCCATCAAAGTACGGACCTCTACGATGATAACTTCCCTCACTAGACGCCATACTTCTCCTAGGTTGTGAGACCTAAGCAATGGAGACCAAGGCTCTGATACCACTTGTAGAACCGAAAGTATGTCTAGAGGGGGGTGATTAGACTACTTGACCAATTAAAAGTTTTGCCTATACCAAGTTTTAGGGTTGAAAGTTTTTAGCATTTCATGGCAAGTCAAGTACACCCTACACACGCAAGTCTAAGAGTATATAGCAGCGGAAAGTAACAACAAGCATGTATAGAAGGGATAGGGTAGGAAGATCAAACGAAATTGTAGACACGATGATTTTTCCCGTGGTTTCGATAGGTGGCGCTATCGTACATCCACGTTTATGGAGTCTTCAACCCACGGAGGGTAACGGTCACGAGAGTCCATGGAGGGCTCCACCCAAAGGGTCTACGAAGTAGCAACCTTGACTATTCCATACGGATTCCGTCCATGAAGGACTAGCCTCACCATGGGTAGATCTTCACGAAGTAGGTGATCTCCTTGCCCATACAAACTTCTTGGTTCACTCCACAACACGAAGTAGGAGGCTCCCAAGCAACACCTAACCAATCTAGGAGGCACCTGTTGGGGAACGTTGCATGGGAAACAAAAAATTTCCTACGCACACGCAAGATCTATCCATGGTGATGAGCATCTATGAGAGGGGGAGTGGATCTACATACCCTTGTAGATCGCTAAGCGGGAAGCGTTAAGAAATGCGGTTGGTGTAGTCGAACGTCTTCGCGAACCAAATCATCGAGCATCCCGCAATCTCATCACGATCCGTCCCGTGACCCAATCACGATCCGTCCCGCGAACTCATCACGATCTGTCCCGCGATCTCATCATGATCCGTCTCGCGATCTTGATCACGGTCCTTGCGATCTAGCGCCGAACGGACGGCACCTCGGCGTTCAGCACACGTACAGCTCAATGACGATCTCCTCCTTCTTGATCTAGCAAGAGGGAGCGGAGAGGTAGATGAGTGCTCCGGCACCGCGACGGTGTTGCGGCGATGGTGGTGGAGCTATTCAGCAGGGCTTCGCCTAAGCACCATTGAAAACCGATCTATAGGAGAAACTGCGATCTAGAGGAGAGGTAGCACGTGGCTATTAGGGTTCGCTTTTTCCTCTAAATCCTCTAGTATATATAGGAGGGAGAGAGGGGAGGAGGCAGACTCAAACCCTTAAGGTTTGGTCGAAATGGTGGAGGAGTCCTACTCCAATCCTATTAGGAGTAGGATTCCTCCTTTCCACTTGGAAACTCTTTCCACCTCTCCACCCTTTGGATTTTTTCCTTCTCAAACCACTCCAGCCGCATGGGCCCTTAGTGTTGGGGAAAGTCGCATGGGAAACAAAAAAATTCCTACGTTCACGCAAGACCTATCCATGGTGATGAGCATCTACGAGAGGGAGAGTGGATCTACATACCCTTGTAGATCGCTAAGCGGGAAGCGTTAAGAAACGCGGTTGGTGTAGTCGAACGTCTTCGCGATCCAAATCGCCGAGCATCCTGCGATCCAATCATGATCCATCCCACGATCCAATCACGACTCGTCCCGCGAACTTGATCATGATCCGTCCCGTGAACTTGATCACGGTCCTTCCGATCTAGCGCCAAACGGACAACACCTCCGCGTTCAGCACACGTACGGCTTGATGACGATCTCCGTCGTCTTGATCCAGCAAGAGGGAGCGGAGAGGAAGAGGAGTTATCCGGCAGCGTGACGGCGCTCCGGCGATGGTGGTGGAGCTATTCCGGTAGGACTTCACCTAAGCACTGTAGAAATCCGATCTAGAGGAGAAACTATGCACTGGAGGAATGGGCAGCACGTGGCTACAAATTCTGTGCAAAAACCCTAAAACCACCAGTATATATAGGAGGAAGAGAGGAGGAGGCTTGTCCCAAGGAGGAGGCCGAACCAGGTGGGAGAGGTGGAATCCACCTCCAATCCTAGTAGGACTAGGATTCATCCTATTTTTGCCTTTTTCCACTTTTTCTCTTTGGGCTTTCTTTCCCTAGCCGCATGGGCTTTGTGTGGGACTTCCACCAGCCAAAAAAAGGCTGGTAATTATTCTCCCACAGACCATGATGCCTCTTGGGTCGAAATACCCCTCCCGATGGTTTCCCGGTACACTACCGGCACTCCCGGTACATTACCGATTAGCCCGAAACTTTTCCGGCGACCAAAATAGGACTTCCTATATATCAATCTTTACCTCCACACCATTGTGGAGCTCCTCGTGACATCCGGGATCTCATCCGAGACTCCGAACAACCTTCAGTCACCACCATACATCACTCTATACTACCGAAACGTCACCAAACCTTTAGTGTATAGACCCTGCGGGTTCGAGAACTATGTAGACATGACCGAGACACCTCTACGGTCAATAACCAATAGCGGGACCTGAATGCCCATATTGGTTCCTACATATTCTACGAAGATCTTTATCGGTCGAACCTCTATGTCAAGGATTCAGTTAATCCCGTATGATGTTCCCTTTGTTCTTAGGTATGTTACTTGCCCGAGATTCGATCGTTGGTATCTCCATACCTAGTTCAACCTCGTTGTTGGCAAGTCTCTTTACTCGTTCCGTAATACAAGATCCCATGACTAACACTTAGACACATTGCTTGCAAGACTTATTGTGATCTTGTATTATCGAGTGGGCCCTGAGATACCTCTCCGTCACATGGAGTAACAAATCCCAGTCTTGATCCATGCCAACTCAACAGACACCCTCGAAGATACCTGTAGAGCACCTTTATACCTAGTTATGTTGCGACGTTTGATACACAAAAGGCACTCCTCCGATGTTCGTGAGTTGCATGATCTCATGGTCATAGGAACACATACTTGACATGCAGAAAACAGTAGCAATAAACTGACACGATCATATGCTACGTTTGTAGTTTGGGTCTTGTCCATCACATCATTCTCCTAATGATGTGATCCCGTTATCAAATGACATCACATGTCAATGGCTAGGAAACCTTGACCATCTTTGATCAACGAGCTAGTTCACTAGAGGCATATTAGGGACAAAGTGGTGTCTATTTATCCACACATGTAATGTGTTTCCAATCAATACAATTATAACATGGATAATAAACGATTATCATGAACAAGAGTCAATAATCACTTTATTCATTGCCTCTAGGGCATATTTCCAATAGTCTCCTACTTGCACTAGAGTCAATAATCTAGCTCACATCACTATGTGATTTACATTGTAATGAATCGAACACCCATGCAGTTCTGGTGTTGATCATGTTTAGCCCTTGGAAGAGGTTTAGTCAACGGGTCTGCAACATTCAGATCCGTGTGCAGTTTGCAAATATTTATGTCCTTTCCCTTGATGTAATCACGGGTGGAGTTGAAGCGTCGCTTTATGTGTCTCGTCCTCTTTTGAAACCTTGGTTCCTTGGCCAGAGCAATGGCACGAGTGTTGTCACAAAACAGGTTCATTGGATTCAGTGCACTGGGCACTACTCCAAGATCTATCATGAACTGTTTCATCCAGACACCTTCCTTCGCTTCCTCCGAGGCTGCGATGTACTCCGCTTCGCACGTAGAATCGGCTACCACGCTTTGCTTGGAACTGCACCAGCTCACCGCTCCCCCGTTGAGAATAAATACGTATCTGGTTTGTGACTTAGAGTCATCCGAATCAGTGTCAAAGCTTGCATCGACGTAACCCTTTACGATGAGATCTTCATCACCTCCATAAACGAGAAACATTTCCTTAGTCCTTTTTAGGTACTTCAGGATATTCTTGACCTTTGCCCAGTGTTCCATTTCAGGATCACTTTGAAACCTTCCGGCCATACTTATGGCAAGGCTGACATCGGGTCTTGTGCACAGCATTGCATACATGATAGAGTCTATGGCTGAAGCATAGGGGATGACACTCATCTTCTCTATCTTCTGCAGTCACTGGGCATTGAGTCTTACTCAACTTCACACCTTGTAACACAGGCAAGAACCCCTTCTTGGACAGATCCATTTTGAACTTATTCAAAACTTTATCAAGGTATGTGTTCTGTGAAAGTGCTATTAAGCGTCTCGATCTATCTCTATAGATCTTAATGCCTAATATGAAAGCATCTTCTCCTAGGTCCTTCATTGAAAAACTCTTGTTCAAATATTCCTTCATGCTTTCCAGCATTTTTATATTGTTTCCAATCAGCAATATGTCATCCACATATAATATTAGAAACGCTATAGAGCTCCCACTCACTTTCTTGTAAATACAAGCTTCTCCATAAACTTGTATAAACTCAAACGCTTTGATCACCTCATCAAAACGCTTATTCCAACTCCGAGATGCTTGCACCAGCCCATAAATGGATCACTGGAGTTCGCAAACTTTGTCAGCATTCTCTGGATCGACAAAACCTTCTGGTTACATCATATACAACTCTTCCTCAAGGAAACCGTTGAGGAACGCTGTTTTGACATCCATTTGCCAAATTTCATAGTCGAAATAAGCAGCTATTGCCAACATGATTCTGACAGACTTAAGCATCGCTACGGGTGAGAAGGCCTCATCGTAGTCAAGTCCTTGAACTTGTGAAAAACCCTTTGCCACAAGTCGAGCTTTATAGACGGTGACATTACCGTCCACGTCTGTCTTCTTCTTAAAGATCCATTTGTTTTGAATGGCCTTTCGCCCTTCAGGTAATACTTCCAAAGTCCATACTTTGTTTTCATACATGGATCTCATCTCGGATTTCATGGCCTCTAACCATTTCTCAGAATCCGGGCCCATCACTGCTCCTCCATAGCTCGTAGGTTAATTGTTGTCCAACAACATGACCTCCAAGACAGGGTTGCCATACCACTCAGGAGTAGTACGCGGCCTTGTCGACCTACGACGTTCAATGGTAGCTTGATCCGAAGCTTCATGATCAGCATCATTAACTTCCTCTTCTTCCATCGTAGATTCTACAGAAACATCTTTCTGCGCTGCGCTACTTTCTAGTTGAAGTAAAGGTTCAATAACCTCATCAAGCTCTATTTTCCTCCCACTCAATTCTTTCGAGAGAAACACTTTCTAAAGAAATGTTCCGTTCTTAGCGACAAACACTTTGCCTTCAGATCTGAGATAGAAGGTATACCCGACTGTCTCTTTCGGGTATCCTATGAAGACGCATTTCTCCGCTTTGGGTTCCAGCTTTTCAGGCTGAAGCTTTTTGACATAAGCATCACATCCCCAAACTTTAAGAAATGACAACTTTGGCCTCTTGCCAAACCAAAATTCATATGGCGTCGTCTCAACGGGTTTTGATGGTGCCCTATTTAAAGTGAATGCAGCTGTCTCTAATGCATAACCCCAAAACGATAGTGGCAAATCAGCAAGAGACATCATAGAATGCACCATATCTAATAAGGTTTGATTACGACGTTCGGACACACCATTACGTTGTGGTGTTCCGGACGGTGTCAACTGTGAAACAATTCCACACCGTCTTAAGTGACTGCCAAACTCATAACTCAGATATTCAAATCCTCGATCATATTGCAGGAATTTAATCTTCTTGTTACGATGATTCTCTACTTCACTCTGAAATTTCTTGAACTTTTCAAACGTTTCAGACTTGTGTTTCATTATGTAAATATACCCATATCTACTTAAGTCATCAGTGAAGGTGAGAAACTAACAATATCCACCACGCGTTGTAACATTCATAGGACCACACACATCAGTATGTATGATTTCCAATGAGTCACTCGCTCGTTCCATTGTTCTAGAGAACGGCATTTTAGTCATCTTTTCCATGAGGCATGGCTCACATGTGTCAAGTGATTCAAAATCAAGTGACTCCAAAAGTCCATCAGCATGGAGCTTCCTCATGCGTTTTACACCAATATGAACTAAACGGCAGTGCCACAAGAAAGTGGTACTATCATTATCAACTCTACATCTTTTGACATCAATGTTGTGAACATGTGTGTCATCACTATCAAGATTCAATATGAATAAACCCCTCACATTGGGTGCATGACCATAAAAGATATTACTCATATAAATAGAACAACCTTTATTCTCTGATTTAAATGAGTAACCGTCTCGCAACAAACAAGATCCACATATAATGTTCATGCTTAACGCAGGCACTAAATAACAATTATTCAGGTTCATCACTAATCCCAATGGTAATCGAAGAGAGAGCGTGCCGACGGTGATCACATCAACCTTGGAACCATTTCCCACGCGCATCGTCACTTCATCCTTTGTCAGCCTTCGTCTATTTCGTAGTTCCTGTTTTGAGTTGCAAATGTGAGCAACCGAACCGGTATCAAATACCCAGGCACTACTACGACAGCTAGTAGGTACACATCAATAACATGTATATCATATATACCTTGTTTGTCGTTGGCCGCCTTCTTGTCAGCGAGGTACTTGGGGCAGTTCCGCTTCCAATGACCAGTTCCCTTGCAATGAAAGCACTCAGTTTCTGGCTTGGGTCCATGCTTGGGCTTCTTTACAGGATTAGCAACTACTTTGCCATCCTTCTTGGTTTTACCCTTCTTGCCCTTGACCTTGACCTTGCCATTTTTCTTGAAACTAGTGGTTTTATTGACCATCAACACTTGATGTTCTTTCTGGATTTCAGACTCAACGACTTTTAGCATCGCAAATAGCTCGGCGGCTGACTTGTTCATCCCGTGCATGTTATAGTTCATCACAAAGCTCTTGTAACTAGGTGGCAGTGATTGAAGAACTCTGTCAGTGATCGCCTCTGGCAGAAGGGCAATTCCCAACTCCGCTAGACGAGTAGAATACCCAGACATTCTGAGTATATGTTCACTGATAAACCCGTTCTCCTCCATCTTGCAAGCATAGAACTTATCGGAGGTCTCATACCTCTCGATCCAGGCATTCTTCTCAAAGATAAACTTCAACTCCTGGAACATCTCATATGCTCCATGACGTTCAAAACGTCTTTGAAGTCCCGGTTCTAAGCCATACAATATTGCACACTGAACTATTGAGTAATCTCCAGTACGTGTCTCCCAAGCGTTCTTAACGTCTTCGGAGGTCATGTCTTCTGGTTGGTCACCAAGCGGTGCATCAAGGACATATGATTTCTGGGAAGCCGTGAGGATAATCCTCAGATTATGGGCCCAGTCAACAAAGTTACTTCCATCATCTTTCAACTTAGCTTTCTCTAGGAACGCATTAAAATTCAGGGGTGCTACTGCGCGAGCCATTGATCTACAACATAAATATGCAAAGTTTACTTAGACTATTGTTCAAGATAATGAGTTTAGTTAATCAAATTACTAAAGCTCCCACTCAAATTGACATCCCTCAGATCATCTGAGTGTCACATGATCCAAATTCACCAACTCAAGTCCGACCATCACGTGAGTTGAGGTGGCTACAATGGTGAACATCATTATGTTAATCATATCTACTATATGACTCATGTTCGACCTTTCGGTCTCTTGTGTTCCAACGCCATGTCTGTACATGCTAGGCTCATCAAGTTTAACCCGAGTGTTCTGCACATGCAACACTGGCTTGCACCCATTGTATGGGAACGTAGAGTCTATCACACCCGATCATCACGTGGTGTCTCAACATGACGAACTTTCGCAACGGTGCACACTCGGGGAGAACACAATTTATCTTGAAATTAAGTGAGGGATCACCTTATAATGCTACCGTCGTCCTAAGCAAAACAAGGTGCATAAAAGGATTAACATCACATGCAAATCATAAGTGACATGATATGGCCATAAACTTGTTCTTTTGATCTCCATCTAGAAAGCAACGGCATGATCTCCATCGTCACCGGCAAGACACCATGATCTCCATCATCTTGATCTCGATCAACGTGTTGCCAACGGGGTTGTCATGCCCAACATGCTTCTACTACTATTGCTACCGTTTAGCGATAAAGTAAAGCATTACATAGTGCTTAATGATTGACACGCAGGTCATACAATAATTCAAGACAACCCTATGGCTCCTGCCGGTTGTCGTACTCAACGACATGCAAGTCGTGATAATCTATACATCACATGATCATCTCATATATCACATATATCACATCATGTAATTGGCCATATCACATCACAACATACCCTGCAAAAACAAGTTAAACGTCCTCTAATTGTTGTTGCATGTTTTACGTGGCTGCTACGGGTATCTAGCAAGAACAATTCACATCTACGCAAAAACCACAACGGTGATACACTAGTTGCTTTTCAACCTTCTCAAGGACCGCCTTTGTCGAATCCGATCCAACTAAAGTGAGAGAAACTGGCACCCGCAAGCCATCTATGCAACAAGTTGTAGTTGAGGGAACCGGTCTCTCGTAAGCGTACGAGTAATGTTGGTCCGGGCCGCTTCATCTCACAATACCGCTGAACCAAAACACGACCAAGGGAGGAAGCAATCTAAGCATCAACGCCCACAAACTCTTTATGTTCTACTCGAGATCTCATATACACATAGACCTAGCTCATGATGCCACTGTTGGGGAACGTCGCATGGGAAACAAAAAAATTCCTACATTCACGCAACACCTATCCATGGTGATGAGCATCTACGACAGGGAGAGTGGATCTACATACCCTTGTAGATCGCTAAGCGAGAAGCGTTAAGAAACGCGGTTAATGTAGTCGAACGTCTTCGCGATCCAAATCGTCGAGCATCCCGCGATCCAATCACGGTCCGTCCCACGATCCAATCACGATCCGTCCCGCGAACTTGATCATGATCCGTCCCGCGAATTTGATCACGGTCCTTCCGATGTAGCGTCGAACGGACGACACCTCCGCGTTCAGCACACGTACGGCTTGATGACGATCTCTGCCATCTTGATCCAGCAAGAGGGAGCGGAGAGGAAAAGGAGTTCTCCGGTAGTGTGACGGTGCTCCGGCGATGGTGGTGGAGCTATTCCGGCAGGGCTTTGCCTAAGCACTGCAGAAATCCGATCTAGAGGAGAAACTATGCACTGGAGGAACGGGCAGCACGTGGCTAAAAATTCTGTGCAAAACCCCTAAAACCACCACTATATATAGGAGGAAGAAAGGAGGAGATTTGGCCCTAGGAGGCTTGGCCCAAGGGCCAAGCCTCCAAGGAGGAGGCTGGACCAGGTGGGAGAGGTGGAATCCACCTCCAATCCTAGTAGGACTAGGATTCATCCTATTTTTTTCCTTTTTCCACTTTTTCTCTTTGGGCTTTCTTTCCCTAGCCGCATGGGCTTTGTGTGGAACTTCAACCAGCCCACAAAAGGCTGGTAATTATTCTCCCACAGCCCATGAAGCCTCTTGGGTCGAAATACCCCTCCCGGTGGTCTCCCGGTACACTACTGGCACTCCCGGTACATTATCGATTAGCACGAAACTTTTCCGATGACCAAAACAGGACTTCCTATATATCATTCTTTACCTCCGGACCATTCTGGAGCTCCTCGTGACATCCGGGATCTCATCCGGGACCCCGAACAACCTTCGGTCACCACCATACATAACTCTATACTGCCGAAACGTCACCGAACCTTAAGTGTGCAGACCCTGCGGGTTCGAGAACTATGTAGACATGACCGAGACACCTCTACGGTCAATAACCAATAGCTGGACCTGGATGCCCATATTGGTTCCTACATATTCTACGAAGATCTTTATTGGTCGAACCTCTATGTCAAGGATTTAGTTAATCCCGTATGATGTTCCCTTTGTTCTTCGGTATGTTACTTGCCCAAGATTCGATCGTCGGTATCTCCATACCTAGTTCAACCTCGTTGCCGGCAAGTCTCTTTACTCATTCCGTAATACAAGATCCCGTGACTAACACTTAGTCACATTGCTTGCAAGGCTTATTGTGATGTTGTATTACCGAGTGGGCCCTAAGATACCTCTCCGTCACACGGAGTAACAAATCCCAGTCTTGATCCATGCCAACTCAACAGACACCCTTGGAGATACCTGTAGAGCACCTTTATAGTCACCCAGTTACGTTGCGACATTTGATACACACAAGGCACTCCTCCGATGTCCGTGAGTTGCATGATCTCATGGTCATAGGAACACATACTTGACATGCAGAAAACAAGAGCAACAAACTGACACGATCATATGCTATGTTTGTAATTTGGGTCTTGTCCATCACATCATTCTCCTAATGATGTGATCCCGTTATCAAATGACATCACATGTCAATGGCTAGGAAACCTTGACCATCTTTGATCAACGAGCTAGTTTACTAAAGGCATACTAGGGACAAAGTGTTGTCTATTTACCCACACATGTAATGTGTTTCCAATCAATACAATTATAACATGGATAATACACGATTATCATGAACAAGGAAATATAATAATAAACACTTTATTCATTACCTCTACGACATATTTCCAACACTTAGAGGAGGCTTCGGCCATCCCACCAGGGGCTGGTTTACCTCCTCCCACAACCCATGTAGCCTCTTGGGTGGAAATACCTCTCCCGATGGTCCCCCGGTACACTACCGGCACTCCCGATACACTACCGATGAGCCCGAAACTTTTCCGGTGACCGAAACAGGACTTCCTATATATCAATCTTTACCTCCGGACCATTCGGAGCTCCTCGTGACGTCCGGGATCTCATCCGGAACTCCGAACAACCTTCAGTCACCACCATACATGTAACATCCCAAACTTTGGAATGTTATAATAAATATAGAATGATTGTTTGTTTGCTTGAATGATTGAAAGTGAGTGAAATTTGAAACTTTTTGAAACTTTTGAAAGTTTAATGAGAGGAAATAAAATGACTTTCCCAAACTTTCACTTTGCATTTTTCTCACCAAGAATTCAAATTCATTTCATCACAAAACCCTAGAGTGAAGATGACATGACTTTTTCCATTTAAAGAAATGAAAAGGGATTTGAAAAGAATTTGAATTTCATTTGAAAAATATTTCAAATTCAGAAAACTTTATGCAACTCAATGATTTTCATGAGAAAGGATAATATGACTTCCTCAAAATTTTAAGAAATATGAGTTGGAAGTTTAAAAGAAGGAATTGAAAGAGCTTTTGAAAACCTCTGGATTATTTTGAAAATCCATTTCATATTTGGTCCCTATTCAAAATTTTCAAAGTATTCAAACCCCTGACAAAAATTTGAGAGGAGTAACATGACACTCCACACCAGGGACTTCTTGGTGATTTATTTGAATAATAAAAACCAGGGGTTATTCTGAAAAATATTTGCAAAGGGATTTAAAAGCAAAAGGGCAATTTCTGAAAATAATATTGTTTCCAAAGTATTCAAATGCCATAATAAAAATGTCCACTAAATGGCATTTATTATTCTGTTAATTTTGATATAAAATTTGACTACATTTGGAATTTATTCGAATGCTTTAAATAGGTTTTATGGCTCTGGTAAAATCATAAATAGAAAACGGTAACGGTTTATAATAAAACGGGCCGGCCCACCTCCTTAATACCCTCCCGAAATCCCTCTGTAACGGTCGCCCGATAACCGCGCCCCTCCCTCTCTCCCACTAACGCCCTGGCCCCACCGTCCGACAGCGCCAATCCCTCGCTCATCTCCCTCCTCTCGCTCGCTCTCTCTCCCCCGAGCATCTCGCCGGAGCCATCATTGCATCCATTGATTTCCCCCTTCCCCGAGCACCTGACCCCTCCTATAAATACCCGTCGCTCCCCTCTCTCCATTTCCCCCCGAATCCTCTCTCTCCCTCGCCTGAGACGCCGCAGATTCTTCGCCGGAATCCGAAACTGTCGCCGCGCCATTTTCGTCGCTCCGCTCCACCCCGACCCACTCGTTGCCCCAAAGCCCCGCCAACCTTTCTCTCTCACGCACCCGAACCCCCCCCCCCCAACCACCTGCCCGTGCTCCATACTCCCGGGAACGCCGTAACCGTCGACCTCGCCGGAGTTTGGATCTCCACGGAAGCTCAAGGAGCTCGTGCCCGTCGCCACCGTCGCTCCCTCGCCCCTCCGACGCCATCATAGCCTTCGCCGAGCTCCCCTGCGTCGACCAGTGCCGGTGCCATCGCCGGAGACCCTCGGAAGCCATCTCCCCGACGACCTCAACGCCCCTGCCATCGCCGGAGCCTTCGCCGTTGCCGGCAACCACCGCGGTGAGCCTCCCTCTCCCTCTCCTCCATCCGATCTCGAACGAACGGCCCAGATTAGAAGTAACTTACCTCTTCGGTTCTTTTAAAAGAATCGGCCGGCTTTTTCTTTTCTAATTTTAGACCGAAACGTTTTCTTTAGTTCTCGGTCATTCGCCCGAATCTCTGGAACACACACACCCTTAGACCAACCAGAGAGCGACACGTCACCCCCTGTCCGTTAGAATTGTTTTTTTCTTTTTCTATTTTAATTTCAAAAACAGAATAATTTCTGATTTGTTTTGCTTATATCTTTTATGTTTTTAAGTATTTTTAATTGATTATTTCTGCATTGTGTCACAAATTTTATCTAGTTTCTGTAGATATAAAATTTGCCTATGTTTGAACATTTAAATTTGAATTTGAACAGATTTGATTTAAATTTTGTTTTCTGAATATCTTGAGTTCTAAAATGAATTTTTGATTGATTCTTTTCCTACTTGTCACTAGTGATCTTAGTTATCATTAGGTAGAGTTTGAGAATTTTTAAAATAAAATTTATTAGGGTTTTAACTAGAAACAGAATCTGTTTAGTTGTTAATATAGTTTAATTAGTTTTATTTTGCTAGTTTAAATCTGAGTTAATTATATATTTGATTTAGTAAATTCTGTTAGTTAAACTTTAGGTGAATTACATGTTGTTAAAATAAAAATAATTTGCTTAGTTTACTACCATGTTGTTATAGGAACACTATACATTTTCAAATAGGTTTAATTTGTGATAAACAAACTAGTTAGTAATAGTTTATTCCAACAAAGTTTTATATAAATAGATTCTGTTTTCAAATAAAAATTTGTACTTATTACTTTCTGTTAAGAAATGCTTAGTTAATAAAAATAATTTAGTTTTGCTCTATTAGGATAGGAAACTAGATTATTTTGCATTAGGTAATGTGTTATAAAACAATTTAGTTTTTCATAGAAATTATTTTCACAAAGTTTTAGATGACTTAATTCTGTTTTATAATAAAGATTTTATTTAATTATTTTCTGTTAACTTAGTTGTTTTACAATATGTTTTCTCTTAGTTTATGTTTGCTTGTTGTTAAGTTCATTAGGCAAACACTTATATTGTTTAGAAGGTTGTTTTTTATAGTTCTAGTTGTCTTTCAAAAGTGATTCATTTTTTTCTAGAAAAATATTTACAAAAAAATCTTTTATTATATTTTACTTTGTTTTGGGTTTTGTGTTACTTTTGAAATTGTTGGAGTTTTGTGTTTCAACTTTGTCTTAAGTATTTCTTCCATCAACCTTGTTGCTTTTGTTTTGTATTACTTTTTGTTAGAATTGATTGCTAGTATGATTGCTTATATGTATGTAATGTTTGTTATAGATTTTCATCGGAGAGTAACGAATAGTCTATCAAGTTATTTCTGAGAGCGATCTTTATCTTCATCAACAGTACAGGCAAGTTTCACCTTGACCATCTATTTCATACCTATGTTTTTATTGCATGTAGTGACATCATTCAGCACATCCCTCCCGTAGTGTTATTGAAATTCTTGTAGTTGAGTAGAATGCATGAGGTAGGAACCCATCACTGGTTACTAAAGCCCTGGGAACGTTAGTTACTTTTATGCTGTGCTAAAGTAGACGGGGTTTGGTATGAGTGTTCGTGAGTGGTGTGAAGGACTCCGCGTCAAAACGACGACTTCATGAAGACATCTTCAAGTCCTGCATCTTCAAGACCTCAAGACTTCAAGACTCGAGAAGACAAGTTTTCAATACACACTACTGGGTGAAGGATGGTTGATTGGGCATCCCTGGAGAAACCAGTGGATGGCCGGGATGCATGGAGAAGGGCCATGACATCTTGCGGAAAGCTTCACCCAGACTCAAAGAGAAGGATGAATACTTCATGCCCGGAAGCTTACCTGTGTAGCCACAAGTCATTATGGGCTCTGGCTTGGTTGATCTTTGTTGTGACTCTGCTGGGCAGTGCTACGAGATGTAGTCGACGTTAGGATTGGGATGGGCACTGTCGGACAGTCAGGGAAGCACTCTGAAAGACCATGTTTCTTTCATCCTGTTCTCAAACACCAGGCAGTGCGAGGACTTACCAGGAGGGAAAGAATCTTGTGGGTAAAGTACACAACACTCTGCAGAGTTAAACCTAATCGATTAGCCGTGTCCCCGGTTACGGACAATTTGAGCTTCTAGACTTGGATCTATCTCTGAACTTTCAACACTGGACTGATAACTAATTGTGGGCAACTTATGATACTTATGGGCATTGAGACATTGGTTGGCGGAACCATGTCATGATAGGTAACTCTATAGTGAAATTCCTGATATTCTTTTGTTGTAGGAAAATAAAATCAGCTTTTACGCAAAAACTCAGACACAGAGCCACAAAGCCTTTGCATATAGAATAGTCTTTATTTTTCTGTTCTACTATGGTGATCTTGCCAGTACATTCAATGTACTGACCTACACGGCTGCAACGTCTTATGTTGCAGATACTCTTCTACGACGGGTAAGAGTACGATTCAGGGTTACGGTCCGCACTCAACTTGCCGTTGGTGTTATTGGGACTCCACTCCCGTTGACTGTATCCGCTGCTATTTTAAGGTATATATCAGTTTTACGCTATTTACATGTGATTGCACTTTGATATATACATTGATGTACTGTGTGTGCCAGCATACTAATCCAGGGATGGCACAGAAAACACAGAGGCTTGACTCGTTTTGAGTCGGGTCGCTACAATACATAACTCTATACTACCGAAACGTCCCGAACCTTAAGTGTGTAAACCCTGCGGGTTCGAGAACTATGTAGACATGACTGAGACACCTCTATGGTCAATAACCAATAGCGGGACCTGGATGCCCATATTGGTTCCTACATATTCTACGAATATGTTTATTGGTCGAACCTCTATGTCAAGGATTCAGTTAATCCCGTATGTTATTCCCTTTGTTCTTCGGTATGTTACTTGCCCGAGATTCGATCGTCGGCATCTCCATACCTAGTTCAACCTCGTTACCAGCAAGTCTCTTTACTCGTTTCCTAATACAAGATCCCGTGGCTAACACTTAGTCACATTTCTTGCAAGGCTTATTATGATGTTGTATTACCGAGTGGGCCCTGAGATACCTCTCCGTCACATGGAGTAACAAATCTCAGTCTTTATCCATGCCAACCCGACAGACACCCTCGGAGATACCTGTAGAGCACCTTTATAGTCACCCAATTAAGTTGCGACGTTTGATACACACAAGGCACTCCTCCGGTGTCAGTGAGTTGCATGATCTCGTGGTCATAGGAACAAATACTTGACATGCAGAAAACAGAAGCAATAAACTGACACGATCATATGCTACGTTTGTAGTTTGGGTCTTGTCCATCACATCATTCTCCTAATGATGTGATCCCGTTATCAAATGACATCTCATGTCCATGACTAGGAAACCATAGCCATCTTTGATCAATGAGCTAGTCTATTAGAGGCATACTAGGGACATGGTGTTGTCTATGTATCCACACATGTATCTGAGTTTCCGATTAATACAATTATAGCATGGATAATAAACGATTATCATGAACAAGGAAATATGATAATAACCAATTTATTATTGCCTCTAGGGCATATTTCCAGCAGCACCACCCTCCAAAAGGTAATAGGCTCGGTAATGACGATGAACTCCTTGCTCATGTGCTTCAAGATGATAGAATCCTCAGCACACAATCACTCTCTCACGGATTTGGCATGGTGGAAGAGATGGGATTGGTGGAAAGCTACTTGGGGAGGCTAGAAATCAAGATCCATATGATTGGAGTGGAAGATCTTGACCTCAACACAAGGGTAGGTGGTTCTCTCTCAGAAAATCGGATAGGATAGGTATGGAATAGTTCTGAGTGCTTCTCTCTCGAGTAGGTGGTGGTGATGGGGTATATATAGGCATCCCCAAAAATCCAATCATTACACACAAAATGACCAACTCGATGACACCGATATGTTAATCTCGGTGGTACCGAAGGGACCAAAAGGTGGCAACTTTTGAATCTCGGTAAAGCCGATATAGGAAACTCGGTTGCACCGATAAGGTGACCAATGGTCAGATTTACAATCTCGGTGACGCCGATCCAACATTCTCGGTGGGACCGAAAATGTGAATTTTTGTAACAGAAAGTTGGCAACCTAAACTCGGTGGCACCGGTATGGAATTGGTTGCACCGAAGTGGCTAGGGTTTGGCAGAGTCTGTCTAGGTTCTGGAATCGGTGGCACCGGTATGGGAAAGTTGGTTGTACCGATTGTGAGTGTTAGGTATAGAACAAACTTTGGTGGGAGAGTTTGTGGATGTTTTTGGCGACTATCACTTGTGCACGTTTGAGCATATTGTTCACCAACAAAACCTTACCCCCTTTTAATAGTATTGGCTTTCCTATGGACTCAAAGTGATTTCTCACAAATATAAAATGTAGAGTCCTTTTGCTTGAAGCTTGGCCAACCTATTTCCTTGCATCTTGGGTTTTCTCCACAATCTCCTTTTGCCAATCCTATCATTGAACATTTCCTGAAATGTACTTGGTGGAAACATTAGTTCAATGACTTATATGTTGTTATTAATTACCAAAACCACCAAGGGAGCAAATGTGCTTTCACCGTCGGCCTTGCGGTAGATGTAATACCGCTCCTTATCTAGTCCCCTCCAGCTAGCACTTGCTCCAAAACGATGCCTCCAAGAGGGAGAACAACACCAAAGGCACCGTCATCGTCCGATCCAAGAGACCCAGATCTAGGATTTCCCCCAGAGCATCCCGAGCATGATGACGCAAACTGCAATGACGATGCCTCAACAAGGAAACGACAACGGAGACGCCGAAGTCGGCACGATTTTCATCGGCAGTTGCGCCACCAGGCCGTGCGCCACCGGCGTCACTGGTCCCTTCAACCTAAGCAAACTCCAAAAACGATGCCCTCAAGAGGGACTACGACGCAAAAGCACCGCCATCGCTCGATCCCAATGAGATCTAGGGTTTCCCCCGGAGTTGCCCACCGTGTCAAGGACCCAGACCAGGGTCGAATCCCGACGTGATCAAAAGAACCCGTCAAGATCCGCCCAGTCGTCGATGTGCCGCACCCGCCACCGCGCCGTCCGGCACCCGGTGACCATGGCCGGTAGCCAGTCACCGGTCATCACGAACGCGTCCAGCCACCAGCCATGGCCAGATCTGGCCGAGGCCAGCGACCCCATCCAGTGATCCCGCGTCGCCGCAGCCTCGTTGCCATTCGCCAAGGAGGCGACCAGATCCACCATGCCGCCTCACGCCCCCGACACAGCCTCGCAGCCATGCCGCCGGTCACCGCTGTTGCGCCCATGCGAGGACGCCGAGAACAGACACTGGTCGCTGGAACCCTTGACGAGTCCCGACGCTCGCCAACGCGCCACCCGGAACTGCCGCCCTATAGACCGGAGGCCGCCATGGGAAGGCGCCCCACCGCCGCCGTCGGCCGTTCGGGCTTCGCCCGACGGCGTCCTCCGGCGGCAGCACGGTGACGAGAGGAGAAAGGAGCGGCGGCGGCGCTAGCTGAACGGCCGTGTTCGAGTCGCCCTGGCCAGGCGACGTGGGGCCTGGTGTCGTATTGATTGTCTCTTGTATGTTGTGTTACAATTCTATCATCTGTCCGACTTAGATGAAATGTGGATATATGTATGTGTCCACGTCCATTCAAGTGTTCTGAGATATCTCGGCAAAGGTTCGTGCTGTTAACAAATATCATGGATATGAGTTTTCAGGATGTTTGATAATGTAAGCAAGTCAAAAGTTTGAAAGGTGCATAAGGTTATTAGGAGGGGGTTATGCTTGTACAACTAGTCGGTGATGTTGCGACACAAACTTGAAAACCACATGCATTCTATTCCCTCTGTTCCTAAATAATTGTTGTTGAAAAAAACTAAACTAGTTCTTCTTAATAATAATTATTGTGATATAGAGGGAGTATTTCGGTTGGTGCTATGTTATACTCAGTGTTTTGTATATTTATTAAGAAACAATGTCTTTATTCTTTATAATCTTGAACGGAGCTAGTACTAGATAATTACTCCGTCTGTACTAAACGACGTCGCAAAGCCCGTTTAATTTTCTTGTTAGTTTGATTGTTTATTTCTCCTGTAAAAAACTTTCTTAAACGATTAGATCGATCATTGGGTTTAAACTGGCTTAAAGGGAGAGCCATGTACATCCCTATTGATATAAGATGTTTTTGCAGCTCGGTTTAACTTGTTACGTTAGTGTATCATAGGTTAGTAGTATTCGAGAAGTATTTCTTTTTTCCTGTGCGAATATTTCAGAAGCTTTTTGGCTGCATCGAATTGGTGCACCGCGTGTAAGGCTGGTCTAATCGGTGCACATGCAAACACTCGCAACCGATCAGTGAGACAGTGACTAAACAAATCTGTAACCCACACACAGATGAGCAGTCTGTTTGTTCCGAGCCCTACCATCGGGTCCCACCTGTCATCGAAACGCAAGCGAGCGAGCGAGCTGCCAGCGCGATCTGAGTCAGTCGAGTCAGCGATTCACGTGCCGGGAAGGAACAAAGAACAAGGACAGCATGATTGGGCCGAGGGCCCACCGGCAGTCGGCACGTCGTCGCGCATGCACGCACACGGCGGGGGCGCACCGCACGCCTCGCGACACCAACGACCAACCTGGCAGAGGCTTCTACGCGCCTCACGGACGTGCGGGCCCCCAAGCTGGGTCCCAATCGTGTTTGTGCGTGTAGGCGTCCGGGTAGAATTATTTTTGGAAAGGAAGCATGGAGAAGACAGAAGACCAGCCAGGCGCGGCGGCCAATGAGGGAGCAGGGTGGAGGGGAGTGCGCGCAAAGTGGCCGTTGCCGGCCGAGGTGAGCTGAGGCGATCCCCGCATCATCACGTCCCGTGCCGTCTCTCTGGACCATCTTGCCCCTCCAGACCCCCTCGAGTGGCCTTTCGGCGTCGTACTCTACTTCTGAATTGTGTGTGCGCATCTTCAAAAAAAAAAAAAAGGTGTGCGCATGCTAATAACTCTTGCTGTTTCAAAAAATAACTCTTGCTGTTTCAAAACTTATTTTCCTTGGAAAAAAAACTTACTTTCCTGGACGTTTACATAGGACGCGTTCGATTTCCTGCATTAGGCACAGCCTGGCTTGCGCGGAAAGGAAGTGGCCCGTTTGGTTGCCTGCGTTTACTGTGCGGCCCGCATGGCACAAACCTTAAAGCAGCTCCATGCCCGGCGCAGGGGAAACCCCCGAATCAGCAGTAGCTCGCGAGCCTGGCTCGGGTGATGCAGGGGAGGGCGACGCGCTTCTCTCCTCGTGCGACCAGGGAGATGGCGCGAGCGAGCTCGCGTCGCCGAAAAATCGGCGGGAGGATTTCGGCTCACCTCCCACCGAGTCCGCCCCTATTTAGCCCCCTCCCTCACCGCCCCAACTCCCGCCACCATTCTCTCCCCTTTCGAGCTTTCCCGTCGACGCGCATCGGCATCGACGAGCAGGTAAGCGACGCATCTTCATCGGCCGGCGGTCCACGGCGTCGGCACTCCTCCACAAGGCGGCGGTGATCTTCTACGACCGTTCCCCTCTCGTCCTCGAGCTACATCCATGCACTACTAGGGAAAACCTTATACACATAATCTTAGCAGCAGCGCGGGACGGGAAGAGGTGCTGCTGCTAATTATCAGTAGCGTGGTCCAAGGACACGTGCTACTGCTACAAACTTAGCAATAGCGTGGCTCGGTAGAACCGCGCTGCTACTAAAATTGACCGACCGTTCTCCCCATGCTAGGTTTAGCAGTAGCGCGCCCACAATAACCACGCTACTGCTAATGTAATAGTAGTAGCGCGCTTTTCTTTCATGTCGCTACTGCTAATTCTGAAACTGGCCACATGGAGGGCCCCGCTTAGCAGTAGCGCGTGCGCCAGAGGAGCGCTACTGCTAGATTATTAGCAGCAGCGCGTTTTGATCCCCGCGCTACTGCTATTCCGTAGCCATACCACCTTTTCCCTCCCCCTCCCCTCATCTCTTCCTCACTTTCCCCTAGCTCCCACCTCCTCTCTCCCTCACTTTGCTTCTTCCTCACTACTTCTCCCCCCATTACTCTACTTCTACCTATCTTTCTCTCTCTTTATTACTCCTAGCTAACTACACCAACCTCCATTAATGCATCTCCTTTCTCTTTTTCCTTCCCCCTCCACTAGTTGAACTTGTCTCCTCCAAAACTAGCAAGCTAGGTAGATCTAGCTAGCATTTAGTGAAGTGACCTATGTACCTCCCTAACTAGATCTATAGCCTTGTCAAGAAGAGATTTGTCCACTTTTGATCATTCCATAGATGTGTGTGGCGACACCTATCGACATCATCATCACCATGCTCGATCTCGAGATAGGTGATTAAAAATTTATGCTTTTGCAAGAATGGAAATATGTGTATGTGTGCGATATGACATAATATAGGGCGATATGATGGAAATTGTGTGTGTGGCATGAGTTGCCGCGGAATTGTGCTTGTGAGTTGCCTATGTTTTGCCGAAATGTCGATTTATTTCCGTTTCGGCGAATTCCGGGCAATCTCTATATGTCCTATTTTTAGGGAAGGTCATGCCGAATTTTTGTATGACTTTGATGCATGCATGCATTTTTATAATCATTTTTTTATTATTACCATTCAGGCGTTCATGATGGTCAGTGGAACAGTGGTGGACAGGTGGTTGCGGTCGGCGGTGCAGGACATGAAAGAAAATAACTTGAGAGAGGTTTTATGTCCGTGTTGAAGATGCAAAGGACGAGCTTGGCTCGACCCCTATGACGATGGTCGTGTGATGACGCACCTCCTCATGACTGGTTTCATGGATGGCTATACTCGGTGGATAATTGAAGATAAGGATGAGGATGTTGAGGACGCCGACGGGGCAGGCAATGACGACACGAGCAAGACGAAGAGATGATCGATAATGGCGACGGAGAAGGGGTCGGACATGACGGTGGGGAAGAGGTCGGACATGGCAGCGGAGAAGGGGCCGGACATGACGGCGGGGAAGAGGCCGAACATGGCGGCGGAGAAGGGGCCGGACATGGCGACAGAGAAAACGTGGACTCCACGCCGCAGAATTCGTCGGTACTAAGTTCAATCGTGTGGGACCCTCATGTTCAAGCACTGCTTCGTAAGGAGACAAGTACTAAGAGAGCTGCTTCTAGAGAGGAGGCCAAGCTGCAGCAATTGGTGGTAGACTCGAACACTCCAATGTATCATGGTTGCAATCCCGAGGTGAGCCGCTTGAGTTTCACACTAGAACTCCTGAAGACGAAGGCTAAAAACAAATGGACTCACACTAGTCTCGATGAGCTTCTCAAGTACCTAAAGGATGTTCTTCCCACGAGGAATCTATGTCCTACTAGTGTGGATGAGGCCAAGAAGATCGTGTGCCCTCTTGATCTGCCGCACGTTAGATACCATGCATTCATCAACGATTGCATAATTTATCGGAAGGAGCACGCGGAAAAAACAAGCTGTCCGGTGTGCAATGTTTCTCGATACAAGAAGGCGGGGAAGAAATCTCCCCAGAAAGTTGTATGGTACTTATCGACCACTCCCCGTCTCCAGCGATATTTCGTAGATCCCAAGGAAGCAAAGCTCATGTGCTGGGCACGCGGAGAGGAAGAAGCCCGACGATGGAGATGATCCGAAGCTGAGACACGTCGTGGATGGAAGCCAGTGGAGAGCGTTCAACGGCGAATATCAGTATTTCGCATGTGATGCAAGGCACATCGTGCTCGACGCGTGTACCGGTGGCATGAATCCGTTTGGCAACCAGAACACCAACCATAGCACATGGCCCGTGTTTGTATGGATGTACAACCACCCCCCTGGTTGTGCATGAAGTCGAAGTACATACACATGAGCATGCTGATTCAAGGGCCGAAACAACCGGGAAATAATATTAATCTGTATCTGGGGCTACTTCAAGAGGAGTTAGACACGTTATGGAAAACACCGGCCAAGACATGGGACGCCAGTACAGGCGAGTATTTCTATATGAGAGCCGCATTGATCACGACGGTGCACGACTATCTCGGTTACGGATATGTCGCAGGACAGGTGTGCCATGGATATTGCGGATGCACGCGGTGCATGGATGATACGACGTCTCAGCAACTAACGTCAAGGAAAGATGGCGGGTCTGGGAAAATCGTGCACATGGGGCATCGAAGATGGCTCGAGATGGACGACCCGTGGAGAAACCGTGGAGATCTATTCAATGGCGAGGCTGAGCATCGAGGACCTCCATGTAAGCGGGCCGGCGCCAAAATCGATGAGTTGTTGAAAAACTGGGAACAGTGCCACGTGCCGGGAAACACGATGAAAAAGGCGCCGGAGCCGTTGTTGAAGGTTTGGAAGACGAGGTCTATTTTCTGGGACTTGGAGTACTAGCACAAACTCGACACGCCTCATTCCCTTGATCAAATGCATATCTGTAAGAATGTGCTTGAGAGCTTGCTTGCGACACTGATGAACATGCCGGATAAGACCAAGGATGGGCCGAAGGCAAGAAAAGACTTGCAAGATTTGGAGATTAGGGCAGATCTGCACATGGCGCCACGTAAAAATTCAGAGGAGACAGAGACAGAGATAGAGGCGCGGGAGAAGAAGGGCAAAAAAGTAAAGGAAGATGATTATTGCCCCCCGTCTTGCTTCACCTTAAGTCCGGTTGAGATCGATCAATTCTTCAAGTGCCTTACCGGAATCAAAGTTAGTTCCGGTTACTGTGGCAAGATAAGCAAATATCTGGACACGAAGAAGAAAAGGTTCTGCGGGATGAAGTCCCATGACAGTCATGTGATGATGACGTAGATACTACTTGTTGCCCTTAGAGGGATAATGGACAAGCACGTCCATGACACTCTTATTGGTCTCTGCAACTTTTTTGACGTCATCTCTCGAAAGTCGATCAGTGTGAAGCAGCTCTGAAGGATACCGGAAGAGATCGTTGTCATACTAAATGAGCTTGAGATGTACTTCCCGTCCGCGTTCTTTGATGTCATGGTGCATCTGTGTGTCCATATTGTGGATGACATAATAGACCTGGGGTCGTCATTCCTGCACAACATGATGTCGTTTGAGAGGATGAATGGGATCATCAAAGGATTCATTCGTAACATGTCCCATCCGGATGGAAGCATCGTCCAGGGCTATCTGACACAAGAGTGCATCTCTTTCTACAAGAATTTTCTATATGGCGCAGACCGGCCGCCTAGTGTTGGTTTGCCCGTTAACAAGCACAATGGGAGGCTCGAAGGAGAAGGTCACTACAACGGTCGTAGGGAACTGCATGTGGCCTACTCAGATCGACGCAACGACTTTGACATAGCAAACTTGGTAGTTCTACAACACCTACACCAGGTAGATCCTTTCGTGACACTGCACAAAGAAACTATCGCAAAAAGTATCGTGACCGGGGGGTATGCAGGACGGACGTCGAAGTTACTAGAGAGCACAACTCCACTTTCTTGCTTCAGTTCAAAGAGCATATTATTGCTAATCCCCCGGAAGAGGGCTCTAAGGACAGATTGCTCATATACGCCTTAGCACATGGCCCCTCGCCCAACCTCGTCACCTATCAGGCATACGATATCAACGGATACACGTTCTACACGGAGGCCAAAGATATGAACAATGATGATCAGAACTCAGGGGTGATGATGGAATGCATGATCGACAGCGACAACAGCACAACTAAGAAGATTTTACGGAAGGGTCGAGGAGATCTAGGAGCTTGACTAGTCTAGATTGCACAACGCGACGATGTTCCGTGTCAGATGGGCTAAGAACGTCAAAAGAGAAAACCGGTATTTCACTACCATGACTATACCCGACGCCAAGAGCGGTACCGTGAACGCTATCGCAAAAAACGAGCCGTGGGTACATGCTAAGCATGTGACACAATGCTTCTTCATAACCGACCCGTGCAATCCCAGCCGTGTTGTCGTGAGGAGAGGCAAAAGGAACATCATTGGAATGGATGGAGTCGCCAACGAGGAAGACTGCGACCAGTACGACAACCCAATGAGGGAAGATGACGATGACGATGAAGTATACGTCAAAAGAAGAATCAATACTACATTACCTAAGAAAGATCATACTCCATGGAAAAGGAAAATTCACAATAAGGGGCTCAATTATTCTTCAAGGAACAAGAAGGGAACGAAGCTCACTCGAAAACACACACGTCGACGCTGAGGAACCGTTATCGGTCAAATGATGTAATATATATGTTCCTATTTTGTGTACACACTTAACCATTATGCATGGGTCAAATGATGTAATCTATATGTTCCTATTTTGTATACATACTTAACCATCAAATGATGCAATATATATCGCCTTAGTTATATACATTGTATCACCCTCCCTTTGTTCCTGCTCTTGGAAAAAAGGAAAAGAAAAGAAAAGAAAAAGAAGAAAACAAAAGGAAAAGAAGAAAAGACAATAGAAGACAATAGAAGAACAAGAAGAAAGGAAAAGGAAAAGACAATAGTAGTAGCGCTTTTCCGAAAAAGAGCTATAGCTAGTCGACATAGCAGTAGCGCCGTTTGGAGAAATGCTCTATAGCTACCTGTGATATTAGTAGCGCATTTTTAGTAAACACGCTACTGCTACATTGACTTAACCCCCAAATCTGCTTCCCGCCTCTGCTTCTTCCCTCAAATCCCCACTCTCTCTTCTCCCTCCTCGTTGTCGCCGGAGCCCGTGCCCTCGCCCTCGACCTCGCCGTGCCCCTGCCTTAGGCGCCGGAGCCCTGCGCTCGCCCTCGACCCCAACGCTTGCCCCCGACCCTGGCACCCAGCGCTCGCCCCTGACCCCCCGACCCTGGCGACCTCGCCCTCGCCCCGACCCCGACCCCAACGCTCGCCCTCGACCCCTTGACCCCGGCGACCTCGCCGTCGCCCCCGACCCCGGCCCCGATGCGCCACGCCTCCCTCCTCTGCTTCCTCCCCTCCCAACCTCGGCCGTCGTCGGGCCTGCCTTCTCGCCCCTACACCCTCTGTAAGCCCCCCACCGCTCATCCTCTCTCTGCTAGCTAGGGTTCTTCGGTTAATTTACTTAGGTTTTAGTTAGGGCAGTAGGTTAATTAGGTTATCTATTTAGTTATGAACACTAGTTAGTATGAACCCTAGTTAGTTAGGGCAGTAGGTTAATTAGGTTTTTTTGTCAAATTAGACGGAAATTTAGGGTTAGGTGTTTTAGGTGTAGTTAAAAGAAAAAAAACAGAATTGATTATATAGGTTTCTTGCATTTTTTAGTTTAAGCAATTGTTGTTATTTAAATTTTGTAGTGCTAGTTAGTTAATTAGAATTAGTATGAAACCTAGGACAGATTAGTTAGAGCAAGTGTTGCTATTTAAAAAAAAGAATTTAAAGTGGACATGTGATTTGGACATGTCATATTTGGAATTTGGACATGTCATATTTGGACATGTGACTTGAAAAATGATGATTATGTGTAGGGTAAATGATCCGAGTGGCATGTGTTTCGCTAGAATGTTGATTTATTTCCGTTCCGGTGAATTTTAGGCGCTCGATATGTCCACTTTTTAGCAAAGGTCATGCCGAAATTTTTCGTGAATTTTGGCATGACTTGTGCTAGAAAGTAGGCATATCGAGTGTCGGGATTTGCTGGGAAACGACATTCCAGCAAACATAGATCTTTTTTATGTCATTTCTATTTTTTTATAGTTTTAGAATTAAACGAGGAGACTTAATCATAGGAAACATGTCGAACAACGAAGAAACCGGGACTTCTGACCAAGATACAGACGAGATGGATTATGAGGGTGAACAACAGTACCTCGACTTTTTGTCTGCTAAGCACGGTCAAGGTTTGCAGGTCGGCCTAGATGATGATGTTGACGCCGACATCGATGGAGGCGCCGAGACCAGCGGGGAAGATACCCTTGGGGAAGCTACCGGAAAGCAGAGGATACAAAAACCTAACAAACTCAGCATCGGATGACTGGTGATCACAAAGATGGCCCTGGCAAGTTTGAGCCATTAGAGCCGGAAGAACCTCGCAAGTGCTATGGGAACCAGGTAGGATGCATCCTACGGGAATGCGCAAGCATCAACGATGATGACATAAGGGGTAAAGAACATTTGATGCAGTTGCTCCTGACGAAGCTGCACAAGAGATTCAAGTTCCCCGACCGGGATGACGCCATAGAACACCCATGGGATGATAAGAAGATGAAAAAGATTAACAATCACGCCCTGGGCATGTTCAACAATGACTTGGCCTCCTGGAAAGGGAGGGTGAAACGGGCTATTGAGGCTGAGGAACCCCTGTCCAAGATTCTGGAGGAAAATCCGACACTTACAGAAGAGGAGTTCGAAAAGTTCAAGGACACTTGCGCTACCGAGGCAGCCAAGGTAAGGCTGCGAAATTCAAGAGCCTTCAGCAAAGGAACATGGGGAAGTGTCGCCTCGGAAGTCGTGGCTACCTTGGCAAAAGGCCCATATGGGATAAGGAGGACGCGGAACGTGAAGCCGCAGGTCTCCCAAACCCCTTCGTGAAGTTCACCAACCCCTTGGAGCGTGACTTCATCAGGGCCCGCTACAAGTGGGACAAGGAAAAAAAGTTTTTTACATAGACTAGATCACGAGGAAATTGATCAGAATACTGGTAATTATTCTTTTACCACCTTACATTTAGCTTGTGACCAAGTCGACTACACATTCGTAAACGGTTCACGTTCCTTCTGCAGGAGAAGCAACACCAACTTGCGGCCGAAAGCCCTACTTCGGAGATGAGGCCCAAGTGGGACACCCCTCTCAACCGGGCCTTGAACGAACTTAAGGGACTCCCTTTGGGCCAGTCGCTGCAATATGGATGTGTGCACGGCACCGGAGACGGCGCCACGTGCAAGGTGTTTTACAACGAGGGCCCGGAGGCCAAGAAGCAAAAAAAGCAGTTTAGTCAAACGGACATCGACGAGAAGGTGAAGCTTGCGTTCGAGAAAAAAGCAGCTAAGGACGCGGAAAAAGCAGCCGAGGAGAAAAATGAGTTGCTACAGTAGGTAGTCGAGGCAGCTTTACATGCCTGTAGAAATGATTTCACTACTAACTTGATCCCGGCTATCATCAACTGGACGAAGGAAAATCCAGACAAGACGGTACATGATTTTCCCATGCCCAGTTTCGTCGGGAGCAACTCGGTGAACAACAACACCACACCATCACCTGCTCACGCAACCGGGCTTGCTCCCGCACCCGCACCCGCAACCATTCATAGCAGCCCGTCCTCAGTCTCTGGCGCGCTAGACGGGCCTTTGTCTTTGGCTAAGCTCGACGACCTCACGGTAATTACATGTCGCACCAAGATATATCTAGAATATTCCATTTCCCTTGCCTTTTGGATGTTTTATGCCACAGACATGTGTTTGCAGGCCGATGCAACCCTGTGCACCGTACTCTACTTGATCAAAGTCCAGAAGGTGGACGTGGGAAAGGGGGTGATAACGAAGCCCTTGGAACTCACGTTCCACGGCCAGCCGATGCCCGATGGGCACTTCAGGGCTACCTTGTCGAGTGTGAAATCGGGGCACGAGGATTTGCCTCCTCCAGTACAGCTAGGGGGAGAGGACGATGAGACCCCGTCGCGGATTGGAAGCTGCAAGGGTTGGGTGCTGCTATGGCCGAAGAATCTTTTTCGTCTGGAGCTGGCCGAGAGCACACCAATAACCACACATCAACAAGAAGGTATGGACACCACCACCCCGCCTACGCAATTACCAACGCCTGTAGTGCCGGGTGAGAGCGGCGGACGACATGATGAAGGGGGTCCAATAGTGGCTGATGTAATCGCTCTCGTAGAACAAAGAATGGACGATGATGAGATGGAGGAGGACCCTCTTTGGTTCCTCAATAAAGGCACCTTTGACGGTGAGTTAGATATGATGAGTCAGCCATATGATGACTCAGGCTATCAGCATGCTAATGAGGATATGGATGATCTGTCCAGGCAGGAACGTCCTAGCAGGGATTGCCAGAAGTCTCTCTTCATGCAATCCTCACAGGACATGCCTGAAGATGTAGGGGGTCGTATAGTAGTGCTTAGCCCGACAACACTGGGGCAGGGGTTAATGAAGGGTTTAGAAGGTCAGCCAAGAAAAAGGAGAGGAAGAGATCGGGGAAGATAGGCTTAGCTGCCTACAAACAAGCCAGAGCACATAGCAGCCAAACGGTGGCCATGTTCCATGTCACGGGCAAGCTGATGCTACCGTCGAAACCGCTGGAGGTAATATCTAGGGATCTCAGGAGACTACATGACCATGTGCTGTAGACTGAGAAAAGCCTACTAGCCTCGAAGGATCTAGGATATCCGACATATGCGGCTCGTGTGCCTGAGGGGAAGTGCTACGTTGACACACGACCCGCAGAGGTGGTCTTCCTACGGTTTGATCATATCTTCGAGATGTTTCTGACAAGGCGGCTCGATTGTACAATCATCCACCGTTTTGCGCTACATATGAGCTCCATCATGAAGAGAGAAGAAGGCTCGCAAATCTGTGTGGCGGATCCATACTACATGCACGAGTCCTTCTTAAGTCTCGGCGACTTTGAGCGTAAAACTGCTAGGGAGTACCTTGAAAACTTCATGATACAGAACAAGGACCAGGAAATTGTCCTCCTGCCTTATCATCCAAAGTAAGTCAGTGTCGGACAACCCTTTCGTACATTTCAATCATTCCTTCTTGCTCATATGGAGAATAATTTGAGTTGTTTTTTCCCCTGCAGCAACAGTCGCGCCATCCTTATCGTTCTTTACCCGCGAGTCTCCCATGCCACGTATTTTGACCCTACCAGAAACAACGAGAAGAAGGACTACACCCACGTAATGAATATTCTAGATGATGCTCTCCAAGGCTTCAGCTTCAGGGGTGGCCACATGCAGATCAGGAAACAAAGGAACCGCAAGACGGGTTTCTCGCATAAAACCAACTTCTGCTGCATCCATGTCCCGAAATCAAGTACGAACGATGGATTCTACCTCCTCCATCTCATGATGGAGTTTAGAAGGGATCACCAAAAGCTTCGCATGACAATCAGAAATGATGATCATATCCGCAAGTGGGTAGAATCTCAAGGAGAAGTGGATTATAAACTTAAAGATGACTTCTTTCGCATCCAGAGGGACATTGCCATGATCATCATGAAAGAAGTCGTCGAAGTGAAGGGGATGTTCCACCATGGCCCTATATCGCGAGCTGAGGTCCAAACTTACATAGGCATGCAATGTCAGGACCTCACGTCGTTCAAGAAGCTAGGGTCCATCATCGATGATCTGGAAGGATGGAAGTTCTAGCGATTTACGATGCCGATGATGATGATATGTGTCAGTTGAACTTGTATATACTTTCTGTAGCGATGAAACTTTGTGATGTCCACGGTCCCTACTGAACTTGCGTAATGCTACTTTGTTAGTTTGGGTACGATGACCTGCGTACCTCTAGTTAATTAGTTTGCGTACGATGAAACTGTGTTGATTATTTATGTTTACTATATGTTGCATCTAGTTGCTAACCCTTTATTTTTTGTGTTACTCAAGTATATTTTGTTGCATATGATTGTACATTCTCTTGATGAAGATGCATCTCTAACAGGTACCTAGATTCTTGATGGCGAAGTACCGGTGCTATGTCGTGTACAAAGGAAAGGTTCCGGGAGTATATGACGAGTGGTCCGAGTGTCAGGCGCAAGTTGAGGGGGTCTCGGGAGCCAGCCATAAAGGCTTCAAAAGCAGACAAGAAGCAGAAGCTAGTTACATGAGGAGGCTCACGCTAGCGCGAGAGAGGGCTAATAACCGCCGCCTCATGTACTACATAGTTTCGCTCTCACTCATAGTGATAGCTCTTCTCACGTATATCATTGTTTAGATGGATGATGATGTAGTTGCAAGTATTCGAGACTTGTATCTCTATTTTCGAGATGATGACGAGAGACCACTTTGTGTTGGATGATGATTATGATGAGACTATTTGTATGTATATGCTATGATTACATTCGTGGTCTCGCAGCCATTTGTATGTGTATGATGATGACATTTGTATGTGCTAAAGATTCTTGTATAAATCCTGTTCAAATACAAAACAAATATGCAGGAAAAAAAATTAGAAACTAATAAAGTTAGCAGTAGCGCGTGGTGTAAAGTTAGCAGTAGCGTGCCATTACCAGTAGCGCGTTATAATACAAGGCGCTATAGTAGCAGTAGCGCTCTGTTTTGGCGCATGCTACTACTATGCATGTATAGCAGTAGCGCGGGCCAACACGCGCTGCTGCTACAGGTTAGCAGTAGCGCGGGCCAACACGCGCTGCTGCTACAGGTTAGTTGTAGCGCCGTATCATTAGTGTGTGTTCCCGTGCTACTGCTACACATAATACCTGCACTACTGGTAGGCTTTTCCCTAGTAGTGATGGCCTTTGTGAGTTCAATCCCCCTTTCTCTTTGTTCCTTCTAGCTAGATCTGAGCTGTAGCTAGGGTTTGATGTAGATGCATAGTTGATTGGTGCTCTGATCTGTGAGCTCATATGGTTGATTGCTATGTTGCGGTTGCAATTTGTGGTAGGGCTAGATGTTCAAGCATGTGGTAGGCTAGATTAGTAATACTGTTTGAAGTTCAATCTTCTGCTTGTGTTGATTCGTGCTTATATCTGTGATTTGTAGCAATTGGTGGTCCATTTGTAGCATGTCGTATGTTGTAGATGTATGTTCCTGATCATAGATTGTCTGGTATGCTTAGTATGATAGTGATGAAGCATGTTCTTGGTATGATAGTGATGAACCATGTACATGTACGCTCTTGCTTTCATGGATTTTCCTGTATGTTGTGTGATATGCTTACTTTCAATGCGTGATATGATTGTATGACATGACCACGCAGACGCAAGATCTTAGTCAGGCCCTTGTTCTGTCGGACAGCCAGTTTCCTCCATCGTTTTTCCAAGACTCACAGCCTATGTCCGAGATGGCACCTGATTCCGAGGTGTTCGCGTCTGATTCTGTCTATGTGCCAGTAGTGCTAGTTCAGCAAACTCCTACTGCTGCCGCTGCAACAGCAAAGGCAAAGAAGGATGGTAGGTCGAACAACATGAAGTGGCAGCCGTTCATGTCCACGTTCATGCTGAACAAGATGTGTGAGCTCATCTCTAGTGGAGTTAGGACTGACAAGCGCTTCAAGGAGGTGCACTTGAACACCGTTGCGAAGCAGGTGTTCGAGTTCTGTGGGCAGGAGGTGTCCGCCACCCAGGTGTACAACCACCTGAGGAAGTGGAGGGGTCGACCCTGACCTGTATGGCGCTATCATGACCCAGGGTGGCTTCAGCGACGAGGCCCTCGTGGTATCTCTCAGCCACCTGCTTGATAACAAGGCCCGGGGTGTTGGTTTCATTGCCATGGCAGACGCTCACAGGGTGATGTGGCTCAGGAGCTGGCTTGGCAAGCACTACTACTAGAGTAGTGCTGCCTGTGAGCGTGCATGATCCCCGACGATGATGGCGATGGCGATGGCGACGACGACGATGATGACAACATACATTTTGTGTAGCTATGGTAGAAAACTATTTTATGGTCTGTATATTTTGGTGAGGTGGTATATACTAACCCCTCCCGATGATGGTGAACTTGCAGTGGTAGGACGACACCCTCTTTTGGATGTGGTGGTAGGATAACACCATGGTAGTGCTAGGACTTGCTATGCCGTATGATCATGCATGCTTTACTTCTTCTCTTCTACTTGTGTGCTCGATTGATTTGCTGCTTCAACTCTTTCTCTTGTACATTGCTATGACAAGTGGTATGCCATGTTCATCGGTAAGGCTCCAGGGGTTTACAGTTCATGGGGAGAAGCCAGTGCACAAGTGGCATCGTATAGCAACAGCAGCCATAGAGGGTTCAAGACTAGGCAGGCAGTAGAACAAGCTTATTCGAACTAGGTGCGAAAGCACGAAGGCAGCAATGTTGATAGTGGCAAGGTTGTAGCTGTCAAAGTGGACAGTCCTACAACAGATCGTCAGTTGGGGCTGAAGCTGAAGAACTTCATCATCTTCGCCCAGTTCATCGCCATTGCTGTGATGTGGCGTTGGTGTGCTAGGTTTGCTCATTGTGGATAATCTCACCAAGTAGGGTACAAGGTAAGCACACCATGTACACCGTATGCAACCAAACACCGTGTTCATGTGCCACTTGGGACAATGCAGACAACCAAAAAAAGTGCACTTGCATATTACCTAATGCAGGGAACCTAGATGTAGGCAACCAAACAACTTGTAGATGGCGCATTTTGGGCTGTTTTTGCTCAACCAGGCTGGGTTGATATGTGTATGCAATGCAACTACTATTCACTAATGGAACCAAACACGCCCATAGTTGTTGCGTGTTCTTCAGGTTGTAAAGTTGCTCCGTAACTACGCTCGCCCCGACGTGCATTGCGTGTCACTCTTGATACAATGCATCAAAGCACTGTCTGTTTTCACTCTTGATACAATGCATGAATGGTATAATCGAAAAGTCATCATGTTAAGACCACAAAGAAGCAACGCATCAAAACAACAATTGTCGTTAATGATGGGAAGAAGCCTAACTGAATGGGATATACTCGCAAACACACCAACGAAAATAAGGATTGCTCAAATCCATATTAACCCGTCAAAGGTAAGTGTCAACCGAATCCATGCAAATCCATCATAGACCAGTGCCAACCAAACCCAAGAAGCCCGGTTTTAGACACATAAGACACAGCTCCACATACACACACAAACCCTTTGCCACTCTAGGTAGAACTGGGATGCGGAGGGCAACCTCCTCCTCATCGATGGCCGAGGCGTCGGATTCTTCGTTGGAGCCAACACTTCTTCCCTTGCCGACCCAAACTTGGCCAAATGAGTCGTTTTATTCGGGCCGACCCAGAAGCACACAGATCCGACATGCTACGGTTGTGCCAGGCACGCAACCCGCCTTGGGCCGTGCCTGGGCAGCTACCCTTAGCACGCGGGTCAGCCCGACACGACCCGATTTAGCACGTGTATGCACGAAGCACGGCCCGACATATCGGCACACGACATGGTCTGTTTGGCCCGCCTCGGTCGAAGGGGGAGCGGGGCAGGGGCTCGGTCCTGGTGGCTGGCCGGCCTGTCGCCCTGGTTGGCTGCCTCAATCGATGTGGGGGCGGGAGCGGGGGGGCACGCGGTTTAGGGGGGAATTAGGGTGGGTGAGCCCCGAGTAGGAGTTTAGGGGAGTTAGGCTGGTTTTAGGAGGGATTAGGGTGTTTTTTTAAGAAAATGCATATATTCGATATTTTGACCATTAGAGGGTCAAATTTGTCCAGAAATTGTCAATGTTTTGTTGTAAATAGGGTTGCCCAGCCCACATATTTCTCACACTCAAACGTGGATGATCGTGACAATACTAGCTTCCCACCCTCCGATTTTGGTCTTGGGGATATGGAGTATAACCTCCATCCTTTGAGCTCCAATCCCACTACCATGCCCCCACCCGTGCAACATGCCTATACCGATCATCCAACTCTTGAACCCCATACCACTTCCGAACCCGAAGGTCACACCAATTCTAGTAGCAGGACGGGTTCCTCCACCAGCATGGGTGCGAGGAGAGCTCGTCGTAGAACCTCCGCGGTGTGGGAATTCGATGAAGAAATATCCATGGTGGCATGTGTCCGGAAGGTGGTAGAAAGGTGCAAAAGGTGCCAGAAGAAACTAATCGGAGAAGCCAAGGCAGGAATCGGCCACATAAAGAGGCATGTGGATGCCCACACCAAGGCGGATGCAACGAGCGCGTCGAGCTCAACAACTGTGCAAACTCAGCTCAGGTTCAACCCTGACGGTATGGTATACGATTTCACCTATGATGCTAGTGTTCAACGAGAAGGTCTATGTCGTCTTATTGCTTCTAATGATTTACCACTAGGCTTTGCTGAATCTGACGGTTTCATAGAATATATTCAAACTTGTCATAATCCTAATTATAGACAAGTTTCTAGACAAACTACAAGTAGGGATATTAAAAAGCTATACCAAATTGGTAAAGATAAAATAAAATAAGAGTTTTCTACGTGCACTTTTTTAGTGTCGTTAACATCTGATATCTGGACTGGTCAGGCAAAGCAAGACTTCAATAGTGCGGTAGCTCATTATGTTAACGAACATTGGCATCTACAAAAAAGAGTCATAGGATTTGAATTAATAGATATACCACATAGGTATATCATTATGTTAACGATATCCACCTAGCTACAAAAGCTTCATGATGAACTATAACAAGCAAGGGATGAACAAGTCAGTCGTCGAGCTGTTTGCGATGTTGAAAGTCGTTGAGTCTGAAATTCAGAAGGAACATCAAGTGTTGATGGTCAATAAAACCACTAGTTTCTAGAAGAATGGCAAGGGCAAGAAGGGTAAATCCAAGAAGAGTGGAAAAGCAGTTGCCCCTCCCGTTAAGACATCGAAGACTGGACCCAAGCCAGAAACTAAGTGCCTTCATTGCAAGGGAACTGGGCACTGGAAGCAGAACTGCCCCAAGTATCTGGCTGATAAGAAGGCGGCCAACACCAAACAAGGTATGTATGATATACATGTTATTGATGTGTACCTTACCAACTCTCGTTGTAATACCTGGGTATTTGATACCGGTTTGGTTGCTCATGTTTGCAACTCAAATTAGGAGATACGGAATAGATGAAGGCTAGTAAAGGACGAAGTGACGATGCACGCGGGAAATGGTTCCAAGGTTGATGTGATCGCCGTTAGCATGTTCTCTCTTCGATTACCATCGGTATTAGTTATGAACCTGAATAATTGTTATTTAGTGCCTGCGTTAAGCATGAACATTATATTTGGGTCTTGTTTATTGCGAGATGGTTACTCATTTAAATCAGAGAACAATGGTTGTTCTATTTATATGAGTAATATCTTTTATGGTCATGCACCCAATGTGAGCGGTTTATTCTTATTGAATCTCGATAGTGATGATACACATGTTCATAACATTGATGCCAAAAGATGTAGAGTTGATAATGATAGTACCACTTTCTTGTGGCACTATCGGTTAGGTCATATTGGTATAAAACGCATGAAGAATCTCCATGCTGATGGACTTTTGGAGTCACTTGATTTTGAATCGCTTGACACATGTGAACCATGCCTCATGGGCAAGATGACTAAGACCCCGTTCTCTGGAACAATGGAAAAGGCAAGTGACTTGTTGGAAATCATACATACTAAGGTGTGCGGTCCGATGAGCATTTAGGCGCGCGGTGGATATTGTTACTTTCTCACCTTCACTGATGACTTAAGTAGATATGGGTATATTTACTTAATGAAACACAAGTCTAAAACACTTGAAAAGTTCAAGCAATTTCAGTGTGAAGTTGAGAATCATCGTAACAAGAAGATTAAATTCCTACGATCTGATTGAGGAGGAGAATATCTAAGTTATGATTTGGCAGTCACTTAAGACAATGTGGAATTGTTTCACAATTGACACTGCCTGGAACACCACAGCGTAATGGTGTGTCCGAACATTGTAATCGAACCTTATTAGATATGGTGCGCTCTATGATGTCTCTTGCCGATTTGTCACTATCGTTTTGGGGTTATGCATTAGAGACAACTGCATTTACTTTAAATAGGGCACCATCGAAATCCGTTGAGATGACGCCATATAAACTGTGGTTTGGTAAGAAACCAAAGTTGTCGTTTCTTAAAGTTTGGGGATGTGATGATTATGTCAAAAAGCTTCAGCCTAAAAAGCTGGAACCCAAAGTAGAGAAATGCGTCTTCATAGGATACCCAAAAGAGACGGTTGGGTATACCTTCTATCTTAGATCTGAAGGCAAAGTGTTTGTCGCTAAAAACGGGTCATTTCTTGAGAAAGAATTTCTCTCGAAAGATTTGAGTGGGAGGAAGATAGAACTTGATGAGGTTGTTGAACCTTTGTTTCAACAAGAGAGTAGCGTAGTGCAGAAATACGTTTCTGTGGAGCCTGCTTCAGTTGAAGAGGAACTTAATGATGGTGATCATGAAGCTCCAAATCAAGTTACTATCGAACCTCGTAGGTCGACAAGGGCACGTACTGCTCCTGAGTGGTACGGTATCCCTTTCTTAGAGGTCATGTTGTTGGACAACGGTGAACCTACGAGCTATGGAGAAGCGATGATGGGCCCGGATTCCAACAAATGGTTAGAGGCCATGAAATCTGAGATGGGATCCATGTATGAAAACAAAGTATGGACTTTGGAAGTATTACCCGAAGGACGAAAGGCCATTCAGAACAAATGGATCTTTAAGAAGAAGATGGACGCGGACGGTAATGTCATCGTCTATAAAGTTTGACTTGTGGCAAAGGGTTTTCACAAGTTTAAGGAGTTGACTACGATGAGACCTTATCACCCGTAGCGATGCTTAAGTCTGTGAGAATTATGTTAGCAATAGCTACATTTTTCGATCATGAAATTTGGCAGATGGATGTCAAATCAGCGTTACTTAACGGTTTCTTTAGGAAGAGTTGTATATGATACAACCAGAAGGTTTTGTCGATCCAGAGAATGCTGACAAAGTTTGCAAACTCCAATGATCCATTTATGGACCGGTGCAAGAATCTCGGAGTTGGAATCTTCGCATTGATGAGGTGATCAAAGCGTTCAGATTTATACAAGTTTACGGAGAAGATTGTATTTACAATAAAGTGAGTGGGAGCTCTATAACGTTTCTAATATTATACGTGGACGACATATTGTTGATTAGAAACAATATAGAATTGTTGGAAAGCGTGAAGGAATATTTGAACAAGAGTTTTTCAATGAAGGACCTAGGAGAAGCTGCTTTCATATTAGGCATCAAGATCTATAGAGATAGATCAAGACGCCTAATAGGACTTTCACAGAGCACATACCTTGACAAAGTTTTTAAGAAGTTCAAAATGAATCGGTTCAAGAAGGGGTTCTTGCTTGTATTGCAAGGTGTGAAGTTGAGTAAGACTAAATGCCCAGTGACTGTAGAGGATCGAGAAAAGATGAGTGCCATTCCCTATGCTTCTGACATAGGCTCTATCATGTATGCAATGTTGTGCACAAGACCTGATGTCAGCCTTGCCATAAGTATGGCCGGAAGGTTTCAAAGTGACCCAGGAATGGAACATTGGACGACGGTCAAGAATATTCTAAAGTACCTGAAAAGGACTAAGGACATGTTTCTCGGTTATGGAGGTGATCAAGAGATCGTCGCAAAGGGTTATGTCGATGCAAGCTTTGACACGGATATGGATGACTCTAAGTCTCAAACCAGATACGTATACATTCTCAATGGGGGAGCGGTAAGCTGGTGCAGTTCCAAGCAAAGCGTGGTAGCTGATTCTACATGCGAAGCGGGGTACATCGCTGCCTCGGAGGCGGCGAAGGAAGGTGTCTGGATGAAGGAGTTCATGAAAGATCTTGGAGTAGTTCTCAGTGCACTGAACCCAATGACCCTGTTCTGTGACAACACTGGTGTCATTGCTCTGGCCAAGGAACCAAGGGTTCACAAGAGGACCAGATACATAAAGCGACGATTCAATTCCATCCGCGATAACATCAAGGAGGAGAACATAAATATTTGCAAAGTGCACACGGATTTGAATGTCGCACACCCGTTGACTAAACCTCTTCCAAGAGCTAACCATGATCAACACCAGAACTATATGGGTGTTCGATTGATTACAATGTAAATTACATAGTGGTGTGAGCTAGATTATTGACTCTAGTACAAGTGGAAGACTGTTGGAAATATGCCCTAGAGGCAATAATAAAGTGGTTATTATTATGTTTCCTTGTTCATGATAAACATTTATTATCCATCCTATAATTGTATTGATTGGAAACTCAAATGCATGTGTGGATACATAGACAACACTGTGTCCCTAGTATGCCTCTAGTAGACTAGCTCGTTGATCAAAGATGGCCAAGGTTTCCTAGCTATAGACATGAGATGTCATTTGGTAATGGGATCACATCATTAGTAGAATGATGTGATTGACAAGACCCGAACTATGAACGTAGCATATTATCGTGTCAGTTTATTGCTATAGTTTTCTGCATGTCAAGTATCTGTTCCTATGACCATGAGATCAAGCAACTCACTAACACCGGAGGAATACCTTGTGTGTATCAAACGTCATAACGTAACCGAGTGAATATAAAGATGCTCTACAGGTATCTCCAAAGGTGTCTGTTGCGTGGGCATGGATCAAGACTGGGATTTGTTACTCCATGTGACGAAGAGGTATCTCAGGGCCCACTTGGTAATACAACATCACAATGAGCCTTACAAGCAAAGTGACTAAAGATTTAGACACGGGATCTTGTATTACGGAACGAGTAAAGAGACTTGCCGGTAACGAGGTTGAACTATGTATGGAGATACCGACGATCGAATCTCAAGCAAGTAACATATTGGTGAACAAAGGGAACTGCATACGAGATTAACTGAATCATTGACATAGAGGTTCAACCGATAAAGATCTTCGTAGAATATGTAGGAACCAATATGGGCATCCAGGTCCCGCTATTGGTTATTGGATGTAGAGGTGTCTCGGTCATGTCTGTATAGTTCTCGAACCCGCAGGGTCTACAGACTTAACGTTTGGTGAGGATATAAGTATAGTTGAGTTATTATGTTGGTGACTGAAAGTTGTTCGGAGTCCCGGATGAGATCCCAGACATGACTAGGAGCTCCGGAATAGTCCGGAGGTAAAAATTGATATATGGGATAATAGTGTTTGGTCTCCAGAATGGTTACGGAATTCATTGGAAGGGGTTTCAGATGTTTCCCGAAATGTTTGGGTACAAGAACACTTTATTTGGGCCAAGGGGTAAAGCCCACGAGGCTTTAGGAAGGTGCAAAAAGGAGTTTTGCGGAGGCTAGGGGCCAGATGCTAGGGACCCTAGTGTCTGGGGCCAAACGTCGAGGACCCCGACGTCTGGTCCTGGAGTCCGAGGAGGACTCTTGCCTTGCGTGCCAAACCGACTTTGAGGAGGCTCTTTCTCCAAGTTTCGACCCCAGGGCTCAACATATAAATAGAAGGGCAGGGCTAGCACCTAGAACACATCAAGATTTCCCCCAACCTTGTCCCGGCAACCCTGCTCCTCTATTTTATCCTCCGTCATAGTTTCCATTGTGCTTGGCGAAGCCCTATGGAGATTGTTCTTCACCACCACCGTCACCACGTCGTCGTGCTGCCGGAACTCATCTACTACTTCGCCCTTCTTGTTGGATCAAGAAGACGAGGACGTTATCTAGATGTACGTGTGTTGAACGCGAAGGTGCTGTCCGTTCGGCGCTAGATCGTGATTGGATCGCGAGACGACTTGCGATTTTGATCGCGAAGACGTTCGACTACATCAACCGCATTTCTTAACGCTTCTGCTTAGCGATCTACAAGGGTATGTGGATATGATCTCTCCTCTCGTAGATGCTCATCTCTTAGATTGATCTTGGTGAAGCGTAGAATTTTTTTTGTTTTCCATGCAACGTTCCCCAACAATGATGAGGCAAATCTTTTGCCTCTGTTTCAATTTTTTTACTATTTCTAGAGCATCGCTTGTAGTCTTTTACTTCTTTGGGATGAAAGGTTTTAATGAGGCGGACACTAATACAACTCTATATATATCCCACATAATACTCTACCAAATTTTACATTTTTTGGCCTTTTTTCGCTGTTTTCTTATGAAAAAAATATGAAAATGTGCGCAAGCGGGCCAGTGGGCCGAAACGGGCCGGCGTGCCTGGGCGTGTCGCGTGTCGGCCCACCTAGCGCTCGTGTCGTGCCTATGCCGCCACCCCGAGCACGTGGGCCGGCACGACACAGCCTAAATAATATTCGTGCCTGGCCGTCCGGGCCATGCCGGGCCCTTTATGACGGGTCGGGCCGTGCCATGCCGGGCCGACCCGTTTGGCCAGGTATGTGACGACCATTGGATCGAATGGGAGGGGATTGGAAGTGGAGTGAATGGGCACGCGAGTGAAGTGGAATTCAGATTGAAACGGTGTCTAGAGTTTTTCGGAGGAGGATATTTTGTGGGGTTCGGGTGGACCCTGCTAAGCCAAGTCGAGATGGCAAACGTGTCCGGACGATCCCTATTCGTCTTAGATTTAAACTAGTGCCTTTAACGTTCGTCCGGACTATATAAGATGCCGATAAAAATATTTAAGATCCGTTTAACGTTCGTCTGGATCGATTTTTCACGGTCGGATCAGTAACGGGGCAGAGTTGCCTAGTGCCTTTGGGACGGTTTGGGGTACCCGATGCTCTAAATTCGAGAAACGGTCAGTGGCAGCGAGTGTAAATCGTCGGGAGGAGAAGCCCAAAAGCGGCACCTCCGTCCCGTCAAACGGCAGTCAAAGTACCGCACCACGCTCCCGAGTCCCGAGCTTTAGCTCAGCTTTAACTGTGTCCCCCATCACTCTCCCATCCACTCGCACTCCCACGCCCGCCGCCGCCGCCGCCGCCGCCGCAGATCTCCCTCCCCCAGCGCGCCGCCATGGACTACGAGCGCATCGAGAAGCCGTCGTTCCCCACGCAGGCAAGCGCCCCGCGCCCCGCCCCCCATTCGCGGCGCCATTGTTCGTTCCTCTGGCTTTTCCTCCTCTCTCGGTGGAGCTGACCAACGCGCGCGCGCTGTGTCTTTAACCAGGGCGGGGGCTTCTCGCCGAAGCGGCTGCGCGCGATGCTGCTGGGCGTGGAGAGGCGCCGCAAGGACGCCGGCGCCGGTGACGACGGCGGGGAGGGGCAGCAGCAGCAGCAGGAGGAGGAGGAGTACGGCGCGGTGCCCATGGCCTCCGTCAGATCCGACGACGACGCGCGCAGTGAGCATCTCCCCATTCCCCGTCCCCCTCCACGTTCCTGCATTGCTCGATTTGGGGCATTTCATCTGTCAATTTTGGGTCCACTGCACTGTTCCATGATTATTTTGTGTGTGTTCAGTTCAGTTCAGTCAGTGCACGTTCTCCGTCTCTGGTTACTGAGGCAGAGATTGGAGTAACAAGAAAAAGAAATATTAAATGTCTTCAGAGATCAGTAGGCACTTCTCATGCTTGAATTAGTTGCATCAGAAGCTCAACTAAAATTGGCAGACAATGGTTGCTTGAAAGCAGTATATTTTCCTGATATTTCCTGGTCTGAAACTGTGGCATTGTTTTGATGCAGGAGGAGGCAGCATCTGCGAAGAATACAAGGACGTGGACGTCGTGAGCACGATGTCAGGATCATCGTCCTCGCTGGACACCGGGAGCGGGCACCGGTCGCGGGAGTCCCACTCCATGGGCTCGAGGTTCAGGGTGCCCGAGGAGGACTCGTGCGACTCCGAGAGCGTGGCGTCCAACTTCGAGTTCCATAAGGAGCGAGGAGCCTCTGCCCGGTCCGCGCCCACGGCGGTGGTCGCACCGTTCTCCAAGCCCCCGCCGTCGAAGTGGGATGATGCCCAGAAATGGATTGCCAGCCCGACGACGAACCGTCCTGGTAGAGCCGGTGGAGCTTTCCCAAGGAAGATGGAGAAAACTGGCTTTGGTGGAGGGAGGCTGCCGGCGACGAAGGTTGTGCTGGAGGCAATGGAGGAAATAGATACCAAGAGGATTGATCCCAGCCAAGAGAAGAGGGAGATTGGGTGGCAGAAAGCGGCGAACTGGGCCACGCCGGAGCCCTATCCAGAAGTGGAGCCTTGCGCAAAGTCTGCACCTGGTGCAGAAAGTACTATTGTTGATTCAGCTGGTAAGTAGCGCACTCTTTATGTCATCATACCCAAGTTCTTTCACTTGTCATAAAGGCGTTGGTAGTGCCATACATGATTAAATTAATTCTTCCACTAAGAAAATGATTGTTTATCTCTTACCATTAATTGAGTGGAGCATTAGAATACGGAGGGCTCCGCACATTATCTATATCACAATTCTTACAGTATCATTCAAAACGATAATTGTTAATTTGACAATGCACAGAGCTTGTGAGCAATCCAAACCTTTAGTGAACTGAACACAATGCAGGCATAGACGAATGCAGATAGTTTATTTGTTTGTTTGCTTCTTTAGATAGAGCCCTTGGGCGATGCAAGAATCCAAGCAAGACTGTCCTTGCCAGATTTTGCGATAGCATAGTTTCAACAGTCTTCCATAATTCACCATGTAGATATGTCTCTACAGTACGTTTAGCTTCATAATTCACCTTCTAGCCTTGCTGAATCAACTATTGTACGGCCAACTGTTGATTCAGCTGTTATGTTGTGTTATGTAGGTGAGAACTGACGAACACCTTTCTCCCCTTTTCCAATCTATTTGCATACTTTCTATCTGGAAAGTATAAAAAATCATGACATGAGTGCATACTTTTTGAATTTGTGCAGTTACTTTGAGCTGTGATTCATCTACCACACTTCATAGTGCCACTGCATGCATACCTCCCCCACCAACAGGCCGGTCAGTATCGATGAGGGACATGGGTACTGAAATGACCCCAATTGCAAGCCAAGAACCATCCCGGACAGGAACACCCGTGAGAGCAACAAGCCCGGATTGCTCTCGGCCAACTACTCCACGAAGGACATTGGGTATCAATGCAGCTGGCGGTGTTATCAACCGCGGTGAATGTAGCAATGCAGATTTAAGCGAAGAGGAGTTGCAAATGAAGACTAGGAGAGAGATAATGCTTCTTGGCACTCAGCTAGGTAAAACCAGCATCGCCGCATGGGCAAGTAAGAAGGAAGAGGAAAAGGACGCATCACTTTCTCTCAAGACAGTGTCATCAGACCAATCTGCACAAAATGCAACCGAAGTCCGTGCAGCTGCCTGGGAGGAGGCAGAGAAGGCCAAATACTTAGCAAGGTGCTAATACCTAAGTGTATGTCCTCTGTCCAGTAAAACTGTTGGGTACTTGATGACTTATTATGTTGTGGCCCTTATTCTGCAGGTTTAAACGAGAAGAGATCAAGATTCATGCATGGGAAGATCACCAGAAAGCCAAAATTGAAGCAGAAATGAGAAAAATTGAGGTTAGTTTTTTTTTTCAGCTGTCCAATTTCAGATTCGATTTTTTCGTCTGAATTTTTCGCAGAAAATGTTAATCTTACGTTGGAACGATTAGTAGTACACATCATGTTATGGATGTCTGTTAGACACATAGACTCCTTTGGCATATGAACTCCCAACATTTTTATCTAGATTCACAGCACATCCTTTTAGATCAAGTCCCCCCTGGTTAGCACAGAGTTGTTTATAGTGCACCGAATTGTTGGCCACTGCTGTGTGCTGCATTGCTACCTTGGATTCGCAGTATCGTGCTCAAAACATGAAAGGAGTATAATAATGCCTCCATTTCAGATCAAAATATAGCACGGGATAACACCTAGCCCCACTTCATCAAAATTTCTTATCCGCCACTGTTATATTCCTGTCATTTTGGATATTGTATGACAACTCAAAAGCATCTTTTATTTCACCCGGATGTATAGTAGGCTTGCTTGCTTGAGCTCTTGCTGCTACAAATGCTATTATTTTGGTCAGATTTTGCTGTATATGCCTGTGAAACTGCGATGTCTTTCCCTTTTCTTTGTGGAGGCACCATCTGTCCATGTCCATGTTTGTAATATACCCGCTGTCCATATTAACGAATCTACCATGGTTTATTTTTCGCAAGGTCGAGGTGGAGAGGATGCGAGCCCGTGCCCAGGACAAGCTGATGAGCAAGCTCGCGTCCACGAGGCACACCGCGGACGAGCAGCGAGCTGCCGCCGAGTCGAAGAGGGACCGCAGCGCCGCAAGGACAGCAGAGCAGGCAGAGCACATCAGGAGAACCGGTCGGATGCCGCCCTCGCTCGGCTGCTGGAACTGGTGCTCTTAGTTGCAGCCCCGGAAAAAAACCCAGCATGTGTTGCCCCTGTCAGCTAGGGAATGGAATAGATCGCGGTCACCGTAGAATCTTCTTCTCTTTTGATTGGTTCAGTAGATATGTGACACGAGAACAGATCACCTTTGTAACTATGTATATGTAAGATGTGAGCTTTCTTGCCTTGTGTCATGTTTCCTGCATTCTTCAGTGATACTGAGATTTCTGTGCACATCCTATGGAGCACATTACAGTCAGTGATTGCTTCCAGATGGGATGGTAACAGGATCTGAAGCCTTTGTATGTTCAGGCTCACCATAGGGCATAGCTCTCTTGTGGTTGGGGTCTGGATAATACACAAGCAGGCCAACAAGATGGCAAACAATTAACTAATTTTCAGTCTGAAACCAAATTCTTTCCAGATCAAAATCACAAGATGATTGCAACAAGGTTTAATCAACTCTGGCTTATATGATTATAGCATAGGAGGGGATAATCTGAAGTTTAAACAGAACCAGCACAAGTTAACAACAGCAGCTACCACATTTGCCCCCCCCCCCCCCCCCAAGACAGCATAACAACAAGGTTTAATTCACTCCATAGATTTGAGAGTGACACTGCTGATGCCTTGTGATCATAGCATAGGAGGAGACAATCTGAATCAGAAGATTAAACACATCACCAAACTAAGCTAGTAGTACTTCTTGATACTGATAAATGACACATGGATGGCAGAGGAGGGAGACGAATCTCCATCCCCATCTCCATGTCCATGAAGTCCATTTGGATGAACACGAGAACAAGAAGAGCATATTATGGCAAAGGGGCTACTCGAACTTCTTGATGAGGGAGAGGTCGTTGAGCATCTTGTCGACCCGGTCGTCGGAGTCGAACCTGCCGCCGGGGACGAGGGAGGGGACGAGCGCCTTGGCCTCGTCGGCGGTGTCGGGGCAGAGGTTGCCGAGGGTGCAGAGCTCGAACTCGACGAGGCTGTAGCGGGAGAGCGTCTCGCGGACCTGGCGCACGGCGTCGGGGTTCTTGTAGCGGCTGAAGCGCTTGACGTAGGCCTGCGACTTCTCGAACACCTGCGACACCTGGTCCGCCCCGCCGTCCGACATGTGCTGCAGCTGCTCCCACTTGTGCTCCAGGATTATCGCCACCTCGCAGTTCATCAGGCACTTGGCCTTGAGAAACTCTGCGCCCAAATAAGAAGAGCGGGTCCTAGGGTTAGTTGGTACGGCGGATCTGTTCTTGAGAGGGGGGATTTCGCGGTGAGGAAACCCTAGCTCTGCCTACGGTAGGGGAGTCGGGGGGGGGGGGGGGGGGGGGACGACCTTCGCCGATCTTGAGCTCGGCGGCGTTCTCCTCCTCCTCGCCCGACATGGCTGCTGGCGCTCGGTTTCTTCTTCTCCGGCGGCGGCTGCTGCGATTCGGTTCGGCGTCGGGGGAGGAGACGGGAGGAGCGGAACAGGAAGGGGAAAGAAAAGAGGAAGGCGGCGTCTGGAAAAGTCAGTGGGCTGGGCCTGGGTCGCGGATCCGATTCTTGAACAGGCCGGTTGCACCGATCGTAACCGATGCCCATCACCCGAACGGACCCATCTCGGACCGGCCCACCCCTCAAAAAAATATTCTTAGACCGGCCCGCCGTTGACCCTCGCCGTCGCCTCATCGGACCTGCCGCTGAGAAGAACCCGGCGGCGCAGAGGCTTCTGCGGCAGCTCCTCCCGCGACCCTTTCCATTCTCAGAGCCACCGCGCCGTCCTCGACTACACCTTGGGTTTCTTTCTCTCTTAATTTTTTTTTTCAATTGCGAACTGCGAAATCTGCAAATCCAAGCATTTCTTCCTTTTTATTCCGAAAAAGCACATCGCTGACACCCGACAGATTGCCTAGTGAACAATTAGTTTCCAGCAAAGGAAATAGTCGTTCCGTTATAGAATAGTCGTTCCGTTATAGACACATTTTTTCAAGAAAAAAATTGCCCGATTAATTACGAAAAACTGAACGAAAACTGCTACAACCCACGAAAGGGCAACACCGTCTAACATGGCTATCCACACAAGACCCACACATGCCACCAAGAGAGGAGCATTGTCGAGGCTGACTATAGGTGTCATCATCATCACTCCTTCACGAGCCAGCGACTCCGACTTCATCGCAAATCCCCATCGAAGAGGCCGACGCCGCAACAACCTGCACGAAGTTTGCATTGACCTATGCCAAAGTGTTGGCCACTAGGAGCATTGACGAGACAACTTCGACTTTGAGGAAGACCAAATGCAGAAGAAATATACAGGACTTGTGCCGACGAAGACCTCCTCGGAGATCACCGAACATCCGTCATCGTTGCCACCTAGGCTCTTCTGACCCATCTTCAACTCTGCGACGCCATAGCGAGACCAAGAGGAAACCAGTTGAACACGTAGGAAAGGGCCGACTACCGAAGCCTTGCTGCGACTCTGAACTGCACACCACCGGCATCGTTGCCAAACAGGTCATCACCCTGAACCTCCACATCATCAATTGTGCGTTGCCAATCACGATATTGTGTATGTCCAGCCCTAGGAAAGCAGGCATGGAATCACCATCTTCAAGACGACGCCCTAGGAGGGGAAGCGACGTGGATCGACGTCGTCTGACCCTGCACTGCAGGGCCAAGGTCTTCACCCGAAGATGAGATCCGATGATGGGAAGAGCAGAGAGCTCCATGACGCCCCCAAGGGAGAGGAGACGGGAGTGGAAGAGGAAGGTGAAATAAAAAAAAGGAGGCGGTGTTGGGTAAAATCACTGGGTTGGGACTGGGGTCCAGGATCCGATTGCTTAGTAGGCCCATTTACTTACTTTGCATCTCGTCGTCGTTCAGATCGTTGTTCCAGATCACAAGCTTGTGCGGCAACAAGAATTGGTACTTTCCAATTTCAAGATTTTGTGATTCCACTGTGTACAAGAGAAAATTGACTGAAACACATAAATCACATATTCCTATGACACTTCTGTTTCGGTTCACCCCCTCCCCCTAAACATAAAAATGATTAAGATTGTCAGATAGCCCTTTGTAATGGAAGTAGGGCATGGTGGTCTTATTTTCAAAAGTCACCACCTGCTTGCCTGCCCACCTGGACGTGCCTGTACATATGTGTAACGACGTTTTTTTTTCCTTAACCTCCTCCTCGATCTTGAGCTTGGTGGTTGATGCTCGGATTCTTCTTCTCCTTCTGCTACCATGATTCGGTTCGTCGTCGAGCGGGGAAGGGAGAGCAGAAGAGAAAGGGAAAATGGAAAAGGAAGATGGAGTTGAATAAAATCAGTGGGCTGGGTCTAGGATCACTCACATCAGGACGCTTGACTAGTGTGGTGTGCCCCCCAGTATCTCCCATCGCTTGATGCTAGCTAAAGTAGCGTAGGTATGGTTGATGGGTAATTTTGTTATTTTTTCCACCACACTAATTTTTTCCATCAAATTATACAGATTCAAAAATGTTCGTGAATTAAGAGTAGTTCATGAATTGAAAAAATAAAAACCAACTGAAAATTCAGTAATTTTTTTTGCAAATTTGACAAAAATGTGTATGATAAAAGAAATTGTAAATTCAAAATGGGTTCATGATTCAAAAATATGTTCGCAAATTTGTAAAAAGGTTCACAAATTCAAAATAAGTTCAAAATTTTGAAAGAAAATGTGAATCACAACACAACACGAACAACTTTTGAAAAAGTAAAAAAAATTTGCAATCTTAAAACTACAAAAGAAGAAAATAGAAAAGAAAAACCAGGGACACTCGGCCCGCACAAAGGCCGACAGAAAATGCGTGCCGGGAGGAGGTGGCACGAGATTGGTGGCTATCTGCCCACCTACGCGGCAAATTTGAGCTCCTGCACCCACTTTACTCTACATCTCGCTGCCGTCACGTCATCAGACCCACCACTGACAAGAACTCAACAATGGAGAGGAAAAACCAAGCAACAGAGAGGCTGTTTGGGGCTTAATCATTTGCAGAAAACACTGATTTTAGGCTTAATCATTTGCAGAGACACGTGACCCACCTGTTATAATTGAGCTTAAAAGGCCAAACAAACGGGTCAGTATTTTCTGTAAATGATTAAGCCCAAAATTCATGTTTTCTCTCACAATTTGTAGAAAAGTGCTTAATGCAACATCAAATATGGTGGTCTTCTGCAATTCACTCCTTTGTACAAGACTGCAAATTATACTGAGAAAACTGATTAGAACACATAAACCAACATATTAAACAACATGGAAATAAACATGCAACATGGATCGATATAACCATTGCCATAGACACCCGAAATTATTACAAGAAACATAGTACGTAAACTGAAGCCAGATCAAACGTGTTCCAAATGAAATTCTCATACAAGAAATTGAACACAAAGGTAGTTAATAGCAGAAAATAGAATAAAATACACGGGTTTGTGATCAACCACAAATGAATGGGGCATTGGAACGTGCTTGTGGCATGGTTGTTGAATGGCAAGCATCGATTGCCTTTGCCTCGTCCTAGCTTATGGTGCTCTAGTGTTGCTTGAGAGAAAAGAGGGCCTTGAAGATCCCCACAAGAACACCAGTGATGGAGAGCACGGCGGCGATGGCTTTAGCGTTGTCAGAAAAAAACTTGCGCACCCTAATCCGCAACCGCCTATTAAACTTACAATGTTCGATGTCGATTAAGATTTCGAAGTAGCGGCGACCAGGAGTCATTTGCTGGGCAAGTCGGTTGAAGAATTGGAGAATTTGCTTGTCGGATAGCTCTCCATGTATGAAACCCTCTGATCGCAGCTTGTGCACGTCCTCCTCCCGATGCATGAGCATCGCGAGGATGGCGACGTAGGAGCACATGTAAGTATCCTCATTATTCTCGGAGCCAGGTAAGGCCGTGCATACTTGAAAAGCCACCATATTGGCAAGCCAAGATGCCCTTGTGCGGTCCAGATTTATTGGCGACAGGAACACCTCGTCGGAAAAGAGTCCTCTCCGGACTCCCATATCACCGAACTTATCAGTTTCGTTGCGTTCTAGCTTGATGCCGATTTCTTCAAGTTCCATGGCGCTAATAGCTGCCGATACTGCCACGCGTCCAAGCGGTGGTCCGATCAACACTCCTTTTTTGTGCAGTAGGAGGAGGCCGAGAATATGTGGTGGTCGGTCTGATGGCGCCACGTTGTTGATGCAGCCAAAGGCATCGGAAGACGAAGACTTGCGGCCCATTGAATTCCCCATATTTCCAATGAACGCGTCCACGTCTACTTCAGTGGCGGTCATGAGAGCTTCAATGACCAACCAGGGGAGCTGGTTTTCCAGCAGCATGATGTCATTATTAATGCAAGCTTTGTTGGAGAGGAGGAAATGTTCCAACGGCGACAGATAGGTCGCATCTTCTTCTTCTTCTTCGCCGAGTGAACACAATTGCATATACTGCAGCAAGAAGCAGGCATCGTGAAACATCATATCCGCAAACTCTTCTGGGCTAATACCTGACACCGCGTCCGCGGCATATAGGCGGCGGGCCTGATCCGCGACGGCGAAGACCCGCCCATACATCTCCTTGTATGAATGGACCGAGTCCCTGGTGAAGGTGTAGGCAGCCACGCGTTTGGCCTTCTCCATCCCCTCGAGATGGGGCAAGCCGTGGTGGTAAGGGCCAATGGCCAAGGCCATCGGGATGACGAACTGAGCTTCTATACCAGCCAAGCTTGCCGGGAACCTATGGATCTTCTTTTTCAACTCGAGGGATTCCGCCTCAAACTCCTCTACAAGTAGGCGTATCGCCTCAGGCATCCCATCATCTTCTCTGTACTCTACGGGCTCCATGGTCTTGCCACTGTGACCGTGGCTAGAACTACAATTATCAGATAAATCTGCCATCTCCTCCATCTGCTACTCCTTTCTTTTTCAAACCTCTTCACCTTTCTTAGTAGCTAGTATTACACTATAACTCAGTACTTAAGACCTGCAGCTCGAACCTACATTATATAGCCGGGTTGCTCTTGCCGTGCTGGCTAGCTACGTACCTATCTAATATTGGTATTGCTATTAGTCATTAGTGGTAATAGTACTAATTAAGTAACTAAAATATGGTTCATACTACAGTCCAGAGCAGCTCACATGGGAAGTTATTCTGTATATATGCACCCCTAGCTACCTGTCTAATATTGCTATTGCTATTACCTATTATAGTATTGTCACACTGCTAACTAAAATATGGTTCACACACCAGTGTGGAGAGTACTAGCCCATTGGGAGTTAATTCTACATGAATGTGACCACTTTGCAGCTCATGCCAACATGTGCGTACCACATATCTCCACGTTCTTGCAACGAGTTGTTGCCGATATAATGGGTAACAACGTGTAAAAGGACTGATGATCAACATATTGTCCTTGTCCCATCCTCATCAAGAAGATCCATGCCATCTGTGCACGCCTTACCAATGCCATCGCCGAGTAGTTTCGCCATTGCAAGCCCCGATGATGTTTTTGGCCTCCTCGTGCCAGAGTTTTTTTTTTTTTGCAAAAATGATCCGAATCTATTATCAAAGTTCACCGAAAGTACAAAGCCTCCTTGAACATAAAAAGAGTTACATCGAGATTCCGAGACCTTTCCTACTGAAGCCGGCTTGACCTTGTCGATGATAATTGTGAAGTCTTCGTACACGTTTCCCTAAAAACCAACACCCTGGATCCGCCGTCGTCATCGTTGAACCGTTGAATAGATCTGAAGCACCTGACACTAAATCGCGTCACATGACGAGAAACCCTAACCCTATCGTCCCAAGGAGACGACAAGAATCTACGTCGGAGTTCCACCAATTTACATCCGGATGGACGAAGGCGAGAAGGATTGAAACTCGAAAAAGAAACGCCGTTCCTGTGAGAACTAAAAAAAAAATCTTAAGATGAACTATTAACCGAGTGGATGCATCAGGATTCCCCTCATTGCCACTGGCCATCGGAATGGCAGGCAAAAGGAAGACGAATCCACGAGCTTGCTGACAAAGCCTGTAGGGGAAATTTTACCCTACCCGGCAAGGGATAGAGGAGGAAATAAAAGAGAACTCATGCTGGTGTTATGGCGTCACGGATAGCCAATAGGCTGGGTCTGGAACGAGGTTTCGTTCTCCAGCATCGCACATGTACCTCAAGAGGATCCAGGCGTCGTTGGCGCCACCGCGGCCCAGTCACCCCTCACAGGAGCATCGCCGCGTGCCATGCATTGTCGTGGAAGACGAAACCGATGAATCCTGGATAAGATTTCGGAGCTCTTGACCGCAGTTCTAGGAGGTGTTGTAAAGGTTATCGGACTCTGGAACGACATATCCGAGCGGGGCATTATGAGAAAACAACAGGGCGCCGGCGTTGGTACGGACTGTGTAGGCTTTGTCCCGTGGTTTGCATCCATCGGGGGTGTAGCTCATATGGTAGAGCGCTCGCTTCGCATGCGAGAGGCACGGGGTTCGATTCCCCGCACCTCCATTTTTTTGCCCTTCTTTTTCTTCACTTTGGTGGCCTACTGAATAATGTTTTCTATTTTCATTCAGATTTTACAAACGTGTCATCACTTTTGAATGCCATGAACATTTTTTGGATGGTACGAATATTTTTTTAACAGATTTTCAATATATTCATGGATTTTTAAAAATGATCAGAAGTTGTAGAAATATGTTTAGTAACATTTTTAGAAAATGTTTGTAAAATGTAAAAGATTGTTCGCGCAATTTTGAAAAACAAACGCTAAATAACGTATAAAATTTTTTCGCAAATTTTTCATAAGGTTCTAAAACCTAAAACAATGTTTGCATGTTTATAAAATGTCATGCCATTTTCAAAATATGTTCAACATGCGTTTAAAAATGTTCACTACATATTTAGTAAATCTTCAACATGTACTCAAATAAATGTTCAACATATATTTATAAAATGCTCAACGTGTATCTTAAAATGTTCATTTTCTACACAAAAAAAGTTCAATGTGTGCTCGAAAATGTTAACATGTATTTTGAAAATGCAAAAAATGATCGGAAAACAGAAAACCTGACGGTGTTATGACCCTGGGGTGCCTTGCCTCCTTGCTGACGACTCTCAGTTTCCGCCCTTCGCCATCATGTGGGCCCATGGTCCCTGTAGAAGGAAGATTCAAGAAGACTTCACGTTCAAGACAAGGAACCAGTATTCGTGGAGGACCCCTTCACCGACGTAGCTGACTAGGTCCTTGTAACCCCAGGGACCCCGGTATCCAGTGGCGGGGCATGACGAGCAACCAAGGGGGGGTCAATTTCAGAATGAAAGCAAAATTTGTACAAAAACATATGCTACTTACAGTCTTACGATATAAACGCTGGAATCCATTGCGTCGGCACAATCGGCGTTTGGATCCGGCGTCGATGCTTCACCAGAAGCGGTGCAGTCCGTCTGGCCTCCGAAATCCATGGCGGAAGCGCAACCACTTTGTTGGCGCGCCGAGCACGAACCATAGGCATCCTCAGACGATAACATGGTGCGCGCGTGCCAGCCGTTCAAGACAGCTGGCGCGGGAGGCGCGGAGGCCCTGGCGACGGTGGATGTTGGAGAGGCGGAGTCACACTCTCCGGTGCCCCGTAGGATGCACCAATGCGGGTGTCGCAATCGCCTCGTGGTGAACGTTGACTCCTCCCAAGAAGGATCCGTCATCGACTTGATGTCCACCGACACCGTCTGGGTTACGGGTTCCGACGAGGAAGAATAGGGCGTGTGAGACATCGAGAGCTCGAGCCCCGTGAGCCGGCTAGTGCCTCATGTCCTACTCTACCTAGTCGGCGCTTGGACCGACACAACGAGGAGTGCAGCCAGCCGTCGGACATGGGTCCGGTGGAGCTGGACGAGGTCCGTTTGTATTAGGTTTATGTTGCATGTAATAATATGTATTTGATGTTTCTAATTTGAGACATCCAATTGTAGAATACATTATCTGAGGCGTGACCGATTGATGTCCATGGACGCGTCCGCGGTTGTTTGGAGGAACCGGTTTTGTAAGTTGCGGTTGTAGATGCCTTTAGACATATCCATAAATATGTCGAGGTGAATGCAATGCTTAGTACTATTTTTTTTTCAAATTTGTAGGGGGGGGGGGGGGGGGCCTTTGGCCCTAAAGAGGATCCACCAGTGCCGGTATCTTATATAAGATGGGGCTGAACTAGTCGGTACCATTTATACATCAGAGCTCTATAATGCTCTGTACTTCTAGTACCATTTATAACTAATCAGAACTATATGCACTACTTGGGCACACGCAAGTAGTAGCGGAGCATGAACTGAATTTGGGGGCCAAACAAGGGCAAACCCCCAAAAGGGCTGGAGAGATTAGAGAGGCTGGGTGATTAGAAGTGAGTTTAGCATTGGGATTTAATTGATTTTGCAACAAATTCATTAGGAAGGGGACGGGCACACACGAGCTTAGTTCACCCACCTTCACTTCCTGTGCTTTTATTCATTCCTTTGCTTTTCTCTCCACCAGTCCAAACGCACCCTAAACGTACCACCTCGGCCTGGTCGTGAACTATGCTCCAGGACGAAACATCCGATTCGGCAATCTGTAGTACGCCATGGATTTGTTCTCTAAGGCTTCACGTTATGCCGGACTACGAAAACTCCGTTTTTCATGGTATATGGCGCAGAAGTCGTCCTCCCCAGCAACATCAAGCACGATTCGCCTCACATATCTCCCTAGGTTGAGAAGGATGCTTATTTGCTGCGTGAGGATGAGTTGTATGCACTGAAGGTTAAAATCGAGCCGACGGCCGCATGCGTGATCTATCTTTTTATAAGCTGGGGAGGAAGGGCTATTTCTTTGTCGAGTGTTTTTTATCGGGTGCTCGGCAAATCCATGACACCTGACATTCCTTATTAGAAATGAAAATTGATTGCCGAGTTTCCGTGGAAACTTGGCAAAGACAACCGGCCGTCACATAGCCGTCGACTAGCCAATGATCGGGTCTGTCGGTCAAGACACTACCAAGTACCTACCGGGTGGAACTCGAGAAAGGTCAGACTGCGATCGTAGTAAGCCAATATATGTTTAGAGCATCTATAATCGGACCTCTCAAACCCGTCTTAAATATCCGGATAGGCCGTCCGGTCACTGTCCGATCATTTTTTTTGACCTAGCGGATCCTTCAAACGGCCCTCAAATGTCCGGACTGACCGGCACCTCCATACCCAGCCCAAATATGAGGCGAGTATGGAGGCGCCCGGGCACACCCGCCACGTCGGAGCAGACCCATGCTGGCCCATCCCTACCCCACATATATTCGTCCCCATCCCACTACTAGAAAAACGTTATAGTAGGACATCATTAGTAGCGCTGGAAAATAACAACCGCTAATCGGTCCCATCCCGACCAACGGGGGGCGAACGGTAGTAGTAGCGGTCGTCAGAGGGCAACGCTACTACTAATAGCGTAGTAGTAGCGCTATTCCCGTCCAGTGCTGCTGCTAATTGGGTCCCTCGATTTATCATCTCCCCGCGCGCCCCTCACTCCTCACTCTTAGATCTCATCCTCGCGCCGCCGCACCACATCCCCATACCGGTGCTCCGACCCTCCCCACGCGACGGCTCCTATGCGGCGGCCCTCTCCACACGGAGGCTCCCCGTCCCGGTCATCCCCACTCGGCGGCTCCCCGTCTGGGCCCTCCCCACGCGACGGCTCCCCTCCTAGTCATCCCCATGCGGCGGCTCTCCCTCATCCCGGCCATCCACGCAGCGGTATCTCTCCCTCTCCCTCCTCTCTCCCATGGATGGATGAAATTTAGATGGTTAGATGAATGGATGGATGAAATTTAGATGGTTAGATAGATGGATGATGTGAATGGATGCATTTAGATGGTTGTGAATGGATGCATTTACTTAATATGTTCTATGTGATGTCTACTTAATATGATTTCTTCATGAGATTTGATTTCTTCATGATGTCTACTTAATATGATTTCTTCATTATATGTGATGTCTACTTAATATGTGTTGTCTACTTAATATGTGATGTCTACTTAGATGGATGGATGGATCTGATTTCTTCATGAGATTTGTTCTATGTGATGTCTACTTAATATGTCCATTGTTAAGCAAATGTGATGTCAAATTTATAGGGATTCTCATGTCTCCTAGACGTTCTCGTGAACAGGAGTTGGAGTGGCGGAGGGAGTTGCTGGCGCGGGGAAAAAGGATTGACGATGCGGCATTTGGATAGAGAGAAAGTACACGGGAGCTGAAAGAGGCGGAGAATATGTTTCGAGATACTCAGTGTGCTAACTGGGAGCATATTGGGGAACGTCGCATGGGAAACAAAAATTTCCTACGCACACGCAAACCTATCCATGGTGATGAGCATCTATGAGAAGGAGAGTGGATCTACGTACCCTTGTAGATCGCTAAGCGGGAAGCGTTAAGAAACGCGGATGGTGTAGTCGAACTTCTTCGCGATCCAAATCGCCAAGCGTCCCGCGATCTCATCACGATCCGTCCCGCGATCCAATCACGACCCGTCCCGCGAACACATCGTGATCCGTCCCGCGATCTCATCACGATCCGTCTCACGATCTTGATCACGATCTGTCCCGCGAACTCATCACGATCTGTTCCGCGATCACATCACGAACCGTCTCGCGATCTCGATCACGGTCCTTCCGATCTAGCGCCGAACGGACGACACCTCCGCGTTCAGCACACGTGCAACTTGATGACGATCTCCACCGTCTTGATCCAGCAAGAGGAGGTGGAGAGGAAAGAGAGTTCACCGGCAGCGTGACGGCGCTCCGGTGATGGTGGTGGAGTGATTCTGGCAGGGCTTTGCCTAAGCACTGCAGAAAACCGATCTAGAGGAGCGCCGGTGGAACGGGTAGCATGTGGCCGTAAATTCTATGAAAAAACCCTCTATTCCACCAGTATATATAGGAGGGAGGGAGAGGAGGGCGCAGCCTTGGCCTCCAAGGCCTGCTGGCTCGGGCGAACCAAGTGGAGGAAGAGTCCTCCTCCACCTAAGAGTCCACCTCTCACACGAGAGGTGGAACTTGGGGAGGACTCCACCCCAATTCGGTTTGGGCCTCTCTCCCTGCGCCCAGGCCACCTTTGCCGAACCCACCAGCCCACTAGGGGCTGGTGGGTCGCCACTTTGGCCCATGGGGTGGGTGGGCCCCACTGGTGGACCCCCGGGACCCATTCGTCACTCCCGGTACACTATCGAAAGTGCCCGAAATCTTTCCGGAGTCCAAACACCACCTTCCTATATATCAATCTTTACCTCCGGACCATTCCGGAGCTCCTCGTGATGTCCGGATCTCATCCGGGACTCCGAACAACCTTCGGTCACCATCATACATAACTCTACACTACCAAAACGTCACCGAACCTTAAGTGTGCAGACCCTGCGGGTTCGAGAACTATGTAGACATGACCGAGACACCTCTACAGTCAATAACCAATGGCGGGACCTAGACGTCCACATTGGTTCCTACATATTCTACGAAGATCTTTATCGGTCGAACCTCTATGTCAAGGATTCAGTCAATCCCGTATAACGTTCCCTTTGTTCTTCGGTATGTTACTTGCCCGAGATTCGATCGTCGGTATCTCCATACCTAGTTCAATCTCATTACTGGCAAGTCTCTTTACTCGTTCCGTAACACAAGATCCCACAACTAACAATTAGTCACATTGCTTGCAAGGCTCATTGTGATGTTGTATTACCGAGTGGGCCTTGAGATACCTCTCCGTCACACGGAGTAACAAATCTCAGTCTCGATCCATGCCAACTCAACAGACACCATCGGAGATACCTGTAGAGCACCTTTATAGTCACCCAATTACGTTGCGACGTTTGATACACACAAGGCACTCCTCCGATATCTGTGAGTTGCATGATCTCATGGTCATAGGAACACATACTTGACATGCGGAAAACAGTAGCAATAAACTGACACGATCATATGCTACGTTTGTAGTTTGGGTCTTGTCCATCACATCATTCTCCTAATGATATGACCCCGTTATCAAATGACATCTCATGTCCATGGCTAGGAAACCTTAACCATCTTTTGATCAACGAGCTAGTCCATTAGAGGCATACTAGGGACATGGTTTTGTCTATGTATCCACACATGCATCTAAGTCTCCGATCAATACAATTATAGCATGGATAATAAACGATTATCATGAACAAGGAAATATGATAATAACTAATTTATTATTGCTTCTAGGGCATATTTCCAACAGAGCACTGGGTCAATCTGTGCAATGCTAATGTCGAAACACAACTAAAATAAACGATAGAGATCATCTTCGAGGAGGCCAACGATGCAGAACATGCTTAGATGCCGCCTTGGAGTAGTCCCCACTTAGTTATGAAATGGACGCTAAGTCAAGTGAAATCATTGTGCCCTGCTCAGAGAGCCCGATGGGGAAGTGTGATCGGGATACTTCCGCCGAGAATGCCCCCACCACCACCACATTTTGCTCATTAATAGTATTGTAGTAAGATTAAGCTTTGGTGTAAGGTTTAATAGTATTGTAGTAAGATTATTGGTCTCGATCTAGCAGATTGGTGTGAACTTGTAAGGTCTTCGAAATATAGTTATCTGTTTGAATTCAAGTTGTCAACAATTAATATATCCGTATGACACTGCTGGCACAATATATATATATATATATATATATATATATATATATATATATATATATATATATATATATATATGTGGCACAATATATCTATTCGTCACCCTGGGTGAGGAATAGTTATTCTTCACCTCCTTAATTTTAACATCAATGCATCGTAATTTTATATTCCGTAATTTTTGTCTTGTTTCATACGTAAACAGAGACCGCATAAAAATTATAATCAACGTAAAAAATATTTTATGTCAGGTAAAATTACAAACATAAAAAATAGTGGAAAATATATAATAAATTTAAATTTTTTGGTCTTGTGATATATATTTTTGTTTTCTTATGTCAAATTTTACGTTGTGATTGAATATAAATATAACTTTTTGTATTCCGAACGTAATTTATATAAATCGATCGTAAAATTATCTCGGGTGAAGAATAATTTATTCTGTAACCTGGATGATGAATAGAGTTTAAAAAAATCCCAGGATGGACCATGGCCCACCCTATCCACCCTCTACATCCGTCACTGAAAGCAGCAGTAGGACTGTACGAAGACAAAGCCAACGAGGCCGATCGATCCATGATCCATCCATCTATTAGAATTCAGAAGCAGTAATCAACATCAGTACGTATCCCTGATCCATATTCATTTATCAGCAGCAGTACGTTACTACCTTCTCTGTCCTAAAATAGTTGTCTTAAGCTTAACATAATTTTGTATTACAGCTCGTATAAAGTTGAAACAATTATTTCGGAATGTAGGGAATACGTATGAATGTATCTATGATGGCATAATCCATTCATGTTCCCGATCCATGCCTCCGAACCCTAATTTGACAAGTATATTTTATTCTTTATTTAGCATCTACATATTCAACTATTTATCCATGTATGCCTGGGTTCTCATTCGTCCGATGTATAAATTCCTAATTTTTTGTATCCTCTATTCTTCATAATTTTAGGACATTAGACTGTCATGCTGCCTTAGAAGAAGCAATTGTCGGGTGCTGAAAAAAAAGAAAAAAGAAAGAAAGTGGTCTAAGCACTGAATTATTATTGTTGTCTGCGGCGATCGGATTGCACTTTTACCCAATTTGGGAAGCGCATCTGTTGATGAGTGGTTATACAATGGTGGTCCTTATGAGCTAATTGTTCTACACTTCTTACTTGGTGTAGCTTGTTATATGGGTCGTGAGTGGGAACTTAGTTCCCGTCTGGGTATGTGCCCTTGGATTGTTGTTGCATATTCAGCTCCAGTTGCAGCTGCTACTGCTGTTTTCTTAATTTACCCTATTGGTCAAGGAAGCGACAGAGTCAATCAAAATTTGTTCTTATTTGAGGATATCCCTCCCCCCTCCCCACATACACAGTCGTAACGGTCGATGCACTCGCGAAAGTCGTGGTTGGAGTAGAAACCGATGAGGTTGCTCAAGCAAGACGGTATGCCTTTGTGTCGATGTCGAAGTAGCCGAAAGCGTAGGATGGTGTAGCTGCGGTTGAGGTAGCCATGCGAAGAACGTCATGGTCGATGTCGAGTCGGGTTAACGGTGTCGAGGAAGTCGCCGTGGAGCCACGGGCGCAAGACGATACCGAGTTAGTCATGGTTACAGTGATGTCAAAGTAGTGATGCGCCGGAAACAAAATGGTAATTTTCCAGCAGCGCAACGACGGATGTCGTGAATCTTCTAAGTATGAAGCCAAGTGCATACACTGCAGCAAGAAGCATGCATCGTGAAACATCATACCCGCAAAGCTGATACCTGATACCGCGTCGCTGGGGTACAGGCGCCGGGCCCTGATCTGTGGAGGCGAGAACCTGTGAATACATCTCCTCATACGAATGAGGTCAAGATGTAGGCAGCCACGCGCTTCGCCTTCTCCATTCCGTGTGGCGAGGCAGGCCATGGCCATCGGGGTGACGAACTGAGCTCCCGTATCAGCCAAGCTTGCAGGGACCCAATGGATTTTCCTTCTCGTCTCGTTGGATCCCTCCTCAAACTCTTCTACAAGTCTGCATATCGGATCAGGCATACCTAAATTTTCGGTAGGGTTTCAATCTACGGAGGCGGGGCTTCATGGTGGCAGCTGCGAAAACAACAGAGCCGACGGCACCCGTACGGATTATCTAGGCTCGCATACCGACGTGTTCATCCATCGGGGGTGTAGCTCATATGGTAGAGCGCTCGCTTCGCATGCGAGAGGCACGGGGTTCGATTCCCCGCACCTCCACTTTTTTGCCCTTCCTTTCCTTCATTTTGGCGTCCTACTGAACAATGTTTCCCATTTCCATTTTAATTCGGTCCTGCAGCGGCTCACCGGTTGCTCTCTTCTTCGCTGAAAAGCACCGTCGATCTCCATCTCCGGAGCCGTGAGCACAAGCACCGATGCATGCAGATCGGCGAAGATGTTAATTTCCTTTTCTCGGTGTTCTTGCTCGTGTTGATTTTTGCTCATAGTTACATAGGATAGATTTAAACAAAGCGGTTCGTGATTTCTGGTGGGGCGATGAAAATGATAGACGCGATGTCGTGGGACAAAGTTACAAGACCAAAGTCACACGGTGGTACGGGGTTTAAAGATTTAAAGGTGTTCAATCAAGCTCTCCTTGCTAGGCAAGCATGGAGATTAATACAGGACCAGAAAGCTTATGTGTCAGCCTACTGCGAGCAAAATACTACCCCAACGTGAATTTAATGGACACGGCCTTTATCCACAACACCTCACAGTCTTGACAAGGCGTCATGCATGGGCTTGATCTATTAAAAAAAGGGGCGATATGGAGAATTGGCTCAGGCTCTCAAACACGGATATGGCGCGATAACTGGATCCCTAGACAGGATTCTCTGGGGGCCTCTGGAAAAAAGAAAAGGACTAGGGTGCGATGGGTCTCGGAGCTGATAAACCCCACCACTCGTTGCTGGGATGAGCACATGATCAGGGAAATCTTTTTCTTGCCTGACGCCGAGGCGATCTTGGCGATCCGGCTCAATCCGCGCTGCACGAATGACTTTATTGCTTGGAACCTGAAGCGAGTGGCATATTTACGGTTCGTTTGGCCTACCGCCTGGGTGGTCAGCCTGCCCTCAAACAATTGGCAACCGGACGGGCGAGCTCGTCTCCTCTCGGAGATAGATCAATCTGGGATTGCATTTGGAAGGCCCCGGTGCGGCAAAAAATTCGAATATTCGCATGGAAGGCAGCGACAAACACTTTGGCTGTTCTAGAAAATGTTCAGCGAAGGATTGCAACTGTTAACCCGACCTGCTCCCTCTGTGGTATGGGCATCGAAGACGCGCAACATGCGCTAATATGGTGCACCCTGGCACGTGCTTTGCGGGACGGCATGAGAGAACATTGGGCCCTTCCATCGGAAAAGGAATTTTATATGACAGGAAAAGAATGGTTCCTTCAGCTTATTGCAAATGTTGGCAAGGAGACGAGAGTTAAACTTCTTTATCTATTCTGGCGAGTGTGGCACCATAGAAATAATGGGGTTCACGGCGATGGCAAGGCCTCCATTGTGGCTTCGGTGCAATTTCTAAAAAATTATGAGTCGTCGTATGCTGCGGCCAACACGATGGAGGCGACAACGGCAGGGAAGCAGGCGATTTTCCCAAGCCAGCATTCTGCGGGAGCCGAAGTAACCCTGGTGCCGTGGAAGGCGCCCCCTGTAGGGTCCATTGCGGTAAATGTGGATGCAGGTTGGGACTATGTGAGCAACAAAGGAGGTATTGGTATCATCTGCAGGAATCACAACGGAGAGGCCCTAAGTGCTTCTTGGAGGTCGATCTCCTACTACCCTAGTGCCGAAGAGGCAGAAGCGACAACTTGCCTGCAGGGACTGAAGGAGTTAATCAAAATTCAAAAACTAGGCCTTGTTCAAACAGACTGTCTCCGGGTGGTGAACGCAGCTACTTCCTACTCTATGGATCGATCGGCTTCATGGGGGTATTTACCTGGAGATTAAGGAACTTCTTCGCCTACACCTAGAGCTGAGCATTATAAAAGTTGATAGGTCTAGTAACAGAGTAGCACATGCATTGGCTCAATTAGGGAAGCGCGAGTCAAATGGGTCCCTCTATGGCTCGATACCTCCGTGTGTGGCGGGACTGGTCACTGATGATTGTAAGAATAATGTGTAATTATCTATGTGGCAGGTTTCTTACGTACTTTTTTCCTTAGCAGGACACCTAAGGGGACTGGAAGGTTTTTAATGAGGCGGCCTGCTGCATATTTTTTAGTGCTCTTACTTCAAAAAAAAAGTAGAGTGGCATGTAATGCGGATAGGAGGGACCTTGGTTTGTTGTTGTGGCACGAGGGTTCGCTACTCGCCAGGCTTAATTGTTGGTTGTTAGCAACAGTGCTCTTAAAGATGAAGAACATCGCATGCCGAGTTTCTGTTCCTTGTCCAGTTGAGTTGAGTTGAGTTGAGTTGCAGGGTCTCATGTCTTACTACACACTTCGTATCCCGCGCTTGTAACGCCCACAAACTGGGCCCGCTAACTAGAAGCTTCCGAGCGCCTTTTTTTTATATTTTAATCTTTCCATTTTCCTTTCCTATTTCTTTCGCATTTTAAATTTGTAAAAGAAAATTTCAAAAATCCTGAATAGTTTCTAATATCGTAATTTTTTTGAAAAAAATCATGATTTATTTCCAAATTTCTGAACCTCTTTGAAATCCGTGAACATTTTTACAAATCTGTGAGCATTTTTCAAAACTCATTATTTTTTCAAAAGATTGAACTTTTCCAAATTTCACGATTTTTTCAAAATTTCTTCAACATTTTTTAAAATGCATGAACTTTTCAATCCGCAAACATTTTCTGAAGGTGTGATTTGTTTTTCAAATCCTTGATCTGGTTTTCAAAATCCATGAACATTTTCAAGTACAAGAATTATTTTCAACTTTTTGAACTTTCCATCCAGATCCATGATCATTCTCAAAAGTCAACAGAGCCGGTCACCACGCAAACGAAGCAATTTCTTGACCACCGAGTGAAGGTCTTCCGCGTGATCCCCAGAGAGACCAGCACACTGTTGGGCCAGCCCATCTGAACGGCTACATAAGCACCTGACCGTACACCTCCCAACGATTACTCTCACATCCACAGGTACATCCACAGGTTGCGACAACTGGCGCACTGCAGGCGTGTCACTTGTCGCAACCTGAGAGTTTTCCCTTTTTTTCATAGATCCGTATTTTTAAAATGTTTTATCTCCTAAACCGTGCGTCCAAATCTCGAATCGTTTTCACTGTTGGCTTTCTCGCGTCGAGATCTTCAAAAGTAGATCCAATATTGATAGGTTTTGACGAAAAAAATTCACGAAAAAAACCGTGCCTCACTCGATAGAGAAAAACGCATTTTTTTTCCTTTCCGAGAGGCACATGCCGTGCCTCTCGCGAAGGCAAAATCGTGCCTTTCGCAAAAGCAAAACCGTGCCTCTCGCAAAAAAAAAGAGAGAGAGAGCAGAAAACGCATTTTTTCCCTTTCCGAGAGGCACGGCCGTGCCTCTCGCGGAAGCAAAACCGTGTCGTGCAAAATTTATTTTCGTCCAAAAGCTACGAAAGACCGGTGAAAAACCGGAACATCAAAAAAATCCGGAAAAACCCCACTCCAAAAAGGCGAAGGGAACGCTAAGAGCACGACACGTGACGGCGACTGGAAACGAGCCAAGTGACGGCGCGTGGGAGCGATCGCTGGAATGCTTGTGAGGGAGTGTTTGCTAACTAGTTGCTTCCTGACCGTTTACTCGCCCATGGCCATACAGTAGTTGACTGGCCCAGTAGCATGCTCCTTCATTTTTTGGTTCGTTAGTTTGTTTTGTTCGTTTTTTTGCCCTTTTATTTATTTATTGTTTATATTCGAAATAACCGTAATACAGCTCATTTTACAAATGTTAATGGAGTGTAAAATATTTTTTCTCTTATTAACAAATATTCGTACCATTCCAAAAACATTGACCCGTTTAAAAAATTGTCCATGGCTTTATTCTTACCAAATTTTATGAAACTATTAAAAACAAATTTCATAATTGCTAGAAATGTTCTACCATGCAAAACAAATGTTCATGACATTCGGAGATGATCGCATGTTTTAAAAGACTGTTTCATGACATTTCAGAAAAAAATAGTTCATGAAATGTAAAAGCAATTCGTGCAATTTTTTATAAAAAAAGCTCGTAACGTATATTTTTTCATGACATTTAGAAAAATATTCTAACACTTAACACAATATTTGCATACTTTTTCAATATTTAAATATCTTCACTATGTATTTAGAAAATGTTCAATGTGCATCTTACAAATGTTCATAAATGTTGAACATGTATCTAAAATTGTTCTATTTCTGCATGAAAAATGTTCAATATGTACTAAATAGTCAACATGTATTTTGATAAAAATAAAATAAATAAAAAGGAAAAAACATTAGAAAAATGATAAGGAAAATGCATAAAAAACCTACGGACAACCTACCCAAAAAGGCCAAAACTGAGTGGAAGTATCCGCGAATTGGCCTCAGAAGCTTCCCTAAACGGCTTAGTGGGCCAGCCATTTCAGTGCTCCCCTGTAGGTGAGGCTACCGTACATATGATAGTAAGCGATTTATAACTTTTGTGGAACAAACTCCTCCCATTAGCTTGACATAGAACAGTCGAGCGAAGACGATCAATTCCTCCTGCACAACGACAACACGACAGAGGGACAAGTCAAGAGCCCGCGGTGCTAACAACGATGGCTCCAGGTTGTAAGCATGGGTGTACGACGACACGACGACGTTGTTAGTGGCGTGTCGTCGCCTTTCTCCTCCTACCTTAAATTTATCAGTCCTTTGTCACTGTATGCACACAGAGGTCATGTCTCTTATTCTGGCACGTGGCATATACAACTTTCCGACCACTACTTTTACAACGTTTTGGGTTTAAACAAAGTTGCTCAGGTAAGACAAAGGCCAGTGACAGCAAGCATTGCTCATAACACGCCGTGCTAATGAATGCAAAAGGAAGAGAGAGATCTCCTGCAAAAAGGAAGAAGGAAGAAAGAGCTGATTTGTTCAAGGACTTACCTATAATTTCTTGCTCTTTGACCTACACAAAGACAAAGATACTATCCCAGGATGCGTGTTGGGCTTCATCGGGCTCAAAAGAAAAAACAATGTCAGCCCATGATGATAGCTCAACCACTTCCACTTAGACAACACTTGAGGCACTAGCAGTTTGGGAGTCATTGTCGTTGGCGGATGATCTTTAGGAGCGGAGGAATTTTGTTGCCTTTGATTGCAGGACTGTCATTGCCGATATCAATTAGTGAAGTGCGTCAATGTATGGAGCTATCATTCGGCAAATTTTATACCGATGTTGGAATTTTAATTTTTGCTCTTTTAGCCGTGAATTTAGGAAGTCGAATACCGAAGCTCACAATCTAGCGAAGCATGTTCTCTCACTTGGGATTGGCCGACATGTTTGGTTAGGCAATTTGGATGATTTTTCGTTTGTCCCTATAAACATTGTGACGAGTTAAATATTATTTTTACAAGATTGTCTAAAAAAAACTTAAACAAAAACGGAAAAGAAAAGGAAAACACCATGAAACAGAGATAAAAATACAACATACTCCCCTCATTCCTAAATATAAGTTTTTTTAAAGATTTCATTAGGGGACTACATAACGAAGCAAAATGAGTGAACATACACTCTAAATTATGTCTATATACATATGTACTATCCTTATGAAACCTTTATCAAGACTTATATTTAGAAACGAAGGGATTATAACAATAACAACATCACCACTGGCAGCCAGCTAGGATGATTTCCTTTGGTCCATCAGACAAACAGATACGTACAACATCATCATTGTCCCAGTCCTCTCTAGGAATATTTTACAATTGTCCTTTTGAGTTCTGACAACCCCATCATTATCTCATGAGAAGAAATTTCCAAATAGAAGAGATGTCTGGACTGGAAAGCTGGCGTGTTGCTTAGCTTGCTGTATTAGCGGGCTCTGACCTGCTTTGTGTTCCATCATAATAATGGCTTAGCTAGCTGTTAGTTAGTGTGGCAATTGATTTTAGATAGAAGGGAGCATTAGCGGGCTCTGACCTGTTTTTTGTTCCATCACAATAATGGTTTCGCTAGCTATTAGTTAGTGTGGCAATTGATTGATATAAAAAGAATATTGTTACAAATAATGAGTGCACTCTACTTTTGATTATTCAAAACAGTACTGTTTTGATCTTCTCTTCTTCTTCAGTTTTCTATACATTTGAGTCAAACTCATGTGCTGTCTTCTTGTTATACAATCTAATGATGGCCGTAGTACTTTCTGATAACTAAATATTTTTTCAGCTAAAATCTCACTCTCGGCCTCTTTCAGTCATTGGATATATCCATGTGCAGAGGAAAACAAATGATCAGAATTGTTGGTGCGTAACGGCGACAGCCTGATGAGCGATGAAAACAGGTCCCAATCATTAGAAAGTGCAGAGCTAAAGATTAAGTATAAGAGGCGAATATGATGCACACAAGGAAGACGAAAAAGGGTTTTCCCGGCTTTATATACTCCCTCCATTCCACGATGTAATGCATATAGATTTTTTTAAAAATCAAATTTTATGAACTTTGATCAAGTTTGTAAAAAATATATATATACATCTAGAATGTCAAATACATATCATTAGATTCATCGCAAGATATACTTTCATATTGTATATATTTGGTATTATAAATACATATACTTTTCTCTATAAACTTGGTCAAAGTTTGTAATGTTTGACTTTTTCGAAAATCTATATGCACTACATTATGAAACGGAGGGAGTATAAAACAACCATCGCTGAACAAGTCGATACCAACACACACCCTATACCAGCACAACACACTCACCCAAGGCTAGATACAAGGACGCTGAAAACGGCAACATCACCCGAAACTACTCCAACCAACCAAACATCGGATGAGACACTAAGCATTACTATGAAGTCATCGGGGCCCTCAAGCGTGGATGAGCCACCGCGATGAGGAGAAGTTGTGCATGGCGAACAATGGGCTCCAAGGCAATGCCTTCAGGAAGGAAACGACACCGAAGTGTCGCCTCCGCTCAATCCAAGGGTAGGGTTTCCTCCGAAGCACCACGCCGTCGGCCTGACAAGTCAGAACGGGTTTGAGGGTATGTGGTAGCTATGTGTTCAATCTCTCTCTTTCGTGTGCTTGAGATGTTAGGATCTTAAGATGCTAGGATCTTGATGTATCCCGGGCTTTCGTCGGCCTGACAAGCCATTGGGCTGTTACGACGCCGCCGCTGCTTCCTACGGCGCCGCCCCCGTCTCTGGCTCACCCGCGGGTGGTCCCTGGTGGGGGTCTCAGCCGCCCTACGATGCGCCCTATGGCGGCGCCCCATATCTGCAACCGAGTGATGCCCCGCCACCGGCCCACGGGGGTGTCCCGCATCCGCAACAGCCGCTGGTGGCTAGCTCCTATGGCACTGCCCTCGCCGGTCCGTGGCTGGCTTTGCCTACGTTGGCATCGCCCTACGTCCCCGTTGCCCCATTGGCCTACGCCTACCCGTCGGCTTCGGTGGCCGCGTCTCCTTATGGCGTGCCTGCCCTGTACGGCGCGCCCCATGGCGGACCTTCGATGGAGCTAGTGGCTTCGTCCGCGGTACCAGGTGGTTCTTGGATCATGATGCCTCTTAGGCGCCGTTCTACTTTGCATATCTCATCCCGGTGAAGCTCACGACGGATAACTACCTGTCGTGGTGTGCCCAAGTCTTGCCGTTGCTTCGTAGTCGCTACTTGGAGATCTATGTTGATGGCACTTTATCGTGCCCTCCACTGCATCATCCGGACTATCGTGCTTCGGTGGTGCATGATCAAGCCATCCTCTCTGCTATACAGTCCTCTCTCACGGAGGGCGTCTCGTTGCTGGTTATCTTTGTCGCTACGTCTCGGGACGCGTGGATGACTCTTCATAGAAGCTTTGCTTTGCAGTCTCAGGCACGTGTTCATGCTATCCGCACCGCGCTAGGAGAGGTGAAGCTTAATGCCCTCACCGTCACCTACTACTTTAACAAGGTGACGGGTATGGCAGACACACTTGCCTCCATTGGCAAGGCTCTTAGGCCCGAGGAGTTCACCTCCTACGTGCTCAATGGGCTTGGCGATGACTATGATAATTTGGTGGAACATATCAATGGTCGTACACTCCCGTCCAACCGCGTGAACTGTATGCGTGTCTTCTTGCCGCGGAACACCGCATCCAGGCTCGCCACTCTATGCCGGGTTTTCCTTCCGCCAACGCTGCCACGCATGGCAAGGGCAAGCCCTACACGCCGCCGGCTGGTGGCAAGCCGCCGGCTACGCCCACCCCGCGGAACACCACTACCACCGTGGGTGGTCGCGTTCGTGGCTGTTGCGCTTCGTGTGGCGCTCAGGTTCCCTGTCAGCTTTGTGGACTTGATGGTCACCTGGCCTCCCGTTGCCACCGCCGCTTCAAGATGGAGTTCTTGGGCGTCGGGAACAATGGCAAAGGGAATGAAAAGCAGGCTGCCTTGGCGAGTCATGAGTCAGGACATACTCCCTCCTTTCCGGTTGATGCATCTTGGTACATGGATACGGGAGCTACCAACCACCTAACGAATGACATGGGCAAGCTTTTCTACTCATGAGCCGTACCGTGGGCATGATCAGGTTCACACTGCAAATGGGGAAGGTATGCATATCTCACATATTGGTCATGCATCTCTTCTTACACGCCGATCTACACAACTCTGTCTTCTTAATGTCCTTCGTGTTCCCTCGGTTTCACGTAGTTTACTTTCCGTTCCGAAACTTACTCGTGATAATAATGTTCTTGCTAAATTTCATCCTTTCCAATTTTTTGTTAAGGATCGGGACACGAGGGACGTACTTCTTAAAGGTCGACTGCGCAACAACGGTCTCTATGCACTTGAGTGCCACCAGCTCCTAGTGCTTTCAGCGGCATTCGTGTGTCTCCCTCACATTGGCATGCGTGCCTTGGTCATCCTGCCACTCCTATCGTTCGTCATGTACTTCATCATCATGAGCTTCTAGTCGTGTCCAATAAACATGTTGATGCAGTGTGATATGCCTGTCAGCAAGGCAAGAGTCATCAGCTTCCTTTTTCTGAGTCGAGTCGTGTAGTCAATAAACCGCTTGAACTTGTGTTTCCGGATGTATGGGGCCATGCCCAAACCTCTGTTAGTGGTCATAATTACTATGTACATGTTGTGTAATATATATGAGATAGCCACACCTTATTGGGTGTCCGAGCAATTTCCCACAAACCTTTTGTTTAACATAACGATCTTATATATTTGCCAACTGGAAGCACCTTTTGAATCATCATGTTTACTCAATTCATAAGTTAGATTTGGAGGCGACGGCGGGGATTGCGTGGTTCTACAATAGTGGTTGGTAACGATCTTATATATTTACCAACTGGAAGCATCTTTTGATTCCTCATGTTTACTCATTTCATAAGTTAAATTTGTGCTAATCTTTCGAAAAAAGATCTCTCCTAATCAATCCAGAAGCCCATAACGATTTATATCTTCGGGTGATCTACCATTCGTCGACTCCTCTGCCCTCCTCTCCTCGCCTCATTTTCTCCGAGGAATTACCACCACCTCTTTCACCGTGGTACCATGTGGTCGGATTGATGTTATGGCAGATTATGTCCATGTTGATTGATTTCAGTTGGCTAGACCTTGAGCATCAACTCCAAGATAACAAGATGTCGTTCCTCTGCCACGTCAGCGCGCCATCATCACCCATAAGCATCGCAGTTTACGATTGTTTTTGCCTTTCGACCAGAAGGAGACACATTGACCACTTACATGCTTTCTGTTCGCACCATTCTCATCAGTTATCTTTTGAGAGGAAAGGCCTAATGGTCCGAATTTATGGAAAGCTAGAGATTTAGTTTAGCGAGGCATAAAATCGACATGGATTTGGTTCTTTGATTAGCGAATCGACCTGGGATCTATGTTAGGTTTGTGGGAGGGATGTGGCGTTCTCTTGATGCAAATGTGCCACCATTGTATGCCATGACCGAAGTCGGCGCGGTTTCCACCGGCGGCCGCACTTCCCCGAACCCACAGTTGGCTTCCGATCCACAAACCCTGAAGGGTTGCGGATCTCCCACACATCAAGCGGCATTGACGTCGGAGAAAGCTCTAGCCACCACACGCCTTTAGCGATGAACCCAGGTACAAGATCCCTTGATATCCCGCCCCAACGCACTGTCACATGAAGCCACCTCTTGCCCCATCATCCCCTTCACCGCCGCCACCATGTCCGGTCCCGCTACTCCAGGGCCCTTGCGCCGTAGATCCCCGGGGACTCCACCATCCCCACGTTGTCAACCGAGGAACGTTGCACCACCGGGAGGAGCACCAGTTATAGAAAGATGTTGTGTCGCCATGCACCGCCCCTCCTAGCAACCGTGCCACAACTGCGGGACGCGAGATCGCCGCCACCCCCTTCATCGGCGGTGCACGGGCTTTCCCGATGTTCACCTGTAGGGACGGCGAGGGGAAATGGGAGGGAGGAGGGTGTGGCGGCGGCAGGTGCTAGGGTTAGCGCCCCGGTCGCCCTAGAGGAGTTGACGCAAGGGACACGAGTCAGGTCCTCTGGCGTCGTATGTACTATGTTCACATTAGAAAAAGGATGGGCAAACCTGTGGAGGAGGGACTGAGATTACTTGTATGGAAAGGCTGGATATGGCTAAGCTGTCGCTGTATCAGTGCCAACAAAGCAGGATTGGATTAAGCGGAAACCATCAAAGGCGGCACAGCCGGACGTGAGCGGATAACAGGACGGGACAGACGGGAACGGAACGGATGCAACGCACGCGCGCACTCACGATGCCAGCCAGCCTCCATCCATCACCGCCAGCCTGTCTCTCGCTCTATCTCTCTACCTCTCTATTTCTCTCTCCGCGTACGTCAGGTATGGCATATATATGGGCTTCAGGTGGACGTCACAACTCTGAAAGCTCCCTCCTCCCTCCGATCGTCTCTCCGCCGTCGCCTTCGCCTTCTTCCTCTCGCCGCGCTCGCCGACGCCTTCCGCCGTACCATGCAGAGCTTCTTCGGTCGCGGCAGCAGGTGAACCCCGGCCTTGAATAGATTTAGTTCCTTCTTCGATTGCTGTTTTTGATTCCTTCATTCACTCGGAATCTCTTAGGTTTGTCATTCATCATCTTCTTTCTTCTCATGTTTTGTTTGTTTTCTGATTGATTGATTATCTGCTTGTCTGAGGAAGGCCAAGGATCCAAACTGACCTTCGTTTCGCTTTGATTTTTTGTTTTCATTGGCTATTAGGAACCAGAGGACATTCAGGCCCAAGAAGAGCGCTCCCGCAGGGAACAACGTACGTTACATATTTCCTTTGTTCGAGTTTATCGATTCTCCTTTTTGGGTCAAATTTTGATCATAGATTTGACGGACAAATTATAAGTAGTACTCACTCTGTCTCATAATATAAAAGCGTTCTTGACACTACACTAGTGTCAAAAACGTTTTTATATTATGAGAAGGAGGGAGTATGTCAAGTTTTGTCAAAATTCATCAAAAGGCTTTTGATGCTCTCCCTAAGATCAACATCTAACTCTACCTCTAACTGATTATGATCCACATGCTCAATCCGGAAAACGAAATTCAGTTACCAAGTTGATCATCATAAATATTTGGACTCTACTATGCAGGGCATGAAGCTGAAGAGGCACATCGACGCTACCCTCGGCAGCGGTAGCCTGCGAGAAGTGGTCCGCCTGCCAGTTGGAGAGGATCTCAACGAGTGGCTCGCTGTCAACAGTGAGTTCATTCTTGACACTTTCTTCTTTCTAATGATGAAAGAGTTGTCGATGAGCTGAATCGTTGTACACCCATTAGCTGTCTTAAGACTCTTAACTGTATTTGTATCCTCTTGATGCTTTATTTTGAACCAATAAAAATTCACCCCTACTTTATCGAGAAAAAAAGTAGGTGTCTTAACTTGTAAGTACTAGTTTCTGATGACCTGCATCTCCAGCTGTCGATTTTTTCAACCAAGTGAACATCCTGTACGGCACCCTCATGGAGTTCTGCACGCCAGCTACTTGCCCCACCATGTCAGCCAGTCCAAAGTACATTCCTTCAAATCTTGGCACCTGCAGATGAAGTTAACATATGTTATATTATATGCTGTGTCACACTGAACTTAATGAGAAAAACATTCGTCTTCAAACAGGTATGAGTACAGGTGGGCTGATGGGGTCAAGATCAAGAGGCCTATTGAAGTGTGCGCACCAAAGTATGTCGAGTACCTGATGGACTGGATCGAAGCCCAGCTCGACGAAGAATCCATCTTCCCTCAAAAGCTTGGTATGACTGATTATTATCTTTAGTGTACTGATGAGAGTGCTAAAAAATGACTCAAAATTTCTGACTAATCATGTTCTCTGGTGGAAAACCTGTGGTGCCAACAGGGGCTCCCTTCCCTCCAAACTTTCGGGATGTCATCAAGACGATCTTCAAGCGGCTGTTCAGGGTGTATGCGCACATATACCACTCCCATTTCCAGATGATTCTCAAGCTCCAGGAAGAAGCACATCTCAACACCTGCTTCAAGCACTTCATGCTCTTCTCATGGGTAACTAACCACCCTCCACAACTTCTTGACACAAAGTTGCATTCGTCAACAATTGCTGGAATAATTACTGTCTTGCACCATATAGTTTCTAGGGAATTGATAAAAGATAATAAGTGTCCTATCGATAAAGTATTACTCCCTCCGTTCACAAATATAAGATGTTCTAGTTTTAGTGTGAATCGGATGTGTTTATTCACTCATTTCAGTCTGTATGTAGTCCATACCGAAATATCCAAAACATCTCATATTTGCTAACGGAGGGAGTAGAAGAGAAGCCATACAATACTCAAAACCAAGTACAGTAGAATAGAACCACATCATACACTAGTTTTGTAGCATGGATTATGCTAAGTTATGGCCCGTGACTTGAATTCTAGAGCCAAGAAATTCAGTACTTCAGCTTTCTAGTATGGCTACCTTTAGTACCAACCTCTCCTATAATGGAATGCAAAAGAAGGGAGTTTCCTTGTGGTCTGGTTCGATGATTCCAAATTTTAATATCAAACCTTTTGATTCAGATTATTTCTTTAGAAAGCTGTGATCAATCATTATGCACACAAAGGCATCCTGCCTATTCTTGAAAAGCACACCGCAAACATTACCAACTAGTTATGATGGTTTGCTGATTTCTCTTTCGATTATAATTTTCAATTTAGATTGCCTCTTCATTATTATTATTATTATTATTTCAGCAGCATACCCCACTTTACATCTCTTGGTTCTCAAACATTTTTTCCTGTAATCGAGCGCCTCATATGGTCCGATCATTACAATTACTTATTGTTGGCCTTATTGTTTTGGCAGGAATTTCAGTTAATCGATAGGGCAGAGCTAGCTCCTCTCAGGGAGCTGATCGAACCCATATTAGTTGGACACTAGCCGAGAAGACAATTGGAGCTTCATTTCAAGAACTGATGAGGCAAAAGTGCAGAGACATCACTTTTTGTTGCTTTTTAAGTTAGTTAGTTTCCCCAGCTTGTGCATGCGCACAATTGTGTTTCTGTTTTTGTGATCATGTTAGACTTGGATATGGACTACCTTCATCTACATTTTAGAGATAGGCTAGCTAGTGCTCGTGTATGTAGTGTGACTCTCCCAAGCAGGTGCTGATTGCATCATGGCAATTTGTTCATTTCGACGGATTGTCATTTGATCAGGGAATTTTTCTTGGTCTGGTTATGCGCGACATTTTTCTAGGGGTGGTAGAAAGGCGTCCGACGATAGTCGAATAGGCGAAAGCGGCAGTCCTAGGTAGATTTGAGGGAAGTCCCACAGGGGGCAGCCAAAAATATCAGCTATTGAGCTTGCCTGGTCGGCGAGAAGATGCATAGGTACAAACATACTTTTATCAAAGTTCCTAATTAAACCCGTAGCCCTGACGAAGTCATCTAGGATATCCTTTAGGGAGGTTGCAGGTGAAGCCTCAACAATTATGAAGGTGTCGTCAGCATACTGAAGCATAGTGGGTGGTAGGTGAGGGGAGATTAGGTGGTGCAGAGATAGAGGGTGCAGATTTTGGCGGATTAGCAATTGTAGAAGGTCTGCAAGGATGATGAATATATATGGCAATAACGAATCCCCTTGTCGTAGGCTAGTTTTTGCAGTTGATCCAATCTCCTGGTACACCACTAAGGAAGATTGTTGTTTTCCCAGTTGAAAGGATATTATTGATCCAAGAGCAGAATTGCATAGGGAAACCTCATATGAGGAGGACTGTGGAGAGGGACGACCATGAGAGAGAGAGAGAGAGTAAAAAACTTTTCAAAAGTCTAACTTTGGGATCATGATTTTTTAAGAATGTCATGAGTTGATGACGTCGTCAGCGTATACAAGATTCTCTGCAATATTCCTGTCCGATATGAAACCCGTTTGGTCACCATGAACAAGTAGTTGGATTAGGGGGTTAAGATGATTGGTTAGGACATTAGCGACAACTTTAACTCGGCAGTTTCACAAGGATATAGGCGATATGTGCTTGGTTAATCTTGTCAGTTTGTGTATTAAGGTAATAGACGTTGGAGAAGAAAGGCCTGATAAAGTATTTTAAGATGTGCCAGTACTTCCACTAGAAGGAGGGGGCCAAGCCACCCGGCCCGAATTTTGACAACCCCATCGTCATCTCATAAGAAGATGAAAATTGCAAATAGAAGATGTCTGAACTGGAAATGGGTGCATTTTTGAAAAAAAAAGGTGGTGCATTGCTTTGTTTTTTTATGGAACCATGATAATCCTCTTTCGATTTAATCAAACGGAAGTAGATCAGTTCTAGAGTTTAAACAGGATACGAGAAAGAAGGGAAACTAGAAATGCCACTGAATACGCCCCATGTTGGAATTTACACTTTGAGCGAAAACCTAGACAGCACCGAACAAAAGAAACTAAGCCTGCTGTATTAGCGGGCGCTGACCTGTTTAGTGTTCCATCACCATAATGGTTTAGCTAGCTGTTAGTTAGTGTGGCAATTGATTGATAGAAAAATAACATTAGCGGGCTCTGACCTGTTTTGTGTTCCATCATAATAATGGTTTACCTAGCTGTTTCGCATTTGTTTGATAAAAAATCATTGTTACAGGTAAAGAGTACACTCTGGTTTCGTTTCTTCAGAATCAGTAGTGTTCTCGTCCGGTTGGAGTATCTTCTTTCCTACTTCAAAATTCTTCGTTTAGTTTTCTATATACATTTGAGTCAAGCTCAGGCGTATACATCTGCAGAGGACAAAAACATGATGCAAAATATTGGTGCATAACGGTGACAGCCTGATGAGCGAGGAAAACAGATCCCAAATCCCAATGATTAGAAAGTGCATACCCGAAGATTAAGTATATATTTGAGGAGAGGATGCTGCACATAAGAAATAAGATAATGTAGTTTACTATATTTATTTCATATTACGATTTCTTTGTTTATGACTGGTCAACAAAGGTGGTTCAGTTGGTCCTTCCTTGAGATGACTTTGTCATCTACCCCATTTCTGCAATGGTGGTTATTGGTGTAACCATTTTCTACATATATAATTTAATAAAGATTTTGTGTGCATCTATTGATACATAGGCCCGTGGTTTCCAACCTTCTTTTTGAAAAACAAATACTCTCCATTCCCAAAATATAAAGGGCGTTTGAATTTTTTCTCGTCTTCATCGCACAACTTTGACTATAATTTTTACTTATTGTATATCTGCAAAAAAATGTAAAAAATATATAAATGAATTGTTTCACATGACAATACAAGATGTATGTATGCATTTTTCAATCCATGTACTTGGATATATATTAATGGTGAAAGTATGCATAAAAAATCGTACAAAGTCAACTGCGACTTACATTTCAAGGATGGAGCATTAATTAGAAGAACCTTTTGAGCTCATGTGACTACTTGATTCATAAATTAGGCCTTTCCTAATCCCCAAGGGAAAAAAATCTCACTTAATTAATTCAAAAGGCCATAACGACTTATACCTCTGTGTGACCTTTACTTCATTGACTCCCCCCCCTCGTGTTCCCTTCATTGAATGACAAACCTCTCTTTCAGCACGGCGGCGTGTAGTCAGATTGATACTTCCTCCGTCCAAAATTACTTGTCACACAAATGGATAAAAATGGATGTATCTAGAACTAAAATACGTCTAGATACATCTATTCCTATGACAAGTATTTCAAGACGGAGGGAGTACTATGGAAGCTCATGTTCACGTCGATCAATTCCACTTTGCTTGACCGTGAGCATCAACTCCAAGATGACAAGCCTCTATTCCTCCGCCCCGTCAGTGAGCACCACAAGCTTCGCTGTTCACAACAATATTCTTGCCTTTCAACCTGAAGGAGATATGCAGGTGATTTCCATTGGTATCGTTCTGATTATTTTTCTTTTCATAGGAAAGGCCTAATGGCCTAGCTTTATAGAAAGCTAGAGATTCAGTTTAGCCAGGGACAAAATCATCATAGATCCGGTTCTTTGCTTATCTGATAGACCTGGCATGTATGTCGGGTTTGTGGTAAGTATGCAGAGTTATCTCTGTTGGATTGTTTCTTCCTTCCAACTTATATACTCCCTCTATCCGGAATTACTTGTTGTACAAATGGATAAGAATGAATGTATTTGGAACTAAAATACATCTAAATACATCTATTTCCATCACAAATATTTTCGGACGAAGGGAGTAGTTATGTAAGCACTATGGAAACTTGAGATGGAGGACATGGCTTCCCAGTGACTTCAATTTGTAAAACAAGGGAAATCATTAAGTGTACGTTATCAGTTAAAGACAAAGTAAATAAACACATTTTCAATGGATCAATGGAATTTGCATCCCATTAAAGTTAAGTCAAGAACATTGTACCCTTTGGGGTGGGGATCCTATCAAAGTAGGACGTATATTCTAGCCCCACTAGCCCCCTACTATTCTAGCCCCACTAGCCCCCTATACATAATTAAGAATGTATGAGAGAAGCACACCATTGGTCATACACCGATTCAAAAATGGAATATTAAAATAAGGGCCACAAGGCAATTCCTATCTATATGGGTGAAAGACATCAATGGTATGCATGTAAAGCAACGCCTTTCCATCAGCGGCTATTGGTTGTCCTAGATCAGTCCGGCTGCACATAAAGCCTTGTAGTCTGATGCAACCGACAATGAAGAATAATAAGCAGAAAACTATGCTAAAGAAGAAGTAGATGAAAATAAAAGTAGCAGATTGATTTTGTTCCATTGTGTGTGTTGTAAATTAGCCACCAGCCTTCACACTTCACATATTTATAGGGCAGTTGGTCTTATCGTAGGGGAGGACTCCTAGAAACACCCAACTATCTGATTTGACCATATAATCTCATTCCATACACGTGACCTTCCTTTTCCCTCTTTCTTGTCTTTCAATCGTACATCAAATCTCATTATCAACACGAACTTGTCACCCTTCACCATGACGTCAACAAATCCACCAAAAAGTTGTCCATGTTCACGCCTTTATTGAAGTCACTAGTCATGGTCATCAATATGAACATGTGACCCTTCACCATGTCGTCATCAAAGCCACCCGAAAATTGACCATGTTCACGTTGTTATCGAAGCCACGAGTCTTGGTCATCAGCATGAACTCATCACTCTTCGCCATGTCGTCAGCTAATCCGGAATTTTTTTGTTAAACTCACATCTTTATCGAAGTCGCCGGTCATTGACGCCATCACGAGCTCGTCACCCTTCACCATGTCGCTAGCGAAGCCACCAAAAAAATGTCCATGTTTGTATCTTCACTGAAGTGGCCAGTATTGATCATCAAACAGAAACTCATCACCCTTCACCACGTCGCCAGCAAAAGCCCCCAAAATTTGTCCGTGTTCGCGTGATTATCGAAGCCGCTAGTCTTAGTCATCAATACAAAGTCATCATTCTTCATCATGTCGCCAGTGAAGTTGCCAAAAATTTGTCTGTATTCGAGTATTTATTAAAATCACCGGTCTTGATCATCAACACTAACTCGTCACCCTTTACCATGTCGCCAGCGAAACCGCCAAAAATGTGTCCATGTTCGCGTCGCTCAAACCGGAACTGCTAGAGGAACGAATTTTCAATAGCATAACTTGGGCTCCTAGAATATGGCACCCTTGGGACAATCTATTTGATTGCAGGGTTTTGTTCTGAAGCAAAGATATCCGCGGAGGCCGGTTCGTTCGTCCTATTCTGATATTCAGGACCAAGAGGTACTGAATTCTCTTTCGGATAGGCCCTGAAAGGAGAAGAAAGGCTGAAATGCCAACGGACCTCTGTCTATTCTCTAATTCACCTGATCTATCGAAGTCGCTAGTCTTGGTCACCAACATGAACTCTTCACCATGTTACCAGTGAGGCCACCAAGTTTTCATGGTTTTGTACTGTAATTCGGGGATTAGGGGATCATATCATGGACCATATCACTAGATTTGCACTCATCGAATTGCCACACGGTCCAAGAACGTCATGCCATCTCGGTTCCCTTACCACCGCTGCACAATCCACCTATCAGACAGAGACAAGAGAAAGAATGTCGGCAACACCAACAAAGGCGAGAGAGGAGAAACCCACCGCCGCAGATGAGATGGTACTTCTCTCTTTCTCCCTTTCAGTGTCTGTGAGAATCCTTCTGGGTCATTAGGGTGGTAGGTAGCTGATCAGACCGAAACTAGGGTGGTAGGTATTGGCGGAGTCGTGATCTATATGGGGGAGTCTAGTAATACAAACCCGGCTATATGCATTCCGCTTGTTTTGTGCAGGCATTTAATACGTTTGCGTCTGTACTGTGTTTAAAAAAATAAAACGCTGATGAGAGAAAAGAAACCTATATGGAGGAGGGGCTGGCGTAGTATAGCTAGCTGTCGCTGAATGAGTACCAACAAAGCAGGATCGGAGTAAGCGGAAAACCATCAAAGGCACACAGCTAGCAGGGCGTAATCAGTGGATAACAGCCAAAGCACAGCCCAAAACGGAAACGGATGCAGTGCACGCACTCACGATGCCAGCCACCCGCCACCGCTCCTCCCTCCATCGTCGCCAGCCTAGCCCCTTGTCACTTACCTCTTTCTCTCGGCGTTCGTCGTCAGTAGGCATATATATATATATGGAGTTCAGGTGGACGTCAGGGCTCGGAAAGCTCCCTCCCTCGGATCACCGTGGATCAAGCAGGCCTCTGTCCTTGCCACTCAAGAAAAGTGCTCCGCGGTCGCCATTGCCTTCGCATTCGTTTCCTCTCGCGCTCGTTGACAGCTGCCTTCGACGTCCAACCATGCAGAGCCTCTTTGGTCGCAGCAACAGGTGAAGACGCGAGAATGGATCAAACTCCTTGTTCGATTACTTTTTTTGTTTCTTCTTTCGTTGGGTTGCTGTTCATCGTGTTCTTCTCATGTCTCGTTTGCTTTTCTGGCTCATGATTGATTCTCTACTTGTCTGAGGATCCTAAATTTTCGTTTTGATTTGATTTTGCAGGAACCAGGGGACGTTCAGGCCCAAGAAGAGTGCTCCAGCGAGGGACAAGGTACGTCGCATACGCAGAATCAAAAACATTTCTTTTAGCAAATTTGACAAATATTGGTCATTTTTTTTGTCAAAAATCATCAAAGGGATTTTTGAATCCATTAGATTATGTAGCTCTACCTACAACTGAATAACATGGGCTCGATTCAGTCGGAGGACTGCCAGCTATGATGAGGAAGAAAGATTTGGACTACCAGCTATATAGTATTATTTATTTTCCCAAAAGGAGGTCAAAACCCCGGGCCTCAGCATCATTGTGATGCACACAACCAGCTATATATATAACTGCATGCATGTTGTTTTTAGTATGATATTGTCCACATGCTCAATCCAGAAAAGGAAGTTCAGTTACCACTTACCTACCAATCTAATCATCATATTTGGACTGCACATACACAGGGCATGAAGCTGAAGAGGCACATCGACGCCACCCTCGGCAGCGGTAACCTGCGAGAGGTGGTCCACCTACCTGTCGGAGAGGATCTCAACGAGTGGCTCGCTGTCAACAGTGAGCTCTTGCACTTTTTTTCTTTCTGAAACATTTGTTGCTTCGCGTTTCAGTTGAAGAGCTGAAAATTCTGCTAGTTTCTGATGACCTCCATCTCCAGTTGTCGACTTTTTCAACCAAGTGAGCCTCCTGTATGGCACCCTCATGGAGTTCTGCACGCCAGCTACCTGCCCCACCATGTCAGCCGGTCCAAAGTACATTCCTCCAAATCTTCAAAGTACATATCTCATATGCTGCGTGTCACCCTCTGAACTTAATGGGAATAATTCTTCATCAAACAGGTATGAGTACAGGTGGGCCGATGGAGTCAAGATCAAGAGGCCTATTCAAGTATCTGCACCAAAGTACGTCGAGTACCTGATGGACTGGATCGAAGCCCAGCTCGACGAAGAATCCATCTTCCCTCAAAAGCTTGGTAACTGATTATTGTTTTTCAATATATTTTGTTGAGGGAACTGATTATTACTTTTAGTGTACTGATGAAGACTGCAAAAAAAAAATGACACGGTCTAATCATGTACTCTGGTGGGAAACCTGTGGTGCCAACAGGGGCTCCCTTCCCTCCAAACTTCCGGGACGTCATCAAGACGATCTTCAAGCGGCTGTTCAGGGTGTACGCGCACATATACCACTCGCATTTCCAGAAGATTATCGCACTCGAGGAACAAGCACATCTCAACACCTGCTTCAAGCACTTTGTGCTCTTCACATTGGTAACCACCTAACTTCATGCCTTTAGTACGAACAACCTCTAATGCCTATCATGGAATGCAAAAGAAGGGAGTCAGTTTTCTTGGTAGTTTGGTTCCATGTTTCTGAATTCAATATAAGCCTTTGTAGTGATTAATATGGACTACAAACGGAGCAAAATAAGTGAATCTACACTCTAAGATATGTGTATATAGTCCGTACTGAAATATCTAAAAAGACTTATATTTAGAAAGCTGTGATCAATCATTATGCACACAAACACATCTTGCCTATTCTTATGAAGCACACTACAAACCTTAACAAAGAATATGATGGTTTAGTGATCACCCTATCGACTAGAATTTGTCCATTGAGATTGCCTCCCCATGATATGATTAGTAGTACTATTATTCAGTAGCGTTTATACACCACTTGCTGCATCTCTCAAGTCTCGAGCAAATTTGGCTGTAATGGAATGGAATGACTCGTGTGGTTCGATCATCACAATAACTTATTGTCAACACTGTCTTTTTGGCAGGAATTTCAGTTGATTGATAGGGCAGAGCTGGCTCCTCTGAGCGAACTGATTGAGCCCATATTGCGTGGACACTAGCCAAGAGAAAGAATTAGCGCTTTCCATCAAGAATTGATTAGGCAACAGTCCGGAGACATCATTTTTGTTGCTTTTTTAGCTAGTTTCATCGCTTTCTGCATGCGCACCTCCATCTATATTTTCATGGTGATGTTGGACTTGGATGCATTACCTTCATCTACATTTTGGAAATAGGTTAGCTAGTGCTCGTGTATGTGCATTATCACAGTTTGTTCATTTCACCAGATTATTATCGGTTGATCCCTGAAATTTCACTTAGTTGGGTTATGCACAGTGGTCAAATTTATTGTTCCCAAAAAATTCTCTCATGGTGGCATGCACCCCTGAAGCAGGAGTGTCGAAAGGACTTTCAAGAATTAATGGATAATCCAATAATATTGTTCCCGTGTTTGCCATGAAACTCTTACTATTTAGTAATTTTATTTTTCCTAAGGAATAAAATTTTGAAATTGTGTACCTACATTTTTCTTCTTCTAAATAGATAGTTATATGACGCCTGTTAGAAAAAAACTATTTTCTTGAAGAAATGCAAACTTTCCAATCTCTACATCTCGCAATGCGCAAAACCGTATCTTATTGAATGGTTCAAAGTATCAACGTCAAAGTATTTGGCTAAAAAAATATGGTAAGCTTGAGGGTGACTATGGTCTGGCAAGTGCCGACATCTTCAAAACCTATCGCCATTGACTAAATCCATGCAAGAACCTAATAATAAAAAAGAGCGCGCGCACACACACCAAGTGGTCAAACGTGGTGCTATCACCCAAGAAGCGAAACTTCAAACCAACACATTCAACAAGTGTAAGATGAACGAATGTCGAAATTGGTTGGTCCAATGAGTAAGCCAGATCACATGTGTTTCGATTTTTTTTAGGATAAAAAATATTGATTAGGGAGAGGGTGAATAGGGGACTACAAATTTTAAGATTTTCTTGTTTGAGTTAAGGGGTTGTGTGTTCTCTAAATCCAATAAGTGGACTACCATATATGATAAGATACCTAGAAAGTAGAGGATATAAATAATCACACAAAGTCGGGACTGGGGGGATTTATCTTATAATTCACACCAATGGGGGGTGTTAATCTTCATCAGATAGGCGTGAAAAACACAAACATATCCCTAACGGAAACCAATGCCTCGCCCTTCTCCTTGAGCCTCGACCAACAAATGCGGAGCTCAATCACTAGCGGTAGACCTTGATGTGGCATCCAAACCTTCATAAACAATCCCGGAGAACAAATACCATAACTTGAAGCCTTTTGGGCAACACCAGTCTGCTAGGGACTCCAAAATACCCAAGAGAAACAAGCAGCACGATGCACTCAAGGAGGATTCATATTTGGTTCAGTGTAAACGTTGATCGGAGGCTCCTCTTTCTTTTCCAGCAAAGGTTTGTTGGGATTTGAGCACTAGGTTGGAGGGGGTTTCGACAATGTACCTAAATGAAGTATGGTGGTGGTATATAACCTCGGGTTACTGAATGAGCACGTGACACAAGTTGTACCCAGGTTAGACCCCCGTGATCAGGTAACTTCCCTACTCCTTCTTATATGAGATTATATCGAGAGACATTACATTGATGGAGTACATTATTGGTATCGATAAGCTGAATGACAACGGTTGGGCTACTTTTAGGTAAGGAAGGAACGACGAGTGTTGAAGGGCACTGACATATGGATACTTGGCTCTGGCTGAGGCAGAGAAGACGTCAAGGGCAACCCATCACTACACATGATGTTGGTGTTTGGTGACAGGCAGAGTTAATGGCGACAGTGGTGGTGCTTTGGAGGCGTTGCGTGATGCAGAGGAAAAGGAGGATTTCGGTGGTGGTGGGATCCAAATGACAACACGAAAATTGATCAGAACCAGATTTCATACACAAGGCATACACATGTGCGTGATTTATTTGCTTTGTTTCGTCAAATCACGTACCACATCATTGACAATGGCAAGACCTGCCACATCGCGCACCATGTTGATGGTCCAAAGGGAACATTCTACCTAACTATGGCCAGCGCTGTAAACCTCCTTCAGTGCCATGGCGATCACCTCCACAAGGAGAGCTCGTAGTGACGCATCTAGACATATTCTTATGAGAGGGTCATGTTTCATGATATAATTCTAATAGAATCATACAACCGTTCAGAAAGTTCAGGTATATACATGTTTTTTGGAGTTGAGTACTAATAAATTGACCGATCGTGTAAGTTAAGGTATCACAGGATTTAGTCTTGCAAAATAGTTCAAATGTGTTGGTAAACTCAACTTACTTTAATTTACATGTTTCATTCAATAAAAATCTTTAGTACTCCCTCCTTTTCTTTTTAGTCCGCATATAAGGTTTGGTCAAAGTCAAGTATTGTAAAGTTTGACTAACTTTATATTAAAAAATATCAACATTAACAACATGAAATCAATATTATCAGATGCACCACGAAATATATTTTCATACTATATAGTTTTAGTATAGTAGATGTTCATATTTTTTGATATAAATTTGGTCAAACTTTGTGTTGTTTGACTTTGACCAAATCTTATACGCGGAGTAAAAAAAACGAAGGGAGTATATTTTCATCACTTAAAATGTCTTGCTCAATAAATACAACTAAACAGATGTGTAACATACATCGGTCATACATTTTTTAGCTTATATATATTCTTCACTATGTTCATATCAAAATAACATATTTTTAATGCTCTCTGCCAGAGCCACACTAAAGCAACCCTACTTTGAGAAGAAAGTGCATTAAGTTGTAAAGATAGAATATATTTTGGTTTGTTTCAATAAGCTTAACCAAAGCTGAACATACTCTCCTTTTTCTGGATTTTTGAACCCATCATCTATTTTCATGTCACCGCTAACGTTATCAAGTTAAAATATAAGCCTCGCCAAGTGTATGTTTGAAAAATCATTTGAATAAGATGATAAAAGGCATGTTGTTTGTTTGGATTACAAAAATATACATTTATATGACCCGCCATGTTTGGAAGTCCGTTGCCACAACCATAACACTAATTCATGTTATCCAAAAAAAATCACTAGAAAAATATGATAAAATGTTTGTTGACATATTAGAAGAGACTGAATTAAGTATGTAATATTTAGATAAATTGGTATTTTCTTTTGCAAGTTGGCATGACTCTTACTCTATAACTGCTCATGGCACCTTAAGAGTGGTGATACAGAGAAACGTGTTCCTATTGTGGTCCATGATGGTGAGCCCCATTGGGATGACCATTTATTCTTCCCTATGTCAGGCAACATTGATGCAAAGGCATAAGTAAATAAGACCGTTGCAGTGGATATGTACATGGCATGGTAAATTGAATATATGGTGAGTGGATACACATAAAATACTTGTTTGTACAAACACATTATCAAGAGTGGATGGATGGGCACGGAGCAATAATTTGTTCATAAAAATGCATTGTCGACCAACCTTGGTTTTAGTTGTTAGTTTCACTGCCATTTGTCGATATTTTCACAATTTTATTTTCGATTGATCATCAACAAGGATATTGTAGTCATGTGCACTTATTTATTTCTATCAACATGAAAACTTTGATGTTGAGTTGTCTGTATGTTTCTTAAGTACCCAAAGATATGAATCCGTCTTCAAGCCTTTGCAATTTCCCAATTCGACACAATCGTCCACCCCAAGCACTGCTCGTTCCCTTTTTCGCCCATTTATACGTCTCCAACGTATCCACTTTTCCTAACACTTTTGTTCTTGTTTTGGATGATTTGAATGAAACTAATCCGGACTAACGCTGTTTTCAACAGAACTACTATGGTGTTGTTTTTGTGCAAAAATAAAAGTTCTCGGAATGGAACGAAATTTTTTGAAGATTTATTATGGAATACTTGAGGAATTATGGAGCGAGAAGCCACCTGAGAGGGGGCCCAGGGTGCCCACGCTCCATCAGGGCGCACTAGGCCCCCCTGGAGCGGCCTGGTGGAGGGTGGACACCTTGTGGGTCCCCCGACCCTAATTCCAACACTATAAATTCACATTTTTCTGGAAAAAAAATTAGAGAGAAGGTTTTACCTCGTTTCACGATACGGAGCTGCCACCACCTCCTGTTCTTCATCGGGTGGCCAGATCTAGAGTCCATTTACCGAAAAAGGCTTTCGCCCCGCTTTATATATAAAGCAATGACCATCAACAACCTGGTACAAACGCACGCCCCCACAACACACACACCCAAGGCATGATACAAAGGCGCTGAGCGCAGCAACACCACCCTAGCACTACGAGAGTAACCGGGGACTTCAACCGTGAACACGCCACCGTGAAGAGATCAAGCCGCCTACGGCGAACCGTGGGCTCCAAGGCGGCGTCTTCAGGAAGGATACGACACCGGAGCGCCACCACTGCCCGATCCGAGGATCAGAGTTTCCCCTGGAGCCGCATGACGGGCAGTGAGAGCCACGACGACGCCTTCAAGAAGGGAACGAGTTACGCCGCTGCCGGTCCATCCAAGGATAGAACAGGTTTTCACCCAACAAATACTCACCGCCATCGAACGCCACACCCCGGCTACCACGCCGCCCACACGGCCGTGGCCACCGGGCAGCACCAAGCCACGGCCTTCGACCACGAGCACCGCACTACCGCCACCAGAGCCGCCACCCCGCCATCCAAGACCTAGACACCACCTCACCCGAGAGTCGCCGCTACCTCAACCAAAGAGACGGGCAAAAAGGTCCCACCTTTCGCACCCTTGGGAGACCCTCATCGTCGAGACCCAATAGGCCGGCCAGCACTAGCATCCATCAGCCCGTCCTGCAGCCCCTAACGCGAGATGAGCTCAGTCCAGCAGCACCACGAGGGGGATGAGGTAAGTCATGTTGCCCGTGTGCGAGACGAGCTCAATCCTGCTGCACGGGGCGCGAGACAAGTGATGGACCGCAGCTAGGAGAGGACTAGCCCTTTGATGGAAGTAGTGGACGGGCGACGGGGAGATAGTATGAAGGTTCACACGGTCCAAACGTAGACGAACCGACGCCGGAGAAGCCGGCCACCGCCGCAGGCAGAACCGCCAAGCCACCATGGAGCCGCCACGACATCGGGAGGCACCATCGAGCCTCCCCACACCGTCGTCCACGGCCGGAGCAACGACCACGCACGGCCGCTGCTCTACCCACGTCGCCCGACGAACTCCAAGCACCGGAGTGGCCGGGCACGCAATACCGATGCCACACTGCCACCACCACACACGCACCTCCGCACGATGGCCAAAGCCACCACCGCCTACCTACCTCCACCAGCCACCACCGCCATCGAAGCAACAACAGCAGCCAGCCCGCGCCGCCCATGGTCTGCGCCGCCACCTAGATCCCGGGGCCAGATCGGTTTCAACCCGCCATGACTCCAGGAGGCGCACATCCCCACCAAGCAGCCCGCCACGCAATCGAGACCGCCGGCCGCCGCCGTCGGACGAAGATCCGCTGCGTCGTCGCGCCCTACCCCAGCACGACGACCCGGCCCATCGAGCTTGGCTCGCGCCAAGCCCCCTGAGCGGGGAGATGAGAAGGCCCGCCGCCACCGGCGGTGGTCGGGCTTTGCCCGGGCACGCCCTGCGGTGACGGCGACGGGGGGAGGGGTGAAGGAGAGAGGGGGAGGCGGGGGCGCGACCGGCGGCTAGGGTTCCCCCTGTCGCCCACAGGAGCGAGGGAGGGAATGAGGGGCTGGGGGATCCTTGTCCAAAAATGTATATATTGTCATACCTATGACTATCTCTGGAGTCTGTTTGGGGCTCCAGATAGGGGAATCTTCGGTCTTCGTCATCATCAACCTTTCTTCATCATCAATTCCATGATGCTCCCCACCAGAAGTGAGTAATTCTTTCGTAGGCTTGCTGGTCGGTGAGGAGTTGGATGAGATTCATCATGTAATCGAGTTAGTTTTTTAGGGCTTGATCCCTAGTATCCACTGTGTTCTAAGATTGATGTTGCTATGACTTTGCCATGCTTAATGCTTGTCACTAGGGTCCGAGTGCCATGATTTCAAATCTGAACCGTTTATGTTATCATCATTACATTTTTGTTCTTGATTCGATCTTGCGTAGTCATATGCACCTATTACGTGTTATGATCCGTCAACTCTATAGTGACAATATTTGGAATACTTCACGATGATGACCGTAGTTTGAGTAGTTCATGTATTTATTAAGTGCTAATGCTTTGTTTCGGTTCTCTATTAAAAAAAGGCCTTAATATCCCGTAGTTTCCTTATGGACCCCGCTGCCACAGGAGGATAGGACAAAAGATGCCATGCAAGTTATTTTCCATAAGCACGTATGAGTATATACGGAATACATGCCTACATTATATTAACGAAGTGGAGCTAGTTTTGTGTCGCCTTAGGTTATGACCGTTATATGATGAATATCATCCAACAAATACTCCGATCCAGTGCCTACAACCTTTCTACTTATTGCTTTTGCTAAGTCACTATTGTTGTTGCTACTGTTGCACTCGCCACAAAACTATCACTGCTACTGTTACCGTTAATGTTACTGTTACCACTGTTATCAAACTACCATATTACTGTGCTACTGATCACTTTGCTATAGATATTTATCTCAAGGTGTGGTTGAATTGACAACTCAACTGCTAATACTTTTAAATATTTATTAACTCCTCTTGTGTCGAATCTATGAATTTGGATTGAATATTCTGTCCTCGAAAACTGTTACGATCTCCTATACTTGTGGTTATCACCCGTCATGTTCTACTTTCTAAGATGCGCGGACTATACACGTGCCCCTCAACGCACGTCATTCCATCGGATATAAGGATGTGCCGCGACTCCAACATGGCGCCATCTGAACTATGGCACTGCAATGCATGTTAGCGTGTCTGCAACATTAGCCGATTTTAGCTGGTTTGGATAGAAGTATTAATTTATCCAACGGCAACACATGGCGAGACAGGGATGGTTGGGGGAGGGAAAATCACATCAAGGGGATGAGATGTTGTTTAACCAAAGTTTAATTAAACACAAGGAATTAAAAAATAGATGAAACATTTCTAGCGTTTGCTAGAGCTAGTGGAGGCGACTTCGACCCGTCGGTGCCGCGGCGGGTTCCTTTGGCCTCCACTGGCCACCATGGGGATGGGGAGTGGGGGTCCTAAATCTGAGTGTTTTTATTTTGCGGGCGATAAATCGGAGTGTCCTAATCTGTGTTTTGTAGGGTCTTTATTGTCAGTAAAGTTGGGGCAGCGGTAACAATGAAAAAATGGTTCCTTGGCTTTACCCATGTCGATGTCCTTTTTTTGAGTGTGCATCGACGAGCTGGAGGATGTTTTTGGTTGTTGAGCACTCGGTCTGACGTGATTAGTGTATGTCCACAGTGGTGATGTTCCTTGGCTTTATTTCTTAAAAACCTGCTTGTAATTCCTTGTTCTTGCAAGTTTATATTTGATCTTCTGCTTTTAAGTTGTTTTCATTAAAAAAACGAGTATGTTTGTGAAGAAAAAGGCCAAACTGCATTAATCACAGGAAAAGAAAATAAAAATAAAAAGAAAATCCAGGAATTTCTATCTAGACCCACTGCCAGTGACCGAGGTCTCGGCCGACGTGGAGGATCACCGGGGGAGTGTGTGGTGCGGACTCGCTTCTCCTTCCCTCCTCGCGGCGGGACGTCAGCCACCACCAGAGGCAGAGCAGAGCAGAGCACTGCCTCTCCTCCTCCTACGCGCGCGGCCATGGCGCCTCTCTCCGCCGCCGTCCTCCTACTGCGCTGCCCCGCTGCTCCGGTCGCGCTCCCTTCTCCGTCCGCCCGCCTCGGCGCGCCAGCGCGCTTCCGGTGCCGCCGGAGGCTCCGGTCGGTGCGCGCGGAGGCGGCCAAGGAGGCGGAGGTGGGGGAGCTCAGGGCCGGGGTGTCCGTCTACAAGCCGCGGTCCTACGAGGTGCTCGTCTCCGACGCCGCCCGCTCCCTCGCCGCCGCCATCGACGACGGCAGGACCCGCCTCGAGATCGAGTTCCCGTAAGCATCCACCCCGCTCCACTGTCGCATTCGTCTCGTCCCAATATAATGCAATCCCACGATTGTTCTCACATCCCGTCGCGTTTCTTTCATGAACCTCCACTGGTAATCGATGGCTAGGCCTCTGCCCAGCAGCATCTCTTCTTACAAGGTAAAATTTCCCATTACCGAAATGAAGGGGTCAATGTTAGACTGATGTTTGGACCTTCCTCTTGCTTCTGAAATTTTGATTACGCCGATTCACCTCTCTTTCTCTAGGGCTCTTCGGACGAGTTCATCGATGCCAACGTCCAGCTCGCTCTCGCCGTCGTAAGGGACCTCAAAAAGCTCAAGGGGACTCGGTCCTGCATAGTAAGCTCAAGCTCCATGCTTCACCCTTTGACCTCCAGGTTCGTTCCACGAGTGCGGAACCATGCTCATCCGTTCTCTTCTAGTCCATTCCAGGTGTTTCCTGATCAACCAGAGAAGCGAAGGGCCGCGCAGATATTCAAAACAGCCATAGATCAGGTAAACTGCACCTCGAAACATTGCATTCTCCGACTGGCTTCATGGGTGACTAAGTGCTGGGTTGGTTTTCTCTTGGCACTTCTTTTAGATCGAGGGTATATCAATCGGTTCATTGGATGATCTGCCCACCGGGCCTGTCGATACCTTCTTGAAGTCGATAAGAATTACCCTTGATTTCGATTTTTCTGATGACAACGAAGGTAAGGTCTCAGGCAGCTCTGTCTAATATGGTGACACCAAAAACACCAATCTCCTTTGCTCCGAGGAGCTGCTGGTGCTAATGAATCTGCTGACTCTAAGATGAAATGCTGAAAATTACAATTTTTTTATGCCCCTTCTCTGTATTGATGTTTGCTCTATACAGGACCTGACTGAATCTTGCCGAGCGCTTTGTAGCAGGCCGAATAGCGTTGATATGCTAACATCTTTTTGTGCAGTTCCCTAGTTGGCAAAATATTTTCATGTTAATTTATCATCAGTTCAAGGAATGGAAATAAAAGGATAACTGAACATGAGCAGGATGCGTGTGTGAATCAAGCGTAGGCAGTTATGATACTACTATTAATCTGAGCAGAAATTCTGTAATTGTCATAACAGCCAGCCATCAGCTTTTTTTTTCCGAAAGCCAACCATCAGTAAATTTGAGCCTTATTACTGTGAGAAAATCCTCACATAAACATCGCTGGAGATATCAGATATTACTCGTAACTTGATGTGCTAGTGTGCTTACAGATCGATGGAAGTCTGACGAACCACCACAACTATATATCTTTATCAACAGCAGCACACGTGACCTTGCACCTATAGAGAAGTATGTGGTATGTCTGGAATAATGCTTTTGTATCTCCCCTCTAAAAAAACTGCTTTTGTATGTCGCTGATATTTATGTGTACTTTTTTGGTGATGGCCAGTTTATATTGCAGTGCTAAAATTGAGTTTTCAAATCATTTTCCTCTGCTGTGCATATTTTATTACCCTGCCATTAGAAAATGATCACACCTTGAGCTTGATGCAATATCAGGATGAGTAAGATACGAGAAAGATAGGTGGGAAAATGACTTAGGCATCAATATGAGCATTATTATTTTCTGTATGAAATGCCTGGCCGAGAACGAGAGCCATCTAAGCAATTGCAAGAGAACATTGTAGCACTGGAGCAAAAAATGTTTAACTTCAACTTTGTTTATAAAAGTTATGGTGTTTGTTTGCATGTTTTGTTGATTCGTCCTATGTGCATTCTTTCTTGTCCAGGACCAATTTGCTGGCTCTGTACCTGCTGTTCTCTTTAACCTTGAACTAGATACCTTGCGGTATGTCTCTGTATTCTGTTTGATACTCTGTTCCTTATAAGCATCTTGAGTGCCCTAAGCGATAACATACGATCTTTAACCTCCAGTTCTGACTTGGGGCTTCTGGGATTCCCCCCAAAAGATTTGCATTACCGGTTTCTTTCTCAGTTCACCCCAGTATTTTATATCAGACAGCGTGACTACTCCAAGGTATCCATCTATTTGTCTTTCATGTGCCTAACCATCATTTGAGTTTCTGTCTGTGACTACCATTTTCCACCTTACAATATAGACAATTCCAGTCACTCCATACATAGTGAACTACAGTGGCGCTGTCTTCCGTCAATACCCAGGTAGGACATGGTTTGTAGTCTTGGCCATTAGCAGCACTAAGTTGTTATTTCCATATATTTCTTCACCTTAAAAGGTGATAATATTCATACATGTATTTGCATCCTTCAGTTCATCATGTTATAACATACAATTGGTCGATATCGCATCACCAATAGCTACTGATTTATTAATTTCTGCCTGTTCAGGGCCCTGGCAAGTCATGCTTAAGCAGGCTGATGGTTCCTATGCATGTGTTGCAGAGAGTGCATCTCGGTTCACCTTGGGGCAGGTCATTACAGTATAACATTTGCAGGAAATCTAGTTATTATTTTGGCAGAATTTTCAGAATATGACGTATCATGTCATTCATTTAGGCCAAGGACGAACTACTGAGAGTTCTCGGTTTGCAAGAAGAGGTAGGAAGCCAGCTTGAATTCCTCAGAAGAGGATACAAGGTATGCAATCTCATCTCGCTTACTAGTTGATAAGATTAAATGCATTTCAGATTTTCACTGTAATGAAATTGAAATGCAATATCCAGATCACTGGTCTCAAGCAATTAATTTGACATGATCACGTGTTCTGTGAAGTCGGTTCAAAAATCTAAACCTTTCTATGGTACCAGCATGCTTGTAATGTTTTGCCTTGTTGACTAAATTGCATGTTTAAAATGCAATCTTGAACACCTGCATTCTTCAGAGCATCACTTTTACCAGCTGAGAATGAGATCCTTTCATGCAGAATGCTACTTGGTGGGAAGAGAATTTCGATCAGGAGAAATCACCCGCATGGCGAACTTGAGAGGCAGCTGCTTGGTTCAACGCTGAATTGCCGATCCGACATGCAAATGGAGATACATAGGCTAAAGAATGTTCATAAAAGTCCCCTGAAAACAGGGTGTTCACGAATCCTGAACTGATTGTGCAAAAGAAGCCCACACACCAATATTGTAGTCATGCAGTTGAGACATTGATATGAATTATGGGAGGAAGTTGTCCTTGCCTTTTTTTTGGCTGATTAATCATGTGCTGGGCACAAGTGAAATGCATGTGACTGTAATATCGCAGCAAACTGATTTTGAGTATTTCGCAAAAGTTTACCAAGCCGGATAAAGTGCTTACCAAATGGTGAAAATCAAGAGCTGTTGCCAAAACTTTACAAGAACCATAGCTGCAAAGTTACCAAATGTAAGGCTCACGGCCATTGCAGGCAGATTGTTGAGAACTAGGGCGAAAAGAAACTTGGGATAGGGAAACAATTATCAGCGCCCATTTCCTCTCCACCAACCCTGAAACTCATTATCCTCGTAGAAACATAATCTGTAATTACTAATAAATTTCAGGTTCCAGCTATGTGCCACAACAATCAGAAACATGTGCGCTAGCTCCACACTCCATAGCTTTGACGAAACCATGGCAGAAAAATGTGGGGCATGATCCATATGACCGTCTTGGAATGAAACTATAGAAAATTCACAAATAGACGGTACGAAAAATCATAGATTAATCTTCCGTTCGAATTGTGCATGAACAATGCGGGGCTGGATTTCTTGAAAGCCTCACACGGATAACACAATTAGATCACAGCACAGACGAATCACAAGAAAACACAAAAATAAAATACCTAATAAAAAATTAAGCGGACAAAAAAAGAGCAGATCATGCGAGATGATCGACCTCAATCGTCACATCTTGGCGAACGAGGCGGAGGACCCTGTCCGGTCGTAGTAGTACTCTGGGAGGGCCTGGGGGCGGGAGAGCATGAGGGGCCGGTCCTTGGCCTCCTCGGGGTCGTCGCAATCGTCGTCGTCCATGGTGTGGAGGTGGATGCAGGAGCACCGCTCCATGGAGATGAAGAAGGCCGCCGCCACGCTCGCACCCACCCATACTGCGTACCCCTCCAGCTTCTCGTATGACAGGATCCCGCCGCCGCCGCCTCTGTTCATGGCTATTGTCCGTTCCGACGAAGGCCGGAAAGAAGGGAAGAGGGGGGTTGGATCGGTTGCTAATCCCCGCGTCGCCTCTGGATTTTTCTTTGGGGCTGTTCTGGTTGTGTGCCAAAATTAGGAGGGACGGGAGGGAAGAAGAAGACAACCCGCGTCCCAAGCCCAACTGGGCACCGGCAGGCGACAGGTGGACGCATGCGGAGGTGGCCGTTTCCTTGGCCCTTACTAGTCTGGAAATGGTACACAATGTTGGTTACAGCAGGTTCAGCGAAACCAGTGAATGAAATGAAGGACAACCTTCAGCCCAATGCTTGCTGTCCTTGTACAAGGAGTGATTAATGTGTAGTTGGACGTATATATGAACCTAAGATATAAGCTGTTTCCATAGCTACATGTTGGTAAAGCTGTACTCTGCATTCAGGATTGTTGTATGTTTAATGATGCCTTTGATGTATGGAGGCAGACTGTTACTTGATATTCATGATTCAACTCTCCAAGTATAAGATGAAGCATCATCTGTTGTTTAGAGCTGGGTCTTGTGATCTGCTGATATTTAACTATATATGCACTTGACTTAATTGTTTTTAATTTTCTGCACACAATTAATGCGGCTTCTAATAATTGAAATTGAGCCCAGTCAGGTGGTAAGCACTCTATGTTCCTCATTTGGTATTTGATATTGATTTCAGTTTTTTTTTGCTAAAGTTGTTTTTTGTTTGTGTTGTTTGGGTAGTGTCTTACTCCTTCTATGCAAAGTTTGTTTTTTGAGTAAATTTCATGCAGCTTGTACTTGATATATGTGCTGACATGGCCTTTTGCAGCTGTGACATATTATGCATTTTTCCACCGCGCTAATTTGTTTCAACTGCTCCTCCATTTTCTGGCTCGACATTTTTTGTCTTATGTGTAAATTGATAGCTTGATGCTAGATCCACGGAAGATGCCATTGGCATTAAAGCTTAAATCTTTTGTTCATTCGACAGATGGAGCTAAACATCATGCTTCCTCAAGTGTATGAGGGCGTGCCTTCAATACTATAGCTTGTGAGGGCAATGATTTTGCATACAGTTAATAAAGTTCATCATGAGAACTTCGTAAAATGTTTTGTGCAACACCATTTCATAATCCATCATCTTGAAACAAGTAAGCTGAGAAATATTGCGAGTTCTTCGTGCTTTTGTTGGGCACCGATGCTCTCCCTTGGCATGTCTTGGCTTATATCTGGTTGAAGGAGGAAGGCACCACATCTTCCTCTCGGATTTTCATAATATTCTTTTCTAGGTATTTTTCTAATTAAAGAAATAGTAAATCCGAGAGCAGCGACTCTCCACCGAGAACAATATCGTCCTCTGGGACTTTTATAAAATTATTTTCTAGATTTAGCTGCCGATGCTTGTTGAATCCAGGACTCAATCGTGCATTAGTCCGATAGCGATGATGTAAAGTATTAGACAAGTTTGCAAAACAGCCGATGCCTACCTTGTGATCTTGTTTTCGTTGGTACTCCCTCTGCAATGAAACATAAGAAGTAGTGATCTAAATGCTCTTATATTTTTTTACGGATGGAGTTGATTTTAACACCTAATTTCACCGTGGCACGTCCTCGCTGATGTACATCGGAATGCGTCATCCTGCTGTTACTAGGAGGTGCTCACCCCTTTTGTCGACTAAACATGCACCACCAGCTTAGAGCATCCAAATTAACTTGCCTTCCTTGAATTTGCCACGATCACTTCTTCAGGATCATCACATCTTTTTCTGCCTTGTTTCACGTCTTCAGGATTGATTCCAAAACTTGCCTTCTTAGTATGAAATTCAGCTTTTATTTTCGTATTTTTTTATAATACACTGAAATTCAGATGTATATTTTCAGCATAGACTGCAATTCAGTTTTCTTGTTAGGAACGACTGAAATTCAGATACACAGGAATAGAGGCGAGCCCAGCCCGTTTAAGTCTTCTTCCATCTGTTCGAGATGGGCCAAGCCCAGCCCAAATGCGTTCCTGTTGTCTTGTTTCCCTTCCGCGAGAGAGCCAGACCTACTGCCTCCGCCGCCGCCACCACTCACGCTCCGTTCCGACCCAGCCGAGCCGGCGACCATGGCGGAGGCCGCAGCAGCAAGAGCGGCGCGTCTCCACGGCGGCCTCCCAGACGAGATCATCACCTGGGAGATCCTCGTGCGCCTGCCCCCCACAGCCCTCCTCCGCTGCCGCGCCGTCTGCCGCGCCTGGCGCCGCGCCACCTCCGACCGCGACTTCCTCCTCGCCCACCACGCCCGCCAGCCCTCCCTCCCTCTCCTCGACGGCACCGGCGGCGAGAGCCTCTTGACCTTCGACCACCGGGCCGCTGCCGCCCAGCAGCTCCAACCCGTCGCCCGGCTCGAAAAGTTCCTCTATCTGACCGGTTCCTGGGACGGCCTCCTCGTCTTCTACAGGTTCGGCATGGCTGGTCCCTGCTACTCCATCTGCAACCCGGCGACTCGCCAGCACGCTCGCCAGCCGGCGATTTCCGGCTCCGAGGCGTCGGGGTTCTACCGGCACCGCCCGACAGGCGAGTACAGAATACTGCACCTGAAAAACGAAGACCCGGCAACCTGCTACGTCTACACTTTGGGCTCCGTCCAGCCGCCGAGGGGCGTCGGGGGGCCGCCGGCGGGGCACGAAAGTGACTTGACTGACAGGGCTGTCCTGGTTATGGTTGCCTGCATTGGTACCCAACTGAGAACGCAAGCGGCGACATGATAGTGGCGTTCGACATCGCAGCCGAGTCGTTCCGCGAGATGCATGCGCCATTTACGCCGGTTTCTTCTCGCCGCGTTGACATGTTTGAGATGGATGAAGCGCTCGGCTTCTCCAGCTTTAATGATGCCAAGTCCATCATTGATATCTGGGTGTTGCAGGACTATGAAAGCGAGGTCTGGATCTTCAAGAGCTCGGTCAAACTGCCGGTTTACGACATCAGGGTCCAGTTTCAAAAGCATTTCAACCGTTGGAACAACCGATGGCACGTGAGGGCCGTGCCTGGGGATGGTGAGTTTCTTGTTATGGTCGGGTTTGACGACTGGCTACTTCAGACTGACATGGACGGCAAGTTGATCGACACTTTCTATCACGAATGTGTCTTCGGTTCTACTCAGTTCAATCTCAAACAAACTCTTGTTCCACATACTTTCTTTCCGGCACTAGATGGTTACTCTGTGAATGCTCCTCCTTTCATCTGAGGGGTGTTGAGTAAGCTAGTGCTTCATAACTTCCTAGATGTTTATCCTCATGAGCTGCAATATGTATGAATTGGATCCACTATGGGCCTATTGGCTTTTCTGTTGATGCACATAAAGTTATGATTAAGAAGCTATCACTTTTGATGTGGTTGCGTTGATGAGAACTGGGGCCCGATATTTCGATGAGAGTGGGGATAACTACGATTTTGTGAGACTTGACCCTCATGATCCGGCTACCAACCAGACAGGGAGACCCGTACATGACTGATATCCATGGTGATCGCTGAACCAACTCCACGGTGTTATCGACCGAGCAAAACTTCTCTAAACAAAATCCGAGTCTAAACCTAACCTAATGTCTGCTATTTATTAAAAGTGGCGGCGGTCGCCTGGTGTGCCGGTTCACGGAACGCTGGGACGTTTAGAGGCCGGATACTGCACGGCTCGGTAAACGGTTGTTGACAAAACGTGTTGGCCCCACATAATGTACAAGCACACCAATTGATCTTTGTAAAGCCGGCAAGCTGGATTCACTAGTAGAAAAAGGCCCATTGTCCCGGTTCATAAGGTCCATTTGTCCCGGTTCCGGAACCGAGACTAAAGTGTCGAGACTAAAGTCCAAAACCTTTAGTCCTGGTTCTCTTACAAACTGGGACAGAAGGGGCTCCACGTGGCCTCTACGGGGAGCCCAGGCAGGAGGACCTTTAGTCCCGGTTGGTAACACCAATTGGGACCAACAGGCATCCACGCGTCAGCATCTGGCAGTTGCTTGTTTTTTTTAAAGGGACGGGGTTTAGGGGGTTTAGAGAGTTAATTTAGGGGTTTATATTGTTATAGCTAGCTAATTGATAGAGAAGCATCCCCTCTTTCTCCGTGCTTGGTCGACGCTAGCTACTATAGAGAGAACTCGACACGCTAGCTAGTAAGCAAATGAAGGAACCATTAAGTACAGAAGATCGTCATGAACATATAGAGATAGAAGTGATCGACCTTTTTTTCTCCGAGAGATTGGTCGTATAACAAGTTTTCGTATATATACCCGACCCTACTAGCTACATATGTAAAATATAAGATCTCTTACAATCCCTAACAACTAATGTCCAATTGCAGATGGTATTCTCCGGCTTTATTGATGACGTGGTCAAGAAAGAATCCCGCCAATTCTTCTTGAATTGCTCGTATGCGATCATGTGGTAGGAGTTCATCCCGCATCTTCCACATCTAATTTGAAGAAGGGAGTCAATACATATATATGGTAATAAAATAAAAGTGTGAACATTATTGCTTACGCACTTGAAATTGTTTTTCAGAGTAGCCCCGCTTAGGGATCGTCGCATTGTAGATGAACTAGTATCCACATAAATTAGTCCCGTCTTCCTGCCACAAGCACTTTACGAGAAATAGAGTTCAATCAAACTGATAATCAAGCATGATAAATGGTATTGATGAAACTAGAATTAATGAGAGATGAGCGGAACTAGCTAGTAGTACTTACTTTCGGGTGTGTAAATCGCAGCTCCCTCGGCAATGCCGGAATAATTGTTGTGAACTCTTTCCAAACCCTGCCAAACAAAGAAAATAATTACTTGATATCAGAGAATGAACAAATTAAAGTTGCCGGTATGATGCGATAATGATCGATTGAACTTAATTCTGAAGAATTTTATTCATGTCCACATAATTCTGAAGATCTTTTTGTTTCGAGTCTAAGACCATTACTAGTCCCCGCTCAACCTGAATCTCTAGCAGAATAAAGTGGAAACTGCGCACGCATGCATAACTCATCAATTACATTACTATAAAACTCGAGTAATAAGGGAAACCGAATATGCACAAGACAGTAACACTCACTTGAAGTTGTTTGTCCCTTTGTTTTGATTTTTAAACAACGATTCTAGCAAGTTTTCCTCGGTTTGTGTGGGATAATGTTTTAAATTATGCTCATGTATGACATCTGGGTTAATGAACCCAATGTCATACATTTGTACTTTTGTGCATTCGACGATCTTCAATCTGCATAATATAGTGGTGAGGATAATTATATATACATGCAATGAAAGAGCTGAGCTATATACATAGAGAGACTTAATTCAAGAAGTAGTACTTACAGACAGTAGCAAGTCACGATTGTTTTGTCGATGGCCTTCTGATTGTATAGCTGTCATATCTCCTCAAATTCAATATTCAACATTTCAGTTCCAACGAGGTCGTGCTGATCTTTAACTGACAGTACCAAAAAATCCTTCTCAGACTCGCGACAGCTTTGCATGTACCATTCATGGAATCTTCGCATCATCGTTGTTAGAGGAGGATGATCGGGTTTGACGAGAGGATGCCCGTACCGGTATTTGAATTCGTCCACCTCCAACTGCTCAAACAGTACATCATCACTCAGGTAATCACCAGGTTTGGTACCAGGGACCATCCCTGGATGATTAGCGACGATATCGCTAGAAACCTTAAGCGGGGGGCATGATTGGTTCGCGTGTTCGCCGAGCTGGAGAATTTTTTTCCCACTTCTTCGTTCTGCTAACTTTGCATCACTGGAAGTACTTCCCGACCGCCGCGCATCTTGATATGTCTTTTTAAGAGTACAAACATAGTTGGAATCCAAAGGAGGCGATGGTGGTCGCTTCAGGGCATCGATAGTGCGCATCGCTTTCACCGGATCTATCTTCTCCTTCGGAGCTGGAGTTTTCTTTTCAAAATGGTCCCTCACTTCGGCCTGACTTATCTCCTTGTTTTCAGACTCGGTCCTCTCATATGGTAACTTTTCCAGAGGCTTGAGAGATGGACCGTATCTGCATCCCCTGCTGCCTATGCTTGTACTGCTAGCCGCCGGAGCAGCGACGGCTCCCTTCCATCGTTGCTTACTAGGCGTCGGAGGAGCCGCAACGGTGGCGTCTGTCTTCCGCCGTTGCCGACGAGGCTGAGGAGGAGGCATACTGCTCCGACGTGCCGGAGTAGACGAAGGAGGAGGCGGAGTGCCCCCACGCGCCAGAGGAGCCGGAGAAGGAGGTGGTGTGCCCTGATCACTCGCCGGAGGAGGAGGAAGAGCCGGAGTGCCCTGATTCGCCTGAGGAGAAGGAGGAGGCGGAGGCGTCCACTTTGGAAGCTTGATGTACTCCTTCTGCCATAGACATGTACTCCTTAGGGCACGAACCAGCTTATTCTCTCCTTCACCTGTACAGTGGTCAAGCTCGAGCTCCTCAAATTCCGGCATTACTTCATCCACCATCACAACAACATAGCCATGTGGAATCGGACGGCAGTGAAAAGTTCCGTTGGGTTGAGGAGGTGCAACAGAGCCGACAGTCGCCTTGAAAGTGAGGTTCCGACATTTCGTCATAAGCTCGCAATGTTGAGCCTCCGTGATAGTATCCACGGGGTAGCTAGGAGACGTGAAGTCGGGCTAAACGGGCTCCGTGGAAGCGACGCTGCTTCTCAGCTGAGATGGCGGGGTAGTAGTTTCTGGGGTAGCTTCGTGTCGCTGAGATGGTTGGCCGGCAGCTCGCTGACTCTCAGCTTCCTCTAGCTTTTGTAGTCTTGCATTGAGCTTCTGAATTTCTCTCAGCTCCGCTTTCCTGTTTCTCTCCCGGCTTCTGTAACCGCCTGCGTCGGAAAACCCAACCTTCCACGGAACGGAGTCTGGTGTGCCTCGTGTTCGTCCAGGGTGCTCAGCATTCCCTAGGGCCTCGGTCAGCTCGTCCTTCTCTCTGTCGGGAATGAACGTCCCTTCCTGCGTTGCGGTGATATAGTTATGAAGGTTGTTCACGGCTATTGCAAGTTGCTCGTCCGTCCAACAGCACTTCCCTGTTTCAGGGTCCAAAGTTCCCCCAACCCCGAAGAACCAAGTCCTTGAACGGTCTGGCCAGTTATATGTCTGTGGTTGGACCCCTTTAGCAAGCAGGTCATTCTCAGCTTTGTCCCACAACGGCCGGGCTTTAAGGTAGCCACCTGACCCCGTGTGATGGTGAAACTACTTCTTTGCAGCATTGTTCTTGTTTGTCTCTGACATTTTCTTACTCTTCTCTGATGTCTTGTAGGCCACAAATGCGGGCTAGTAATCTCCTATATTCTCATATCGGCCGACGAATGCTGGAGTCTTCCCTTTTTCGACAAACTTTGATTTCAACTCATTCTTCCACCTCCTGAATAGATCTGCCATCTTCTTAAGAGCAAACGCCTTGACCCGTGGCTCTATAACTGGCTTATTCGGATCCTTCTCTGGCGATAGGGTGAAATTTGCCTTTAGCGCGGTCCAAAGATCTTCTTTTTGTCTATTGGTGACATAATCACCATCAGGGGCGCCGTCCTTAGGCTTATTCCATTGCTTGATGCTGATCGGGATGTTGTCCCTAACAATAGCTCTGCACTGAGCAGAAAATGCGTTCTTGGTCCGCTTGGGTTCAATCGGATGGCCATCGTCCGCGAGTGTTGTGATCATGAACTTTTCATCCTTGCGCAACCTCTTCTTCGGGCCTCGTCTCGTTACCGGAGGTTGGCTCGATTCGGAGGGCTATAATAGAAGAAAGAAGAGTTAATTAATATATGTACATACCAAAACAATTAATGCATCAATTAGCTAGAGTCAACATAGGCTTAATTAATATATATACCTCGCCGGACTTTGCAACAGCTCCCTCCTCCGATCGGCCATCAGAGCCGTCATCATGGTCTCCTTCTTCCTCCGGCATTCGGTCACCGGAGCCATCATGATCATGTCCTTCCTTCTCCATTGTTCGATCACCGGAGCCATCATAATCCACTCCTTCCAGACCATCGGTGAAGTTGAGATACGACAAGATATCACGTCCGCCGAGGATTATGTCCCCCAACAACTGTTCTTGTTCTTCGTCTCTTGGATCCATAATTTCTGCAAATATTACAACATGGCAATTAATATACACACATGAATGTCCGACGTCCAGACCGCCTCTCTCATGAATGTCTGACAACTCTTCTAGGGTTTGGGGTGGCCTCGACAACGCTCTTTTAACTCATTTAACTTGGTAAATTTGGTTGGCCTCGACAACGCTTCTAGGGTTTGGGGTGGCCTCGACAACACTTCTAGGGTTTGCGGACTCCTCCCCTCTCATTTTCCCGAGAGAGTTAGGGGATACTCCTCCCCCCTCATTTCCCCCGATTTACGCTCTTTCTTAATATGAACAAAAAATCATGAACGTTTAGTGAAGTTGCCCCTTCCCGATTTAGGCAAAGTAAAACCCCTTCATGAAGGAAATTCTTTTTAGCCAATTTATTTTCTACCAACAAAATACATATATCATATATACAAAAACATGGGATACCTTAATTAGTTCAATTTTTTGCCTTGACAAATCATTGAACCTTTTGACAGAAACCTCCCATAAACTCTTTCATAATTTTCTTTATCATACATCCATGGAAAAAAATAGGAAGCTACGATATTTTTTATATCATATGATAATTTTCTATATATATACATCCATCATCCATCCATCCATATACACACACATATATACATGGACCAAAAATGCTATAAAAAATTATATGAACAAAAAAAACATACATCATCTATCATTAACATCATCAGCTATCATCAACATCATCATCTAACTATCATATATCATCTATATATCATCAAAATTAATCAGCAAAATCAACAGGGACAGGGAGGAGGGAGGAAAGGGGGCCAGCCGGACCGAACGGGGAGGAGGGGCGGCGATGTCAAGGCAGGGCTATGGCGCGGGGCGGCGTCGGGGCAGGGCGCGCGTTGGGGAGCGGCGCTGGTGTCGGGGCACAGGGCGGCATGTCGGGGCAGAGGCGTGCGTCGGGGTAGGGCAGCGCATCGAGGCAGAGGCGCGCGTCGAGGTAGGGTGTGCGTCAAGGAACGGCTCCGGCATCGGGGCAGGGCACGCATCGGGGCAGAGGGCGTCGACGGCGAGCTCGGGCAGCCTCATGGCGTCGCTGTGCTCGGCGTCGTCGGGGGCAAGTGCTAGATGAAATCTGAAAAAATCAAAATTGTCGCTTATATACACAGAGCATTGGTCCCGGTTGGTGGCACCAATCGGGACCAATACCACCCTTTAGTCCCGGTTGGTGCCACCAACCGAGACCAAAGGTCTGCTTCCCGCCCTTTGGGCTGACGAAATGGAACCTTTGGTCCCGATTGGTGCTACAAACCGGGACTAATGCCCCCCTTTAGTCCCGGTTGGTGCCACCAACCGAGACCAATGGTCCCATTTCGTCAGCCCAAAGGGCGGGAAGCAGACCTTTGGTCCCGGTTGGTGGCACCAACCGGGACTAAAGGGATGTATTGGTTTCGGTTGGTGCAACCAACCGGGACTAAAGGCGGTCATTGGTCCCGGTTGGTGCCACCAACCGGGACCAAAAGGTGATGCTGCCCGGGGACAAATGTTTAGTCCCACCTCGCTATCCGAGAGGGCTCAAGAGTGGTTTATAAGCGCTGCTGCGCCAACCCTCTCGAGCTCCTCTCAACTGCAGGCTTACGGGCCTAATTGCACTCTCCTCTGCTTGTGGGCCTACTGGTCCTTCTGCGGGCCTGAATCCTGGCTCAACTAGCTGTTGAGTTTCTAGTCGTATTTCAGGCCGTGGTGGCCCACTAGGCAGCATTTTTTTTAAAAACAGTTTTTTGTTTTGTTTTTTGCTTTATTTATTATTTTAATTTTTTTTCCAGTATTTTTCTTCTGTTATTTTAGTTCATTATTTTTAACAAATAAATACTTTAATAATTTCAGTTGCATAATTTCCATTATTTTGTTTTGTTTCTTGCTTTATTTATTTCCAGTGTGTTTTATCATTATATTCTTTTTGCTATTAATGTTTTGAACCAAAAATACTTTGATAATTTTAGTTTCATAATTTTTATATAATTATTGTTTCAAAAATACTAGAGGTTTATAAAAGCTTTTTAGCTGATTCTTTTTTGAACTCCACTCCTACGATGTTTTGAAAGAAATAAAAAAGCACTTCAAACGAACTCTGAAAAGGTTGAAAGTTGGCATGATATCATCATTTCACCCACATAGTATTTGCTAAAAAGTTGAGTGAGTTACGACAAAAACTTGATGCACTTCGTGTACAAAATGGACAGTCTATTTCGAAGTATCACGGTTTCTAACGAAAACTCATCTGTTACAAAGGGATTTCATTTTTTTGAACTCATTTGAACTCCAGACTTTTTGTGTGTTCAAAATGCACCATTCAAAGCCAAATCATCAATTTTCAACCCTTTCTGACTTCAGTTGGTATTTTTCATGCACTTATTGATTTTTTGGGGTAAATGACCCTGAAATTGAAAAGCACTTCAAATGAACTCTGAAAAGGTTGAAAGTTGGCATGGTATCATAATTTCACCCACATAGCATGTGCTAAAAAGTTGAGTGGGTTACGACAAAAACTGGATGCACTTCGTATACAAAATGGACAATCTATTTCGAAGTATCACGGTTTCGGACGAAAACTCATCTGTTACGAAGGGATTTCATTTTTTTGAACTCATTTGAACTCCAGAATTTTTGTGTATTCAAAATGCACTATTCAAAGCCACATCATCAATTTTCAACCCCTTCTAACTTCATTTGGAATTTTTCATGCACTTACTAATTTTTTTTGAGCTAAATGACCCTGAAATTGAAAAGCACTTCAAATGAACTCTGAAAAGGTTGAAAGTTGGCATGATATCATCATTTCACCCACATAGCATGTCATAAAAAGTTGAGAGGGTTACGGCAAAAACTGGATGTACTTCGTGTACAGAATGAAGAATCTCTTTGAAGTATTAGGGTTTCGGACGAAAACTCATGTGTTACAAAAGGCATTTCATTTATTCACATGTCATTGCAATGATATAGTTATGTAGAGAAAGTCTTCACTTCTTCTTCGCTTGTGTCCTTTGCTTATTGCGCTGTAACCATGGATAATTTTCATCGTTTAATAGGGTGCTTGGGTCAGCCTTGACTTTGAAGGGAGGAATTTCATGGAACTTTTCATAATCTTCAGACATGTCTGTCTTGCCCTCCAATCCCACGATGTCTCTTTTTCCTGAAAGAACTATGTGGCGTTTTGGCTCATCGCATGATGTATTCGCTTCCTTATCTTTTCTTTTTCTCGGTATGGTAGACATGTCCTTCACATAGAAAATCTGTGTCATATCATTGGCTAGGACGAATGGTTCGTCTGTGTACCCAAGATTGTTTAGATCCGCTGTTATCATTCCGTACTGTGGGTCTTTCTGTATCCCGCCTCTTGACAGATTGACCCATTTGCACTGAAACAAAGGGACCTTGAAATCATGTCCATAGTCAAGTTCCCATATGTCCACTATGTAACCATAATATGTGTCCTTTCCCCTCTTGGTTGTTGCATCAAAGCGAACACCGCTGTTTTGATTGGTGCTCTTTTCATCTTGGGCGATCGTGTAAAATGTATTTCCATTTATCTCGTACCCTTTGTAAGTCAATATAGTCGAAGATGGTCCCCTGGCCAACGAGTACAACTCATCAAAAACAGTGTTGTCACCCATGAGATGTGTTTGCAACCAACTGCCGAAAGTCCTGATGTGTTCATATGTAATCCAATCGTCACACTGCTTCGGGTGTTTGGAGCGCAAGATATTCTTGTGTTCATCGACATACGGGGTCACCAAGGTGGAATTCTGTAGAACTGTGTAGTATGCTTGAGACCAAGAATGCTCGTCCCTACATATTATTGAGTCTGCTCCTAGCGTGCCTTTTCCAGTCAGTCTCCCCTCATACCGCGATTGAGGTAGACCAATCTTCTTAAGATCAGGAATGAAGTCAACACAAAACCCAATGACATCCTTTGTTTGATGGCCCATTGAGATGCTTGCTTCTGGCCTAGCGTGGTTACGAACATATTTCTTTATGACTCTCATGAACCTCTCAAAGTGGAACATATTGTGTAGAAATACAGGGTCCAGAACGGCAATCTCGTCGACTAGATGAACTAGGACGCGCGTCATGATATTGAAGAAGGACGGTGGGAACACCAGCTCGAAACTAACAAGACATTGCACCAAATCACTTCTTAACCTTGGCAGGATTTCTGGATCGATCACCTTCTAAGAGATTGCATTGAGGAATGCACATAGCTTCACAATGGCTAATCGAACATTTTCCGGTAGAAGCCCCCTCAATGCAACCGGCAGCAGTTGCGTCATAATCATGTGGCAGTCATGAGACTTTAGGTTCTGGAACTTTTTCTCTGTCATATTTATTATTCCCTTTATATTCGACGAGAAACTAGATGGGCCCTTCATACTAAGCAGGCATTCAAAGAAGATTTCCTTTTCTTCTTTGGTAAGAGCATAGCTGGCAGGACCTTCATACTGCTTTGGATGCATGCCGTCTTCTTCATGCACACGTTGCTATTCCTTCCGTGGCTCCGGTGTATCTTTTGTCTTCCCATACACTCCCAAGAAGCCTAGTAGGTTCACGCAAAGGTTCTTCGTCACATGCATCACGTCGATTGCAGAGCGGACCTCTAGGTCTTTCCAATAGGGTAGGTCCCAATATATAGATTTCTTCTTCAACATGGGTGCGCGTTTGTCAGCGTCATTTGGAACAGATAGTCCTCCAGGACCCTTTCCAAATATTACTTGTAAATCATTGAGCATATCAAGTATGTGATCACCAGTACGGAGGGCGGACTTCTTCCGGTGATCTGCCTCACCTTTGAAATGCTTTCCTTTCTTTCGACATTGATGGTTGGTCGAAAGAAATCGATGATGCCCTAGGTACACATTCTTCCTGCATTTGTCCAAATATATATTGTACGTGTCATCTAAACAGTGTGTGCATGCGTGGTATCCCTTGTTTGTTTGTCCTGAAAGGTTACTCAGAGCAGGCCAATCGTTGATGGTTACAAACAACAACACATGTAGGTCAAAATCCTCTTGTTCGTTCTCATCCCACACACGTACACCTCTTCCATTCCATAGCTGTAAAAATTCATCAACTAATGGCCTTAGGTACACATCAATGTCATTGCCGGGTTGCTTAGGGCCTTGGATGAGCACTGGCATCATAATGAACTTCCGCTTCATGCACAACCAAGGAGGAAGGTTATACATACATAGAGTCACAGGCCATGTGCTATGCTGGTTGCTCTGCTCCCCAAAAGGATTAACGCCATCTGCACTCAAACCAAACCATACGTTCCTCGGGTCACCTGTAAAGTCGCTCCACTTTCTCTCGATCTTTCTCCACTGCGACCCGTCAGCGGGTGCTCTCAACTTCCCGTCTTTCTTATGGTTTTTTTGTGCTATTGCATCAACTCGGCATGCTTTTTGTTTCTGAACAGACGTTTCAACCGTGGTATTATAGGAGCATACCACATCACCTTAGTAGGAACCCTTTTCCCGGTGCGTTGGCCCTCAACATCACCAGGGTCATCTCTTCTGATCTTATACCGCAATGCACCGCATATCGGGCATGCGTTTTGTTCCTCGTACTCACCGCGGTAGAGGATGCAGTCATTAGGGCATGCATGTATCTTCTACACCTCCAATCCTAAAGGGCATAGAACCTTCTTTGCTGCGTACGTACTGTCGGGCAATTCGTTATCCTTTGGAAGATTCTTCTTCATTATTTTCAATAGCAAACTAAATTCCTTGTCAGATACACCATTGTCTGCCTTCCATTGTAGCAATTCCAGTGTGGTACCGAGCTTTTTGTTGTCATCTTCGCAATTTGGGTACAACCCTTTTTTGTGATCCTCTAACATGCTATCGAACTTACTTCTCCCTTTCACTTCGCATTCTCTCTGTGCATCAACAATGACCCGACAAAGATCATCATCGGGCACATTGTCTGGTTCCTCTTGATCTTCAGCTTCCCCAATTGCAGCATCACCATATTCAGGGGGAGGGTAGTTGTCGTCATCCTCTTCTTCTTTGTTGTCTTCCATCATAACCCCTCTTTTCCGTGCTTGGTCCAAACATTATAGTGTGGCATAAAACCCTTCTGAAGCAGGTGAAAGTGAAGGGTTTTAGAGTTGGAAAAAGACTTCGTATTCTCACAGACAGTACATGGACAAGGCATAAAATCATTCTGCTTGTTTGCCTCAGCCGCTTCGAGAAAATTATGCAGGCCCTTAATATACTCGGAGGTGCGTCGGTCACCGTACATCCATTGTCGGTTCATCTGCGTGCGTTATATAATAAAGTGTATTAAAACCCATTATAACATATCATGAATACAGAAGTGACTAAATTATTAGAAATCCATCATCACATTAAAGCCAAAGTACAATAATGACCAAAATAAATAGGTACAGTTCATACATAGCTGTCATTATTGAACAACATATAGGTCTCTAGAGCATATAATTAAAACATACACCGAAACTATGTAAAAAAATTAAATGTAAGAACAAATGCAATCATAACCGCTACTAAGGTACCAATTGATCCAACGACATAATGATACCAAGCCTCAGTATGAATGGCATATTTTCTAATCTTTCTAAACTTCAAGCGTATTGCATCCATCTTGGTCTTGTGATCGTCGACGATATCGGCAACATGCAACTCCAATCCCATCTTGTCATCTTCAGTTCTTTTCAATTTTCTTTCAAATGGTCGATTTCTTTTTCAGCTTTAGTTAACTTGTCGAGCAGAATTGCATAGTCGGTTGGAATTTCTGGCTCAACTACTTCCTATAGATAAAAACATCTACGTCAAGTTGGTGGCATAATTAATTGTCATAGACATTAGATGTGTGAAATAGTTATATAAAAGATAATATACCACATCTGAATCATAGATTGGACGAGGGTCGACGTGGGCGGATACCATAACCATGACACTATATAATAACAAACAATAATAAAAGTAAGAAAATCATACGAGTAAGTATATTTTCTTTTAGCAAGAAGATAAGACCAATAGGCTCACCACGCGCGGGCGATCGACGGCGGTTTTAGGACGGGGACGGGACAGGACGGACCGCCAAACCTAGACAAATCTTGACGAAAATAGAGTTTGGACAAGGAGCTTCGAGAGGGGAAAACTTAAGTTTGGCTTGGACATTTCATCAAACACCTCATGTGCATATGAGGTGAGCTAGAGCATCACAAATGTCTTCCCTCGCCGGCAAAAAAACAGGGCAGTGTGTGGAGTGCTCTGCTCGCCGGCGATGAAGTATATATAGGCATCTCATTGGTCCCGGTTTGTGGCTGGAACCGGGACTAAAGGACCACCTTTGGTACCGGTTCCAGACACGAACCGGGACCAATGGGTGTGGGCCAGGAGAGAGGCACATTCGACCCAGTTCGTGTCTGGAACCGGGACCAAAGGGGTCCGACGAACTGGGACCAATGCCCCACGTGGCCCGTCCAGCCCCCTGACCTTACGAACCGGGACCGTTGCCCCCATTGGTCCCGGTCGTGACTGAACCGGGACTAATGGGCTGGCCCGGCCTGAACCAATGCCCTGTTTTTTACTAGTAATTCTTCCATCGTATCTTGGGTTGTCTACGCACATGTGTGCTTGATGCAAAGAGGCTAGCTCCTCCTTCCCTTCCTGATGCATGTATGCATAAGAGCATGGTAGAGCCTTGGCTATTATATGTGTGGTACAGTACCACACACATAATGAGTTCCATGCAATCAAAGAAGGAACGTGTGTACTTGCATGATCATAATCTCTCGTCTTCATATTTATTTTGCATATGCCTTCAATCATTCTGCACAAGAAATAAAATGGTATAGTATTTTTGTCCCTGATAACAAAATATAATAGTTAATTATGAATAGAAATTACCTGAAAAATGTGTCGTGTAATATATGTATAAGTATATATGGTGTCTATGCCCACATCATGCGTGCAATCTATGTTTGTTTTGACACACTTCCATGTCGAAGGAAGTGACTATTGTGCACGTTGATTCTAAAATTATCAAGTCATTTGGATGTGCATTTGGAATATGGGTCAACTATTCTGTGTGATATTTCTACTATCGTGAACTGAAGAATTATTTTGCTCTTTTATCTAGTGGCCCTTTTAATGTCTGTTTTTAAAACTGAAGAGCCGACTCTGCCTTTTTATCTAAGTCTTCTTCTTTTCTCCGAGGAGTGATTTACTGTTGTTCTCAATATTGAATACTTAATATTTAGCAATGTTTGTGTGTTTCTTGCTTCTAAGTTTGTTCTAGTTGACGAATAGATGTGAAAGTTTATCTTTTTAATTTGTTCACTTGCGGGTTTCACATGATTGCTAGACCAACTTGGAACACTAGAACACTACTTTAAGATGAATGAATGATTGCACCGTGTACTCAACTTATCAATGAATAGCCTTGTTGCTATTCATTCTTCTCATGAATCCATTCCATCTGGCTCTATATTGAAATGATCGAATGTTATGTTCATTCCTTCTTTCTAGGCCACTGTTTAGAATTATCGCCATTGTGTCACTTTAGCTGCTAACTATTTTAAGGAAATAGCTTCATCATTTCACAATAGCAAACAAGTCGTTCAACACATATACATTACCATTCATAGAGGATCGTTTATATTCTCGGCTTTAACCCAGCAGAAACTGTTGACTTGAACTATAATCAGCAAATGTTGACTTGAACTATAATCAGCGGGATGTTCGCTATGGGACCCTGGGCACTCGGCGGGATGAGCGACAGAGCGAGCCCCCCTACTGTTTATGCTTTGTAGAGAAACGGGTCGGGTAAAATGAATGATGTGTCGCAAAGCATTGGAAGTTCAGCGCGAGCCAATGTAAGGGACGAGAGAGAGGGCAACCGTTTTGGCTCCCGGGAGCATTTGCTTCTTGGGTAAACAGTAACTAAAAAATGTATAAAAAAATTGAATTTTTGTTATTTTTTGTGGGTGTTTGTGTTAGTGTTGTAAGCATGCTTGACAATTGTCACGCGAAACGGAGCAATAGTTTTTCGTCGACGAAAAAACAAATTTGGGATTACATTTTGGGATAACATCGGATGTTTAACTATTATTTTTTGCACGGGTCAAAATCTTTAATCTTTTTGCCTAAAACTTTACAAATAGCATGTGTATGTGACTATGAGTACACAAAAATATTATTGGGATTTTCTTGACATTTCAAAAATTATTTTTGCACGTAGGAGCACGTCCTCCTGGGAGTCGAAATGGATTTCCGATGAGAGAGACGCTTTTCAGGCTGTAGCTTTCTATGACCCTGGTATAAGCGGCCCATACTTCTCCCTCTGCAAGCTTATCCCCATAGCTTCTACCAACCCAAGGAAAAAAATGAATGCCACGAACCAACGTTCTTTTCCCTCACCTCAATTAAGCCGCCCCCTGATCGCTAGCGCCATATATAAGAGGGGTTGGACATCGTCGTCGGCTCTTATCTCAATCCTACTGAAGGAAGGGTGGAAGGAGCGAAAAGTCCTTCAACATCGTTGCGACCCCATGTTATGCTAACTTACCAAGTTTGTTTTCCCTCTTTAGGGGAGTCACATCAGATATATCATAAATGGCTAATTATGTAGGAGTATCACCATGGTTCATAATCATTTGACAAAAAAAATAAAGCTGTTATTTGCATGCAATACGATTTCAATGCGATCGATATCTCTTGGATTTTAAGCCTCCAACCATTTCAATCACACAAAAAGAAAGAACTCGTCACTCGTCTAAGATGTTCTCAAATAGAAAAGTCACCAAGTCTTTTCATCTTTTTGGATGGGCGACTGAAGACTCTTTCAAACACTATTATTGCTAATATTCGCATGGGGTGAAAGAATGACAAGATCGTTCCTCCAGTTCAATTGCAGCCTTTTTACCGAAATATTTGAAGTATTTCTTAGCAGAGATTGATACAATGACAAAGGTGTTTCCAAGAGATTTCACTATAATTCTTAGGTCCAGTTCTTTTGGGTAGCTTAAAAAACAAGTCGTCTCTCCTCAACTTAAAAAATGAGCCGTCCCTTAAATTTATTGAGACTTTTAAATTAACTATCTCATAACTACTTCGTCCGTAAAGAATAATGATCTAAACACTCTTATATTTCTTTGTGGAGGGAGTAATTTAGAAGCCCCAATAAATATGAGAGGTGACTTATGGGTAAAACTATGGAGGAGACAACTTATTTTTTAAGCCGTCAAAAAACTGGCTTTCGGTCATAGGAGTTACTTTGTATTTTTTGAATCTTAGATCCAAATCAGTATACCTGTAATTGTTATAAGTACGAATAAAATTACAGATGTGTCTCAAAAAAATATAGGTGATTCTAAAAAAAATAGATGTTTCTCAAAAAAGAAAAACAAGTTTTTTTAATCTACCCAAATTTGTTTTTTAGGTGGAAGAAAAGTTGCCAAATTCAAGTGTAAGAACCACAGCCCTTTTCACGCAAAAGAAAACCTCGCTCCAGCCCAACCGAGCCCAGCCCAGCCCACTAGTGTGCCCCGTGGGCTCATTTAGGCCATCAACCCTTGGACGGCTGCCAGAGCCACACCACGCCTTCCTTCCTTCCTTCCTTCCTTGGGCTATTTGATAAAATGCCCCACTTTACTTTGGCATTTGCCCCAAAAGGCACATTTACTTTGGCATAGATGAAATGCCCTATTTTACTTAGCCCATTTGCTGAAATGCCCCATTACGGTGGTTTGCCACTAAGTAATACAATCCATTCCTAATCTAATCTTATTTGTGACTTGCAGTTACCCTTTTGCCCCTTATCCAAAGTACTAGTGCAGCCACACAAACCCAATCGCTTTGCTACCAGGCCGTACAATCCCCTGTACGAGAGGGCTGCCCGTACGAGTATGAGCTAGGTCACGGCGGCGACCAGACGACGACCACGGAGACGACCAGCCGGAGCTGCGACCAAGCTCATCACCTCCCTTCTCTCGGTCGTCGCGTCCAGCCTCGCCCCTCTCCGTCGGCTCCCATGCCTCGCAGTTCTCCGCTCGCGCTCTCTCTCCGCCTCCACGTCCTTGAGCGGCAATTTCGACGGCGACCGTAGACGGTTGTTGCTCTGCATCCCGGCTTGTCGAGGTCAGTCTCCTCCACTTTCTTACTCCCATCTGATACTCAATATTTATCTGATTTTGTGGTTGTCTCTCGTTCGGTAGGAAGAAACCCTAGATGGTTCTGGACTGATGGATTCCATGAGTAGTACCTCGGCTCCTGATGGGTACGTAATTTTCTTCTCCTGATATTAGTAAGGTAGAGCCAAAATAACACGATTAGTGGTATATATCTAATTTTGTGACGACTTTGCTAACATACGGTCAAGTACTGCTAGCCAATGTAGTATCATATCAACTGCTAAAATTTCTAGTTGTTTACAAAATGATGACAACGTTGGCGGCGGTGATTCTAGTTATGTGAATGCAAATCATCTACCCATTGTGGACTGGTCCACCATTGAGATTGCAGCAATTGAAGATGGTGCCATGGATGCTCCTTTATCTCAAGAGAAGATGTGCTTAGCTTTAGGCATTAACGAAAATTCGATCCTTTATCCTCCTGCACCTATAGTTGGTTGTGTCGTTGATAAGCAGATGTTGGCGGAAGCAGGGATATCAGTTGATGATAGCATGCCAAAAGAGTTAAACATTTCATATGACATAGACCACCCAACTATAGAGGTTGGGACAATGTTTCCTTCTATGACTGATTGTAGAATGGCAATAAGACAATTTGCCATCAATGAGGAATTTGATCTTGGCACCAAAAAGGCTGACCGGACTAGATGGTCCGGAGAATGTTTGGCCGATGGTTGTCCATGGACTATTACAGCTCGTGTAATGGCCGATAAAAAAACAACACGGGTACTAACATCTATCTTTTGCAAAACATAAGAAAATGGTTGAATTTTCAAATGTTGTTTCACTTATATCTGTCTTTATATATGCAGATAAACCAGATAGTTGGGCCCCACAATTGTTATTCAAGCAGCCGGGTGACATCTTCCATGGCCTCTCAAGCATGGGTTAAACAAAGGTCAGTCAAGATACTCCGAAAAGAGCCAAACATAGGTGCTAAGGCCCTTAGAGAGAAGCTGCAGGAATCTTACAATGTTCAAATGGGGTATCACACTGTGTGGAAAGGCAAAGAAAAAGCTTTGGATGAGCTTTTTAGCACTTGGGGGAATAGCTTTCAGTTCTTATTCAACTTCAAAGCAGAGATGGAAAAGAGAGATCCAGGCAGTATTGTGGAGGTAGACACCATTGTAGATGATGCAGGTAAAATTTGCTTTCACAGATTCTTTATGGCTCTTAGGCCTTGCATAGATGGATTCATCGTTGGTTGTAGGCCATACCTTAGCATAGATTCTACCGCTCTTAATGGTAAATGGAATGGACATCTAGCTTCATGTACAACATTAGATGGGAACAATTGGATGTTCCCTATTGCAATTGGGTTCATAGATGGAGAGACCGACGATAACTGGACGCGGTTTATGGAACAAGTGCGTAAAGCCATTGGTCCACTTCCTCTTCTTGCTATAAGTACAGATGCATGCAAAGGTTTAGAAAATGCCATAAAGAAAGTTTTCCCCTAAGCTGAACAGAGAGAATGCTTTAGGCATTTAATGCAAAATTTCGTGAAAAAATGAACATGTGGCCAGCAGCTAAAACCTACAGACCTGAACGTTTTATTTACCACATGCAAAATGTTCTTACTGCTTGTCCTGATGTTGGTCCATATTTGAACCAATATCAGAATTTGGTGTGGATGAGATCTAGCTTCAACACCGAGATCAAATGTGATTACATACATAACAACCTTGCCGAGTCTTTCAATGCTTGGATCAAAGAAATAAAGGATCTCCCGGTGGATGAGCTAGCTGACACATACAGGCAACGAGTAATGAGGTTATTTCAGCTTAGGAGAAGAATTGGGTCCTTGCTTCAAGGAAAAATCCTCCCCGCTGTGATACAACAAATACACAACCAGACAAGAGGTCTTGGTCACTTGAAGGTTGAGAAATCTAGTGCAACAAAAGCTGAGGTTAGAGACATAGCACATGACAACATAAGGCATGTGGTAAATATAGCTACTCATGAATGCACTTGTCTTAGGTGGCAGCACACCGGAAAGCCCTGTTGGCATGCTCTTGTCTTCTTGATAGGAAAGAGGAATGTCCCACTTGAAAACTATGTACATGAGTATTACTCACTGGAGAAGTTTAGGGCTGCCTACCAAGGAGAGGTTGAGCAATTGACAGATAAGTCACGGTGGCCAAAGGTTGACCTTGGCTTTGTAATGTATCCACCACGTCCGAAGGTGTCTGTAGGAAGGCGTAGGAAGAATAGGCTTAAGAGCTTCTTGGAAGGTGATGGCAGCACAAGCAAGGCAAAGGGAAAGGAAAAACAAGTTAAAAGGTTGGGAAGCCAAAATAGATGCAAAAAGTGTGGTGTGTTGGGCCATAGGCAGAATACTTGCCCAACAAATGGCGTTAGGAAAAGGTACTCAAATGTGTGTAATAATTTTCTATTACAAGTTTTGTTTAGCAATTTACTAATGTTTTCTTCACAGGAAAAGAAAGAGTAAAAAGAGTTCAAATGGAGGTGCATTGACAATAGATGGGGCAGCAGCAAGAGCTGCATGTGTGGAGCTACCAAATGCTGAAAGTTCAGTATTTGCTCAGTGCACCCCTAAAAAGAACTCTGTTGTAGCCACTCTGCAAGCTAGCCTTGGGCTGGTCACTAGAAGGTGCACAACTTCCCTCTGTATTACGTCATATAAATTTATTTTATAACCGATTCTAACAATTACAAACCTTTCTTTTGTAGAAAACTGTCTTTGGCTATGGCCGAGGATGCAACATTAGAGCATGTGGTGTCGCCACCAAGAAACGTCCAGAAGATTGCTCCGAAGAAGATAACTCCAAGGAAGAAGAAAAAGAACTAGCTTTTGTGATTTCTGGACATTGTTGTTGGTCATTTTGTGAGATGTGGACTCACTAAAACACTTGTGTTATGTTGCTCTGTAGTTTGTGAGATGCAAACTGTCATATATTTAGATTTGTGCTTCTTTTGTGATGCAACTTAAGACATCAGATTGTGCTCTCTTTGATTCTTATTTTTAATATGCAAACTATCATATATTCAGTTGGTTTCTAGGGAAATGTTGTCAAAATTTCTTGAGAAGTTACTGATTGTGTATCCAAATTCAGATTTTAGTGTGCAGTCCAAATTTGAGCTGATTGGGAGTAAATAATGGAAGAGAAATAACTCGGGTGTGAGAGGGGAGAGGGCAGGGACAAAGCAGTCATTGAAGGTCTAAGGTTAGAGGAAGAAATCTGTTAAGTTATAATTAGGGTATTTTAGCAAATGGGCTAAGTAAAATAGGGCATTTCATCTATGCCAAAAGTAAATGTGCCTTTTGGGGCAAATGCCAAAGTAAAGTGGGGCATTTTATCAAATAGCCCTCCTTCCTTCACCAGTCTCTCCGCCGCCGGCGGCCGCCGTCCCTCGCCGCCATGCTCCGGCACCGACGCAGCATCCTCGCCCAGCTGCTCTATTCTCCCTCCACCTCCACCATATCACCTCCCCACCGCCCCGTCTCCGCCTCCGCGGAGGTCCACATCCGCGGCCTCATCCTCACCTACCGTCTCTCTTCCCCCGTCTCCCCTCCCCGCCGCCTCCTATCCGCGGCCGCGCCGCCCCGCACTTCCCCCACCCCTAGCAGCTTCGCCGTCGAGGACTACCTCGTCCACACCTGCGGCCTAACCCGGCCCCAGGCCCTCAAGGCCTCCGCGAAGCTCTCCCACCTCAAGTCCCCCGCCAAGCCCGACGCCGTCCTCGCCTACCTCGCCGGCCGCGGCTTCTCCAGCTCTGACGTCGCGGCCCTCGTCGCGGGAGATCCCAGTTCGCTCTGCGCCGGCGTGGAGAGAACCCTGGCGCCCACCGTGACCGCGCTCACCGGCCTCGGCCTCTCGCGCTCCGAGATCGCGCGCCTCGCCTCGCTCGCCGGCCACAATTTCCGCGACAAGTCCGTCCTCCCCAAGCTTCAGTACTACCTGGACCTCTTCGGGTCCTCCGAGAGGCTCTTCTGGGCGCTCCACTACAGCTGCCTCCTCTCGTCCAGCCTCGAGCGGGTGGTCAAACCCAACGTCGCGCTCCTGCGGGAGTGCGGGCTAGGTGCTTGCGATATTGCCAAGAAGTACGGCACCGTGCACAGGCTGCTGACCATCAACCCGGAGAGCTTGCGAGCGATGGTGGCGCGCGCCGAGGGCCTCGGCGTGCCCAGAGGATCTGGGATGTTCAAGCACGCTCTGAGGGCTGTCGCGTTCCAAAGCGAGGAGAAGATCGCTGCCAGAGTGAACCACTTGAAGGAGACCTTCAGGTGGTCAGATGCCGAGGTGGGCATCGCTCTGTCCAAATCTCCGGGTGTGCTGACGAGGTCAAAGGAATCGCTGCAGCGCAGGTGTGAGTTCCTCTTCTCCGAGGTGGGGTTGGAGCCGGCCTACATTGCCTATCGGCCAGTAATACTCTCTTACAGCCTGGAAGGCCGGCTGAGACCCCGGTACTACGTTCTAAAGTTTCTCAAGGAAAATGGATTCCTCAAGCGTGACTTGGACTACAATTCTGCTCTCTTGGTGAGCGACAAGTTATTCGTTGACAATTACATATGCCCTCACAAGGAAGCTGCGGTGCGCCTCACTGAAGATTATGTTGCCGCTTGCAGAGGGGAAAAGCCGGCTAGTTTCAGATTTACATGAAACAAGAATGGGCTATGGAAATTGGTAACTGCGTTTGGCATGACAGAGTCTTCACTCTTCACTATGCCCAGTAAGCTGATAAATGCACATTAGGGTATTTATGTCTAGCTAAATGTTGGTTTGCTGCTGTAGTATGTCTGCCACATGCTGGTTTGGTTGTTGCTAATGCCTAATGAAACTTATAATTTAATTCCTGAACCCCATGTTGTTGATGTTGCCATTAGTAGACAAGAAAGCATGGCCTACAATCTCTGAAAATGGGAGTCCATGAATATATTTGCGGTTCCAACTTCCATTTAGGACAATGGAAGTTGGATGTGTTGGTAGACCAATTTTCTTTGCAACCAGAAAGCACAGAACTATTCTGCATTGTTTTCCAGTAGACATGCTTTCCAGTAATTGCTTTCATTCAGATTTTTATGTTTTTCATGTTACTGCTTTTGTTTTCCATCATATGTCATTCAGTACTAAATTTGCAGTTCAGTTTTTGATGTGTAGATCATGCTTGCAAAATATGAATCTGCTGGGTGCCTTTTATAACTTCTGAAGTTTTGATTTTTTTCTTCCACCTATCCTTGTAAGATGATTATCTTTGTTCATAAATCCTGTAGCTAATATTCATTTTACTTCCGCTGAGACAATTTTGAAACTTGAAAAGGTAAACCTATTTGGACTAAACTACGACCAACAATGAATTAGTCTCAGCATTTAGATCCTTCATTGATCGTCAATACTGACCAATATATGTCACATAAACCAGTGTAAATATGTTCTGTTGTATCTCATGACAAAACTACATGTATATGTTTCTGTTGTTGTATGTCACAAAGATTGAAAGTTCAGGCCAGTTTGTGGCTTTCAGTAGCTTGTAAGTCTTTGCATGACACTGACACATTATTTGGCCCATTCTCCATCCTAGCATAAGTAGCAAATTGCCGTGATGCAATCCTCTGATGCAACTTGGCGTTGTTATTGCGTTTAATGATTCAAGAGTGGTAAGTATCAACTCTACTGTTCCATACCATGATCTATATAATTCTTTTGAGATTGACGAGTCAAAATATTCCCCTGCTTAATAAATCATGAATGGTATTTGGGATTCATGGCAAGCTCATTTCAGTCGAAAAGAAAAGGCCAGAAACCTTTCTGGAGCAAACATGCTTGTCTTGCTATATATGTGGAGCAGATAGATTCGGCTCCAAATTATATATGAGGAGCAAACCTGTGTGCCGTTCACATGCGGGATTTTTTTCTGATGGCAACACGTCTCTAGGTGGGTATATCTCTTTTATTAATTATATTAAGGAGGTAGTGACATATATGATTCAGTAGTTGTACATTGGTTAATGTAGTTAACTGAAGATTTTATCACGAGCCACAAGCCCACAACTGAAGAACTGGGTCCTGCTCTTTGCCAAGCGGAGCACAAGAAACAGGTTTGATGTCGAAGGAAACTGGGGAGGCCCCAATGATGTTCGTCGTCTGGTATTCTTGCATTCTAATATTTCGAACAAGCATGAATCTTGTAACTATACTGCTTGGATGATCTCTAGCAAGCTGGACCGTGATGGCATGGCGATTGAGCGAGTGGGGGCTTTGATAGATCCGACATTGGTGCTCCGATGAAGGAGAGACATCCCTATGAACGTGCTTATCACCGGCATCTTTGAGGATCTTTTTCTTTTACTAGTGTAGCTGATGGATCACAGGTGATTTGGCCGGAGGTAGTATGTTCCATCTGAACAGAAAAAAAAAGAACTGTTGTTGCTGTTGCCTCCACTTCCTGATCGTTTGTAGTACTCCACATCGACTGACATAAACATGTTGATATCTCAAAATCAAAGAGAAAATTCATCTATATGTTAGTTGAGATGGGGGCAAAGCTACATTTTTCTCTTCTAAGTTACTTATGTATAAAAATATGTCAATCCTAACCAACAAACCCCATGCTGTGTTTCCGCAAACGTGCCAGCCTGCTTCTCCCACCTTTTTTTTCTTCTCAATTGCAAACACATCTCGTTGGTTCTCATATGGATGTAGAAGTAGACGACTTGGTTTTTTTTACTTACTTTTGAGAAACTGCATACATCCCTCCCAGTTTGTTTGAAGAAGCACCCGGAAAAAAACAACTACATTTTCCAAGTTCAACAAAACATAGAATGCGAGCTTTTTCTAAAAAATGCGCTATATGTTATTTGTGGGCATCAAAAGGGTGATTATCTAGGATTTTCTCCGATTTTGGTGGTTTTCTGTAACACTAACACCAAATGTGGTGATCCGGTTTCTCCAACCCTCTGTGTCGGTGGTGATGAGTAGGAAGTATGTATTGCATGGGGTAATGCTCCAACAGATGCTTCTTCAACGATTTCTAGATCTTTTTCTCAATGGATGACCGATAATTGTTGTCCTTAAAGCCTTGTATGATGAAGCTATTTGCAGATGTTCGACGCATGCCAACATGCGGGGTGTTGCGACCGTTAGCGACGGGAGCCGCAACCGGTCGCCGAAGGAGCTGCAACGACGAAGGACCACGCCGGGAGCTAGAAACGGCGAACAACGGGCTGCGGGATACCGCCGAGACAGCGGCATGGCGTGCGGGGTTAGGACGGCTTTTCACGCGAGAGAGAAGGGATGGGTGAGCGGATAAGCCGACATGCATGTAATCAAATGGCTCTCCATGATGTAATCCAACGGCTGGCAAGGCGACCGATCCAGGCCTCCCGCCGGTCAACCGCGCGTAACCCTACCCTAATTTCCATCGCGAGACGGGCAACAGACTCCCCGATTCGTATCGAACCCATCTTAAATACCCGAGAAACCAAACAGCTCCTGGGGCATCCGGCCCCAAACCACCCATTCGCACCCCAAACCCCACCCCCAAAACCCTACCCCCCCCCCCCCCACCCACCCCTCCCGCCGCCGCCGCCGCCGCCATGGGCTCCGCCTCCGCGGCCTCCCTCCCGACCTCGGCGGGTGCGGGCGAGAACCTGGTCCTCATCCTCGACTTTGGGTCCCAGTACACCCACCTCATCACCCGCCGCGTGCGGCAGCTGGGGGTCCTCTCCCTCTGCGTCTCCGGCACCGCGCCGCTCTCCTCGCTCGCCGGGCTGCGGCCCCGCGCCGTCGTGCTCTCCGGCGGGCCCCACTCGGTCCACGCCCCCGGGGCGCCCTCCTTCCCCGAGGGCTTCCTCGAGTTCGCGGCCGGCACCGGCGCGCACGTCCTCGGCGTCTGCTACGGGATGCAGCTCCTCGTCCAGACCCTCGGCGGCGCCGTCGAGGCCGGCGTGAGCCAGGAGTATGGGGACATGGAGGTGGAGGTCATCGCGCCGGCCTCCGCGCTGTACGGGGAGCAGGGGAAGCGGCAGTCCGTGTGGATGAGCCATGGGGACGAGGTCGTCAGGCTGCCCGAGGGGTTCGAGGTCGTGGCGCGCAGCGTGCAGGGCGCAATCGCCGCCATCGAGCACCGAGAGAAGCGCTTCTATGGGCTCCAGTACCACCCTGAGGTAGCCATCGCTTACTGTTTTATCTCTGTCATTTTGGATAGTAGATGGAGATATAATAAGTTCAATTGCGTTTGTTGATCAGCTTATGTTTTTAGGAAGCAGTTGCTTCATTTAGCAGCACAGGGCAATTACATCTTTAGTTTTCCACAACTTATCTGTTTTTGGGTACAGAATGAATGGATGATGCAGTGGTTGAGTAGGGGGATTTGCATATTATTATTGATCGTATATTTACCAGGTTGTGTTTGTTCTTATCCAATCCAAAATATTCAAAACTGTGACACTTATTATGGATAGGAGGGAGGGAGTACCATTTTGTTACTTTGTAGTGCGCACAGAAGTGCACATGCTTCTTCATAAATTTTGTTTATACCTTAGCATGGCTATCTTGAAGTTTTCAATCTTCTGATTGTACAAGGTGACACATTCGCCCCAAGGAATGGAAACACTGCGCCACTTTCTGTTTGATGTTTGTGGGATTAAAGCCGACTGGAAGATGCAAGATGTGCTGGATGAGGAAATCAAGACCATCCAGAGTATGGTTGGGCCTGATGAACATGTGATTTGTGCGTTATCTGGAGGAGTTGATTCAACAGTTGCAGCCACTCTTGTTCATAACGCAATAGGGGATAGGCTTCACTGTGTTTTTGTGGACAACGGTTTATTGAGGTAACTGTTCCTTCAGCACGTTCTGCTTTGGATTCAGTGTGCTGCGAAACTGACATACGATCTTATCTGCAGATACAAAGAGCAGGAACGAGTTATGTCAACCTTCAATAGCGACTTGCACCTTCCTGTCACATGTATTGATGCCTCAGAGAAATTTCTTAGCGAGTTAAAAGGGGTCAAAGACCCAGAGATGAAAAGAAAGATTATTGGCAGGGAATTCATAGTTGTATTTGATGAATTTGCTCGCATGTTAGAACAGAAGTTGGGAAAAAGGCCCGAGTATTTGGTTCAAGGAACATTATACCCTGATGTGATTGAATCATGCCCACCCCCTGGGAGTGGGAGGACACATTCGCACACCATCAAAAGCCATCACAATGTAGGTGGTCTTCCTAAAGATATGAAGTTGAAGCTCATTGAACCACTGAAGCTCCTATTTAAGGACGAGGTCTTTATCTCCATCTATACATCTTTGTACTTCATATATTTATTGATCTGACATGCTATACTGAGAGATACCTCATACTGGGAAATTATTTCCATTTGAGTTTGAAGAAAAATATTCAGATTACTTATTTATCTGTTGAATTTTGGTCCTGCAAAAGGTTCGCAAGTTGGGAAGTATCCTAAATGTCCCAGAGTCATTCTTAAAGCGACATCCATTTCCTGGGCCTGGTCTTGCTGTACGTGTCATAGGTGATGTTACAGCAGGCAATGCTTTGGAGGTTCTTCGGCAGGTTCGATCCTTTTGAACCATTGGATGCTAAATCATCTCTGATATACGGTGTTAATTAAGAGCTGCTCTGTTTGTGTCTTCAGGTGGATGAGATATTTATTCAAGCCATTAAAGATGCAGGCCTATATGATGAAATTTGGCAAGCTTTTGCTGTGTTTTTACCTGTCCAAACAGTTGGGGTCCAGGGTGACCAGAGAACTCACTCCCATGTGGTTGCTTTAAGGGCAATTACCAGTGAGGATGGCATGACTGCAAATTGGTATGCTGCCATTGAAGCTACAGCTCTATCATAACCCCCCTTCCCCCCTCCCCCTTTTGCAACTCTAAGATGCAATCGTGCTCTAATGGTTTCATCAGTCCCTTGCACAACACAGTGACATTTTGTTGGAGTTGTACAGATAATAAGTCCACAGCAAATATTGTTCTGTTTGCCTTTTAGCCCAGTGTGTCTGCTAGACTAGTTTGCGAATGCAAGTAGTTTGAATCAGAGAATTTAGCATACATGCACCTGCGGTACATTGCCTTTACAATTGGTCTTGGTATGGGATTTTCTTAGCGCCTGACGTATTCTTGTGTACAGAAATGTGTTATGTTACCTCTCATTTTGTTAGCAAGCCTACCTATGTTTCTATGATGTGGTAAAATCTAGTCATTCTCTTTATTTTTTGGAGTTTGTTGATGCTATCTTGCATATTTTGACACCTGATGTCCTTTTTCTTTTAATCCTGCCAGGTATGATTTTGAGCGCCAGTTCCTGGTTGATGTGGTGAAGAAGATCTGCAATAACGTGCGGGGCGTCAACCGTGTTGTCCTGGACGTAACATCGAAGCCACCAGCGACGGTGGAGTGGGAATAGTATAGTGATGCTCTGATGGTGCAATAACGGGCTGGGAATGTCAAAGGGAATGGCAAAAATCATGCTCCGATGATGTTGCAAGGATGCAGTGGGTCTAGTGCTAAATTTGCAGTTCAGTTCTTTATGTGTAGGTTATGCTTAGAAAAATATCTATCTATTATGCTTAGACAAATATGAATCTATTGTGTGCCTTTTATGCCTTCTGATTTTTCTATCCCCATCCTTCTAAAATTGATTGTCTATGGGTGTAGCTGATTTTCATTTTACTTGCGCCGGGAATTTGTTTGATCGTGGGAAGGTAACCTACAATGAATTGGTCTCACCATTTTCTACAGTTTTTGACTGTTACAAAGTAAAACACAAAGGAGTTGACATGAATTAGCTTTACCATATATCTCTGCTATTCAGTGCTGGCATATGTGATGAAAGTTCAACCCAAATTCCTGCTTTGGACAGACCAAAAAAGTTTCTGCCTTGGGCAGACTTACGAATCTTTGCACCATACAAGTGTTGTTCCAAGTCCGACCTCATGTCGGCTCGGGTGAACAGTAAAATCACAGAACATAGGGAAAACTATAAGAAAATCCCGAATTTTGTTGTACGAAACATTGACAAGTGTTTTCATAGTTTGCAAAACTTCATCATGAAATTACATTCTGTGATGCAGATGTTTGGAAAATGTTCTCAAAAAAGGAATCGGTGCGCCAAATTACATTTGGAAATTACCCTCACTCCAATCCGAAAGAAAATTGCTGGACCTGTGACCTGCTCTGGGTCTTGCGATGCAGATGGAGGGCCTGCCACAGTGGAGCGTGGCTCCGATCTGGTGTGGCCGTGTGGGGAGCAGAGCAGAGTATATACCAATGCCTATCGAAATAAGTTGTAAAAAAAAAAACGTACCGAAAGAAGAGCGTTTTTTTTTTACGTTCGTTGATGTGGTGTGTGGTAGCCGTAAACTGTTCGGCCCATGTAATCGAAGCCTATGAAGAATGAGCGATCCGGCCCAGAAAAGAAATGGGGTGGCAGGCCAGGCGATTGGGCTGCTGTATGAGAATACAAAATAAAAATTCCTTTTTCTTAGATGATATTTTTTCCTTATTTAGAAAAAAATGTATTTTGCCCAGGTCAATTTTTTTTATGTCTGTTCATTGTCACACCCAAATGGTACCCGCAATTTTGTGAGGGAGAAACTTGAGCATGTTGACCCGCGCAAAAAGGAAAGTTGAACGACAAATGATACCTTCAAATGGTACACTTAATTTGATCTTTTTTTTCACCGTCAAAGCGCTGTTATCCCATTTCACATGAAAATTGGCAAGCGCGCTTGTTACAGTAACATCAACATCTACCAAAAAAATCTGTTTTTTTTACTCTTCACCAGGGAGCACATCCGGAAAATGGAGTCTCCCTTGCTACTTTTTGTTGGGCTCGGCTATGTATCCCTTGACACACGACATACGACAGCCTCGTCCGAGGGAGCGCGAGACTACCCCGGCCCCTGGCGGGAGGCCAAAGCCTCATTATTTTTTATTTCTGTTATTTATTCACGTTTTTGTTTCCTTTTTCCCTTCTTTTTTTTAAATTTTACTTTATTTAAACTTCCAACTATTATCTAGCATTTAAAATTTATAAAATATAAGAAAAATATAAATCTAGCATTTAAAAAATGTTAAATCTGTTAAGGCAAAATGTCCCTCATGTTACGAAAAATTTATACAAAACAAACTACTAATGTGTCCGAAAGAATTTGACAACGTTTATAAAAAATATTAATCATGTTTTTAATATTAAGCATGTAAAAGTCTATATTCCTGATGTCCACAAAAATGTAGAATGTATATGTAAAAATAAAAATAGAATCATAAATTGTAAAAATGTTGATTGTGTATAAAAAAATCTTAAACGCATAATTTAGAATGTTAACCATGTGAAAATAATTGTTCTTGTATATACAAAGAATCTACAATGTTTATGAAATAAGTAGTCATCAAACATAAATATTTGAAGTTTTCTTATCATCTATGTCGAAAATGTTAAACATGGATAAGCCATGTTCATGATGTATACGAAAAATGTAGAATGTGTATTTAAATATATGAACATAAAAACCTAAAATTTTTATAATGTTGATAGGGCATAACATTGTTAAGCATATATTTAGAAAATGCTAAAAAATTATTAAGAAATGTTCCTGATATATACCTAAAATTTACGATGTGTATGAAAAAATTATAGATTAATAATATTTTTTACAATGTTAATCAAGCATTTAAATTTTTTTAAACATGTATACAAACTGATGAAAACTAAGGAAGAAAAAAAAACTGTCGAGAAAATAAAATAAAACCGTAATAAAAATGGAGAAAAAAGATAACTTAAAAAGGAAGAAAAGAATAAACCAATAAAAATCCGAATAATACAAAGACAACTGTGGAGAAACAGAAAAAAGGCTGAAGAAACCCATCAAGAAACAAAACAAACTCAGAAGAAAAACCCGAAAAGCATGTTTGAGCGAGTGGGAACGACCGCTGGAAATGGGCTTGCCCAATTGTACACGGGGAATAACTTCAGCAAACACTATCTTTCGACTTACGTTGACCAAGATATAGTCCTACTGCCTTTTGTGTACCTAAATAAATAAACTATTAGCTCAAAACTATTTAAAAAAACGGGTACCTAAATAAAAAGCAGGTTTACTAAATAAAAATAATAAAAACAATTAACTTCATGCTATCATAATGCTAATTATTATTCATGCTATGTTATTTTCAATATTTACCTTTCCTACTTTTAAAGATTGAAGTTGATGGTGAGTTTACATATCGGTCCAACACCCTTTTCCAATAAACAAATACACGCATCCCTACATGTAAAACTAACAACCTTTCAAGAGACATATAAATAAATTTCAGATCTGAAAATCTTATCGAGAAAGAGTCCTTACATAGCTATTTAATTGTTTAACTACTCACTGATTTTCTTTTATATATTTTTGAGAATAGTTTGATGTTCACTCTTGTGCTTCACTTATATTTAAGATAAAATGTTAAGTGAATTGAATGCCATAAATGTGAAACTATACATGCTTCATATGCTAGTTTCTTGCGATGAGTACTAAGTAGAGATACTACTTGTACATCCAAAAACCTATATTTCTTGCCATGAGAGTCCATCATATCTATCTATAGATTGAATAAGATCCTTCAAATAAGTTGTCATCTGTGTAAAAAACAATAAAAATTGCTTCTAAATATGTATGCTATTTTATTGGAAGGCAAAATAAGCTTTGTACGAACTTGTGATGGTGAAAAAATAAAAGTGTCGGACTACATAATAAAGGTTGCTATCACAAGGGGTAATATAAAGTGACGTTCCTTTCCATTATGAGTTTGCACATCAAAAAATAAAAAGCGCATGACAACCTCTGCTTCCTTTGCGAAGGACCTATGTTTTACTTTTCTGTATTTGCTTTACTACATTTATTTTTATGCAAAAATCAATAATTTTCATCCCTATTCCAATCTATTAATTCTTTAGTTGGCAAGCATCATGTGGTGGGGAAAGATCCAGGCACATCATACGACAACATCTTACATCAGTAATCTCACATGCTTGCGCGACACGGAGGGCACCATAGGACATCACCATATCAATGTACAACTCATATCAATCACACCATACCAATACTAACCCGTAGTACAAAAAGGATCTACACCAACATCATGGGATGGCAACAAATCATTGGATAATAACATGTGGCATAAAGCATCATGTTTAAGTAGAGATTACAACAGGGAGAGAGAGGTTACACATCTGCATAGAGGGGAGAGAGTTGGTGATGACGGTGGCGAAGTTGTTGGTGTAGATCGTCGGCACCATGGTTCCCCTGATGGTGCTCCGACGGAACCCGAAGAGAGGGGGAGAGAGCCCCCTCCTTATTCTTCTTGCTTGGCCTCCCCCCTAGATGGGAGAAGAGTTTAACCTTTGGTCCATGGCCGTCATGGCTTCCGGAGGGCAGGATCCCCTCCGAGATTGGATCTCTGTCTCTCCGTTTCTCTTATCTTTCGCGTTCTAGTTTTTTGGCCGTTCACATTATATTCTCGGAGATCCGTAACTCTGATTGGGCTGAATTTTTTTAATCGAGTTTTATCCAGATATTAGCTTCCTTGCGTCCGAAGGACACCCGCAACCGACTTACGACAACAAACAAGAAATGTCATTGAACACTGGATCAATATGTTAGTGCAAGAAAATCATATAAATTGTTGCCAACGTATGTGAAAGTTGTAAAATAATGGCATGAAACATAAAAAATTGTAGATACAACGGAGACGTATCAATGATGAAGCAGGTATATATCTCACAATTAATCCCGACAGGAAGGTGATGGAATCTCCAATGTGACCCACAATTCCCTCCAGTATCCGTGCGGAAGCAGGCCATCCTGTATATGTCCGCCAGTAAAGGGCAATTTACTATTTAGTGTAGCTCAGACAATGCGTTGGATCACACCATCGCCGGATTGCATGCACGGTCACAATCAAAAATAGGTAAGTACAATTAGTTTTTACATGCCTGAATCAAAAAGAACATCAGTCCGGCAACCCTTGCAATTTTCTACCCTGTCGAACCGGCAATTCCAGCCGATCAAGGTGCCGTTGCTGCCACGTAGGCAGCCTCCGCCTTCGCCGTGTCCTCATTGTCCGCCGCTGATAATTCATCTTTCTGCCCCTACAACATTTGGTACCGGAAGGACTGCACGATCATTCTTGTGTCGCAATCCAAAGAGGCAACATTCAACGACAACATCTTGGCGGCAGCGATCTTCATCTTCTTTTCCTAGAGCGCGACCTTCATATCTTCCATCACGGTCCTCCTATTTTTGAGCTTGAACTTCTTGTTCCTCGCCTCCATCAACAATTTGAACCTTTCTGCCTTTTTCTCCTCCTTGAGGTCCGAGTGCTTGACGTATGCCTCCTCCTTCTTCAACAAGATGTCCTCGAACCTCCCCGTCACATTGGCCGCCGCACCTTCTTGCTTTTGCTCTCTCCCTCCCACTTCTTTCCTCGAAAGAATCTTCTAATCTTCTCCGACGGATCTTGGGTTCACTTAGTAGGGTCACCGGTTTCTTCCTTGGTGGCTTGGGCGGCGGTCTTGGCTATGAAAAGGTTTCATTTTGGCTTCCCATTCAACTTCATTCAATAATGTATGAAGGTGAAGTTTTTCTTCTCCCAACTTCTTGAACACCAAACAAGCATGAGAAGGATACATAGTGAAACATTGTCAACAATGCAATCCGGCTAGTGAGCAACAAAACTAAGCATAGTCAGTTAGTGATAAACAAAACAAAGCATATTCAGTTAGTGATCAAAACTAAGCATATATGTCTGCACGGTGGGCGCACCTGTCGGGGCACTATGGCCAGGACTGAGATCTTCACCACGTCACCACCACGTCCAACGGTGGTCGTCCGCCTTTTGAGCTTCTCCACCTTTGCTGCCTTCGCTTTGACATGGCGAGTTTGTCGCGTAGCCGAGCTGATCTTCCGGGCGAGCATGATGCTCGGATCCTTCGACACCTTTGCCACCTCCATCTCCGACGGGTTCTCCTCCGGTTTCATGCGTCGGCGGCGGAAGGAATGAGGGGATGGAAAAAAAAGGATGGGAATTGGGTTGAGAGCGACGAGGATGGAAGAAGAGGGTGGGGATTTTGGTACGGAAACAACACGGGTTGCTACAAAAGAACGGTCTCCATCTTCCTTTTGGGTGGGCCAGGAGGGTCAGAGTTCGACGTTTTTCGTGTCCGGAATCCTGCGAAATCCCTCATGTTTGATTCCGATTTGCGAAAAATCATGATACAGATTGCACCGCAGATGGATGGGGTTAGTGTTGGAGGACTTCCGGATCCAGACTGTTGAATCCTTACGGCTCTTATTCACCACACTTATCAACCAAGCAGCCCCAGCCCCAGCTGCCCAGGCATTATCCGAATCAGATTAACGGCTCTTATTCTGCCATGCAAGAATGCATGCCAGCTGGTCCGTAGGCTCGTAGCCAACCAAACCTTAAACATTTACATGATGTGGATGAGATCAGCTGTTGACGGCCCTGCAGTTGCGCCTGATCTGGGTGACGGCTCCGGTGGGCGGGGCGAGGTTCCCCATCTTGATCATCGCCGTCACGAAATCGGACATGAAGAGCCCCCGGTTGGCGGCGTACTGGCTCACCAGCGCGTCTTGGGAGGCGCCGTTGAAGAGCTCCTGGTCCGAGTGCAGCAGGCCGCGCCTGGCGACCAGGTTGCGGTAGTATGCGTTGTCGAAGGCAAGCGGCGTCTGCACGTCGAATGGCGCCAGGTTGGTGTCGCCGTTGGGGGCCGCGGCGGGGCAGGTGCGCTGGCGCAGCGTGGCGAACGCCGGGTCGATGTTGGTGTCGTTGTAGATGTGGCCGCGGAAGTTCTGGCACTGCGAGAAGCCGATGGTGTGCGCGCCAGAGAGCGCCGTGAGGTCCCGTGGGCTTAGCTGCTTCTTGGTGAATGCGGCGATGAGGCCATCCAGGTTTAAGCTTGGCGCCGGGAGGTCGCTGTTCGCCTCCATCATGTTGGCCGTCGTCGAGTCCTGCCGGCCGAGCGGCACCGCCCAGCTAGGGCCGCCTAGCTGGAACACGAACACGACCGATACAGGTGTGTGTTGAGTCAAAACTATGCTTGCACAGGCAGATGTCCATTGATTGATCGTACCGTACGTACCAGAGAAGTGCCGTCCCGTGCTGCGAGGGCGGCGATGTCGGCACAGGAGACGACGCCGGGGCACACCAGCTCCACGTTCGTCTTGATCTGGTCGATCACCTCGTAGCCCCGCACTGAGTTCACATTCGGAAAGGCGGTCTTCTCGCCGACGAAGCTACCGGACACGTCGTCCAAGAGAATGGATCCGTCACAGCCCTATGTACACACACATAGCAAAGTTTCACCATTAATCGTGGCAAAATTCAATGGACATGAATATATATGTGAATATATATGTTTGTTCATGGGTTTAAATAGTTTAGTTAATTACCTGAACAAAGCAGTCGTGGAAGTGGAGCCTGAGGAGGGAGGCGCCCATTCGGCGCTCGGAGCGGAGTGCCTTCATCACCGTGGCGCGCACGGTGCGCTGCAACGCCGGGCAGCTCACGTCGTAGAACGAAGTCGAGAGCTGCCCAAACGCGGCCGAGGAGAGGAGGAAGAAAGCAAGCAAGAAATGCCGTGCCCGGCGACTGGAGCTGGAAGACATGGCTTAAAAATTTATCTAGCTACGTACGTAACCTCAGTGCGTTCTTCACTGTTGGATAGCTAGCTCAGCAGTTTGTTTGCCTGTGGCGGGCACGAGCTACCTATTTATAATTAGATGGTCAAAGTTAGGCCGCTAGGGTTATGGAAAAGCATGACAAGTTTCACCAGGTTTCTTCAATGGTTGACAAAGAGCAACGTTCCTCTACCGCTCTACGTATGTGCCAAAAACTGATCCATCTTTACAGATATTGCTGACATGTATGTCACTAGCAAAGGCATTTCCAATAGATCTAAAAAATAGTGTGCTTATCGATCTTTATGGATAATGATCATATTCAGCCAACCTATGTAACTAATGAATTGGCGACGTGACATGGGGGAGCGGAGAAGGGTATATGCCGTGATGAATATACGTAATAACAAATCATAATAGCAAGAATTCCAGGGCACACAAAGATAAATAGAAAGGAAAAGACAATTAAGGAACCATAAGAGCAATGTTTCATGTGTATTTATAGTGGAAGGCAAGCAAATAAAATATTCTTTTACGGAAAAAAGTTATGTAGTGTTGCCGAAGACACCTAAATTTAACAATTATCTTCTATTGAATTGTGTTGAAATATTTGAAACTTCCTGGAAGCTTCATTAACGCTGGTCACAACTGGAAGTATCACATATTAGTATCATATCTATAATATTAGTGTATGATACTACTTTCATAATGCATAGTATTATATCTTTGAAGCATGTCACAAAATGTTTTATAACAAGATATATCTATTGGATGAAAATCAAACGGGTTGTCACTTTTAACAAAAAATGTATAACATGACCTACATATATTTGTTCCAACAAACGGACATACAAATATATGTAGGTCATGCTGCAAAAACGTGTAACATGACAATCTATGTTGCGCACAAAAAATAGCGAAATAAATCTATCCATGATTGGTGAGGTGACATGATTGCATGAATAGATTAGTGCATAGATTATAACTTATGACCACATACATGACTTGATAATATGGCATAATAGCATGAAAAAGAAAAACAGATAATGGATTGCAACTATTTAGGGAAAAAAATCTTACCTAGAGTATAAGTCGATTTTCCGCATCAAAGCTGAGTTTGGCCGACATGCATGTAAGCAAAATGCGCACAAACCTCTGTGTTGAGTCCTAAGACTACGGCTACGAGGCGTACCTGAGCCGAGACATGCGTGCATGGTGCATGCATGTAGGCTGGATGGACAATCTCCGACCTGATATGATGCTGGCCAAGCACACACCACTTACGCGCTATGGCCAACTTACAAAATGGGTCGATGCTACAAATGTGTCCTACTCCCAACTGCGTTGTGTTGTTGCTCCCGGTCTGCATCACCCCGTCGACTAGGGTTTTGGCTTGTAGCAAGCACTGGCCGGCCGGTCAGAGATTAGAGACCGGATGGCAGCAGGCTCGTCCGTTTCTGAGCTAGTGGCGTGCAGGTAGCTCTCGTTTCAGCTTGAGATCGACCGTGTCCTCTGCTTCTTCTCACCTCGTCTTAATTATGCACGTTTACTTGCGTATTTGTTCCCATATAAATACAAAAACCTACGTATCACCAGCTACCTACAATCCGGCTTGAACCTTTGGGTAGGATCGACAATTAACCATAACTGCACGAAGTAGTAGAATTGCACGTATGCAAATCGAATTATTTGTACGGCCAAAATAATGGGCGCTAGGCGTGGGACTAGAATATTAATTGTTATATGATGTGTACATACCAACATACAAAAAAAGAACTACATACCATTAGAGGATTGTCCTTTTTTTTTAATAAACGTATAGACTCATAACACGCACACAAATCCTACCCCTATAAACATTTATAAGTGACTAAGCTGACATATCTAAAGATTGACAATGTCCACACAAACACTTCATACTCGACGGGCAGGAAAAAACATTCAAAGAATAGTGGCAGAAAACCCAAAAAGATCCGGAAAATATAGCGTCAAGTCTAGGCTTGAGCCTGAACAGGTGAACCCCCAGGGGTGTTTTCAGCATCTGAATTTTTTAAATATTTAAGAAAAAATCATGTTAAAATTTTGTGACATTCTGAGACTTTTTTAGTTTCGATCATTTTTATCCCACGGTAAATTCAGAAAACTAGATAATCATGGTATTTTATTTTATTTAACTTGGAATAAGAGAGAGTAAACTAATGGTACAAAAAATTGTCCTTACTAAATTTATCGACCACATGTCTTTTAGAAAGGATCCATTAATAAAGTTGATCTAGTCTTTCTTAATAACTGTTTCCTATTGACCTGAAACCGAAGAATTTTCGTATAACACAAAGTTACCACAGTAGGCATTTGCATACCCCCAACAATAAGGATAACATATTTCTTCTTTATAGCAGGAAGACGATACTTAAACCCTCCAATAGTGATTGCGGAAATTGGCTCAATGACATTAATGTTATTTAGTGAAACATGCTTCTTCGAAATATACAATGTATGTTTTTTTCTTTATATGAAAAGTAACCTTTGTTTTGTTGCAACCAATACACTAGTGAAAAAAGGCCCATTTGTCCCGGTTCGTAAGGCCCACTTGTCCCGGTTCAGGAACCGAGACTAAAGGGTCGGGACTAAAGCCCACGACCTTTAGTCCCGGTTCGCTTATGAACCAGAACAGATGGGGCTACACGTGGCCGCTCAGCCGAGCCCAGGCAGGAGGGCCTTTGGTCCCGGTTGGTAACACCAACCGGGACCAAAGAGCCTCCACGCGTCAGCAGCTCAAGAGTTGGTTTTTTGAAAGAGGGGGGGGGGGGGTTGAGGGTTTTGGAGGGTTAATTTAGGGGTTTCATATATTTTGTTAGATAGCTAATAGAGAGAAGTGATCTCTCTTATCTCCGTGCTTGGTCACGACGCTACGTACTATACTTATAGATAGAACATATAACACAATTTAATCATCATTTTCGTCAATGAGACATCATATAACAAGTTGGTCACTAGTCATAATCACAACTCCTCCTCCTCCTCCTCCTCCTCATCAACTCTAACACATTGTAACACATAATAACACGTTGTACCTAGGACCTACGTACTCATATCTCGTAGGACTTACTCTATCCTTTCTTAGGTACAATATCATAAAACAAGATAGATCCTGACTCTCTATTATGAAGAACGGAGATCATCCTGTATCCCATTCTTGGCCTACGCATAATGTTGCTTCCAAGTAGCTCTCTACGATTGAGCATACATTTTTTCCAATCTTTGATTGTCATGACTCCATCGGTTTTAGAAATCCGGTATGGACAGGAGTGATGCGTAGGCTGACCTGGCTGTGGTGGCCCTAAGTTCGTAACAATAACGCGACCTCTCGGAAACATCAGATGAGGCACACAATCCTTCAGGATTTTCTATTGAAAAACATAGTAATAACTTTGTAGTTAGCAATGTAGTTTAGCTTTAGAAGAATTTATGCAAAAGATGCACGGCTGTCATAATAGTAGAATTAAAATCTTACCATGCAATTTTCATGGATGTTACCGTAGTTCACCATGTGCACTAGTGGTACGTATTGACCATAATGTGCAGGAGTTTGATAATAGCTATTGTAATTCTCAAGATGACTAAGAAATGCGGTAAGATGATCTTTCTCCTTATAAGTTAATTCTGCTTCATCACTGTAGTAGTAGGTTCTGTCTACCATCTTCCGTACATTTTTTGAAGAATGAAAATAAGTTGTCAATGCAAATAAGTTGTCAACTATTTTTAAATAAAAAATATAAATTACTTAATAAATATGGTTGAAAAACTCACATAATGGTAGAACTAGAGGCGTCTGCACATCGACCCAGATGTCGATATTACCTTCAATTTCATTTTCCGGACGAATATCAAAGGTGATAAGCATATTAGGCTTGAATGCATAAGCCTTGCATAGTGTTTGACAATTTTTGCATTCAAAATAGCAATAAGTGTCTGCGTGGTACAATTTTACCGTAAAAGTAAAACCATGCTCGGTCCTCAAGTGAACTATCTTTACCTCCATATCTTTTTTAGTATTGAAACCAATCTTATCCAAGACAACAATTCTTGCATGGCAGGGGATACGCTAGTAGAACAGTAACAAATTAAAATTAATTATAAGTTGAAGCAAAAGAGGCAGAAGTCATGCTTAATTACGAAAAGACTTGTCATTCTGACTTACTGTATCCACTTCGAAGGTCTTATCCAGCATGATGCTGAAGCACCTACCATCAACTAGGAAAGTCTTGTCACACAGGCCGCGCTCGTCTTCGCAGTATTCACACATACCGAATTCACTTTCGTCATCAGACATTTCTATGTTCATAGTTGAAACATTTAAAATCGATCGAAGGAAACTACGAAAAAACTGATAAACACACAGATCACTATTACTCAATATGCAACGGGTTGACTTTAGGTCTGTCGAGTCTTTCCTTACTAAACTCTCATCTCACGTATATGGTAGGCACTCCCTTTGATATTGCGACCATCGGTGATGGTGGCTTCTCCATTCGTCCCCGAGTGCATTACACCAAAATGTCTAGCACACGAGAACGAAGGAGAAGCGACCCCCACGACAACAATCGGGATTCTTCCTCTCTCATATATATCTAAAGTCAACCTGTTTCATATGTCGAGCAATGACATAGAAAAAATTCCCTATATTTTACCGGAATGACTTGCAAATCGCAAATACATTTAAACTAAACTCGAATGTAATATCACTAATACATCATACCGAATAATCTAGTTTAAGAATTACGGCACTCTTTGGATCCAAATGCGTGTGTGACTTTCGGTCCATCAAGGCTTTTCCTAAGTAACTCGCATATCTCATGGTGTGTTGGTGCGCTCTCTCTCACACTGATATGGTGGTGTATATATGTTGATGAGCATTCTCTCACAGTAATAGTTCGACCGCCGGTGATTGACGCCCCATCTCTTCTTTTCTTGCGCAATATATCAACGAGTATATCGCAAAGAAGAGAAGAAAGATGAGGCTCCCCCCACGACAACAGTCGGGATTCCTCCATCAAGAACACACATGAAAGTCACACAAGGAACAACGACAGACTGAAAGTCACACACGCATTATACCGATAAAATATCAAACATACATTAATATTTATAATGAACTCGAATATAATATCGCCAATACATCATCCCGAATAATCCAGTTAATGCATCATCAAATATGAACTAATACATCTCGAATATTATCATATAAGATCACTAATACAGATCGAATATCCTAGAATCCAAAGTGGAGGACGGTGAACTCGGTTCACTAGCGGTCTCTGAGTCGCCGGCGGTGGACACCCAAAGATAAGGAACCATCACGGGATCATAACTCAAGTAAGATCCCTGAAGGATATGTCAGGTATTGTCGAACCGGGCGTCCAACGCCGCCATGTAGCGACGAACGTGCTCGTTCTTCTCCCTGACACAGCGACGTACCACCTTCGCGGGTGCCCGATCCCTCCGCACCGAAAATGGCCCGCATGACCGCCACCACAGAAGGTCCGGGTCGATGACGATACCTGCATTCCTCACCAACCTTCGAGCCCGGGAAGGTAGCACCTCCCAGTGCCAGCCCGGCGGAGCCCAGTCCTGGACATGGTGCCTACCAAGCAGACTCTCGCGGACTACTCGACGACAAGGATGCGGGCCAGCCATCGTCGACAAATTCCTATGAGAATATTTTCTTATCGTTTAATCACTAATTTTTCATAAAACCTAAAATTTTTCATCATTAACATACTAGTCTAACATAAACATTCATCATAAACATACTAATCTAACATAAATATTCCTCATAAACATACTAATCTAACATAAACATTCATCGTAAACATACTAATCTAACATAAACATTCATCATAAAATTTTTATGTAATCTAACATAAACATTCATCATATAAAAAAATCAACATATATTTAAAAAAATGCAAGGAGCCGGGGCGGCGGCGGCTCACAGCGGGGGCAGCGACGGGGGCGGGGCGGCGATGGGGGCGATGGGGGAGGCGACGGGTGAGGGACGGCGACGGGGGCGGCGGGGACAGCGACGAGGGCGGGGCGGCGACTTGGGCGACGGGGGAGGCGGCGATGTGGGCGGCAGGGGCGGCGACGAGGGCGGGGCGGCGACAGGGATGGGACGGCGACGAGGAGGGGGATGACGATGGCGGGGGCGGTGACGTCGAGGCGATGGGGGTGGCGGGGACGGCGACAGGAAGACGAGGAGGGCAATGAAAACTGCGAGATTTCCTAAGTGCTTCTTATATAGAAGAAGCATTGATCCCGGTTCGTGGCACCAACCGGGACCAATGCCCACCTTTAGTCCCGATTGGTGCCACCAACCGGGACCAAAGACCTGTTTTCAGCAGCCCAAAGGGCGGGAAACAGGGACCTTTGGTCCCGGTTGGTGGCACCAACCAGGACGAAAGGGGGGTATTGGTCCCGATTGGTGGCACCAACCGGGACCACTGGTCCCTTTTCGTCGGCCGGCGGGGAAGCAACAGATGTTTAGTCCCACCTCGCTAGTCGAGGGAAGACAACACCTGTTTATAAGCCCCGATGCGCTTGACCTGTCAAACTCCTCTCATAGCGAAAATAGATGCCCTTATACACGAAATTTGACCTAAATTCAAAATGCTAGTTAGGTATCTAACTAGCACCTTGAATTTAGGTTGAATTTCAGTGTAAGCGCATCTATTTCCACTTTTGCTGTTTTTATGTTATTTCTTTGCTATTTTTCCTGCTATTTAATATTACTTTGTTTTAACATTATATTCAATTTGGTAATTTTTAGGTTTTATATAATTTTAGTTTCAAAAATACTAGAGGTTTATAATTTTAGTTATTGATTTTTTTGAGCTAAATGACCCTGAAATTGGAAAGCACTACAAATGAACTCTGAAAAGGTTGAAACTTCGCATGGTATCATCATTTCACCCACATAGCATGTGCTAAAAAGTTGAGAGGGTTACGCCAAAAGCTAGATGCATTTCGTGTACAAAACGGACAGTCTCTTTCGAAGTATCAGGGTTCCGGACGAAAACTCATCGGTTACAAAAGACATTTCATTTTCTTGAACTTATTTGAATTCGAGGCTTTTTGTGTGTTCAAAATGCACCATTCAAAGCCACATCATCAATTTTCAACCCTTCCCGACATCATTTTTTTTTCATGCAGTTATTGATTTTTTTGAGCTAAATGATCCTGAAATTAAAAAGCACTACAAATGAACTCTTAAAAGGTTGAAACTTGGCATGATATCATCATTTCACCCACATAGCATGTGCTAAAACGTTGAGAGGGTTACGGCAAAAGCTGGATGCACTTCGTGTACGAAACGGACAATCTTTTTCGAAGTATCAGGGTTCCAGACGAAAACTCATCGGTTACAAAAGACATTTCATTTTCATGAACTTATTTGAACTCCAGTTTTTTTGTGTGTTCAAAATTATGCAGACCCTTAATATACTCAGAGGTGCGTTGATCACCGTACATCCATTACCGGTTCATCTGCGTGCGTTATATAATAAAGTGTATTAAAAACCATTATAACATATCATGAATACATAAGTGACCAAATTATTAGAAATCCATCATCACATTAAAGCCAAAATACAATAATGACCAAAATAAATACGTACAGTTCATACACAACTGTCATTATTGAACAACATATAGGTCTCTAGAGCATCTAATTAAAACATACACCGAAACTATGTAAAAAATTTAAATGTAACAACAAATGCAATCATAACCGCTACTAAGTTACCAATTGATCCAATGACATAATCATACCAAGCCTCAGTATGAATGGCATATTTTCTAATCTTTCTAAGCTTCAAGCGTATTGCATCCATCTTGGTCTTATGATCATCGATGATATCGGCGACATGCAACTCCAATCCCATCTTGTCATCTTCAGTTCTTTTCATTTTTTCTTTCAAATGGTCGATTTCTTTTTCAGCTTTAGTTAACTTGTCGAGCAGAATTGTATAGTCGGTTGGAATTTTTGGTTCAACTACCTCCTATAGATAAAAACATCTACGTCAAGTTGGTGGCATAATTAATTGTCACAGACATTAGATGTGTGAAATAGTTATATAAAAGATAATATACCACATCTGAATCATAGATTGGACGAGGGTCGACGTGGGCGGATACCATAACCATGGCACTATATAATAACAAACAATAATAAAAGTAAGAAAATCATACGAGTAAGTAGATTTTCTTTTAGGAAGAAGATAAGATCAAGAGGCTCACCATGCGCGGGCGATCGATGGCGGTTTCAGGACGGGGACGAGACAGGGCGGACCGCCAAACCTAGACAAATCTTGACAAAAATAGAGTTTGGACAAGGAGCTTCGAGAGGAGAAAGCTTAAGTTTGGCTTGGGCATTTCATCAAACACCTCATCTGCATAGGAGGTGATCTAGAGCACCACAAAGATCTCCCCTCGCCGGCCTAAAAAACAGAGCAAAGCAGAGTGCTCTGCTCGTTGGCGAGGGGGGTATATATAGGCATCTCATTGGTCCCGGTTCGTGGCTGGAACCGGGACTAAAGGACCCCCTTTGGTCCCGGATCCAGCCACGAACCGGGACCAATGGTTGTGGGCCAGGAGCAAGGCACATTGGTCCCGGTTCGTGTCTGGAACCGGGACCAAAGGTTCCAGACGAACCGGAACCAATGCCCCACGTGGCCCGCCCGGCCCCCTGGCCTCACGAACCGGGACTGTTGCCCCCATTGGTCCCGGTTCGTGACTGAACCTAGACTAATGTGCTGGCCCGGCCCGAACCAATGCCCTGTTTTCTACTAGTGATAACAGCCCCTGTAGTATTTAAAAAGGGTCTACCAAGCAGAATCAACATGTTGTCGTCCTCGGGCATGTCAAGAATAACAAAGTCTATTAAGATAGTACCATTTGCAACCACAACAGGACCATCCTCAAAAATTCCAATAGCTATGACAGTGGATTTATCAACCATTTGCAAATATATCTAAGTATAGGTGTAAGCTTATTCAAATCAAGTCTTTTATATAAACAAAAAGGCATAACACTAACACCGGCTCCTAGATCACATAAGGTAGTTTTTAACATAACTCCGTTTAATGGAGCAAGGTATTGTGGATATACCCGGATCAACCAAGTTCACCACAAAAAAGACTAATTAGCAAGCATGGTGGAAATTTCAGTTTCATGTATGTTTCTTTTGTTGGTAATAATGTCCTTCATATATTTAGTATATGGAGGCATCTTCAAAATATCAATCAAGCGAGTGCGTAAAAAGACATGTCTAATCATTTCAGCAAAGCATTCAAATTCCTCCCCTTATTCCGGTGGTGGTTCAGGGAGTGTCCAATCATCAACATTTTTTAATATGTTATTCCATAATTCTTCAACTTGTCTAATAGTACCTTTCCTGAAAACACAACTAGCAAAACTATCTAGGTAGTTCTTAGAGAAGCATCGGTTAGTCCATTATGACATATATCAAGTATTTCATTTTTCTCAAGAGGATGATCAAGCAAAGCCCTAGTAGCTGAAGAAGCCTCCCCCAACTTTGAGGGAGAGTCTTTTTTCAATTTGCACAGAGTCAAATATTTCCTCCAAAGCAGCTTGTTTTTTATGAGTAGAAAAATATTTTTCACTAAATTAATATATCATATCCTGGGGGCTATGCACGCAACCATGAGTAAGAGTGAGGAACCATTTCTTAGCATCGCTTTTTAGCAGAAAGGAAAAAAATCTGAAGGATATAGTAATAACGCATCTTTTCCTCATTAGCAAACAAGGTGACAATATCATTCAGTTTAGTGAGGTATGCCACAAGAGTTTTGGTTTCATAACCATGAAAAGGATAAGATTCTACTATAGTGATTAACTCAGGATCAACAGAGAATTCATAATCCTTATTAGTAACACATATAGAAGAAGTAGCAAATTTGGAATCATGTTTCATTTTCTTTATCGTAGATTTTTCTTTCAATTTGCATAGCAATTTTCTCAAACCATCTCTATCTTTACAAGCAAGAAAATATTTATCTATCTCCCCATTCATAACATAACCCTCGGATACATCAGGCAATTCATATCTATTAGGAGAGCTAGGGATAATAGGTGATTCATAATCTCCATCAATTCCAATATTTTTAAGTTCTCTAGCTTTAGCAATACGAGCATTAAGTAATTCATTTAGTGGCACAGATTCACTTTTATCAAGCATAGCAGGAGCATGATTATAATTTTTAGAAGTAGCATCATCAAGTACTTGCGACATAACAAAATGAGCAGCAAGTGGTGGTGTCATAAGATGATTCAAAACAGTAGGTGAATCAAAAGAATATTCACTAGTGCAGAAAAAGACTAGCTATGGCGTGGCAAAAAGGGCTTAGCTAGCGTGGTAGCCCGACGCCACAAATATCGCGCCATTGTTAAAAACTAATGGTGGTGTTGGGTCCCACGTCAGCGATATTCTACGAATTGATAGCGTGCCACGTGAACAACGCCAACATGTACATTGCACGTTAGGAAAGTTTCGTGCAACCAAAAAAATCCCACCACATAAATTTAATTTAGCATTTGACTTTAGGCACTAGAACTAGACTAATAGAACAATTATTCCAGATAATAATAAGTTACAATCTCACAAGCAGTATCTAGGTAGCAATCTATCTATTATCTACTAAAAGCAAAATACGAATCAAAATAGGGAAATAATCTAGAAAATCCCACGTTAATCAAAAACATTAGGCCATTAATTTGGTGGACCATTCATTAATTAATAAAGCATGACCCTTAGATCCTCATAACTAAAAGCGAACCCACAAAAGTTTTGATCTAAAACGTGCGTCACTTGGACTCTTGACTGTTCAGCAGAAGGAAAAAAGCAGCGGCAAGGACACGCTCAATTCTTAGGCGTTGTATAGGTGGTGAGCATCGAAGGAAAAAGAAAAAAAATCGGTAGCTACCGAGATACGTACGCGAGTCATCAATCGGTTAGACGCGATCTACACTCACGAGAGCTTAATAAGCACGTACGGCTGAATACAAAAAAGAACTTGCAACTGTGGCGACTGTTCAATCAATTAAGCTGCTAGCCTTTGTGTCTGCACGCGAGCTTTGCAAGTACGTATGTGTAGGTCCTGGGTGTCGATCTAGCGATCTAAAACGCAATAATTGGTATTCAGTCTCGATGTTCCAACGGCCCAAATGTTCTAGTTGTTGAGAGTGCACGGAGTCGCCCTCAAATCTTGTTTTAGGATATCACAGATTACTTACGGCTGCTTAACTTTATAAAGATTGGATCGGATCACACGCGATTACAGAATCATAATCCTAACAAATAAGACAATTCCATATATAACGACATTGCCGGATATACTACTATGGTAGACGATCTTAATGCAGATTGGGGAAACAATCCACCATGTCAACTTCCTCCATCTCGAGGAAAGAAAGAAGCTCGCCCTCTGTACTGGTGATTACATACTTAATATGACCAATGATTTATAAATAATTTTTGAAAAGGATCGTGGTGGACTATCTGTTCCGAATGACGCTGAGAGACGCGCACTCATGTGAAAGAAGAAATCTATATTTTGGGACCTATCCTATTGGAAAGACCTAGAGGTTGGGGGAACTTTAGACCTAGAAACAGGGAAGTGTCTTTGAACGGATGCACAACTTGCAATACCCTTCTGGAAGCTTCAGGCAGCAATCAACGCAGTGCGGGAAGGGACGTTCATTCCCGATAGAGATAAGGACGAGCTGACAGAGGCCCTTAGGAATGCTGAACACCCTGAACGAACACGAGGCACATCAGGCTTCGTTCAGTGGAAGCATGGGTTTCCTAATAGCGGTGGTTATAGAAGCCGAGAAAGAAAAAGGAAACAAGAAGCAAGCGAAAATGCAGAAGGTCGGTGCAAGATTAGCAAAACTAGAGGATCTTGAGAGCTAGCGAGCTACCGGCCAACCATCTGAGCGGCAAGAAGGTCCTTCCTTCGACGCCGCCCCAGAAGCTACCCCACCATCTCAGCGAAGAAACAGTGTGGCTTCCACAGAGCTCGTTCAGCCTGATTTCACGGCTCCTCATTACCCCGTGGATAGTATCACGGAGGCTCAACATTGTGAGCTAATGATGAAATGTCAAAACCTGACCTTCAAGGCAGCGGTCGGCTCTGTTCTACCTCTTCGCTCTGAGGGGACTTTCTACTGCCGTCCGATTCCACATGGCTATGCTGTTGTGACGATGGATAAAATAATAGATGGATTTGGAGGGTTGGAGCTTGACAACCCTACACGCGAAGAGGATATTATTCTTTTGGAAAATGCTTTGAGAAGTACCTGTCTGTGGAGAAATGAGTACATCAAGATTCGAAACTAGAAGCCTCAGCAGACTCAGCCTTCTCCGACGTGTCAGGCCACTCCTCCTCCTTCGCCTCCTTCGACGTGTCAAGCCACTATGCCTCCTCCGCCTCCTCCAACATGTCAGGCCACTCCGTCTCCTCCGGCGCGTCAGCCGCGGAAGAGAGACGCCACCGTTCCAACGGCTAGCAGTACAATAGGCGGCAAGAAATACAAATTTGGTCAAAGCCTCAAGCCTCTTCCAATGTTACCATACGGGAGGAATGACAAAGAAAACGATGACATCAGTAAAGCCGAAGTGAAGGCCCATTTTGCACGGAAACAACCATCTCCAAAGGAAACGGTAGATCCGGTGAAAGTGAAGCGCACTGTGGATGCCCTGAAACGACCAATACCGCCTCCGATGTAATCCAACTATAACCACATTATTGTAAAGACATATGATGAAGCACGATAGTCGGAAAGTATTTCCAGTGCTGCAGGAGTCAAAGAATGAAGAAGTGGGAAAACAATTCCCCAGCTCGACGAACAGGAGAAGGAATCGTGCCCACCGCTCAAGGAATCGTACTCCTTCCTTACAACTTCAAGTGAGTGTTACTGTGTTTTGCATATTCGGTTTCGCTTACTCGAGGTTAATGTAATTGATGAGTTATGCGTGCACAGATACCACTTTATTCTGCTATCCATTAAGTTTGATGCGGCATTAGTAACTATCTTAGACTCGAGACGTAAAGATCCCGAGGATTATGTGGACATGACTGTAATGCTCCAGAATTTGTTCAATCAATACCGCGACCATATCGGCAAATTTCGTTCATTTCCAGATATTAAGTAATCATTTTTTTTGTTTGGTAGGGTTTGTAAAAAGTTCATCCAAAAGGTTCTCGGTCTAAACAAAGAGTTACGATTTACACTCCAAATTAAGTAGTATTAGCTAGTTTCGCGCATCTCTAATTGATTCTAATTTTCATCAACAACATTATCATGTTTGTTTATCAGTTTGATTAAAATCTATTCTCGTAAATTGCTTGTACCAGACACCCGGAACTATTTTATGTGGATACTACGTATGCGAGTTCATTCGCCACTCGACCTCTGAGCGAGGCTTCTCTAACAAACAATTTGAAGTACGTAAATAATATTCACAATTTTATTTTATATATTATTATCAATTTTGTTGAGTTTCATTCATATATATGTATTGATCCCCTTCTTTAAATTAGATCTGGAAGATGCGGGATGAACTACTACCGCATGATCGCATACGAGTAATTCAAGAGAAATTGGCGGGATTTTTTTTTGACCACGACATATACTAGTAGAAAAAGGCCCATTTGTCCCGGTTCGTAAGGCTCATTTGTCCCGGTTCCGGAACCGGGATTAAAGTATCGGGACTAAAGCCCAAAACTTTTAGTTCCGGTTCTCTTACAAACCGGGACAGAAGGGGCTCCACGTGGCCTCTGCAGGGAGCCCAGGCAAGAGGACATTTAGTCCCGGTTGGTAACACCAACAGGCATCCACGCGTCAGCATCTGGCAGTTGCTTGTTTTTTTTATTTTGAAAGGGAGGGGGGTTTAGGGGGCTTTAGAGAGTTAATTTAGGGGTTTTATATTGTTATAGCTAGCTAATTGATAGAGAGAAGTGTCTTCTCTTTCGTCGTGCTTGGTCGACGCTAGCTACTCTAGAGAGAACTCGACACGCTAGTTAGTAAGAAAATGAAGGAACCATTAAGTACAAAAGATTGTCATGAACATATAGAGATAGAAGTGATCGGCCTCTCTTTCTCCGAGAGATTGGTCGTATAAAAAGTTTTCGTATATATATCCGACGCTACTAGCTACATATATACAATATAAGATCTCTTATAATCCCTAACATCTAATGTCCAGTTCCAGATGGTATTCTCCGGTTTTATTTATGACATGGTCAAGAAAGAATCCCGCCAATTCTTCTTGAATTGCTCGTATGCGATCATGTGGTACGAGTTCATCCCGCATCTGCCACATCTAATTTGAAGAAGGAGATCAATACATATATATGGTAATAAAATAAAATAATGAATATTATTGCTTACGCACTTCAAATTGTTTTGTAGAGTAGCCCCGCTTAGGGGTCGTCGCGTTGTAGATGAAGTCGCAAACGTAGTATTCACATAAATCAGTCCCGTCTTCCTGCCACAAGCACTTTAGGAGAAATAGAGGTCAATCAAACTGATAATCAAGGATGATAAATGGTATTGATGAAACTAGAATCAATGAGAGATGCGCGGAACTAGCTAGTAGTACTTACTTTCGGGTGTGTAAATCGCAGCTCCTTCGGCAGTGCCGGAAGAGTTGTTGTGAAATATTTCCAAACCCTGCTAGACAAAGAAAATAATTACTTGATATCAGGAAATGAACAAATTAAAGTTGTCGATATGATGCGATAATGATCGATTGAACATACTTCTGCAGAATTTTAGTCATGTCCGCATAATTCTGGGGATCTTTCCGTTTCAAATCTAAGATGATTACTACTCCCCGCTCAAGATGAATCTCTAGCAGAATAAAGTGGAAACTGCACACGCATGCATAACTCATCAATTACATTACTATAAACCTCGAGTAATAAGGGAAACCGAATATGCACAAGACAGTAATACTCACTTGAAGTTGTAAGGAAAGAGTACTCTCCCTTTGTTTTGATTTTTAAGCAACGATTGTAGCAAGTTCTCCTCGGTTTTTGTGGGCCAATGTTTTATATTATGCTCATGTATGACATTTGGGTTAATGAACCCAATGTCATAGATTTGTGCTTTTCTGCATTTCACAATCTTCAATCTGCATAATATAGTAGTGAGGATAATTATATATACATGCAATGAAAGAGCTGAGCTATATACATAGAAAGACTTAATTACAGAAGTAGTACTTACAGACAATAGCAAGTCACGATTGTTTTGTCGATGGCCTTCTGATTGTATAACTGCCATATCTCCTCATATTCAATATTCAACAAATCAATTCCAACGAGGTCGTGCTCCTCTTTAACTGACAGTACCAAAGAATCCATCCCAGACTCGTGGCAGCTTTGCATGTACCATTCATGGAATCTTCGCATCATCGTTGTTAGAGGATGATGATCGGGTTTGACGAGAGGACACCCGTACCGGTATTTGAATTCGTCCACCTCCAACTTCTCAAACAGTACATCATCGCTCAGGTAATCACCACGTTTGGTACCAGGCACCATCTCTGGATGATTAGCAACGATATCGCTAGAAACCTTGAGCGGGGGGCACGATTGGTTCGCCTGTTCGCCGATCTGTGAATTTTTTTCCCACTTCTTCGTTTGGCTAACTTTGCATCACTGGAAGTACTTCCCGATCGCCGTGCATCTTGATATGCCTTTTTATCCAGCGTTCATAGTTGGAATCCGGCGGAGGTGGTGGTGGTCGCTTCAGGGCATCGATAGTGCGCATCGCTTTCACCGGATCTATCTTCTCCTTCGGAGCTGGAGTTTTCTTTGCAAAATGGCCCTCACTTCGGCCTGACTTATCTCCTTGTTTTAAGACTCGGTCCTCTCATGTGGTAACTTTTCCACAAGCTTGAGAGATGGACCGTATGTGTATCCCCTGTTGCCTATGCTTGTACTGCTAGCCGCCGGAGTGGCGGCGGCTCCCTTCTGTCGTTTGTTACTAGGCGTCGGAGGAGCCACAGCGGCGGCGTCTGTCTTCTGCCGTTGCCGAAGAGGCTGAGGAGGAGGCGTACTGCTCCGACGTGCCGAAGTAGGCGAAGGAGGAGGCGGAGTGCCCCCATGTGCCGGAGGAGCCGGAGAAGGAGGCGGTGTGCCCTGATTCGCCTGAGGAGCCAGAGAAGGAGGCGGTGTGCCCTGATTCGCTTGAGGAGAAGGAGGAGGCGGAGGCGTCCACTTTGTAAGGTTGATGTACTCCTTATGCCATAGACATGTGTTGGGGAACGTCGCATGGGAAACAAAATTTTTCCTACGCACACGCAAACCTATCCATGGTGATGAGCATCTACGAGAGGGAGAGTGGATCTACATACCCTTGTAGATCGCTAAGCGGGAAGCGTTAAGAAACGCGCTTGGTGTAGTCGAACATCTTCGCGATCCAAATCGTCGAGCGTCCCGCGATCTCATCACGATCCGTCCCGCGATCCCATCACGATCCGTCCCGCGATCTCATCACGATCCATCTCACGATCTTGACCACGATCTGTCCCGCGAACTCATCACGATCCGTTCCGCGATCTCATCACGAACCGTCTCGCGATCTCGATCACGGTCCTTCCGATCTAGCGCCGAACGGACGGCACCTCCGCGTTCAGCACACGTGCAGCTTGATGACGATCTCCACCGTCTTGATCCAGCAAGAGGAGGTGGAGAGGAGAGAGAGTTCACCGACAGCGTGACGGCGCTCCGGTGATGGTGGTGGAGTGATTCCGGCAGGGCTTCGCCTAAGCGCTGCGGAAAACCGATCTAGAGGAGAAACTGTGCACCGGTGAAACGGGTAGCACGTGGCCGGAAATTCTGTCCAAAAACCACCCAATCCACTAGTATATATAGGAGGAGAGGAGAGGATAGGAAGCCAAGGTCTTTGGGTCGGCCGAAATAGGAGGTGGGAGCAATCCTACTTCACCTCCAATCCTAGTTGGAGTAGGATTGCCTCCTATTGGCTGATTTTCCATTTTTTGCTTTAGGACTTTCTCTCCTGCGCCATGGGCCATTGTGGCTGTTTTCCCAGCCCACTAAGGGCTGGTTATTATTCTACCACAGCCCATGGACCTCTTGGGGTCGAAATACCCCTCCCGGAGGTCCCCCGGTACACTACCGGCACTCCCGGTACACTACCGATACTCCCGGTACACTACCGATGAGCTCGAAACTTTTCCGACGACCAAACTGGGACATCCTATATATGAATCTTTACCTCCGGACCATTCTGGAGCTCCTCGTGACGTCTGGGATCTCATCCGGGACTTCGAACAACCTTCAGTCACCACCATACATAACTCTACACTACCGAAACGTCACCGAACCTTAAGTGTGCAGACCCTGCGGGTTCGAGAGCTATGTAGACATGACCGAGACACCTCTACGGTCAATAACCAATGGCGGGACCTGGACGTCCACATTGGTTCCTACATATTCTACGAAGATCTTTATCGGTCGAACCTCTATGTCAAGGATTCAGTTAATCCCGTATAACATTCCCTTTGTTCTTCGGTATGTTACTTGCCCGAGATTCGATCGTCGGTATCTCCATACCTAGTTCAACCTCGTTACTGGCAAGTCTCTTTACTCGTTCCGTAATACAAGATCCCGTGACTAACACTTAGCCACATTGCTTGCAAGGCTTGTTGTGATGTTGTATTACCGAGTGGGCCCTGAGATACCTCTCCGTCACACGGAGTAACAAATCCCAGTCTCGATCCATGCCAACTCAACAGACACCATCGGAGATACCTGTGGAGCACCTTTATAGTCACCCAGTTACGTTGCGACGTTTGATACACACAAGGCACTCCTCCGATATCCGTGAGTTGCATGATCTCATGGTCATAGGAACATATACTTGACATGCAGAAAACAGTAGCAATAAACTGACACGATCATATGCTATGTTTGTAGTTTGGGTCTTATCCATCACATCATTCTCCTAATGATGTGATCACGTTATCAAACGACATCTCATGTCCATGGCTAGGAAACCTTAACCATCTTTTGATCAATGAGCTAGTCTACTAGAGGCATACTAGGGACATGGTATTGTCTATGTATCCACACATGTATCTGAGTTTCCGATCAATACAATTATAGCATGGATAATAAATGATTATCGTGAACAAGGAAATATGATAATAACTAATTTATTATTGCCTCTAGGGCATTTTTCCAACAACATGTACTCTTCAGGGCACGAGCCAGCTTATTCTCTCCTTCACCTGTACAGTGGTCAAGCTCGAGCTCCTCAAATTCCGGCATTACTTCATCCACCATCACAACAGCATAGCCATGTGGAATCGGACGACAGTGAAAAGTTCCGTTGGGTTGAGGAGGTGCAACAGAGCCGACAACCGCCTTGAAAGTGAGTTTTCGGCATTTCGTCATAATCTCGCAATGTTGAGCCTTCGTGATAGTATCCACGGGGTAGCTAGGAGACGTGAAGTCGGGCTGAACGGGCTCCGTGGAAGCGACGCTGCTTCTCCGTTGAGATGGCGGGGTAGTAGCTTCACAGGTAGCTTCGTGCCGCTGAGATGAATGGCCGGCAGCTCGCTGGCTCTCAGCTTCCTCTAGATTTTGTAGTCTTGCATTGAGCTTCCGAATTTCGCTCAGCTTCGCTTTCCTCTTTCTCTCCCGGCTTTTGTAACTGCCTGCGTCAGGAAACCCAACCTTCCACGAAACAGAGCCTGCTGTGCCTCGTGTTCGTCCAGGGTGCTCAGCATTCCTTAGGGCCTCGGTCAGCTCGTCCTTCTCTCTATCGGGAATGAACGTCCCTTCCTGCGCTGTGGTGATATAGTTGTGAAGCTTGTTCACGCGTATTGCAAGTTGCTCGTCCGTCCAACGGCACTTCCCTGTTTCAGGGTCCAAAGTTCCCCCAACCCCGAAGAACCAAGTCCTTGAACGGTCTGGCCAGTTTGATGTCTATGGTACGACCCCTTTAGCAATCAGGTCATTCTCAGCTTTGTCCCACAATGACCGGGATTTAAGGTAGCCACCTGACCCCATGTGATGGTGAAACTGCTTCTTTGCAGCATTGTTCTTGTTTGTCTCTGACATCTTCTTACTCTTCTCCGATGTCTTGTAGGCCACAAATGCGGGCCAGTAATCTCCTATCTTCTCATATCGGCCGACGAATGCTGGAGTCTTCCCTTTGTCGACAAACTTTGATCAACAATATGTCATCCACATATACTTATCAGAAATTCTATAGTGCTCCCACTCACTTTATTGCAAATACAAGTTTCTCGTAAACTTTGTATAAACATCAAAAACTTTGATCACCTCATCAAAGTGTATATTCCAACTCCGAGATGCTTGCTTCGGTCCATGGAAGGATCACCGAAGCTTGCACACCTTTTAGAATCCTTAGGACTGACAAAACCTTCTGGTTGTATCACATACAACCTTTTCTCAAGTAAACTGTTAAGGAAATGGTGTTTTGACATCCATCTGTCAGATTTCATAATTGAAAACGCAGCAACTGCTAACATAATTCCAACAGACTTTAGCATCGCTACGAGTGAGAAAGTCTCATCGTAGTCAACTCCTTGAACTTGTCACAAACATCTTTGCAACAAGTCGAGCTTTACAAATAGTGACATTCACCATCAGTGTCTGTCTTCATTTTAAAGATCCATTTGTACTCAACGACCTGCCGTCCAACGAGCAAGTCTACCAAAGTCTATACTTGGTTTTTCATACATGGATCCTATCTCGGATTTCATGGCCTCCAACCATTTGTTGGAATCCGGGCCCATCATCGCTTCTCCATAGCTCGTAGGTTCATCGCTGTCCAACAACATGACCTCGAAGACAGGGTTGTCGTACTGCTTAGGAGCAGTACACATCCTTGTCGACCCATGAAGTTCGATAGTAACTTGATCCTGAAGCTTCATGATCATCATCATTAACTTCCTCTTCAACTAACGTAGGCTTCACAGAAACATCTTTCTGCACTGCGCTACTCTCTGGTTGAACAAAGGTTTAACAACCTCATCAAGTTCTATCTTCCTCCCACTCAATTCTTTCGAGAGAAACCTTTCCTCGAGAAAGGATCCGTTTTAGTAACAAACACTTTGCACTTGGATCTGAGATAGAAGGTTCACCCAACTGATCTTAGGGTATTCTATGAAGATGCATTTGTCCGCCTTGGGTTCGACCTCATTAGGTGAAAACATTTTTCACACAAGTGCCGCAGCCCCAAGTATTAAGAAATGACAGCTTAGGTTTCTATCAAACCATAATTCATATGGTGTCATCTCAACGGATTTAGATGGTGCCCTATTTAAAGTGAATGTAGTTGTCTCTAATGCATAACCCCAAAATTATAGTAGTAAAACGACAAGAGACATCATAGCACGCACCATGTCCAATAGAGCATAACTATGATGTTCGGACACACCATCACACTATGGTGTTCCAGGTGGCGTTTAGTTGTGAACAACTTTCACATTGTCTTAAGTTGTATGCCAAACTCGTGACTCAGATATTCACCTCCACGATCATATCGCAGTCATTTTTATCTTCTTGTCACGATGATCTTTAAACTTCACTCTGAATTTGCTTGAACCTTTCAAACGATTCAGACTTGTGTTTCATTAAGTAAATATACACTATATCTACTCAAATCATCAGTGAAGGTAAGAAAATAACGATATCCACTGCACGCTACAAGACTCACTAGATTGCATACATCAACATGTATCATTTCCAATGAATCACTTGCCCGCTCCATCCAACGGGGTCCTTTAGTCATCTTGCCCAAGAGGCATGGTTCGCATGTCTCAACCGATTCGAAATCGAATGAGTCCAAATATCCATCATCTTGGAGTTTCTACATGCGCTTTATACCAATATGACATTTAGCGGCAGTGCCACAAGTATGTGGTACTATCATTATTAACTTTGTATCTTTTGACATCAATGTTATGAACATGTGTAACACTATGATCAAGATTTCAACAAGCCATTCTCACTGGGTGCATGACCATTGAAGGTATTATTCATGTAAACAGAATAACCATTATTCTCTAACTTAAATGAATAACCGTATTGCAATAAACATGATCTAATCATGTTCATGCTCAACGCAAAACACCAAATAACATTTATTTAGGTTCGTCACTAATCCTGAAGGTAGAGAGAGCGTGCGATGTTGATCACATCAACCTTGGAAACACTTCCAACACATATCGTCACCTCACCCTTAGCTAGTTCTCCATTTATTCCGTAGCTTTTATTTCGAGTTACTAACATTTAGCAACCGAACTGGTATCCAATACCCAGGTGCTACTAAGAGTACTAGCAAGGTACACATTAGTAACTCGTATATCAAATATACTTCTATCAATGTTGCCAGCCTTCTTATCTACCAAGTATCTAGGGTTGTTCCGCTTCAGCAACCTCTCACCTCATAATAGAAGCACTTAGTATCGGGTTTGAGTTCAACTTTGGGTTGCTTCACTGGAGCAGCAACTGACTTGCTATCCATGAAGTTTCCCTCTTTGCTCTTGCCCTTTTCGAAACTAGTGGTTTGATTAACCATCAACACTTGACGCTCCTTCTTGATTTCTACCTTCGTGGTGTCAAACATCGCGAACAGCTCAGGGATCAATACTTCTATCCTTGGTGTATTATAGTTCATCACTACGTTCTAGTAGCTTTAGTGACAGTGACTTGGAGAACTATATCAGTCACTATCTTATCTGGAAGATCAACTCCCACTTGATTCAAGCGATTGTAGTACCCAGACAATCTGAGTACATGCTCAACGCTTGAGCTATTCTCCTTCATCTTATAGGCAAAGAATCTTGTTGGAGATCTCATATCTCGCAACACAGGCACGAGCCTGAGATCACAATCTCTGCCCCTAGAACATCTCATATGTTCCGTGACGTTCAAAACGTTTCGGAGCCTCAATTCTAAGCCGTAATGCATGACACACTAAACTATCAAGTAGTCATCGAAACGTGCCTGTCAGATGTTCACAACATCTATAGACGACGCTAGAGGGGGTGGCGCACCGAGCGGTGCATTAAGGACATAAGCCTTCTGTGCAGCAATGAGGACAATCCTCAGATCACGGACCCAGTCCGCAATATTGCTACCAACATCTTTCAACTCGATTTCTCTAGGAACATATACAAATTTAAGGGAGCTACAGCGCGAGCTAGTAATCTACAACATAATTTGCAAAGACACTTTGACTATGTTCATGATAATGAGTTCAATTAATCATATTACTTAAGAACTCCCACTCAAATTGACATCCCTCCGATCATTCGAGTGATACATGATCCAAATTCACCAACTCAAGTCCGATCATCACGTGAGTTGAGGTGACTGCAATGGTGAACATCATTATGTTGATCATATCTACTATATGACTCATGTTCGACCTTTCGGTCTCTCGTGTTCCGAGGCCATGTATGTACATGCTAGGCTCGTCAAGTTTAACCCGAGTGTTCTGCGCGTGCATATCTGGCTTGCACCCGTTGTATGTGAACGTAAAGTCTATCACACCCGATCATCACGTGGTGTCTCAACACGACGAACTTTCGCAACGGTGCACACTCGGGGAGAACACAGTTCATCTTGAAATTCAAGTGAGGGATCACCTTATAATGCTACCGCCGTACTAAGCAAAACAAGGTGCATAAAAGGATTAACATCTCATGCAATTCATAAGTGACATGATATGGCCATGAACTTGTGTTTAAGATCTCCATCTTCGAAACACCGGCATGATCTCCATCGTCACCGACACAACACCATGATCTCCATCATCTTGATCTCCATCAATGTGTTGCCATTGGGTTGTGGCACCAGCCCTGCTTCTACTTCTATTGCTACTGCTTAGCGATAAAGTAAAGCATTACATAGCGCTTAATGATTGACACGCAGGTCATACAATAATTAAAGACAACCCTATGGCTCCTGCCGGTTGCCGTACTCAACGACATGCAAGTCGTGAAATTCTATACATCACATGATCATCTCATACATCACATATATCTCATCATGTAATTGGCCATATCACATCACAACATACCCTGCAAAAACAAGTTAGACGTCCTCTAATTGTTGTTGCATGTTTTACGTGGCTGCTACGGGTATCTAGCAAGAACGATTCTCACCTACGCATAAACCACAACGGTGATACATAGATTGCTTTTCAACCTTCTCAAGGACCGCCTTTGTCGGATCCGATCCAACTAAAGTGAGAGAAACTGTCACCCGCAAGCCATCTAAGCAACAAGTTGCGTCGAGGGAACCGGTCTCTCGTAAGCGTACGAGTAATGTTGGTCCGGGCCGCTTCATCTCACAATCCCGCTGAACCAAAATCCGACCAACGGAGGAAGCAATCTAAGCATCAACGCCCACAAACCTTTTGTGTTCTACTCGAGATCTCATCGAACCATCAACCTAGCTCATGATGCCACTGTTGGGGAACGTCGCATGGGAAACAAAAATTTTCCTACGCACACGCAAACCTATCCATGGTGATGAGCATCTACGAGAGGGAGAGTGGATCTACATACCCTTGTAGATCGCTACGCGGGAAGCGTTAAGAAACGCGGTTGGTGTAGTCGAACATCTTCGCGATCCAAATCGCCGAGCGTCTCGCGATCTCATCACGATCCGTCCCGCGATCCCATCGCGATCCGTCGCGCGATCTCATCACGATCCGTCTCACGATCTTGATCACGATCTGTCCTGCGAACTCATCACGATCCGTTCCGTGATCTCATCACGAACCGTCTCGCGATCTCGATCACGGTCCTTCCGATCTAGCGCCGAACGGACGGCACCTCCGCGTTCAGCACACGTGCAGCTTGATGACGATATCCACCGTCTTGATCCAGAAAGAGGAGTTGGAGAGGAGAGAGAGTTCACCGGAAGCGTGACGGCGCTCCGGTGATGGTGGTGGAGTGATTCCGGCAGGGCTTCGCCTAAGCGCTGTGGAAAACTGATCTAGAGGAGAAACTGTGCACCGGTGAAACGGGTAGCACGTGGCCGGAAATTCTGTCCAAAAACCACCCAATCCACTAGTATATATAGGAGGAGAGGAGAGGAGAGGCAGCCAAGGCCTTTGGGTCGGCCAAAATAGGAGGTGGGAGCAATCCTACTTCACCTCCAATCCTAGTTGGAGTAGGATTGCCTCCTATTTGCTGATTTTCCACGTTTTTCTTTAGGACTTTCTCTCCTGCGCCATGGGCCTTTGTTGATGTTTTCCCTGCCCACTAAGGGCTGGTTATTATTCTCCCACAGCCCATGGACATATTGGGGTCAAAATACCCCTCCCGGAGGTCCCCCGGTACACTACCGGCACTCCCGGTACACTACCGATACTCCCGGTACACTACTGATGAGCCCGAAACTTTTCCGGCGACCAAACTGGGACATCCTATATATGAATCTTTACCTCCGGACCATTCCGGAGCTCCTCGTGACGTCCGGGATCTCATCCGGGACTCTGAACAACCTTCGGTCACCACCATACATAACTCTCCACTACCGAAACGTCACCGAACCTTAAGTGTGCAGACCCTGCGGGTTCGAGAACTATGTAGACATGACCGAGACACCTCTAAGGTCAATAACCAATGGCGGGAGCTGGACGTCCACATTGATTCCTACATATTCTACGAAGATCTTTATCGGTCGAACCTCTATGTCAAGGATTCAGTTAATCCCGTATAACGTTCCCTTTGTTCTTCGGTATGTTACTTGCCCGAGATTCGATCGTCGGTATCTCCATACCTAGTTCAACCTCGTTACTGGCAAGTCTCTTTACTCGTTCCGTAATACAAGATCCCGTGACTAACACTTAGCCACATTGCTTGCAAGGCTTGTTGTGATGTTGTATTACCGAGTGGGCCCTGAGATACCTCTCCGTCACACGGAGTAACAAATCCCAGTCTCGATCCATGCCAACTCAACAGACACCATCGGAGATACCTGTGGAGCACCTTTATAGTCACCCAGTTACGTTGCGACGTTTGATACACACAAGGCACTCCTCCGATATCCGTGAGTTGCATGATCTCATGGTCATAGGAACATATACTTGACATGCAGAAAACAGTAGCAATAAACTGACACGATCATATGCTATGTTTGTAGTTTGGGTCTTATCCATCACATCATTCTCCTAATGATGTGATCCCGTTATGAAACGACATCTCATGTCCATGGCTAGGAAACCTTAACCATCTTTTGATCAACGAGCTAGTCTACTAGAGGCATACTAGGGACATGGTGTTGTCTATGTATCCACACATGTATCTGAGTTTCCGATCAATACAATTATAGCATGGATAATAAACGATTATCATGAACAAGGAAATATGATAATAACTAATTTATTATTGCCTCTAGGGCATATTTCCAACAACATGTACTCTTCAGGGCACGAACCAGCTTATTCTCTCCTTCACGTGTACAGTGGTCAAGCTTGAGCTCCTCAAATTCCGGCATTACTTCATCCACCATCACAACAGCATAGCCATGTGGAATCGGACGACAGTGAAAAGTTCCGTTGGGTTGAGGAGGTGCAACAGAGCCGACAGCCGCCTTGAAAGTGAGTTTCCGGCATTTCGTCATAATCTCGCAATGTTGAGCCTTCGTGATAGTATCCACGGGGTAGCTAGGAGACGTGAAGTCGGGCTGAACGGGCTCCGTGGAAGCGACGCTACTTCTCCGCTGAGATGGCGAGGTAGTAGCTTCAGGGGTAGCTTCGTGCTGCTGAGATGGTTGGCCGGTAGCTCGCTGGCTCTCAGCTTCCTCTAGCTTTTGTAGTCTTGCATTGAGCTTCCGAATTTCGCTCAGCTCCGCTTTCCTCTTTCTCTCCCGGCTTTTGTAACCGCCTGCGTTAGGAAACCCAACCTTCCACGAAACAGAGCCTGTTGTGCCTCGTGTTCGTCCAGGGTGCTCAGCATTCCCTAGGGCCTCGGTCAGCTCGTCCTTCTCTCTATCGGGAATGAACGTCCCTTCATGCGCTGTGGTGATATAGTTGTGAAGCTTGTTCACGCGTATTGCAAGTTGCTCGTCCGTCCAACGGCACTTCCCTGTTTCAGGGTCCAAAGTTCCCCCAACCCCGAAGAACCAAGTCCTTGAACGGTCTGGCCAGTTTGATGTCTATGGTACGACCCCTTTAGCAATCAGGTCATTCTCAGCTTTGTCCCACAACGGCCGGGCTTTAAGGTAGCCACCTGACCCCATGTGATGGTGAAACTGCTTCTTTGCAGCATTGTTCTTGTTTGTCTCTGACATCTTCTTACTCTTCTCCGATGTCTTGTAGGCCACAAATGCGGGCCAGTAATCTCCTATCTTCTCATATCGGCCGACGAATGCTGGAGTCTTCCCTTTGTCGACAAACTTTGATTTCAACTCATTCTTCCACCTCCTGAATAGATCTGCCATCTTCTTAAGAGTACACGCCTTGACCCGTGGCTCTATAACTGGCTTATTCGGATCCTCCTCTCACGGCAGGGTGAAATTTGCCTTCAGCGCGGTCCAAATATCTTCTTTCTGTCTATCAGTGACATAATCACCATCAGGGGCGCCGTCCTTAGGCTTATTCCATTGCTTGATGCTGATCGGGATGTTGTCCCTAACAATTGCTCCGCACTGAGCAGAAAATGCGTTCTTGGTCCGCTTGGGTTCAATCGGATGGCCATCATTCGCAAGTGCTGTGATCGTGAACTTTTCATCCTTGCACAACCTCTTCTTCGGGCCTCGTCTCGTTACCGAAGTTTGGCTCAATCCGGAGGGCTATAATAGAAGAAAGAAGAGTTAATTAATATATGTACATACAAAAACAATCAATGCATCAATTAGCTAGAGTCAGCACAAGCTTAATTAATATATATATACCTCGACGGACTTTGCAACAGCTCCCTCCTCCGATCGGCCACCGAAGCCATCATCATGGTCTCCTTCTTCCTCCGGCATTCGGTCACCAGAGCCATCATGATCATGTCCTTCCTCCTCCATTGTTCGATCACTAGATCCGTCATAACCCTCTCCTTCCAGACCATCGGTGTCGTTGAGATACGACAAGACATCACGTCCGCCGTGGATTATGTCTCCCAACAACTGTTCTTGTTCTTCGTCTCTTGGATCCATAGTTTCTGCAAATATTACAACATGACAATTAACTTGATAAATCTATGTTACCAGAGTTTTCTCCATTTAACTTGGTAAATTTGGGTGGCCTCGACAACGCTTCTAGGGTTTGGGGTGGCCTCAACAACGCTTCTAAGGTTTAGGGTGGCCTCGACAACACTTCTAGGGTTTGGGGTGGCCTTGACAACACTTCTAGGTGCCAACAAAATACATATATAATATATACAAAAATATGGGATACCTTAATTAGTTCAATTTTTTCCTTGACAAATCATTGAACCTTTTGACAGAAACCTCCCATAAACTCTTTCATAATTTTCTTTAGCATACATCCATGGAAAAAAACAGGAAGCTACGATATTTTTTTATATCATATGGTAATTTTCTATATATACACAACCATCCATCCATATACACACACAAATATACATGGACCAAAAATGCTATAAAAAATTATATGAACAAAAAAAAGCATACATCATCTATCATCAACATCGTCAGCTATCATCAACATCATCATCTAACTATCATATATCATCTATCATCTATATATCATCAAATTAAATCAACAAACTCGGACATGGGAGGAAAGGGGGCCGGCCGGACCGAACGAGGAGGAGGGGCGGCGTCGTTGGGGCAGGGTTGTGGCGTGGGGCGGTGTCGGGGAGCAGTGCCGGCGTCGGGGCAGGGGCGACGCGTCGGGGCAGGGCGACGCGTCGGGGCACGGGGCTGCGCGTCGGGGCAGGGCGGCGTGTCGGGGCAGGGGGCGTCAGGGTAGAGGGCGTCGACGGCGAGCTCGGGCAGCCTGGCGGCGTCGATGTGCTCGGTGTCGTCGGGGGCAAGTGCTAAATGAAATCTGAAAAAATCGAAACCGTCTCTTATATACACAGAGCATTGGTCCCGGTTGGTGGCACCAACCGGGACCAATGCCCCCTTCAGTCCTAGTTGGTGCCACCAACCGGGACCAAAGGTCTCTTTTCGGCAGCCCAAAGGGCGGGAAGCAGAGACCATTGGTCCCGGTTGGTGCCACCAACCGGGACTAAAGGGATGCATTGGTCCCGGTTGGTGGCAACAACCGGGACTAAAGGAGGGCATTGGTCCCGGTTGGTGCCACCAACCGGGACCAAAAGGTGGTGTTGCCCGGGGACAAATGTTTAGTCCCACCTCGCTAGCCGAGAGGGCTCGAAAGTGGTTTATAAGCGTTGTTGCGCCAACCCTCTCGAGCTCCTCTCAACTACACGCTTACGAGCCTAATTGCACCCTCCTCTGCCTGTGGGCCTACTGGTCCTTCTGCGGGCCTGAATCCTGGCCTAACTAGCTGTTGGGTTTCTAGTCGTATTCAGGCCGTGGTGGCCCAGTAGGCGGCATTAAAAAAACTGTTTTTTGTTTTGTTTTTTGCTTTATTTATTGTTTTAATTTTTTTCAGTATTTTCTTCTGTTATTTTAGTTCATTCTTTTTAACAAATAAATACTTTGATAATTTTAGTTTCATAATTTCCATTATTTTGTTTTGTTTCTTGCTTTATTTATTTCCAGTGTGTTTTATCATTAAATTCTTTTTGCTATTAATGTTTTGAACAAAAAATATTTTGATAATTTTAGTTGCATAATTTTTATATAATTATTGTTTCAAAAATACTAGAGGTTTATAAAACCTTTTTAGCTGATTCTTTTTTGAACTCCACTCCTACGATGTTTTGAAAGAAATTAAAAAGCACTTCAAACAAACTCTGAAAAGGTTGAAAGTTGGTATGGTATCATCATTTCACCCACATAGCATGTGCTAAAAAGTTAAGTGGGGTACGACAAAAACTAGATGCACTTCGTGTACAAAATGGACAATCTATTTCGAAGTATCACGGTTTCAAACGAAAACTCATCTGTTACGAAGGGATTTCATTTTTTTGAACCCATTTAAACTCCAGAATTTTTGTGTGTTCAAAATGCACCATTCAAAGCCATATCATCAATTTTCAACCTTTTTTGACTTCATTTGGTATTTTTCATGCACTTATTGATTTTTTTGAGCTAAATGACCCTGAAATTGAAAAACACTTCAAATGAACTCTGAAAAGGTTGAAAGTTGGCATGGTATCATCATTTCACCCACATAGCATGTCATAAAAAGATGAGAGAGTTACGGTAAAAAATGGATGCACTTCGTGTACAAAACGGAGAATCTTTTTCGAAGTATTAGGGTTTCGGACGAAAACTCATGTGTTACAAAAGGCATTTCATTTTTTCACATGTCACTGCAATGATATAGTTGTGGAGCGAAAGTCTTCATTTCTTCTTTGCGTGTGTCCTTTGCTTATTGCGCCGTAACCATGGACAATTTTCATCGTTTAACAGGGTGCTTGGATCAACCTTGACTTTGAAAGGAGGAATTTCATGTAACTTTTCATAATCTTCCGACATGTCTGTGTTGCCCTCCAATCCCACGATGTCTCTTTTTCCTGAAAGAACTATGTGGCGTTTTGGCTCATCGTATGATGTATTCGCTTCCTTATCTTTTCTTTTTCTCGGTATGGTAGACATGTCCTTCACATAGAAAATCTGTGGCACATCATTGGCTAGGACGAATGGTTTGTCTGTGTACCCAAGATTGTTCAGATCCACTGTTGTCATTCCGTACTGTGGGTCTTCCTGTACCTCGCCTCTTGACAGATTGACCCATTTGCACTGAAACAAAGGGACCTTGAAATCATGTCCATAGTCAAGTTCTCATATGTCCACTATGTAACCATAATATGTGTCCTTTCCCCTCTTGCTTGCTGCATCAAAGCGGACACCGCTGTTTTGGTTGGTGCTCTTTTCATCTTGGGAGATCGTGTAAAATGTATTCCCATTTATCTCGTATCCTTTGTAAGTCAATACAGTCGAAGATGGTCCCCTGGCCAACGAGTACAAATCATCAGAAACAGTGTTGTCACCCATGAGATGTGTTTGCAACCAACTGCCGAAAGTCCTGATGTGTTCATATGTAATCCAGTCGTCACACTGCTCTGGGTGTTTGGAGCGCAGAATATTCTTGTGTTCATCGACATACGGGGTCACCAAGGTGGAATTCTGTAAAACTATGTAGTGTGCTTGAGAACAAGAATGCCTGTCCCTACATATTATTGAGTGCGCTCCTAGCGTGCCTTTTCCGGTCAGTCTCCCCTCATACTGCGATTGAGGGAGACCAATCTTCTTAAGGTCAGGAATGAAGTCAACACAAACCCAATGACATCCTCTGTTTAATGGCCCATGGAGATGCTTGCTTCTGGCCTAGCGCGGTTATGAACATATTTCTTTAAGACTCCCATGAACCTCTCAAAGGGGAACATATTGTGTAGAAATACAGGGCCCAGAACGGCAATCTCGTCGACTAGATGAACTAGGACGTGCGTCATGATATTGAAGAAGGACGGTGGGAACACCAGCTCGAAACTAACAAGATATTGCACCAAATCACTTCTTAACCTTGGCAGGATTTCTGGATCAATCACCTTCTAAGAGATTGCATTGAGGAATGAACATAACTTCACAATGGCTAATCGAACGTTTTCCGGTAGAAGCCCCTTTAATGAAACCGGCAGCAATTGCGTCATAATCACGTGGCAGTTATGAGACTTTAGGTTCTGAAACTTTTTCTTTGCCATATTTATTATTCCCTTTATATTCGACGAGAAACCAGACGGGACCTTCGTACTGAGCATACCACATCACCTTGGCAGGAACCCTCTTCCCGGTGCGCTGGCCCTCAACATCACCAAGGTCATCTCTTCTGATCTTATACCGCAATGCACCGCATACGGGGCATGCGCTCCGTTCCTCGTACTCACCGCGGTAGAGGATGCAGTCATTAGGGCATGCATGTATCTTCTGCACCTCCAATCCTAGAGGGCATAGAACCTTCTTTGCCGCGTACGTACTGTTGGGCAATTCGTTATCCTTTGGAAGCTTCTTCTTTATTATTTTCAGTAGCGAACTAAATCCCTTGTCAGATAAACCATTGTCTGCCTTCCATTGCAGCAATTCCAGTGTGGTACCGAGCTTTTCGTTGTCATCTTCGCAATTTGGGTACAACCCTTTTTCGTGATCCTCTAACATGCGATCGAACTTCAACTTCTCCCTTTCACTTTCACATTCTTTCTGTGCATCAACAATGACCCGGCGAAGATCATCATCGGGCACATCGTCTGGTTCCTCTTGATCTTCAGCTTCCCCCATTGCAGCATCACCATATTCAGGGGGAGGGTAGTTGTCGTCATCCTCTTCTTCTTCGTTGTCTTCCATCATAACCCCTCTTTTCCGTGCTTGGTCCAAACATTATAGTGTGGCATAAAACCCTTCTGGAGCAGGTGAAAGTGAAGGGTTTTAGAGTTGGAGAAAGACTTCATATTTTCACAGACAGTACATGGACAAGGCATAAAATCATTCTGCTTGTTTGCCTCAGCCGCTTCGAGAAAATTATGCAGGCCCTTAATATACTCGGAGGTGCGTCGGTCACCGTACATCCATTGTCGGTTCATCTGCGTGCGTTATATAATAAAGTGTATTAAAACCCATTATAACATATCATGAATACAGAAGTGACTAAATTATTAGAAATCCATCATCACATTAAAGCCAAAGTACAATAATGACCAAAATAAATAGGTACAGTTCATACATAGCTGTCATTATTGAACAACATATAGGTCTCTAGAGCATATAATTAAAACATACACCGAAACTATGTAAAAAAATTAAATGTAAGAACAAATGCAATCATAACCGCTACTAAGGTACCAATTGATCCAACGACATAATGATACCAAGCCTCAGTATGAATGGCATATTTTCTAATCTTTCTAAACTTCAAGTGTATTGCATCCATCTTGGTCTTGTGATCGTCGACGATATCGGCAACATGCAACTCCAATCCCATCTTGTCATCTTCAGTTCTTTTCAATTTTCTTTCAAATGGTCGATTTCTTTTTCAGCTTTAGTTAACTTGTCGAGCAGAATTGCATAGTCGGTTGGAATTTCTGGCTCAACTACTTCCTATAGATAAAAACATCTACGTCAAGTTGGTGGCATAATTAATTGTCATAGACATTAGATGTGTGAAATAGTTATATAAAAGATAATATACCACATCTGAATCATAGATTGGACGAGGGTCGACGTGGGCGGATACCATAACCATGACACTATATAATAACAAACAATAATAAAAGTAAGAAAATCATACGAGTAAGTATATTTTCTTTTAGCAAGAAGATAAGATCAATAGGCTCACCACGCGCGGGCGATCGACGGCGGTTTTAGGACGGGGACGGGACAGGACGGACCGCCAAACCTAGACAAATCTTGACGAAAATGGAGTTTGAACAAGGAGCTTCGAGAGGAGAAAGCTTAAATTTGGTTTGGGCATTTCATCAAACATCTCATGTGCATAGTAGGTGAGCTAGAGCACCACAAATGCCTTCCCTCGCCGGCAAAAAAATAGAGCAGTGTGTGGAGTGCTCTGCTCGCCGGCGAGGGGATATATATAAGCATCTCATTGGTCCCGGTTCGTGGTTGGAACCGGGACTAAAGGACCCCCATTTGATCCCGGTTCCAACCACGGACCGGGACTAATGGTTGTGGGCCAAGAGCGAGGCCCATTGATACCAGTTCGTGTCTGGAACCGGGACCAAAGGGGCCAGACGAACCGGGACCAATGCCCCACGTGGTCCGTCCGGCTCCCTGGCCTCACGAATCGGGACCGTTGCCCCCATTGGTCCCGGTTCGTGACTGAACCGAGACTAATGGACTGGCCGGCCTGAACCAATGCCCTATTTTCTACTAGTGATACCTGAAGACGGAGAATAACATGTGAAATTGCAATTGGATCTTAAGTAGATGATATTAGGGATGGTAAGAGATGTTATATTATATATATATATATATATATATATATATATATATATATATATATATATATATATAGTAGCATCGGATAAATATACAAAAACTTGTTGTTTGTCCAAGCACGGAGAAAGAGATGTCAATTTTTCTCTATATATGTTCATAACGATCTTGTGTAATTTATGGTTTCCTTCATTTGTTTACTAGTTAGCTTCAAATTCCCTCTGTATGTATATAGCACGTAGAAAGAGATATCAGTTCTCTCTATCAGTTAGCTAACACAATATGAAACCCCTAAATTAACCCTTCAAAACTCTTAAACCTCCTTCCCAAAAAACAAAAACCCTATCTTCTTTTGGTCCCGGTTAGTATTACCATCCGGGACAAAAGGTCCTCCTGCCCGGACACCCAGCAACGGCCACATAGAGCCACTCAGTTCATAATCAAACCGAAACTAAAGGTTTTGGATATTAGTCACGTTTATTTTATCCCCGTTTTGAATTGAGACAAAAGATCCTCCAAAACTAGGACTAGCACAATATTTTCTACTAGTGCCTTCTCGCTGATCTGCCAGCAGTACAGGGCGCGGTTGCTCTTTTTCACGAACCACCCCTCGGCGCCTGGCACCATGGCGTAGTAGTGCCTTCAGCTGGTCGGTCCTCCGCATGGTGCGGCTGATCCTGCGCCCTTCCCCATCCGTCACCGCGAGGGTGACGAGCTGGCAAACATCAACCAGCGCCGCCGGCTTCACGTCGGCCTCATCCCCCGCCAGCGTCGCCGAGGTCGACATGCTGGCGCGCCCAACCTTACCTCGATTGTCGGCGATCCGGCGTGCGTTTCTTTTTGAGATGGTGCCAGTGTGTGTCGACTTGACTTGCTGCGGTGAGCCCTCTTTTATAGACGGTCGATCGACTACGTACCGTCACGCTGTTTAACGAGAATTGACCTGTCACTTCGGTATACGCGCGCGACCTCTCGCCTGCCTTGCGATTGAATGCATACTCCTTTTTTCTTTGACAGCAACGAACCTTTATTTCTTAAATGATAGACAGATCGTTTACAATAGCATGAGAAATAAAATAAGGAGCATGCGAGAGGCAACAAGCCCCATGCACAACGTTTGATTCATGCATGGGAGACCACGCATGTGTCCGCTGCTGTTCTCAAGGTCTTGAACGAGTGCATGCCGACTCCTGGGTTTTAGTTGCAATTTATGCACCGGCCGTGTGTGTTTGTTTAGATTTTTTATTTGACCTGGTGTGTGTTTATTTAGATTGTGGCTGGTGTGTGTGTGAGAGAGAGAGAGAGGGAGGAGATCATGCTATGCGGCCGGTTTTGTAAACAGAGCACAGAAAGGATCAAGTCAAATACACACAGATACTTTCTCAAGAAAGAAACAGACATAGTGTATGGGAGCACGTAGAGTAGATCTACTACATGAAATAATTGTTTAGTCCAGGTATTTTTGTTTTTTGCCGAGTGTATTTTCACGGGCACCAGTAAACAACGTCTTCGGCTCTTCGCTGAGTGTCCTACGAACACTCGGCAAACAAACAAAACTCAATAATGCCAAGTGTCCCATAAAATCTCTTGGCAATGCACTAGAGCTCGGCAACGATAGTTGATAGAACAAGACAATCGGCAAAGAGGATGGGCTTGGCAAGCACGAGCTACGTGTCCCTTCCCTCCATCGTTGACGTCTCAATGATAGTGCATCGTTGTTTGCCAAGTGTCTCCCAACGAACAATTGAACGGCAAACATTTTGTATTTCTTTTCTTAAAAGTGTACAAAATCTTTCGTGGAGTGCTCGAAAAATAGCACTTGGCAACTATCTTTTATTTTACCTTTTTAATTATGATATAACTTTGGCGAGCGCTTGCTCTGATCTGATCATTGATGCACTATTCCCTACTACTGTTAACATCCTCAACATTCTTCGGTGGACTCTGCATGTTACATTATTCTTCAAAAGCTCACGTAAAAGAAGGAGCGCCACGTGTCGCTCTTAGGGGCGGCTCGGGCGGAAACCAGATCCACTGCTGCCGGCCCCCTACCACCTTCCTCATCCCCTCGCCGCCATCGGCGCACGCCACCGGGCAAAGTCCGTCGGCGGCCGGCAGCGGTGGGACCTAGTTCTCGTGCTCTCATGGCGGGGAGGAGCATCCCTCCCGGTGGTTAACGTGCTCTGGATCCACGTGGTGCGGTGGCGGCTGGTCACGGGCAGCGCTCCGGCGGGCTGTGGCAAGGTGCCCCTGCTTCGTGGTCCTCCGGTGTGACGTGGGGGTGGCAGCAGTGCAGGGCGCGGCGCGGGGCACGAGTGGCGGCGCTGCGGGCCCGATCTGGGCCGTGCAGGGCCTGCTGCGTGTGCGTGCGGGGGTGGCGTGGAGCTCGGCCGGTTCCAGAGCGTGGAGGTGCAGCAGTGCTGCTGGTGGGCTGCGGCGGTGAGCCGTGTCAAGGGGCGCTGCGGGGCGTCGCGAGGACGCCCTGGTGCTGCGCGGGTCGGGGGCCCGTGTTGTGGTCGAAGGGCGCCCCAGCTGCGAGTGATGCAGATCCGGTCTCCGGAGGATGTGGTGCCGTGCATGGGGCGCGCTGGTGCTTCTGTTGCTCGGCCGCGGCTCAGAATCATGGTGATTCTTGGCTTTGGGCAACGCTCCTCCGTTCTTGTCGGCATGGTGCTTGGCAGGGCACGGTGGCTCGCGCTGCGTCCGGTGGCTGTGCGTTCGGCAGACCATTGATGGCTCTGTCGCCTCTTTTTGGTGGTTGGCCGCCGGTGGTCTCCGCGAGGTGCGGTTGACTGCGGTGGTTCTCGGAGCTTCTTCGTCGTCGTTGGGCAGCTCCGATGGTGGTGGTGGTTGGTGGGCTTGCTGGCGCCGGTGCGGGATGATGTGCGACTGAGGTGGTGTGGGAGCTTAGGTGAAAACCCTGTCCCGGCTTTGTGTCGTGACCAGTGATGGCGGCGGCTGTGGCCGTCGTTGACCTTCTCGGAGGTATCGCTGATTTGTTGTCGCTCCCCTCCTGCACGGATCTGGCCATATTGGCCTCTCCGGGGGAAACCCTTGATCTGTGATCAGACGATGGCGGCGCCTTGGTGTCGTATTCCCTCTTGGGGGCTTCGTCTTGGGAGCTCGGCGTCGGTGGGCGGGACTTGTGCATGGCGGCGGTTGTGGCGACCAGGCTTCTATGGCTGCGATGATGGTGGGAGCGATGTCGGCAACGCGGCAATGGTTGTGGTAGTCGGCTCTTCTTCGGCGTGTCCACGGTTTTGCCTTGGTCTGTTTGTTGCTATGGAGTCGAAGCTGCGATGGCGGGGCCCTCCGGTATGCGATGACTGGCTGCATGTAGCCTGTTCGGTGATTTCCCGTGGCGCCAGTCGTGCCTGGTTTTGTCCTACAGAGTTCTCCGTCAGAGTCGGTGCTGCGTCGTCTGGTCACAGGTGGCTGAGTTTTTGGCACAGATCTTCATGCAGCTTCACGTGTCCGCTTCAGTGAGGGTTGGGTCGACGACCGCCAAGGGCGGAGTCGGAGTCGCTTGCTCAGAGTGTAGGGATGGCGATGACGCCTCTAGGGGAGGAGTGATGACGATGACACATGTGTGCTGTCTCGCCGGGCCCCTCTTTGGAGTGGTGTGCGTGGGCCTTCCTATGTGTGCCGCTCAGCGGTTGTAACGGTTTTTGCCCGGTTTTCCGTAATTAACTGGGCAATTCTCTTCTGCTTATTTAATAGATGAGGCAATCTTTACCTTCGTTCGAAAAAAAACATTATTCTTCAATGGTGTCAACACAAATAGCAGTAATTTGCTGCAGCAAATGGACATGCAAATATGGAGTGGTCTATTGAATCTTGAAAAAATAAATTCCCAATGGAGAACCTCTATCTTCCACAAATCTTTTATTTGCAACGGTGTTTAAGGGCATCACTAATGCAAACCCTCTAAACCAACACCACAAATGTACGCGAACCGGTCCGGACGTGATCCGCAAACATGACACGGGAGGAAGCCATCCAAAGCTTATTCATAAATAATCCCCATTTATCCAGTTAGACGACTCACAATAAGAGTAACATAGATAGTAACATAGATGTCACCTAAGCAAAAAGTATGATGTGATATCTAATTAATGAGAAGAGAGAGAAATTGAGTAACTTAGCATGTTACTACCCCTATGAGTAACATAACGCATACCAATGCAAAATGAGTCTATAAGCTAATAAATGAAGGTCTCAATGTTACTATTTATATGTTACTATCCATTGTGAAGGTAGTAACTTAGACTAATAACATATGCATGTTACTACTCTATGTTATTCCTCATTGTGACTAGTCTTAGGAGGACATAAAGAAGATATGGAGTCATGCATGTGGTTGCTTTTGTTTTGATATGTGTGTGTGATGTGCGATTGGGAGGAGAGAAATGAGAGGAAGAAAAAGAGGAGTACCAGGCTAAGGCTGCTTTCAATGCAAATGTGCTTAGATAAGGTGCTAAGAACATTAAATAGCTTAGCAACTTAACTTCCCAATACATAGGTGCTTAACTTGTTGTTGCTAAGCCCACTCTATTTAATATTTAGCACCTAAACTCTTTCATGCATTGGTCATCTTTTTCCATTTAAGTGGTTTGTCTAGGTTCACGTGTATGGCGTTGGTTCTTCCTGGGGTCATCAAAGTGTTCTCTTTTCTCATTAATTGTTGTGCCATGTCATTTTTTCGCTTATGTGGCATGCTTAGCACCTGTCCACCTTGAAGCACTGGGAAGGGCCTGATTGCTTTTCCTTGGTCAAGTGGATGGCTGGACTCCCACATAGCCCCCACGGTTGGTTCCGTGATACAGTGAAACGAACATGCATGCTAGTCCACGAACAACATATAGGGTTCTCTTTGGATGATAAAAGTTTACATAAATGGTCCAGATATACAGGAGTTTCGACGGTCTCGGTGTGTTGGGGAAACGAGAGGGATATCCATGAGGGAGGTGGCAGCATGATTAATTGTGACTAACCAACCAGTCCCATTTAAATTGCTTTAGTGGACTCTCATTTGACACGAGAAAAGATTAAGTATTTTTTATGAGGGGAGGGAAAATATCAAGTGGGCTAGTCCTATTAAGTCCTATAAGCCCATTGGAACCCATGTTAACCAACCTGTCATTTGAGCCTTGAGTGGCCAGCCGAGAGTGGATAGAGCAAGCCGTCAGAACGCACACATATATTACAAACGTCGAAGCTCCACTTCACTGCTGCACCTTTTGTCGGCTACTCCTCACACCACCGCCTCCCCCTGGGCTCACAACTTCTCCCTCACGGCCTCGCTACGCCGTCCCCATGAAGAATCGTCGGCCCCCTTGACCCCGACCAGTTGCGTTGGGAAGGTAGCTGCCAATAACCCTGAGGCCCAGGTCGCCGCCAGACCACTAATGTGCTCAACATCACCAATAAGAACGAAGGTGACATCTCCATCCTTCCCGCTTGGACATTCCTTCGTTGGTCAACCCTCGGACCCGCCTCTGCCTTAGATATCATGGTGAGCCACATTGTCTCTGGCCCAGCCTTGCCTGCCCCTCGTCATGACACCACCAACTCCGCCTCGCCTCCTTCTTTCTCCCACGAAATATGACCTACCTTGAAATTGCAAATCCAAACAAGGTGCATACAACCATTTTGAACATATAAGTAGACCTTATGCCACACAGCTCAAACTTCACAGAGAAACACGCGTCACCCCTTTGCTACGCAGGCAGACACGCTTCACAAAGAGTTTTACTAAGATCATATGAATAAATATCAACACTCACAATATAAATTCAATATCACTAAATGCATCATTGGATTAACTTTCAGACTTCGTATTTACAGTATTGCAGATGTTGATATTTTTCTATATAAATTGGAGCAAACATTATAAAATTTAACAAATCTTTAAGTAAAAAGAAACAAGGGAATCAAACGGCTCTTATTCTGCCATGCATGCATGCATGCATGCATGCTAGCTTGTTGCATATTCACGTACTCATACGGTCGCGCGTGCATTTGACACAGCAACAAGTATAAATATGATGCGAAGATGGAAGCTGGATCAGCTGTTGACGACCCTGCAGTTGCGCCTGATTTGGGTGGGTGTTCCGCTGGGCGGGCTGAGGCTGGACATCTTGATCATGGCCGTCACAAAGTCGGAGGCGAAGAGCGCCGGGTTGGCGGCGTACTGGCGCACGAGCGCGTCCTGGGAGCCGCCGTTGAAGAGCACCTGGTCGGAGTTGAGCAGGCCACGGTTGGCGACCAGGTTGCGGTAGTAGGCGTTGTCGAAGAAGAGCGGCGTCTGCACGTCTAACGGTGCCAGGTTGGTGTCCCCGTTAGGGGTCTGGGCGGGGCAGGCGCGCTTGCGCAGCGCGGCGAACGACGGATCGATGTTGGTGCCGTTGTAGATGTGGTCGCGGAAGTTGAGGCACTGTGCGAAGCCGATGGTGTGCGTGCCGGACAGCGCCGTGAGGTCCCGCGGGCTCAGCTGCTTCTTGGCGAACGCGGCGATGAGCTGGTCCAGGGTTAAGCTTGGCCCCGGGAGGTCGCTGTTGGCCTCATTCAGGTTGGCCGTTGTCGAGTCGCGGTGGCCGAGCGGCACCGCCCAGCTGGGCCCGCCTAGCTGCAGGAATGACATACATATAAGAGGAAATACAATAAGCTTGTGTAAGCAGGCTATAGAGTTAAAATGTTGTTTTTCTGGAGACATGGAGGGAAAAGACGAGGAGCTTGCTACAGAATAAGGGTCGATTGCTTGTACTTCTAAGCACTAATATAAGAGTGGAAGTTGAATCATATATTAAAAAAGTTGCACATCTTTATATGTAACTAGTCTTTGTAATCGTCGATTATAAACTTGGCTATACATAACATGAAAACAATATATAGCCATCAGCTGACCCTGTTACCTCTATGCGTTGTTAAACTAGAAAAGGGCAGTGTACGTATCCACTATCATTCTACTTACCAGAAAGGTGCCGTCCCGTGCTGCCAGGGCGGTAATGTCGGCGCAGGAGACGATGCCAGGGCAGATCAGCTCCACGTTCCTCTTGATCTTGTCGATCACCTCGTAGCCCCGCACCGAATTCACGTTGGGAAAGGCCGTCTTCTCGCCCACGAAACTACCCACGTCATCCAAGAGAATGGACCCGTCACAGCCCTATATATATGCATATATGATTGTAAACCATTAGTCCTGAGTCCTGACCTTCTCTGTGAAAATAAAACTAATATATGATTGTACATCAATCGACATAACTATGTTTGCTCAAGAGTTTAGTTTAGTTACTTGAACGAAGCAGTCATGGAAGTGGAGCCTGAGGAGGGACGCTCCCATTCGGCGCTCGGCAAGGAGAGCCTTGATCATGGTGGCACGCACGATGAGCTCCAGCGTCGGGCAGCTCTTCCGGTAGAACGATGGCGAGAGTTGCCCGTAGGCCACCGAGGAGAGGAGGAAGAGGGCAAGCAAGCAATGCCATGTCCGGCAGCTGGAGCCGGGAGCCATGCCTCACAAATTTATCTAGCTACGTACGCAGGCTCACTATAAGCCGGATTGCGAGCTCACTCGCTTTGCTTATGCTGTGGCGGGCACGAGACATCTATTTATAATACTGCTGTTATTTCTTTCGCTTGCATGAGATGCATGCAGAATGCTCAAAGGACGCTAGGGTTGTGGAAAAGTATGAGAAGTTCCACGTGTTTTCTCTCTCTGGTTGACTAATTAAGGGCAACGCATCTCTAGGTAGGTGCCAAAAACTGATCCATCTTTGCTTAAATGTCACTGGAAAATAGCATTTCGAGTGTATGTAAATAATTATATAAGAAAAGTCAGTGTGTGGTCGTCGGTCTCTATGGATAAAGATCATATTCAGCCAGCTAATTGAAATTATGTCTTCCCATGTCCCATGCTCCGTGGGGTTGTTTCGTCAACTTCTTTTCAGTGACATCTTAATCTGGTTAGATTCATGTTATGATCATAAATAAATACAACATTGATTTGTCGATGGGACATGGTAGCGGAGAAGGATGTGAGTAAACCCATGGCGCTCCTTCAGTTAAGGCCTCATTTTCAAGCTCCCACTGGCATACGCTTTCATATGTTTGTGTTGGTACTTGGTAGTTAGGCCAAGCCTTTGAGTAAACGATTACCGCTCTTTGGATAAATGAAACTGCAAAACAAGATTATTACCCTATCTGGCTTGGTATTTTTTGAAAACAAATGTTTATTTTGAAAGCTATAGCTGCAATTTCTAATATAAATAGTCATGCATTTTTTTAATTAAAAAACGTATTGATTCCTGTGGTTGCAAGCAGGAGTATAGATCATATCAAAGCAACTTTCTAAAGAGTCAATTACATCACTGGTGCTCAACCAAAAGTTACTTTAGTGCTAAAACTTATACATCGCAACTCGCATTTGGATACTAAAATAGTGCCGATGAGGTTCACCATCATGGCGTTAGGCCCACCGTCAGCGACTAGTAGATGGGGACTAGGTCTGTGGCCTGTTTTTTTTTTTTGTGAAAACTACCCACAACATTTTTTCCCACAAAATAAACCCTATATTTTTTTGCCAAATCCCCTCAAAAAGTTTCTCACAAAAAGCCCCTGCCCACCCGTCAGCCACCTACTAAAATTACAAGAACCAAATGGAAAATGGTACACACTGGCATTTGAACCCCGAATTTGCAAAGTGTGCGCAGTGTGTGCCACTCCAACACAGAACGTTATTTAAATAATGTTCATGAATTGCTTATTAATTTTAATTTTATCTACATGATTAAATTATAAAATATAAATATATTTACATACGTAATTGTTTCCAAACAAATATATTTTATAAATGCCCATATAAGTTAAAAATATTCACTATTTTAATAAATTGTCATGTTATTAAAGAAATATACGTTGCTTTAATAGTTCTTTTAATAAAGTATTTGTTTTTTTCTAAAAATATATTCAAAAAATTAACTAAAAAAATATGTAAACATGAATACGAGCCTAGTGTGCCCCCTGTGGATCCTCAAATGAATATCATTTAATAAATTATACGAAATTTATTTATTTATATGAATATTTTATATTATTATGTGATTTTTAAAAACATGAAGATTTTCTAATTTAATTTACTTGCATATTTTTTTAAACACAAAAATATTCAAACTTGATTGTTATTACTGTGATGATAATTTATATATTATTACCTCCTTGCAAATATCTAAAAAGGAAAAAAGAATAACTTGCGAAAAATGGGCTGCACCGACTGCAGCCTTTTATTATGCGCTAGCCAAATAAGTGTAACTTTTGTTTGAGGATTGACTCAATACCCTCACATATGAGCATCATCTATTTTAACATGGTGGCTCGTCATGTTGCCACTTAATTTTCTTTTCCACCCTCGCTGATGGCCGCGATATTTACGTGATCACAATACTAAATCCCGAGGCTATGAGATTGTCACTACATGCCACAATTGTCATTATGTTGCGTAACGAAATATTTATTTATTTTTTAAAAAATCTCATCAACCACGAACTACTCCCGACATCTAGACATATAAAGACTTTCAAAAATCTAATCAAATCCTAGACATAAAAGACTTTGAATCGGTGAACAGTGTTCGAATTGACAATTTTTTTTTGAAATTTTGAATTTTCTCAAACAAATCACGAACATTAGTTATGTTTACGAAATTTTTCTGAAATGCAGAAAAAGTTTTCGAATTCATGAGCATTTTTTGACTCAACACACATTTTTTGGATCGCTGAAATTTTTCTAAGATTGGGGAACAAATTAAAATTTGTGTTTTATTTACTTTTTGTGAACATTTTCTAAAACTTGATGGACACTTTTTTCAGATTCCCTAATATGTTTTGAACACACGATCATTTTTTCAAAATCATGAACATGATTTTATTTCCCAACTTTTATTTTCAAATCACGATTTTTTTATAATTTGCGTACAGTTTTAAAAAGACACCACTATTTTTTGAATCCACGAAACTTTCATGCTTTCCAAAAAATAATTGAATTCACATAGATTTTATGATTTCTTGAACTTTTTTTTAAAACTCACCACTTTTCAAATTTGGGAATCCCGAATTAATTTGAAGAAGAAAGAGAACAGGATGAGAAAGGAAAGAACGAAAAAACGAAAAAAAAAAGGAAAAGAAAAAGGGTGCTACATGGGGATCGAACCCAGACTCTAGGATAGGAGAGGCATCCCTTAGACACTACGATGCTCGAGCGTCCATATTTTATGTAAGTATCATACGTCTATAATAACTAAGCAGGCACGAGTTTGAAAAAAAAACTGAAACATTTTCTTTACTTATGGGTGGCATGGTAGGTAATTTAGATCAACTTTGGGGGTAATTTTAGTGACGTACGGATAGAAGCACTATTTGCTTTATTATTAGGTAAGATTTCGTAATTTCAATATATGGATACTTTTATTAAAAAGTGAATATACTCTGAAATTACATTAACATTTTTTTTATTTTTGTGTATATTATTTATAATGCATGATTATAATTTACATATATAAATGATAATTATGTATTATAAACATGAAAAGTTCTCTGTTGGAGTGGCACCTACAGGTGCAGATTAGCACCCACGGTCACCATTTTTTCGTTTAGAGGAAATTTCTTGTTTACCCCAAAGGATATAAAGTAACAATGTCAGACTAGTCATGCTAGAAGTAACATAGGTAGTAACGTATACTGCCACATAAACAACAAAGATGATGTGTCATGTAATCAGGGCCGGTCCTGAAATTTCGGGGACCGGGCGAATTAAAATTGGGGGCCCTTAATATATAAGTCATTATAATATATCTATACATATATATAGTTGTATAAAAACGTGTATATAAATTATTATTACTAACACTTAGATGCATCAAAAATCAGTATGTGTATCAAATAATTTGTAAATAGTCTCTTAATTTTTTTCCTAACATTCCTCGACGCAAAGTCACTTATGATGGGGTCGATGTCAATTTCATCCAATAATTTCTTCTCGATGCATAATGTAATCAACCTAATTAACCTCTCTTGGGTCTTGTTGACCTCAAATAATTCTTTAATAACTTCAACTTTGGAAAGCTTCTTCGGCCGATGCGACTGTCACGGGCACAGTATATAAGATGCGATAGGCAATGGAGATACTAGGATAACAATCAACTTCTCTAACATGCCCGAAAATCTCCATAGCAGAGATTATGCCATCTGGCAAAGCGAATCTCATAATCTTCAATTCAGAAATAAGATCATATACCTCAACATCCGATGAACCATTAAAAGATAAAGTTTCTATAAATTTTGTACAACATTCTTCAAGTTCATTGTCACTTACTGACTTCAGGGTGCCCGAGCTCAATAAAAATTTGAATATATCTTTAAACACCATGAGTTCTTTAAATCTATCAATCAAAGAAGTGATTGCCATATCAACCAAAACATTAAAATATTTAACTCGAAAAGCCTTCTCAGCTTCTAGAATTTCTTCTTGACAATCACTTTCGTCAAACTGTTTCTTCCTCGTAACATGACGTTTCACTGGAAACAATGGCTCTAGCTATTCCGATTTCGGTTGAAATACCTTTAGCGGTGCTCAAACTACAAGAAAATCCCTCATCTCTGTACTTCTCAAAATATTGTGTTATACCTTTTATTTGCTTCAAAGTAGAGTTGATGCACATGGTTGACGATTGCAACATCTTGCTAACTTTATTTACAGCAAATAGAATATCATGCCAGGTAATCATACCAACTAGAAACTCAAAGCGACCAAGTGCATCAAATAAATTGTTTGCATCACTTTTATCTTTAGGATCAGTGTCAGAAGCATGACGTAACTCAGACAAAGCTGACCTTAACTCGCTGACTTGATATCGTATTGCTGTAACACTTTTGATTCTACTCTCTCAACGAGTATTGGACAATGATTTCATGGTCAAATTAGGAACATGTTTAAGCAAAACATCCCACCGTTTTGTAGAGCCAGCAAATAATACATATATGTGCTGAACAATTCCAAAAGATGAAACACACATGATTTTGCCATATCACAAAGAGTGAGATTTAGACTATGACAAGCACATGGCATATATAATGCTCCTGGATTCATATCAAGTAACCTAGATTGTACCCCTTGGTATTTTCCTTTCATATTAGAACCATTATCATAACCTTGACCCCTTATATCTTTAATATTTAGGCCAAAAGACTCACGAGATTCAAGCAGTACTTTAAAAATCCCTAATCCAAAAGTGTCATCTACTTTCAAGAACACCATGAAGTACTCCTCAATTTTTATTTGCCATCAGACAGATTAACACATCGAACTAAAAAAAGTCATTTGTTCTTCATGACTAACATTAGGGGTACAATCTAGGATAACAGAGAAATATGTGGCCTCTTTAACAAGCTTTATGATAGAACATGTGATGTCAGAAGCCAAAAGAGATATCAACTCATTCTGTATTTTGTGACTGAGATAATGATAATGGATTTCTTTGTTGTCAATCCGTCTAAGGTGATCTTGCATTACCATGTCAAATTCTGGAATCATCTCAATGCAAGCTAATCAATTACCATTATCATCCTTGTAAAGCTGCTCACTATTTCCACAAAAAGCCAAGTTGCGTTTACCAAGATATTTCACAGCGGCTATTATTCTTAACAGAACTTGCCTAATACGTTCTTTCTCCTTTGTTGTTTGGTGTTGCAATTCCTTGTCAATTGTCTCCTCTTTCCGCAGTCTAACCCTCAATACATTCCACTTGTTCATGTTATTAACATGCTCAATGCTATTTTCATGTTCTTTAAGCTTCTCACTAATATGTCTCCAATGTCCTAATACATCATGTGCTAAGGAACTTTGAATCCTGTTGGTGCTAGACTTGAAGATCTTACAACAGAAGCAAAAAAACTTTGTTGACATGTTTTGAATAAACTAGCCATTTCCTATCATGTTCCTCTCCATTGCTTAATTTTCTATTATAATGAGTGTACAAAAAATGTCTTCCATCATCATCTACATGGTATTCCATTTTATCCTCTCTAACAGGCCCTTTCTCAACTAAGACATATCTTGCTTTATTACCAAGATTATCCCAATTTCTTGGATCATAAATATCAGCAGTATAAACTGGTTGTTTATCAACACTAGCAGATTCGGCATGTGCATCCGATGAGTTACCTACATTCTCGAAGCCACTTACATTGCTATTGCCGATGTTGGAGTTGATATTTTCTTCTTGTTGATCACAATCCGATTTTTCATTAGTCTGATGCTCTTCCACTATGGCAAGAATCGCCAACGCATCATCTGGCTTTGGCGAATAACTGGAAGCACCAATATTACTTGGCTCGAGAAATTGCCGAATACCTCCGCGCTGTGAGTTTATCAATTTTTCCACTGCCTTCTGTTTTTTCCTTTTGTCACTACCCGATGGATAGTTCCTCTTGCTGGGCGGCATGACAACAAACATAATGCTGAAAAAAAATGTTGCATCAATTGTTGAACGGTGCAAGATCTTAACCAAAAAAACTGTTGTATGAATAACACACCTCAATACCTGATCCTGATGTCTTGAGTCCTGATGGCCTAATATCAGTGTTCAGTAGTACGTGTCTATAGTCTGCACATGAGTGAGAGGAGAGGAATTGAGCAAAGGCCAATGGAGCGTGAAGATGGAGGTCTCAGAAGTCAGAATTGAAATCGTTGCTACTTGCTAGATGGCGTCCTTATTTCTGTACTTGTGAACTGGAATCGGTTCAGATCAGGAAGGCAATTACCAGGGGACGGCGGTGAGTCGTCTGTGCGTCCCTCTGCGTACGGAGATTCAAGAGCCGTACAGAGATGAGGGATTCAAGTGTACGCTGTACGGCGACGTCGGCAGCGGCCAGCAGCTAGGGCTGGGAACCTGGGACCTGGGCTCTTCGTGATGGAACGAACAAACAGTCTAACGTAACAGGAAGGGAACCGTGCAGCCGTAGATCGCCCGCTGTGTTTCCTTCTTTCCGAGGATCTCCCCGGCCCTGCATGTAAGCAAAGAGAAAACAGATGAATAGAGTAATATAATATGTTACCATCACATAACGCTTTCGAAATGCAAAATGAGTCTAAAGTAATATATGAAGATATGTTACTATCCCTACGATACTTTTTACTATGAAGATAGAAATGTTATTAGTCTATGTTACTCCCCAGTATGACTAGCCTTAGGTGACGCCTTGGGTGGCTATGCATACCGGTGTGCTCTCCTTATGTCGATGGTTCAGTCTCCGGTGCCGAGTATATTCTCCTTTAGCTTTCAATAATTTTTGTAGGTCTCCAATAGGTGTGCCAGGGGTTTTCTCATGATGAAAAAATATTTTTAGGCATTCTCCGCAATAAAAAACCCACGCCACATGTTCCATCCCTGCCTTCCAGTCACTTCCAATGGGCCCCATGCGAAACTGGCGTGCCTCGTCAGCACCGTGTTCACATCCAAACACGATTTGCAATGTATATGCACACCCACGCGTACTTGTGGCACTCGTTCAATGTATGTCGCGGGTTTTAATACTAAAATAACTTTTCTTGCCAAGTTTAAGCATCCATTGTGTAATTGACTCATTTCTAAAAGTGGGAGAGGAACACCACACACCGGCAAAACTAGTCACGATTCCCTCGTCACTCAATTCAAATCATTGGGGTTGAGAAACTGACTGCATCACAAGTAAACATTTGGTGCATTTTTTTGCGACAAATCTTTGGTGCAATTAAATTGATTAGATCTTAGAAACCACTTGTTGTTAAACCTTTGGTGCATAGTGACTAATTGGTGAATAAGTGGTGGACCTGTCGTTGGCAGACGGACTTTCCTGGGATAGTTATCTTCCTTGAGCGGGGATGCTCTCAGGCGTACTGCAGATCGACGAATGAATTTTCGGTCCTTTGTCTACTTCAACGACAATGGCAGGTTCCGCCGGCGCCAACCAACTACTATGCTGCCTACATTAGAGACTATGCTGCGTCTACTATCCACAAGACTAGTGCACTCGACATGTGCTCATCTGCTGACACCAGGCTAACGTGGGGCGATCGGAGACGGTGGGAGGAGGAGGGGAGCTCCTGTGGAGGAGAAAAGGGAGGAGACAGGAGGGGCATCGGTGACCAAGAGAAGAACAGCTACGAAAGAGAACGCCAAGCAACAATCACGTGTTACTGCTGCCCACGTGTCAACTTATTTTCTCATGAAAACTTGCACACATGCAATATACATCTGTATGACAATGAGTATTTGTTTTAATAAACAATTGAACAATGAAACATTTCTTTTCATTTTTTACGTAATGAGCCCCGTAGAGTTCCAGCCCTAAAACATATTTTATGTAATGGCGATCATTCTGGGAGCTTTTCGGTTTCATTTCGCTTCTTTGCCTCTCTATTGTCCCATTTGTGAGAGTGATGTGATCCCGTATCACGACAAAAGCTCCAGATTTATTTTGCTTCTTCATCTCTCTCTCTCTCTATTATATATATTCGTCATCCTGGATGAGGAATAGTTATTCTTCACCCCCCTCAATTTTACCGTAATTTTACGTTCCGTAATTTTTTTTCTCATTTCATACGTAAAAAGAGACCGTAAGAAAATTTATAATCAATGTAAAAAATATTTTATGTCAGGTAAAATTACAAACATACAAAAATAGTGGAAAATATACAATAAATTCAGTTTTTTTTGGTCTTGTGACCTATATTTTTGTTTTCCTATGTCAAATTTTACATTGTGATTCAATATAAATGTAACTTTTTGTAGTCCAAACATAATTTATTTATAAATTGGTAGTAAGATTATCTCGGATGAAATAACTTATTCTGCACCCTGGGTGATGAATAGAGTTTCTATGTATATGTATATGTATGTGTGTATATATATCAAAGTGAATAAGTGATGTGATGTCGAAGACACTAAAACGGATCGTGTGTTTGTTGAAATCGACCACTAAAGAGCCATCCTTTTCGGAGTCGTATGCGCCACATAGCGGACGCATCACTCACGCAATTCAGCTCGTGGGCTGGCTAAATGTGCAAGTGAGCGCTCGCTTAGGATGCGTAGTTTTTCTTTTGTTTCTCTGGTCACTCGGTTCATGGTTATGAAGTCACAATTTACCGGTAAGGATTACCGGTCCATAGTTGACCATTGACTTTTCAGGAGAAAATTATGATTTTCCAACAAAAAAGGAATTCAAAAAAATTGTTCACAAATTCAAAAACAATCACGGGTTAAAAAATGTTTGTGGATATGAAAAACCTAACTGATTTAAAAAAGTTCACAAAACAAAAATAGCTCAACATTTTTAATACATTTAGTGAATTTTTTTTTCTATAATTTAAGAAAAGGTTCATGGATAACAATACAGTTCAAGGCTTCAGAAGTTCGTAATTAAGAAAAAAACAAAAATAAAAAAATTCATGAAATTTGAAAAATATCACAGATTTGAGAAAAGGTCATGAATTTCTAAAAATAAATATTTAACAAAAAAGGAAAAACTTTCAAATTCTAAAAAAATAGAAAACTAATAAAAATAAGAAAAGAGAAGGATTGTGGTAACGTCCTATCGAAAGCAACAGATCCACACGATCATAACCGGCCACCTCCCTCTCGCCATCCGCACGCTCAATTCCACCGATTTATTTTTTCTCTCGAAAACCGTATACGAAAATAGTAAATTGCTAGTGGTTTTTCTGTATTTTAGCTACACAATATGAAAAGAAAATAAAAGTGCTAGAAAGGGGACTTCAACCCAGGTCTATTCATTAGACTTTGAGCCCAATAACTAACTAAGCCACCTTCAGTTGTTGTTTATTGTATATAAACAAGGTTATTTGAACCTTTCTTTTTTTCTGTCATATCAGCAATATTTTTTTCTTAGTAACTTTGGCATGACCAGCGTGATAACTATGACTTGAGCAACATGATAACTATACTATGATAAGCCTGATAACCATAATATGAGATAGTTAATGACTATACCATGAGAAGCATGTTAACTTTAGCATGGGGTAGTCATAAATTCACACTGGGGGATGTTTCGACAAAGAAAATCCTGAATGAAAGTTACCATGGCTTTTAAACTTAAGCTATTAGGTCTGTGTCCGTAAAATTACCGGTGAAATATTTTTTTCCCCCTTGGATGAAAGATACCATGGTGTTTAAACGTAAGATATTAGGTCTTTGATGAATCAAATTGTCACAAATTTATATGAAAGTTACGGGAGGAGTTATGTTTCAATGTTTTTCCCTCGAAGCCAAAGCTAACATGGTGGTTGAACGTACTTTATGATGTCCTCGGTGCATAAATGACCATGCTTTACACAAAAGTTACCGGGACATGTTTCAGTAACGTTTTTCACATGGGTAAAAAGTTATCAATGTGTTGTATGTAAATTATCAGGTGTCTGGTGCGTAAATTACCATGTTATTTGCATTAGGTTATCAGGGCATATTTCTAGAACTTTTCGCCTAAGGTGAAAAGTTATCAACGCGTTCAGATGTAAGTTATCAGGTTAATTGTACATAAGTTTTCATCTTATTTACATAGAAGTTACTGGGGGTATACTTTAACAACCTTTTCACCTTGGATGGTCAAAAAAGTGATATTTTATTTGAACTTGTCAGGAGCCAAGTAGTGGGTGAGTTGGCTAGTGTGTTAAGATCTCAATATTATAGTCTTGAGTTCAATTCTCAGCTTTAGCATGATTTTTTAGGCTATAAAACTACAATATGAAAACTAATAGCATCAAGATTTGTTTCCAACATCTTTTTCTCCCAAAAATTAGTAGGCTTGCTATGTGTGAGTTATCAAGCTATTCGCACAAAAAAATAACCGAGTGTATTTCATCAACGTGCCTCCCTCCACCCGGTCGCCAAATTTACCAAGACCTAAGTACATAAGTTATCAGGTCGGTGATGTGTGAGTTACCGTGATATTCACATAAAAATTACCGGGGGTATATTTCATCACCTCTATTCACCAAAGTTATCAGGACTAGGTTGCATAAGTTATCAGGTCTCCGATGTATGAGTTACCATGCTATTCACACCAAAGTTATCGGGAGATATTTCATCAACACCGACCCCTACACGAAAGTTACCATGACTGAGTTATATAAGTTATTAGGTCTGTGATATGCGAGTTACCCTGAACTTCCCACAAAAGTGACAGGGGAGTATCCCCTGGTTGGCAAAATTACCACGGTGTCATCAACTCTAGATGAGTTGGTAAAATAGTCTACTTAAGTGCGGAAGAGATTGGATATTGCATTAATTAACTCTTGTGTAAACGTAGAAGAGGAGACAAGCTAATAAGGTATTGTTGTTTTTATTTTCCATTCATTTAATAAGGTATGAAAGTAGTCTAATGCAGCTAAAATAATATATCAGAGTCTTAGCTCAGCTGGTAGCCTAACGTGGCTGCAACCAATAGGTCCTGTGTTCGATTCGTAAGAGTGTCACATTTTTTATTTTCACGCACAAGAATGAAAACCACGCGGAAGAAGCGGATCAAGCGATCGTCGGGTCGTACGATAGCTTTCTCGAAAAGAAAAAAGAAAAAAATGAAAGCATAAATATAAACAGGTGTAACATAACCCTACATGGGCCGGCCACTTTATAGAAACGCATTTAAGTGGTGCAGTGGGCACCAAATAGGAATCAGCACTACTAAACAACCTGTGTTGGCTGATATCAACCACCCAAGCCCACTCAAATCAAGAAATGCCCATTAGAAGGCCATATGCATTGGCATTCATACAACGCTGGACAAAACAGATTGTTAAAAAACACTTAATCCAATAAGCGATCTTTTTTTCGCGAGAAAACTTTCGATTTATTCATCTTCAATCTTGACATCACAATGAACACGAAAAAAAAATACATCCATATCCGTAGACCACCTAAGACCACTACAAGTACTGAAGCGAGCCAAAGGTGTGTCACCCTCATCTCCCCTCCCTTGACGGATCTAGGCAAAACTTGTTGTAGACATTCAAGCTAAGGCCCCGAAGGACAAGTGCCCTAGAACAACAATTGTCACTGATGAAGAGTAGCGTAGATCGGAAGGATCTAATTTGAACACACGAATGAAGACGAGCAATGCCGGATCCAAGCATATCCATCAAAGACAAATCCACCGGAGGCACACGTCCACACGCCTATCGATGATGCTAGACGCACTACTGAAACGGAGGTTAGGCGGAGAGAACCTTATACCATCTTCAGGGATCCCCCACCGTCTCGCCTTCTTGAGTAGAAAATAAACCCCAAAAAAACTGAAAGAAAGATCTAAAAATGGTGTGCTCCCACCGGCAAGCGTCGGGATTGACCGCAGCCCCCATGACCCTAAGGTCACTGGAGACGAGGCGGATCGTCGGGAGGCAAAGGAACCCTAAGCTTTTACGAGAGAGGAGCCAGAGGCGGCGACAACTGTGTTTCCTTGAACGAGTTTGTTTCCCAAATAAGCGACCTTTGACTGATAGCCTCTGGGTAGGATGCAAAGAAGTAGTCATGTGCACAAGGAGTATTTTTTTAAACAGGAGCAAAAGTTTACATCATCGATTAATTAAGGAGAGAACAGAGTTTTCCAAGTGCGCTTATTGCACAACATGAATGATTACTCTCGCAAAAGTATCATCCCTAGTTGCTCGGCTCCTGCGATGATCCACAAATTTGTGTCGGACATGATGTTATTTAGCAAGATCGGTAGTGGAGCACTTTTGTTGCGGAAACACCTCCTGTTTCTCGTTCCACACAGTCCAAGTGACAATATGGGAAGCCCACCACGCCTTGACAGTTTCCTCCAAGTGCCAATTTGGAGTGTCCATGTTCTCAGGATGAAGTTTATCAATGTCCACATAAGAAGTATACAAGAGCTGCAAGAAGCTGTCCAGTACAAATAGTTAAAAGCGAATCCCATTCATGCATCAAATATGGCAAATCACAAAAATTAAGTTGTGCAATCCATCAAACCACAAGAACGTACGAAAACACAATACGCATGTAGCAGTAGTGCATGCAGGCGACATCACGAAGGACATCCGTATAAAACTGGTAATTCGTTACATATGTTCATATGTGCTCTCTCTGTACTGGTAAAACTATAAATATTTCGATAAAAAAACTGAAAAAGTACATCAGATAATAAACAATATCCAAGTCACAACCGACGCGTCCATCATTCGGGTCACACAAAGAACTCGATTGGCATACGTTCAATACTACCATGCTCCATGCAGTCATGGTAGTTGACCCTTCGGAGCCTACCCAGAGGTTCCGGCCGGATTTTAAGAAGTGCTTGATACATTTTATTATTTCTAGTCTGAATAACTATGAGACTACTCATAATGGAAGTAACATAGATGTCACCTAAGCAAAAAGTATGATGTGACATTCAATTAATGAGAAGAAAGAAAAATTGAGTAACTTAACATGTTACTACCCCTATGAATAACATAACGCATACCAATGCAAAAAAGAGTCTATAAGCTAATACATGAAAAGCTTAATGTTACTACTCATATGTTACTATGCATTATGAAGATAATAACTTAGACTAGTAACATATGCATGGTATTACTTTATGATACTCTTTATTGTGACTAGTCTGATAAGAAACAGGTAGATAAACGTGCGTAATCAAGGCGTGCGAAGAACTAGAATACACTGTCTCCAGCTGGAAACGAGAGCTACGTCGTGGTAGTAGCTGAGAAACGGACGAACCTGCTGCCCATTTGGTCTACAGTTTCTGGCCGGCCGGCTTGTACCTGTGGGCTACAAGCCAAAACCCTAGCTGACGGGGTGATGGAGAACGGGAGCAACGATACAATACAGTTGGGAGATGAGCAGTTGGCAGATGAGAGTAGGACACCTTTGTAGCAACGATACAATACGGCGCCGCCACTAGCTGTGGTTGGCCATAGCGTGTGCAAGTGGTGTACTGCATATACCAGTAGTAGTATGTTTCGCTTCAGTCACACCTTGAAGTTTCAGGGGCCAAACACAAAGGTTTGTGTGCATTTTGCTTACATGGATGTGCGCTTGTCAAACACACCCTTGTAATCCAGGGATGCCATTTGATTAGGTTTGGTTTGATCCGGATGTACATGCATACATTCATTCATGAAGCTTTATTTTAATAATTTTATTTCGAAACGGAGGGAATTTTTTTGCCTCATCCATTAAATAAGAGGAGAATAGAGTTTTACAATTGTCACAACAAATACGGCATGGTTATCACTCGCGATAAACAATAAGCCCTAATTTTTTTAGCACCCGCTGTCACCTAAAGATTAGCCTCAACGATGACGTTTTTGAGGAGGATTGGCGGTGGCGCGCTATTGTGTCGAAACACCCGTGCGTTACTCTCGTTTCATATTGTCCAGGTGACGAGCATGGTAAGGAAGGCCATAGCCTTCCTATGGGGATTTCTCATGTCAGTTCTCTTATCCCACCATTCGAGGACGAATTTGTCGAGGTTCCAGCCTGCAGTGTCCATGTGCGCTAGCCCAAACCTTTGAATGACCAACTGCCAAAGCCGAATAGTGAAGCGGCACTTGGCAAAAAGGTGAATGCCCGTCTCTTGCTCCCGCTTGCATAGTGGACAGAGTCCACAGTTTGGCCATCGCCGCCTCTCCAAACGGTCAGCGGTCCAAATCCGGTTTTGCAAAGCCAACCATGCAAAGAATTTTACCTTGGCCTTGTAAGCAGATGCCGCCGAGTAAGTCCCATCAATGTGGGTGTTTCCAAACAATGTCATCGTCGACTTTTGCATCAAGGTGGAAGTCATGAACCAACATACAAAGGGTGAAGAACTCCTGGATGTGGTCACCGGTGATGATGGTGGCGCGGTTGATCCTCATCATCCATGCACTCCCATTGAGTGCCTCCCTCACTTTCCAATTCTTTCTCGTTGAGGCTTCATGAATTAGTGGTGCAATATCCTTGGGCTTGCGACCAAGTAGCCATGGAGAATCCCAGAAGGGCGTTCTTGCCCCATTACCGACGGCGATGGTGGTGAAGACATAGAAGAAATTGATATCTTATTCAGTGCAAGGGTTGCCTAGTCCCACCCAAAGTCTATTGTGTGCCTTCCACTCGTACCACAATCATCTCTACCGCAATGCCCAAGAAAATTTATTGGTGTTAAGGACCCGCAAGCCACCATAGCCCTTAGGGTGGCACACAACTTCCCAGTTGACTTTGCATTTTGAACCGGTTGTCCTGTCTGAACCAGACCAAAGAAACGCCCTATGGATCTTATTCAGGTTTTGGAGAGATCCCTCTGGCACGATGAGGGGAGTGATGGAATAAACCGCCTAAGAGGTGATGGCCGATATGACAAGCGCCATACGCCCAATGGTAGTGATGCTCTGTCCCTCATAGGTTACCAATTTACCCATTGCTTTGTCTTCGAGATATTTAAAGTCTTCCTTCCTTAGTTGCCATACTGAAAGAGGAAGACCCAAGTATTTTATGGGGAAAGATGCCTGTGTCGCCGGGATGCTCCGGAGGATGGGTCCGAGCCGCAGGTGGTTGCATTGAATTGGGACAATAGAGCTTTTGTGAAAGTTGATGCATAGCCCCGTCACGTCACCTAATGCCCGCAAAATGCAAGACAAGTTGTTAATGTCCCTCTTGATCGGGGCCATAAAGATGGCCGCATCGTCTGCATATAGGGATGTTCTGACCATGGCACCCCGCCCGCGTGTCTTGTGAAGGATGCCTTGTCGAGTTGCAAGGTCGATGATTTGGTGAAGCGGGTCAATTTCAATGACAAAAAGCAAGGGGGAAACCGGGTCCCCCTGCCTTAGACCTTGGCCATGCTTAATTGGTGGACCCCGGCAGCCCGTTGACAAGGTAACGCGAAGAGGATGAGGACAATAGGGCAGCAATCCAATTTCGGAACTTTCAAGGGAACCCCTTGCGTCGCAACAGGTCCAAGATATATTCGCACTTGACAGAGTAAAAAGCCTTTATAATGTCGAGTCTGTAGTCAGAGATGCGTTCTGCCCCTTCCTTCTTAAGCACGAGCACAGAGTTGAGCCATTGCAGGTGGGAAGTGTGTAGGGAGTCGAAGATTTGAATTGCTCTCATGAAATCATGCTTGATTACTCCCCAACACCTTTTGAAAAAAGGCCCCTGAAACCATCCGAACCGGGGACCTTATCCCCAGGCATCTCCTTGATTGCCGTCCAAACCTCGGACTCGGTGATGGGATCATCAAGATCTAGCAAGTCATGGGATCTTTCTCGCCCTTTGAAGCACCGCGAGACTAATCACGCTCCACTTAAGCCTAGAGCGGAGGTCAAGCTCCTCAGGGGCGAGGGGGCGCCCTTCCTGCGCAGTGTCAAGCTGCAGGATGACTAGGAGGGCCGCATGAAGTTGGACCTTTTCCTTGGATAATAATCTCTTGCTCCACTCTGAGAGGCGAGTCGTTGTTTTCTTGAGTTTATGATGTAGGACTTGATAAGGTTCTAAGTGAGCCACCCGCTCACCCCACGCTTTTAGGACCATGTCTTGAAAGCCGGGCAAATAGACACAAAAAATTTCGAATTTGAAAGAGTGCGGGCGCCTAGGACCCTTGTCGTCGACAAGTAGAAGAGGGCAGTGGTGGGAGAGCGAGGACGATAGAGCGTGAAGCACATGGGTGTTATAGGTTGTGTCCCAATCAGCATTGTACAAGAAGGAATCAAGCTTGCAGAGAGTAGGGTTTGCACGTTCATTGCTCCATGTGAAGTGTCTATTTTTTAGGTGGATTTCTTTCAGCTCACAGGATTGCAAAGCGGCGCGAAAGCGGTTAATCCTGTTCATATGGACGTTCCTCTTGTTTCTATCCCTAGCACGGTATATCTGATTGAAATCCCCAGCAACTAGCCAAGCCACACCCTGCAATCCTGCATGGGTATTTGGGAGACCAACTCCGCAAAGAAAGCATCTTTATATGATGAGGCTATTGGGCCGTATACAGATGTGAGCTGGAAGCATATTCTAGCTGTACGGATCCGAATGAGGTCCGAGAGACAGTATGTGGAGGTGACTATATCCATTGCATCCAGCCAGCTTTCATCCCAAAGGAGGAGGATGCCACCCTAGTTCCGTTAGTCGTCTGTTGCGCAAAACGGCGGAGCTTGTTCCCACCGAGGGAAGCAGCAATTTTTTTATCAATGAAGATTAATTTTGTCTCCTGGAGACAAACCAAATGGCAGGAAGAGGCGGCGATGGTGGTATCAACAGTGGTTCTCTCGTCTGGGCAATCCAGACCCCACACGTTCTAGCTCAGAGTGCTAATAGGTTGTTCTATCATAGAGAAACAAACTTGCCCTAGTACAAAGACCAAAGGACAAGGGGAGCCAGGAAGAAAACAAATCTTCCTCAAAGAGGTTCAAAAAAACTAAACTGATACAAGGCTGAAAGGCACTTCTAGTACTGGACGTGCCATACATGCAACCACTAGTTCCAGGTGAATTAGGGCCCTTACAGGTTTCAGGAAGTTGTACTAACATGAAAACAAACTAGCCCTAGTCTAACTAACAGCATGTGCTCATGCATTTGCCACCAGCGACCCCCCTTCAATCTCTGCAGTTGTCATGTCCAGGATCACTTCTCCTCCATGGTTGATCAAAGCATCTTCCACTGCCATAACAACAACATTGTATAGTTCAAAAAATTCTCTCATGGCCATAATCACTTCAGGGGCAAGTGCTCTTTGAACTTCTCAGCAAACACGTCCAAGGTTTGTTTGGTGACATCCTTGTTGTCCCTAGTGATGCCCAGGCTACGGCACACCATCCGCTCGGCCAGCTTTGCAGCTGGAGTGGCTGCTGCATGCACAACAGGGCACTTGACACGCTTCAGCGAGAGCCCTCCAGTGCTTGAGATCTTCACACCAGCCAAAGTCTTCCTCCAGACAGCCCACTTCTTGGGCGGTGTAGATCGGGGTGATGGAGCAGCAAGCAACAAAGGCTGCCTCTCATAGAAGAGCGGCACACAAGGCAGCAGTAGCTCTGCCAGTCCTGCTGGCAACTCCGCATCGTTAGCATGAAACCAGGCTCTGGGAGAGGTAGGAGTTCACTGCAGAGGGCCGTTGCAGAGGAGCTCGGGGGTTGGTGAAGCTTCAAAACTAGGCGGGCGCACTGGCGATCCCGAAAGCAGTGGGCGCATCATGGCCACCGGCGAGCAAAGCTCAATGAGCACCGGGCTCCTCACTTGAGTGGCCGCCCTCGCAGCTCGTGCATCATCGCACTTGGAGGCTGGAAGATCTGCAAGACCGATGGAGGAGACAGAGGAGGCGAAGCCGGTGGAGTGCGCTGCTCTCTTGATAGGCGCCTAGCCGAGCCCAGGTTCGACTGCCTGGTCGGGCTGCGGCTACGGTCCTCCACCAAGGCTGTTGGAGCCGGGACAGGGGAGGCAGTTGGTTCCAACTCCAAGCCTTGGACGGCTAGAGCGCTCGTCGAACCGGAGCCGCGGAGGATGGGCTGAACGGGGGCGTGGGAAGAGGCACGACGCCGCCTGTCCCTGTTGTCATGACGGTTGCTGCGGCCATCTCTGCCCTGGTCCAGTTGCTCCTCTCTTGGCGCACGGGACATACTGCGATGAAGACGAGCGCCCCAGCCCTGATCCAGGCACGCCCATCGCGAGCACGGCTGCGGTCGTTGTCTTTGTCCCCATCCCTGTCACGGCGTTCAGGGCGCACCCGGTGGGAGAGCAATTAAATATGAGAGAGGGAATTATGGTGACCCCGGGAAGAGCCGATGCTAAGCACATGGATCTATGTAAAATGACTACCAAACAATGCACGAAGGAGTTTAATTATTAAACAATTTCATGAGGAAAGCTTAGCAACAAAAGCTAAGCACCCATGCATTGAGGAGACTAGTTGCCAAGGCCTTTAATGCACTTATCATCTCATCTTAGCACCCATGCATTGGAAGAGGCCTAAGCGAAAAAATAACATGGCACATCATTCAGAAGTTGAGAGAGCACTTTGGTGACCCTAGGAAGAACCAGTGCCAAGCACGTGAACCTAGGAAAACCACTTAAATGAAAGAAGATGACCAATGCATCAAATAGTTTACGTGCTAAATTATTAAATAAAGTGGGATTAGCAACAACAATTTAAGCACCTATGCATCGGGGAGTTGGTTGCTAAACTCTTTAATACACTTAGCACCTCATCTAAGCATCCTTGCATTGTCATAACTTCCTATCATAGAACTCTCATTTATTGTCATGCATGACACATACTAGTACACCATTTAATATGATATTATATCATATCATGATACTCAATCCTCTCTTTCCTCATTTAATTGTGTGTCACCTCACCTAAAATGGCTAGTTGGCATGCATGATACTATGATACTCCCATAGTGACCATGTTATTTTTTATAATGACATGGACAAAACTTGTACACTAATTAATGTGTACTCTATTTTATACTCCCTCCTTTTCGTTTTAGAGGGTTTACCTTAATATTTCTATTTTTCCATTTTAAAAGGTTCATCTCCACCTCCTAGTGAAATTCTCAGTCGCATTAAATCATTACATGCAAGAACTAAAAATAAGCTCACCAATACATGTGATGTTCCTATTCATCTAGTGGCCAAGCATGCATGCACTGCAATTAATCCAAAGTAATTATGGAAGCTTTGTAAAGTACGAGATACATTCCTTCGCTCACCATTTTCCATGGTTGATGAAATTTCAGATTTGAGGCACCGAAAAGGCGGGAGTAGCAGTCTAATAAATTTGTAAAAACACTATAAAATAAGTTTGGAAGGCGGCCAATTTCTTTTTGACGGTCAACATCATTAATTTTCAAAGGGGGTCTACTACATTTATGGACAAAGCAAACTACTTTTTTGTTGAAAATATGCCCTGGAGGATATAATAAAGTGGTTATTATTATATTTCCTTGTTCATGATAATCGTTTATTGTCCATGCTATAATTGTATTGATTGAAAATGCAAATACATGTATGGGTAAATAGACAACACTGTGTGCCTAGTATGCCTCTAGTAGACTAGCTCGTTGATCAAAGATGGTCAAGATTTCCTAATCATAGACATGAGATATCATTTGATAACAAGATCACATCATTAGGAGAATGATGTGATGGACAAGACCCAAATTATGAACGTACCATATGACCGTGTCAGTTTATTGCTATAGTTTTCTGCATATCAAGTATTTGTTCCTATGACCATGAGATCATGCAACTCGGTAACACCGGAGGAATAACTTGTGTGTATCAAACGTTGCAACATAACTGGGTGACTATAAAGATGCTCTACAGGCATCTCCGAGGGTGTCTGTTGAGTGGGCATGGATCAAGACTAGGATTTGTTACTCTGTGTGACAGAGAGGTATCTCCTGGCCCACTCGGTAATACAACATCACAATAAGACTTGCAAGCAAAGAGAATAAAGAGTTAGCCACGTGATCTTGTATTATGGAATGAGTAAAGAGACTTGCTGGTAACGAGATTGAACTAGGTATAGAGATACCGACAGTCGAATCTCGGGCAAGTACCATACCGAAGAACAAAGGGAACAACATACTGGATTAACTGAATCCTTGACATAGAGGTTCAACCGATAAAGATCTTCATAGAAAATGTAGGAACAAATATGGGCATCCAGGTCCCACTATTGGTTATTGACTGTGGAGGTGTCTTGGTCATGTCTACATAGTTCTCGAACCTGCAGGGTCTGCACACTTAACGTTCGGTGACGTTTTGGTAGTATTGAGTTATGTATGTTGGTGATCGGAGGTTGTTCGGAACCCCGGATGAGATCCCGAACGTTACGAGGAGCTCCGGAATGGTCCAGATGAAAAGATTGATATATACGAAGGTTGTTTTGTGGCTCCGGGAAAGTTTCGAGCACTTCCGGTAGTGTACCGGGAGTGACGAATGGGGTCCACCAAGTGGGGCCCACCCACCATAGGGTCCACATGGGCCCTTGCGCAAGAGGGTGGAAGAGGTGCCAAGTGGGAGGGGCCCTACTAGGAGTCCACCTCCCTTGTGGAGGTGGACTCCTCCCCTAGTTCAGCTGAAGCCCTCCTTGTTGGAGGGGATAGGGCTGCCTCCCCCTCCCCTGCCTCCTATATATATTGGAGGTTTGAGGGCAGACCAACACAGAAAAAGCCACGTCATGCCCTCCTCCATCTAGATCAGTTCCTCCTCTAGATTAGTTCGGCGGAGCTTGGCGAAGCCCTACCGAATTAGTTCACCACCACCGCCACCGCGCCGTTGTGCTACCGGAGAACTCATCTACCTCTTTGCCCCCTCTTGCTAGATCAAGAAGGCGGAGATCGTCATCGAGCTATACGTGTGCTGAACACGGAGGTGTCGTCCGTTCAGCGCTAGATCGGGACGGATCGTGATCAGATCACGGGACGACTAGTGATTTGGATCGCGAAGATGTTCAACTACATCGACCGTGTTGCTTAACGCTTCCTGCTTAGCGATCTACAAGGGTATGTAGATCTAGTCTCCCTCTCATAGATGCTCATCACCATGGCATGTGCGTAGGAAATTTTTTGTTTCCCATGAAACGTTCCCCAACATTGGTATTAGAGCTAGGTCTATATGTAGATGAGATCATGAGTAGAACACAAAGGAGTTTGTGGGCGTTGATATTCAGATTGCTTCCTCCCTTAGTATTTTCTTGATTTGGTTGTATTGTGGGATGAAGCGCCCCGTACCAACCTTACTCGTCCACGTACGAGAGACCGATTCCATCGACTAACATGTGACTTTGTTGCATAAAGACGGCTAGCGGGTGTCTGTCTCTCCCACTTTAATTGGATCGGATTCCACAAAGGCGGTCCTTGAGAAGGTTGAATAGAAATTTGTGTATCACCATTGTGGTTTTTGCGTAGGTGAGAATCGTTCTTGCTTGATACCCATATCAGCCACATAAAACATGCAACAACAATTAGAGGACGTCTAACTTGTTTTTGTAGGGTATGATGTTATATGATATGGCCAAAGACATGATGTGATATATGCGATGTATGAGATGATCATGTTTTGTATAGGTTATCACGACTTTGCATGTCGTTGAGTATGGCAACCGGCAGGAGCCATAGGGTTGTGTTTAATTCATTTTTGCCTTTTTGCTATACTTTATCGCTATGAGTTAGCAATAGTTGTAGAAGCAATAGTCGGTGTGACAACCTCATGGCAACACGTTTATGGAGATCATGGTGTCATGCCGGTGACGATGAAGATCATGCTGGTGCTTTGGAGATGGAGATCAAAAGCACAAGATCATGGATCTATCATGTCACTTATGATTTGCATGTGATGTTAATCCTTTTACGCATCTTATTATGATTAGGACGACGGTAGCATTATAAGGTGATCCCTCACTAAAATTTCAAGATAAAATTGTGTTCTCCCCGAGTGTGCACCGTTGCGAAAGTTCGTCATTTTGAAGCACCACGTGATGATCGGGTGTGATAGACTCTACATTCACATACAACGGGTGCAAGCCAGTGTTGCACATGCATAACACTCAGGTTAAACTTGATGAGCCTAGCATATACAGACATGACCTCGGAACACAAGAGACCGAAAGTTCGAACATGAGTCATATAGTAGATATGATCAAGATGGAGATGTTCACCATTGAAACCACCTCATCTCACGTGATGATCAGACTTCGGTTGGTGAATTTGGATCATGTAGCACCCGAATGACCAGAGATATGATTAATTGAACTCATTATCATGAACATAGTAAAAGTTTCTTTGCAAAAAATGTTGTACATCACTAGTTCGCACTGTAGCTCCCCTATATTTTGATGTGTTCCTAGAGAAAATTAAGTTGAAAGATAATGGTAGCAATTATGCGGACTGGTTCCATGATATGAGGATTGTCCTCATTGCTGCACATAAGGCTTATGTCCTTGATGCACCGCTCGATGCGCCACCCCCTCTAGCGTCGTATGTGGATGTTATGAACATCTGACAAACACGTTATGATGACTACTTGATAGTTCAGTGCGTCATGCACTACGGCTCAGAATTGAGGCACCTAAGATGTTTTGAATGTCGCAGAGCATATGAGATGTTCCAAGAGCTGAAATTGAGATTTCAGGCTCGTGCCCGTGTTGAGAGGTATGAGACCTCCAACAAGATTATTTGCCTACAAGATGAAGGACAATATCTCAATCGGTGAGCATGTGCTTAGATTGTTTGGGTGCTATAGTCACTTGAATCGAGTGGGAGTTAATCTTCTAGATAAGATCACTAGTAGAAAACAGGGCATCGGTTCGGGCCGGCCAGCCCATTAGTCCTATTTCAGTCATGAACCGGGACTAATGGGAGAAACAGTCCCGGTTCGGGAGCCCAGGGGGCCGGGCGGGCCACGTGGGGCATTGGTCCCGGTTCGTAGGACACCTTTGGTCCCGGTTCTATACACGAACCGGGACCAATGTGCCTCGCTCCTGGCCCACAACCATTGGTCCCGGTTCGTGGCTAGAACCGGGACCAAAGGGGGTAACCGTTCGCCTAGTGCGAGCCCCTTTAGTCCTGGTTGGTGGCTCAAACCGGGACTAAAGGTTCGAACGGTTGGCTTCCCACGACGTTTCGCGCTCCGAGAAAGATTCCACGGCGAGGGCTACAGTAACTTCGCCCATTTCTCTTCTTCTCCTATCTTCTTCTCCTTCATTCTCCTCTCTTCTTCCCCTCCATTCTCCTCTCTTCTTCCCCATATCTTCTACCATGAATCCAATCACTCGCTACGAGGAGGTGCTCGCACATGGCACGACCAATCTCGATGTCGTCTACACGAACGACAGCGCCATGGTGCCGCATTTTCTTCCCCTTTTGCAGAAATGGCTTGAAGTGGCGGATGAGAAAGAATATGTTGCCGTCATCCAGCTATGTTTCAAGAAACATGTGATGATCTTCCAATGGGCAAGTTGAGTTTTGAGGGTTTTCTTTGATCAAGTAATAATTTATAGATTATTATGAAAATTGTATAGGATAGAAATATGTTGCATTTTGAATCGTATTGGAAAGATCAATATTTCTTTTAATTTTGTAGTGAATAACAATTTTCCTTGTTGCAAAACGTGGGAAAACATATATGTCATATAGTTAATTTAGGGTTTCTTCATCAATTCATAGGATATGAAAATTGCATATATATAGGATATAGCAATATATATGTTCTATTTTGAATCCTATGGCAAAGATCAATTTCTCTTAAGTTGTAGTGAAATAATTTTTGATTTTTTTATGATATTAATTACTGTTCACCGGGCTCAAATGAGCCCGGGAGCAAAAACTCTGCGTCTTCCTCTTTTGTTGTAGCAAAATAATTTTCCCATACATAGTTGCATATTATTATTCTGCCAAAATATACTTGTTGCATCAGTATTTAACATTTGTTCCATTTCAATTTGTTGATGTTGCAGTAGTGACAAGCACTGCCCAACACTCATGGACTTCCTACGCAGCGGCATACATTTTGCTAGCGTTGATGTAAGGAATGATAAGCTGAAGATGAGGCACAACTTCGGTATTGAGATACCAGCTGGCTGCCTTATTGATATCCAAGACATATTCAGGCTTCGGTATGAGAGGACTTCGATGGCTTCTATGGCAGTCGCCTTGATCGACGACTATTATGGAGATATGAAGACAAAATTTCCCCCAGCGTAGCACAAAGAGTGGGAGAGGACCCCACTTCAGCCTATGAACATTGAGTATGCAGCAAAAGATGCATACGTTGCATATGAGTTGTCCTGCAAGATTCGAATCGTGAACTATGGGCAGCGTCACCTCGCACCACCACCACCATGGGGCGGATATTCTTCTGATTCAGACTAGATAGTAGTGTTCGCTTGGACGAGTACTTTCTGTAATGGATATCTAAACTATTATATATTACATATCTATCTAGGTATTATATATTTGTAGTGCTTTTCAATTCAGGTTTTTCTTAAATTCCGATTGTGGCCGAGAACAATATGCAACAAAAAAGTGGGTTGTCATCGTTGGCAACAAGCACGCACACACCATGCCAACTTTCAACCTTTTCAGACTTCATTTGAAGTGCTTTTCAATTTCAGGGTCATTTAGCTCAAAAAAATAAGTAAATGCATGAAAAATATCAAATGAAGTCCGAAAGGGTTGAAAATTGATGATGTGGCTTTGAATGGTGCATTTTGAACACACGAAAAGCCTGGAGTTCAAATAAGTTCAAGAAAATGAAATGCCTTTTGTAACCGATGAGTTTTCGTTCGAAACCCCGATATTTCGAAAGAGACTGTCCGTTTTGTACACGAAGTGCATCCAGTCGTAACCCTCTCAACTTTTTAGCACATGCTATGTGGGTGAAATGATGATACCATGCCAACTTTCAACCTTTTCAGAGTTCATTTGTAGTACTTTTCAATTTCAGGGTCATTTAGCTCAAAAAAAATCATCAAATGCATGAAAAATACCAAATCAAGTCAGAAATGGTTGAAAATTGATGATGTGGCTTTGAATGGTGCATTTTGAACACACGAAAAGCTTGGAGTTCAAATAAGTTCAAGAAAATGAAATGCCTTTTGTAACCGATGAGTTTTCGTCCGAAACCCCGATACTTCGAAAGAGACTGTCCGTTTTGTACACGAAGTGCATCCAACTTTTGCCGTAACCATCTCAAATTTTTAGCACATGCTATGTGGATGAAATGATGATACCATGCCAACTTTCAACCTTTTCAGAGTTCATTTGTAGTGCTTTTCAATTTCAGGATCATTTAGCTCAAAAAAATCAGTACATGCATGAAAAATACCAAATGAAGTCAGAAAGGGTTGAAAATTGATTATGTGGCTTAGAATGGTGCATTTTGAACACACAAAAAGCCTGGAGTCCAAATAAGTTCAAGAAAATGAAATGCCTTTTGTAACTAATGAGTTTCCGTCCGAAACTCCGATACTTCGAAAGAGACTGTCTGTTTTGTACGCGAAGTGCATCCTGCTTTTGCGGTAACCCTCCCAACTTTTTCGCACATGTTATGTGGGTGAAATGTTGATACCATGCAAACTTTCAACCTTTTCAGACTTCATTTGAAGTGCTTTTCAATTTCAGGGTCATTTAGCTCAAAAAAAATCAGTAAATGAATGAAAAATATCAAATGAAGTCAGAAAGGGTTGAAAATTGATGATGTGGCGGAATGGTACATTTTGAACACACAAAAATCCTGGAGTTCAAATAAGTTCAAGAAAATGAAATGCCTTTTCTAACCGATGAGTTTCCGTCCGAAACCCTGATACTTCGAAAGAGTCTGTCCGTTTTGTACGCGAAGTGCATCCTGCTTTTGCCGTGACCCTCTCAATTTTTTAGCACATGCTATGTGGGTGAAATGATGATACCATACCAACTTTCAATCTTTTCAGTGTTCACTTGAAGTGCTTTTCAATTTCAGAGTCATTTAGCTAAAAAAAGTAAATGCATTAAAAATATAAAATGAAGTCAGAAAGGGTTGAAAAATTGATGATATGGCTTAGAATGGTACATTTTGAACACACGAAAAGCCCGGAGTTTAAATAAGTTCAACAAAATGAAATGCCTTTTGTAACCGACGAGTTTCTGTCCAAAACCCCGATACTTCGAAAGAGACTGCCCGTTTTGTACACGATACTTCGAAAGAAACTTGATATTATATACAATTCATGAAACTAAAATTATCAAAGCTATTTTTGTTAAAAAAATTAATAGCAAAAAAATATTCATAAAGTATTTTTTGTTAACAACTTTTAATATGCAAAGAAATAACATAAAAAATAGCAAAAGTGAAAATAGATGCGCTTACACTGAAATTCAACCTAAATTTAAAGTGCTAGTTAGGCACCTAACTACCATTTTGAATTTAGGCCGAATTTCAGTATAAACGCATCTATTATCACTATCAGAGGAGCTCAACGTAACAGCCGCGGCGGGCTTATACGCAGGTTCGGGCAACCTTCGCTTGGCGATGTGGGACTAAACTCCCACCACACCGCTGTGCAAGGCCATTGTCCCGGTTGGTGGCCCCAACCGGGACCAATGCCACCCTTTCGTCCCAGTTTGTGCCACCAAACGGGACCAAAGGGCCTGTTTCCCGCCCTTTGGGCTGCTAAAAAAAGGGCTTTGGTCCCGGTTGGTGACACCAACCGGGACAAAAGGTCCCTGTTTCCCGCCCTTTGGGCGGCGGAAAATAGGGCGTTGGTCCCGATTGGTGCAACAAACCGGGACTAAAGGTAGCATTTGTCCCGGTTGGGGCCACCAACCGAGACCAATGCTCCTTCTATATGACAAGCACTTAGCAAAATTCACAGTTTTCATTCCACTTCGCCCTCGTCGCCGCCCCGAGCCCGCCGTCGCCATTCCCGTCCCCGTTGCCTCCCCCGCCGCCCCCGTCGTCGCCCCGTCGCCTCCCCCGCCGCCCTGTTGCCTCCCCTGCCACCCCCGTCGCCTCCCCCGCCGCCCTTGCCGCCCCCGTCACCTCCCCAACCGCCCCCGTCGCCTCACCCGCCTCCCCGTCGCCTCCCCCACCGCCCCCGTCGTCTCCCCCGTCGCCCCCGTCGCCGCCCCTCCTCCGTCGCCTCCCCCGCCGCCCCGTCGCCGCCCCGCCTCGTCGCTACCCTATCGCCGTCGCCGCCCCACCCCCGTCATCGCCCCGGTACCGCCCCTGCTGTGAGCCACCGCCGCCCCCGCTGTGCTACCTTCCCGGGCTCGGAGGTTGGTGAGGAATGCAGGTATCGTCGTCGACCCGGACCTTCTGTGGTGTCGGTCACGCGGGCCACTTTCGGTGCGGAGGGAGCCGACACCCGCGGAGGTGGTACGTCGCCGTGTCAGGGAGGAGGACAAGCACGTCCGTCGCTACATGGCGGCGTTGGACGCCCTGTTTGACAATACCTGGCAGATCCTTTAGGGATCTCACTTGAGTTATGATCCCGTGATGGTTCCTTATCTTTGGGTGTCCACCGCCAGCGACTTAGAGACCGCTAGTGAACCGAGTTCACCGTCCTCCATTTTGGATTCTAGGATATTCGATCTGTATTAGTGATATTATATTCGAGGTCATTATAAATATTAATGTATTAGTGATATTTTGTTGGTATAGTGCGTGTGTGACTTTCGGTCTGTTGTTGCTCCTTGTGTGACTTTCATGTGTGTTCTTGATGGAGGAAGGAATCCCGACTGTTGTCGTGGGGGGCGCTTCCTCTTTCTTCTCTTCCTCGTGATATACTCGTCGATATATTGCACAAGAAGAGAAGAGGGGAGGCGTCCATCATGGACGGTCGAACTATTACTGTGAGAGAGTGTCCACCAACATATATACACCACCGTATCAATGTGAGAGAGTGCACGCCAGCACACCATGAGATATGCGAGTTATTTAAGGAAAGCCTCGACGGACCGAAAGTCACACACGCATTAATTAAGATCCAAAGTATGTCGTAATTGTTGTACTGGATTATTCGGGATGATCTATTAGTGATATTATATTCAAGTTCATTATAAATGTATTTGTGATTTGCAAGTCATTTCAGTATTTTTTCTATGTCATTGCTGGATATATGAAACGGGTTGACTTTAGGTCTGTTTCGGCTCATTGTGTATCTTTCAGTGAGGGAGAGTGTCCACCATATGTATATATACATATATATATATGAAAGAGAGGAAGAATCCCGACTGTTGTCGGCGGGGTCGGTTCTCCTTCGTTCCCCTCTGCTAGACATTTTGGTGTAATGCACTCGGGGACGAATGGAGGAGCCACCATCACCGCTGGTCGCAATATCAGAGGGAGTGCCCACCATATACGTGAGATGAGAGTTTAGGAAGGAAAAACTCGACATACCTAAAGTTAACCCATTGCATATTGAGTAATAGTGATCTGTGTGTTGATCAGTTTTCTCGTAGTTTCCTTTGATCGATTTTAAATGTTTCAACTATGAGCTCGTGCCATAATTCTTGAATCATGAACACAGGAAATGTCGTCGTCATCAGGCGACGATGGGATCCAAGTGTGTGAATTTTGCGGTGAAGATAAAGGTCTTTGTGACAATCCTGGACTGCGAGACGGCAGGTTCTTCACCATGAAGCTTTATGAGGACTTTGATATTTCTACGGTATGCAATGATGACAACTATTTTTTGTAATTATGCATGACTTCTGTTTCTTTCCTTCAACGCGTAATTCCTGTTTTATACAATTTGACTAGTTCGTCCCCTGTCATGCAAGACGGTATTTCCTAGAGAGGCTCGGTTTCGAAGAGCATGAGAGTTTCGAGACGAGGACAACCAACCTAAGGACTAAACATGGTCACACATTTCTTGTGAAAGTAATGAATGCACCTAATAACACAGAAATAGGGTGCTCAAATTGGGAAGCTCTTTGCAAGGCATATGGATTTCAGGAAGATATGGAAATAACCTTCGATCTTCGTCCCGAAGATCATATTGAAGGAAACATCGACATTTGGGTGGATGTCGATATGTTTCCTGTTTTACCTCCATGTGAGTTTGTCAACCATGCATATTTGTCAAGTAATTTGCATTATAATATAAAAATATTAGGTGCTCATGCGTACTAAATTTGTTAATTTTTAATTTAGAGCTTATTTCGTTTCTTCGAGTGAAATATAGAACATAATCGACACGACACACTACACTTATGGATCACATCTAACTTGGGAGGAGAAGGATGATATTATCTACTTTGTTATTAGTGTCATAGCTGGTAGAGACATCTTCCCGTATAATTTGGGAACTGGCCCAAATTATACATTGTACAGGACACTAGTGCATAGGTTGAGGGCGGATGACATTCGCCGAAATATCTTGGTAAGAGTTGCTAATTAAGTACACTAGTACTGTTGCGTAAATGGTATTGATTACATTGCTAACTAGGCTACTATTATGTTCTTCAATAGAAATTGCCAAATGAAGTTGTGCCACTGTTGATGCAACCCGAAGGTAATATGACAATAAAAACCCCTTCCATCCTGAGTTATCTTTTGCATACTCGACTGAGCGCAAACCACCAAGAAGGCTCCAAATTGAAGCATGAGGACAAATAAAGAAGGATCGCAAGCCACAAGTTGGAGACCGTTGGATCTCTTCGCTTCATCATGGAGACATTGGTGTGATTCTTTTTTATGCCATTTTACCTAAGAGGGAGGAGTAGGTCCTATGAGGGAGGACTATGTCATTTTATCTTTTTTGTTTTGTTTTATGAGACTTTAACTTTGTATGCTTAAGATGATGATGAGCTGTTAGATCTTGTGTAATTAATGGTTTTCCGTCATTTGCTTACTAGCTATGGTCGAGTTCTCTATATGTATAGTAGCTAGCGTCGACCAAGCATAGAAAAAGAGAGATCACTTCTCTCTATTAGCTAGCTAACAGAATATGAAACCCCTAAATTAACTCTTCAAAACCCCCTAACCCCCCCTTTCAAAAAACCCCAGCTCTTGCCAGATGTTGACGCATGGATGCCTTTTGGTCCTGGTTGGTGTGACAAACCGGGACTAAAGGTCCTCCTGCCTGGGCTCCCGTAGCAGCCACGTGGAGCGAACCAGGACTAAAGGTTTAGGGCTTTAGTCCCGACCCTTTAGTCCCAGTTCCAGAACCGGGACAAATGGGCCTTTGGAACTGGGACAAATGGGCCGTTTTCTACTAGTGGATAGTGATTGATATAGTTCTCCAAGTCACTGCCACAAAGCTACTAGAGCTTCATGATGAACTATAAATATGCCAGGGATGGAAATGATGATCCTTGAGCTATTCACGATGTTTGACACCGCGAAGGTAGAAATCAAGAAGGAGCAACAAGTGTTCATGGTTAGTAAAACCACTAGTTTCGAGAAGGGCAAGGGAAAAAGGGTAACTTAGTGGATGGCAAGCTAGTTGTCGCTCCAGTGAAGAAACCCGAGGATGACCCCAAACCCGAGACTAAGTGCATCTATAATAAGGGGAACGGTCACTGGAAGCGGAACTGCCCCAGATACTTGGCAGATAAGAAGGCTGGCGACGTCAACAGAAGTGCATTTGATATACATGTTATTGATGTGTACCTTACTAGTACTCCTAGTAGCACCTGGGTATTAGATACCAGGTCCGTTTCTAACATTGGTAACTCGAAGTAAAAGCTACGGAATAAATGGAGACTAGCTAAGGGTGAGGTGACGATGTGTGTTGGAAGTGTTTCCAAGGTTGATGAGATCACCATCGCACGCTCCCTCTACCTTCGGGATTAGTGTTGAACCTTAATAAATGTTATTTGGTGTTTGCGTTGAGCATGAACATGATTACATCGTGTTTATTGCAATACAGTTATTCATTTAAGTCAGAGAATAATAGTTATTCTGTTTACATGAATAAAACCTTCAATGGTCATGCACCCAATGTGAATGGTTTATTGAATCTCGATCGTAGTGATACACATGTTCATAGTATTGATGCCAAAAGATGCAAAGTTAACAATGATAGTACCACATACTTGTGGCAATGCCGCTAAATGTCATATTGGTGTAAAGCGCATGAAAAAACTCCATGATGATTGATCTTTGGACTAACTTGATTTTGAATGGTTGAGACATGCGGACCATGCCTCATGGGCAGGATGACTAAGACCCCGTTTTTGGTATGATGGAGCGGACAAGTGACTTATTGGAAATGAGACATGTTTATTTATGTGGTCCAATTTGTGGTGTAGCATGAGGTGGATATTGTTATTTTCTTACCTTCACTGATGATTGAGTAGATATGGGTATATTTACTTAATGAAACACAAGTCTGAAATGTTTGAAAAGTTCAAGCAAGTTCAGAGTGAAGTTAGAGATCATCGTGACAAGAAGATAAAAATGTCTACAATATGAACGTGGAGGTGAATATCTTAGTTACGAGTTTGGTATACAACTTAAGACAATGTGGAAGTTGTTTCACAACTCACGCTACCAGGAACACCATAATCTGATGGTGTGTCCGAACGTCGTAGTCTTGCTCTATGGGATATGGTGCGTACTATGATGTTTGTGATCGTTTTGCCATTATCATTTTGGGGTTATGCATTAGAGACAACTACATTCACTTTAAATAGGTCACCATCTAAGTCCGTTGAGACGACACCGTATGAATTGTGGTTTGGCAGAAACCTAAGCTGTCATTTCTCAGAGTTTGGGAATGCGACGCTTATGTCCGATAAGCTCGAACCCAAAGGGGAAAGTGCATCTTCATCGGATACCCTAAGGAAACAGTTGGGTATACCTTTTTGTTGGAAATATGTCCTAGAGGCAAGAATAAATTAGTTATTATCATATTTCCTTGTTCATGATAATCGTTTATTATCCATGCTATAATTGTATTGATCGGAGACTTAGATGCATGTGTGGATACATAGACAAAACCATGTCCCTAGTATGCCTCTAATAGACTAGCTTGTTGATCAAAGATGGTTAAGGTTTCCTAGCCATGGACATAAGATGTCATTTCATAACAGGATCACATCATTAGGAGAATGTTGTGATGGACAAGACCCAAACTACAAACGTAGCATATGATCGTGTCAGTTTATTGCTACCGTTTTCTGCATGTCAAGTATGTGTTCCTATGACCATGAGATCATGCAACTCACTGACACCAGAGGAGTGCCTTGTGTGTATCAAACGTCGCAACGTAACTGGGTGACTATAAAGGTACTCTACAGGTATCTCCGACGGTATCTGTTGAGTTGGCATGGATCAAGACTGGGATTTGTTACTTCGTGTGACGGAGAGGTATCTCAGGGCCCATTTGGTAATACAATATCACAACAAGCCTTGCAAGCATTGTGACTAAGTATTAGTCACGGGATCTTGTATTACAGAACGAGTAAAGAGACTTGCTGGTAACGAGGTTGAACTAGGTATGGAGATACGGACGATCGAATCTCGGGCAAGTAACATACCGAAGAACAAAGGGAACATCTTACGGGATTAACTGAATCCTTGACATAGAGGTTCGACCGATAAAGATCTTCGTAGAATATGTAGGAACCAATATGGGCATCCAGGTCCTGCTATTTGTTATTGACGGTAGAGGTGTCTCGGTCATGTCTACATAGTTCTCGAACCCGCAGGGTCTGCACACTTAAGGTTTGGTGACGTTTCGGTAGTATAGAGTTATGTATGGTGGTGACTGAAGGTTGTTCGGAGTCCCGGATGAGATCCCGGACGTCACGAGGACCTCCAGAATGGTCTGGAGGTAAAGATTCATATATAGGAAGTCCTATCTTGGTCGTCGGAAAAGTTTCGGGCTCATCGGTAGTGTACCGGGAGTGGCGATAGTGTACTGGGAGGCCATCGGGAGGGGTATTTCGACCCAAGAGGTTACATGGGCTGTGGGAGAGTAAATACCAGCCCTTTTTGGGCTGGTGGAAGTCCCACACAAGGCCCATGCGGCTGGGAAGAAAAGCCCAAAGGGAAAAAGGTGGAAAAAGGCCAAAAAAGGGAGGAATCCTAGCCCTACTAGGATTGGAGGAGGAGTCCTCCTTTCCTCCCCACTTCGGCCGACCCAAGGAGGCTTGGCCCTTGCGCCAAGTCCTCTCCTCCTCTCTTCCTCTTATATATACTGGAGGCTTGAGGGTTTTTGGACAGATTTTCTGCCACGTGCTGCCCGTTCCTCTAGTGCATAGTTTCTCCTCTAGATCGGTTTTCTCCAGCGCTTAGGCGAAGCCTTGTCGAAATTACTCCACCACCATTGTCGCAACTCCGTCATGCTGTCGGAGAAATCGTCTACCTCTCCGCTCCCCCTTGCTGGATCAAGAAGGCGGAGATCGTCATCGAGCTCTACGTGTGCTGAACGTGGAGGTGCCGTTCGTTCGGCGCTAGATCGGAAGGACCGTGATAAAGATCGCGAGACGGGTCGTGATGAGTTCGCGGGACGGATCGTGATTAGTTCGCGGGACAGATCGTGATTGGATCGCGGGACGGATCGTGATGAGTTTGTGGGACGGATTGTGATTGGATCGCGGGAAGGATCGTGATGAGATCCCGGGACGCTCGGCGATTTGGATCGCGAAGATGTTCGACTACACCAACCGTGTTTCTTAACGCTTCTCGCTTAGCGATCTACAAGGGTATGTAGATCCCCTCTCTCTCTCTCTCTCGTAGATGCTCATCACCATGGATAGATCTTGCGTGTGCGTAGGATTTTTTTTCCCATGCGACGTTTGCCAACAGTGGCATCATGAGCTAGGTCTATGTGTAGATGAGATCTCGAGTAGAACACAAAGAGTTTGTGGGCGTTGATGCTTAGATTGCTTCCTCCCTTGGTCGTGTTTTGGTTCAGCGGTATTGTGAGATGAAGCGGCCTAGACCAACATTACTCGTACGCTTACGAGAGACCAGTTCCCTCAACCGCAACTTGTTGCATAGATGGCTTGCGGGTGCCAGTTTCTCTCACTTTAGTTGGATCGGATTCGACAAAGGCAGTCCTTGAGAAGGTTGAAAAGCAACTAGTGTATCACCGTTGTGGTTTTTGCGTATATGAGAATTGTTCTTACTAGATACCCGTAGCAGCCACGTAAAACATGCAACAACAATTAGAGGATGTCTAACTTGTTTTTGCAGGGTATGTTGTGATGTGATATGGCCAATTACATGATGTGATATATGTGATGTATGAGATGATCAAGTGATGTATAGATTATCACGACTTGCATGTCGATGAGTACGACAATCGGCAGGAGCCATATGGTTGTCTTTTATTATTGTATGACCCGCGTGTCAATCATTAAGCACTATGTAATGCTTTACTTTATCGCTAAATGGTAACAATAGTAGTAGAAGCATGGTCGGCGCGACAACCCCGATGGCGACACGTTGATGGATATCAAGATGATGGAGATCATGGTGTCATGATGGTGACGATGGAGATCATGCCGGTGCTTTCAAGATGGAGATCAAAAGCACAAGTTCATGGCCATATCATGTCACTTATGATTTGCATGTGCTGTTAATCCTTTTATGCACCTTGTTTTGCTTAGGACGACGGTAGCATTATAAGGTGATTCCTCACTTAAATTTCAAGATGAATTGTGTTCTCCCCGAGTGTGCACCGTTGCGAAAGTTCGTCGTGTTGAGACACCACGTGATGATCGGGTGTGATAGACTCTACGTTTACATACAATGGGTGCAAGCCAGTGTTGCACATGCAGAACACTCGGGTTAAACTTGACGAGCCTAGCATGTACAGACATGGCCTCGGAACACAAGAGACTGAAAGGTCGAACATGAGTCATATAGTAGATATGATCAACATGATGATGTTCACCATTGAAACCACCTCAACTCACGTGATGATCGGACTTGAGTTGGTGAATTTGGATCATGTATCACTCGAATGAATGGAGGGATGTCAATTTGAGTGGGAGTTCTTAAGTAATATGATTAATTGAACTCATTATCATGAACATAGTCAGTAGTGTCTTTGCAAACTGTGTTGTAGATTACTAGCTCACGCTGTAGCTCCCTTGAATTTTTATATGTTCCTAAAGAAATAGAGTTGAAAGATGATGGTAGAAATATTGTGGACTGGCTCCGTGATCTGAGGATTTTCTTCATTGCTGCACAGAAGACTTATGTCCTTAATGCACCGCTCGGTGCGCCAACCCCTCTAGCATTGTTTGTAGATGTTGTGAACATCTGACAGGCACGTTCTGATAACTACTTGATTCTTTAGTGCGTCATGCATTACGGCTTGGAATTGAGGCTCCGAAACGTTTTGAACGTCACAAAACATATGAGATGTTCTAAGAGCTAAAATTAGGATCTTAGGCTCATGCTCGTGTTGCGAAATATGAGATCTCCGACAAGATTCTTTGTCTATAATATGAAAGAGAATAGCTCAATCGTTGAGCATGTGCTCAGATTGTCTGGGTGCTACAATCGCTTGAATCGAGTGGGAGTTGATCTTCCAGATAAGATAGTGATTGATATAGTTCTCCAAGTCATTGTCACTAAGCTACTAGAACTTGGTGATGAACTATAAAATGCCAGGGATAGAAATAATGATCCCTGAGCTGTTCGCGATGTTTGACACCGCGAAGGTAGAAATCAAGAAGGAGCGACAAGTGTTGATGGTTAGTCAAACCACTAGTTTCGAGAAGGGCAGGATCAAGGAGGGAAAACTTCATGGATAGCAAGTCAGTTGCTGCTCCAGTGAAGCAACCCAAAGTTGAACCCAAACCCGAGACTAAGTGCTTCGATTATGAGGAGGGCGATCGATGAAGCGGAACAACCCTAGATACTTGGTAGATAAGAAGGCTGGCAACGTCGACAGAAGTATATTTGATATACGTGTTATTTATGTGTACCTTGCTAGTACTCCTAGTAGCACCTGGGTATTGGATACCGGTTCGGTTGCTAAATGTTAGTAACTCGAAGTAAAAGCTACGGAATAAACGGAGCACTAGCTAAGGGTGAGGTGACGATGTGTGTTGGAAATGTTTCCAAGGTTGATGTGATCAACATCGCACGCTCTCTCTACATTCGGGATTAGTGACGAACCTAAATAAATGTTATTTGGTGTTTTCCGTTGAGCATGAACGTGATTAGATCGTGTTTATCGCAACACGGTTATTCATTTAAGTTAAAGAATAATGGTTATTCTGTTTACATGAATAATACCTTCAATGGTCATGCACCTAGTGAGAACGGTTTGTTGAATCTTGATCGTAGTAATACACATGTTCATAACATTGATGCCAAAAGATACAAAGTTAATAATGATAGTACCACATACTTGTGGCACTAGCGCTAAATGTCATATTGGTATAAAGCGCATGAACAAACTCCATGCTGATGGATCTTTGGACTCATTCGATTTCGAATCGGTTGAGACATGCGAACCATGCCTCTTGGGCAAGATGACTAAGGACCCCGTTTTCTGGTTTGATGGAGCGGGCAAGTGATTTATTGGAAATTATACATGTTGATGTATGCAATCCAATGAGTCTTGTAGCATGCGGTGGATATCGTTATTTTCTTACCTTCACTGATGATTTGAGTAGATAATAGTGTATATTTACTTAATGAAACGCAAGTCTGCATCGTTTGAAAAAGTTCAAGAAAATTCAGAGTGAAGTTTAAGATCATCGTGAAAAGAAGATAAAATGTCCGCGATATGATCATGGAGGTGAATATATGAGTTACGAGTTTGGTATACAACTTAAGACAATGTGAAAGTTGTTTCACAACTCACGCCACCTGGAACACCATAGTGTGATGGTGTGTCCGAATGTCATAGTCGTGCTCTATTGGATATGGTACGAATTATGATGTCTCTTATCCTTTTATCACTATCGTTTTGGGGTTATGCATTAGAGACAACTACATTCACTTTAGATAGGGCACCATCTAAATCCGTTGAGATGACACCATGTGAATTATGGTTTGATAGAAACCTAAGCTATCATTTCTTAATGTTTGGGGCTGCAACACTTATGTGAAAAAGGGTTTTCACCTAATGAGCTTGAACCCAAAGCGGACAAATGCATCTTCAAAGAATACCCTAAAGACAGTTGGGTAAACCTTCTATTTCAAATCCAAGCATAAAATGTTTGTTTCTAAAACTGGGTCCTTTCTCGAGAAAGAGTTTCTCTCAAAAGAATTGAGTGGGAGGAAGATATAACTTGATGAGGTTGTTGAACCTTTATTCAACAAGAGAGTAGCGCAGCACAGGAAGATGTTTCTGTGAAGCCTACGTTAGTTGAAGAGGAAGTTAATGATGATGATCATGAAGCTTCGGATCAAGTTACTATCGAACCTCGTAGGTCGACAAGGACGTGTACTTTTCCTGAGTGGTACGACAGCCCTGTCTTAAAGGTCATGTTGTTGGACAATGATGAAGAGCTGTGGAGAAGCGATGATGGGCCCGGATTCCGACAAATGGTTAGAGGCCATGAAATTCGAGGAAAGATCCATGTATGAAAACCAAGTATAGACTTTGGTAGACCTGCTCGTTGGATGGCAGGTCGTTGAGTACAAATGGATGTTTAAAATGAAGACAGACGCTTATGGTAAATGTCACCATTTGTAAAGCTCGACTTGTTGCAAAGAAGTTTACGGCAAGTTCAAGGAGTTGACTGTGATGAGACTTTCTCACTCATAGCGATGCTAAAGTCTGTTGGAATTATGTTAGCAGTTGTTACATTTTTCAATTATGAAATCTGGCAGATGGATGCCAAAACATCGTTTCCTTCCTTAAGGAAAGGTTGTATGAGATACAACCATAAGGTTTTGTCAGTCCTAAGGATGCTAAAAGGTGATCAAGCTTCAGTGATCCTTCTATGGACTGAAGCAAGCATCTCGGATTTGGAATATACACTTTGATAAGGTGATCAAAGTTTCTAATCTATACAAAGTTTATGAGAAACTTGTATTTGCAATAAAGTGAGTGGGAGCACTATAGAGTTTCTGATAAGTATATGTGGATGACGTATTGCTATTCGGAAATGATGTAGAATTTCTGGAAAGCATAAACGGTTGTTTGAAAAGGGTTTCTCAAAGGAAGACCTAGATAAAGCTACCTAATTGTTGAACATCAAGATCTATAGAGATAGATCAAGATGCTATATGAGACTTTGAATGAGTACATACCTTGACAAGATTTTGAAAGAGTTCAAAATCGATCAGTTAGAGAAAGAGTTATCGCCTGATTTGTAAGGTGTGAAGTTGAGTCAGACTCAAAGCTTGACAACGGCAGAAGAAAGAGAAAAGGATGAACGTCGTCCCCTATGCCTTAGCCATAGGCTCTGTATTATGCCATGCTGTGTACCGCACCTGGTGTGTGCCTTGCCATCAGTCAGTCAAGGGGTACAAAAGGAGTGGATCACTGGACAGCGGTCAAGATTATCATTAGCGTCTAAAAGAGTAAGGAGATGTTTCTCGATTATGGAGGTGATGAAGAGTTCATCGTAAAGAGTTACTTCGATGCAAGCTTTAACACCAATCCGGATGACTCGTAGTAGCAATCTGGATACGTATAGTAGAGCAACCATTTGGAATAGTACCAAATGGAGTGTGGTAGCAGTGTTTACGGTTTGACCTAGAGATTTGCAAAGTACACTCGGATTTGAATGTCGCATACCCGTTGACTATAAGACCTCTCTCACATGCAAAGCATGATCGAGCCCCAAAACTCATTGGGTGTTAGATTCATAACAATGCGTATCACATGGTGATGTGAACTAGATTATTGACTCTAGTGCAAGTGGGAGACTGTTGGAAATATGCCCTAGAGGCAATAATAAATTATTTATTATCATATTTCCTTGTTCATGATAATCGTTTATTATCCATGCTATAATTGTATTGATCGGAGACTTAGATGCATGTGTGGATACATAGACAAAATCATGTCCCTAGTATGCCTCTAATAGACTAGCTCGTTGATCAAAGATGGTTAAGGTTTCCTAGCCATGGACATAAGATGTCATTTGATAACGGGATCACATCATTAGGAGAATGGTGTGATGGACAAGACCCAAACTACAAACGTAGCATATGATCGTGTTAGTTCATTGCTACCGTTTTCTGCATGTCAAGTATATGTTCCTATGACCATGAGATCATGCAACTCACTGACACCGGAGGAGTGCCTTGTGTGTATCAAACGTAGCAACGTAACTGGGTGACTATAAAGGTACTCTACAGGTATCTCCGAGGGTGTCTGTTGAGTTGGCATGGATCAAGACTGGGATTTGTTACTCCGTGTGACGGAGAGGTATCTCAGGGCCCACTCGGTAATACAACATCACAACAAGCCTTGTAAGCAATGTGACTAAGTGTTAGTCACGGGATCTTGTATTACGAAACGAGTAAACAGACTTTCCGGTAACAAGGTTGAACTAGGTATGGAGATACCGACGATCGAATCTCGGGCAAGTAACATACCGAAGAACAAAGGGAACATCTTACGGGATTAACTGAATCCTTGACATAGAGGTTCGACCGATAAAGATCTTCATAGAATATGTAGGAACCAATATGGGCATCCAGGTCCCGCTATTGGTTATTGACTGGAGAGGTGTCTCGGTCATGTCTACATAGTTCTCGAACCCGCAGGGTCTGCACACATAAGGTTTGGTGACGTTTCGGTAGTATAGAGTTATGTATGGTGGTAACCTAAGGTTGTTCGGAGTCCCGGATGAGATCCCGGACATCACGAGGAGCTCCGGAATGGTCCAGAGGTAAAGATTCATATATAGGAAGTCCTATTTTGGTCGCCGGAAAAGTTTCGGGCTCATCGGTAGTGTACCGGGAGTGCCGGTAGTGTACCGGGAGGCCATCGGGAGGGGTATTTCGACCCAAGAGGCTACATGGGCTGTCGGAGAGTAAATACCAGCCCTTTGTGGGCTGGTGGAAGTCCCACACAAGGCCCATGCGACTGGGAAGAAAAGCCCAAAGGGAAAAAAGTGGAAAAGGCCAAAAAAGGGAGGAATCCTAGTCTTACTAGGATTGGAGGAGGAGTCCTCCTCTCCTCCCCACTTCGGCCAACCCAAGGAGGCTTGGCCCTTGCGCCAAGTCCTCTTCTCCTCTCTTCCTCTTATATATACTGGAGGCTTTAGGGTTTTTGGACAGATTTTCTGCCACGTGTTGCCCGTTCCTCCATTGCATAGTTTCTCCTCTAGATCGGTTTTCTCCAGCGCTTAGGCGAAGCCCTGCCAGAATTACTCCACCACCATCGCCACAACGCTGTCACGCTGCTGGAGAACTCGTCTACCTCTCCGCTCCCCCTTGCTGGATCAAGAAGGCGGAGATCGTCATCGAGCTGTACGTGTGCTGAATGCGGAGATGCCGTCCGTTCGGCGCTAGATCGGAAGGACCGTGATCAAGATCGCGAGATGGATCATGATGAGTTTGCGGGACGGATCGTGATGAGTTCGTGGGACGGATCGTGATTGGATCGCGAGACGGATCGTGATGAGTTCGCGGGATGGATCGTGATTGGATCGCGGGATGGATTGTGATGAGATCGCGAGACGCTCGGCGATTTGGATCGCGAAGATGTTCGACTACACCAACCGCATTTCTTAATGCTTCCCGCTTAGAGATCTACAAGGGTATGTAGATCCACTCTCCCTCTCGTAGATGCTCATCACCATGGATAGATCTTGCGTGTGCGTAGGAATTTTTTTGTTTCCCATGTGACGTTCCCCAACACTTTTATCTCAGATCCGAGGGCAAAGTGTTTGTTTCTTAAAACAGATCCTTTCTTGAGAAAGATTTTCTCTCAAAAGAATTGAGTGGGAGGAAAGTAGAACTTGATGAGGTTGTTGAACCATCACTTCAGTTGGAGAGTAGCACGACGCAGAAAGGTGTTTCTTCGGCACCTACACCAAGTGAAGAGGAAGCAAATGATGATGATCATGAAGCATCGGATCAAGTTACTACTGAACCTCGTAGGTCGACAAGGACAGATACTTCCCCGAGCGATATGGTGATCCTGTCTTGGAGGTCATGTTGTCAGACAACAATGAACCTACGAGCTATGAAGAAGCGATGGTGGGCCCAGATTCCAACAAATGGCTAGGAGCCATGAAATCCGAGGAAGGATCCATGTATGAAAACCAAGTATGGACTTTGGTAGACTTTCCCATTGAACGGCAGGCCGTTGAGTACAAATGGACCTTTAAGAAGAAGACAGACGCTGATGGTAAATGTCACCATTTATAAAGCTCGACTTGTCGCAAAAAAGTTTCCGACAACTTCAAAGAGTTAACAAGGATGAGACTTTCTCACCCTTAGTGATGCTAAAATCTGTTGGAATTGTGTTAGAAATTGCTGCATTTTTCGATTATGAAATGTGGCAGATGGATGTCAAAACATCGTTTGCTTAATGGTCCTTGAGAAAAGGTTGTATGTGATACAACCAGAAGGTTTTGTCAGTCCTAAGAATGCTAAAAGGTGTGCGAGCTCTAGCAATCCCTCTATGGGCTGGAACAAGCATCTCGGAGTTGGAATACACGCTTTTATGAGGTGATCAAAGTTTTGTGTTTATACAAAGTATATGAGAAACTTGTATTTATAAGAAATTGAGTGGGAGCACTATAGAATTTTTGAAAAGTATATGTGGTTAACATATTGTTGATCGGAAATAGTATAGAATTTCTGGAATGCATAAAGGGTTGTTTGAAAGGAGTTTTTCAAAGGAAGACCTAGAGAAAGCTACTTGAATATTGGGCATCAAGATCTATAGAGATAGATCAAGACGCTTGATAAGATTTTTCAATGAGTACATACCTTGACAAGATTTTGAAAGAGTTCAAAATGGATCAGTCAAAGGAAGATTCTTTCCTGATTTGTAAGGTATGGAGTTGAGTGAGACTCAAAGCTCGACCATGGCAGAAGAAAGAGAAAGGACAAACATCGTCCCCTATGCCTTAGCTGTAGACTCTATATAGTATGTCATGTTGTGTACCCCACCTGGTGTGTGCCTTGCTATGAGTCTGTCAAGGGGTATAAGAGTGATCCAGGAGTGGATCACTTGACAACATTCAAAATTATCCTTAGTAACCAGAGGACAAAGGAAATGTTTCTCGATTATGTAGGTGATAAAGAGTTTGTCATAAAGGGTTACGTCGATGCAAGCTTTGACACCAATCTGGATGACTCTCAGTAGCAATCCAGATATGTATAGTGGAGCAGCCATTTGGAATAGCTCCAAGTGGAGCGTGGTAGCAAAATCTACATTGTGACATAGAGATTTGCAAAGTACACATGGATCTGAATGTCGCAGACCCATTGACTAAACCTCTTCCACGAGCTAAATAGGATCAGCCCCAGAACTGTATGGGTGTTAGATTCATTACAATGTAAATCACATGGTGATGTGAACTAGATTATTGACTCTAGTGGAAGTGGGAGACTGTTGGAAATATGCCCTAGAGACAATAATAAAATGGTTATTATTATATTTCCTTGTTCATGGTAATCGTTTATTATGCATGCTATAATTGTATTGATTCGAAACGCAAATACATGTGTAGGTAAATACACAACATTGTGTCCCTAGTATGCCTCCAGTAGACTAGCTCGTTCATAAAAGATGGTCAAGGTTTCCTAACCATAGACATGAGATGTTATTTGATAAAAGGATCACATCATTAGGAGAATGATGTGATGGACAAGACCCAAACTATGACCATAGCATATGATCATGTCAGTTTATTGCTATAGTTTTCTGCGTGTGAAGTATCTGTTCCTATGACCATGAGATCATGCAACTCACTAACACTGGAAGAATACCTTGTGTGTATCAAACGTCGCAACATAACTGGATGACTATAAAGATGCTCTACAAGTATCTCCGAGGGTGTCTGTTGAGTGGGCATGGATCAAGACTGGGATTTGTTACTCCGTGTGACGGAGAGGTATCTCAAGGAACACTCGGTAATACAACATCACAATAAGCCTTGCAAGCAAAGTGACTAAATAGTTAGCCATGGGATCTTGTATTATGGAACGAGTAAAGATACTTGCCGCTAACGAGATTGAATTAGGTATAGAGATACCAACGATCGAATCTCGGACAAGTAACATACCGAAGAACAAAGGGAACAACATACGTGATTAAATGAATCCTTGTCATAGATGTTCAACCGATAAAGATCTTCATAGAATATGTAGGAACCAATATGGCATGCAGGTCCAGCTATTGGTTATAGACCGTAGAGGTGTCTCGTTCATGTCTACATAGTTCTCGAACCCGCAGGGTCTGCACACTTAACGTTCGTAGATGTTTCAGTAGTATTGAGTTACGTATGTTGGTTACCGAAGGTTATTCGGAGTCCCAGATGAGATCCCGGACGTCACGAGGAGCTTCGAAATGGTCCGAAGGTAAAGATTGGTATATAGGAAGGTTGTTTTTTGGCTCCGGAAAAGTTTCAGACACTTCCGATTATGTACCGGGAGTGACGAATGGGTTCCGGTGGTCAACCAAGTGGGGCCCACCCACCTTACGGGCCACATGAGCCTAGGAGGTGGCGCACCAGCCCCTCGTGGACTAGGCAGCCATCCCCTAGGGGGCCTTGAGCGAGGGCGTGGGAGAGGGGCCAAGTGGGAGGAGTCCTACTAGGAGTCCACCTCCCTTGTGGGAGGTGGACTACTCCCCTAGTTCGGCCGGAGCCCTCCTTGTTGGAGCGGCTAGGGCTGCCTCCCACCCTCCCCGTCCTCCTATATATAGTTGAGGTTTGAGGGCAGCCCAACACAGAAAAAGCCACGTGCTGCCCTCCTCCCTCTAGATCAGTTCCTCCTCTAGATTAGTTCGGCAGAGCTCGGCGAAGCCCTACCGGATTAGTTCACCACCGCCGCCACCACTCTGTTGTGCTGTCAGAGAACTCATCTACCTCATCGCCCCCTCTTGATGGATCAACAAGGCGGAGATCGTCATCGGGCTGTACGTGTGCTGAATGCGGAGGTGCCGTCCGTTCGACGCTAGATCGGGACGGATCGTGATCGGATCGCGGGACGGCTAGCGATTTGGATCGCGAAGACGTTCGACTACATGAATCACGTTTCTTAACGCTTCCCACTTAGCGATCTACAAGGGTATGTAGATCCACTCTCCATCTCGTAGATGCTCATCACCATGAATAGATCTTGTGTGTGCGTAGGAATTTTTTTGTTTCCCATGCAACGTTCCCCAACAATTTTCGGATGTATACATATCACATTTCTCTATTGTGTCCTTTTCTAAGTATGAATGGTAATAATAATATAAAAACTATAACATTCATAACCAATTCTACATCTATTGATTCTTTTATGATCGAGCTGTATGGATCCATGTGCCCACATACATCGAGCTTGTTTATGAGCTTTTGAGATTAATAGAAACAAGTCACCATTTGATTTTGACAACAAGAAACACTTACTTGGCATTCTGACATGTTGATACTTGCAAGAAGAGCTTCAATCTTCAAACAAGTAAAAAAACAGAAATAGAAAGAAAGAACGAAACCAGTAGTATTAAGGCCTCCATGCTTAATTTTAGAAGGAGTTCACTAGTAACCGAGTGAACATTTGCTATGGAGTTATTATGATTTTTTTTTGTGTGTGTGTGTGTGTGGGGGGGGGGGGGGGGGGAGGGGGATTCAAGGAATGCATATGCCATCAATTGAGAAAATCATACTTCATGACTAACTATTATGATCATTATTCATGACTTCTCCCCTATTGGTTGTTCAAAAAATAGATATTTGCATTTGGTTACACACTTAAATCAGGTGGGGAAATCCACCCCCTCCCTCTCCACGGGTGATTGTTCAAAAGAAGATCTATTTGCATTTAGTTACACACGTAAATCAGGACTTGGTCCTTTCATGTATGTCATGTTGTCAAATTAATATGTTGAAATAATTTTATATTTTTCACAAAAGAAAAAGGAGATCATGTTTATGTGCGGGATCATAGTTCTTAGCTATAATTCAAAACATGTATTTCTCTCCATCCCTTTTTAGTCCGACATCCTATATGTCGAGCGTGTGCTCTGTTTTTACCCTCTTTCGTTTAATCAAGCTTTATTTGGCCCTTGGGATGCTTAGGTATGTGGCAAGACGGTTGGAGTTGACTAGGTCATGTGGCAACTACGGTGGTATAACCAGGTTCTCGCTAAGTAGTATCACTCTAACCCAAGATGTCACAATCATGGTTCATGGTGCTTCAAATTCCAAATTTGATACCAGATATATGAAACAACTTTTACTGCATTTATCTTTGTATGTTTTAATCGAGGTTCATGATGGTGTTCTATGAAGGTTTTATTTTCCACAATCGAGGAATCAATTAGTAAGTTGGTTTCAAATAAGTTTTATATGGTTTTGTGCTGCTTCCTTTTCAAGAGTTTCATAGGTGTTACAGTGAGTTTCAGGAAGTCTATAAGAAGTTTGGGACAAGTGGACAGATTTTTAAATGGATCCCCCCTTTTCCCTTTGTTTTAATGAAGTTTCAGGGAAGTTCGAAATATTTCAACTCAATTCAATAGAAGATATACTATTGAATTTAGCTGACATAAGGCAACATTAATTTACCTCTCAACCCGCAAACAGAATTAACGCAGTTCCCTCCAACGATGAATATACTTGGAACACTGCTCTGATGGTTCTTCAATTATCTTATTTCTATTCTTTTATCTTTCTTTTGTCCGAAATTGTTGCCATCATGACTTGATTACATATCAACATCACGGCCTACATCCTTGTCTGCTCCCATGTCCTTTTACCATTTTACATAGAATTAATTGGTTGAATATGATCTTTTCTAAATATTTAGCTACGTATTTAGGCTCCCATGTCCTTACAGTGAAAGATTTACAACCACACACTAATATTTAGCTACGTATACGTAGCTAAACTTGAACACACCAAGCCAATCCTTACAGTGAAAGAACACACCAAGCCTACCTACGTAGCTAAATAAATTTGTGAGCCATGGCTTCCAGCTCCAGCTGTAGGGTCTGGCATTGCTTGCTTGCCCTCTTCCTCCTCTCCTCTGCCGCGTATGGGCAGTTGCCGCCGTCATTCTACGCTAAGAGCTGCCCGACGCTGCAGCTCATCGTGCGCGTCACCATGATCAAGGCGCTCCTTGCTGAGCACCGAATGGGCGCCCCCTCCTCAGGCTCCATTTCCACGACTGCTTTGTCCAAGTAACTAAATTAGATGAAATCTTAAGCAAAGATTTTTTTTTAATTCGTGCAAAGATATCTATGTCGATTTATTTACAATCATATAGCACAATCATATAAGATATTCGTGCAAAGAGTACTATAGTATTAATTTGTGCTAGTACAAGCTTAATTCGGCCTTGATTAATGGTGAGATTACGTTACATGTATATGTAGGACTGTGATGGATCCATTCTCTTGGATGATGTGGGTAGCTTCGTGGGCGAGAAGACCGCCTTTCCGAATGTGGATTCGGTGCGGGGCTGCGAAGTGATCGACGAGATCAAGAAGAACGTGGAGCTGCTCTGCCCTGGCATCGTCTCCTGCGCAGACATCGCCGCCATCGCAGCATGGGACGGCACTTTCCTGGTACGTACAATACAATCAATGGACAGGTTAAAAGTCAAAATTTTGCATATTTCAGTGGTGTCCAAAATATTTTTAACCCCAAAATTTCAAGGTAGAACCAAATTGATTTCAAAATAAATTGAAATTACTTTAGAGTTCATTAAAATTAAAAGAATTTTGAAATCTCAAAATCCAAAATAATTTCTAAAATATGCGAAATTTCCAAATTTTGCATATTCCAATGAGGTCCGAAATTAATTTGTTTCTGAAATAAAGAAAATCCGTACATCGCACTTCTGTTGTTGCTGACAACGCTTGGATCGATCGGTACACACATCGTTCCTGCAGCTAGGCGGGCCCAGCTGGTTGGTGCCGCTTGGCCGGCGGAACTCGACGACGGCCAGCCCCAATGAGGCGAACAGCGACCTCCCGGCACCCAGCTTAAGCCTGGACATGCTCATCGAGACGTTCAACAAGAAGTAGCTGAGCCCGTGAGATCTCACGGCGTTATCCGGCGCGCACACCATCGGCTTCTCGCAGTGCCTCAACTTCCGTGACCACATCTACAACGGCACAAACATTGACCCGGCGTTCGCCACGCTGCGCAAGCGCACTTGCCCCGCCCAAGCCCCCAACGGTGACAAGAACATGGCACCGTTCCACGTGCAAACGCAACTCCTCTTCGACAATGCCTACTATGGCAACCTGGTCGCCAAGCGCGGCCACTAGTACTAAAGGGGCTTCGCGTGGCAGTTTTTTAGAACGGGATCTTTAATATCGGTTGGTGTTATCAACCTAAAATAAAGGCTTTTAGTCTCGGTTGGTGGGACTAAAGGTATTTTTTTTCAATAATTTTTTTCGAATTTTTTAATTAGTTTTTTCTGATTTTCAAACTTTTGAATTATTTGACAATTTAATCTCTAATCATCCCTCCTCATTTCTCTTGAATTATTTAACAATTTAATCTCTAATCAACCATCATTCCAAATCATTTAACTTCCCGACCGCCACCCATCCTCTCAGTGCTTCAACCCTAACAGACTTAACTTTCGAGTTCTATCATCCCTAGTTTTCAAGTCTGCACTTGTTTTTCTCTTGACAATAGTAAACTATTAATCCTATTAACCCTTAGGTCTTGACGTAACATGATTTAATTTTTTGAATTCCAAACAATTATTAAAATAAACAAAAGTGACTAACAAACAACAATGATTAATTTAAAAATTACAAAAAACTTCATAAAAGCTAAAATTTTCAAAAACAAATCTCTAAAATTCTAAAAAAACAAAAAAACGAAAAAAACAAAATAATAAAAAGTTCAAAATAAAATAAGTAATAATGATATTGAATTTCAATGAAAATAAAATAATTAATGATATTATTTTATTCATTTTTTGCAATTTATTCATTTAATATGGCATAATTAATATCTTTAAATCTGTAAATCGAAATTCAACAAATAATATATCCATTATTATCAATAAAACGTGAGAAATCCAAATATGACATCATTTATTTAGAAAAAATCATAACACTTGTATTTCGACATCGTATGCAAAAATATAGCCGTTTTACTTTTTCATAACGCTTTTTTTTAATCTGGTTTTAACTCCAGACTTTTTATGCATTTAACATGCACCATCCAAAGCCACATCATCAATTTTCAACCCTTTCCCACTTCATTCGCTATTTTTTTTATATTTATTAATTTTTGAGCTAAATGACCCTGAAATTGAAAAGTACTACAAATGAACTCTGACAACGTTGAAACTTGTCATGGTATAATCATTTCACCCACATAGCATGTGCTGAAAAGTTGAAAGGGTTACGGTAAAAACTAGATGCACTTCTAGTACAAACTGAACAATCCCTTTCGAAGTATCAGGGTTTTGGACAAAAACGCATGTGTTACAAAGACATTTCATTTTTTAGAACTTATTTAAACTCCAAAGTTTTTGTGCCTTCAACCTGCACCATTCAAACCTACATCATCAATTTTCAACCATTTCCCACTTAATTCGCTATTTTTCATATATTTATTAATTTTTTGAGCTAAATGACCCTGAAATTGAAAAGCACTACAAATGAACTCTGAAAAGGTTGAAACTTGGCATCTGTTACAAAGGCATTTCATTTTTGTAAACTTATTTCAACTCCATACTTTTTGTGCATTCAACATGCACCATCTTACATGTGCCTAGGAGCAAAAACAATTAAATTAAAAACTATTTTTAAACTCAAGTTATTCACAATCTAGGGATTGAAGCAAATTTGAACAAATTCAAATTTAAACCATTCAAATTTGAAAAATAATTGCACAAACACAATCTAGACAAAATTTTTAATCTAATGCAAAAAGAATCACTCAAAACATCAAATATCCTAAAAGATATAAGCAATTAAAACAGAAACTAAAAATAGAAAACAAATAGAAAAAAAACTTTCAAAACCCTTTAGTCCCGGTTGGCCTTTAGTCCCGGTTGGAGACAGCAACCGGGACTAAAGCCCCAACCCCTTTAGTCTCGGTTCCTGTCTCCAAGCGGGACTAAAGGACCTTTAGTCCCAATTGGAGACACGAACCGGGACTAAAGGGTATCGGCCCCTTTAGTCCCGGTTGGTGTCTCAAACCGGGACAAAAGGTCCCATTTGAACAGGGATTGATGCCCAACCGGCACCCTAGTCGATCGAACCGGTACTAATGCTCACATTAATTCCGGTTTGTAATGCAACTGGGACTAATCACTAGTATGAAACCCCCCATTTGTCCCGGTTCTAGAGGCCCATTAGTCCTGATTCTTGAACCGGGACTAAAGGGTCCGGACTAAAGCCCTAAACCTTTAGTCTCGGTTCGCTTACGAACTGGGACAGAAGGGGCTCCACGTGGCCTTTGCGGGGAGCCTAGGCAGGAGGACCTTTAGTCCCGGTTGGTAACACCAACCGGGACCAAAAGTTGCTGGGATTTTTTTTCTTTTTTTGAAAGGGGGTGTTTAGGGGTTTTTGAAGGGTTAATTTACGGGTTTCATATTGTGTTAGCTAGCTAATTAATATAGAGAAGTGTCCTCTCTTTCTCCGTGCTTGGTCGACGCTGCTATCTACTATACATATAGAGAAAACTCGATGCTGGCTAATAAGCATATGAAGGAAACCATTAATTACAGAAGATCTAACAACTCAGCATCGTCATCTTAATCATACAAAGTTAAAGTCTCATAAAACAAAAAAAGATAAAATGACATAGTCCTCCCTCATAGAAGTACTCCTCCCTCCTAGGTAAAATGGCATAAAAAATAATAACACCTAGGTCTCCATGATGAAGCAAAGAGATCCAATGGTCTCCAACTTGTGGCTTGCGAGCCTTCTGTATTTGTCCCCAAGCTTCAATTTGGAGCCTTCTTGGTGGTTTGCGCTCAGACGAGTATGCAAAAGATAACGATGGAAGGGGCTTTTTATTGTCATATTACCTTCGAGTTGCATCAACGGTGACACAACTTCATTTGGCAATTTCTGTTGAAGAACATAATAGTAGTCTAGTTAGCAATGTAATCAATACCATTTACGCAACAGTACTAGTGTACTTAATTAGCAACTCTTACCAAGATATTTTGGCGAATGTCATCTGCCCTCAACCTATGCACTAGTGTCCTGTATAATGTATAATTTGGGTCGGTTCCCAAATTATACGGGAAGATGTCTCTACCAGCTATGATACCAATAACAAAGTAGATAAGATCATCCTTCTCCTCCCAAGTTAGATGTGATCCATAAGTGTAGTGCGCCGTGTCGATTATGTTTTGTATTTCACTCGAAGAAACGAAATAAGCTGTAAATTAAAAATTAACAAATTTAGTACGAATGAACACCAAATATTTATGTATATATAATACAAATTACTTGACAAATATGCACTGTTGACAAACTCATATGGAGGTAAAACAGAAAGCATATCGACATCCACCCAAATGTCGATGTTTCCTTCAATATGATCTTCGGGACAAAGATCGAAGGTTATTTCCATATCCTCCTGAAATCCATGTGCCTTGCAAAGAGTTTCCCAATTTGAGCATCCTAATTCCGTGTTATTAAGTGCATTCATTACCTTCACAAGAAATGTGTCACCATGTTTAGTCCTCAGGTTCTCTGTCCTCGTCTCGAAACTCTCGTGCTTTTCGGAACCGAGCCTCTCCAAGAAATACCGTCCTGCATGACACGGGACGAACTAGTCGAATTGTATAAAACAGAAATTATGTGTTGAAGAAAAGAAACAGAAGTCATGCTTAATTACGAAAAAACAGTTATCATCGTTGCATACCCTAGAAATATCAAAGTCCTCGTAAAGCTTCATGGTGAAGAACCTGCCGTCTCGGAGCCCAGGCAGGTCACAAAGACCCTTATCTTCATCGCACAATTCACACGCTTGGATCCTATCGTCGTCTGATGACGACGACATTTCCTGTGTTCATAATTCAAGAATTATGGCACACTTTGGATCCTAATGCGTGTGTGACTTTTGGTCCGTTGAGGCTTTCCTTAAATAACTCTCATATCTCATGTGGTGTTTGTGCGCTCTCTCTCACACTAATATGGTGGTGTATATATGTTGATGGACACTCTCTCATAGTAATAGTTCGACCGCCGGTGATGGATGCCCCCCTCTTCTCTTCTTGCGCATTATACCGACGAGTATATCGCAAAGAAGAGAAAAAAGAGGAGGCGCCCCCACCGACAACAGTCGGGATTCCTCCATCAAGAACACACATGAAAGTCACACAAGGAGCAACCATAGACCGAAAGTCACACACGCATTATACCTATAAAATATCACTAATACATTTATAATGAACTCAAATATAACATCACTAATATATCATCTTGAATAATCTAGTTATTAATGCATCATCAAGTATTAACTAATACATTTCGAATATTATCATATAAGATCTAATATTTCCTTCGATCAATTTTAAATATTTAAAATCAATCGAAGGAAACTACCAGGAAACTAATCAACACACACATCACTATTACTCAATATGCAACGGGTTGACGTTAGGTCTGTCGAGTCTTTCCTTCGTAAACTCTCATCTCGCGTATATGGTGGGCACTCCCTCTGATATTGCGACCGTCGGTGATGGTGGCTTCTCCATTCGTCCCCGAGTGCATTACACTAGAATGTCTAGCACACGGGAACGAAGGAGAAGCGATCCCCACGACAACAGTCGGGATTCTTCCTCTCTCATATATATATATATATCTGTGTGTGTGTATGTATATATGGTGGACACACTCCCTCACTGAAAGACACACAAGGAGCCGAAACAGACGTAAAGTCAACCCGTTCCATATATCGATAAATGACATAGCAAAAATTCCATATGTTATGCCGGAATGACTAGCAAATCACAAGCACTCGATATTAACTAATGTATCATCCCGAGGAATCCAGTTAATGCATCATCAAATATTAACTAATACATCTCGAATATTATCATATAAGATCACTAATACAGATCGAATATCCTAGAATCCAAAGCAGAGGACGGTGAACTAGGTTCACTAGCGATCTTTGAGTCGCCGGCGGTGGACACCCAAAGATAAGGAACCATCACGGGATCATAACTCGGGTGAGATACCTGAAGAATCTGCCAGGTATTGTTGAACCTGGCGTCCAACGCCGCCATGTAACGACGGACGTGCTCGTCCTCCTCCCTGACATGGCGATGTACCACCTCCGCGGAGGCCCGCTCTCTTCGCACCGAAAGTGGCCCACGTGACCGCCACCACAGAAGCTCCGGGTCGACGACGAGACCTGGATTCCTCACCAACCTCCGAGCCCAGGAAGGTAGCACCTCCCAGTGCCAGCCCGACGGAGCCCAGTCCCGGACATGGCGCCTATCAAGCAGGCTGTCGCGGACTACTTGACGACGAGGATGCGGGCCGGCCATTATCGATGTCGAGACAAATTCCTATGAGAACGTTTTCTTATGGTTTAATCACTAATTTTTCATAAAACCAAGATTTTTTCTGTAGTCTAACATACACATGCTAATTTTTCCTAAGGCTCCTAATAATTAAATAAAACATAAAACAACTAAAATATAAACATTCATCATATAAAAAATCAACATATATTAAAAAAATCCACAGAGCAGGGGTGGCGACGGGGCCGAGGCGGCGATGGAGAGGCGACTGGGACGGAGCGGCGACGGGGGCGGCGGCGGGGGAGGGGCGAAGAAGGGGGCGACGGGGGCAGCGACGGGGGCGACGGGTGAGGGGCGGTGACGGGGGCGGCGGGGGCGACGAGGGAGGCAACGAGGGCGGCAGGGGCGGCGACGGGGGTGACGGAGGAGGCGACGAGGACGGGGAGGGCGATGAAACCTATGAAATTTGCTAAGTGCTCCTTATATAGAAAAGGCATTGGTCTCGGTTCGTGGCACCAACCGGGACCAATGCCCACCTTTAGTCCCGGTTGGTGCCGCCAACCGGGACCAATGGTCCCTTTTCGTCATCAGCCCAAAGGGCGGGAAATAGGGACCTTTGGTCCCGGTTGGTGTCACCAACCGGAACTAAAGGTGGTTAACCGGCACCAATGGCCTTGCACACCAGTGTGGTGGAAGTTTAGTCCCACCTCGCCAAGCGAAGGTTGCCCGAACATGTTTATAAGCCCCGCCGGGGCTGCTACATTGAGCTCCACTCAAAGTAAAAATAGACGCCCTTATGCGGAAAATTTGACCGAAGTTCAAAATGCTAGTATGTGCTAATATGCACTTACTAGCACTTTGAATTTAGGTTGAATTTCCCTATAAGCGCAACTATTTTCACTTTTTTTGCATATTACAAGTTCTTAACAAAAAATAATTTATGAATATTCTTTTTTCTATTGAAGTTTTTAATAATAAGTTGAGAGGGTTACGGCAAAAATTGGATGCACTTCGTGTATAAAATGGAGAATCTCTTTTGAAGTATCAGGGTTTCACACGAAAACACGTATGTTACATAAGGATTTCAATTTTTTAAACATATTTGAACTCAAGAATTTTTTTTGCATTTAATATGCACCATTCAAAGCCACATCGTCCCTTTTCAACCATTTTCTGACTGCATTTGCTATTTTTCATGCATTTCATCATTTATTTTGAGCTAAAATGACACTAAATTGAAAAGCACTTCAAATGAACTCTGAAAAGGTTGAAAGTTGGCATGGTATCATCATTTCACCCACATAGCATGTGTTAAAATGTTGAGAGGGTTACGGTAAAAACTGGATGCGTTTCATGTACAAAATGGACAATCTCTTTCGAAGTATCATGGTTTCAGACGAAAACTCATCTCTTACAAAGGGATTTCATTTTTTTTGAACTTATTTGAACTCCATATTTTTTGTGTGTTCAAAATGCACCATTCAAAGCCACATCATCAATTTTTAACACTTTCTGACTACATTTGGTATTTTTCATGCACTTACTATTTTTTAGCTAAATAACCCTGAAATTGAAAAGTACTTCAAATGAACTCTGAAAAGTTTGAAAGTTGGCATGGTATCACCATTGCACTCACATAGCATGTTATAAAAAGTTAAGAGGTTTACGGCAAAAATTGGATGTACTTCGTGTACAAAACGGACAATCTCTTTCGAAATATAAGGGTTTCGGACGAAAACTCATGTGTTAGAAAAGGAATTTCATTTCTTCACATGTAACTGCAATGACGTAGTTGTGGGAAGAAAATCTTCACTTTTTCTTCGCTTGTGTCCTTTGCTTATTGCGCTGTAACCATGTATAATCTTCATCGTTTAATAGGGTGCTTGGGTCAGCCTCGACTTTGAAGGGAGGAATTTCATGAAACTTTTCATAATCTTCAGACATGTCTGTCTTGCCCTCCAATCCCACGATATCTTTTTTTCCTGAAAGAACTATGTGGCGCTTTGGCTTGGCGTATGATGTATTCGCTTCCTTATCTTTTCTTTTTCTCGGTTTGGTAGACATGTCCTTCACATAAAAAACCTGCGTCACATCATTGGCTAGGACGAATGGTTTGTTTGTGTACCCAAGATTGTTCAGATCCAATGTTGTCACTCCATACTGTGGATCTTCCTGTACCCCGCCTCTTGACAGATTGACCCATTTGCACTGAAACAAAGGGACCTTCAAATCATGTCCATAGTCAAGTTCCCATATGTCCACTATGTAACCATAATATGTGTCGACCTTTTCCCCTGTTGGTTGCTGCATCAAAACGGACACCATTGTTTTGGTTGGTGCTCTTTTGATCCTGGGCGATCATGTAAAATGTATTCCCATTTATCTCGTACCCATTGTAAGTCATTACAGTCGAAGATGGTCCCCTGGCAATGAGTACAACTCATCAGAAACAGTGTTGTCACGCATGAGACGTGTTTGCAACCAACTGCCGAAATATAAATTTCTTCTTCCACATGGGTGCGCGTCCCTCAGCGTCATTCGGAACAGATAGTCCGCCGGGACCCTTTTCAAAGATTACATGTAAATCATTGACCACAACAAGTATGTGATCACCAGTACGGAGGGCGGGCTTCTTCCTGTCATCTGCCTCACCTTTGAAATGCTTTCCTTTCTTTCGACATTGATGGTTGGTAGAAAGAAATCGACGATGCCCCAGGTATACATTATTCCTGCATTTGTCCAAATATATATTGTCGGTGTCATCTAAACAGTGTGTGCATGCATGGTATCCCTTGTTTGTCTGTCCTGAATGGTTACTGAGAGCAGGCCAATCGTTGATGGTTACAAACAGCAATGCATGTAGGTCAAATTCCTCCCCTTCGTTCTCATCCCACACATGTACACCTCTTCCATTCCATATCTGTAAAAGTTCATCAACTAATGGCCTTAGGTACACATCAATGTCATTGTGGGGTTGCTTAGGGCCTTGGATGAGCACTGGCATCATAATGAACTTCTGCTTCATGCACAACCAAGGAGAAAGGTTATACATACATAGAGTCACATGCCATGTGATATGCTTGATGATCTGATCCCCAAAAAGATTAACACCATCTGCAATTAAACCAAACCTACGTTCCTTGGGTCACCTGTAAAGTCGCTCCACTTTCTCTCGATCTTTCTCCACTGTGACCCGTTAGTGGGTGCTCTCAACTTCCCGTCTTTCTTACGGTCCTCTCTGTGCCATCACATCGACTTGGCATGCTCTTTGTTTCTGAACAGATATTTCAACCATGGTATTATAGGAGCATACCACATCACTTTGGCAGGAACCCTCTTCCTTGGGCGCTCGCCGTTAACATCACCAGGGTCATGTCGTCTGATCATATACCGCAATGCCCCGCATACTGAGCATCCGTTCAAATCTTCGTACGCACCGCGATAGAGGATGCAGTCATTAGGGCATGCATGTATCTTCTGCATCTCCAATCCTAGAGGGCATACAACCTTCTTTGCTGCATAAGTACTGTCGGGCAATTCGTTATCCTTTGGAAGTTTGTTCTTCAATATTTTCAGTAGCTTCTCAAATCCTTTGTCAGGTACACTATTCTCTGCCTTCCACTGCAACAATTCCAGTATGATACCGAGCTTTGTATTGCCATCTTCGCAATTGGGGGCAACCCTTTTTTGTGATCCTCTTGCATGCGATCGAACTTCAACTTCTCCTTTTCACTTTCGCATTGTCTCTTTGCATCAACAATGACCCGGCGGAGATCATCATCGGGCACATCGTCTGGTTCCTCTTGATCTTCATCCTCCCCCATTGCAGCATCACCGTATTCAGGAGGCACATAGTTGTCATCATCCTCTTCTTCTTCGTTGAACCCCTCTTTTTCGTGCTTGGTCCAAATATTATAGTGTGGCATAAAACCCTTCTCAAGCAGGTGGAAGTGAAGGGTTTTAGAGTTGGAGAAAGCCTTCGTATTTTCACAGATAGTACATGGATAATGAATAAAACCATTCTGCTTGTTTGCCTCAGCCGCTTCGAGAAAATTATGCAGACCCTTAATATACTCAGAGGTGCGTCTGTCACCGTACATCCATTGCCAGTTCATCTGCGTGCGTTATATAATAAAGTGTATTAAAAACCATTACAACATATCATGAATACAGAAGTGACCAAATTAATAGAAATTCATCATCACATTAAAGCAAAAGTACAATAATGACCAAAATAAATACAATAATAAAAGTAAGAAAATTACACAAGTATCTATCTAAATCATACAAGTAAAAAAAATTCTTCTAGAAAGAAGATAAGAAGAAAAGGCTAACCACGGTGGTGCCGGTACTGAGATGGGCGCGGGCGATCGACGGCGCTGTGGACGGGGACGGGACAGGACGGACCGTCAAATCTAGACAAATCTTGAGTAAAATTGAGCTTGAACAAGGAACTTCGAGAGGAGAAAGCTTAAATGTGGCTTGGGCATTTCATCAAACACCTCATGTGCATAGAAGGCGAGGTGGAGCACCACAAAGCTCTTCCCTCGCCGGCCAAAAAAATAGAGCAGTATGGAGTGCTCTGCTCGCTAGCAAGGGGGTATATATAGACATCTCATTGGTCCCGGTTCGTGGCTGGAATCGGGATTAAAGGTCCCCTTTTGGTACCGGTTCTACCCACGAACCGGGACCAATGGGTGTGGGCCAGGAGCGAGGCACATTGGTCGGTTCGTGTCAGGAACCGGGACCAAAGGTGTCCGAAGAAACGGGACCAATGCACCACGTGGCCCGACCGGGCCCCTAGCCTCACGAACCGGGACCGTTGCCCCATTGGTCTTGGTTCGTGACTGAACCGGGACTAATGGGTTGCCCCGGCCTGAATCAAAATCGTGTTTTCTACTAGTAAATGTGTAGATCGAGCTGTGACGGAAGTCCTGTTTTATGCTAGTGGGCCTGCTAAACTCCGTCCAGGTTCTCTTCAACGGCGGCTCCCAGCATGCTCTAGTGCGCGAGTACGTCGCCAACCTAGCGCTCTTCGCCTCGGACTTTGTGGCGGCGATGATCAAGATGGGGATCATCAAGCCGCTCACCGGAACCGCCGGACAGATTAGGCGCAGCTGCAGGGTCGTCAACAGATGATCCGTCCGTCCTCTCATCACATATACGTATTACAGGTATACATACATACATATATATATACATACATATATATATACATACATATATATATATATATATATATATATATATATGTATGTATGTATGTATGTATGTGTGTGTGTACAAAAAATGTGTACGTAAAGTTAGGTTGGCTACGTAGCAACCAGCTAGCATGCATGTCAGAATAAGAGCCGTTTGGTTCAGATAATGCATGGGGGCTGGGAACCATAGGTAAGTAGTAACCCTCAAGCTCCAGGGTTGTAAGATACCTGTTTCATCATGTAAGTCGCTTCGATGTATGCATGCAGTCCTATAGTGCAAGCCAAGCATGTATGGCTTTTTATGCAACACTTGAGTGAGATTTGAAAAAAAACTGAGAGAGGAAACAAATATGAAGCGTGTTTTCCGTAGAAATTTAGCTCTCCTTGTGTTTTTCCTATCTTTTTTTTCTTCAACTCCACTCTTTGGTTGAATTCTATTATTAAGAGTGTACTGAAGCAAGCCCCTTTTATGAACCACATACAACTACCAATAGCAGCAAAGGATACCCACTAACAGAAAACATGCCTTTGGGCCGGAGCATTAGTCCCGGTCGGGTTTTGGACAGGGAGTAATGTTACCTTTAGTTCCGGCTCATGAGGCTAGGATTAGTCCCGGTTCATAAAGAAAATCTAGTCCTGGTTGGTGTTAATTAACAACCGGGACTAAAAGGGTGGTGACAAGGTTACGTCAGGCTAGGGCCCCTACGAGGCCCTTTAGTCCCGGTTCGTATGACCAATCGGGATTAGAGATAGACGTTTAGTCCCGATTGGTAATACCAACCGGGACTAAAGGTATCACTATAAATAGTGTCTTCGTCCAGGCCGAGCCCAAGCTCTCTATTTTCTCTTTTCTCTCCTCTGTTCTCTTCCTTTGCTTGAGCTCATCCTCCATTTTTGCCTAGATTTCTCAAGATTTGAGGCAACCCATCAATCCAAGTTTTCACAAAGGTTAGCAACTTTGTCCTTTCATCTTTCATTGCTAGATTAGCTCATGCAATGCTCTATAATTATAGTGATTTATGGATTTAGTTTGGGAGTCACTATAGTAGAAAACATGGCTTCGGTTGAGGCCAGGATAAGGGCATTAATCTCGGTTCACTTACGAACCGAGACCAAAGGGTGCATCAATCCCGGTTCATGAGGCTTGGGCTTTTGTTCCGGTTCGCTAGAGGCCTTTAGTCCCGGTTTGAGCCACGAACCGGGACTAAAGGGGTGGTGGCAACCGTTCGCCTGGTGGGAGCCCCTTTAGTCCCGGTTCGTGGCTAAAACTGGGACTAAAGGCCCAAACCGTCGCATCCCACGGCGGCTCCCGCGATGAAAACACGATAATGCTACAGTACCACGACTGCTATAGTAACTGCGGCCATTCCCTGTTTGTCTCCCTCTCTCCTCTCTTCTTCCCCCATATCTTCCACCATGGATCATCCAATCACTTGCTATGGGAAGGTGCTCGCACATGGCACTACCAAACTCAATGTCGTCTACACGGACAATAACGCCAAGGTACCGTGTTTTCTTTCCGATTACGAGGGATGGCTTGAAGAGGCGGAGGAAGAAAACATGTTCATGGGGCTTGATCTCGAGTAAACGACCAATCAAAAAGATGTTGTCATCATCCACCTTTGTTTCAAGAGAAATGTCATGGTCTTCCAATGGGCAAGGTAAGTTTTGAGGCTTTTCTTTGATCAATAATTCATAGGTTATGAAAATTGCATAGGATAGCAACATGTTCCATTTGAATCCTATGGGAAAGATCAGTTCTTTTTTACTTGTAGTGAAAGAATTTTCCTTGTTGCATGTTGGCAAAATCGTGGGAGAACATATATGTCATAGTTAATTTATTAGGGTTTCTTGATCAATTCATAGGATATGAAAATTGCATAGGATAGCAATGTGTTCCATTTGAATCGATCCAATGGGAAATATCAATTCCTGTTGTGTTGTAGTGAAATAGTTTTCCTTGTTGCATATATTGGCAAAACCATGGGAGAACACATATACGTCATAGTTAATTTAGGATTTCTTGATCATATGATACGAAAAGTGCATAGGATAGCAATATGTTACATTTTGAATCCTATATATATATGGGAAAGATCAATTCCTCTCATGTGTTGTAGTGAAACAATTTTCCTTGTTGCATATATTCGCAAAACCGTGGGAGAACATATATGTCATAGTTAACTTATTAGGGTTTATTGATCAATTCATAGGATAGCAATAATATATATGTTCCATTTGAATCCTATGGGGGAAAGATCAATTCCTCTTGTGTTCTAGTGAAACAATTTTCCTTGTTGCATATTGGCAAAACCGTGGGAGAACATATATGTCATAGTTAATTTAGGGTTTCTTGATCAATTCATAGGATATGAAAATTGCATAGCATAACAATATGTTCCATTTGAATCCTATGGGAAAAGCACTGTCCAGTATTTAACATTGTTGCAACAGTATTTAAAACTTGTTCCATTTTAATTTTTTGTTGCAGTAGTGACCAGCATTGTCTAGTACTCATGGACTTCCTTTATAGCGACATACGTTTTGCTAGTGTTGATATAACGAATGACAAGCTCAAGATGAGGCGCAGCTTCGGTGTTGAGATGCCAACTACCTGCCACATTGATCTCCAAGACATATTCAGGCTTAAGCATAGGAGGACTTCAATGGCTCATACGGTAGTCGGCGTGATCGACGAGAAGTACACTGATATGAAGACCAAATTCCTCCCGGCTCAGCACAAAGAGTGAGAGACGATCCCACTTGACGGTATCAACATTGAGTATGCAGCAAAAGCTACGTACATTGCATACGAGTTGTACCGCAAGATTAGAATCATCAATTATGGGCAGTGGCACCTCGTACATCAAGCACTACCACCACCACCACCACCAGTTTGGGGCAGGGTATATTCTGATTCGGATGAGTAGTGTTCGCAAAGGAATACTTTTATATATCTCTATTATTACGTAGTGCTTGGTTGGTCTCCTATGAGCCGGACGAGTACTTTCTATGATGGATATATGAACTGTTATTTTTATTTATGTCCCTGTTTAAATATGATGTGAGCAATATTTTCTAAAGCATTGTGATGTATGTGCGGAGATGTCTCTGAAAAGGTTGAAACTTGGCATGGTTAAAATAAATCATGAAAGCATAGCACATGTCCCGTGACTCTGTGTATCTATAACCTTCCTCCTTGGTTGTGCATGAAGCGGAAGTTCATTATGATGTCAGTGCTCATCCAAGGCCCTAAGCAACCCAACAATGATATTGATGTGTACCTAAGGCCATTAGTTGATGAACTTTTACAACTATAGAATGGAAGAGGTGTACGTGTGTGGGATGAGAAAGAACAGGAGGAATTTGACCTACATGTGTTGCTATTTGTTACCATCAATGACTGCCTCCTCTCAGTAACCTTTCAGGATAGACAAACAAGGGATACTACGCATGCACACACTGTTTAGATGACACCGACATTATATATTTGGACAAATGCAGGAAGAATGTGTACCTGGGGCATCGCCTATTTCTTCCGACCAACCATCAATGTCGAAAGAAAGGAAAGCATTTCAAAGTTGAGGCAGATCACCGGAAGAAGCCCGCCCTCCGTACTAGTGATCGCATACTTGATATGGTCAATGATTTAAAAGTAATCTTTGGAAAGGGTCCTGGCGGACTATCTGTTCTGACTGATGATGCGGGACGCGCACCCATGTGGAAGAAGAAATCTATATGTTGGGACCTACCCTATTGGAAAGGCCTAGAGGTCCGCTCTACAATCGACGTGATGCACGTGACGAAGAATCTTTGTGTGAATCTTCTAGGCTTCTTGCGAGTGTATGGTAAGACAAAAGGTACACCGAAGGCATGGGAGGAATAGCAACGTGTGCATGAAAAATACGGCATGCATCCAAAGCAGTATGAAGGTCCTGCCAGCTACGCTCTTACCAAAGAAGAGAAGGAAATCTTCTTTGAATGTCTGGTCGGTATGAATATCCCGTCTGGCTTCTCGTCGAATATAAATGGAATAATAAATATGGCAAAGAAAAGGTTCCAGAACCTAAAGTCTCATAACTGCCACGTGATTATGACGCAAATGCTTCCGGTTGCATTGAGGGGCTTCTACCGGAAAATGTTCGATTAGCCATTGTGAAGCTATGTGCATTCCTCAATAGAATCTCTCGGAAGGTGATCGATCTAGAAATCCTGCCAAGGTTAAGGAGTAATTTGGTGCAATATCTTGTTAGTTTCGAGTTGGTGTTCCCACCATCCTTCTTCAATATCATGACGCACGTCCTAGTTCATCTAGTCGACGAGCTTGTCGTTCCGGGCCCTGTATTTCTACACAATATGTTCCCCTTTGAGAGGTTCATGGGAGTCTTAAAGAAATATGTTCGTAACCGCGCTAGGACAGAAGGAAGCATCTCAATGGGCCATCAAACAGAGGATGTCATCGGGTTTTGTGTTGACTTCATTCCTGACCTTAAAACGATTGGTCTCCCTCAATCGTGGTATGAGGGGAGACTGACTGGAAAAGGCACGCTAGGAGCGGACTCAATAATATGTAGGGACAGGCATTCTTGGTCTCCAGCACACTACACAGTTATACAAAATTCTACCTTGGTGACCCCGTATGTCGATGAACACAAGAATATTCTACGCTCCAAACACCCGGAGCAATGTGACGACTGGATTACATGTGAACACATCAAGACTTTCGGCAGTTGCTTGCAAACACGTCTCATGCATGACAACACTGTGTCTAATGAGCTGTACTCGTTGGCCAGGGGACCATCTTCGACTGTATTGACTTACAAGGGTACGAGATAAATGAGAATACATTTTACACAATTGCCCAAGACCAAAAGAGCACCAACCAAAACAGCGGTGTTCGCTTTGATGCAGCAACCAAGAGGGGAAAGGACACATATTATGGTTACATATTGAACATATGGGAACTTGACTATGGACATGATTTTAAGGTCCCTTTGTTTTATTGTAAATGGGCCAATCTCTCAGGAGGCGGGGTACAGGTTGACCCACAGTACGGAATGACAACAATGGATCTGAACAATCTTGGGTACACAGACGAACCATTCGTCCTAGCCAATGATGTGGCGCAGGTTTTCTATGTGAAGGACATGTCTTTTGGGGAACGTTGCATGGGAAACAAAAAAAATCCTATGCACACGCAGATCTATCCATGGTGATGGGCATCTACGAGAGGGAGAGTGGATCTACATACCCTTATAGATCGCTAAGCGGGAAGCGTTAAGAAACGCGGTTGGTGTAGTCGAACGTCTTCGCGATCCAAATCGCCACGCATCCCGCGATCCAATCACGATCCGTCCCGCGATCTAATCACGACCCGTCCCACGAACTTGATCACGATCCGTCCCACGAACTTGATCACGATCCGTCCCACGAACTTCATCACGATCCGTCGCACGAACTTGATCACGATCCTTCCGATCTAGCGCCGAACGGATGGCACCTCCGCGTTTAGCACACGTACAGCTTGATGATGATCTCTGCCGTCTTGATCCAGCAAGAGAGAGCGGAGAGGTATAAGAGTTCGCCCGCAGCGTGACGGCGCTCCGGCGATGGTGGTGGAGCAATTCCGGCAGGGCTTCGCCTAAGCACCGCAGAAATCCGATCTAGAGGGGAAACTATGCATTGGAGGAACGAGTAGCACGTGGCTGTAAAAACTAGTGCAAAACCCAAAACCCTCTAGTATATATAGGAGGAGAGGAGGATAGGAGGCAGCCTTGGCTTCCAAACCAAGAGATTCGGCCGAACCAAGGTGGTGGAGGTGGAGTCCACCTCCAATCCTAGTAGGACTAGGATTCACCCTATTTTTGCCTTTTTTCCACTTTTTCTCTTTGGGTTTTTTTCCTCCAGCAAAATGGGCCTTGTGTGGGAGTTTCCACCAGCCCACTAAGGGATGATATTCACTCTCCCACTGCCCATGAAGCCTCTTGGGTCGAAATACCCCTCCCGGAGGCCTCCCGGTACACTACCGGCACTCCCGGTACACTACCGATGAGCCCGAAACTTTTCCGGCAACTAAAACAGGACATCCTATATATGAATATTTACCTCCAGACTATTCCGGAGCTCCTCGTGACATCAGGGATCTCATTCGGGACTCCGAACAACCTTCGGTCACCACCATACGTAACTCTATACTACCGAAACGTCATCAAACCTTAAGTGTGCAAACCCTGCGGGTTCGAGAACTATGTAGACATGACCGAGACACCTCTACGGTCAATAACCAATAGCGGGACCTGGATATCCATATTGGTTCCTACATATTCTACGAAGATCTTTATCGGTCGAACCTCTATGTCAAGGATTCAGTTAATCCTGTATGATGTTCCCTTTGTTCTTCGGTATGTTACTTGCCCGAGGTTCGATCGTCGGTATCTCCATACCAAGTTCAACCTCGTTACCGGCAAGTCTCTTTACTTGTTCCGTAATACAAGATCCCGTAACTAACACTTAGTCACATTTCTTGCAAGGCTCATTGTGATGTTGCATTACCGAGTGGGCCCTGAGATACCTCTCCGTCACACGGAGTAACAAATCCCAGTATTGATCCATGCCAACTCAACAGACACCCTCGGAGACACCTGTAGAACACCTTTATAGTCACCCAGTTACATTGCGATGTTTGATACACACAAGGCACTCCTCCGATGTCCGTGAGTTGTATGATCTCATGGTCATAGGAACATATACTTGACATGCAGAAAACAGTAGCAATAAACTGACACGATCATAAGCTACGTTTGTAGTTTTGGTCTTGTCCATCACATAATTCTCCTAATGATGTGATCCCGTTATCAAATGACATCTCATGTCCATGGCTAGGAAACCTTAACCATCTTTCGATCAACGAGCTAGTTCACTAGAGGCATACTAGGGACATTGTGTTTGTCTATGCATCCACACATGTATCCATATTTCCAATTAAGACAATTCTAGCATGGATAATAAAAAATTATCATGAACAAGGAAATATAATAATAAACACTTTATTTATTGCCTCTAGGGCATTTTCCAACAGCCTCCCACTTGCACTAGAGTCAATAATCTAGCTCACATCACTATGTGATTTACATTGTAATGAATCGAACACCCATGCAGTTCTGGTGTTGATCATTTTTAGCTCTTGGAAGAGGTTTAGTCAACGGGTCTGCAACATTCAGATCCGTGTGCACTTTGCAAATATTTATGTCCTTCTCCTCGATGTAATATCGGATGGAGTTGAAGCGTCGCTTTATATGTCTGGTCCCCTTGTGAAACCTTGGTTCCTTGGCTAGAGCAATTGCACCAGTGTTGTCACAGAACATGCTCATTGGATTCAGTGCACTGGGCACTACTCCAAGATCTGTCATGAACTGCTTCATCCAGACACCTTCCTTCGCTGCCTCCGAGGCTGCGATGTATTCCGCTTCGCACGTAGAATCAGCTACCACGCTTTTCTTGGAACTGCACCAGCTTACCGCTCCCCCGTTAAGAATAAATACGTATCCGGTTTGCGACTTAGAGTCGTCCGGATCAGTGTCAAAGCTTGCATCGACGTAACCCTTTATGACGAGCTCTTCATCACCTCCATAAACGAGAAACATTTCCTTAGTCCTTTTAAGGTACTTAAGGATATTCTTGACCGCTTGCCAGTGCTCAATTCCAGGATCACTTTGAAACCTTCCGACCATTCTTATGGCAAGGCTAACATCGGGTCTTGTGCATAGCATTGCATACATGATAGAGCCTATGGCTGAAGCATAGGGGATGACACTCATATTTTCTCTATCTTCTACAGTTACTGGGCATTGAGTCTTACTCAACTTCACACCTTGTAACACAGGCAAGAACCCTTTCTTGGAATGATCCATTTTGAACTTCTTCAAAACATTATCAAGGTATGTGCTGTGTGAAAGTGCTATTAAGCGTCTCGATCTATCTCTATAGATCTTAATGCCTAATATGAAAGCAGCTTCTCCTAGGTCCTTCATTGAAAAACTCTTGTTCAAATATTCCTTCACGCTTTCCAGCATTTCTATATTGTTTCCAATCAGCAATATGTCATCCACATATAATACTAGAAATGCTATAGAGCTCCCACTCACTTTCTTGTAAATACAAGCTTCTTCGTAAACTTGTATAAACTCAAACGCTTTGATCACCTCATCAAAGCGTTTATTCCAACTCCGAGATGCTTGCACCAGTCCATAAATGGATCGCTGGAGTTTGCAAACTTTGTCAGCATTCTCTGGATCGACAAAACCTTCGGGTTGCATCATATACAACTCTTCCTCAAGGAAACCGTTGACGAACACTGTTTTGACATCCATCTGCCAAATTTCATAGTCGAAATAAGCAGCTATTGCTAACATGATTCTGACAGACTTAAGCATCGCTACGGGTGAGAAAGTCTCATCATAGTCAACTCCTTGAACTTGTGAAAAACCCTTTGCCACAAGTCGAGCTTTATAGACGGTGACATTACCGTCTGCATCTGTCTTCTTCTTAAAGATCCATTTGTTCTGAATGGCCTTTCGTCCTTCAGGTAATACTTCCAAAGTCCATACTTTGTTTTCATACATGGATCCCATCTCGAATTTCATGGCCTTTAACCATTTCTCAGAATCCGGGCCCATCACTGCTCCTCCATAGCTCGTAGGTTCATTATTGTCCAACAACATGACCTCCAAGACAGGGTTGCCGTACCACTCAGGGGTAGTACGCGGCCTTGTCGACCTACGAGGTTCAATAGCAGCTTGATCTGAAGCTTCATGATCAACATCATTAACTTCCTCTTCTACCGTCGTTGGTTCCACAGAAACATCTTTCTGTGCTGCGCTACTTTCTGGTTGAAGTAAAGGTTCAATAACCTCATCAAGCTCTATTTTCCTCCCACTCAATTCTTTCGAGAGAAACTCTTTCTCAAGAAATGTTCCGTTCTTAGCGACAAACACTTTGCCTTCGGATCTGAGATAGAAGGTATACCCGAATGTCTCTTTCGGGTATCCTATGAAGACGCATTTCTCCGCTTTGGGTTCCAGCTTTTCAGGCTGAAGCTTTTTGACATAAGCATCACATCCCCAAACTTTAAGAAACGACAACTTTGGCTTCTTGCCAAACCACAGTTCATATGGCGTCGTCTCAACGGATTTTGATGGTGCCCTATTTAAAGTGAATGCAGCTGTCTCTAATGCATAACCCCAAAATGATAGTGGCAAATCAGCAAGAAACATCATAGAGCACACCATATCTAATAAGGTTCGTTTACGACGTTCGGACACACCATTACGTTGTGGTGTTCCGGGCGGTGTCAACTGTGAAACAATTCCACATTGTCTTAAGTGACTGCCAAACTCATAACTCAGATATTCACCTCCTCGATCAGATCGCAGGAACTTAATCTTCTTGTTACGAGGATTCTCAACTTCACTCTAAAATTGCTTGAAATTTTCAAATGTTTCAGACTTGTGTTTCATTAAGTAAATATACCCATATCTACTTAAGTCATCAGTGAAGGTGAGAAAATAACGATATCCACCACGTGATGTAACATTCATTGGACCGCACACATCAGTATGTATGATTTCCAATAAGTCACTCACCCGTTCCATTGTTCCAGAGAATGGCGTTTTAGTCATCTTGCCCATGAGACATGGTTCACATGTGTCAAGTGATTCAAAATCAAGTGACTCCAAAAGTCCATCAACATGGAGCTTCCTCATGCGTTTTACACCAATATGACCTAAACGGCAGTGCCACAAGAAAGTGGTACTATCATTATCAACTCTACATCTTTTGGCATCAATGTTATGAACATGTGTGTCATCACTATCAAGATTCAATATGAATAAACCCCTAACATTGGGTGCATGACCATAAAAGATATTACTCATATAAATAGAACAACTTTTATTCTCTGATTTAAATGAGTAACCATCTCGCAATAAAAAAGATCCAGATATAATGTTCATGCTTAACGCAGGCACTAAATACCAATTATTAAGGTTCATCACTAATCCCGATGGTAATCGAAGAGAGAGCATGCCGACGGCGATCACATCAACCTTGTAACCATTTCCCACGCGCATCGTCACTTCGTCCTTTGCCAGCCTTCGTTTATTTCGTAGTTCCTGCTTTGAGTTGCAAATGTGAGCAACCGAACCGGTATCAAATACACAGGCACTACTACGAGAGCTAGTAAGGTACACATCAATAACATGTATATCATATATACCTTGTTTGTCGTTGGCCGCCTTCTTGTCAGCCATGTACTTGGGGCAGTTCCGCTTCTAGTGACCAGTTCCCTTGCAATGAAAGCACTCAGTTTCTGGCTTGGGTCCATGCTTGGGCTTCTTTACAGGAGTAGCAACTGCTTTGCCATCCTTCTTGGTTTTACCCTTCTTGCCCTTGCCCTTGCCATTCTTCTTGAAACTAGTGGTTTTATTGACCATCAACACTTGATGTTCTTTCTGGATTTCAGACTCAGCGACTTTTAGCATCGCAAACAGCTCGGCGACTGACTTGTTTATCCCGTGCATGTTATAGTTCATCACAAAGCTCTTGTAACTAGGTGGCAGTGATTGAAGAACTCTATCAGTGATTGCCTCTGGAGGAAGGGCAATTCCCAACTCCGCTAGACGAGTTGAATACCCAGACATTCTGAGTATATGTTCACTGATAGACCCGTTCTCCTCCATCTTGCAAGCATAGAACTTATCGGAGGTTTCATACCTCTCAATCCGGGCGTTCTTCTGAAAGATAAACTTCAACTCCTGGAACATCTCATATGCTCCATGACGTTCAAAATGTCTTTGAAGTCCCGGTTCTAAGCCATACAATATTGCACACTGAACTATTGAGTAATGTCCAGTACGTGCCTCCCAAGCGTTCTTAACGTCTTCGGAGGTCATGTCTTCTGGTTGGTCACCAAGCGGTGCATCAAGGACATATGATTTCTGGGAAGCCATGAGGATAATCCTCAGATTACGGGCCCAGTCAACAAAGTTACTTCCATCATCTTTCAACTTAGCTTTATCTAGGAACGCATTAAAATTCAGGGGTGCTACTGCGCGAGCCATTGATCTACAACATAAATATGCAAAGTTCACTTAGACTATTGTTCAAGATAAGGAATTTAGTTAATCAAATTACTAAAGCTCCCACTCAAATTGACATCCCTCGGGTCATCTGAGTGTCACATGATCCAAATCCACCAACTCAAGTCTGTTCATCACGTGAGTTGAGGTGGCTTCAATGATGAACATCATTATGTTGATCATATCTACTATATGACTCATGTTCGACCTTTCGTTCTCTTGTGTTCCGAGGCCATGTCTGTACATGCTAGGTTCGTCAAGTTTAACTCGAGTGTTCTGCGCGTGCAACACTGGCTTGCACCCGTTGTATGTGAACGTAGAGTCTATCACACCCGATCATCACGTGGTGTCTCAACATGACGAACTTTCGCAATGGTGCACACTCGGGGAGAACATAATTTATATTGAAATTTAAGTGAGGGATCACCTTATAATGCTATCATCGTACTAAGCAAAACAAAGTGCATAAAAAGGATTAACATCACATGCAATTCATAAGTGACATGATATGGCCATGAACTCGTGCTTTAGATCTCCATCTTGAAAGCACCGACATGATCTCCATCGTCATCGGCACGACACCATGATCTCCATCAACGTGTCGCTATCGGGGTTGTCACGCCCTACATGCTTCTACTACTATTGCTACCATTTAGCGATAAAGTAAAGCATTACATAGCGCTTAATGATTGACACGCAGGTCATACAACAATTAAAGACAACCCTATGGCTCCTACCGGTTGCCGTACTCATCGACATGCAAGTCATGAAATTCTATACATCACATGATCATCTCATACATCACATATATCACATCATGTAATTGGCAATATCACATCACAACATACCCTGCAAAAACAAGTTAGACGTCCTCTAATTGTTGTTGCATGTTTTACGTGGCTGCTATGGGTTTCTAGCAAGAACGATTCTCACCTACGCATAAACCACAATGGTGATACATAATTTTCTTTTCAACCTTCTCAAGGACTGCCTTTGTCGAATCCGATCCAAATAAAGTGAGAGAAACTGGCACCCGCAAGCCATCTATGCAACAAGTTGCGGTCGAGGGAACCGGTCTCTCGTAAGCGTACGAGTAATGTTGGTCCGGGCCGCTTCATCTCATAATACTGCTGAACCAAAATCCGACCAAGGGAGGAAGCAATCTAAGCATCAACGCCCACAAACCTTTTGTGTTCTACTCGAGATCTCATCAACACATAGACCTAGCTCATGATGCCACTTTTGGGGAACATTGCATGGGAAACAAAAAATTTCCTACGCACACGCAGATCTATCCATGGTGATGGGCATCTACGAGAGGGAGAGTGGATCTACATACCCTTGTAGATCGCTAAGCGGGAAGCGTTAAGAAACGCGGTTGGTGTAGTCGAACGTCTTCGCGATCCAAATCGCCGTGCGTCCCGTGATCCAATCACGATCCGTCCCGCGATCTAATCACAATCCGTCCCATGAACTTGATCATGATCTGTCCCACGAACTTGATCACGATCCGTCCCACGAATTTGATCATGTTCCGTCCCCGAACTTGATCACGATCCTTCAGATCTAGCGCCGAACGGACGGCACCTCCGCGTTCAGCACACGTACAGCTTGATGACGATCTTCGCCGTCTTGATCCACAAAGGGAGAGTGGAGAGGTAGAAGAGTTCGCCGGCAGCGTGACGGCGCTCCGGCGATGGTGGTGGAGCAATTCTGGTAGGGCTTCGCCTAAGCACCGCAGAAATTCGATCTAGAGGAGAAACTATGCACTGGAGGAACGGGTAGCACGTGGTTGTAAAAACTAGTGCAAAAACCCAAAACCCTCTAGTATATATAGGAGGAGAGGAGGAGAGGAGGCAGCCTTGGCTTCCAAGCCAAGAGCTTCGGCCGAACCAAGGTGGTGGAGGTGGAGTCCACCTCCAATCCTAGTAGGACTAGGATTCACCCTATTTTGCCTTTTTTCCACTTTTTCTCTTTGGATTTTTTCCTCCAGCCACATGGGCCTTGTGTGGGAGTTTCCACCAGCCCACTAAGGGCTGATATTCACTCTCCCACAGCCCATGAAGCTTCTTGGGTCGAAATACCCCTCCCGGAGGCCTCCCGGTACACTACCGGCACTCTCGGTACACTACCGATGAGCTCGAAACTTTTCCGGCGACCAAAACAGGACTTCCTATATATGAATCTTTACCTCTGGACCATTCTGGAGCTCCTCGTGACGTCCGGGATCTCATCCAGGACTCCGAACAACCTTTGGTCACCACCATACATAACTCTATACTACCGAAACGTCATAAAACCTTAAGTGTTCAGACCCTGCGGGTTCGAGAACTATGTAGACATGACCGAGACACCTCTACGGTCAATAACCAATAGCGGGACCTGGATGTCCATATTGGTTCCTACATATTCTATGAAGATCTTTATCGGTCAAACATCTATGTCAAGGATTCAGTTAATCCCATATGATGTTCCCTTTGTTCTTCGGTATGTTACTTGCCCGAGGTTCGATCGTCGGTATCTCCATACCTAGTTCAACCTCATTACCGGAAACTCTCTTTACTCGTTCCGTAATACAAGATCCCGTAACTAATACTTAGTCACATTGCTTGCAAGGCTCATTGTGATGTTGCATTACCAAGTTGGCCCTGAGATACCTCTCCGTCACACGGAGTAACAAATCCCAGTATTGATCCATGCCAACTCAACAGACACCCTCAAAGACACCTGTAGAGCACCTTTATAGTCACCCAGTTACGTTGCGATGTTTGATACACACAAGGCACTCCTCCGATGTCCGTGAGTTGTATGATCTCATGGTCATAGGAACATACACTTGACATGCATAAAACAGTAGCAATAAACTGACACGATCATAAGCTACGTTTGTAGTTTGGGTCTTGTCCATCACATCATTCTCCTAATGATGTGATTCCGTTATCAAATGACATCTCATGTCCATGGCTAGGAAACCTTAACCATCTTTCGATCAATGAGCTAGTTCAGTAGAGGCATACTAGGGACATTGTGTTTGTGTATGTATCCACACATGTATCCATGTTTCCAATTAATACAATTCTAGCATGGATAATAAACAATTATCATGAATAAGGAAATATAATAATAAACACTTTATTTATTGCCTCTAGGGCATATTTCCAACAATGTCTACCAAACCGAGAAAAAGAAAAGATAAAGAAGCGAATACATCATACGATGAGCCAAAACGTCACATAGTTCTTTTAGAAAAAAGAGACATCATGGGATTAGAGGGAAAGACATACATGTCTGAAGATTATGAAAAGTTTCATGAAATTCCTCCCTTCAAAGTCAAGGTTGAACCAAGCACCATGTTAAACGATGAAGATTATTCATGGTTACGGTGCAATAAGCAAAGGACACAAGCGAAGAAAAAGTGAAGACTTCCTCACCACAACTGAATAGGGTGCTTGAGACCAAGAATGTCCGTCCCTACATATTATTGAGTCCACTCCTAGCGTCTCTTTTCCAGTCAGTCTCCCCTCATACCGCGATTGAGGGAGACAAATCTTCTTAAGGTCAGGAATGAAGTCAACACAAAACTCAATGACATCCTCTGTTTGATGGCCCATAGAGACGCTTCCTTCTGGCCTAGCGCGGTTACGAACATATTTCTATAAGACTCTCATGAACCTCTCAAAGGGGAACATATTGTGTAGAAATACAGGGACCAGAACGACAATCTCATTGACTAGATGAACTAGGACGTGCGTCATGATATTGAAGAAGGACGGTGGGAACACCAGCTCAAAACTAACAAGATATTGCACCAAATCACTCCTTAACCTTGGCAGGATTTCTGGATCGATCACCTTCTGAGAGATTGCATTGAGGAATGCACATAGCTTCACAATGGCTAATCGAACGTTTTCCGGTAGAAGCCCCCTCAATGCAATCGGAAGCAGTTGCGTCATAATCACGTGGCAGTCATAAGACTAGGTTCTGGAACTTTTTCTCTGCCATATTTATTATTCCTTTTATATTCGACGAGAAGCCAGACGGGACCTTCATACTGAGCAGGCATTCAAAGAATATTTCCTTCTCTTCTTTGGTAAGAGCGTAGCTACTAGGACCTTCATACTGCTTTGGATGCATGCCGTCTTTTTCGTGCACACGTTGTTGTTCCTCCCGTGCCTTCGGTGTATCTTTTGTCTTTCCATACACTCCCAAGCAGCCTAGGAGGTTCACGCAAAGATTCTTCGTCACGTGCATCATGTCGATTGTAGAGCGGACCTCTAGGTCTTTCCAATAGGATAGGTCCCAAAATAAATGCATACAATTCATACATTGTTCTCGTCATTGAACAACAAATAGTTCTCTAGAGCATCTAATTAAAACATACATTGAAACTATGTAAAAAAAATTAAATACAACAACAAATGTGATCATAACCGCTACTAAGGTACCAATTGACCCAACGACATAATGATACCAAGCCTCACTATGAATGACATATTTTCTAATCTTTCTAATCTTCAAGCATATTGCATCCATCTTGATCTTGTGATCGTCGATGACATTGGCAACATGCAACTCCAACTTCATCTTCTCCTCTTCAACTCTTTGTATTTTTTCTTTCAAGTCATTGTTTTCTTTTTTAACCAAATTTAACTTCTCGACAAGAATTTCTATGTTGGTTTGAATTTTCGGTTCATATACCTCCTAGATTAAAAAATCTATGTTACGTTGGTCGACATAATTGTCATAAACACTAAATGAAACAAATAGTTATAAAAGATAATATATATACCACATCTGAATCATAGACAGGACGAGGGCCGATGGAAGCGGATATCAAAACAATCGCACTATATAATAACAAACAATAATAAAAGTAAGAAAATTACACAAGTATCTATCTAAATCATACAAGTAAGAACTTATATATATATATAAAGAAGATAAGAAGAAGAGGCTAACCATGGTGGTGCCGGCGTCGAGATGGGCGCGGGCGATCGACGGCGGTGAGGACGGGGACGGAACAGGACGGTCCGCCAAACCTAGACAAATCTTGAGAAAAATGGAGCTTGGACAAGGAATTTCGAGAGGAGAAAGCTTAAGTGTGGCTTAGGCATTTCATCAAACACCTCATGTGCATACGAGATGAGCTAGAGCACCACAAAGCTCTCCCACGTCTGGCCAAAAAAAACAGAGCAGTGCACTGGTCTGGTCGCGGGCGGGGGGGGGGGGGGGGGGAGGGGTATATATAGGCCAACCATTGGTCCCGGTTTGTGGCTGGAACCGGAACAAAAGGACACCCATTTGGTCCCGGTTCCATCCACAAATCGGGACCAGTGGTTGTGGGCCATGAGCGAGGCCCATTGGTCCCGGTTCGTGTCTGGAATCGGACCAAAGGGGCCAGACGAACCGGGACCAATGGACCACGAGACCCGGCCGGCGCCCTGGCCTCACGAACCGGGACCAATACCCCCATGGGTCCCGGTTCGTGAGTGAACCGTGATTAATGGGATTTCGGTCCTGGACCAAAGCCCTGTTTTCTACTAGTGTGTGTAATATATATATATATTCTCGAAGGACTTCTTCACTCATATCACATAGTCATCAGTTTGATTCATTTTCCTGTATTTTGCCTGTAGCAACGCACATACATTTTACTAGTATATCATCTAGATGTGACTTAGCAAATCCATATGTTAATACAAAAATTGCGGGGGTAAAGAGAGTTTTATTCCATTATGGTAAGGCTACAATCATGAGACAGCTGCTCCTCACAACACGGGGGACAAAAATTCAGCCATACCGTAGTACAAGGTTCGGTACGACCATAGTTTGCCATGACGTGCTACTCTTTTATGATCTCTGCTAATTTTTAAAGGAACAAACTCCCTAACTATCATATGATCCTTAATCTCATAAGCTAGATGATCATAGCCCAACCTAGAAAGAGTATCACCCGAGAGGATGGGCAAAGCATTTGAAGAATCTGATTGTAAAATCACAAGCCAAACCGAGTGGTGAATGGTCAGTGCATAAGAGCATGAATTTCCGCCTCAAGGACATCATTACAGTGGAAGATATATTTGGATGCCGCAAATATCAATGAATCGTTCTCCCTCTGCAGTACCATCCCAGCCGCAGCGCGGCCAGCCTGACTCGAAAACGATCAGTCGATCGACCGCGGCGAACAATATCCAAGTCACACCCCAAGCATATCCATGATTCTGGTCACACAAAGAATTCGATTTGCATACGTTCAACACTACCGTACTCCGTGCAATTATGGTTGTTGATCCTTCGAGCCTATCCAAAGGTTGAGACCGGATTGTAGGAAGTGGATGATACTCCGGATAACAATGAGAAGAAATATGCAGATAAACGTGCGTAATTAAGGAGAGGTAGCTGGAAACGAGAGCAACCTCCGCACCACTAGCTCATAAACGTACGAGCCTGCTGTCTATTTTGTCTCCAGTTTCTGACCGGGCAGCCGGTGCGCGCGGCTAGAAGCCAAAACCCTAGTTGAGGGGTGATAGCGAACGGGAGCAACGATACAATATAGTTGGGAGATGGGAGAAGGACACATTTGTTAGCATTAATCCGTGACGGCGCCGCCAATAGTTGTGGGTTGGCCATAGGGCGCAAGTGGTGTAATGCTTGGACACCATCAGGTCAGAGATTATGCAGAGAATATGCATGCATATATAGGACTATAGGAGTATAGCATGTTTCGGTTCCGCTACGCCTCAGTCTCAAGAGCTAAAGCAAATATTTGTGTGCATTTTCTTAACATCAGTAAGTGTCTCGTCTAATATTACAAATATATGTGAGAATTAACATACGTAAAAAGATATTTTGGTCGCACTAATATTATTACAAATCAAGAAAACAGTTTAATGTAGCAACACATGCATAGAGCAAAAACGACACTATTATCTTTATATTTTCTAATACGGCTAATCAAACTCGGCCTCGTAATCTGGGGGTGAACTCTTGTTATGACCTATTGATCCAGATATACATGCACAAAGCTTTATTTACAGGGAGCTGCTAGGCGCCGGCTGACCGGCCAAAACGCCAGGCCTGTCAACTTGTAGGATGTTGGATCATCTTGCACGTAGCCATCCGTTCGTGTGGTCCTCGTACACATGTTCTCCTCCTTCCTCCCTTTTTTCTCTAGGGTGACTCCTCCTTCGTCTTTGTACACCTCGCAATCTCCAGTCAGATGCAGCCTTCAAGCGCCCGCAGCCCCTTTCTGTTCACCGCCCTTTTGAGTTCATCCTCGCCAGCAATCACCCTCACCGTGCTAGCAGCACCCCCTCCGCCCTCCAGCTCGATTGGCCTCCGCATAAGCATCAGATCCCATGGGTTGAGCAAGAGAGAGTAATCTCACTTTGTTTCTAAATATAAGTCTTTTTAGAGATTTCAATACGAATTATATACGGACGTATATAAGTATATTTTAGAATGTAGATTTATCCATTTTTTGCTTCGTATGTAGTCTATATTGAAACTTTCGAAATGACTTATATTTAGAAAATGGAGGGAGTACTATTATCAATCTAAACCGGTGATGTAGGTTTGGACTGGTAGTGGTTTGGCTGAGCCACTATTTATGGACACGAATAGTTGCTCGTCAAGGGAAGTATATCGCCTGTCACAGAAAATAATACATTTGTATCACTAGCAAGTTTTTTTTTTCTGTAAACCTAATCATCGGTTACGACTTCAACTGCTGTGCTTTGTTATGCCTAGTGAATGATCACCATAGGTGTTTATGTTATAATACCATGGAGTACTTTACCGTAATCTGTACCATATTTTTTATATCAGTATAATGCAATCTGTAAAAATAATATAAATAATTCTGTGTGGTGGTCAATTTGGTCTTGAAAGTTCACACCCTTGATTCCTAGCTAGAGGGAGTCTAATACATTTATGGACATGGCAAACTTTAATTTTGGATAAAGTATACATATCACATTTCTCTATAGTTTCCCTACCCAAAAATAGTGTCATGAAATAAGATGTTATATTTTCCACAAAATAAAATAAAATAATGTTTATGTGTCGAAATATAATGGTGGCGCCAGGGTAGGGGCGACTATGGTCGGCCGCTCCGGGTAGCCGAAATTCCGTATACGCAAAAATACGATTCGTTTGTACATGGGCTGATACATGTGTGGATTTACACTGCACTGCACGGTCACACCCAGACAGAGTTGCAGCCTATGGCTTCAATAGTTAGCCTGGCCACACCCCATTCCCCCGAAGAAGTACTGTCAGCCCCGGAAAATCCCCACATCGAGCCAGCCAGCCAGCGCCCAGCTAGAGTGCAAGACTAACCTAGCCGCCGCTGGCTCGCCGCCACAGAGGTTCACCTTGCCGGGCGCCAGCCGCCGGTCGCCGGGCACCTGATCCAGATCCTCCGTCCGTGGTTAGGTTGTAATGTAGGGAATCTTTAAGAAAATGAAATCAGTTGCTGCTTATTTTGGAACTCACCCAACTACTGAATCTGAAGCTCTTGTTCATGTTCATGAACCTGCTACAAACATTTCATCCTTTGAAACCTCTGATGCAAACATTGTGGAAGATCTTGTTCACGAACCTGAAGTATCTAATCAGGGATCTCATGATAACAATTTGCAAACTTCTATTTTAATTGAATCTGATCCAGGACTCCAAAAACAAATTTTTGGCCTTGGAGTTGGACATTTTTGGCCATGGAATGAATGCTTCAAGCAATGGGAGTCCATGTTAGTAGTTCTTTGTGCCGTTCATGTTAGATTTTGTGATTTTTGGTGGTTACAGCACCTAGTTGTCAAGAATCTTGAACTCACTACTTATGTTAATTTTCAATTGCATCTAGCTTCATTTTGACTATTATGAGATTTGGTTCATCGACATGCATTTGTCAATCAAAAAAATTTATACCTCAAATGTTTCGCCCCGGCTAAGTTCAATTCCTGGATCAGCCACTGGTTCTTAGCTATACTTCAAAACGTGTATTGCTCTCCATCCCTTTTACCCTAACATCTTAGGTCGAGCGTGTACTTTGTATGTACTCTTTTTTAGTGCATCAACCATTATTGGCCCCTAGGGCACTTAGGTATTTGGAAAGACAATGCTAGAAGACTACGTGATGTGGCAACCACGGTGGTAAAACCTGGTTCTTACTAAGGAGTATCACTTTATCCCAGATGTCTCAATAAAGATTAATGGTAGTTTCAAATTCCAAATTTGATTCCAGAAAAATGAAACAACTTCTACTGATTTCAGCTTTGTATATGTTTTAGTCGAGGTTCATGGTGGTGTGCTATCATTTAATATTTCACAATCGAGGATTCAATTGGTACGTTGGTCTGAAATAACTTGTAGAAGGTTTCTGTATATCCCCTTTTTCTTATGTTTTCATGAAGTCTATGGGAAATTCCAAATGGTGATCCTCAATTAAGTTGACTCTAAATATATATTAATATACACTCGAAATGCCATAAAGATCTTTATGAGTTATTTGGTTGTTCCAGTGCTATATGGATCCGTTGTATCCTCCAGAGATATCTAGCTATTGAGGCGTCGGTAGATGGATAAAGACGGATGGTACAGACGGCTTCAACGACGAGCTTATGCACTCTGGTGGAAACACAAGATCACTGATCGGGCTATGTCGCCGCGCGCCTGCGTCGTGTCCTTGATGAAGGTGGTGCATTGAAGCTTTGCTTTGGGGAAGAGAATCCGAAGTTCATTCTTGTGGTGGACTCGGCATCATCGACGCACATGCGGAGATTCCTTCTTGAAAGGGTAGCTTAGGAGTTGTGTATTTTTGTTTTTGTTGTGTCTTGTATCATAGGGTTAGTGGTTATCTGGGGGAGTTACTGTCGCGAGGTATATGGCCTCAGGGTTTGTTTTTCATTTTATTTCCGGGTCGATGGTGTTCGACTGTGGGATGATGCTTTATTAATAATATATGGGTGCATGCATCGTGCTGATGCAGAGACCGGGGGTCATCCTCCTTTTCAAAAAAATAGGAAAAAATGAAGTTTAGGGGAAATTCCGAATGGTTATCCTCAATTGAGTTCGGTCTAAATATTTATTAATATACACACGAAATGCCATGAAGATCTTTATGAGTTATTTGGCTGTTCCAGTTGGCTGAATATGATCATTATCCATAAAGATAGACAACCACACATATTTATATATTATATATTTCTTACATATATAATCAAAATGACATTTGCTAGTGACAGACGAGCAACATGTATATAAATAAAGACAGATCAGTTTTTGGCATCTACGAAGAGATGTGTTGCTCTTATTCAACCAGAGAAGAAACCTCGTGGAATATGCCATACTTTTCCACAACCTTAGCGGCCCAACTTTGACCACTCTACATGCATCTCATGCAACTGAAGGAAGAATGCTGTTATAAATAAGTGGCTCGTGCCCGTCACAGTTAGGCAAAGCCGCAATCCTTAAGTGAAGCACACACTGAGCCTACGTACGTAGCTAGATAAATTTGTAAGCCATGGCTTCCAGCTCCAGCTGTAGGGCATGGCATTGCTTGCTCACGCTCTTCCTCCTCTCCTCGGCCGCGTATGGGCAGCTCTCGCCGTCATTCTATGCGAGGAGCTGCCCGACGTTGCAGCCCATCGTGCTCGCCACCGTGCTCAAGGCGGTCCTTCTGGAGCGCCGGATGGGCGCGTCCCTCCTCAGGCTCCACTTCCATGACTGCTTTGTTCAAGTAACTAAGCTGAACCCTTATTCAAATACAGTTATTCGGATTGATTGGAAGTCATATACTTTTTTTGTCGTAAAATAAGCGTCGATGATCTTAATAAAAAAATCTGCAACACTTATTTTAAAACAGGGGAGTATTAATTTTCTTTTCATGTAGAAGGTTAGGATTAATGGTGTTGATTTTTTTATATATGTGTAGGGCTGTGATGGGTCAATCCTCTTGGATGACGTGGGTAGCTTTGTGGGCGAGAAGACGGCCCCCGGGAACAATAACTCGGTGCGGGGCTACGAGGTGATCGACGAGATCAAGCGGAACGTGGAGCTGCTGTGCCCTGGCGTCGTCTCGTGCGCGGACATCGCTGCCCTGGCAGCACGGGACGGCACGGTTCTGGTACACACATAAAATCCCTGGACATTTGGCACAGTGCACGTAAAAGTTTTAATCCTGACAACAAATGTGTTGGGTCAGCTAGGCGGGCCCAGCTGGGCGGTGCCGCTCGGCCGGCGCGACTCAACGACGGCCAGCATGTCGGAGGCGACTACCGACCTCCCACCGCCCTTCTTAAACCTGGACGGGCTCATCATGGCGTTCGACAAGAAGCAGCTGAACCCTCGCGACCTCACGGCGTTATCCGGCGCGCACACCATCGGCTTTTCGCAGTGCACCAACTTCCGCGACCACATCTACAACGGCACCAACATCGACCCGGCGTTCGCCACGTTGCGCAAGCGCACCTGCCCCCGCCAGGCCCCCAACGGCGACATGAACCTGGCGCCGTTCGACGTGCAGACGCAGCTCGTCTTCGACAATGCGTACTACCGCAACCTGGTCCTCAAGCGCGGCCTGCTGAACTCGGACCAGGTGCTCTTCAATGGTGGCTCCCAGGACGCACTGGTGCGCCAGTACATCGCCAACCCGGCGCTCTTCGCCTCCGACTTTGTGACGGCGATGATCAAGATGGGGAACATCAAGCCGCTCACCGGAACCGCCGGCCAGATTAGGCGCAACTGCAGGGTCGTCAACAGCTGATCCGTCCGTCATCTCATCACTTATATACGTGCTACATGTATATATAGACGTAAAATCTGAAACTTGTACGTGAAGTTAGGTTGGCTACGTACCAACCAGCTAGCATGCATGGCAGAATAAGAGCCGTTTGGTTCAGATAATTCCTGGGGGCTGGGATCCATGGGTAAGTAACCCTCAAGCTCCAGGGTTTTAAGATGCATGCTTCATGCCTTCTGTTAGACTGTATATTGTATAGGCTTCTGTACGTAACCGTATTTTGTATCTGTGTACATGTTGTACCTCTATATATATAAAAAGCCACCCCGTATTAGGGTATTGTGTGCTACTTCCAAGCACTATTCGATAAGACGCAGTAGAACTGTGCACCCGTTTTTGTTTGAGTACCTAGCGTTTACATGGTATCAGTTTAGGTCTCGATCGATCGCTTCCGCATCTCTCCCGATCGCTCCAGATGGCATCTGCCTCGGCCACCGCCTCTCCGGCCGCCGCCCCGGCTGCCGCCGCACCAGTCTCTCCGTTTTTGGCATCGAACCCGTTGGCCTCTATGGCCGGCGTCTCCGTAGCCGCCACTGCACACGCGGTTCCGACGCCGCCGTCTGTAATCTCCAACGCCGCCGCCGCACTGCCGGCGCCCTATGGCGCTGCCGCTCCACTGCCTCCCGGCTTCAACGACTCGGCTGTGCCGCCGGTGTTCTACGGCGCCGCTGCCTCGTTCCCGTCCATTGGTCTGGTTCCGCCGCCGCCGCATGCATACGGCAGTCCTGCGGTGTATGGAGCCCCGCACACAGCCATGCATGTGCGTATGGCCCTACGGCTTCCTGGTATACAGGAACAACACCAGTCCATGCATCCCATGCATCGCCTGGTCTCCAACAGCAGGCCGCAGTGCGTGCATCTCCCGGTGCTACAGCAACAACCCCATCCCACGACGCTACCACGGCCAATCCGTGGTCTACTCCAGCCGTGCTGCCGGCGTCCTATGGCTCCTCTGCTCCATTGGCGTACGCCTACCCGGCAGCTCCGGCGACTGCGCCTCCTCATGGCACGTCTTCCTGGTATGGGGCACCCTACGACGGTCCATCAACGGAGTTGGTGGCTTCCTCCGTGTCGCCGAGTGGTTCTTCACCTTCGGGATTTTATGCGCCGCCGCCGTCTTCGGACTATGGTGTATCTAATGCACCGTTCTACTTTGCGCATCTCATCCCGATGAAGCTGACAACGGATAACTATCTGTCATGGCGTGCTCAGGTCTTGCCACTCCTCCGCATTCGCTACTTGGAGGGGTTTGTTGATGGCACTCTGCCGTGCCCACCGCCATACCATCCGGGGCATCATGCGTGGGTGGCTCAGGACCAGGCCATTCTCTCTGCCATCCAGTCCTCTCTTACGGAGGGGGTCTCGTCACTGGTCATCTTGGCCGCTACGTCTCGAGACGCGTGGACGGCTCTTCATATCAGTTTTGCTTCGCAGTCTCAGGCGCGGGCTCACGCCATCCGCACAGCGCTTGGGGAGGTGAAGCTTCATGATCTCACCGTCACCGACTACTTCAACGAAGTGACGGGTATGGCTGACACACTTGCCTCCATTGGCAAGACGCTTGGTCCGGAGGAGTTCACCTCTTATGTGCTCCATGGACTGGATGACGACTATGATAATTTGGTAGAGAATATCAATGGTCATGACACTCCCACCCAGCCGCGTGAGTTGTATGCGCGTCTTCTTGCCACGGAACAGTGCATCCAGGCTCGCCGCACTACGCCAAGTTTCTCTTCCGCCAACGCTGCAACGCGTGGGAATGGCAAGCCCTACAAGCCACCAACTGGTGGCAAACCTTCGCCGACCACGCATAATTCGCGGAACATCACTACCTCCACGGGAGGTCGAGTTCGTGCCTGCTGCCCTTCATGTGGTGCGCAGGTCCCCTGTCAGCTGTGTGGACTTGATGGTCACCTTGCCTCCTGTTGTCATCGTCGCTTCAAGCAGGATTTCTTGGGTATCGGGAACAATGGCAAGGGCAATGAGAAGCAGGCTGCCCTGGCGAGTCATGAGCAGGGGCATACTCCTTCCTATCCAGTTGATGCATCTTGGTACATGGATACGGGAGCTACCAATCACCTGACGAGCAAGATGGGCAAGCTCTCTACACAGGAGCCGTACCGTGGACACGATCAGGTTTGCACTGCTAATGGGGAAGGTATGCACATCTCACATATTGGTCAGGCATCACTTCTTACCCGTCGATCCACGCAATTACGTCTTCTTGATGTCCTTCGTGTTCCCTCTGTTTCACGTAGTTTGCTTTCAGTTCCTAAACTTACTCGTGATAATAATGTTCTTGCTGAATTTCATCCTTTTCATTTTTTTTGTTAAGGACCGGGACACGAGGGACGTACTCCTTAGAGGTCGACTGCGCAATAATGGTCTTTATGCACTTGATCTGCCACCAGCTCCTAGTGCTTTCAACGGTGTTCGTGTGTCTCCATCGCATTGGCATGCGCGCCTTGGTCATCCTACCACTCCCATCGTTCGCCATGTACTTCATCGTCATGAGCTTTCAGTCGTGTCCAATAAACATGTTGATGCAGTTTTTGATGCATGTCAGCAAGGCAAGAGTCATCAGCTTCCTTTTCCTAAGTCGAGTCGTGTAGTCAATAAACCGCTTGAACTTGTGTTTTCAGATGTATGGGGCCATGCCCAAACCATTGTTAGTGGTCATAATTACTATGTCAGTTTTATTGATGCTTACAGTCGGTTCACTTGGCTTTATCTTCTTAAACGCAAGTCCGATGTGTTTAATGTTTTCTTGCAATTCCAAACCCATGTTGAGCATCTGCTTAGTCACAAAATTATTCATGTGCAATCCGATTGGGGGGGGGGTGAGTATCAGAACCTCAGTGTATTCTTTCATAAGCTTGGGATTACACATCGTGTGTCTTGTCCTCATACACATCAGCAAAACGGTGTGGCTGAGCGTAAGCATCGCCATATAGTTGAGACTGGTCTTGCTTTGCTTGCCCATGCCTTGGTTCCTTTCCGGTTTTGGAGTGATGCATTTTTCACCGCATGCTTTCTCATTAACAGACTCCCTACACGACTACGTCAGATGAAAACACCACTTGAACTCCTGTTGAATGAAATTCCTGATTATACATTTCTCAAGGTCTTTGGGTGTGTGTGTTGGCCACATCTTCGTCCATATAACCAACGCAAGTTGGAGTTTCGGTCAAAACAGTGCGTGTTTCTTGGTTATAGTTCTCTCCATAAAGGGTACAAGTGTCTTCATGCTCCTTCTAACCGCGTCTACATCTCTCGTGATGTGGTGTTTGATGAGAATGTTTTTCCTTTTTCCGCACTTCCGGTCACCTCCACCACTCCCACTTCACCTGAGAAATCTGTTTTACCTTTGCCTAGTCAATTTGTTGATGCTGCATATACCCCCTTGTTGCTACCTAACCATAGTGCAGGTACTGGACGAGGAGCACGTCTTGAGCTTCTGGATGAGCAACCTCCTGCGTCCCCTCGGACGTCCGTCGAGCCATCTCGCGACGCCCCTCCGTCACCTGTCTGGCCGAGCCGGGCGCTACCACCTCGGTTCAGCATGGGGCTGGGCACGCGTTAGCCGAGCCGAATGAGCCGGTCGAGCTGGCCGAGCCAGCTTCGCCCTCGCCAGCCTCTGCCGCGGGGGCCGAGCCGGCGTCCACGCCAGCGTTTGTTGAGCCGGCATCCGTGCCTATCTCGCCAAGCCAGCGTTGGTTGAGCCGATCGCCTTACACGACTGGATCTGCATCTAAGGAGCGGTTTGCGTCGTCATCGCCATCTTCATTGGCTCTGTCTCTGCCGCCACCTCCGCCGCCTACCGCTATTTTGCGCCCTCGTACATGCAGTCGGAGTGGTATTGTTCGGCCGAAGGAGCGTACTGACGGCACGGTTGTGTGGATTGCGGCGTGTATGGCACAGACAGATGCTGACCCCACTACTGAGCTTCGGCATTTTTAGGCGGCTCTTCGGATTCCTCATTGGCGTAGTGCCATGGAGCAGGAGTTTCAGGCACTACAGAGGAACGACACTTGGCGCTTGGTTCCTCCCGTGTCAGGTGTCAACATCATTGACTCCAAGTGGGTGTTTAAGGTAAAAAAGCATGCTGATGGTTCTATTAAGCGATACAAGGCACGGTTGGTGGCCAAAGGTTTTAAACAACGGTATGGTCTTGATTATGAGGATACCTTCAGTCCAGTTGTCAAACCGACCACCATTCGTCTGCTTCTGTCCTTGGCTGTTGCCAAAGGGTGGTCTCTGCGTCAGCTTGATGTTCAGAATGCTTTTCTCCATGGGGTCTTGGAAGAAGAGGTTTAGATGCGGCAACCTCCAAGTTTTGTGGATCCTGCTCGTCCACATCATTTGTGTCGTCTTGTTAAGGCACTTTATGGACTTAAGCAGGCTCCTCGTGCATGGCATGCCCGACTTGGCTCAGTTCTTCGACGTCTTGGATTTGCTTCGTCCACTGCTGACACGTCTCTGTTCCTGTTCCATCGTACTGAGGTTACTATGTACCTGCTGATTTATGTTGATGACATTATTCTTATCTGCTCCTCCGTGACTGCCGCTGATCGTCTGCTATCTGCTCTGGGTGGTCATTTTGCTGTCAAGGATCTAGGTGCTCTCCATTACTTCCTTGGTCTGGAGGTTTCACGGTCTACTGCTGGCCTGACTCTCACTCAGCATAAATATTCCTTGGATTGCTGTGACGTGCTGGTATGTTGCAATGCAAGCATGCTACCACTCCTATGTCTACGACTGATCGGTTATCGGCCTTGGATGGTGCCTTGCTTCCTTCAGATAATGCTACAGAGTATCGTAGTATTGTTGGTGGCCTGCAGTACTTGACTATCATGTGGCCAGATATCTCCTATGCGGTCAACCGTGTGTGCCAGTATCTTCATGCTCCTCGGACTTCACACTGGTCAGTTGTGAAGCGTATACTGCGCTATCTCTCTCATACTGTCTCCTAAGGCTTGCATATTCGTTCTACCTCCTCGAGTGCTCTCTCGGCGTTCTCTGATGCAGATTGGGCTGGGAGCCTGGATGACCGACGATCAATGGGGGGCTATACTGTCTTCTTTGGTCGCAACTTGATCGCCTAGAGTGCGCGCAAGCAGGCCACAGTGTCGTGGAGTAGCACTGAAGCAGAGTACAAGGTGGTTGCCAATACCACAGCTGAGCTCATTTGGGTACAGTCTCTGTTGAGAGAGTTAGGAGTCTCTCAAGAGCAGCCACCGATTCTTTGGTGTGATAATATTCGTGCGACATCTTTCATCTAATCCAGTTTTCCATGCTCGTACCAAGCACATCGAAGTTGACTATCACTTTGTGAGAGAACGTGTTGCACAGAAGATTCTTCATATCAAGTTTATCTCTTCCAAAGATCAACTTGTTGACATCTTCACGAAGCCACTTCCACAACCTCAGTTTGAGGGTTGTAGGCGCAATCTTAACTTGCTTTGTACTTCAGCCCACAGTTAAGATTGAGGGAGGGTGTTAAACTATATATTGTATAGGCTTCTATACGTAACCGTATTTTGTATCTGTGTACATGTTGTACCTCTCTATATATAAAGAGCCACATCATGTAAGTCGCTCCAATCGTATGTATCCAGTGCTATAATGGAAACCAAGCATGTATGGTTTTTTATGCAACACTTGAGTGAGATTTGCGACAAAACTGACAAGAGAAACCAAATACCAAGTGTGTTTCCGTAGGAATTTAATTAGCCCCTTTCTATGAATCACATACACGGGTCCCATTCTAGAGTATAATCACATACACGGGTCCCTTTCTATGGAGCCCATTGCGTCCGATTTAACTTCTTCAGAAGCTGCATAGAAAAATCAACTTTTCCTGAGACTTCTTGGAAAGAAGAATGGCATAGCATTATACTCTTAAAGTTTCATGAAGCAGTGACTTTCATGGACTCCTGACAAAAAAAAAACACGAGTACAAAAGTTCGAATAATAACGGTTATATAGTACTGATTTTGTTTTATTTTGCTTCGAACACTATAGTAGCTAGCCGTTCCTTCACGAAATTTTTCGAAGGAGTATAACACTACCATTCTTTTCAAGAACTTATGAGAACTTTTGACTAATTTTGTAATTTTCAATATTTATTTTTAATTTTGTGTGCATTGGCATCTGAGACCCAAACATCGAAGTCCCCAAGGATACTCCTTTTTTTTCCTCCGAGGTGTGCGATTCTAGAGAAAAATATTTCTCTTCTACCACATCAGCCCAGTCGCCTGGCCTCCCACCACTCCTTCACTTTTCTGGGCCGGCACAACTTGTATTATTCGTGGACTTGGATTGCATAGCTAGACGCCTGGGCCAAACAACTTATTGCCCCCACACCACACCACATTAACGAACTAGTAGTTTCTAAAGAGCAGACGATAGTGCAGAGGTGGGATCGGGGCCAAACAGTGCGGGCCCCTCGTATGAAGAAACAAAGGTTGAACAGAGAATAGTTGGGCTAAACTTTGGGGAATCGCTAAAAATATGTAAGGTTCGGTTTCCTACCCTGTGTGCATTTCTCTTCCTCCTTAGTCCGCCCTCCCCCATGTAACCCACCCTGATTATTTTCTGGCCATACACATTTGCACGCATACAATTCCACCCCGTTGTCTTCTCCCTTCAGGATAACCCCCGATGCAACCTCCACCAACAAAACTAATCCCTGATGATGACACCACCCCATGATTCCCACCGGAGCCTCGCCAGCCATGCCTTCTCTGAAAAGACATCCGCCCCTAATGAAGGTTTCTGTGTTAATGAGAATGTTGATTAGATGACTAACTATGTTTCGAGTGTGTTTTTGCTAAATTCAAGTCCTACAGTAACCTATTTTGTATAAATATATTCGACGTAACTCTAACATCATTGACTAAACTCTATATATGCAAACGAAATGGCATGTAATTGTACGTAGCACAAAACATGAAAAATATTTTTTTTTAACAGAAACCTAAAGATTAAAACTTAGGACATATGTCCTCTGGTCAAGGACGTGTCCTGCGAAGAGAATTGCACTTGACACCTCCTCCATCATGAAGAAGGCAAACGGATGATCAGCGATTAGAGAAGTAAAGTTGTGCCTAGCCTGAGGATCAAAAGCAAATACTCCCTCTGATTCATATTAGTTGTCGCTCAAATAGATGTATCTAGCACTTAAATATATTTATATACATCTGATTGAGTGACAAGTAATATAGATCGGAGGCTGTTGTTTTCAAATGAAAAGAAGCATCCGAATATCAAGGAGATTTCGGCATAACTTTGAACGACTATTGGGTCATGAGGATATGGTCATGGCAGGCCCGGTCCTAGGGGTGTGCCACCTGTGCGGGTGCACAGGGCCCTCAGGTTTTGGGGGCCTCAAAACTTTTTTGCAGTTCTACTAGGCTTGGTAATGGTAGATGGGCCTTCAGCACGCTGTTGACTGCTCCCCTGCTGCTGACCGCTATCTTGGGCCTCCTGGCGCGCTGGCGTACGAGAGCCATCGATTGAGATAAGACCCATCGTCCAGCGATCGGAGCGTCTCTTCTTCCTTGTCCCTTCGCCTTCGTCCCTTGTCTTCATTTCTCCTTGCGACTGCTAGGTCTTGCAGAAGTACAGCGATCCGATCCATAAAAAGGATGGGGGCAGGAGAACTACAACATCTCACAGGAACTAGGAAGCAGGGTGCAGGGAAGGTTCACACCATCTTCAATTTCTCAAGCCTCGTTGCATCCACATCGAGTGTCCGATGAACCCGTGAGCTCTTGTTCCTTGAGTTTGGCTGTGAGTTTCAATTTTGATCCTTTATAACCTTTCCTTGAGTTTGTAGCAATGTTTATTATTTTCATCAATTAGTCATCTAGAATTGCAAGATCCAAGTCATGTCTTCACCTAGAAAACATGAATCCGGTTATCAAAAGTGTTTGAGGAAACAAAAATCAGAGGAATTAACTCCTCAGTCTCAGTTTGGAAATATGGACAAGTTTGTTGTAAAAAAACACGAGTGTCATCCGATAACCAGTCACTTGATCATGAGCATGCACTAGATAATAATGTTGAAAATGATCATAGCCCTAGAGATGGCCAGGCACACACACAGAAAATAATGTCGGAGGTGAAGAAAATCGTGATAACATTCAGGCTAGTAATGTTGATGGCAACTTGAATACTTCACCTATTGTGGAAGTTGGTGATTCTTTTCATCTTGATATATTTGATCCAAGAAATTGGGATTCCCTTGATTCTAGGCAAATTGATATTTTAGCAGAAAAGAGCCCTCAAAGGGACAGATTGTTTAAGAAAGGTCATAAGGATAAATATAATAGGAGGTTTTCTACACTATTCTACATTAGAATTCAATCAAATGGAGAGCATCCCCATAGGGATTGGCTTATCTATTCGGAGGAACTAGATAAAGTATTTTGCTTCAGTTGTAAATTATTTGCAAAAGGGCATCGAAAAGGTAATTTCGCAAATGAGGGGTACAATGATTGGACACATCTTGGCACTAGACTCAAAAGAGCATGAGACAAGTGCATATCATGTTTTGGATATGGCCACTTGGTATGAGTAGCGTAGTAGATTGCAAACACATCAAACTATTTATAAAGCCACACAGCAACAACTTGAGAGTGAAAAGGAACACTGGAGAAATGTTTTGTTCAGAATTGTTTGCATTTTTGCTGTGACTTCAGGAAATGTGTTTTCATGATGAAATTTTGCAGGAACCTAGGACTTTTGTCAATGTTTCTCACCAAAAAAATCATATTTTTCTGATCTGTTTTGAATTTTTTATGAATTTTTTCTCAGGCAGGTGCATTTATATAGTTTTTCTATTTATTTAGGGCCCATTTTACAGTTTCACACCGGGCCTCAAATTTCGGCAGCCCGGCCCTGGGTCCTTTATGGGTGACACAAAATATGCTTGAAAATCGCTTGACGCCTTGGACAAGTTTAATTTGACGTGTTATAGATCATGAAATTGACTAAACTCTATATATGAAAATGAAATGGCATGTAATTGTAGGACAAAACATGGAAATAATAGCTAATAGAAACCTAGAAAAATGACGTTTGTTTGCTCTCTCCACTAAACACCCCCTTCCCTTCACTCCCTTGATGGATCAAGGACGACGTGTCCTGCGAACAGAATTGCACCTGACACCTCCTCCATCACGAAGAAGGCAAATGGGTGATCAGCGACAAAGTCCACGCGCACTGGCGGTTTGTGGGGCCGTGCACTTTTGCAAAGAGCAAAAGCGGTCATGGCGGCTGCCTCAGTGCCTTCCTCGTCTACCTCGATGACAGCCTTGTGTAACACCTTCTGCAGCGCCAGGTTCACGCCGGGGCTCTCCTCCACCATGTCGGACATGTCGGCCTTCCACGGGTCGAAAGCGTCCTTGACTCCCAAGTCCCGGAGAACGTTTGTCATGTCAGTGGAGAAGGCGAGCTTGAACTTGGGCAGGCGGAAGTCGCGGACCGCGACGGGGCCAGTCGGCAGGTGCTCGCGCAAAAAGTCATTGTTGCATGCAATCTTTTCGGTCAGCCACCAAAGCCCGTCATGGTCGTCAGGGAGGAAGACACACATTGAGTAGAGCACCGATGGATGTCCCCTCTCATAGTAAAGCTGGAGCACCTTGAACCCGTCGTGGCATGCGACGCATTGCTTGCCGCGGTCGCACATGAAGGGCACGTTGACGATGCTGCCGTCGAGGCGATGGAACTTGTCCTCCTTGGTCTGTTCCTTGCGAAAAGACTTGCGCCACTCGCCCTTGAAGTAGATGGCGCTGGCGACCACAAGGTCGGTGAGCTTGGACAGTTCACGCGGATCAACGAGAGAATGAATGAGGTTGTTCGTGGACGCTGCCACCCATGAGTTGATCTGCTTCCCTGCTTCCTCCGGCTGCAGCACTACACACATATATGGAGTGTTTTTGTCCGTCCGTCACAAGTTTTATAAAAAAAAACCGAGTTCTTCTTTAAATAATCCGCAGTCCAATATTAAGTGTCTTTGGGCTTCGGCCCAACTGTGGTAGCCGCTATCTCGCACGCCTGGGCGCTGGTTAGTATACTCCGCTCAGCTACAATGCTGTAGGCCCTATTCATCTTGTTTTCAGCCCGTTTAGGTCTCGCTTTTATTATTTATAAAGAATATGTTAAGCATGATCACACTATAACTTTGCAACCGTAACTCATATTAAAATAGTTGTTATATGTAATTTGATTAGAGAAATGCGTAGTTTCCAATCGTGCTATTCCTTGCTCTTATGTACCACTTTAAAATTTGGTTTGGGCATAACCCTAATTAACCTAATTAATTGTTATGGTATATTTTGAAAAACTCTAACACACAATATATCATTTATATATATGGAGTATGTTAATAGGGTCTATATATATGGATTAGACAGGGTATCAAGGATAAATTTAAATGGACTAGAAGTAATAAAGAAAGGTGAGAATAAAGGGCGTGCGGCAAATTTTTATTAATCTTCAAGCATATGCAGAAATGGCCTAAAACACATTTAATAGAATTCTTTTATTGAGATCTATCTCATGGCTTGGTTCAAATTTCAAACATTGTTTCAACTTACAAATAATGCTTTGGTACGATTTTTCTTAAAAATTATGCTCTTTAAAATCAGATTAGTCATACAAAAATCGTATCAAAAGTATTGTATGCATGCTTCTTAATATACTACTGATATGATTTTTTACTAAAACTCAATGTGCACTTCTCTACCGTGGCCACGTACAATTCGAATATTGTTGGACCATGCAGACGAAAAGTGGACACGTTAATTATGTATTCTTTTGCAACGCATGGGTATATTTGCTATTAAATTGTAATAGATCGATCTGGTCATGCACTCATGTGCCCGGACGGCAAAGGATAGATCGATCGGTACTGACCTCTTCGTGGAAGTTGACGGCGCCCGTCTGCGCGTTGTACGACTTGACGGCGGCTTCGGCGTTCGCGGGCTTGAGAGACCTCGCCTTGTCGTGCCACACAGCGCACGCGAAGCTGACGGATGGTCCGCCGGTCTGTGACCGATCGGCAAGGGCCTGCTCCGCCAGAGCACGGACGGACCCAGCGAGCTCATCGCGGGACTGCACGCCGAGGACGCCGAGCATCTCCGCGAGGGTGCGCTCGCGGGCGCCGGCGGCCACCACCGAGAGCGCCGCGTAGACCGACACCGGCGAGAAGATGAGGTTGTCGTTGCTTCTGCAACCGTCGTGGACGAGGCGCTTGTTAAGGGCTAGAGCGAGCGCCTGCAGACCAGTCCCGGAGCTCGATGACCGGGCAGGCAGATCGGCCACCGAGTCCGCCGTCGAGATCCATCGGCATAGCTTGGGAAAGCGGCGGGGCTTCAGGGATTGCATCTTCGGTACCTGAGTTTGGCGATTTCTCCACGTGAGCTCATGTGTCTACGTATTTATAGTTGGGCCATTGTCATCACCGTGAGGGACCGGGCTGGGCTCATTCGGTTAGCAGGATTTTGTAAGATTATCTGAAGAAAACCAGGATTTTCTACGAATTCCTATGGTATATTCACCCATTGGGTTTTTATCCTCTGTGTGTAGCATTCGTTTCACAGAAATAAATGTACTAAATTTCTAACGATTGCATTCGTATTGACTTGATTCTTTTCGATTCTGAGCTTTATGTAAGACCTTATGATAAATTCCCAAGGATTGGAGTGGGTATGACACCCTATTTCTTTGTTTTTCTTATTCCTTTGATTCCTTAGGCCCAAATTGTGTGTATCAAGATATTCAAATCCATCACGCGAAATAAATAAATTCAAATCCATCCTAGTGCGCCCAACAAATAAAGAAAGGGTGGATGATTTCCCAAAACAAAAAATCACAAAAATCTTGATGAGTTAGTTTAATTTTGAGGAGTTAATGTGTGAGGTGAAAGTTACTACAACTTTTTGGGGTTGAATCCCATTTTATTATGAAGACTGCGGATTAATCTAAGAAAGAATATGATACATACATTTTCCATACATACAATGTACGCAATACAAGTGTTAATGTTTTATATTAGTACAAACCGCGTTCCTGGCTGGCCTCCTCCCCTTAATCGGGTGCAACGGCAACCACATTCTTCTTCTGCAGCAGCGCCGAGCTTGCTCCTATGCCATACCCACCCATGACATCTGACGCCTTCTTCTTGGCCTAGTGTTGCCATTTCTATCAGAGTTTCACCCGCTGCCGTCGAACGGCAGATGTCGCCGGGCAGCCGATTCTGAGGCACATTGGCCACTTTGCTATCTTCCCCCCACGTGGTGAGCCTCCAACGATCAGTCATAGTTTATGTTTTTTAGCAAGACTATTCAGAAAATCTACATCATCGGTAGCATGCCAAAAGGTGATACCCCGAGACTACAACATGTACCAATAACTTGCCTGTAATCTACTGCAGTCAAGTAAGCACTACGTTCCTAATGTCTCCCAAGCTCACAACTTGGTTACATTTTTGGCCCATATCCAAATACTGGTCAAAACATGGCAATAAATTTCAGCATCCCTTCTTTCCTTTCTTCATCTCTTACATTAGTCACTCATGTTTGGGCTGAACCGGCTTTTATAACCTTGTTGGGTTGGGTGCATAATGTTTTACAAAACAAATGCACTTGAACATTGAAGCCGAGATCAAAAATAATAACTGCAACTGATTTCTGTCCAATTGTTGCCGATATGGCGGAGAGCACATGGTGGATCGCTTATCTTCCCTTGTAAAGTCTTGTGCAAGTGTTTTTTTTTCCGTAAACATCACATATGTATGTTTTTTCCGTAAAGATCATGTAAAAACGCTTTAGTTATCCTCGACGGTTGAATCTTCACACACACTAGAATCACTACTCATCAAGCATGACTATAAAACTGACAAAAACTTTGCTAGATTCATCAAATAAACTGGTGTATGGACCAAGTGTTAACTTGTGCATAGTTCAACACATCTATACGACTCATAGAAAAGACTCTGACCGAATGTACTAACACGCATGCACATAATTTCATTGCACATGTTTCTCCCCTGCTGCTGCAACTGACAATGTGTGATGGTGGAGCCGCATCACTCATGGCAACCTTTGATGATACACGTGCAACTCAAAATCATAATCTCATAGTCATAACAAATGTAGGACACTACGGAATGACCATGTCCTCACTAGCAGAGTCGATGTTTTTACTGACTAACGGGATCTTTGCCGAATGTATTTTGTCAAGCACTTGGTAAAGTCACCAGCCTAAACCAAGTGACAAGGAAAACCCTAAGTAAAGGCAGAACACTCGACATAACCTTGGCTTTTTCGAGTGTCCAACAAAATACACTTGGTAAAGTGGTAGACATATGTCCCTACTAGCCACGGTTGACAGCAGAGTGATGGTGTGTCCACCTATGCCTAGTGTTTTTCGGCCAACACTAAGCGAAGTATTTAAGTTGTTAGTAAGTTTATCTTTGCGAAGTGTTTCCATGACAATTGGTAAACTTGTTCAGATTTGATTTTTTGTGAAACAGAGTAGTATTTATGGTTTCGTTCGCATTTGTGTCATGTACTCCTAGACCTCATGTACTCCTAGACCATACAGTAGGTTTACTCCATCCACCATGGAGCTACGTGGCTGGAGACGTGGCCTTCGAGAAAAACGTGCAACTCCAAATCTTTAATCTCCCTTGCATACCATATGCAGGAGATGGCATAATGACCCTTCCCTTGCTAGCGGAATCAACGTCTTTACTGCGAGTCAGAAATTTTGCCGAGTATATTCTCAAGCACTTGGTAAAAGTAGAACACTCGGCATAACCACTGGTTTCTTTCAAGATTATGTTTCTCTTACAGAAAATACTTGAAGTGATTCTCAACACTTGAGGGCTTGTTCGGAACACGGGGTAGAAAAAGCATAGAAATAGAAAAAATGTGGTAACTGGATCTGGATCCCATGTCTTGTAGATTCCTACATGAAAACGAAACACGATAGTTGTATAATATGGTCAGTTGGATGCACCACGGAAATTGAGAGAGAGAGAGAGGGAGGGAGGGAGAGAGAGTGACGTGTTGCATTGGACTTCTTATAGAGGAACTCAAGACGTGAGGATTGAGAAAAATGTTTTTAGTCATCCAAAATGGGAAGGAAAGGAAGAGTTCATATATGAATTTTCAAAACCTATCCTTCAAACCAAATGGCATCATAGGAAAATTCCCATAGAATCATATCTCTAAGAAACTCCTGCCAAATTCATGTGTTCGTAACGGGGCTGAACAGGAATTATCTTTAAACACTATAGTCACTACCATAGATGGACCTAGAAACTAACAAAAACTTGGCTAATTAAGATTTTCCATATGGCGTGCTACTCAATACATACCTCTTGTGGCTCCCTCACGGGTCACTCTTCTCAGGAATATAATTAACTGACCTACCTAGGATCAGTTGGGCCATTTAGAAACTTATAAATTGAGCTTTCTTTGAATCAAAATGCATTTGATCTTGGTATGATTTTTTTTATTAAAAACACACGGAAGATCTGCACGAGTAGAGAATTCTTAATTACAAGCACACTGTAACAAGAATAGAAAGGAGATTGGTGGAATCAATGTTTGGCGTAATGTGGTAGATGTATTTTCGAGCTTCAATGGCGAGTATATTGAGTACAAAACTTTGAGGATATGACACCTTCTAGATATAAGATGGAAACAATTTCTATCTAACCACGGACAATCTCTAACTACCAAATATATCTTTGACATTCCCCCGCAGTTGTCGTGGGAGCGTTGCGAACAAGAGAAGCATCGCAAACGGTCAGACTGGAGAGAATAATAGACAGCGGCCGGCTGACCCCCCCCCCCCGGTCCTAGCAGGAGCGTCATGGACGGTGTGGCGTTGCGGACCCGTTGATTGTGGAGGAAGGCGACGAGTTGCTTAAGCGAGGAATTAGCACTTTGTGTCGTTGTTGAGGTAGCCGAGAGCATAGGGTCGTGTAACCGTGGTTGAGGTAGTCGTGCAAGGGATGTCATGGTCAATGTCGAGGCTGGGTGGCCGGTGTCGAGGTAGTCACCGTGTTAGTAAGGGGCGCAGTGGTGCGCTAGGAAGAAGATGGGGTGGATCGAGGCGCCAAGCCGGGTTTACCAATCCCGAGGATACATCAGGGAAGAATTTAGGCGTCGGTGTTGCCAGCACTTGCATGCATATACGGCAAGAAGTCGGTGTCGGCGAGCCGCCGCACTAGGGTTGTTAGCAGTAATCTTGATATTATTGTATCAGCATTTTAGTTTGCTTTCATTATGCGCATGTAGCATTGTTTAGAGAGTAGCAAGTCCGGCAAAGTTCCAGCAAATACAAGCGGAGAAGGCGAGATGTCAAGGCGCTGTGTGAGACAACGAGCACGGCGAGATGCCGACGGCAGCGTGAAGCTGCGGTGTTGCGTGAGGCGGCAAGGTTGGCAAGTGCGTGAACTGGTAGAAGCAACCTCTAGGACGTGCATGCACCACCGGCTAACAAGGCTTGCCACAAAGGCAGCACCGGGCATGTGTAGACAAGAATCAATGGAAGTTGTACGTCATGTCTGAGGAGCCAGCAGAGAAGGACTCGACGACGATTGCAACGTCAATCGACGTGGGGTAAAAGGTGCCGATGCCGCCCACGGTTATCAGAGAAGATGAAATGGTCGGGAAAGATGGCAACGACGCTGGCGATGAGCTGGTGCTAGACAAATACAAAGAGGTGGATAGCGATGTAGTCGACGAAACCTAAGGCACCCCGTTGGAGGGGCTACGCCGGTCGTCAATAGGAGTGCGACGGAGATGCTCGAAGTAGGCAAGGAAAAACCCAACAATGCAACGAAGATCGTGCACGAACGATGATGTTCTAGCGCCTAGGGAGGCGGCGCGGCACATACCATGTAGAAGTCGACGCACGGGGACGGAGGAGTAGCACCCGTACCGCGGGCTACAGCCCGAAAGGGCAACGTAGGGCAACGCGCAGGTCAGGACGATAATGGGGAAGACCTTGGAATGACAGAGTGGACCACATGTGGCGGCCCTACAACCCGAAGGGACGACATAGCGGCGGCGTGCTGGTTGGTGCAATCATGGGGACGGCCTTGGGACAACCGCGATGCCGCGGTACTATGTCCCGAAGGGGGGCAGCACACAGGTCACCCACGGGGAGAACCACGGGCCGCGGCACCGCGGCCTAGTGGAACAGTCATACACAAGATCAGCGTAGGGCCCACGGTGTAGTCAATGTCGACGTTGAAGTAGAGGCGTGCGAAGTAGATGGTGAACGGTGGCGGACAACGTAACCCGATCTAAGATCAAAAAATCAAAAAGGATGCGTCACTCAAATGACGGGCACCGGACAAAAACTCCTTATCAAATGATCAGGAAAAATACTCCGTATGGCAACCGATCAATGTGATTGCCGGACGAACCCTAGCTACAGGTTGCGCAGCCCCAGTGACGATCATGGAGATTGGGCTTTCCGGGGGAGACGCGATGTGGAAGTGGCGGCGGCTAGTGTTTAGGATTGATGTAAGGTTGGTACCATGTAAGAGGAAGGAATCGATGTTTGGTAGACGTATTATTGAACTTGAGGGCTTGTATATAGTGAGTACAACACTTGAAGGACACAACGCCTTCTAGAGATAAGAAAATAATTCCTATCTAATTCCGGACAATATCTAACTACCAAATATACCTCTAACACATACCATAGCAATGCTCTACCACCGTAGTATTTCAGAGTACTAATCGTTTTAAGCACAACACTGCCTGCACGCTTGAACATACAGTACACCTTTGATGCCCTTGGCAGCGGACGTCGATGATTAGGATTGTTCCTGAACCCCAGACGGAAACAACAATTGCACCTGCCATCACTGGCATATGCTAATTACTGGATTCCTTCCTTCATTCTCTTATGCAAAACCATGCATGGCAAGAAGTAAATAACACTTTGAATAGCAGGGAAGAAGAGAGGCTCCGAGTACTTGACCTGATATGTAGCATTAGGGACTGGGAGGCCAATACTGATAGGAGCTAGCGGGCTTTAGCAAGAAGCGTTGCATCGTCCTCCGGCAGGGTATGGACTGGGCAGCCACAAGATTGAAGTCAACGGACAAACAGAGATGAGTTGGTGGAGTGCAGGAGGATGAAGCGGCAGCAGATGCAAATATGAATGGGAAAAGTTGTTATGATAAGGAAACTTCTCTGTAGCCCTATGCTTTGTTGTAACTAGACCTTTAGTTAGTCTAGTTAGACTGCCAGAGTGCGATGGCCAATCAAGGCCTGGAAGGTCAAACGAAAAATAAACAAATAAAGCGGGGCAACACCCTCAGAAAAAAAAAGCGGGGCAACTAGGGATGCAGGCGCGGACAAATGCATAACTTTTATTACTTTAATTATATCGTGCTGCACTTAATCGTCGTCGTGCTGGACGTTTGCAGACTCACGTACACTGCTTGCATGCCTAGGGCCAACCCGTGCGGCAAGGGCAAATGCCAGCTTCTGTGATCCGCAGGTACCTGGCTAACGCCGAGCACAAAGTGAAAACCAGGTGAGGCATTGCCGACTCACGAGGCACACCGGCCACTTTGCCATCTTCACCATCTGGTGAGCCTCCAACTATCGGTCATAGTTTATGTTTTCTTTGCAAGGGTACATAGCACAGCTACACCATCGATAGCATACCAAAAGGTGATGCCCTTGAGACTACAACACGTACCGATAGCTCGCCTATGATATACCGCACTCAAGTGAGTATTGCGTTTCTGATGTCTCCCACGCTCATAACTTGGTTACATTTTTGGTCCATGTCCAAATAATAGTCAAAACATAGCAACAAATTTTAGCATCCCTCGTTTCCTTTCTTCATCTGTCTGGGCTAAACCACCTTTTATAACATTGTTAGGGGCTGGGTGTGCGTAATGTTTTGCAAAACAAATGCACTTGAACATTGAAGCTGAGATCGAAAATAATGACTGCAATTGTTTTTTATTCAATTGTTGGTGATGTGGCAGAGAGCACATGGTCGGTCGCTTATCTTCCCTTGTAATTAAAGTCGTGTGCATGTATCTATGTGTTTTTTTCATAACGATGCGTCTAGAAAAAGCTTTAGGTATCCTTGCTGCACACTTCACGCACTAGAATCACTACTCATCAAACACGACTATAAAGCTGAAAGAAACTTAGCTAGGCTCATCAAATTAACCAGTCTATAGCCGCAAAATAAGATAACCAGTGTATGGACCCAAAGCATTAACTTGTGCATAATTCAGGATACCTATACCACTCATAGAAAAGATTCTGACCCGATGTACTAACATGCATGCACCGTGTTTCATTGCACATGTTTCTCTCTTCACGCCATAGGCGGAGCCATGATTCCTTAAAGCCTAGGGCTAAAACTAAGTAGCTAAAAATAATGTCAAATATCAAACATACATTGTGTGTTATAAGTTTGCCATCAATTCACATCAAAGATGGTATATGAATTTAGAGCTGTTTTACGGTGATTGGCACTCGGAGTACTAACCAGTACTTACCCCTTCGATTTTTATTAGCCGTCCGATCTGGTTGGGATTATGAATGATTAAATTTAATTGGTTTATTCCAAGAAGGGCATAATGGTCCAGGACGAAATCTATTTTTTCCCAACCGATCACCTCCATGACCAGATCCACGTCTACTCCATCCAGATCCAGTCCTCGCCCTCCTGCTCGTGACCTTCAGTGTCCTCGACGTGCCCGGCGAGATTCATCGTCCTCACCTCCGGCAGCCAAACCCACACCCCCCAATAATCCCGAAGGCCCCCACGCCTTCATTGTCCTCTACGTGCCTGGCGACAGGAAGAAGGAGAAGGCACCACATCTACGCTGCGGGTGAATCAGCGGCGACGACAGCGTTCGATCCCATCTCTTCGTGCCTACCATCCTTAGGTATGAATCCGGCTAGGATCCTTACGATCGTTCGGGTAGTTCTCCTCGCCCTTGCGTTCATCCACCGTGCATGCAGTACCACCTCAACCCTACCATGATTACATAATTTACCAGTATTTGCCATGCTAGATTTGTACCAACAAATTCAAAAGAATGAAAAGCTTCAGCGTGGCATCGTTTTTGTTGAGTTAATCGCATCATGTCTGTTTCACTAGGCCATTGCTTAGTACTACCTTTCATATCGAAGAAAAAAGTGACTTACTTGCCGTTTTAGATGAAAGACTCATCACGGCATTGGATCCTTGTTTGCCTATGCCAATAAGATGGCATACTAGTTCCTTTCTTCCTACTTAGTTTACTTTATTCTACTCACCATCACTTAAGGTCTATTTCCATAGTGCATGTAGTACAATAAAGTTTCTGGATGTTGATGATCTGTTGCCCTCACACGTAAAACATGTTACATGTAGGACAACATGGCGGGTGTAAGTGATGAGTCTTTGTTTGAGTACCTAGATGTTGTCAGGAAGATGTTTGATAGTGAGGCTGAAGGCTATGAATTCTACAACAAATATGCTCTTGAAAAAGGATTTAGTGTGAGGAGAAGCTACGTTGAGTGGGATGGATCCGACAATTACGTAATTTTAAGGAAATTTGTGTGTAGTCGTCAAGGGTTTCGCGAAGAGAAGCACATGAAAAGAAAGATGGAAGATAGAAATAGGAGGCCACGAAGTTTAATTCGTGTTGGGTGTAACGCTAAATTTGTCATTGCGAGACAGGAGGAAACAGGTCTGTGGTTTGTCAAGGATTTCATTGATGAGCACAGCCATTCTCTAGCCCCACGGAATCTTTCTTGTGTGTTGCGTTCGCACAGACGAATCAGCGATGAGCAGAAAGCGGACATTGCGGACATGGAAAAATCTGGGATCCGCAAATACCATATTATGGATATTTTGCGCATTCAATACGGTGGGTTTGATAAGATTGGATGCATAAACAGGGACATTTATAATTTCTGCCATGCTAATAAGCAGGAGACAATCAGTGCCGGTGATGCTAAAATGGTGATCATGCACATGATGGCAAGGCGTGAGCGAGATGCGGATTTTTTCTTCAGGTACTTGGTAGACGAGCTTGGCCATCTGAAGGGACTGTTTTGGGCTGATAGTCAATCGCGACTTGACTATGAGGCTTTTGGAGACTTCATTGTTTTTGATAGCACATACAGAACCAATAAGTACAATCTGTCATTTGTGCCGTTTGTCGGGTTGAATCACCACCGCAGCACTGTTATTTTTGGCTGCAGTATAATTTCTCATGAAACAAGCCAGGCATACGAGTGGATGTTGCGGATCTTTTCTGAATGCATGGCACAGAAACATCCGATATCTGTGATCACAGACGGTGACCTTGCAATGCAGCGAGCAATCAGGGTGGTCTGGCCTGGCTCAAACCATAGACTATGTATATGGCACATTCAGCAGAACATTGTACGCCATCTGCATGATGACGACGTAAAGGAGGAATTCAGATCTTTCATATATGATACTTATTTCATTGAATAGCATGAGATAAAATGGATAGAATTCTTACAACGGAATAAAGTAACCAGTAAGGAGTCTTGGCTGCATCAGATGTATCAAATGAGAAAGTTGTGGTGTGCTCCATATCTTGCGGGGCGTTGTTTTCTAGGATTGAGCAGCAATCAGAGGAGTGAGAGCTTGAACTCTGTGCTACATACGCATCTTGAGGGTATGATGTCGTTGTTTGAAATGCTAGAGCACTATGAGCGTTGCCTTGCATCGCGACAGATTAACGAAGCTCTCCATGACGTCAAAGCCTTGCAGTCCCTTCCATTTACAGAGGAAAATGCTTCGCCGCTTGAGAAACACGTCGCAACAGTTTTTACTCCTAGTGTGTTTAAGGTGGTCTTATGGAGGATAGATGTTGTCAGCAAATGTCAGGTCAGAGAGATACTAGATGGATCAGAAGTTTCCACCTATGTTGTGTCCAAGCAGCAAAGAATGGATAAAAAGTTTGGAGTGCGCATTGAGGAGCAAGGAGGTATTTTGTACAGGGTCAGTTGTTCTTGCCGTAAGCTGGAATGCGCAGGCACACCATGTTCCCACATTTTTTACATATTAGGGATTTTAAACCAAACAATTCTGCCCAGTTATTGTGTTCCCACTAGGTGGACTATGAATGCAAAATGTGCATACGCACCGACCAGAAAAAACCAGCTGTATGACTATTTGGTAAGCCTCCAGAGGTACCCGAGTTGCGGAATTGTAGTCACGCCGCAAGTTTCAAGGCATGCCACTCTAATGAGGACTATCAACGTCTAAAGATGCTTTTGGAAGCAGCACACCATGGCAAGCAATTAAGTATTGAACAAGCTGACAGCAAGGAGTCAACTAATGCTCAGCATAACAACATTAGGTTTGGCCCTTTGATGCCGCACTCGGAGAAAGTTGATAAGGTTCTTGATCCCGTGCATGTGCCAGGACGAGGTGCACCGAAGAAAATGCTGCAGGCAAAGACAAGGAAGTCAAGATCACAGAATAACTGTGGCTATTGCAAGAATCCAGGTCACAATCGACTTAAATGCGCTAAAGTGTTAGAGGTAAGAAAAGAAAAGGCAGGTCACAATCGATTTATCTTTTGCATGGGTTTTACTCATTATTGATGTCCATGTGATTTATTCTATTCTTCTTTGTAGGATGTGGAAGCTGAACTCTGATGCCTACATAGAGTATGAATTGACGATGAGCCAGACAAAGTCATGTGCCATTCAGCTTTGTGTGAGGTCGTCTTTACATCCTATTTCATCGTGACAGTTATTTAGTGAAGTGTGGTTGTACTGCCATGTCACCGTATTAGTTCGACATCTTTCGTTTCAATTTTCTATGTGATCAATTCATGTCCAACTTTAATAATGACGATGGAATAGGAATAAGGAGTTAAAAGCACCCCAAGTCGTACAACTTGCATAGAATGTGATGATTTAGTCCAAAAATTGTAAAAGTGCACCCCACAGTCCTACTACCTCTGTCCAGGTGTATTGGGCACGTAAGAAAGAGCTTTTTGTTGTAGGTGGGAGTAGATTGGACGAGGGAAATAATCAATCCGAGAAACAAGCCTATGACCACTTCCTTTCTCCTTTAAAACCGGGCCGAAAACAGCAATAAATCCCTAATAATCAGGTGGGAGAGTTTGGCTAACCGGTCCATTGCTTTGCATGCATGATTAGCACCCCCCCCCCCCCCGCACCAGCTCTACCCCGTCTACACTTTTCCACATCGCCGCCGCCGTCATCAAGCTTGGTGCCGCCACCATCATTCCGCAACCATGGTTTCTTGGAATGATTTGGCAACCTCATCCTCGGACGGCGAATCAGTCACCAGTCCGGTAAGTCCTCTAAATCAGATGGCTAGGTTTAGGGTTCAGATGGGGGATTTTTTTTCCTAAACTGCACTGCCACCATCTGTTTTAGGCACCTGCCACCATTAGCTGCTCTGAATGGAGTGGTCTTGCTACAGAACTTGGTGCTAGATGTGAGCACCAAGCAGTGTGTGAGAAGTTAGTGGCTTTTGAATATGTGGATAGTGGCAGGAGGTTCCTAGGCTGTGGACAGAAGATTAGTATCCAATATTAATGCCAGTGCAAGTGATCCAATGTTAATTTTATAGCCAATGGTAATGATGCCATGTTAATTTTATCCTAAACATTCAACTGTTATTTGTTTAAATCGGCAAGAAGGATCAAAATGCAACTACGTGCAGTGGGTTGATCCAGAGTGGCCTCCTCAACTAAAGATGGCCTTAGGAAACATTTGGGACTTGTATGAAGATGAGAACAAGCTGAGGCTGACGCAAAATGTTGTGAATGCTGAAGAAAACTTTAAGATCCTGAAATAGAAGGAAAAAATGGAAAAAGATCTGAGGTTTTCAAGGTGGATTTTGCTAAGATGGTTGCTCACAAGGAGCAAGCACTTGAACAACTAGGGAGCACTCAGATTGCATTAACTGACCTAAAGGCAGAGCTAGAGAAGAAGAAGATTAGTGACAAGTCTGGCACTAATATTCACCAGGTTCTTAGAGCCAAGGTAGAGAAAGAGAGGACTTGATGAAGCAAGAGACGGACCAATTCATGGATCATAATGATAAATTGGTGCAAGAGAGGGATAATCTGGTGTTGGAGAGGGATCAGTTAAAGCAAGAGAAGAAGAAACTGGAGTACATGATTGGTGACCTCTTCAAACTTAAAGAGGACACCAAGTGCAAGATAATGAAGATGAAGGAGATCCTTGATGAATTTCAGTGATGCATTGCTGTTCTATTGCTCACATAATTTGTACTAGCTTTAATTTCATGAACTTGAGGTGATTTCAGTAATATGTGTACTAGAGTATGTGTGAACTTGAAGGTCTCTGATCTTGTTGGTGTACTGAACTATTTCTGAAGTTTAAATGCTATATATGGTCTAGGCAACACACAAGAGCAGACATTAGCAGTAGATATATGCTATATATGGTGCAGGCAACACACAAGAGCAGTCATCAGCATCACATATATATGGTATGAGGAGGATGCAAGAGCAGTCATCAGTGATCAGCAACAAACAGAGCAACAAGTCAAGCAGCATGAGCAACACACTTAGATGTTTTAACATAAAATACTTAACCCCTAATAACTTGTAGATACTTATATGCTGAAATCTATAACTAATCAGCATACCTAACTGCTAACTTCTTCATTTCTTCAGTCTTGCTAACTGCATCTTTAGATTTGTTGAATCTTTAGTTCTTCAGGCGCTTCAAACGCTCTGAGCGGCGCACCGGCCCTAGAATAGGCTTCTCCACTGCTTTCTTCCTCTTCTCCTTGACATCCACCACAGGCTGCTCCTCCTGAACCTCCATTTTCAAGATGCCGGCCACGTCTGGCAGTGCCTCCACATCAATTGGGAGCTCTTGGCCTCCCTCTTGCTCGACGATGGGCGCAAACATCATCACCTCCCGCTCCTGCTCGACGATGGGCGCAAACATCATCACCTTCTGCTCCTGCTCGACGACGGGCGCAAACATCATCACATCCTGCTCCTACTCGACGACGAGCGCAAACATCATCACCTCCTCCTCCTCGTGCACAACAGGCTGCTCCTCCTGAACCTCCAGCTTGATGTTGTCAGGCACGTCTGGCAGTGCCTCCACATCGATTGGGAGATCTGGGCCTCCCTCCTGCTCGACCACGGGCGCACACATCATCACCTCCTGCTCGTCGTTGGAGACGACAACAACCTCCTGCTCCTCCTGCTCCTCTTGGTCAGAGGACTCACCCTCGTTAGAGGATTCACCATCGTCAGAAGAGGATGACTTAACATCGGAGTTGTCATTGTGGTAGAGCATCTCCGGCTGGAATCTATCCCAGTAGGCAGCGTTGGCAGGCGTAGGGACGGCGAGGTCGACTTCCTGGACGCGCTTCGCCCTGGATTGAACGCGGTTCGTGTTCGGCTGCGGCAGAGCGGCCGAACGATACATCCACCAACGGGCCCGCTGGTTGGGATCGTCGGACTGCATCTCCTGCATTGCGAACCGCAGGATGAGTGTAGGAGGCAGGTCACAACGGTTGCGGACGTCGGGGAATGCGCGCGCCTTCTCGTCGTGGGTCATCACCTTCACTAGACCGCGCGCATGGTTCCGCATCATCTAGACGCTTGGGAACCATCGCGCGATATCCTTCAGCTCGGCACGGGCGATGTGGTCGTCTTCGGGCAGATCTTCAACAACCCTCTGCCATCCGAGGCTGCCGTCCATGGCATCATCAATGGCGTTGAGCTCGACGCGGGTTTTCCGCAGAGTAGTGGGCGGTGGGAGAGAGGAGTGGGGAGCGAGGAGGCCGAGGCGTCGCAACTGCGGTTGCAATGATAACAGTGCTGGTGGAGCGTTGGGTTCAGTCTTAAAGCGGTCAGGAATATAACGGCAGCTTTATGTTGTATCATACTGGCATTGCACCCACTATTCTTCCCAACTTGTTTAGATGGAAGGCCACGTCACAAACAACTCATAAAAAACTCTATGGTTGATCATAAAACAAATGCATAATTCTCGCTACATTATTGTTGAAAGAAATGTCTCATTGATAAATTGTACCATAATTGCGAACATAGTGTGAAAAAGAAAATCTTTCTTTGAAACGAAATAATCCTGGTTTGAAGCTTAAGCTGGTTGAAAAACCATTTTGCCTACTATTTATGGTCTTCTCCGCTGCCAAAATCCAGTGACCTCTTACATTTGGACGTTGGAGATTGCGTCGGGCTTGGCGACTACCCATGTTCTTCAATCTTTTTCTGCTTAACATCAATGTAACCATACAACTGAAGTTGTTTTTGTTCTTTCTCCGCCAACTCTCTAGCAAGGTACTCCAATTCTTGGATCCTCACTTCCTGTAAAAAACCACATGAATGGTATTAGTAACAACTCAAAAATGATGTATCCATAAATTACATGCATGTAACATGTCCAATTTCAACCTCTGGATCAAAGTCATCCTCTGGATAACGACCCGTAGTTCTATTGTACACAATGTACAAGTGACATGCCTTGCTGCCATTCAGATCAGAAAGCATTTTTGCTACATCATCTGGTCCTCTAATCAAGATCATTCCTTCTGGCAGCTTCCACGCAGACCCGGGTAAGAAGCAGTATAGTTCTGCTCCCATTTTGCAACCAAAAGAAGTTCTCATTTCTCTCATAATGAGATCGTATGTCACTTTGCTGGGTTCATTAAGTCTGACTTCTGCCGGTCTGCACTCAAAGTATGATCTCGGGACATGTGACATCTCATCATCCCTATGAACTAAAAATTCCATGACCAACACCTGTTATCTCACATCAAAGTTAATACATTCAATGATTAAACGGGAAAACAAATTTTTTTATGTGCATTGCAACATTGAGGCCTTGTCACCTCCTTTTGTGGAATGTATCCTTCATGTGGAGTGATTGAGGATTGTGCCATCTCAAACCTTATCACCTTGTTATGTGGAATGTATCCTTCATGTGGAGTGACTGGGGATTGTGCCATCTCAGACCTTGTCACCTTGTAATGTGGAATGTATCCTTCATGTGGAGTGTTTGGGTACTGTGCCATCTCAGGTTTCTTATCCTGTGTATGAAACGTCGATAGTGGGTTTACACACAAGTTTTAAAAGGTCATACCATATCTTGGGTATGTCATCGTTGCGAGGTACTTACAAGGGGAGAACTGAAGATATGTTGTTCAGGTGGAGTGATGTGGCATTGAACGGGTGACTCTAGCGCATGTTCTCGAGTGAATGGGGATTTTGCTGTCTCATGAAGCTTACCCTACATATAATCGCCGACATAAGGTTAGCCACAAATTGAAGATGTTTGTATCATAAAATATCTAGGTCATTAATATGTACAATCGGTGAGAGATACTTACAGGGGGAGAATAATTGAAGACATGTTCTAGGGGTGGATTACAGCTGTGGCATTGAAGTTGTGGCCGTAAGATCGCACGTTCTTCTAACATTTGTCCTTCCAAGCGGACCTTCTCCACCATGCCCTTATAATCCATGTCCGACCGCTCCTGTAGCATCCTACTGTCCATATCCGCACGTGCCTGCAACAAATTGGCATCCATCCTGACTCGCTCTGTCTGTATAATACTGTCTACAAGCTTCCGGTCTTTTTGCAACGCTTGATGCATTTCCTTGTAGCCAAGAAAAAACTTCTTTTCCATGCCCTCACGGTCCCACTTACACTTCTCATCAATCTCATCACGCATCTTCGCCATCTTACGGGATAACTCCTCACGCTCCTCCTTTATCATCCTATTCGCGTATGAACGTTCTTGATTCAGTTTCTTATCTACCTCAGCGCGATCCTTTTGCACCTTCAAGTCGATATCCCATCGCGCTTCAAGCAAAGACCTGTCGTGCTCCGCACGGTTGTGATGAGCCTCTTAGACCATGGTCCCTACAGCAACAGATATACCCATAGTATGAAATGTGAGACAAACTCACTGCTGGTTTTCATGCAAACCTCATCTAATTAATTCCTACGATCTACTACTAGAAACTATCAATGAAAAAAGCTCTTGCATGACACCAGAACTACTCAACTATGGAAAAGGTTGGATTTTCTAATCTCTTCGGAAATGACTTATTGGTCGAATCAATGGAAACAATAATCAACACTGCAAGAGAAGATGGGAGGAGCCAAGGAGGAGACCTTTTTAATACGGTGTCGGTTTGGTCAACTGAGAAGCGATGGCCCGATCACGGCGATGGCTACGTGAGGAGAAACAAAGTAGATGGGGACGGTTAGGATAGGGTAGATATGCGGTAGAATGGGAAGGTATATATCCATAATTTTAGGGTTAATTAGTTATTTCGAAGTAATGCGCTTGGATGCACGATCTTTTGCAGGCTACCAAAACATGTCCACTGACCGCGGGACCAACCACATATCACAGTAGCCGGAGCCAACTTAACATGCGCTTGTTGCCCCGTTTATCATAGAAAAGATAATTACGAGATTTGTTCGGAGCAATTAGTCGCAATTTGTTTTTTTAGGAATAGTGGCTAATTGCTTTGATGCATGCCCCAAACGTTACGTTTAGATTGCTTGCATACCATTGTTAGTTGTTGCACGCCAAGTTTGAACCATGTTCAACAATTGTTAGTTGTTACATGCATGCCAAACCCTAAACCCTAACCCCTGAACCCTAAACTCCTAAACCCTAAACCCTAAACCATCTTCAGGGTGACATGTCTAGGCCATGTTAGGGCTATTTGCCAAGTTTGAACCATCTTCAACAAAATTTCTAAGTTTCGTCACATGCAGCATTTGTATGGTCATCAGTACATGTGTACACCAACTTTGAATCATTTTCAACATTTTTTGCAAGTTTTGTCATGTATGGCCTTTTGCCTGTCATATGTTAGGATCTCTGACACGCGCATTTCAGGGCTAGTGTGCCAACACCCCAAAAGGACATAGCTGGGTTGCTCACATGTATGAAACCAACCCAACATCGATCCGGTCAAGTGGATGGATGCATGCTCTATGTGGCATGAGGTTTGTCTGCCGAGCCAGTGGACGGACCGGATCGAGGCTACCGGGAATCCATTGTAGACCAACACTCCACCGATGTCCGATGTGTGTGCTAGGTTCACTGTAAGACAAACATAGTTCCATCAACTCTAAACCCTAAACCCCTAAACCCTAATAAACCTAGACCTATAACCCCTAAACCCGGAACCCCTAACCCCTAAACCCTAAACCCCTAAGCCATTTTTTGTAGCAAGGTCATTTTTCCCACCACCTCCAAATGACCTCAATTTTTGTACTCATGATATCCTTGATATAAATAGAAAGAATATGAAAGATTACCTTTTTATAATTTTTGACCATTTATAGTGGATCGGTGAAGCTGCGTGTCGAACTGGCATTGTCCAGGGCATAAAATTTTCATAAAAAAAATTTATGAAACCTTGGAAACCTATCTGTGTTTGAGTAGGAGATCATGTGTGCAAATTTTTAGGTCATTTGGAGGAGGTCAAAAAAATGACCTCACTTCGGACGGACCGTTGCAAGGTCATTTTTCCCACCACCTCCAAATGACCTCAATTTTTGTTGGCATGATATCCTTGATATAAATAGAAAGAATATGAAAGATTTCCTTTTTTATAATTTTTTACGATTTATACTGGCTCGGTGAAGCCACGTGTTTCGAACTGGCATTGGCCAAGGCATAAAATTTTCATTTGGAAGAGGTCAAAAAAGTGACCTCATTTCGGACCGACCGTTTGGTCTCACCTAAGCTAGTTTTTGTAGCAAGGGCATTTGCCAATTCTCCCGCACATTACAAAATTGGGACGAAGGTGGGCTTTTTTTTAGAGTTTCCAAGTGTGTGCCGCCTTCACCTCTCTCCCGAAAAACTTGAATCCCCCCCCCCCAAATCTTGCTCCTGCCTGCAGCGTAAGATCTCCTCTGCCTATATATCCACCCACGTTTCCGCCGCCGGGCGCAAATCTCGCCGCCGCCCCAACGCCTAAACTGTTGCCTACCAGGGGAGGGGCGTTGATGGTGTGCTCCGTTTAGCGGATGTGGACGCCATGCACGTACTGGTCGCCGCCGATCCGTAGCCGGAGCTGGTCCAAGACATCACCAACGACGGTGAATCGGTTAGTGTCATCAGAGATTAACCCTAGAATTTGCCATCTCGTGCTTAACCCTATAAACTGCTCTCTTGTTATTCTTCGTTGTTCCTAAAATCTATCCAACCGCTTGATTTTTAGATTAATCATACACTTATCAGTCTATCTTTCGTTGTTTGCAAAATGAAATGAATAGATCATTTGTATTCTCTTATATTATGTCTGTCTTTCGTATAACCAAAGTTTCATGGAACCAATGCAAATAAAAAACAACCCATTTTATTGTTGGCTTTGATATAATGTTGAATTCTCTGACATGGGATTTTTTGTTCTTCTAATAGCTCATTGCATATTCGGCACCATGGAAACGCTACCTACACGTGAGTGAAACTTGTTTGAAGAAAATGTAGAAGTGGCTCATGGACCCAAAGATTGTGTACCGGCGTAACGGGCGCTATAAATGACCGTTCTGTAGGAAAGCAAACTGGCATTCAAAAACCCAAGCAATTGCAGCTTACACAAAGAGGTGGCGTCTTAAGGCAAAACCTGCTAAGTTGGCTAACATATTGCGTAGGGTGAGGACCTAAAAGCATGGACTGTTTTCATTGCACCCTGCATCACATTGTTCTTAGTTTGGTATGCGACATGGTATCTTAATGTGGCCAGCTCTTTTAATCTAAATCTATGTGATTCGATGTACTTGTGTATTGTTTGTCATTCAGTTCAGCTTACTGGTATCTTAATGTCACCCATCATGAAACACATAAGAGTGATTGTCATCAAATACATAATTTACATACATAACATGTTTTGATCATCAAATACATAACTTAATATGGTCCCATAGCATATAACAAGTTCCAATAATAAAAGGCGTAAAACTGAAGAATCTTCTGATCTTTAGGTCCATCATCTTCCGCAACGCATCCATGCTCCCACCTTTAGCATATAAAATGGAAAATTGAAGATGCAATACATGTATAGAATGGCATTTGGATAGACAGTTTCACAAATACATATAAAGGAGAGTAGATTTTCTACACCCAAGCTCTATGCACCCACTGTGCACCCACGCAAAAAACATAACAAACTATTTCAAAAGTTTCAGATTCTTTTGAAATGTTTTGCTATGTTTTATTGGGTGGGTGCACGGAAGGTGGGTGCAAAACACCGTGGGTGCATCGAGCTGGGTGTATAGAACCTACTCTCATAAAAAGGAGAATGGATTTGGATAGACAATTTCATAAAATATGATGAATGCAAGCATCATCTAGCTTACCCTAAACGCCACCGTCGTCGTTGAGACGAGGAGATTTTCTAGGGAACCATGGAGAACGGTGGGGACGCGACGTCGCGGGCAGCATACCCCTCCTCTTGCGCATGGCGCGCATCCACTCCGGTGGCACCGCCTGTTACAGCACCCTCACGAACGGCACCGCATATCTGATCGTGGGGTCATCCTTTGGATGCTCGATCTTGGATCTGTATGCCCACCACCTGCGCCTGACTCTCCGCTCCTCTGAGTCCGTCTACTCCATCGCCCAGAGGAGAAACTTGATTGACTGGAGGGACTCCCGCTGGACTCCATCTCGGGAGTAGATCTCAGCCCTCTCGCTGTGTTTGAGATACTTGCACATGGCATTCACCGTCGACGCCACCTCCCAGTCGTTGTCAAACCAGGAGAGGATCTCCCTCAACCTGGCTAACTTCGCCTAGTCGCCGCCGGCGATGGTCGCGATTTTGTCACGCAGCGACATGGATATGCCTCTAGCAGGATGAGGAGAGGAGCGGCGCTGGCTTTGGATGAGGAGATGAGAGACGGTGGATCTGCAATGGAGAAGAGGAAGGAGCGAGGGTTTTCTGGAACGGAGAAGAGGAAGGAGCGAGGGTTTTCTCGAATGGGGAAGAAGGAGAGGAGGGGGTGGTTTCCAATGAGAGAGGAACGTGCGACGGCAGTTTAGCAATGGACGAGAGCCGGCTCCTCTGACGTGCCGCAGCCTACCGTTCGGCAACTGACATGTGGGTCACGTTGCCGCGCGGGTCCACGTGCTAGTGGCCGAACGGCAGCGTGCCGCGCGACAGGGGATCCTCGTCCACGAGGGAGCCGACGGTGCCTTATGATTGGACCGCCAAACCTGCTTTGACCGTCAATGACATTTAAGTTTTCTTTCTTTTGTTCATAATTTTCTTTTTTACTAATAATAACTACAACTGTGGCAGTGGACTACATGTTTTACGTGAATGGATTATATGGAATTTTTTTTCTGAAATGAAAGAGAGATAAAACACAAAATTCAAAAAAAATGTAAAAATTTGGCACATTTCATTTGTTTCATACCTAGTACCCATGAAAATTTTGAAACTTGGAATACAGTAAATAATTCAAATAGCACATGGCACACTTCCATTGTTTGATACCTAGAACCCATGAAAATTTTGAAACTTCTAATACAAAAAATAATTCAAATGTCTCTTCACAAATTTAGTCTAGTACGTGGAAGGTTTTCATAGCCAAATGAAGTGGCTCATGACCTTGGCCAGTGCATAGATTGCTCAAATGGCCTCAGATTTGGCACATGGTTGATTCATTGCATGCCAATAAATCTTCTCATTGGTCCTACCTATAGATGTGGGGGAAAACTTGGGGACTTTTATTATTTCTCCTCAATACATGCATGGTCTTTTTTGTAAAGGATGTACCAACAATACACTACCATTGTTGTACAAGCATTTGTGGTCACAAAGTACACAACATGAGAATTTGAAATAAGATGTTTCCTGAGTGAAAAAGCTTTGTACCTAGAACACTTGTTAGGCACACATCTTTTTGACAAACGTTTGACCAATGCATTGTTATTTAAAAAAACAAATGTAGAACATGCCACACTTCCAATGTTTGACAACCAGGACCCATGAAATTTTAGAAACTTGTAATACAGAAAATAATTTCGTAAACTCTAAACCATCAACCCCTAACCCCTAAACCCTAAACCCTAAACCCTAAACCGTAAACCCCTGAACCCCTAAACCCTAAACCCCTAAACCCTAACAACCCTAAACCCCTGAACCCTAAAGTCCTAAACCCTAAACCCTAAACCATCTTCAGGGTGACAAGTCTAGGCCATGTTAGGGCTATTTGCCAAGTTTGAACCATTTTCAACAAATTTTGTAACTTTCGTCACATGCAGCATTTGTATGGTCATCACTACATGTGTATGCCAACTTTGAGCCATTTTCAACAATTTTTGCAAGTTTTGTCACGTATGGCCTTTTGTTTGTCATATGTGAGGATCTTTGATCGGATCGAGGCTACCGGAGGGAATCCATTGTAGACCAACACTCCACCGATGTCCGGTGTGTGCACTAGGTTCACTGTAAGAAAAACATAGTTCCGTAAACTGTAAACCCTAAACCCCTAAAACCTAATAACCCTAGACCCATAACCCCTAAACCCTAAACACCTAAACCCCTAAACCCTAAACCCCTTAACCCTAAACCTCTAAACCCCATGTTTGAACCATCTTCAACAAATTTTGTCAGTTTGGTCACATCCAACATTTGTATGGTCATTAGTACATGTATACGCCAACTTTGAACCATTTTCAACATTTTTTGCAAGTTTTGTCACGTATGGCCTTTTTCTGCCATATGTGACACGAAGAACCATTTTTAATACCTAAAAAACGAGGACAAGATTTTATTTTTTATATCATTGTAATATTATCCAAATATCACATAACTCATACGGCCCACCCCTCCCTAATTCCCGCGATTACAGCTCCTCATTCTAACCACCCGGGCGGTCCGCACCTCCCACGACCGCTTCAAGATCAGATCGGAGCCACCGGATGCACACGGAATACAGGCGTCGGCGGCCACCAATCACCGCCCACCGCCAACGTGATCTGAGGGGTCCGACGTCAGTGTCTTCTCGCAGCCTCCTTCTCGCGTGAACGCGCTGTTCTTCCTTGCCGCCGTCGACCTCGCTATGCCGGCACTTATATTTCGCGACGCACTATCCGCCGCCATCAACTCGGCGCCACCTTCTGCGAGAGAAGGTATTACATACATGTTTGAACCTCTTGTTAATCGTTGTCGGTCGCTCCTTTGGTAGTTGAACCCTCATAGGTTCTGCATAACTTCACGTGTTAAGCAATTGGATAGCCTTGTTAAATTGTGCTTATTTTATGCACGACCAAATAGTTTCTGTGCTTCAACTCATAAGTGGATCATATGTTAAATGACCCAGTTAATTTTGTTACAATTAATTCAATGCTAATTTTCTAATACATTTTACATTTTTCTTCTTCAGATTAATTCAACCGGTTTATAGCATTGCATACGAGCCAACAATGTCAGTTCCCGATACAAGTCTTCATAATGGAGAAAGGCCCATCTCCGAAGTTACCGATGCGGTAAGTAATTGACTGTTTCTGTACAATCTTTTAGTACACATACTTCATGTATACTCACTAAAATATAATGGCATATAACAGGAACTCGCCGAAAAGCATGGTCATATGAAGTTAGCATGCTCACAGACAAGGTTCGGGAAAACCATGAAACTGTTGTCATCAAACCACAAAAAATACATCATATCAGAAACCAGTCTTGGCGGTCTAACCTAGATGCATGAAGTGAACCTATGGCGCATAATGTTGGTAAGACTAGCCAAGAGCATCGATATGGACACGCAATCCATTACCATCGGTACAACGCCAATTCCTATAATAAAAGAAGATGCGCAGTGTATATTTGGCATTCCGATAGAAGGGGAGGATATAGAGCCACATCTGTAAATGCAAACCGACAACCAATTGTTTGCCGCCTACGCAAACAACGAGAAAATTTTGATTTCTGACCTTGAAACGGCGGTCCGAGCTTCCAAAGCCCTAGACGGCGATTTCCTCAGACTGTTCATTTTGTACGCAATTGGTACTGTTCTAGCACCAACAGCACAACATTATGTGGAATCAAAATTTCTCAACCTTGTTAAAGACCTTGAAAACCTTCAGAATTTTAACTGGGGATGTTTCACACTTGATCACTTCTTCAAGTCCATGCACAAGTTTAGAAATCTAGATCATGTGAATCTACAAGAAAATCTAATTCTGCTCCCGGTTAGTGGTAGATCACTACTTAATGTCCTATAATTATTGTTCTGTTGCATATATGTATGGTGAACTAATTTATTATGTAGTCTTGGGAGCACGTGCGTAGTGGCCGATTAATGTATCCTTCTAGACCCCCTCCATTGATCGCACGATGGGACGAAAGCAAGGCTATTTTAAGAAGCGATGCTTACGAGAAAGGAGGTCTTCATAACGGGCTAGTACCTATCTACAATTGAACTTTCTATATCCTAATTTTTAGTTGATACTAATGATTCTTTGTATATGATAAAAAAAGGTTGTCATGGAAATTTGTGCTCCTCAACGACCATCCGAGAATTCAAATAATCCTACAAGAAAAAATGATTAACATGTGCATGAACATGATTCGTATCGAGCACCATCACAAGGAAAACAATTTAGTAGCCAGCAAGTATGTACCCCAAAGACAATTTGTTTTTGCAATTTCACAAATAGGTGTCATCGAAGCTCATTCATTTAGCTAATGCTATCAACGGGCTTTTATTTTGTTTACACAGATTGACATGCTAGTTGAAGCCATGCATGCATGCTTTGCCGATCATGAAAAGAAGGTAGGCAGGAAGTTAATGGAAATTGAGCATAGATTTGATGCCAAATACCAGACGCTGAGCGAAGACTAGATCGACATGAAGACTAAAACTGACAGTAGTCCTAGGTTGTCGAAGGCGGAGGACGAAATTAAAGACTTAAGGAGGGAAGTCCATGTACGTCATAGTGTGCATTTTATATTTTGTATGGATATGTTACTTCATGTTCATTATTGTTTCCATTCTTACAGGAATTAAAATACCAATTTACAAGCAGCCGACAATCAGTGTCACAGAAAGCAGGCGTGCAGGTGATCATTATGGGCCAACACGTTAATATCTAAAAGTAACAAACTCATGATGAACGACCTTTTTTCACTGCAGGATCAAGTATATGTGTGTAATTCATTCTTCACAGCAACTCCTAGGACCGAAATCAAGGTAGGGAATTCGAGTACACCAAGTGCAAGACATGTGACGCAAAACAATAAGGAACCACGATTAACTCCGATGAAGCCTGTCTTTGGTAAGGATTACAAGTTCACGAAGGAGGACACAAAGACAGCCGTTTACATCCGCGGAACATACCACCCTGTTGAAATAGCTATAATCGGAGACATTACCCTCACAACAGAAAAACTGAAGCGAAATTTGAACAAAGAATACATTTATGATGATGTAAGCCCCTTATACTCCAGTCTACATCATTACTGCAACTACTTTCTTCTTATTGTATGATTGAAAATTTGGCAGGTTATTATGGCATATGCTAGCATTAGCCAAATTGAGAACGATACTACCTCAATTATATCCCCTCAAGAAACCGAAAAGCTATTAAGAATGAAGGGGTGGTTCCTGTTGGACGTGCAGCCTCATGGGCTCGTCTAGCACAAAAAATTGTAGGGCGCCGAAAGGTACACGTTTTCCTCACTTTCATAGTTTTTCTATGCATTGTACACGAAAAAATTCGGTTCTCACCCCAACGTAAATTTTACTGTTGGTGCACGTCCCACTGAATGTACACTCAAACCATTGGATGCTAATGATATTGAATTTTGACAAAGAAGAGACACAGAACTCCTTGAATTATCATTGTGACAAGACCAAGGAAGATTCTCTCGTAAGTGTTCTCTTGCTGCCTCTTTTCATCCGCATGGCACAAGAGCTCCCAAAGTATCGTAACCCTCTGTATAACTCGTCGTACACTAGGTGGAGTCGATTCAATTGTGCATCGACGAAGCTGTGAAGAATGGGTTGATATCACCAGCTAAGAACATCAATTTTGCTAAATGGACCAAACAACGCTACGAGAACATACCACAATAAACCAATGAGTACGCACGGCATCCTAAATTATTATTTGCATACACGAATAAGATTATTGATCTTTAACTAAACATCGTAGGACTTCCTGTGCGGTTTGGACACTGCAGTACATGTTGTCATGGAACGGGGATGAAATGACCGATATTTTCAACACAGGTAATTTGAATGCCTAAATTAAATTTGTACTTTGTTTTGCTTCAAAGCTATGCTGACGTAAGTGTTCGTTATCGAATATAGGCAAGGATAGATATTTTCAGGTGGAAAATATGTACAACCTTACTGCATTCAAATTGCAACGCGCTTCATCTCGAATCATATAACTTCCCCATAACGGTTAGTGGTACATCAAGAATATTACTTTTTTTTTCTTAACTCTCATGATTTGAACTAACTCACCACTCTCTCTTCTACAAAAGGAGGTGTACGATGCCCAGCAAGCAGCAGTTCAACATAATGGTTCAGAAGACGACGTACAAATAGTCAACAATCCTGATGGTTCCAACGAACCCGACACATCCAACTCCCAGAAGGATACCGCTACACCTAACTCCCCCAAAAGGAAGAGAACACGTGGACGCCCGAGAAAGAATGTCGATCCCGAACAAGCATAAAAAACAATTAGTCTTAAAAAACTAAAACTTAAATTTGACAGTGAGACCATAGCCAAGCAAGTGTCTTCGTTATCATCACGGTCACGCAGAGAACCTAAACCAGTACCAGTCATGTTGAGCCCATTCAAACACAATTAGGTACCATCAATTCATACATGTTCATGCTCATGCTCTACTTTTACCATCATTTGATACATGTTCAGTTGTTATCAGAAAGTGGAAACATGTATTTTTGGTAATCATGAGCATCATCTACTTACTGCAATAACTAATGCATCCTAATTATAAAGCTTAAATTCACAATCATCTACATGCTTTAATTTTGACAAAAACTAATGCATACTTCAGTTGTAACTGGTCATAGATATGGAGATTCATGCCAAGATATAACTCCCTAGTCATACTAGTACAGTTCCTAGCATGCATCACCGTACGATAGTAAAAATAGGCACCATTACCACCCTAAGCATCTAGCATTCTACAAGGCTTAACATGCATCAGCAAAATAGTAGTAACAACTTAGAACACCAAACCAGAGTAGCAGCAAACACTAAAGATAAACGACAGATTAACCACCGCACAGCATAAGTTCACACACACCATAGGACAGAAGTTTTAGAGGCAAAAAACTTATAAACATACATAATATTAAAAGGACACGGTGGTCCTAGGGTAGCAGCAGCACTCTCGCAGCACATCAGTTCTTTCCCTTCTTCACCAGCGGGATGTAGTAGGGCTCATTGACTTTGATAATCTGGAGGAAGCGTCCGTACGCCGCATGTTTAGCCAGAGTACTGGCCTGGTGCTTCCTACCATTTCCATCGCCAGTGTTGATGGCATGCTGGATCATGCCATCTATGCCGCCACCGATCACCTTGGAACAGAAAGGGCACGCAATCTTGTCAAAGAAGCGGTAATTGATCTTACCAGCAATCAGATGCCTCAAGGTGTAGCGGCTCTTGCTGTGCCTGCTGTCCATGTCGTCGCCCACGTCCTTGTCATTCTCATGTGAATTAGTACACATAGAAGAACTCAGCTAATCTATTCTGCTACATTGCTCTTAATTACAATGTTTGGAAAGTACACATGTGTAACATGACAACTATCTATTTGCTGGAAATAAGGATTATATGCACATACATATTTGAGACAAAGAAATTGACATGCATAAATATGGACGGTGGAATAGTTGCATTGATAGATTAGTGCACAAGTAGTACATAATTAACAGATGAAATAAATCATGAAGTGGCTTGGTTTCATGAAACTTGATACTTTTTACAGGTGTAATTCCCTTGGAGTGCCAAATCTGGAGGCATTTGGACAGTTTTTGCATGCACTTCCCTTGGAATGCCAAATCTGGTCCAGAAACTGAATATTGATATTGTGCTCAAATGCATCAATGAAAGTTTGATAATATAGTGGGAAAAATTGGCTAGACGAAATGTTTTGATTTTTTTGGTATCCAGTGGTTATGTATCCCTTGTTTACCCCACTTCTTTCGTTAATGTATCCCTGCCTTCAACATTTTCTTGTATTTGGGTTGATTACCGATGTAAGTTTGCTTACTGAATCAAAAAAGCATGTCGTGATGGAATCAGATAATGAATCTCTGATTTAGCAATACTAGGTGGTTTATGTTCTATATCCAACAAGAAAATCAATGATACATCCCTACAATCCTACGTACGTAGAAATAGCACAGCCAAATCCTCGTCGATGCTCATCTACTTAACAAGAAAAACCCCAATGCCATGAAAAAATCACAGCAAAATAGAGTACTACCTCTGATAGCTCGTCGATGGCATCCTCGTCGAAGTCGCTGCCCTTCCTGAAATCTTCCTCCAACTCCTTGATTGCATTTGCCTCAAAGTCCGCATCGATTTGGTCATAAACCTCCTCCCTAAGCCTTGCCTTCTCCGTTTCCAGATCTTCCCCATCGTTGCCCTGCACAGGCTCGCCAACGGGTAGCTCCACGCCTGCGATGGCAGCGGGAGCACGCACAACAGATGTTGCACCGCCAGCCATCGCCGCTACAGCGGACTCAGCCGCTCCAACCGCGGCGACAGGCACGGCAACAGACTGCTCTGCTCCGATGGTTGCCTCCGGCTCGTCCGCCGCATCTTCACGCCCGCGCGTCATCGTCCAGCGACGATAGGAGGAGGGAGGTGTAGGAAGGGAGGAGGGTGGTGAGGAAAGGAGGAGGGTTCGGGAGAGGACGAGGTGGTGTGGACGGAGTGGGAGAGGACGAGGGTTCCTACCGATATGGGGAAGAAATGCACTGCTCCTGCCGGTTGGAGTTACCGAGGGGCCGTGGTTGCCGATTTGTCCTCCCCAGGCGTCGCGGTTGCCGATTTGTCTTGTCTCACCCACCTGGCCGTTCCCATTCAATACTGGGGACGTGGCGGTCGTGCACCTGCGGTCCACCGCGCGCCGCCCTTCCTAACTGCTGACACGTGGACAGTAATTATAGTTCAGTCCCACCACTCAGAGAGGTAAATAAATTTTCTTAAACTAGCTGTCGTAATTTATGTATAAACTGCAACATCAGCCCAGCGGTTACACCCTGTCGATGACATATTGATGCCCCTGGCTGATTAATCACAATTTTTTTGCCTACTGGGTTTTAACCTGACTAGTTTGCTAAGGCTGTCAGTAGTTGTATGCATTTTCTAAGGTTTTAGCAACGACAAAATCCTAAAAATACTTCTCGAAGTTGACACAACATACTTTTACAAGGTTTTATTCATTTTCTAGGGTTTCCACGACGATAAAACCGTAAAATATTTCCCACCAGTGCCACCCTTCCCTCTGATCAGTGTGACCAGCATCTACTTAACTTAGCATCAAGACCATGAAAACAGTTATCAGAACTTTATTTGATTTTGATCCCACACACATATACACACAATAGATAACACGAATCATAGACTGCAGGATATACAATTATCTGATTCAACTTCTAATGCATAACAACTTAGTCTTCAAATACAGCACATGAAATATGGACGCAACTACAAATACAAAACAACTTCTGATGTTGAGGTTGAGCAAGGGACTAATATTGTGACGCCCAGCATCTTCAGCAACCTATCCATGTTTCCAACTGTAGCATATAAGTAATTGGATAATTTCAGATTGAATACATTTTGTATTGCAAAAATGACAGTAAGGTAATTTCAACATGACAAGGAAATTTGTCACAAAAATTGTAGGATACCTATTTGAATACAAAGTTCATAGAAGTCAATGTTGAATTAGTAAGAGCTTTGCAAGATGCAAAATCATTGTTGTGATCAGATTAAACAGAATGTACGCCATAGCACATGCAAGAAGCAGTTACATGAAGTTAAGCAACAAGTTCTACTAAAATATTTCAGTGTCTACATGTCTCTACTCAAAGTGCACTGCTGAAATATTTCAGTGGCTACGTGTGTACTGAAACTGCACTACTGAAATATTTCAGTGCCTACGTGGATGTACTGAAATTGCACTACTGAAATATTTCAGTGCCTACGTACGTGTACTGAAACTACACTATTGAAATATTGACAACTACAAATTACCTGAATGAGTACAACTATAATGCATAACAACTTCTGGTGTTCTAATACATAACATGAAATACTGACACAACTAGAAATGCAAAGCAACTACCTTTGTTCATGTGAGGCCCAGCATCTTCAGCAATGTATCCATGCTCCCACCTTAAGCGTAAAAGTAATTACAAATTTCAGATTGAATACATATAAAGGTGAAAGATGACAATATGGTCATTTGAAGATAGACAAACCAATATGATAGAATAACCCACCCATACCAATTTGAATACCAAGTTGTATAAGTTAATGTTGAATTAATACCACTTTTCCAAGATGCAAGAAGCACTTACAGGAAGTGAAGCAAAAGGCTATACAGCACTGCAACATGACCAAGCCAACATCCCTACCAAAAGTAGTTGTCCTAATATTTCAAGGAGACATGACCTGAATTTTTATTTTTAGATGCAGACTTATTGAAGCAAGACACAATTAACTGTAATTCAAAAGTGAAGACAGTGGGTGCAACATAAGCAAGTAACTACAACTTGGTTGCAAAATGCCAAAACTTGTTATAAAATTCAAAAATAGTCGACATCCAACTATCCTAAAACTTGTTTATCTTAACACTCACAGCATGATTGTAAGCATGAAGAGAAGAAAAATTAGATCAAGTGCAAATCTTACTATTCATCGGCCTCAGACCTCTGCCCCGTGAGACGGGGAGAACGGCGAGGGCACCGTGGAGAACGACGAGGAAGCGACATCGGGACAAATGCTTTATTCCTCTTGTGGTTGGTGGGCGAGGACTCCACCGGCTCTTGGATCACTGTCGCCTTCACAAACGGCACCATGATGCTTCTCTCTGGTTCTTCATCCTCCGGATGCTCGATCTTGGACCGATAACGACACCACCTTTGCGTGACGATCGCAATCGGCGAATCTGATTGCTCCATGGCCCAGAGGAGGACCTCTATGGGGTCGCGCGCGAGTCTGCCCTGGTGTATAGAAGTTCTCTCGCTATCTTTCAAATGTGTGCACATCACGTGCAGTGTCCCCGCTAACTGCCGCTTGTTGTGAAACCAAGAACCGATCTCCCTCAGCCTGGTTAACTTTACATCATCTCCGCCGGAGAGCTTCACGTACTCCTCTTCGGAAAACGGGATCACCGGTGGTGTGGCCATGGAAGAGGAGATGTGGGGAAATGGAAGAAGATAGGGCTCGCCGGCGACGGGTTCAAAGAAATGATGGGATCGGCGGTTTCTGGCGACAGGGACGGCGATGGGAAGAAGAAATGATGCCAACGGAAGAGGATGGGGCTCGGCGGTGGTTTTGGATTGGGCTAGAGGGGCGACGGTTTTGGATTGGGCGACAAGGGCGGCGGCATACGTGGGAAAAATGTTGGACTAATTTGTCCTCCCCTCATTACTACTTTTGAGTACTTACGAGTCAGTACTACGAAGTACTAACTATTTTACGACCCTTAGATCAATAGAACGGACGGCCGTAAAAAAGACCAACCACCCTAAAACTTGTAATGAATTTATTATTACCACGAGAGGAAAAAAGTGTAATAAAGTGCATAATTCCAAACATTGGTACCAAATGAATGAAGACTTGCTTAATTTGAAGGCATCGCTTCTTCACTAGCAAACACAAAGTAGAAGGGTGGAGTTGCAAACACAAAGACGTGTATTTAAATGAAGACAATGGACATAGACCAAGTCAATTGTTCATATGAATTTTTCCACAAGAAAAGAAACTTAATATACCATTATCACTAAGTGCACAAGGTAATAGCCCATTTCGTTTCGCCTTTCGGTTTTTGGAGACCGGGGTCAGGATTAATTTCCTTCGGATTAGGCTCCACACATGGTTCATTTTTTTCATTACTAGCTCCCGCTTCTGCTGATTCTAGATATTTTTGCATGTAGCTTGCCGGAAGTTGCTTCACAAGAAATATAATCGTGTGTGTGTGTCTCTCTATCTTGGTTTTCTACCATTTTTCCTGTTACCAAATAACTGAAATAAAATTGACTAAAGTAACAGTACAATTTAGCATCTAGACTTAGAACCCTAGATCAAATCACCCATAGCAAAAAAATAGATGATACAACAAACTTGAAATTACCTCTAGTCCTGTAGCCGGTTGTGGAGACAGAGCAGAACAAGTGACCGCCGGATGTGGAGATGGGGCTTGCTGCGACGAGTGCCAAGCGCAGCTCCAGATCATTCGGTCTGTCAGCCATCGTGGACTGCGACGGCGCATGAAAGGAGGCAACGAGTCAATGAGCGATCTTTTGATCGATAGACACATGGTGAATGGAATTTTCCTGGTCCATCTAAACGTTGGGCGATCGATAACTTTGGAATTGCAACAGACCAATGACCAAACGTGGGCATGCGAAATTACTAATTGGGGAGTACACTTTTCAACGATCATTTCTACCTTCCCAGTTTGCGACAAGTAGCACACAGCATGCATGTCACTTGTTGCAATCTGCGAGTTTTTCTTTTTTTCGTAGATCCACATTTTCAAATTGTTTTATCTCCTAAACCGTGCATTCAAATCTCGAACGTTTTCACTGTTGTGATTCTCGCGTCGAGATCTTCAAAACAAGATCACATGTTGATAGATTTTGACGAACTTTTTTCACGGAAAAAACCAAACGAAAAACCTGGGCGAAAAAACCGTGCCTTGTGCGATAGGAAAAAACAGAAAACATTTTTACCCTTCCCACGAAGGCAAAACCGAGCCTCTCGTGAAAGCAAAACCGTGTCTCTCACGATAAAAAAGAGAGCAGAAAACGCGTTTTTTCCCTTTCCGAGAGGCACGGCCGTGCCTCTCACGATAACAAAACCGTACATCTCGTCAAGCAAACCGTGCCTCTCGCGAAAAAAGAAAGCAAAAAACACGTGTTTTTCCTTTTGGAAAGGCACGGCCGTGCCTCTTGCGAAGGCAAAACCGCTCCTCTCGCGGAAGCAAAACCGCGTCTCTTGAAAAAAACAGAAAACACGTATTTTTTTCCTTTTTGAGAGGCATGGCCATGCCTCTCGCGATAGCAAAATTGTGTCTCTTGCGGAAACAAAGCAGTGCCTCTCGCAAAAAAAATGTGTTTTTTCGCGTAATTTTTTTTAAAGAATTCTTCGTCTAAAAACTAAGGAAGACCGGTGAGAAACCGAAACGCCAAAAACCGGAAAAAAACCACTCTAAAAAGCCAAAAAAGCGTGTGAAAAAAATCCGAAGGGAACACTCAGAGCGCGACACATGGCGGCGGCTCAGAGCGCGTCAAGTGGCGACGCATGAGAATGATCGCTGGAAGGCTTTCCAGGGAGTGCTTCCTAATTAGTTGCTCCCATGGGCGTGGCTTCCTCCGGAGCTAGTTAGTTGGGCTGCTGCTGAGGCCTTGAGTTGGGTATTCACGCCTGGGGCTGGGCTCTTTAAATCTAAAAATCTGAAAAAATTCTACTGGAAATAATGGCACTGGTTGGCCCATGCCTGGAACTATAGTCCCAGTTGCCCTAGGCCCAATTTCGCCCCTGCTTCACGCTGCATGATGATGACCTATCATGGAGCCGTGTGGTCCGAGGCGTGGCCTTCGATAAAATAAGTGCAACTCAAAATCATAAATCCTGCTCTCATACCAAATGCAGAAGACTACAGAATGATCCTTTCCTCACTAACGGAATCGACGTTTTTACTAAGTGAAAATATTTTGTCAAAAACTCAGTAATGTCACCAGCCTAAACCAACTGACATGTGTCCCTATTCATCACGGTTGACAGCAGGGTGACGACGCATCCACCAATGTCGAGTGTTTTTCGGCCGACACTCGGCAAAGTATTTGAGCTGTTAGTAATGTTTATCTTTTCTGAGTGTTCCCATGACAATTTGCAAACTTTTTTTTATTTGGTTATTTTTGTGAAATATAGTATTTACAGTTTTCTTGTCATTTTTGTCATGTACTCCTGTCTTAAAATCTTAAATCTTACTCTCATACCAAATGTAGGAGACTACAGAATGACCCTTTCCTCGCTAGCGATTTCCGCTCCCCGGAGCGGAGCAAGAGGAGCGGTGGAGAGAGGTCACAAAAGATTTATGTGGACTGGCCTTAGCCCATCCCGTTGAGATGAAATACCACACCTAGTTTCATGTTTGCATTTAGCCGCGTACGTATTGGTTGTTTGATGTTTCACTGGACCTGGAAATGTTGATTTTGTGCTGGAGCAGAGAACTGTACTGCGCCCTCCCTGTTTTTTTTTCATTGTCCTCGTCATTGGGGTTGGTGGTGGTAGCAAATAGTGTTTTCTGCTTAATGAAAAACACTAGCAAGCATGGCTTATTATCTTTCCTTTAGGAAACTTCTATCAGAAATGGAAGAGATCAAGTTCGCCTGAGGCCGCGCTAGCTAGTTAGATATGCCATCATCTCGAAGAAATGGTCCATTTGTGCACAACACACCGAGCACCAAAATCGAGTAGTGTTGAGGACCTAACTGAAGCGGTTGATCTGTGTGTGTCCCCATCTTGTCTTGTGCAGTATGCTCACCAAGAATACGCGCTGAGATTGTGCGATGAGGAGGGAAGCACCGTCTGCTAGATTTGCCTCCAGGTTTGCAGAGCAAGCTTGGCCTCTTTGTTTCCTTGATTTTTTCCGTTCGGTCGAATCCTCCTCCATGGGATGATCAATCAACTGTGCTCGTCCTTCGGGACGAGGAATTGAGAGTAGTACTACTTTTGTAAAGTACCGACACCGAGTTCTAATTATCCAGACAGATCACGATTGAACATTTGACATGTATTCCATTGATCTGAACGCATGCTTGCTAAGGGCTAGCGAGATCTTGAGTGTTGCTGTTCTACACTTCATCATGCATGCGGCTCGTCTTCGCTGCAGATGCTCCAGGTGTGTTTGTGGCATGTTCAGCGACAACAGCTGCATATTATGATTCTTGTTGGCTGAAGAAAACGATAAAGTGGGTGATCTTAAGCCCTGTTATAACTAGGACTTCTATGTAGCTATAAGCCCTGTTGTAACTAGTCCTTTATTCACTCTAGTTAGATTGTCAGAGTGCGATGTACGATCAAGGCTCGTAAGGTCAGATGAAAAATCAAAAAGGAGATGGGATAGGGGCACCTAGTGCGGCAAGGGCAAAGACGAGCTTTCGTGATCCGCAAGCACCTGGATGACCCGTTGGGTGATGCCGAGCACAAAGTGGAAAGAAAGCGAGCAGAGGAAGCATTGCCGACAACTTACCCTCTTTTCCACGCATGGTGAGCCATGACAAAGTCAGATTCACTGGCTCCAACAATCAGTCTTAGTTTATAGTTTTTGTCGAGAATCCATGGCGTGTCAAAAGGTGATACCCCGAGACTACAACATGTACCAATAGCTCGCATGTGACCTACTGCACTCAAGTGACCATTGCGTTCTTGATGTCTCCCAAGCTTACAACTTGGTTACATGTTTGGCCCATATCCAAATAATGGTCAAAACATGGCAATAAATTTCAGCATCCCTTCTTTCCTTTCTTCATCTCTTACATTACTAACTCTTGTCTGGGCTGGCCGCCTTTTATAACATTGTTGGCTTAGGTTTGCCTAATGTTTTACAAAACAAATGCACTTGAACATTGAAGCTGATATCAAAAATAATAATTGCAATTGATTTTTTCCAATTGTTGTCGATATGGCAGAGATCACATGGTGGATTGCTTATCTTCCCTTGTAAAGTCGTGTGCAAATACTGTTTTTCCATAAAGATCACATACCTATGTTTTTTTCGTAAAGATCTCGTCTAAGAAAAGCTTTAGTTAGCCTCGACAGTTGAAACTTCACACACGCTAGAATCACTACTCACCAAGCGCGACTACAAAACTGACAGAAACTTAGCTAGGCTCGTCAAATAAACCGGTGTATGGACCAAGCGTTAACTAGTGCATAGTTCAACACACCTATATGACACATAGAAAAGATATTGACCGAATGTACTAACATGCATGCACCGAATTCCATTGCACATGTTTCTCTCCTGACATTGCAATTGAAGATGGTCTATCGTGGCGCCGCGTGGCCTGAGATGCGGCCTTTGATGAAACACAGGAACCCAAATTATAAATCTCACTATCATACCAATTGCAAGAGACTATAGATTGACCCTTTCCTCACTAGCGGAATCGATGTTTTTACTGACTACCGGGATCTTTGCCGAATGTATTTTGCCAAGCACTTGGTAAACTCACCAGCCTAAACCAAGTGACAAGGAAAACACTCGGTAAAGATAGAACACTTGGCATAACCTCCACTTTTTCGAGTGTCCAACAAAATACACTTGGTAAACTGGTGGACACATGTCCCTACTCGCCGCGGTTGACAGAGGGGAGAGGGTGTGTCCACCTATGCCGAGTGTTTTTCAGCCGACACTCGACAAAGTATTTAAGTTGTTACTAGTTCATCTTTGCTGAGTGTTTCCATAAAAATTGGTAAAAAAAATCAGATTTGATTCTTTTGTGAAACACAATAGTATTATGGTTTCGTTGTCATTTGTTCATCTACTCATGTACCATACCAGAGGTAAACTCCATTCACCATGGAGCCGCATGGTCTTCAACAAAACACGAGCAACTCAAAATCTTAAATCTTGCTCTCATACCAAATGTACGAGGCCACAGAATGACCCTTTCTTCGCTGGTGGAACCGGTGTCTTTACTGAGTGTCCTCTTTGGCAAGTGTATTTTGGTAAGCACTCGAGAAAGTCATCAGCCTATACCAAGTGACAGGGAAAACACTCGGTCAAGGCATAACATTTGGCATAGTCTCATGTTTTTAGAGTGTCCAACAAAATACACTGGGCAAACGGGTGGACATGTTTGTAGGGTAATGCAGTGAGGGAGTCCTGGATTAGGGGGTCCTTGGATATCCGACCTGTTGTCTATGGATCGGGCTATATGGGCTACTCACCGAACACTAGATGGTTTGAAGGCCCAGATTTTAGGATGGAAGCTTCGAGGAACACGGCTTGCGCTCCACGTTTGATGTAGTAATAGGCATGTTTATATCTTCGGCATGTAACCGACCATGTGTAAATCCTAGGCCTCCTCAGCATCTATATAAGCCGGAGGCTTTTAGGGCATAGGGCAAGGTAACTCATCTAGGGTTAGACATGCGATCTCAAGGTAGATCAACTCTATATTCCCATACACCATCAATAAAAACAAGCAGGACGTAGGGTATTACCTCCATTGGAGGGCCCAAACCTGGGTAAATTTGTGTCCCCTTCGTTTCCTGTTACCGTCGATTCTAGTCTCATAGTTCGGGACCCCCTACCCAAGATCCGTCGGTTTTGACACCAACATTGGTGCTTTCATTGAGAGTTCCTCTATGAGCAAGATGGAATCGACGCCTTGCTTGGTCATCAACGAAGAGGTCCGCAACATGGACGTTTTCGTCCCCGGGCAGATCTTCGCCTTCGGCAGCGTGGTGCTGCGTGCTGATTCCACCGGCCATCTAGGCCATGTGGAGAACTTCGCCCCCGATCAAGAAGTTAGATTCGGAAACCTAGAGTTTTCTGTCGACTCTCGAGGTGACTTGTCACTAGTCGGGCTCACGGCTTTGCCCGTAACCCCCAAGGACTCTAAGGCCTTAACCTCGAGCCCCTTCGTTGGACATGCCAATGGGGTCGCCCATGGCGGCAGTCTGATCTCTAATCCCGATCTGGCCATCAAGCCATATGACCGGACATGTGTTCCTACCAAACACTCCCCTTGGGTGGACTTCATGGAGGTTAACTCCGCGAGTTCTGAATAGATGGATCCGATCGGTCCTTCAACGGTCGATGAGGCCTTGGAGCAGTTCTCGTCGATGAAGATCACCGACGATCCAGTCCCGAACTATGCACGGCCCGGTTACAGTTCGGGCAGGGGCAGATTTTTTGACCAACCCACCACCCACTTGATAGCCACCGTCGAAGACTTAACCGACGTGCTAGACTATGCCTCCGAGGAGGCAGAATACATGGATGAAGAGGATCGTGCTCCTACTCCCGTTAACACCGGGAATTGTACCGTCACTTCTACATATGACGTCTACATGATAGATACTCCTGCCACGAACAGCGAGAACACGCCTCACAACGACGGCGATAAATCGGGCGATGTGCCATCAAGGCGCCGGAAATCGCATAAGTGGTCCAAAAGCAAAAAGGGAAGAAGAACTATTATCAACAGCTGGGATGGCAACGCCCCGGCCGATCACGATCATCCTGATGTGCCCGAGCACCCGTTCGAGGGTTCGGACAAACATGCGGACCAAAACGACCCCGATACCGTCAAGAACCCCTAAGGCGATGATTACCTTCCCCCTGTCGAGGAGGAAGACCTACCAGAAGTCGATGACTTGTACATCCTTGATAACCTCGAGGATCAGGAAGAAATCAGGCAGCGGCTCATAGCAACGGCTCGCAACCTGAAGTCCAAAGAGCGGCAACTCAAAGCCGAACAGGCCGACCTCACTGATCGATGGACAAAAGTCCTCTCAGCCGAGGAAGTATACGACGCTGGTATATCAAACCAGCCGAAAATTTACCCTTGGAGAAGGCTGCTGGCACAATTCGACGATGAGCTCACTGACACTTCGTCTCCGCATCATACCACTTATGACGAGCCGGACCGCCCTCCTCGTGGGTGTGACAGGGCAGCTAAAGACACCGGTTATGCACCGGCGATGCCTCGAAGATAGGGTAAGGAGCCATTCGAGCCCAATTACCAGTTTGACCTGCGCGACGACTTAAACCACAGAGCAGGTCATACAAGATTCATCTATGGATCCAGAGATTACTCATTGGATAGATGAGGAGAATATAGACCATGGTTCGACCAAAATAATAGAGGTAGGGAATGCAACTGATCCCATACAAACGCCGAGTACAGGCGGGACATAGCTCGGGTCAGAGGTGCCGCTCACCCAGTGTGCTCCACAGATGAAGTAATGCGACATTAGTTCCCCGAAGGGTTTAAACCCGTAAAAATAGAACAGTATGACAGGACCACTGACCCAACTGTATGGATCGAGGACTTCCTCCTCCATATCCATATGGCACGAGGAGATGATCTCCATGCCATCAAATACTTACCTCTTTAGCTTAAAGGGCCAGCTCGGCACTGGTTAAACAGCCTCCCCGAAAACTCCATAGGATGCTAGGAAGACTTGTAAGATGTGTTTCGCTCTAACTTCCAGGGGACTTATGTTCACCCGCTGGACTCTTCCGACCTCAGTAACGTTGTCCAGAAACCCGGCGAGTCTTCCCGACAGTTCTGGAACCGGTTCTTAACTAAGAAGAACCAAATTGTCGATTGTCCGAACACCGAGGCCATTGCCTCCTTCCGGCACAATATCCGGGACGAATGGCTAGCCCGCCAGCTAGGCCAGGACAAGCCTCAGACTATGTCTGCCCTTTACCTCCCTCATGACCCGCTTATGTGCGGGCGAAGATAACTGGCTGGCAAGACGCAACCACAATTTTGAAGATCATGTGGCACCTGAAGCTCAGGATGGCAACTCAAATACGAAGCACAATAAGAACAAGCGTCGGCACAACAACAACGACACCGATGACACGGCGGTTAATGCCGGATTCCGCAACTCCCGACCCGGGAAGCGGAAGAACCCCCCTAAAGGTAATCGTGACGGACCCACTCAGCTCGAGAAGATCATGGACAGGACTTGCCAAATACATGGAACTTCGGAGAAGCCAGCCAATCACACACACCGCAACTATTGGGTGTTTAAACATACCAGCAAAATACAACCCGAAGACCAATGCAAGAGCTCGCGCAACGAGGACGAAGAAGAGCCTTGGGGTCCAATAGGTGGCGGTTAGAAGAAATTCCCTCCCGAAGTCAAAACGGTGCATATGATATACGCCACCCACATACCTAAGAAAGAGAGAAAGTGGGCCCTTCGGGAGGTCTATGCCTTGGAGCCTGTAGCTCCGAAGTATAACCCATGGTCAGCATACCCGATCACCTTCGACTGGCATGACCATCCGACCAGTATCCGACTTGGGGGCTCGGATGCCCTCGTCCTAGATCCCATTATATACGGGTATCACCTCACTAAAGTCCTAATGGATGGAGGAAGTAGCCTCAATCTGATTTACTCAGACACGGTGAAGAAGATGGGTATAGACCCGTCAAGGATCAAACCCAGTAGCACTACCTTCAAGGGAGTGATACCAGGTGTTGAGGCCTGATGTATGGGCTTTGTAACCCTGGAGGTTGTGTTCGGCTCACACGATAACTTCCGCAGCGAGGACTTGGTCTTCGACATTGTGCCCTTTTGCAGCGGCTATCACGCGCTGCTCGGCTAGATGACGTTTGCTCGGTTCAACGCGGTCCCGCATTACGCATACCTCAAGCTCAAGATAGCGGGCCCTAAGGGCTCATCACTATCAACGGCACTATAGAGAGGCCCCTTAGAACGGAGGAACATGCACTGGCCCTCGCGGCCGAATTAAGCTACAAAGACGATCGACAAGCTTCGGCATTCGCCGTAAAGGCACGGAAGGCCGGGAAGCGAGTTCGGATTCAGGCCGAACACTCCGACCCTCCTTCCTCCCCTCAATAGGGACTCCCCCCCCACCGCACAACCTCAGGACCAGAAAATTATGTGCCGACGATGCACAACTTTGCACTTAAGATTCCATGGGTAGTGGTGGGGAACTTACGATAGGTGTTCGGTTGTTCCGAACTATTACCATCAACACATCTTCGGACAAACTGCATGCGCTCCTAAAAGATCCTGCCCATGGCGTAAAGCTTACCTTTAACACATCGGCCTTTCAATATTTTGTTCGCAAAGTCCGCCCGCATCGACACCCATCAAGGTACATCCAAAGCAGGAGTCAACTAGCAACAGGGCATATCGAAGGCGGCTGGCCACCAATTGAAGACCCCTGGTACAACAGCTCTTGCAGGAATTTATTTCTTATCACATACTTGTAAACAACTGCTTTGGCAATCCGAGCTATAAGATTTGTTGAGGAAATGCAAAATTGCATGGTGCACGTATGCCTTATTTGTCCTATTTTCGGCATATACCTTTTTCCCTCCCTCTTCTCATGAACCTGTTCAGTATGACTCAAGGTCACTTGCTAATTGACCGGGGGCTCGATTTCAAACATAAATCGCCTTAACCATTGTGTGTTCGGCGTCTTGGCATTATCTTTATATGCATCGGTTCCGAACTATGCCTTTGGTCATTAAGTTGGGTTGCCCGGCTCCTGTGCTTGCCCCTTTATGTTTCGCTCATTCGGCTAAAAGGGCAAAGGAGCACCCCTGTGATTTTGCTTTCGGATAGTCCCGTCAAGCACCTCAGAGGAGAAAGCTGAAAATGGACTGTCATAGAATGCGCGACCCGATCTATGAACCCCAAGTTAGAAGTATTACACTTCGACCTTCGTAAGCGGTTATTCCGTGTTATACGAGGAATTTGCCCTTTGTGCAAATACAATGATGTCGGCTTCGGACTCGGCTCGTCCGAACATCGCAAAAACCCTGGTGGCTAATCATACGCTTCCCGCAGTCCTTTTCATGCCCCTTCGGTTAAGTGAAAGAAATAAAGCATAATAGTACGATTGCCTGGTCTGCCGCACTAAATCGCCTTCGGGTTCCTATAATTTGGCTAAGGAACATAGTGCATTGGCATAGACACCCCATGTAGTATCTACGTGAGGGCTAAAGCCGATGACTCGCATCTTTCAGTATCAAACAACCATACAGGAGTTATAAAGGAAGGCAAAAAAAATATAAGTGCGGATACTAATATCACTGAAAATTATAAACAAGTCTTTAGACATATTAAAATCTATTTGAAATATATTTTTCGCTCGAACACTGCGACGCTATCACCTGCGCACTCTCCATTACTCCATCGAAGTAGAGCTCGGGCCGTTGGTGCTCCTTTCCGGGCGGCGGTGGATCGGTGGCGTCCTTCATTGGATTGAGCCCCGTCTAGTACACTTTGGCCTTGGCAAGGGCCATCTGAACTCCTTAGATGCAGGAGAAAATGCTTGATGGCATCGAGGCGGGGCGTCACATCAATCAGCCGTAGCACCAGGCCGAAGTAGCTGACTGGGAGTTGCTCACCGGGCAATGGCGGATGCAGAGGTCCTTCATGGCCGGCTCCGCCATCCGATGCATCTCCATTAGCTGTTTCAGCTGTTCCACCAGAAAGGAGGACGCTCGGGGGCTCCGAATTGTGCCTAGAAATCCGAGCTTCGTCTTCCTCTCCCTGCGAGGCAAGCAGCTGATGTTGGGGAACGTTGCATGGGAAACAAAAAAATTCCTATGCACACGCAAGATCTATCCATGGTGATGAGCATCTACGAGAGGGAGAGTGGATCTACATACCCTTGTAGATCGCTAAGAGGGAAGCGTTAAGAAACGCGGTTGGTGTAGTCGAACGTCTTCGCGATCCAAATCACCGAGCGTCCCACGATCTCATAATGATCCGTCCCCAACCAATCACGATCCATCCCGCAAACTCATCATGATCTGTCTCGCGATTCAATCACGGTCCTTCCGATCTAGCGCCGAATGGACGGCACCTCCGCGTTCAGCACACGTACAGCTCGATGACGATCTCCGCCTTCTTGATTCAGCAAGAGGAGCGGAGAGGTAGATTAGTTCTCCGGCAGCGCGACGGCGTTGCGGCGATGGTGGTGGAGGAATTCCAGCAGGGCTTCGCCTCAGTAGCGCTGAAAACCGATCTAGAGAAGAAAATGACCTGGAGGAAGAAGAGGGCAGCATATGGCAATTAGGGTTAGGGCTGCCCTGAGAACCTCTAGTATATATAGGAGGAGAGGAGGAGGAGGAGGCTGGCACACGAAGGGCCAGCCCTTTGATCTTGGCGCAAGGAGGAGAGGAGTCCTTCTCCTCCACTCCTAGTTGGATTAGGACTCCTTCCTTATTTAGCCTTTTTGCCTTTTTCCACCTTTTTCTCCTTGGGCTTTTCTTCCCAGCGGCATGGGACCTTTGTGGGACTTAAACCAGACCACTAAGGGCTGGTATTCATCCTCCCACAGCCCATGTAGCCTCTTGGATCGAAATACCCCTCCCGATGGTCCCCGGGTACACTACCAGCACTCTCGGTACACTACTGATGAGCCCGAAACTTTTCCGGCGACCAAAACAGGACTTCCTATATATCAATCTTTACCCGCAGACCCTTCTGGAGGTCCTCGTGACGTCCGAAATCTCATCCAGGACTCCAAACAACCTTCAGTCACCATCATGCATAACTCTATTCTACCAAAACGTCACCGAACCTTAAGTGTGCAGACCCTGCAGGTTCAAGAACTATGTAGATATGTCCAAGACACCTCTATGTTTAATAACCAATAGCGGAACCTGGATGCCCATATTGGTTCCTAACTATTCTATGAAGATCTTTATCGGTCGAACCTCTATGTCAAGGATTCAGTTAATCCCGTATGATGTTCCCTTTGTTCTTCGGTATGTTACTTGCCCGAAATTCGATCGTCGGTATCTCCATACCTAGTTCAACCTCGTTACCGGCAAGTCTCCTTACTCGTTTCCGTAATACAAGATTCCGTGGCTAACACTTAGGCACATTGCTTGCAAGGCTTATAGTGATATTGTATTACCGAGTGGGCCCTGAGATACCTCTCCGTCACACGGAGTAACAAATCCCAGTCTTGATCCATGCCAACCCAACAGACACCCTTGGAGATACTTGTAGATTACCTTTATAGTCACCCAGTTACGCTGTGACATTTGATACACACAAGGCACTCCTCCGGTGTCAGTGAGTTGCATGATCTCATGGTCATAGGAACAAATACTTGACATGAAGAAAACAGTAGCAATAAACTGACACGATCATATGCTACGTTTGTAGTTTGGGTCTTGTCCATTACATCATTCTCCTAATGATGTGATCCCGTTATCAAATGACATCTCATGTCCATGGCTAGGAAACCTTAACCATCTTTGATCAACGAGCTAGTTCACTAGAGGATACTAGGGACATGGTGTTGTCTATGTATCCACACATGTATCTGAGTTTCTGATCAATACAATTCTAGCATGGATAATAAAAGATTATCATGAGCAAAGAAATATGATAATAACCAATTTACTATTGCCTCTAGGGCATATTTCCAACAGTCTCCCACTTGCACTAGAGTCAATAATCTAGTTCAGATCACCATGTGATTCGCATTGTTATGAATCTAACACCTAATGAGTTCTGGGGCTCGATCATGCCTTGCATGTGAGAGAGGTCTTTTAGTCAACGGGTCTGTGACATTCAGATCCATGTGTACTTTGCAAATCTCTATGTCAAACTGTAAATACTACTACCACACTCCACTTGGAGCTATTCCAAATGGCTGCTCCACTATAGGTATCCGCATTGCTACTAAGAGTCATACGGATTGGTGTTAAAGCTTGCATCAACGTAACTCTTCACGAAGAACTCTTTATCACCTCCATAATCGAGAAACATTTCCTTAGTCTTTTAGTTACTAAGGATGATCTTGACCGTTGTCCAGTGATCCACTCCTGGATCACTCTTGTACCCCTTGACGGACTCATGGCAAGGCACACACAGGTGTGGTACACAGCATGGCATACTATACAGAGCCTATGGCTAAGGCATAGGGGTTGACATTTGTCCTTTCTCTTTCTTCTGCCGTGGTCGAGCTTTGAGTCTCACTCAACTTCACACCTTACAAAGCAGGCGAGAACACTTCTCTCTGACTGGTCCATTTTGAACTCTTTCAAAATCTTGTCAAGGTATGTACTCATTCAAAGTCTCATCAAGCATCTTGATCTATCTCTATACATCTTGATGCTCAACAATTAGGTAGCTTTATCCAGGTCTTCCTTTGAAAAACTCCTTTCAAACAACCCTTTATGCTTTCCAGAAATTCTACATCATTTTCGATCAACAATATGTCAACCACATATGCTTATCAGAAACTCTATAGTGCTCCCACTCACTTTATTGTAAATACAAGTTTCTCATAAACTTTGTATAGACTCAAAACTTTGATCACCTCATCAAAGTGTATATTCCAACTCCGAGATGCTTGCTCCAGTCCATAGAAGGACCACTGGAGCTTGCACACCTTTTAGCATCCTTAGGACTAACAAAACCTTCTTGTTGTATCACATACAACCTTTCCTCAAGTAAACCGTTAAGGAAACGATGTTTTAACATCCATCTACCAGATTTCATAATTTAAAATGCAGCAACTGCTAACATAATTCCAACAAACTTTAGCATCGCTACGAGTGAGAAAGTCCCATCACAGTCAACTCCTTGAACTTGTCGGACACTTCTTTGCGATAAATCGAGTTTTATAAATGGTGACATTTACCATTAGTGTATGTCTTCATTTAAAGGTCCATTTGTACTCGACGACCTGCCGTCCAACGAGCAAGTCTACCAAAGTCTATACTTGGTTTTCATACATGGATCGTTTCTCGGATTTCATGGCCTCTAACCATTTGTCAGAATCCGGGCCCATCATCACTTCTCCATAGCTCGTCGGTTCATCGTTGTCCAACAATATGACCTCTAAGACAGGGTTGTCGTACCACTCAGGAGCAGTACACGTCCTTGTCGACCTACAAGGTTCGATAGTAACTTGATCCGAAGCTTCATGATCATCATCATTAACTTCCTCTTCAACTAACATAGGCTTCACAGAAAGATCTTCATGCGATGCGCTACTCTCTCGTTGAAACAAAGGTTCAACAACCTTATGAAGTTCTATCTTCCTCCCACTCAATTCTTCGAGAGAAACTTTTCCTCGAGAAAGGACCCAGTTTTAGCAACAAACATTTTATGCTTCGATCTGAGATAGAAGGTTCACCCAACTGTTCTTAGGGTATTCCATGAAGATGCATTTGTCCGCATTGGGTTCGAGCTCATTAGGTGAAAACATTTTTCCACACAAGCATCGCAGCCCCAAACATTAAGAAATGACAGCTTAGGTTTCTATCAAACCATAATTCACATGGTGTCATCTCAACAGATTTAGATAGTGCCCTATTTAAAGTGAATGTTGTTGTCTCTAATGCATAACCCCAAGACTATAGTGGCAAATCGATAAGAGACATCATAGTTCGCACCATATCCAATACAGCACGACTATGACGTTCGGACACACCATGACACTATGGTGTTCCAGGTGGCGTGAGTTATGAAACAACTTTCACATCGTCTAAAGTTGTATGCCAAACTCGTAACTTAGACATTCACCTCCATGATCACATCGCAGACATTTTTATCTTCTTGTCACGATGATCTTAAACTTCACTCTGAATTTGCTTGAACTTTTCAAAAATTCAGACTTGTGTTTCATTAAGTAAATATACACTATATCTACTCAAATCGTCAGTGAAGGTAAGAAAATAACGATATCCACCGCACGCTACAAGACTCATTGTATTGCATACATCAACATGTATTATTTCCAATAAATCACTTTCCCGCTCCATTAAACCGAAAACAGGGTCCTTAGTCATCTTGCCCATGAGGCATGGTTCGCATGTCTCAACCGATTCGAAATCAAATGAGTCCAAAGATCCATTAGCATGGAGTTTCTTCATGCGATTTATACCAATATGACATTTAGCGGCAGTGCCAAAAGTATGTGGTACTATCATTATTAACTTTTGGCATCAATGTTATGAACATGTCTATTACTACGATCAAGATTCAATAAACCATTCTCACTGGGTGCATGACCATTGAAGGTATTATTCATGTAAACGTAATAACCATTATTCTCTAACTTAAATGAATAACCGTGTTGCAATAAACACGATCTAATCACATTCATGCTCAACGCAAAACACCAAATAGCATTTATTTAGGTTCGTCACTAATCCCGAAGGTAGAGAGAGCGTGCGATGTTGATCACATCAACCTTGGAAACATTTCCAACACACATTGTCACCTCACCCTTAGCTAGTTCTCAATTTATTCCGTAGCTTTTATTTCGAGTTACTAACATTTAGCAACCGAACCGGTATCCAATACCCAGGTGCTACTAGGAGTACTAGCAAGGTACACATGAATAACACGTATATCAAATATACTTCTGTCGACATTGCTAGCCTTCTTATCTACCAAGTATCTAGGGTTGTTCCGCTTCAGCGACCGATCTCCTCATAATCGAAGCACTTAGTCTCGGGTTTGGGTTCAACTTTGGGTTGCTTCATTGGAGCGGCAACTGACTTGCCATCCATGAAGTTTCCCTCCTTGCCCTTGCCCTTCTCGAAACTAGTGGTTTTACTAACCATCAACACTTGATGCTCCTTCTTGATTTCTACCTTCGCGGTGTCAAACATCGCGAACAACTCAGGGATCATTATTTCTATCCCTGGCATTTTATAGTTCATCACCAAGTTCTAGTAGCTTAGTGATAGTGACTTGGACAACTATATCAATCCCTATCTTATCAGGAAGATCAACTCCCACTCGATTCAAGTGATCGTAGCACCCAGACAATCTGAGCACATGCTCAACGATTGAGCTATTCTCTTTCATCTTGCAGGCAAAGAATCTTGTTGGAGATCTCATATCTCACAACACGGGCACGAGCCTGAGATCCTAATTTCAGCTCTTAGAACATCTCATATGTTCCATGACGTTCAAAATGCTTCGGAGCCTCAATTCTAAGCCGTAATGCATGACGCACTAAACTATCAAGTAGTAATCAGAACATGCCTGTCAGATGTTCACAGCTTCTACAGACGACGGTAGAGGGGTTGGCGCACCGAGCGGTGCATTAAGGACATAAGCCTTCTATGCAGTAATGAGGACAATCCTCAGATCACGGACCCAGTCCGCAATATTGCTACCATCATCTTTCAACTCTATTTCTCTAGGAACATATAAAAATACAAGGAGCTACAGCGTGAGCTAGTAATCTACAACATAATTTGCAAAGACACTACTAACTATGTTCATGATAATGAGTTCAATTAATTAAATTATTTAAGAACTCCCACTCAAATTGACATCCCTCCAGTCATTCGAGTGATACATGATCCAAATTCACCAACTCAAGTCCAATCATCACATGAGTTGAGGTGGTTTCAATGGTGAACATTATCATGTTGATCATATCTCCTATATGACTCATGTTTGACCTTTCGGTCTCTTGTGTTCCGATGCCATGTTTGTGCATGCTAGGCTCGTCAAGTTTAACCTGAGTGTTCTGCATGTGCAACACTGGCTTGCACCCGTTGTATGTGAACGTAGAGTCTATCACACCCAATCATCACGTGGTGTCTCGACACGACAAACTTTCGCAACGGTGCACACTCGGGGAGAACACAATTGATCTTGAAATTTTAGTGAGGGATCACCTTATAATGCTATCGTCGTCCTAAGAAAAACAAGGTGCATAAAAGGATTAACATCACACGCAAATCATAAGTGACATGATATGGCCATGAACTTGTGGTTTTGATCTCCATATTGAAAGCACCGGCATGATCTCCATCGTCACCGGCACGACACCATGATATCCATCATCTTGATCTCCATCAACGTGTCGCCATCGGGGTTGTCGCGCCCACCATGCTTCTACTACTATTGCTACAGTTTAGTGATAAAGTAAAGCATTACATAGCGCTTAATGATTGACACACAGGTCATACAATAATTAAAGACAACCCTATGGCTCCTGCCGGTTGTCGTACTCATCGACATGCAAGTCGTGATATTCCATACAACGCATGATCATCTCATACATCACATATATCTCATCATGTAATTGGCCATATCACATCACAACATACCCTGCAAAAACAAGTTAGACATCCTCTAATTGTTGTTGCATGTTTTACATGGCTGCTACGGGTATCTAGCAAGAACAATTCTCACCTACGCATAAACCACAATGGTGATACATAAGTTGCTTTTCAACCTTCTCAAGGACCGCCTTAGTCGAATCTGATCCAACTAAAGTAGGAGAAACAGACACCCGCCAGCCATCTTTGTGCAATGAAGTTACACGTCAGTCGATGGAACCGGTCTCTCATAAGCTTACGATTAAGGTTGGTCCGGGCCTCTTCATCCCACAATACCGCTGAACCAAAACATGACCAAGGGAGGAAGCAATCTAAGCATCAACGCCCACAAATTCTTTGTGTTCTACTCGAGATCTCATCTACACATAGACCTAGCTCATGATGCCACTATTTGGGAATGTTGCATGGGAAACAAAAAAATTCCTATGCACAAGCAAGATCTATCCATGGTGATGAGCATCTACGAGAGGGAGAGTGGATCTACATACCCCTGTAGACCGCTAAGCGGGAAACATTAAGAAACGCGGTTGGTGTAGTCAAACGTCTTCGCGATCCAAATCCCCGAGCGTCCCACGATCTCATCAAGATCCTTCCCCAATCCAATCACGATCCATCCCGCAAACTCATCACGATCCGTCTCGCGATCCAATCACGGTCCTTCCGATCTTGCGTCAAACGGATGGCACCTCCGCGTTCAGCACACATACAGCTCGATGACGATCTCTGCCTTCTTGGTCCAGCAAAAGGGAGCGGAGAGGTAGACAAGTTCTCTGGCAGCGCGACGGCGTTGCGGCGATGGTGGTGGAGGAATTCCAGCAGGGCTTCGCCTAAGCACCGCTAAAAACCGATCTAGAGGAAGAAGAGGGCAGCACGTGGCATAACCTCTAGTATGTATAGGAGGAGAGGAGAAGGAGGAGGCTGGTGCACAAAGTGCCATCCCTTTGATCTTGGCGCAAGGAGGAGAGGAGTCCTTCTTCTCCACTCCTAGTTGGATTAGGACTCCTTCCTTATTTAGCCTTTTTGCCTTTTTCCACCTTTTTCTCCTTGGGCTTTTCTTCCCAGCCGCATGGGCCCTTTGTGGGACTTCCCCCAGACCACTAAGGGCTGGTATTCATCCTCCCACAGCCCATGTAGCCTCTTGGGTCGAAATACCCCTCCCAATGGTCCCCCGGTACACTACCAGCACTCCCGGTACACTACCAATGAGCCCGAAACTTTTCCGGCAACCAAAACAGGACTTCCTATATATCAATATCTACCCCCGGACCATTACGGAGGTCCTCGTGATGTCCGGGATCTCATCCGGGACTCCGAACAACCTTCGGTCACCATCATGCATAACTCTATACTACCGGAACGTCACCGAACCTTAAGTGTGCAGACCCTGCGGGTTCGAGAACTATGTAGACATGTCCGAGACACCTCTATGGTCAATAACCAATAGCGGGAGCTGGATGCCCATATTGGATCCTACATATTCTACGAAGATCTTTATCGGTCGTACCTCTATGTCAAGGATTCAAGGATTAAATTAATCCCGTATGATGTTCCCTTTGTTCTTCGGTATGTTACTTGCCCGAGATTCGATCGTCGGTATCTCCATACCTAGTTCAACCTCGTTACTGGCAAGTCTCTTTACTCGTTTCTGTAATACAAGATCACGTGGCTAACACTTAGTCACATTGTTTGCAAGGCTTATAGTGATGTTGTATTACCGAGTGGGCCCTGAGATACCTCTCCATCGCACGGAGTAACAAATCCCAGTCTTGATCCATGCCAACCCAACAGACACCCTCGGAGATACCTATAGAGTACCTTTATAGTCACCCAGTTATGTTGCGATGTTTGATACACACAAGGCACTCCTCCGATGTTAGTGAGTTGCATGATCTCATGGTCATAGGAACAAATACTTGACATGCAGAAAACAGTAGCAATAAACTGACACGATCATATTCTATGTTTGTAGTTTGGGTCTTGTCCATCACATCATTCTCCTAATGATGTGATCCCGTTATCAAATGACATCTCATGTCCATGGCTAGGAAACCTTAACCATCTCTAATCAACGAACTAGTTCACTAGAGGCATACTAGGGACATGGTGTTGTCCATGTATCCACACATGTATCTGAGTTTCCGATCAATACAATTCTAGCATGGATAATAAATGATTATCATGAGCAAGGAAATATGATAATAACCAATTTATTATTGCCTCTAGGGCATATTTCCAACAGCTGATTGGCTTCCACCACGCTCTTCTGGAGATCGGCGACCACGCCTGAGGATCGCCACACCTAGGTCAGCAATTCGAATTTGCTATCTCCAAACACGCACTTTAGGGAGTATGGCTTACCATCGGCTATCTCCTTGGCTTGGCGAACTTGTTCCTCGAAGAACCGTCTGTCCACCCGCTCCTTTTGGAAATCCGACTTCATGGTGGACAGTTCGGCCGATATCGCCGTATTCTTTTGCTCCAAGGACTCGCATTGGTTGCTGGTGTCCTTGAGCTCATCCTGTATCTCCGCCATACGAGCCTGGTGCTTATCACTGGTGGCTCGTAGGGCGAAGAGTGTGGTGGATGCTTCCTTGGCCTCCGCCTTCTCCACGGCCGCTTCATCTTTGGCACATTGAAGCTCGACCTTGACTTTTTAATCTCTTTCAACGAACCTACTTCACGATGCGACTTCATTAGGAATCTGCATTGATAGTATTCGGGAGAAAGCATCCAAAGGTAGTTCGGACTTACCATGCACCTCGCCGAACCTCTTGTTGAGGGCTTCCACCTCATCCTCGGAGTGCTTGAGCTTCGGATGTATCTCGTCCAGCTCGGCACCATTTTCGGCTGCCGTTGATGATGAAGCATGTATTATACAATTCATACATCCCATCGGCACTCAATTCCCGAAATAAAAGTCATGACCCCTAGGTGAGCTTGTTCATCTCACCTAAGGCTCGGGACTGCCATGTCTATAGTACGGATAAAAAAATACTTAGCAAAATTCCGGGTGACTTACTTGAAAGCCCGCAAGGAGACCTTTGAAGGCCTCCTTCAGTCCATTATCAACGGACTGGATGCTCTATAGTACCGCACCCGTAAGGGTGCGGTGCTCCTATGGGATGGAGGCGCTTGATAGAGCCTCCCCTATGGCCAACCACCCTATGGTCGACAGTGGCGGGGATGATCGGATTTCCCGATCACCCATCGGGGATTGGACCAGTGCCTCTGGAGGCATAGTGCGCTCCGGGGATGTCCTTGCAGGGGACTGATGGCCCATCCGTCCGGCCTCCTCGGTGTCCGGACAGGGGATTGCCCCTTGGTCTTCGGTGGCTGAAGCATTAGCCTCGACCACGCGAATATCTCCCTTGCCCACTGCGTCCACCTCCATTGGAGTAGGCTGGGACGACACCTCCACAGCGTCCTTCATAGCGCTTCGAGTGGGGGTGCGTAGCATCCCCGCTCTCCGCTAGTTTGGTGGGCGGGGTCTCCCCATCTGATACCACCTCGGTGGGAATGACGCGCGGGGGGTTGTAGGACCAATAGCCTGCGTGTCAGCAAACTCTGATTTTACTGGTTATAGGAAGGAGGGTCTTTGGATCCTAACCTGGATGGAGGGGGCTTGACCCAGAGGCTCCTTCGAGGAACCTCCTCGGCATCTTCAGATGCGGAGCTCGAGTCCGAGCTGTCTTCGGACAAGATCATCCGCACTTGTCGCACCCTCTTCGGGGCAGGAAAGGCTACCTGCCCCAGGGCATTCGAAGTCGCCGCTCTCTTCTTTGGGCAAGGGAGATCGTCTCCCCTCTCGCTCTCGACCTCCTCCTCCTCTTCTTCCTCCTCTTAGGGTTTTTGAAAGCAGCATCAGGCTGATCCTTGATGCGAAGGCCAACCTGGCCTGGTTTCTTCTTCTTCTCCTTCTTTGTGGGAGCCTCATAGGGCTTCTCCACGAGCATCTTGGCTAAAAGCCCGGTCCTCTCGTCTTCGGGCTGAGGAGCCGAAATGCTGATGTTGATGGATTTCTTCGGCCATCTCTGTATAAACATATTGGACACAAGGTTATGGACCTTCTATGTATAGAGCCAATCACGCTAGGACGAGTCATACCTCAGAGTCCGGCTTAGCGGTGTGAAGGCCCTTGTCCTCCTCCTCGGCTGGCCAGCTCTTCATTAATTTGAAGAATGCCTTCCATAGATTCTCCCGTGTATTGCGGAAGAGTTTCCGGACTGTGGGCTCAGCGTCGAGTTTCTGAGCCCACAGGGGAGTGTCTCGGAGCTGGCAGGGGAGGATGCATCTTTGGAACATTACCTGGACCACATCGGCCAGCTTGGTGCCGTTCTCAACCAAGGAGCGGATCCACTTTTGTAGATCGGTGACCTCCTTGCTTGACCCCCGGACGAGCCCCTTTTCGATCCATGAAGCTAGTCTGGTCAGAGGACCAGATCTAAATGCGGCGGCAGGGTGCAGACCTTGTTCCCGTGGTTTGGTGATGTAGAACCACTCTTTCTACCACCCCTTGATGGTGTCGATGAGGGCGCCCGCCGGCCACTCAACGCGTGAGAGTTTGCCGATGACGGCACCACCGCAGTCGGCATGCTTGCCACTGACGCACTTTGGTTTGATGTTGAAAACCCTGCAGCCAGAGCTTGAAGTGCGACTCGATGTGCAGGAATGCCTCGCAGAAGAGGATGAAGGCGGAGAGGTGTATGATGGAGTTCGGCGGGAGGTCATGCAAGTTGAGGCCAGAAAAGAACATTAAACCCCTGACGAAGGGGTGGAGCGGAAAGCTCAACCCCTGATGAAGTGGGGGATGAACACCACCCGCTCGCCTAGCCTGGAGGTGGGGATTGCTTGTCCCTTCTCTGCCGCGTGATGAGGCATGTTGATGGGAAGATAACCGGCCTTCTTGAGGTTGGTTATGTCCTGGTTGTTGACCGTGGAGATTTCCCACTAGCCGTTGGTGCCTGCCATTGTTGAGCTCGGAAGCGGTGGTGGAGAAACCTAGATCTATGCTTTGGAAGCGTAGGGGAATAGGAGGCGGAGAAGTCGAATGGAGGGCGTGAGGAGCCTTCGGGGTTTTCTTTCCCCTTTTATGAAGTCTATCAATTTGGGCTCCCCTTGCCGCGCCGTGAATCCCTCCACTTACCAAGACGTGCGAACCGTTATGGGCGCGTGATTAAGTATATCCTTTATAAAACAGGACACGGCCGACACGTTGATAGATCGTGTGGATGGAACAGCCTCGAACCGTGCATCGAGTGCCTGTAACTGGTCTATTGGTTGTGGTGGGCTGTGACCTTTTGTCGGAGAGGTTGTCAGGAAGCATTATCATTTTTTTTCTGACGCTTGTCCTTCAAAACCAACTTATCTCACAAGATTCGGACGTGCCACTATGCGTAAAACTACTTATCATCGGAGGCCAAACTATGGTTCGGCAGAAAGGAACTCACCTCGCAAGCCGAAGATTCTATTCACGAAGTAATTGGAGCTAAAGACCCTTGGCGTTGGAGGCAAGTTCGGGGGCTATTGTGGGAGTCCTGGATTAGGGGGTCCTCGGATATCCGACCTGTTGTCAACAAGCTGGACTATATGGGCTACTCACGGAACACTGGATGGTTTGAAAGCCCAGTTTCTAGGATGGAAGCTTCGGGGAACACAGCTTGAGCTCCATGTTTGATGTAATAATAGGCATGTTTATCTCTTCGGCATGTAACCGACCATGTGTAAACCCTAGGCCTCCTCGGCATCTATATAAGCTGGAGGGTTTTAGGGCGTAGGGCAAGGTAACTCATCTAGGGTTAGACATACGATCTCGATGTAGATCAACTCTGCATTCCCATACACCATCAATACAAACAAGCAGGACGTAGGGTATTACCTCCACTGGAGGGCCCGAACCTGGGTAAACTCGTGTCCCCTTCGTATCCTGTTACCTTCGATCCTAATCTCAGAGTTTGGGACCCCCTACCCGAGATCCGCCGGTTTTGACACCGACATGCAGCAAAAAAAAATGTCCTAGGCATGTGACCAGGACCACTACGAAGATGCAAACAGGGTTTGATCTGATCATTACCAGCTCACAAAAATGGGCAGCCACCCCCCCAGACACACAAACAAATCTCCATAAAAGGGGAGAGCTTGCCCACAAGGGCCCACCTTAGACCTTGGCACCTCCACGTGGAGGGGGGGCCATCCCACTCTTGATAATATGGGGGACTCCCCCCCAGCATGTTCCCACCAAAAAGGGGGATGCCCCAACAAAACAACCCACAAAAAAAGGAGGTTGAACCCGAGTGTGAAAACCTCCCATACTTTGTCCTTTTGTGTTTGTTGCCCCTTTGGGCTGTCCAGAAAATTTCGAGACGTCCTGGAACATTTTTGCAACCCTTTAGAAAAATCCTGATGCACTCTGAAATGTTTTCGTCTTGATAGTATTTTGGTTTCTTCAAAACACTTACGATTTTCTCTCTGGACCATTTTCATCGTCTCTGGAACTTTTCTGGTGACTTTCTCTCAAGCTCCTAACATCATAGTACTCAGTAGATAGATGGCCGTTAAGCAACTCTTTCCGATCAATGATCAATAGCGGAACTGTCGTGGTTTTATCACGGCAGATGTTCGGGTGAATGGACTTGGATTCGAGGCCATCGCTAGGTGATGGACTCAAAGGGGTTGATTGGGACGAAGGACACGAGTTTACCCAGGTTCGGCCCCTCAAGTCGAGAATAGCCTATGTCCTGCTTGTGTTTGTATTGCTTGGCGTATCGATTACAAGGGAGCTATTGCTTGACCTAGTTCTCGATAGTATGATCTCTAAGTCGCCCCGGGTCTCGCCTTTATATAGGAGGTCAAGACCACGGGTCATACAAGTTTTAACCGACTCTCACTATGTGTCTGAGTCTATCTCTACCTCATCTTGTCTTCCTGACCAAGTTGTCCCTGGGCGGCTTACTTGCCCGGGTCTTCTCCGTCCGGGCCACGCTTCGGCCCATCTTGTCAAGACGCCAAACGTCTTGGGCTTCAGTCTTCACAACCCACTCTTGGGTTGGTGTACGAGCCGCCTAGTGTGACCTGGAGCCTCTGGGGCGGGTCTCGCCGGTGGGTTATATACCCAACATTAGGCCCGAGGTTGATTTGAGCTTGCTCACTTCAGCCTCTTTCTCCATCGTTGGCGGGTCTACCTGAAAATGATGACCCGCCGTGACGTCATGTCAAATCTGTCAGAAAGATCCTCTGACGTTCGCAACGAATCTTTTCCCTTATTAAATCGACGGTCCGGGAATCGAGGCGTCCGCCTCGGTCAAATGACATATGTCGCCTGGATTTTCGTGTCTGTTTCCACCTTTTCCTATTAAATAGAGCCGCGAGGGGTGGCTATTGCCTTCCTTCCTGCTCGCTCTTCATCTTCCTCCTTCTAGCACCGCCGCCCTTGCACACTTCGCTCAGGTGCTGCCTCCATGTCGTCGTCGTCGAGGCCGCTGCATCGACCTGTGCGTTCTAGGGTTTCGCCCGCGTCCGCCGTGCCGTTTGCAGTGAGTTCTTCTTCCCCTAGATCCGTAGCCGTCTTGATAGGGTTTCATGGAGCTCTCCCACTGCTTAGAACACGAGGCTCTTTCAATGTTGGCCATGGTTAGTCCATATGAACCCGGTAATATCTTTGTCTCCAATACGGCGTTCTGTAGGAAATCGATAGTAGCACAGCACAGATTTGTAACGGCTTCGCCCGCTGGTTTCAAACTTCCGCCGTTTTGACTGTTGGTCTCTAGGTTTGAAATAAAATGATTTCCCTCTGTTTTCTAGATCCGTAATCTCAGAGATACTTTGTGAAACCTGTTTTCCGCACTTAGCCAAATTTTTCTTTGTCTTCTCATAACCTTGACCCGCCATATAGTTCCGGCTCTCATCAGCCGGATCCTGGTGGCTCAACCTTAAGGTCTTAAGCTTTTAACCGCCCGTAGACATCTGTCATTCCTTGACTCGCCGTACATTGTTACCTTGAGCAGTTTTAAACAACCGCCATGTCTCGCGCATCCAACTCATGCAATTGGGTCGGCTCTTGGATCACCGAAGAGTTCCTGATGGACTTTGTGCACGCGGGCACCCTTCCCGCCAAGGATGTCATCCATTGGCGTGTTTTGGGCAATGAACAGAAGCCCATTCCTCGGGAGGGCGAAGTAGTGGTATTTTCAGATCACATCAAACGTGGGTTCGTACCCCCAGCTCAAAATTCTTCTGGGATGTTTTCCACTTTTACAAGCTGCACCCTCAAGACCTTGCTCCCAATTCTATCTCCATCATCTGTAACTTCCAAGTTCTCAACAAAGTCTATCTGCAAGTTGAACCGTCTGTTGGTCTCTTCTGGGAGTTCTTCTACATAAATCGCCAGACCGAAGTGAAGGTCGGCCCAAGCTTAGAGCTCGGCGGGATTTCAATTCAGAGGCACCGGGACATAACTTTTCCGTCTATTCAGATGCCGAGTGACCCAAAAGATTGGAATAAGACTTGGTTTTATTGTAAAGATACCTCCCTAGAGGGTGAGCGTCCCCTACCAGGTTACCGCCCATCCTGGCTCAAGATGACCTCCGAGCTTCCTGACCGGTTGTCAACTGCTGAACGGGCGAGGCACGAGCTGGCTCATGCCAAGATTAAGGCCCTCATGGCCAACAGGCTGACGGGGTTGGACTTGGTCCACTGCTGGATCTCTTAGAGGATTATGCCCTTGAGCCGGAGAAATCGCCTTATGTGCGAATATTCTGGTCAGTATGATGATTCCCTCTGCTTTAGTCGGATGACGTTAACAGAAGATGATATTACAACTGTCATCCCGAGTCTTGTCCACGAGACTTCAGGAGCTTTTAGCACCATTGGGCTGGCACCTTTCTATGTCATTAACCCGGCCCCGGAAGTAAGGTGACTCTCCATAGTCTCTCCTTTTTATTTAGCTATGACTTTGGCAATTCCTCAATACTTGCCGGCTTATCTTTTCAGGCTGACTCCGACTTCTGGAAGAAGAAATACGTTCCTCCTCTTAAGAAAACCAAGAAGAAGGCCTCGGCCAAAAGGACGAAGAAGACCACTCCTCAAGAAGAATGGTTTGAACTACCGGAATTAGACGGCCAGAGGTATAATTTGACTACTTTTTGTCATCTCTTTATTCACCTTAGTGATAGCAGCCATTCACAGGACAAGGCGGAGACGAGACACACCAACACCCCTGAGGTAACTTATGTTTCTTCCGACTCAGAATATTTTGTACCCTAGAAGATATGGTGGGTCGTTCGAAAAGTTCCCCCTTTTCATCCTCTTGCTTATTTGGATCCCCAATTTCTTTTGAAAAAGCAACAGCAAGCCGACCGACGCCAGACCCGGAGCGCCGGCTCTACTGATCTCATGTCCGGGTTACCTAACTCCCCGGCTCAGAAGAAGCGCCCCGCAGAGGTATGTATTTCTTCTCTATTTGATTTTACTAGCTCTTCCTTTGTAATTCCAACATTGTCTTACATTATCTGAACTGTCTCTCAGGGATCATCGCCTTCGTCGGGCGACTCTATGGCCACTGCTCTGCTGCCTCCAAAGATTAATCTACTATACGTGTTTTTCAAGCCTTACCACTGACTCTTTGGTGGTTGTAAACCTTGGGCTCTAACTTTCATGCCTTTCCAGGGCTCAAGCCAAGCAAAGGAAGACCAACAAGTCCTCCCCTGGCCCTACCGCTCAAGAACCGGAGCTTGCCAAGTCAGATGCTCCTATGCCGGATGCAAACCCCCCAGCGGCTTCTACAAAGCCGACAGCTGACAATATTATTGCAGAGAGTCCGCAGAGGGACCATTCCAAGCTGTCGAGCCCTGCGAAGGCTGCTGATGACACCACTGCTCTGAACGTCCTGATTACCGGCGCCGGCTTCCACTCGCCTCCACCTCACGTGCTGACAAAGCATAGTGAGACGGCTGAAGCTTCCAGGAAGTTGGAGATTGAGCTCCCTGCCCTCGAGAAAATGATAGTTGATGAACTTCATGCTAGCTATATGAACCGGTTGTCTACAAGCCAGGATCTGGAGCTCAAGCTTGTTAACTTAATGAAGAAGAAATATGAGGTATTCTTTTTTCTCCTTATACCCTTACGCAGCCCCCAAGAGCCGGGTTAACATTGGTTGATGATAATCCGGCTCTTCAATCTTAGTGGAAGTAGAAATATTTAGCATGTATGTCTCCACTTACTTAGAGGTGATCTCAAATCATCGCTGCTAGCCCCCAAGGGCCGGCTCAAAGTTGATAACATTGAACCGGAGCTTTATAGAAGATAGATTATAGAGCCAGATGTAGCCCCCAAGGGCCGGCTCAATCTTTTCCAAAGTTGAGTTAGGTCTTTATTTGAAAATGGGTAACAGAGCCAATTGTAGCCCCCAAGGGCCAGCTCAATCTTGTCGAAGTTGGGTCGGGACTTCCTTCTGAACAGCCTGAATAAGCCAGTATGTAGCCCCCAAGTTCTGGGTTTAACTTGATAAAGATGATCCGGAACTGCCTTTAATCTAGGAGATCAAATAGATATTAGCCCCCAAGTGTCATACATATTGCTTGCAATCTGTTTGAAACTTGCTAAAAAAATTAAACTTCTCCTCTTGTCGGCTCATTCCATGCTTTGATATGTCGTAGGAAGCTTTAAATGAAGCTGGGTCAGAAGTGGTCGGCTTAAAAAACAATCTAGCCACGCAGCAAGCCGCCCGGAGCCGCCAACTTGCCTCCGACAGCTTGCTGCCCCTAAAGGCCATGTATACTTTTACAGAACAATTGTACTACGGCGCTATGTGTACAATCAAAGTTGTACAATACAAGGATAATATCCCTTCAACTATCAAAGGGGTCTTAGAGCTTCTGTCGACGTTGTCGAAGAAGATTGTGGAGTTGAAAAGATCAGCCGCCCGCCAGGGGGCGATCGCAGCCATAAGCCGGGTATTGGCTTTCGCTCCAGAGCTAACTCCGGCTGATATGATGGATGGATTTCCCTCCAAAAAGGATGATGGCTCCAAATTCACGCATGCTGACTATGCCTGGTGTGTGAAGGATTCCAAAGTCCTGGCCTCCGTTTTAGCAGAAGAGGTCAATCTGGCGACTTACCAGGCGGCTTATAGCGCAGATCAGAAAAGGATCTGTGGCCCCCTCTTTGAGTCCAAGGATCTGACACCCACCCACAATAAGCATATTTTCGCCTCAGAACTTTACCCGTCCCCCTTCTTTGAAGAAGGAACATTTGCGGCTTTAACCAACTGCAACTGGGACTTGGAAAATCTTCAGATCCACGCAGCTGAAGACCCGGAGCAGGGTGACCCGCCAGCCAACTGATCGCACTATGAGCGCCTGTTGATAGCCGGCTCTTTGTGACCCTCCATGAGCGGTGTCAAAAAAACTTTATGATATTTTTGGGCTCCATAGAGAGCGTATGTAATAGGCTGGTAGTAACTTTTGCCTTTCTTGGAATTGTGCCATCGCGCACATACGAAAGTCCAGCTTAACATATATACATATATATATATATGTGTGTGTGTGTGTGTCATCTTCCTTGTGCTTATCATTGTATGCCTTACCGGCTCTTAGCAGCTTAATATCCTGCAAGAATAAATGTATCTTTATACTGTTAGGAGGGCGGCTTAAAAGCATAACCCGAAGATGTTGTGTCTTCCTAACGTGTTGACGGAGTCAACTGCTTGGCTGAAAAGCCAGCCGATAGGGTTTGATAATTTACACCCGTAGTGCAGGAAGCCCCCTGGATGGCAATGTTGACTTGTCAACATTTTTTACGTAAGAGCTGGTTGTTAGGGTTAGATAAGCTACACCCGGAGGTGGGAAGCCCCCTTCGACAACCAAAGTTGACCTGACAACTTTTTTGGCATAAGAGCCGGTTGTTAGGGTTAGATAAGCTACACCCGAAGGTGGGAAGCCCCCTTCGACAGCGTTGTTGACTTGTCAACATTTTTTGGCTTGAAAGCCGGTTGTTAGGGTTAGATAAGCTACACCCGGAGGTGGGAAGCCCCCTTTGACAACCAAAGTTGACTTGTCAAATTTTTTGGCATAAGAGCCGGCTGTTAGGGTTAGATAAGCTACACCCGAAGGTGGGAAGCCCCCTTCGACAGTGATGTTGACTTGTCAGCATTTTTTGGCTTGAAAGCCGATTGTTAGGGTTAGATAAGCTACACCCGGAGGTGGGAAGCCCCCTTCGACAACCAAAGTTGACTTGTCAATTTTTTTGGCATAAGAGCCGGTTGTTAGGGTTAGATAAGCTACACCCGAAGGTGGGAAGCCCCCTTCGACAGCGATGTTGACTTGACAACATTTTTTAGCTTGAAAGCTAGTTGTTAGGATTATATAAGCTACACCCGGAGGTGGGAAGCCCCCTTCGACAACCAAAGTTGACTTGTAAACTTTTTTGGCATAAGCGTCGGCTGTTAGGGTTAGATAAGCTACATCTGAAGGTGGGAAGCCCCCTTCGACAGCGATGTTGACTTGTCAACATTTTTTGGCTTGAAAGTCGGTTGTTAGGGTTAGATAAGCTACACCCGGAGGTGGGAAGCCCCCTTCGACAACCAAAGTTTTGGATTTTTCTTGCATGGATGAATATATGCAAAATGGCAGAGGCCCCGACTTGCAAGGATGCTACTTTATTCTTATATAAATATGATATGTACAATGATAGTGTACAATGTTGATTCTCAACAACTCAGGTATAATAAGGCCGCATATGCGCTATGTTCCACAGCCGGTGGGTCTCCTGACCCGAAGTATCTGAGTCGTCCCGGATGTCAATGAGATAATACGACCCGTTGTTGAGATTTTTGTTGACCAAAAAAGGTCCTTCCTATGGAGGAGATAACTTATGCATATTTTTCTGGTCTTGAATCAGCCGCAACACTAAGTCGCCCTCTTGAAATGTCCGAGTCTTGACCCTACGGCTATGATAGCGGCGCAGGTCTTGCTGATAGATCGTCGAACGGGCAGCCGCCAGCTCTCGTTCCTCCTCCAAAGCATCCAACGCGTCTTGACGCGCCGTCTCATTGTCCGTCTCAACGTAAGACACCACTCGTGGCGATTCATGCCAGATGTCACTTGGTAACACGGCCTCTGCACCGTAAACCATGAAGAAAGGTGTATAACATATGGATCTATTAGGGGTAGTTCTGATGCTCCATAAGACGGACGGCAATTCTTCCACCCAACAACCCGGCGTCCGTTGTAAAGGAACCATAAGCCAGGGTTTGATACCTCTCAAGATTTCTTGATTAGCACGCTCTGCCTGGCCGTTGGACTATGGATGAGCAACCGCCGAAACATCAAGCTAGATGTGCTCCAGATTGCAGAATTTTTTCATAGCCCCCTTGGACAAGTTTGTGCCATTGTCCGTGATGGTGCTATGAGGGTAACCAAAATGGTAGATCATATTTTTAATAAACTGAACCGCCGTAGCCACGTCACACTTGCTGACCGGCTTAGCCTCTATCCATTTGGTGACCTTATCAACCGCCATGAAGAGGTGTGTCTTCTTATCCTTGGATCTCTTGAAAGGTCCGACCATATCAAGCCCCCAGACTGCAAATGGCCAAGTATTTGGTATCATGCGCAATTCTTGAGCCGGAACACGAGCACGCCGGCCGACTTTTTGACATCCGTCACACTGGCAGACCAGATCCTCTGCATCCTTGTGAGCCATTAACCAGAAGAAACCGTGCTGGAAAGCCTTGGCCACTAGAGATTTTGAACCGGCGTGATGTCCGCAATCTCCAGTATGAATTTCATTCAAGATTTCCTTACCCTCCTCTGGCGAGACACAATGTTGAAACACCCCGGTAACGTTGCACTTGTGCAACTCACCATTGACTATTGTCATGGACTTAGACCGTCGGGTGATCTGTCTGGCCAGATTTTCATCATCAGCTAACTCACCCCGAGTCAAATATGCCAAGTAAGGCACAGTCCAATCCAGAATAGCATGTAGAGCTGCCACTAATTGCCCCTCCGGGTCAGGAACAGCCAAATCTTCCTCTGATGGTAACTTGACAATCGGGTGATGTAAGACGTCCAGAAAGATATTGGGCAGCACCGGCTTTCGCTTAGAGCCTAATCTTGACAGGGCATCAGCTGCCTCATTCCTGCGACGATCAATGTGATCCACCTGATAACCCTTGAAGTGACCAGCAATGACATCCACCACCTGACGATAAGCCGCCATCCGCGGGTCACTAGAATCCCAAGTGCCTGAAACTTGCTGAGCCACAAGATCTGAGTCGCCAAAACACCTTACCCGGCTTAAATTCATTTCCTTAGCTACTCTGAGGCCATGGAGCAGGGCTTCGTATTCAGCCGCATTATTGGTGCAAGGGAACATCAGGCGGAGCACATAACAAAACTTATCACCTTTGGGAGATGTTAAAACAACTCCTATCCCTGATCCTTCCAGCTGCTTGGATCCATCAAAGTGTATAGTCCAGTACGTGTTATCCGGCTTTTCTTCGGGCGTTTGACACTCTGTCCAATCATTTATGAAATCCACAAGGGCTTGAGACTTGACAGCCGTACAAGGCATGCATTTCAGATTGAGAGGTCCCAGCTCCAATGCCCACTTAGCAATCCTACCAGTGGCTTCTCTGTTTTGAATTAGGTCCCCCAACGGAGCAGAGCTGACCATAGTGATCTGGTGCCCTAAGAAGTAATGCTTTAACTTGCGGTTGGCCATGAATACCCCATGCACTAGCTTCTGCCAATATGGATATCTCTGCTTAGTTTCTGTCAGGACCTCGCTGATATAATAAATCGGCCTCTGAACCGGATATTCCTTCCCTGCTTCCTTGTGCTCGACCACAATTGCAACGCTGACAGCCCTATTGTTAGCCGCCACGTACAGGAGCAAAGGCTCTTTCTCAGCCGGAGCAGCTAATACCGGCGACTCAGTGAGCTGCTTCTTGAGCGCCTCAAACGCTTCACCCGCCGCCGTAATCCAGACAACATTGTCTGTCTTTTTCATCCTCTGATATAGAGGGATAGCTTTCTCACCAAGGCGGCGAACCGACTCAATGCGGCAATCTGCCCTGCCAGGCGTTGGACATCATTAATACAAGCCGGCTCAGACAGGGAGGTGATAGCCTTGATCTTATCCGGGTTAGCTTCAATGCCACGCTCAGAAACCAGAAAACCCAAGGGCTTGCCAGCCGGAAGACCAAAGAAACACTTGGCCGGGTTAAGCATCATCTTATAGATCCGGAGATTGTCAAAGGTTTCCCTTAGGTCGTCAAGCAGGGTCTCCTTCTTCCTTGATTTGATCACAATATCATCCACATAAGCATGAACGTTGTGTCTGATCTGACTGTGAAGACAATTCTACACAAAGCGATGATAAGTCGCCTGGGCACTCTTGACCCCAAAAGGCATAGACACATAGCAGAAGGCTCCAAAAGGCATGATGAAAGTCATCTTCTCTTGGTCCTTAACTGCCATCTTGATCTGATGATATCCCGAATAAGCATCCAGGAAGCATAAGCTTTCACAACCCGCCGTAGTATCAATAATTTGATCGATACAAGGGAGAGCAAAAGGATCAACCGGACAAGCCTTGTTAACATCCGTATAATCCACACACATACGGCACGTGCCATTCTTCTTAAGCACAAGCACCAGGTTAGCAAGCCTCTCCAGGTGAAAGACCTCGATGATGAATCATGCCGCTAAGAGTCGGGCGACCTCTTCCCCAATGGCCTTGTGCCTCTCCTCATTGAACCGCCGTAGAAATTGTTTGACAGGTTTAAACTTAGGATCCACATTAAGGTTATGCTCAGCGAACTCTCTCGGTACACCCGGCATGTCAGAAGGTTTCCATGCAAAGATGTCCCGATTCTCACGGATGAATTCGATGAGCGCGCTTTCCTATTTGGGATCCATGTTGGCCCCAATGATGAACTGTTTGGATGAGTCGCCCGGAGTGAAATCTACCGCCTTGGTATCATCCGCCGAAAATTTGAGGGGCGGCTCAACCTCCGTCGTAGGCTTCTTTAGCAGGGTCATATCCTCCGAGTCAACATTCTCCTTATAGAACTTGAGTTCCGCCTCAGCACAACTGGATTTTGCCTAAGCCGTGTCTCCTTCCTCGCACTCAAGATGTATTCTGATCACCATGAATAGTAATCGTGCCTTTTAATCCGGGCATCTTGAGCTACAAGTAGACATAATAGGGCCTAACCATGAACTTAGCATAAGCCGGCCGCCCAAACAACGCATGATAAGGGCTCTTGATCTTGACCACTTCAAACCACAAGGATTCCACCCTGTAGTTGTATTCGTCACCAAAGGCGACTTCCAAAAATCCTGCCCACCGAGTAAGCTGACTTGCCCGGTACCACACCATGAAAAATGGTTGATGAGGGCTTAAGGTCTTTATCAAGCTGCTTCATCCGTCGGAAGGTATCATAATATAGGATGTTGATGCTACTGCCGCCGTCCATAAGTACCTTATTCACCATATATCCTCCCACTTGGGGGGCAACTACCAAGGCTAGCCACCCCGGGTCATCCACACGCGGCGGGTGATCCTCCCGGCTCCACGATATGTCATACTCAGACCACTTCAAGTATTGTGGCAGAGCCAGCGCAACTGCATTAACCGCTTGCTTACGCAATTTCTGGTCCCGCTTGTTAAGGCTAGTTGTGAAAACATGATACTGGCCCAAACTGAGATGCTTTGGATTACTCTGATACCCAGACTGGTTATGCTGCTGCTGATTGTTGTTACCCGAGTTCTGAGGATGTCCTCCTTGATTGCCCTAACCATGATGACCGGATCCTGAACCGCCGGATCCAAATCCGGCTCCTGAGCCGTCGGGTGGGCCACCGCCATGGTTGTTGTGTTGCTGCATGTTGTAAATCTTGAACTTCTGCATGATATGGCAATCACCCCATGTGTGCGCTGAAGGCTTATCGGGACGGCTGTGTTCCGGACAGGGCTTTTTGAGCATTTCCTCTAAATTGAAAGGAGTCCTGTTTGTATTAAAAGGCGGCCTGGACTTCCCATTGCCTTTAGGATGATTCTAGCCGGTGCTTGCATTGGCCACCAGTTCTGACCTGCCGTCCAGGTTTTTCTGCTTACTCTGGTTACCATTGTTTGCTGCACCCTTGCCCGAGTTGTTCCTCTTACCTTGGTCGGCCTTCTCCTCATCAGAGCCTGGATCCTTCGTGTTATTAGAGTTAGCATATTTTGTGAGAGCCGCCATGAGTTCTCCCATGTCCTGACATGTACGCTTGAGCCGGCCGAGCTTCTGCTTCAGAGGGACGAAGTGACAGTTCGTTTCTAGGATCAGCACCGCTTGAGCCACTGTGATCTGTTCAGATGAGTGGATGATGGTCGATACCCGTCGGACCCAATGATGAGCTGACTCATTCTCCTGCTGGACACAATGATCAAGATCCACAATAGTCATAGGCTGCTTGCAAGTCCCTTTAAAGTTTTGATGAACCTTGCCCTCAGCTCAGCCCATGAATTGATGGTATTGGGTGGCAAACCCTTTAACCATGTGCGAGCCGGACCTTCAAGCATCCTGATGAAGTATTTTACACACACTGCCTCACTGACATCAAACATCTCCATAGCAAGCTCATAACTTTTGGTTTCCAGGCCTCCGGAGGTAAGTCAGTAGTGTAATTCGGGACCTTGTGAGGTCCTTTGAAATCCTTCAGCAATCGTTCACTCCACAGAGCCGGTGCTAAGCATGGCACTCCCACGGCCCTGGTGGTCACTCCCACTCCTACTGATACAGAGGGTGCGGGCTCTTGGTGAGCCGCCGTGGCCAAAGCTGCCGCCTCTTGCTAGTTTCTCTCCCGGTTTATGAGTGCTTGTGCCTCTAGAGCCAGCTGATCATCCCCTGGAGGCCCTCTATGCCGATCGCTGCTAGAGACCGCCAATGATTCATAGCGCCGGCTAAAGCTACGACTGGGGAGGGGGTTGAATGAACGCGGCTCCGGCTGTAAGCATATTTCTCCTGTTGGGCCATCGCCATCTGAAGGTATCCAATGGCGTTCCGTACCTCTTCCGCAAAAGGCGCTTCATCCGGAATAGGGATTGTTTCAAGCCGGGTGGCCGCTGCCACCATGTTCTCTACCGAGTTGGAATAATGACCCGCCGGCGTTGGAAAGACCACTAGTGAGGCCTGGTTTCGTCGGGCCGAGTTAAGCTGCGGTCAAGCCATCGTCCGGCTTCCAGGTGCATCCGCTGCCCGTCCCGTACCTGGCGTATTGAAAAGATTCCTAGCTTCATAATGTTCTAGTAAGCGGGATTGATGTCTCATCCGATGCACCGTAGCCGCCGATTGCTGTTCCATCCCAAGGCGGAAAGTATCCATATTAATACATTCTGCCTCTTCCTCCATCTGGACCTTTAGCTCAGCTATCCTCTATTGCTCCTCCGCCATCCGTTCCTTGAGCCTCACAATCTCTAAATTCTGAGCAGCTTGGTTATCTAGCGTAACTTTAGTGGCCATCAGGGCCACGAGCTCTTTCATCAGATCTAGAAGAACTTGAGCCGGCGGTGGCGGGTCAGCCCCCGAGGTTGCTGCTCGAGCGGCTGTGTTGTTCGCCCCTCGGGCCGACCCCGCCATGAACACAGCTGCATGAACCGGCAACCCAAGACCGTCTGGCTCAAAATGATCCGACTCAGGGTAAAGCTCGTCGTAGCCCTCGAGCCCACTGTTGTGAAGCTGGTAGATTGACTCCGTTTCCCCGCTTGAAGACCCATCCTCTGAATAGACAAGAGTTTCTTGCGACACGGAAGCTTCCAGATCCATACCTTGAGTGAAACCCACGAAGATGTGCTTCCGTCCCGGGTTAACACGAGCGGGCTGCACAGCACGGGCAGGTTGCACGCGCCAAGCCGGCTCGACGATGTCGGTCCAGACGTCCGACCCGGGCATAGATCCGTCGATCCTGCCGATGAAGACCTGGATCCCGCCGAAAGGAATCCGGAAGCCATATTCAACAAAGCTGGCCTCTGGTCCCTAGCCAGCGTCGTCGATGTAGAGCCGGCCGCGGCAACTTTTTTTATACTTTCTACCACGTATCCCTCGAGCCCTGGGAGAGAGCCCTTTGAGAACTCAACACCACCGAGCACAGGCCGCACGGTGGGCGCCAACTATCATGGTTTTATCACGGCAGATGTCCGGGTGAAAGGACTTGGATTCAAGGCCATCACTAGGTGATGGACTCAAAGGGGTTGATTGGGACGAAGGACACGAGTTTACCCAGGTTCGCCCCTCAAGTCGAGGTAATAGCCTACGTCCTGCTTGTGTTTGTATTGCTTGGCGTATCGATTACAAGGGAGCTATTGCTTGACCTAGTTCTCGATAGTCTGATCTCTAAGTCGCCCCGGATATCGCCTTTATATAGGAGGTCAAGACCATGGGTCATACAAGTTGTAACAGACTCTCACTATGTGTGTGAGTCTATCTCTACCTCATCTTGTCTTCCTGACAAAGTTGTCCCTGGGCGGCTTACTCGCTCGGGTCTTCTCCGTCCGGGCCATGCTTCGGCCCATCTTGTCAAGCCGGCAAACGTCTTGGGTTTCAGTCTTCACAGCCCCCTCTTGGGTTGGTGTACGAGGCACCTAGTGTGACCCGGAGCCTCTGGGGCGGGTCTCACAGTGGGGTTATATCCCCAACAGGAACCCTGGACATCCATATTGACCCTCATACCCATACCAATGGATATTTGAGTGAACATTTAGTTATTGTGTGTTATTCATGTTGCTTCATGATATGTCACAAAAACCAGAGGTGAGATTTATCAGCATCCCCATGAATCAACAACATGTTCACTATGTCAGTTTTCTCTTAGTCGTTTTTGTTCTCTTTTCTCGTTCCCATGTTCCGGCATCCCTATGATCAAATCACATTGTGCCTATCCAGACGATGATAGATACCGTAACACTGAGAGGGCCCCAAGAATATATCTCCATCATTGGAGGAGCAAATCCTAATCTTGAGCTATGTAGTACCTAGTCATACTTTTCTATGAACCCGTAAGCCACCATAATAGCCACCCTGTTACAGATGGCGTGTAACAAACCCCAAAATTCAGGAAGCAGGTATAATAGAACTTGATACTCACATGGTCTAATGAATTATGAAACATTTAAATTTCTTTGTGCTATAAACCAATAACTTGTGACGAATGGATATTATAGCATAACAACAATTGGGTCGGTTCAACACAAGTGTTCTTCTCGCATTATGTCCTCAAAGTTGTAGGCATACTCATGCCTATGATCAAGAGAAAAGAACCATCATGCCACACTTTGGTTTGTCTTACACTAGTAGAAAATGGCCCGTTTGTCCCGGTTCCATAGGCCCATTAGCCCTGGTTCTGGAACCGGGACTAAAGGGTCGGGACTAAAGCCCAAAACCTTTAGTCCCGGTTCACTTACTAACCGGGACACAAGGGGCTCCACGTGGCCACTGCGGGGATCCCAAGCAGGAGGATCTTTAGTCCCGGTTGGTAACACCAACCGGGACCAAAAGACATCCACATGTCAGCATCTGACAGGAGCTGGGGTTTTTGTTTTTTTTGAAAGGGGGGGTTAGGGGGGTTTGGAGGGTTAATTTCTCTGTCAGCATCTGGCAGGACTCTTTCTCCGTGCTTGGTCGACGCTAGCTACTATAGAGAGAACTCGACATGCTAGATAGTAAGAAAATGAAGGAACCATTAAGTACACAAGATTGTCATGAACTTAAACAGAGAGAAGTGATTGACCTCTCTTTCTCCGAGAGATTGGTCGAACAACAAATGTTCGTATATCTATCCGACGCTACTAGCTACATATATACAATATAAGATCTCTTACAATCCCTAACATCTAATGTCAAATTCCAGATGGTATTCTCCGGCTTTATTTATGACATGGTCAAGAAAGAATCCCGCCAATTCATGTTGAATTGCTCGTATGCGATCATGTGCTAGGAGTTCATCCCGCATCCGCCACATCTAATTTGAAGAAGGGGTAAATACACATATATGAATGAAACTCAACACAAATCATGGTAATAAAATAAAATTGTGAATATTATTGCTTATGCACTTGTTATTGTTTTTCATAGTAGCCCCGCTTAGAGGTCATCCCGTTGTAGATGAACTCGCAAACGTAGTATCCACAAAAATCAGTCCCTTCTTCCTGCCATAAGCACTTTACGAGAAATAGAGTTCAATCAAACTGATATCAACCATGATAAATGGTATTGATGAAACTAGAATCAATGGGAGATGCACGGAACCATCTAGTAGTACTTACTTTCGGGTGTGTAAATTACAGCTCCTTCGGCAATGCCGGAACAATTGCGTTGAACTCTTTCCAAACCCTGCGAGACAAAGAAAATATTTACTTGATATCAGGAAATGAACAAAGTTCCCGATATGATGCTATAATGATCGGTTGAACTTACTTCTAGAGCATTTCAGTAATGTCTGCATATTCCTGGGGATCTTTTCGTCTCGAGTCGAAGATGATTACTACTCCCCTCTCAAGGTTAATCTCTAGCAGAATAAAGTGGAAGCTGCGCACGCATGCATAACTCATCAATTGCATTACTATAACCTCGAGTAATAAGGTAAATGGAATATGCACAAGATAGTAACACTCACTGGAAGTTGTAAGTAAAGAGTATTCTCTCTTTGTTTTTATTTATAAGTAACGATTGTAGCAAGTTTACCTCGGTTTTTGTGACTCTGTGTTTAACCGTCCATTCATGTATGATATTTGGGTTAATGAACCCAATGTCATAGATTTGTGCTTTTCTGCATTCGACGATCTTCAATCTGCATAATATAGTGAGGATAATTATATATACATGCAATGAAAGAGCTGAGATATATATAGAGACTTAATTACAGAAGTAGTACTTACGATAATAGGAAGTCACGATCGTTTTGTCGATGGCCTTTTGATTGTATAACTGGAATATCTCGTCAAATTCAACAGACAACTGATTCATTCCAACGAGGTCGTGCTCCTCTTTAATTCTCAGCATCAAAGTATCCTTCCCAAACTCGCGGCGGATTTTCATGTACCATTCATGCAATATTTGCATCATCGTTGTAAGAGGTGGATGATCAGGTTTGACGAGAGGCTATCCATACTGGTATCTGAATTCTTCCACCTCCGTTGCTTCAAACAGTACATCATCACTCATGTAATCAGCAGGATTGGTACTGGGCACCATCCCCGGATGATCAGTGGCGATATCGCTAGACACCTTAAGTGGGGGGCACGATTGGTTCGCCTTTTCGCCGAGCTCGGGAATTTTTTTTCCCACTTCTTCATTCTGCTAACCTTGCATCATTGGAAGTGTCGTGGGAACGAGTCTGACAATAGAAGTTAGGGGTACAAAAGGAGAGGGCAGAGTCCTATCTATGGCGAGGATGTACACACGGATGTATGAGTTCAGGCCCCTTTCGTGGAGGTAACAACCCTACGTCTCAGTGCTCTGGAGCTTTTGTCATGTGGAAGTGTAAATTATAGAGGTTGCGAACCCTTGTGCTAGAAGGGAGGGGCGGCTTATATAGAATTCGCTGCCCCTCATAAGTACGAGGCATCCAAGGGTTCGATCGTGGGTATAAAGACGGGCGTTATTGGTAACGTACATCATAATTGCTACTAAAGACGACTAGCCTAACGCCTGCCCGTTGGCCTCGCTGGGGTGGCTTCTGGTTTTCTGGCGTCGACTGGAAGTGAGGTCTTCCGAGTGACAAATGACTATCGAGTGAAGGGATAAGCTTCTGAGTGGATGAATGTCGAGTGACTTGAGCACCATGGTGAATCCAGTCGGAATCTCTTTTGTAATCTTTAAGTCCTTCAATATAGTGCCCTTAGGTAGGGTATGTGGGTCAGGCCTAGGACCCTACCCTAGGTGCATATCCTCATCATTAGCCCCCGAATGAATCAGGGTTCAAGTGGTGAAGGGGGTATCGATGCCAGTTCTGAAAAAAGCACCAAATCTTCCGAATGAATTTCGGGGCTTCAAAGAAACTTGCATCGACTAACCTCTTTGTCATTCGTCCGGAGCGATTCTGTCTTGAAAGTGTCCGAGTGAATTCTCAATGTCAATTCTGTACCGAGTGACCCGCAGGGATCTTTGGACGTGACAGGTCGCTCTGCCAGCTCCGAATTATGCGGGATTCGAAAATTTGGGAAGCATGCGCGTCTGCGATGATGACGCCACGACTAGGGCGAGTGGGGGCATGACGCCTCGATTCTCATGCCGCTCATTTCACCACGTATCGGACGTCATCTGCGGTCGAGATATGCAGGGATTCCGCAGGCCCACGAGTCAGCGAGACACTCGATGGGGTATAAATCCCGGAGCGTCGTGGTCTGAACAGTACTTTTCCCCCAAATCTCCTCTCTTCCTCCGCCGCCTCTGCTTCCAACACATAGCTCTGCTCCGCCACGACGAACACTGCCATCGTGATGACAAAGGGGATGACCGAGAAGCTGGAGCACAACAAGAAGGGGGCTGCGAAGGGCAAGGCCAAGAAGCCATCGACCGCGCGGTTCACCGCATCGATGGGGTGGATCCAGGGGGATTTTCTCCCATCGACGGTCACCACCACGGATGTCGAGAATCTCATCGACAACGGGCTCATGGTGGATGGTTCCTGGAGGCTGTCGGAGGGGGAGCCCGAGCCGGAGCCGCACGAAGGGGAGCGGGTCCTCCTCTTCACCCATGTCGAAAGAAGTTTCTCCATGCCCCCTCATCCATTTTTTCGTGGGTTTCTGAACTTCTTCGGAGCTCAGCTCCATCGCTTTCCTCCGAATGCCATTTCCTATCTTCCTTCTTTCATCACTTTGTGCGAGTGCTTCTTGGGTTGCTCTCCCCACTAGGGTCTGTTCAAACACATTTTCACCATCAGATCTTAGTCGGTCAAGAAGGCCAACCCTGAGGATGGTAAAACTCATGTAGTCCAACTATGCGGGGGCTTAGGAATCTAGAAGAGATCTCGGAGTTCTTTTCCTTCCATGAATTTCCCCGAATCGGTTAGAGGTTGGCAGTCGACATGGTTTTATTGCAAGGATATAGCTTTTCCCAACATGTCGACTCGTCTCTCCCCTTTCACATCAGATCGACCTACTGTTCCTAAGTCCCTTAAAGTGTCGGAGGGAGAGAAAGTCTAAGTGGGAATCCTGGTGGACGTCATAGTGAACCTTGTCCGTGGCGGAGTAATTGGTATGGATCTCCTGGGGACATTCCTCAGTTGACGGATCCAGACGTTCCAGGCAAGGGACCACACTATGTGGCACTATGCAGGCCCCAAGGATTCGACCCGGACGCACCCAGAAGAGGTTTCAAAGAAAACTGTCGAGCAATGGCTTCGAAGCATCACCGGGGCTTGTGACAACCCCCAGAGGGGGCAAGAGGATCCACCCTTACTCTGCTGAGAACCCGCCGAAGAATCTGGTAAACTTAGCATTGTCCATTGTCGTATTACTTTGTCGAGTGACTGATTGATATGTCGACTGACTTCATTGTTTGAATCCTGCAGGAGTGGACGCACATGCACTCGCCCGTGCCCAACGGGAACCAGCCTGAAGATGCTCACCCGTGCCCAACGGGAACCAGCCTGAAGATGGCGGGGAGAGTTAGGGTGGCAGCATGGACGTCGACTACGCTGACGACAGTGAAGATGAGTATGAAGCCTCTAGCGAGAACGAGGAAGAAGTTGAGTCTCCTCCACGCACGGAACATCGCTCCAAGCTGCGTTAGTTCCCTGCGACTGATGTGGGTAAGACTTTGGCTTCGAGTGAGAGGAACCTGAAACGGGACCGAACCTTGACTGTCGAGTCGAGTGAACAAGTCGTGAAGTAGCCTAAGCCCAACACGGCGAAACCTCGCAAAACTCTGCCCCGCGTGAAGATGATTGTGCCCGTCGTCTCAACGTAAGTGTTTGATTTCCTGTTTCACTGTCGACTGTGACTTCAAGTTTTTGCTGACCGAGTGGAATTTGGTCTACCAATGCCGCTACCTCAGTGATGTCGCCTCCACGGGACGGAGAGGAGCAAATGGATGTGGATACGGCTGACGCGGCCACTTCCCAAAGAGGTAAACAAATCATTGCTCAACTCTGTTTCTTGAACATGATTCGTCAATTGCAAGAGTTAATGTTGCCGACTGATATTTGCATAGATCATTCAGCTAGAAGATGACGAAGAACAACCACGGGGTGCGGGGGGAAGGCGAGACCTTAGGAACCCCACACGTACACGCCCGAAGAACACCGTCAGCACAAACACCACAGCGGTCGACTTCTGGATCATCCCAGGGGATAGGCGACTCATCACGAGCTAGAACTGAACTCGCAATTCTAATCTCGAGTGCTCCACCAGCTGCTTCAATCATCGTGGCATCGACTCCAATCGGACAGCCTCAGACTACCCCGACTACTCTAGCCACAGCATCACTCCGGCCGGTGACTGTCTTTCCTCTGCACCATGTCCCGGAAGACCAAAGTGGGGCCGCGAAGGAAGCCATGATCCAGACGGAGCAAATAATGTTGTGCACCAAGGAGGCGTACAAGGCCAGCAAGCTGGCTTATGATTCCAGTGCGGCGCTTCGTACCAATGTCCGAGTAAGTGCGATTGTAAGTGCATTTCCAATTGAATTCATGTCTTCTTTGACTATACACCCACTGGATGCCTTCGTTCCGTAGAATATTCATAAGTTCTCTACTTGAATAGATCATAACTTAGTCGAGTAAATTTCGGTCCAGTGGGGGACGCTTAGTGCACCCACTGGGTGTAATCCCCATGACCGTTGTCAAATGACAAAGACATCGGCATGGGTCTTAGAAACATACGATTTTCATATGCTTGTGCATGGTGTTTTTTTGTTCTGCCACTCAATAGATCGAGTGTTGGCAGGTCCAGTGGGGGCACGGCGAGTGCACCTAGTGGGTGTAGTCCCCGAGACCTCCGTCGAGTGCTTGCACTGGGGGGGTCTGATAGAGACCATCTTGTACTTGGACAAGGCAGACCTTGTTGAGTGATTTTAGTCGTACCACTCCGAATCTACCTTGTAGGTTTCATGGACATCATTTCATCAACCATGATATGACGCTACTTTAGAGGTGCGGGTGGGGTGTTGGGCCCTTCAAGGGCCACTCGACGGATTGAGTGTTAGCAGGTCCAGTGGGGGCACCTGAGTGCACCCACTCGGTCTAGTCGCCGAGACCGTTGTCGAGTGCTTGCACTGGCGAGGGTCTGATAGAGACCATCTTGTGGTTGGACAGGGCATACCCTATCGACTGATTTAAGAACCAGTGGGGGCACGCTGAGTGCACCCATTGGGTGTAGTCCCTAAGACTGTTGTTGATCATTGACGATGAGAAGTAGTCTTAAGAACTTGAACTGAGGGTTCTTTGTCATACGCGGGGTACGTTTGCCACTCGACGTGTTGAGTGGACTATTTTCCTTTAGTTCTTCCTCTCCTGAATGCAGGTTTCATGGATATTATTTCCATCAACCATGATATGACGCAGGTTTCATGAACATCATTTCATCAACCATGATATCACGCTATTTCAGGGGAGGGGTTGGGTGGTCGCCGCCATCCAGTCAACTGTTCTTAACATTCTTCACTCGGGAGTCGAGGAATTTCCATGTCGACTGAACTTATTTTTTGTTGATTTCAGAGAGCTTGTGAACTTGGCACTCAGTACAAGGACCTAGAGTAGGAAAGGAACCAGCTGCGACTGGATCTGGAGGTCTCAAAGAACAGCTTGGAGTGTTTGCAGACTGAATTGAAGACTCTGGGAGGTAACCTTCGTCGACCCAATGCACTCTTACTCTCACTTTCTATCCTCTGAACCGAGTGTTCTCACTCGAACAGACGTACGTGATGAAAATCGTTGACTCAAAGTGCGACTCAACAATGCTATTTCTTTAGATACCATGAAGAAGGCATTAGAGGACAAAGACAGGGCGCTTGTCGATGCCAAAAAGACGGCGAGGGAGAAAACTGAAGCCGTCGAGACGAAACTGGCTGCTGTCAAGGATATAGAGGAAGAGAATTCCAAACTGAAACTGGAACGGGGTGAATTCATCAAGAAGACCGAGCGACTGACCAAGAGGAGCAATGGCTTGGAGAAGCACTTGGGGTAGTTCACGAGGAAGATGTACAGCATGCTCGACGGTAATTATCCTTGTCGAATGAATTTCTCCAATTCCCACCGGTTAGAAATGTGATAATTTTCCCATTCATTCTTCCATATAGAATTCTGCCAAGACTTCGAAAAAGAGACCGAAGAAATCGAGCCCAATCTGGATCCCACCAAGTCACCTGTTGGCGATGCCATGGCCATGGACATGTTTCAACTCAACGTTCGACTCCAGGGTGTCCAAGCATATATCCTCCTTCTGAAAGCCACGCTAGAGAAGATCGACAAGGAGTTGTGGCCCGAAGACACCCTTCAGAATGATCTTGCATCCATGATGGCTCGTCTTGATGATATCCCCAGTCGAGTGCAAGCTTGGAAGAAGTCAGCCGCGTGATGCAGAGCCGATGTGGCGCTTTCCCTTGTCAGAGTCCATTGTAAGGAGGCAAGGGAGGACAAGTTGAAGGATCTCCGAGTGATGAACACGAAGAAGCTTCAGTTTCAAGATTTCATGGAGACCTTCATCAAAGCAGCCACTAGGATCACAGATGGGATCAACTTGGACACCTTCGTCGAGCCAGCATGTCCGTCTGGCGCTTGAAAAACTTAGACAAAGACTGGTTCATAGCTAAGTTTCCGAGTGAAATAGATAGTAATCCACTCATAATTTATTTTTAACTTAGGCGAAAGCTAGTTCGTAGCTAAGCCCCCGAGTGTGAGGATTGCTCAACACTCAGAGTAGTTTTGAACTTAGACGAAGACTGGTTTGCAGCTAAGTCACCGAGTGAATGGATTGCTATCCACTCGGCAGGGTTTTTAACTTAGGCGAAAGCATGTTCATAGCTACGCCCCCGAGTGCAAGGATTGCTCGACACTCGGAGAAGTTTTGAACTTAGACGAAGACTGGTTCATAGCTAAGTCACCGAGTGAATGGACTGCTATCCACTCGGTAGCATTTTTAACTTAGGTGAAAGCATGTTCGTAGCTAAGCCACCGAGTGTGGGGATTGCTCGCCAGTCGGAGTGTTCCCAAGTGAGAAATTGTATGATTGAAATTGACGAAAGACTGCGAAAGTCATACTTGTATAAATGACATTGTCTGAAATACTTTTATTACATCAACACCACTCTGTTTTTAGGTATAGAAACATCGGAGCAGATCTGCATTCCAGGCTTGCGGCTCGTCAATCTGCTTCTTGAGGTTGTACAGGTGATAAGCTCCATTGTTCAACACCTTGGTGACGACAAAAGGACCTTCCCACGTCGGAGCGGCTTGTGGGGTCGATGTTGATCCACTCGGAGCACCAAGTCACCCTCATGAAACGACTGACTCTTAACATGTTTCACATGGAAGCGCTGCAAATCTTGCTGATATGTCGCGGTCTGAATCAAAGCCATCTCTCGCTCTTCCTCCAAGAGATCTATGACATCCTGTCTTTCTTGTTCAGCTTTAGCTTCAGAATAAATATCCACTCGAGGAGAATTGTGAAACAAATCACTCGGCAGGACAGCTTTGGATCCATAGACCAGGAAAAAAGGAGTTTGTCCAGTCGACCGGTTAGGCGTTGTTCTCAAGCCCCATAAAAAAGATGGCAACTCTCACACCCATGCTCTGGCAGCATGTTCTAGGTCCTGCATTAGTCGAGGCTTCAGACCTTGTAAGATGAGGCCATTAGCTTGCTCGACTTGACCATTGGTTTTAGGATGTGCAATAGAGGCATAATCGACTTCAGTGCCTTGAGAAAAGCAGGGGTGTCTGAATTCTTCTGAGTCAAAGTTTGTGCCATTGTTCGTGATGATGCTATGGGGAACTCCATACCGGTAGATTATTTCTCTCATGAACTTGACTGCGGTATGAGAGTTCCATTTCGTTATTGGCTTGGCCTCAGTCCACTTTGTAAACTTGTTGACTGCAACAAGCAAATGTGTAAACCCACTCTGTCCAGTCCGAAAGGGACCAACCATATCCAGATCCCAGACAGCAAGCGGCCAAGCGAGGGGAATAGTCTTCAGAGTAGACGCAGGTTTGTGAGATAAGTTTGCATCGAACTGGCACCCTTCACAGTGATTGACAATGTCCCTTGCCATCTTATTGGCACGTGGCCAAAAGAAACCAGCTCGATATGCTTTAGCGACAATTGTCCGTGAGGACGCATGATGGTTGCAAGTCCCGAGTGGATTTCATCCAGGATCATTCAACCTTCTTTAGGGGAAATGCACTGCTACCTCACACCAGTCACACTTTCTCTGTACAGCTAATCATCAACCACGGTAAAAGCTTTCTATCTACGCATGACCTGTCGTGCTTCAATCTATCTTCAGGAAGTTCCTACCTCAGAATATATGCAATATAGGGCATTGTCCAGTCGGGAATGATGACAAGGATCTCCATGACAAATCAATAACTGCAGGAACATCAACCTCATTCGGATCAGAGGGGCTCACAGCTTGCAAGGGCTCTTCGCTGAAAGGATCCTCCTGCACCGAAGGAGCGTGGAGGTGCTCCAAGAATACATTGCTGGGGACAGGTCGTTGAGTGGATCCAATCTTTGCCATCTCATCAGCCGCTTGATTCTTCACTCGGGGAACATGATGGAGTTCCAAACCTTCAAACTTCTTCTCAAGCTTTCTAACAGCATTGCAGTATCCAGTCATAGCAGGGTTCTAAACATCCCACTCTTTCATCAGTTGATTGACCACCAAGTCTGAGTCACCATAAACCATCAGGCGCTTAACGCCGAGTGAGATAGCCATGCGCAACCCATACAAGAGTGCTTCGTATTCTGCTTCATTGTTAGAGGAGTCGAAGTGAATCTGCAGAACAAAACTGAGTTTGTCGCCTTTCGGAGACACCAAAACAACACCAGCACCGAATCCATTCAACATTTTATAGCCATCAAAGAACATGGTCCGGTGTGCCGAGTGAATCTGGATTGGTTGTTGTTGTTCAATCCACTTGGCCATAAAATCGGCAAGTGCCTGAGACTTGATCGCTTTCTTGGCTTCGAACTTGATGTCAAAGTACAGGAGTTCAATTGCCCACTTAGCCACTCGACTAGTCATGTCTCGATTGTTGAGAATCTCAGTTAACGGAGCATCACTAATGACTGAAATTGAGTGGTCTTGAAAGTAATGTGCTACCTTCTTTGCTGAAAGATAAATGACATAGACAAGCTTTTGGTAATGCGGGTACCTTTGCTTCGAAGGAGTTAACACTTCAGAAATGTAGTAGACTGGACGTTGGACTTTGTAGGCCTTGCCTTCCTCTTCCTGCTCGACAGTCAAAACTATACTGACGACCTGATTAGTGGCCGCGATGTACAGGAGCAAAGGCTCTTTGCTATGCGGAGCTGCAAGCACTAGCTGGGTGGAAAGCAGGGCTTTGAGCTCGACAAACGCTGCTTCAGCTTCTGGAGTCCACTCCAACGTATCAGACTTCTTCATCAGTCGGTATAACGGTAATGCCTTCTCACCGAGACGAGAAATGAATTGACTCCATGCTGCTAAGCAACCTGTGAGCTTCTGAACATCATGCACTTGCACAGGACTCTTCATTCGGGTAATGGAGCTGATTTTCTAAGGGTTGACATCGATCCCTCGCTCGAAAACGAGAAAACCGAGTAACTTGCCGCCGGGGACACCGAAAGTACACTTAGCCGGATTCAGCTTTATATCGTATCTCCTCACATTGACGAAAGTCTTGGCCAAGTCAGCCAGCAAGTCGGAACCTTTGCGGGACTTGACGACGATATCGTCCTTGTACGCCTCAACATTCCGAGGGATCTGGTCGAGTAAACATTTCTGAATCATGCGCATGAAAGTAGCGCCGGCATTCTTCAAACCAAATGTCATGGTGATATAGCAAAAACACCCGAATGGGGTGATGAAGGCTGTTTTTATTTCATCCAGACCAAACAGACGGATCTGATGGTAACCGGAGTATGCATCCAGAAATGATAAACGATTGTATCCCGCAGTCAAGTCAGCAATCTGATTGATGCGGGGGAGCGGAAAATGATCTTTCGGGCAGGCTCGATTGATATGCTTGAAGTCGATACACATGCATAGTGACTTGTCCTTCTTGGGACCATGATGACATTTGAGAGCCACTCAGAGTGGTAAATCTCCCGAATGAACTTGGCCTGCAAGAGACGAGCCACCTATTTGCTGATTGCTTTACGCTTCTCTACTGCCGATCGATGCAAATGCTCTTTCACCGGCTTGGCCTTCGGATCAACTCTCAGTCAGTGCTCAACAAGCTCCCTGGGAATCCCCGGCATGTCAGCAGGCTTCCATGCAAAGATGTCCCAGTTCTCATAGAGGAACTGGATGAGCTCGGCTTCCTATTTGCTGTTGAGTGTTGACGATATGTTGGTCGGTGCGGCAGTTGAATCTCTTGGGTGAATGTGTGCCTTCTTCACTGCCCCTGCCGACTGAAAAGCTAACTCGGAAGCAGGCTTCTTAGCACGCAGAAAATCAGCAGGGTTAGCGCTCTTCTTGTATTCTTCCAGCTCGACCATAGCCATCTGATGATCTGCAATTTTGGAGCCCTGTTCGAGGCACTCCTCATCCCGCTGTGGATTGCCAGTGACTGTGATCACACCTTTTGGCTCAGGCATCTTCAGCTTGAGATACACGTAACACAGACGGGCCATGAAACAAGCATATGTTGGCCGACCCAGAATGGCATGATACGCGCTTTGGAAGTCCATGACTTCAAACGTCAATTTTTCCTTGCAAAAATTTGTATCCGTCCCGAATGTCACATCCAAAGCATCTGGCAGAGTGACTTGGCCTTTTTCCCTGGGATGACTCCATGGAATTGCATGTTGCTCTCACTGGGTCGGGACATTGGAATGCCCATCCCTTTAAGGGTATCTGCATACAGAATGTTCAAACCGCTACCACCGTCCATAAGGACCTTGCGGAATCGAGTGCCCCCCACAACAGGATCCACCAGCAAAGCCTGTCGACCGGGAGTGGCCACATGAGCAGGATGATCCGTCTGATCAAATGTGATGGCATACTGAGGCCACTTGAGGTAAGTGGGATTTGTGGGCACGGCCATGTTGACTTCCCTGTTTATGACCTTTGATCGACTCTTGCTTTCAACATCAGCAAAAATCATCAGCTTAGCGTTGACATTGGGAAATGTTTCTTTATCTTCGTCATCATCCTTTCCAGGGGTTTTCTCACTCGACGAGGCCTCCTTGATCTATCGAATCAACAGTCGACACTGCCGAGTGGTATGCTTGGGCAATATCAGATTGCCTTCTTCATCTTTCCTCGTGTGGATTGCACATAGTAAATCCATCCCGTCAGTCCCTAACTGGTTATTTCCTTTCTTGGGGTTGAATTGTACCTTGGACTTCCCCTTGTTTTTCCCTTGGGTCGCCAGGGCAGTTGCCTCTGCCTGAACAGGGCCATCGGCCTTCCGCTTCTGCTTCCGACTGGAATTGCCGCCGGCATCGTTGTCGACTGCCTTTCCTTTGCCGCTGCAGAGGCGGTCTTCTTCTTCACCATTGGCATACCGAGTGGCGATTTCCATCATTTTACTCGGTGAGATGTCACCTGTTCGCCCAAATTTTAGACAAAGCTCTCTGTATTTCACTCCAACCTTGAAAGCACAAACAGCCTGATGCTCGGAAACATTTTCCACTGTATCATGCAGAGTGGACCAGCGCTGAATGTAATCTCTCAAAGTCTCGTTGGGCTTCTGAACACAATGTTCCAAGTCAATCAGAATGGCAGGACGCTTGCAAGTGCCCTCGAACATTCTGATGAACACTCGGGTGAGATCTTCCCAGCAATGGATGCTAGAAGGAGCCAAGCGATTCAGCCATGTACGAGCCAAACCATCTAACATCAAGGACAAATGCTTCATTGCAATGTTATCATTACCACAACCAATCTGAACAGCCACTCGATAATCATCCAACCATGTTTTTGGCTTTGACTCGCCAGAAAACATGCCTATCCCAGCCGCCAACCTAAAGTTGGGGGAAATCTCTGTAGAACGACTAGCCCTGCTAAAGCAGTCAGGACCAGAAATAACAGCAGTGCTTCCACTCGGAAAATCTCGGTCATACCCATCCCTGTGGGCTCTGTGACTATCAATCCGCCTCTGAGTGAGGAGGTCCCGAGCATCAAACCCTGCTTTCCTCTCATCACCGAACGAGCGCCTTACGTCCTGGTGCCGGGGCACGTGTGGACCACCCCGCGGAGGAGTGGGCACTCGATGGTGGTCATCACAATGAAACTGATCTTTGTACTGATCCTCACGAAAACCTCTGCCCCTGCGGCGCAAGGGCGATCCAGGACTATGTGTTAACTGAACAGTCTTTGCCTTTGGTGAATTAGTGTGAATCCTATTGCACGACCGCGAAACAACAGAATTCTGACGTTGCGCTGCATCAAGCAATGCTCTAATCTGTAGCAACCCTCTACTAGCCTCTGATCGTGACGGTTGAATGGAATCTACTATCCTAGCTGCAGCTACAACGTTTAAAACTGGAGTATGGTATACCTCAACATTGTTATGTGAACCACTCGGAAACAGTTGTCGTTGATGCCGTCTGGGAGTTGGTGGGCGATGGCGAGCGCATGCGTCGAGTTCCCTCTAGAGCTCTTCGAGCCAAATGCGTGTGGCCTTCAAGGCTTGAGCTTGAGTGGTCGCACCGACGATGGGTGTATGGAGGACCTCCTCATCGCGGCGCGACAGCTCACTCGACGGTGCACCAGTCTCTCGCCTGCCGTGACCGAAGCCTGGCGGCGGGCTCTGATGAGAACCGGACATAAGAACCTCCGCTGCAGGATCGAAGCTCTCGCACTCGAAGGGAACGTCCACTGATCAGAGCCCGACTCGAACATGCCATGAAGGGACTCGGCGTGTTCGATCGCCACAATTTGCAGAGACGAAACTTGGCGGGCCGCCGAATGTCTCAAGCAACGCTGGAGCCGTGAGCGACCAGATCGCTTGTGACGGTGAACAGCGTGGAGTGCTAAAGAGTACGGAGTCGACGGCTGCCGCAGAAGCACACCGCGGGAGCTCGTGCGGAAGTGCGTGGCCTCGCGGACTAGGAGTGCCTCGACGTCGAGAGGCGCTTCTTGGAGCCATGCCGAATAACCGGCGATGAAGGTGAGCGCTCCGAAAATGATCTCGTGGCCCAGGGAGAAAATACCGCCGGAAGACATGACGAAGGAGGAAAAATGCAACCTCGCCAGAAGTCACTTAGACGCCTGCCCCATGGTGGGCGCCAACTATCGTGGGAACGAGTCTGACAGTAGAAGTTAGGGGTACGAAAGGAGAGGGCAGAGTCCTAGCTACGGCGAGGATGTACACATGGATGTATGAGTTCAGGCCCCTCTCGTGGAGGTAACAACCCTACGTCTCAGTGCTCTGGAGCTTTTGTCGTGTGCAGAGTGTAAATTACAGAGGTTGTGAACCCTTGTGCTAGAAGGGAGGGGCATCTTATATAGAGTTTGCAGCCCCTCATAAGTACGAGGCATCCAAGGGTTCGATCGTGGGTATAAAGACGAGCGTTACTGGTTGCTACTAAAGACGACTGGCCTAACGCCTGCCCGTTGGCCTCCCTAGGGTGGCTTCTAGTCTTCTGGTGTCGACTGGAAGTGAGGTCTTCCGAGTGACAGATGATTGTCGAGTGAAGGGATAAGCTTCCGAGTGGATGAATGTCAAGTGACTTGAGCACCATGGTGAATCCAGTCGGAATCTTTAAGTCCTTCAATATAATGCCCTTAGGTAGGGTATGTGGGTCAGGCCTAGGACCCTACCCCAGGTACATACCTTGTCAAGAAGTACTTCCCGACCGCCGCGCATCTTGATATATCTTTTTAATACAGTGGACACAGTTGGAATCGGGCGGAGACGGTGGTGGCCGCTTCAGGGCATCTATAGTGCGCTTCACTTTCACCGGATCTGGCTTCTCCATCGGAGGTGGAGTTTTCTTTGCAACATGGTCACTCACTTCAGCACGACAGATGTCCTTGTTTTCCTTGTCGGTCCTCTCATATGGTAACTTTTCTGGAGCCTTGAGAGATGGACCGTATATGAATTGCCTCCCGCCTCTGCTTGTACTGCTAGCTGCCGGAGCGGCGGCGTCTCTCTTCCGTCGTTGCTGACAAGGCGGAGGAGGCGGAGTGCTCCAATGCGCCGGAGGAGTGAGAGCAGCGGCGTTTGTCTTCCGCAGTTGCTGACAAGGTGGAGGAGGCAACGGACTGCTCCAACGCGCCGAAGTAGGCGAAGGAGGAGGCGGAGTGCCCTCACGCGTTGGAGGAGCCGGAGAAGGAGGTGCAGTGCCCTGATCACTCGCCAGAGGAGGAGGAGGAGGAGGTGGAGTGCCTTGACTCACCGGAGGAGGGGTAGGAGGCGGAGCCGTCTAGTTTGGAAGCTTGATGTACTCCTTCTACCATAGACATGTACTCCTCGGAGCATGAACCAGCTGATTCTCCCCTTCAACTGTAGGGTGGTCAAGCTCGAGCTTCTCAAATCCCTCCATTACTTCATCCACCATCACAACAACATAGCCATGTGGAATCGGAAGGCAGTGAATAGTTCCGTTGGGTTGAGGAGGTGCAACAGAGTCAACAGTCGCCTTGAAAGTGAGGTTCTGGCATTTCGTCATAAGCTCGCAATGTTGAGCCTCTGTGATAGTATCCACGGGGTAGCTAGGAGCCGTCAAGTCAGGTTGAACGAGCTCCATGGAAGCCACGCTCCTTATCCACTGAGATGGCGGGGTAGCTTCTAGGGTAGCTTCGTGTCGCTGAGATGGTTGGCCAGCAGCTCGCTGTCTCTCAAGTTCCTCTAGCTTTTGTAGTCTTGCATTGAGTTTCTGCATGTCGATCAGCTCCGCTTTCCTCTTTCTCTCCCGGCTTCTATAACCGCATGTGTCGGGAAACCCAACCTTCCACGGAATGGAGCCTGGTGTGCCTCATGTTCGTCCAGGGTGCTCAGGTATCCCGAGGGCCTCAATTAGCTCGTCCTTCTCTTTGTCGGGAATGAACATTCCTTCCTGCGCTGCGGTGATATACTTCTAAAGCTTCTTGACGGGTATTGCAAGTTGCTCCAGTTTTAGGGTCCAAAGTTCCACCAACCCTGAAGAACCAAGTCCTTGAACGGTCTGACCAGTTCAATGTCTCTCGTTCGACCACTTTAGCAATCAGGTCATTCTCAGCTTTGTCCCACAATGGTCGGGCTTTGAGGTAGCCACCTGACCCTGTGTGATGGTGATACTGCTTCTTTGCAGCATTGTTCTTATTTTTCTTTGACATTTTCTTACTCGTGTCTGATGTCTTGTAGGCCACAAATGCAGGCCAGTAATCTCTTATCTTCTCAAATCGGACGATGAATTCTGGAGTCTTCCCTTTGTCGACAAACTTTGATTTCAACTAATTCTTCCACCTCCTGAATAGATTTTCCATCTTCTTAAGAGCACACGCCTTGACCAGTGGCTCCATAACTGGGTTATTTGGATCCTCCTCTGGCGGTAGGGTGAAATTTGCCTTCAGCAAGGTCCAAAGATCATCTTTATGTCTATCAGTGACATAAGAAACTTCAGGGTCGTCGTCCTTAGGCATATTCCATTGGTTGATGCTGATCGGGATGTTGTCCCTAACAATAGCTCCGCACTGAGCAGCAAATGCGTCCTTGGTCCGCTTTGGTTCAATCGGTAGGCCATCATCCGCGAGTGTTGTGATCGTGAACCTTTCGTCCTTGCGCAACCTTTTCTTTGGGCCTCGTCTCGTTACTGAAGTTTGGCTCGATCTGGAGAGCTATAAAAGAAGAAAGAAGAGTTAATATATTTACATACCAAAACTGTTAATGCATGAATTATCTAGTCAGCACAGACTTAATTAATATATATAGCTCGTCGGACTTTGCAACAGCTCCCTCCTCCGTTCGATCACCGGAGTCGTCACCATGGTCTCCTTCTTCCTCCGGCATTCGGTCACTGGAGACATCATGATCATGTTCTTCCTCCTCCATTGTTTGATCGTCGGAGCTGTCATCCTCTCCTTCCATACCATCGGTGTCGTTGAGAAATGACAAGACATCACGTCCAGCAAGGATTATCTCCCCCAACAACTATTCTTGTTCCAAGTCTCTTTGATCCATAGTTTCTACAAATATTACAACATGGCAATTAATATACAAACATGAATGTCTGACATCCGGACCGCCTCTCTCATGAATGTCAAACAAGGGATTCTCTTAACCTTGAAGGGATTTAACAAAATGGTGCCATTCTGGATGTGCATAAATGGTCCATATTTTTCCTGATCTCATCTACCCTTCTATATGTCACGTTGTCTAGTGTCAAAGGATTCAAGAAAACCATGGCTTCATCATTAGCCAGAAGTAACAGGCGCATAATGGTACGAAGCTCTCCAAAATTGTTCTCGAACGGAGTCTCGGATAGGATAATTAGCTTTTTGGTACGAAGTTCAGCAAGAGCCTTCCGAATATCGCTATTTGGAAGGCCTTTGCTGAAATTCGTACCAAAAAGCGAATTGTTCTATCCAGAACTCCGTTCCAAAACAACTTTCAAGAGCTTCGTAGCATCATACGCATGTTACTTTGGGCTAATGATGAAGCCATGGATTTCTTCAATACTTTGACAGACAACATGACATATAGAAGAATATATATATATGAGATCAGAAAAAAAATTGGATCAACTTGTGCACATCCATAATGGGGGCATTCTTGATAAATATATGCTACCGGAGTTTTCTATATGAAAGTCCCCCCTCATGCGAAGTTATCGAGCAGGGGGTAGATGACAACGACGCTCACCCCTCATGTCCGACGTCCCCCTAATGTCGAAGTTATGGGGAAGGGGGTAGACGACAACGACGCTCACCCCTCATGTACGACGTCCGACGTTCCCCCTCATATCATGTCCGATGTTCCCCCTCATGTTGAAGTTATCGGGGAGGGGGTAGACGACAACGACACTCACCCCTCATGTCCGACGTCCGACGTCCCCCTCATGTCGAAGTTATCGAGGAGGGGGTAGACGACAACAACGCTCACCCCTCATGTCCGATGTCCGACGTCCCCCCTCATGTCATGTCCGACGTCCCCCCTCATGTTCAAGTTATCGGGGAGGGGTAGATGACAACGACGCTCACCCCTCATGTAATGTCCGATGTCCCCCCTCATTTTAACTGATTCAATGTAATGCAACGATCTCAACGTCGGAATCATCATCTATCGGGAAGGAACAACACCGACAAACAGACAAATGAACACATTCAATTAATGCGTCAGCAACATGTCAGCATTGTGTCAGCACGTCAACAGGGCCGGTCCATGTCAAACTTGACCAGTGGGACCCACTGGTCAGTGTCTTAGCTAATTAACAGGGTTAATTAGCATTAAGTTAGTCCTATATAAACAAATTAGCAGGCCTAGGCCCACTGTTAGTGACCCATTTAACTAATATAGATTAACTAATTTAATTAGGTGCTTAACATAATTAAGTCAGGAGCTGGAACCACCTATCGGTGACCCAGGGGGTCTAATCCTGGTCAACCAAGGTCAAACCAACCGGAGTTGACCCGCGGCTCATTGCCGGCGAGGCCTGAGATGGCGGAGCTGCTCGAGAACGGTCCTCAAGTGACCAAAATGATGGCGGAGAGCTTCGCGGGGATCTGGGACTCACACGCGTTCATCTGTGTGGTCGGCTTCACCGGAGGTGGCCGGAGCTGAGCACAGCGACGACGGAGGCGGCAGCCTCGAGCGGGTCAAGGGCTACAGGGCACGGGAAGTCTTGCCGAAGGGCTCTACGGCGTCCTGGCGTCACAAGGAGCACAACTGTGACATGACTACAAGAGGCAGAGCTTGGGAGCATGAGGCCTGGTAACAACGGCGACGGCCGGAGCTCAGCCTCGATGGGGACGGCGGCTAGAGACCAAAATCAAGCACGGTACTAGGGGGAAAGAACCACGGGGTCACCGCGAGTTTGGAAGAGGCGACGGCAAGGGCGATGATGCGATTCTTCTCAGCACAACGGGGGCGGCACGCGAGGGCGATGACGGCGAGCGATGACGGGGGCGATGGGCGACGACGGCGAGCGATGACGGGGGCGGCAGGCGACGACGGGGGCGGTGGGCGGCGGCGATGGCTAGGGCGATGGCGACGGCGGGCAGCGGGCGGGCAGCCTGGCGGCATCGATTTAGTCGGCATCGTCGGGGGAGAGATGAGAATGCTGAAAATTCCTAAGTGTTGTCTTATACACACAGAGCATTGGTCCCGTTTGGTGGCACCAACTGGGGCCAATGCACCCCTTTAGTCCCGGTTGCTGCCACCAACCGGGACCAAAGGTCGGTTTTCTGCAGCCCAAAAGGCGGGAAACAAGGACCTTTGGTCCCGGTTGGTGCCACCAACCGGGACCAAAGGGTGGTGCTGCCCGGGGCCAAATTTTTAGTCCCACCTCGCTGGCCGAGAGAGCTCGGGAGTGGTTTATAAGCGTTGTTGCACAAACCCTCTCAAGCTCCTCTCAACTGCAGGCTTCCGGGCCTAATCTGTCACTTCGTGTGGGCCTATTGGGCCTTCTGCGGGCCTGAATCCTGGCCCAACAAGCTAGTTGGGTTTCTAGTTGTATTCAGGTCGTGGTGGCCGAGTAGGTGGCATTTTTTTAAAGAAATCAGTTTTTTTGTTTTGTTTTTTGCTTTACTTATTTTATTTTGTTCCTACTTACTATTTTTCAGTGATTCTTTTTTGCATTTAGGTCAGAAAAATTATAAACTTTCTGTTAGTGCCATTAGTTTTTAAATTTGAATAGTTCAAATTTGAATTTTTTTTGAAAATGTGTGAATCACTAGTTTGTGAATAACTTTACTAAAAAATAGATTTTTGAGTGATTCTTTTTCCTGCTATTTAATATTACTGTATTTTATCATTATATTCAATTTGATAAGTTTTAGGTTATTTTAAATGTTTGTTTTAATCAGAAACACATTTCGTTATTTTAGTTTGCTATTGAAGTTTCTAACAAAAAATTTCTTGATAAAAATTCCTTTTGCTATTAATGTTTTGAACAAAAAATACTTTGATAATTTTAGTTGCATAAATTTTATATAATTTTAGTTTCAAAAATACTACAGGTTTATAAAAGCTTTTTAGTTGATTCCTTTTGCTATTAAAGTTTAATAAAAGTTTTTTCGTTGATTCTTTTTGCTATTGAAGAGTATTATAGTTTTATTTCAGTTGATCAAAACAGAATATTTTAATTGATTATTTTTAGTTCATTCTTTTTGGTATTAGAGTTTCATAAAAGTTTTCTAGTTCATTCTTTGAGCTAAATGACCCTGAAATTGAAAAGCACTATAAATGAACTCTGAAAAGGTTGAAAGTTGGCATGGTATCATCATTTCACCCACATAGCATGTGCTAAAAAGTTGAGAAGGTTATGGCAAAAACTACATGCACTTCGTGTACAAAATGGACAATCCCTTTTGAAGTATCAGCGTTTCACACGAAAACTCATTTGTTACAAAGGGATTTCATTTTTTTGAACTTATTTGAACTCCAGAATTTATGTGTGTTCAAAATGCACTATTCAAAGCCACATCATCAATTTTCAACCCTTGCTCACTTCATTTGGTATTTTTCATGCATTTATTAATTTTTTAGCTAAATGATCCTGAAATTGAAAAGCACTCACTAGTAGAAAACGGCCCATTTGTCCCGGTTCCAGAGGCCCATTAGTCCTAGTTCTAGAACCGGGACTAAAGGGTCGGGACTAAATCCCTACACCTTTAGTCCCGGTTCGCTTACGAACCGGGATAGAAGGGGATCCACGTGGCCTCTGCGAGGAGCCCAGGCAGGAGGACCTTTAGTCCGAGTTCATAATTTAGGGGTTTTTGTTTTTTTTGAAAGGGGGTGTTTAGGGGGTTTTGGACGGTTAATTTAGGGGTTTCATATTGTGTTAGCTAGCTAATTAATAGAGAGAAGTGTCCTCTCTTTCTCCGTGCTTGGTCGACGCTGCTAGCTACTATACATATAGAGAGAACTCGACGCTAGCTAATAAGCATATGAAGGAAAGCATTAATTACACAAGATCTAACAACTCATCAGCATCATTTTAATCATACAAAAGTTAAAGTCTCATAAAACAACAAAAAGATAAAATGACATAGTCCTCCCTCATAGGACCTACTCCTCCCTCCTAGGTAAAATGGCATAAAAAGGAATAACACCTATGTCTCCATGATGAAGCAAAGAGATCCAACAGTCTCCAACTTGTGGCTCGCGATCCTTCTTTATTTGTCCCCATGCTTCAATTTGGAGCCTTCTTGGTGGTTTGCGCTCAGTCAAGTATGCAAAAGATAACTCGAAATGGAAGGGGATTTTTATTGTCATATTACCTTCGGGTTGCATCAACGGTGGCACAACTTCATTTGACAATTTCTGTTGAAGAACATAATAGTAGCCTAGTTAGCAATGTAATCAATACCATTTACGCAATAGTACTAGTGTACTTAATTAGCAACTCTTACCAAGATATTTTAGCGAATGTCATCCGCCCTCAACATATGCACTAGTGTCCTGTACAATGTATAATTTGGGCCAGTTCCCAAATCATACGGGAAGATGTCCCTGCCATCTATGACACCAATAACAAAGTAGAAAAGATCATCATTCTCCTCCCAAGTTAGATGTTATCCATAAGTGTAGTGTGTCATGTCAATTATGTTCTGTATTTCACTCAAAGAAACGAAATAAGCTGTAAATTAAAAATTAACAAAATTAGTACGGATGAACACCAAATATTTATGTATATAGAATGCAAATTACTTGACAAATATGCATGGTTGACAAACTCACATGGAGGTAAAACAGGAAGCATATCGACATCCACCCAAATGTCGATGTTTCCTTCAATATGATCTTCAGGACAAAGATCGAAGGTTATTTCCATATCCTCCTGAAATCCATATGCCTTGCAAAGGGCTTCCCAATTTGAGAACCCTAATTCTGTGTTATTAAGTGCATTCATTCCTTTCACAAGAAATGTGTAACCATGTTTAGTCCTCAGGTTGGTTGTCCTCATCTCGAAACTCTCGTGCTCTTCGAAACCGAGCCTCTCCAAGAAATATCGTCTTGCATGACAGGGGACGAACTATTTGAATTGTATAAAACAGAAATTACGCATTGAAGGAAAGAAATAGAAGTCATGCTTAATTACGAAAAAACATTTATCATCGTTGCATACCGTAGAAATATCAAAGTCCTCGTAAAGCTTGATGGTGAAGAACCTACCGTCTCGCAGCCCAGGCTGGTCACAAAGACCCTTATCTTCACTGCATAATTCACATGCTTGGATCCTATCATCGTCTGATGACGACGACATTTCATGTGTTCATAATTCAAGAATTACGGCACTCTTTGGATCCTAATGCGTGTGTGACTTTCGGTCCGTCGAGGCTTTCCTTAAATAACTCTCATATCTCATGGTGTGTTGGTGCGCTCTCTCTCACACTGATATGGTGGTGTATATATGTTGGTGGGCACTCTCTCACAGTAATAGTTTGACCGCCCATGATGGACGCCCCCCCCCCTCTTCTCTTCTTGCGCATTATACCGACGAGTATATCGCAAAGAAGAGAAAAAAGAGGAGGCGCCCCCCACGACAACAGTCGGGATTCCTCCATCAAGAACACACATGAAAGTCACACAAGGAGCAATGACAAACCAAAGTCACACACGCATTATACCGATAAAATATCACTAATACATTTATAATGAACTCGAATATAATATCACTAATACATCATCTCGAATAATCCAGTTATTAATGCATCATCAAATATTAACTAATACATCTTGAATATTATCTTATACGATCACTAATATTTCCTTCTATCTATTTTAAATATTTAAAATCGATCGAAGGAAACTACCAGGAAACTAATCAACACACAGATCACTATTACTCAATATGCAACGGGTTGACTTTAGGTCTGTCGAGTATTTCCTTCGTAAACTCTCATCTCGCTTATATGGTGGGAACTCCCTCTGATATTGCGATCGTCGGTGATGGTGGCTCCTCCATTCGTCCCCGAGTGCATTACACCAGAATGTCTAGCACACGGGAATGAAGGAGAAGCGACCCCCATGACAACAGTCGGGATTCTTCCTCTCATATATATATATATATATATATATATATATATATGTGTGTGTGTGTGTGTGTGTGTGTGTGTGTGTGTGGTGGACACTCTCCCTCACTGAAAGACACACAAGGAGCCGAAACAGACCTAAAGTCAACCCGTTCCATATCTCGAGCAATGACATAGAAACAATTCCCTATGTTTTGCCGAAATGACTGGCAAATCACAAGCACTCGATATTAACTAATACATCATACCGAACAATCTAGTTAATGCATCATCAAATATTATCATCAAATATTAACTAATACATCATGAATATTATCATGTAAGATCACTAATACAGATCGAATATCCTAGAATCCAAAGTGGAGGACGATGAACTAGGTTCACTAGCGGTCTCTAAGTCGCCGGCGGGGGACACCCAAAGATAAGGAACCATCATGGGATCATAACTTGGGTGAGATCCTGAAGAATCTGCCAGGTATTGTTGAACCTGGCATCCAACGCCGCCATGTAGCGACGGACGTGCTCGTGCTCCTCCTTGACACGGCGACATACGACCTCCGCGGGGGGCCGCTCCCTCCACAGCGAAAGCGGCCCACGTGATCGCCACCATAGAAGCTCTGGGTTGACAACGAGACCTGGATTCCTCACCAACCACCGAGCCCGGGAAGGTAGCACCTCCCAGTGCCAGCCCGACGGAGCCCAGTCCCGGACATGGTGCCTATCAAGCAGGCTCTCGCGGACCACTCAACGACGACGATGTAGGCCGGGCATCGTCGATGTCAAGACAAATTCCTATGAGAACATTTTCTTATCGTTTAATCACTAATTTTTCATAAAACCAAGAATTTTTCTGTAATCTAACATACACATACTAATTTTTCCTAAGACTCCTAATAATTAAATAAAATATAAAACAACTAAAACATAAACATTCATCATATAAAAAATTCAACATATTTTTTTAAAATCCATAGAGCAGGGGCGGTGGCGGCTCACAGCGGGGGCAGTGACGGGGAGGCGATGGGGCGGTGATGGGGCAGTGACGAGGGCAGGGCGGTGACGGAGAGGCGACGGGGACAGGGCAGCGACGAGGGCGGCGGGGGAGGCAACGGGGGAGAGGCGGCAAAGGGGGCGGCAGGGGCGGCGATGGGGGCGGGGTGGCGACGGGGGCGACAGGGGAGGGGCGGTGACGGGGCGGGGCGGCGACGGGGGTGACTGGGGCGACGGGGGCGGCAACGGGGACGGGGCGGTGACGGGAAGGGGCGGCGAAGGGGGCGGCAGGGGCGGCGACGGGGGCGACGGGGGCGGTGGGGGAGGGGTGGCGATGGGGGCGAGGCTGTGACGGGGGCGACGGGGGCGGCGACGGGGACAGGGCGGCGACGGGGGTGGCGGGGGCGGCTGCAGGGGCGGCGACGGGAGAGGCATGGGGACGGGGACGGTGATGAAACCTGCGAAATTTGCTAAGTGCTCCTTATATAGAAGAAGCATTGGTCCTGGTTTGTGGCACCAACCGGGACCAATGCCTACCTTTAGTCCCAGTTGGTGCCACCAATCGGGGCCTAAGGTCTCTTTTCATCAGCCCAAAGGGCGGGAAACAGGGACCTTTTGGTCCCGCTTGGTGGCACTAACCGGGACGAAAGGGGCATTGATCCTGGTTGTAGCCACCAACCGAGACCAAAGGTCCCTTTTTGTCAGCCCAAAGGGCGAGAAGCAGAGACTTTTGGTCCCGGTTGGTTCCACCAACCGAGACCAAAGGTAGGCATTGGTCCCAGTTGGTGCCACCAACTGGGACCAATGGCCTTGCACAGCGGGGTGGTGGGAGTTTAGTCCCACCTCGCCAAGCGAAGGTTGCCCGAACCTGTTTATAAGCCTCGTTGCGGCTGCTACGTTGAACTCCTCTCAAAGTGAAAATAGATGCCCTTATACGAAAAATTTGACCTAAGTTCAAAATTCTAGTATGTACTTACTAGCACTTTGAATTTAGGTTGAGTTTTCCCTATAAGCGCATCTATTTTAACTTTTTTTAGTTTTTTTGCATATTAGAAGTTCTTAACAAAAAATAATTTATGAATATTCTTTTTTCTATTAAAGTTTTTAACAAAAATAACTTTGATAATTTTAGTTGCATGAACTGTATATAATATCAAGTTTAGTTATATAACTTTTATCGAACGAAAACATGTCTGTTACAAAAGGATTTCAAATTTTATATACATATTTGAACTCAAGAATTTTTCTGTATTCAATATGCACCATTCAATGCCACATCATCCCTATTCAACCCTTTTCTGACTTCATTTGCTATTTTTCATGCATTTCATCATTTATTTTGTGCTAAAATGACACTGAATTGAAAAACACTGCAAGTGAACTCTGAAATGGTTGAAACTTGGCATGGTACCATAATTTCACCCACATAGCATTTGCTAAAAAGTTGAGAGGGTTACGGCAAAAACTGGATGCACTTCGTGTACAAAATGAGGAATCTCTTTCGAAGTATCAGGGTTTCGCACGAAAACACGTTTGTTACAAAAGGATTTCAATTTTCTAAACATATTTGAACTCAAGACTTTTTTCACATTCAATATGCACCATTCAAAGCCACATCGTCCCTTTTCTACCCTTTTCTGACTTCATTTGCTATTCTTCATGCATTTCATCATTCATTTTGAGCTAAAATGACCCTAAATTGCAAAGCACTTCAAATGAACTCTAAAAAGGTTGAAAGTTGGCATGGTATCATCATTTCACCCACATAGCATGTGTTAAAAAGTTGAGAGGGTTACGGCAAAAATTGGATGCATTTCGTGTACAAAATGGACAATCTCTTTTGAAGTATCACGGTTTCACACGAAAACTCATCTGTTACAAAGGGATTTCATTTTTTTGAACTTATTTGAACTACATACTTTTTGTGTGTTCAAAATGCACCATTCAAAGCCACGTCATCAATTTTCAATCCTTTGTGACTTCATTTGGTATTTTTCATGCACTTACTGATTTTTTTGAGCTAAATAACCCTGAAATTGAAAAGCACTTCAAATGAACTCTGAAAAGGTTGAAAGTAGGCATGGTCTCATCATTTCACACACATATCATGTTATAAAAAGTTGAGAGGGTTATGGCAAAAACTGGATGCACTTCATGTACAAAACGAACAATCTCTTTCGAAGAATAAGGGTTTCGAACAAAAACTCATGTGTCACAAAAGGCATTTCATTTCTTCACATGTAACTGCAATGATATAGTTCTGGAGAGAAAGTCTTCACTTTTTCTTTGCTTGTGTCCTTTGCTTATTGTGCCATAACCATGGATAATCTTCATCGTTTAACAGGGTGCTTGGGTCAGCCTTGACTTTGAAGGGAGGAATTTCATGAAACTTTTCATAATCTTCAGACATGTCTGTCTTGCCCTCTAATCCCACGATGCCTCTTTTTCCTGAAAGAACTATGTGGCGTTTTGGCTCATCGTATGATGTATTCGCTTCCTTATCTTTTCTATTTCTCGGTTTGGTAGACATGTCCTTCACATAGAAAACATGTGCCACATCATTGGCTAGGACGAATGGTTCGTTTGTGTACCCAAGATTGTTCAGATCCACTGTTGTCATTCCATATTGTGGATCTTCCTGTACCCCGCCTCTTGATAGATTGACCCATTTGCACTGAAACAAAGGGACCTTCAAATCATGTCCATAGTCAAGTTCCCATATGTCCACTATGTAACCATAATATGTGTCCTTTCCCCTCTTGGTTGCTGCATCAAAGCAGACACCGCTATTTTGGTTGGTGCTCTTTTGATCCTAGGCGATCGTGTAAAATGTATTCCCATTTATCTCGTACCCTTTGTAAGTCATTAGAGTCGAAGATGGTCCATCGGCTAACAAGTACAGTTCATTAGAAACAGTGTTGTCACGCACGAGACGTGTTTGCAACCAACTGCCGAAAGTCCTGATGTGTTCACATGTAATCCAGTCATCACACTACTCCGGGTGTTTGGAGCGCAGAATATTCTTGTGTTCATCGACATACGGGGTCACCAGGGTAGAATTCTGTAGAACTGTGTAATGTGCTTGAGACCAAGAATGCCCATCCGTACATATTATTGAGTCCGCTCCTAGCGTGCCTTTTCCAGTCAGTCTCCCCTCATACCATGATTGAGGGAGACCAATCTTCTTAAGGTCAGGAATGAAGTCAACACAAAACCCAATGACATCCTTTGTTTGATGGCCCATGGAGATGCTTCCTTCTGGCCTAGCGCGGTTACGAACATATTTCTTTAAGACTCCCATGAACCTCTCAAACGGGAACATATTGTGTAGAAATACAGGGCCCAGAATGAAAATCTCGTCGACTAGATGAACTAGGACGTGCGTCATGATATTGAAGAAGGACGGTGGGAACACCAGCTCGAAACTAACAAGACATTGCACAAAATCACTCCTTAACCTTGGCAAGATTTCTGCAGGATTTCTCTGCATTGAGGAATGCACATAGCTTCACAATGGCTAATCGAACGTTTCCCGGTAGAAGCCCCCTCAATGCAACCGGAAGCAGTTGCGTCATAATCACGTGACAGTCATGAGACTTTAGGTTCTGGAACTTTTTCTGTGCCATATTTATTAATCCCTTTATATTCGACGAGAAGCCAGGCGAGACCTTCATACTGAGCAGGCATTCAAAGAAGATTTCCTTCTCTTCTTTGGTAAGAGCATAGCTGGCAGGACCTTCATACTACTCTGGATGCATGTCGTCTTTTTCATGCACATGTTGTTGTTCCTCGCGTGCCTCCAGTGTATCTTTTGTATTCCCATACACTCCCAAGAAGCCTAGCAGGTTCACACAAAGATTCTTCGTCACGTGCATCACGTCGATTGTAGAGCAGACCTCTAGGTCTTTCCAATAGGGTAGATCCCAAAATATAGATTACTTCTTCCACATGGGTGCGCATCCCAAATCGTCAGTTGGAACAGATAGTCCGCCAGGACCCTTTCCAAAGATTACTTGTAAATCATTGACCATATCAAGTATGTGATCACCAGTACGAAGGGCGGGCTTCTTCTGGTGATCTGCCTCACCTTTGAAATGCTTTCCTTTCTTTCGACATTGATGGTTGGTCGAAAGAAATCGACGATGCCCCAGGTACACATTCTTCCTGCATTTATCCAAATATATATTGTCAGTGTCATCTAAATATTGTGTGCATGCGTGGTATCCCTTGTTTGTCTGTCCTGAAAGGTTACTGAGAGCAAGCCAATCGTTGATGGTTACAAACAACAACGCATGTAGGTCAAATTCCTCCTGTTCTTTCTCATCCCACACACGTACACCTCTTCCATTCCATAGTTGTAAAAGTTCGTCAACTAATGGCCTTAGGTACACATCAATGTCATTTCCGGGTTGCTTAGGGCCTTGGATGAGCACTGGCATCATAATGAACTTCCGCTTCATACACAACCAAGGAGGAAGGTTATACATACATAGAGTCATAGGCCATGTGATATGCTTGCTGCTCTGCTCCCCAAAAGGATTAACGCCATCTGCACTTAAACCAAACCATATGTCCCTTGGGTCACCTGTAAAGTCGCTCCACTTTCTCTCGATCTTTCTCCTCTACGACCCGTCAGCGGGTGCTCTCAACTTCTCGTCTTTCCTACGGTCCTCTTTCTACCATCGCATCAACTTGGCATGCTCTTTGTTTCTAAACAGATGTTTCAACCATGGCATTATAGGAGCATACCACACCACCTTGGTAGGAACCCTCTTTCTGGGGCGCTCGCCGTCAACATCACCAGGGTCATCTCGTATGATCTTATACCGCAATGCACCGCATACCGGGCATGCGTTCAAATCCTCGTACGCACTACGGTAGATTATGTAGTCATTAGGGCATGCATGTATCTTCTGCACCTCCAATCCTAGAGAGCATACAACCTTCTTAGTTGCGTACGTACTGTCGGGCAATTCGTTATCCTTTGGAAGCTTCTTCTTCAATATTTTCAATAGCTTCTCAAATCCTTTATCAGGTACACCATTCTCTGCCTTCCACTGCAGCAATTCTAGTGTGGTACCGAGCTTTGTGTTGCCATCTTCGCAATTGGGGTACAACCCTTTTTTGTGATCCTCTAACATGTGATCGAACTTCAACTTCTCCTTTTCACTTTCGCATTGTCTCTTTGCATCAACAATGACCCATTGTCTCATCGGGCACATCATCTGGTTCCTCTTGATCTTCAGCTTCCCCCGTTGTAGCATCACCATATTCAGGAGGCACATAGTTGTCATCATCCTCTTCTTGTTCATTGTCTTCCATCATAACCCCTCTTTCTTCGTGCTTGTTCTAGACAGTATAGTGTGGCATAAACCCTTCTCAAGCAGGTGGAAGTGTAGGGTTTTAGAGTTGGAGAAAGACTTCATATTCTCACAGACAATACATGGAGAATGCATAAAACCATTCTGCTTGTTTGCCTCAGCCGCTTCGAGAAAATTATGCAGGCCCTTAATATACTCGGAGGTGCGTCGGTCACCGTACATCCATTGCTAGTTCATCTGCATGAGTGTATTAAAAACCAATACAGAATATCATGAATAGAGAAGTGACCAAATTTATAGACATTCATCATCACATTAAAGCCAAAGTACAGTAGTGACCAAAATAAATACATAAAGTTCATACATAGTTCTCATTATTGAACAACATATAGCTCTCTAGAGAATCTAATTAAAACATACATTGAAACTATGTAAAAAATTTAAATGCAACAACAAATGCGATCATAACCGCAACTAAGGTACCAATTGATCCAACGGCGTAATGATACCAAGCCTCAGTATGAATGGCGTATTTTCTAATCTTTCTAATCTTCAAGCGCATTGCATCCATATTGATCTTGTGATCGTCGACGACATCAACAACATGCAACTCCAATTTCATCTTCTCCTCTTCAACTCTTTGTAATTTTTCTTTCAAGTAATTGTTTTAGTTTTCAACCAAATTTAACTTCTCGACAAGAATCTCTATGTTGGTTGGAATTTCCGGTTCACATACCTCCTAGGTTAAAAAATCTATGTCACGTTGGTCGGCATAATTATCATAAACACTAAATAAAACAAATAGTTATAAAAGATAATACATATATACCACATCTGAATCATAGACAGGACGAGGGCCGATGGAGGCGGATACGAAAACCATCGCACTATATAATAACAAACAATAATAAAAGTAAGAAAATTACACAAGTATCTATCTAAATCATACAGTAAGAACTTCTTTATTTTAGAAAGAAGATAAGAATAAGAGGCTAACCACGGTGGTGTCAACGCCGAGATCAACGCGAGCGATCGACGGCGGTGAGGACGGGGGCGAGACAGGACGGACCACCAAACCTAGACAAATCTTGAGGAAAATGGAGCTTGGACAAGGAGCTTCGAGAGGAGAAAGCTTAAGTGTGGCTTAGGCATTTCATCGAGCACCTCATGTGCATAGGAGGTGAGCTAGAGCACCACAAAGCTCTCCCACGGCCGGCCAAAAAAATAGAGCACTGCACTACTCTGCTCGCGAGCAGGGGCAGGGGGTATATATAGGCTTCCCTTTTGGTCCTGGTTTGTGGCTGGAACCGGTACTCAAGGACCCCATTTGGTCCCGGTTCTAGCCACAAACCGGGACCAATGGTTGTGGGCCAGGAGCAAGGCCCATTGGTCCCGGTTCGTGTCTAGAACCAGGACCAAAGGGGTCAGATGAACCCGAACCAATGGCCCACAAGGCCCGGCTGGCGCCCTGGCCTCACGAACCGGGGCCGATACCCCATGGGTCCCGGTTGGTGAGTGAACCGGGATTAATTGGCTTTTCAGGCCTGGACCAAAGCCCTGTTTTCTACTAGTGTTAGAGGCTAGCCTACGAATCTATTTTATTGCTTATTATTCCATGCGTGATAAGAGTTTTCCTCCGATCCTCATGGTTATTGCAGACTCGAGAACCATAGCAGTTATAGCACAGAATATAAACTTAATTACGAACATGAAAATAAATAATAACATATATTATTGCCTCGAGGCATATTTCTACACATGTGTCCCTGCCTGCTGCCATTGAGGGCAGGGTGATGACACGTCCACCAATGTCAAATGTTTTTCGATCGACAATTGGCAAAGTATTTAAGTTGTTAGTAATGTTCGTCTTTGCCGAGTGTTTTCCCTAACACTTGGTAATCTTTTTGTATTTGATTTTTTTCTGAAACACAATAGTACTATGATTTCCTTGTCATTTGTGAATATTAGAAATATGCCCTAGAGGCAATAATAAATTAGTTATTATCATATTTCCGTGTTCATAATAATCGTTTATTATCCATACTAGAATTGTATTGATCAGAAACTTAGATACATGTGTAGATACAGAGACAACACCATGTCCCTAGTATGCCTCTAATAGACTAGCTCGTTGATCAAAGAAGGTCAAGGTTTCCTAGCCATAGACATGAGATGCCATTTGATAATGGTATCACATCATTAGGAGAATGATGTGATGGACAAGACCCAAACTATAAACATAGCATATGATCGTGTCAGTTTATTGTTATGGTTTTCTGCATGTCAAAGTATCTGTTCCTATGACCATGAGATCATGCCACTCACTGACACCGGAGGAATACCTTGTGTGTATCAAACGTCGCAACATAATTGGGTGACTATAACAATACTCTACAGGTATCTCCGAGGGTGTCTATTGAGTGGGCATGGATCAAGACTGGGATTTCTTACTCCCTATGATGGAAAGGTATCTCAGGGCCCACTCGATAATACAACATCACAATGAGCCTTGCAAGCGAAGTGACTAAAGAGTTAGCCATGGGATCTTGTATTACAAAACGAGTAAAGAGACTTGACGGTAACGAGATTGAACTAGGTATAGAGATACCGACGATCTAATCTCGTGCAAGTAACATACCGAAGAACAAAGGGAACTGCATACGGGATTAACTGGATCCTTGACATAGAGGTTCAACCGATAAAGATCTTCGTAGAATATGTAGGAACCAATATGGTCATCCAGGTCCCGCTATTGGTTATTGACCTAGAGGTGTCTCGGTCATGTCTACATAGTTCTCGAACCCGCAGGGTATGCACACTTAAGGTTCGGTGACATTTCGGTAGTATTGAGTTATGTATGTTGGTGACTGAAGGTTGTTCGGAGTCCCGGATGAGATCTCGAACGTCGAGAGGAGCTCCGAAATGGTCCGAAGGTAAAGATTGATATATAGGAAGTCTCATTTTGGTCACCGGAAAAGTTCCGGGTATTTTCGATAGTGTACCTCGGGTGCCGGGAGGGTTCCAGGGTCCGTGAGGAGGGGCCACCCACTCCGAGGGGCCACATGGGCCTTAGAGGTGGCGCACCATCCCTTAGTGGGCTAGGAAAGCCATCCCTTAAGGTCCCATGAGAAGAGGAAGGAGGAAAGCCAAGTGGGGAATCCTCCCAGGACTCCACCTCCCTTGTGGTAGGAGGAATCCGAGTGGGGGAGGATTCCTCCACCTTGGTTCGGCTGAATAGGGGAAACCCTAGCGCTGCCTCCTCCTCCCTCCCTCCTATATATACTGGATGGTTTTTTAGGGCAGACCCAACCAGAAAAGCGATGGCTGCCCCTCTCTCCCTCTAGATCTCTTCTCCACTAGATCGTCTCGGTTGTTCTTGGCGAAGCCCTACCGAGACAGCTCCACCACCACCGCCACCATGCGTACGTGCTGCCGGAGAACTCATCTACATCTCGGATCCCTCTTTCTGGTTCAAGAAGGCAGAGATCATCATCGAGTTGTACGTGTGCTGAACGTGGAGGTGCCTTCCGTCTGGTAATAGATCGGAAGGACCGTGATTGGATCACGGGACGATTCGTGATTGGATCGCGGGACGGATCGTGATCGGATCGCAGGACGGCTTTCGATTTGGATCATGAAGACGTTTGACTACATCAACCGCGTTTCTTAATGCTTCCCGCTTAGCGATCTACAAGGGTATGTATATCCACTCTCCCTCTCGTAGATGCTCATCACCATGGATACATCTTGCGTGTGCGTAGGAAATTTTGTGATATGATATGGCCAATTACACGATGAGATATATGTGATATATGAGACGATCATATTTTTTATAGAATATCAAGACTTGCATGTTGATGAGTACGACAACCGGCAGGATCCATAGGGTTGTCTTTAATTATTGTATGACATGCGTGTCAATCATTAAGCATTATGTAATGCTTTACTTTATCGCTAAGCGATAGCAATAGTAGTAGAAGCATGGTGGGCGCGACAACCCCGATGGCGTAACAACGATGGAGATCATGGTGTTATGCCAGTGACAATGGAGATCATGTCGGTTCTTCGGAGATGGAGATCAAAAGCACAAGTTCATGGCCATATCATGTCACTTATGATTTGCATGTGATGTTAATCCTTTTATGCATCTTATTTTTCTTAGGATGACGGTAGAATTATAAGGTGATCCCTCACTAAAATTTCAAGATAAAATTGTGTTCTCCCCGAGTGTGCACCATTCCGAAAGTTCGTCGTTTCGAAGCACCACGTGAGATCGGGTGTGATAGACTCTATATTCACATACAACGGGTGCAAGCCAGTGTTGCACGTGCGAAACACTTGGGTTAAACTTGACAATCCTAGCATGTATAGACATGGCCTCGGAACACAAGAGACCGAAAGGTCAAACATGAGTCATATAGTAGATATGAGCAACATGGAGATGTTCACCATTGAAACCACCTCATCTCACGTGATGATCGTACTTGGGTTGGTGAATTTGGATCATGTAACACTCGGATGACCGGAGGGATGTCAATTTGAGTGGGAGTTTTTTAAGTAATATGATTAACTAAACTCCTTATCATGATCATAGTCCAAAGTTGTCTTTGCAAAATTATGGTATAGATCAATAGCTCGTGTTATAGCTCCCATGTGTTTTTATACATTCCTAAAGAAAATAGAGTTGAAAGATGATGGTAACCATTATGCAGACTAGGTCCATGATCAGAGGATTGTCCTCAGTTGCTGCACAGAAGGCTTATGTCCTTAATGCACCGCTCGGTGTGCCACCCCCTCAAGTGGTGACTGTGGATGTTGTGAACATCTGACAGGCACGTTCTGATAAATACTTGATAGTTCAGTGTGTCTTGCATTGCGGCTTAGAGTTCAGGCTCCAAATACGTTTTGAACGTCACGGAGCATATGTGATGTTCCAAGAGCTGAAATTGGATTTCAGGCTCATGCCCGTGTTGAGAGGTCAGAGACCTCTAACTAATATTTTTTGCCTGCAAGATGAAGGACAATAGCTCAATCGGTGAGCATGTGCTCAGATTGTCTGGGTGCTACAATTGCTTGAATCAAGTGGGAGTTGATCTTCCAGATAAGATAGTTATTGATATAGTGCTCTAAGTCACTGCCACAAAGCTGCTAGAGCTTCATGATGAACTATAAACATGCCAGGGATGGAAAAGATGATCTCGAAGCTATTCACGATGTTTGACGCCGTGGAGGTAGAAATCAAGAAGGAGCATCAAGTGTTGATGGTTAGTAAAACAACTAGTTTCAAGAAGGGCAAGGGCAAGAAGGGAAACTTCATGAATGACAAGCCAGTTGCCACTCCAGTGAAGAAACCCAAGGTTGAACCCCAAACCCGAGACTAAGTGCTTCTGTTATGAGGAGAACGGTCGCTCAAGCGGAACAACCCTAGATACATGGTAGATAAGAAGGCTGGCAACGTCAACATAAGTATATTTGATATATGTGTTATTGATGTGTACCCTACTAGGACTCCTAGTAGCACTTGGGTATTAGATACCGGTTTGGTTGCTAAATGTTAGTAACTCAAAATAAAAGTTGCGGAATAAACGGAGACTAGCTAAGGGCAAGGTGACGATGTGTGTTGGAAGTGTTTCCAAGTATGATGTGATCACCATCGCACGCTCTCTCTACCTTCGGGATTAGTGATGAACCTAAATAAATGTTATTTGGTATTTGCGTTGAGCATGAACGTGATTAGATCGTGTTTATTGCAATACAGTTATTCATTTAAGTTATAGAATAATGGTTATTCTGTTTACATGAATAATATATACCTTCAATGGTCATACACCCAATGAGAATGGTTTATTGAATCTTGATCGTAGTAATACACATGTTCATAATATTAGTGCATAAAGATGCAAAGTTAATAATGATAGTACCACATACTTGTGGCACTATCGCTAAATGTCATATTGGTGTAAAGCGCATGAAGAAACTCCATGCTGATGGATCTTTGGACTCATTCAATTTCGAATCAATTGAGACATGCGGACCATGCCTGATGTGCAAGATGACTAAGACCCCGTTTTCCGATATGATGGAGCGGGCAAGTGACTTATTGGAAATGATACATGTTGATATATGCGGTCCAATGAATGTTGTAGCGTGTAGTGGATATCGTTGTTTTCTTACCTTCACTGATGATTTGAGTAGATATGGGTATATTTACTTAATGAAACAAAAGTCTAAAACGTTTGAAAAGTTCAAGCAAATTCAGAGTGTAATTTGATATCATCGTGACAAGAAGATAAAATGTCTACGATATGATCGTGGAGGTTAATATCCGAGTTACGAGTTTGGTATACAACTTAAGACAGTGTGGAAGTTGTTTCACAACTCACGCCACCTGGAACACCATAGTGTCATGGTGTATCCGAATGTCGTAGTCATGCTCTACTGGATATGGTGCGTACTCTGATGTCTCTTATCGTTTTGCCATTATAGTTTGGGGGTTATGCACTAGAGACAACTACATTCACTTTAAATAGGGCACCATCTAAATCCGTTGAGATGACACCGTATGAATTATGGTTTGGTAGAAACCTAAGCTATCATTTCTCAGAGTTTGGGAATGCGACGCTTATGTCTAATAAGCTCGAACCCAAAGCGGAAAAGTGCATCTTCATAGGATACCCTAAGAAAACAGTTGGGTATACCTTCTATCTCAGATTCGAGGGCAAAGTGTTTGTTGCTAAAAACAGGTCCTTTCTCGGGAAAGACTTTCTCTCAAAAGAATTGAGTGGGAGGAAAGTAGAACTTGATGAGGTTGTTGAACCGTCACTTCAGTTGGATAGTAGCACGACGCAAAAAGATGTTTCTATGATGCCTACACCAAGTGAAGAGGAAGCAAATGATGATGATCATGAAGCTTCGGATCAAGTTACTACAAACCTCGTGGGTCGACAGGGACACATGTCGGCCCTGAGTCATGCATCGATCCTATCTTGAGGGTCATGTTGTTACAGTGAACCTATGAGCGATGAAGAAGAGATGGTGGGCCTGGATTCCAACAAATGTCTAGGAGCCATGAAATTCGAGAAAGGATACATGTATGAAAACCGAGTATGGACTTTTGTAGACTTACCCGTTGAACGGCAGGTCGTTGGGTACAAATGGACCTTTAAGAAGAAGACAGACGCTGATGGTGAATGTCACCATTTATAAAGCTTGACTTGTCACAACGAAGTTTCCGACAAGTTCAAGGAGTTGATTACGATGAGACTTTCTCACCCGTAGCGATGCTAAAGTCTGCTGGATATGTTAGTAGTTGCTGCATTTTTCAATTATGAAATCTGGTAGATGGATGTCAAAACATCGTTTCCTTAACGGTTTCCTTGAGGAAAGGTTGCATGTGATGTTAGAAATATGCCCTAGAGGCAATAATAAATTAGTTATTATCATATTTCCTTGTTCATGATAATCGTTTATTATCCATGCTATAATTGTATTGATCGGAGAATTAGATACATGTGTGGATACATAGACAAAACCATGTCCCTAGTATGCCTCTACTAGACTAGCTCGTTGATCAAAGATGGTTAACGTTTCCTAGCCATGGACATGAGATGTCATTTGATAAACGGGATCACATCATTAGGAGAATGGTGTGGTGGACAAGACCCAGACTACAAATGTAGCATATGATCGTGTCAGTTTATTGCTACTGTTTTCTGCATGTCAAGTATATGTTCCTATGACCATGAGATCATGCAACTCACGGATACCACAGGAGTGCCTTGTGTGTATCAAATGTCGCAACGTAACTGGGTGACTATAAAGGTACTCTACAGGTATCTCCGAGGGTGTCTGTTGAGTTGGCATGGATCAAGACTGGGATTTGTTACTCCGTGTGACGGAGAGGTATCTCAGGGCCCACTCGGTAATACAACATCACAACAAGCCTGGCAAGCAATGTGACTAAGTGTTAGTCACGGGATCTTGTATTACGGAACGAGTAAAGAGACTTGCCGGTAATGAGGTTGAACTAGGTATGGAGATACCGACGATCGAATCTCGGGCAAGTAACATACCGAAGAACAAAGGGAACATCATACGGGATTAACTGAATCCTTGACATAGAGGTTTGACCGATAAAGATCTTCGTAGAATATGTAGGAATCAATATGGGCATCTAGGTCCCGCTATTGGTTATTGATCGTAGAGGTGTCTCGGTCATGTCTACATAGTTCTCGAACCCGCAGGGTCTGCACACTTAAGGTTCGGTGACGTTTCGGTAGTATAGAGTTATGCATGGTGGTGACCGAAGGTTGTTCAGAGTCCCTGATGAGATCCACGGACGTCACGAGGAGCTCCGGAATGGTACGGAGGTAAAGATTGATATATAGTAAGTCCTATTTTGGTCGCCGGAAAAGTTTCGGGCTTATCGGTAGTGTACCGGGAGTGCCGGTAGTGTACCAGGAGACCATCGGGAGGGGTATTTCGACCCAAGAGGCTACATGGGCTGTGGGAGAGTAAATACCAGCCCTTAGTGGGCTGGTGGAAGTCCCACACAAGGACCATGCGGCTGGGAAGAAAATCCCAAAGAGAAAAAGGTGGGAAAAGGCAAAAAAAAAGGCAAAAATAAGGAGGAGTCCTAGTCCTACTAGGATTGGAGGAGGAATCCTCCAATCCCACTAGGTTCGTCTGATGCAAGGGCTGCCTCTTTGGGAGCCAAGCCTCCTCCTCCTCTCCTCCTATATATACTAGAGGATTTTAGGGTTTTGGCACAGAATTTTCAGCCACATGTTGCCCGTTCCTCCAGTGCATAGTTTCTCCTCTAGATCGGATTTCTGCAGTGCTTAGGTGAAGCCCTGTAGGAATAGCTCCACCACCATCTCCCAAGCGTCGTCACGCTGCCGGATAACTCTTCTACCTCTCTGCTCCCTCTTGCTGGATCAAGAAGGCGGAGATCGTCATCGAGTTGTACGTGTGCTGAACGCGGAGGTGCCATCCGTTCGGCGCTAGATCGGAAGGACCGTGATCAAGTTCGTGAGACGGATCGTGATGAGTTCGTGAGACGGATCATGATGAGTTCGCGGGACGGATCGTGATCAAGATCGCGAGACGGATCGTGATGAGTTCGCGGGACGGATCGTGATGAATTCGCGGGACGCATCGTGATTGGATCGCAGGACGGATCGTGATGAGATTGCGGGACGCTCGGCGATTTGGATCGCGAAGACATTCGACTACACCAACCGTGTTTCTTAACGCTTCCCGCTTAGCGATCTACAAGGGTACGTAGATCAACTCTCTCTCTCTCGTAGATGCTCATCACCATGGATAGATCTGCGTGTGCGTAGGAAAATTTTTGTTTCCCGTGCAACTTTCCCCAACAGTGGTATCAGAGCTAGGTCTATGTGTAGATGAGATCTCAAGTAGAACACAAAAGGTTTGTGGGCGTTGATACTTAGATTGCTTCCTCCCTTGTTCAGATTTTGGTTCAGCGGTATTGTGAGATGAAGTGGCCCGGACCAACATTACTCGTACGCTTACGAGAGACCGGTTCCATCGACCGCAACTTGTTGCATAGATGGCTTGCGGGTGCCAGTTTCTCTCACTTTAATTGGATCGGATTCGACAAAGGCGGTCCTTGAGAAGGTTGAAAAGAAACTAGTGTATCACCGTTGTGGTTTTTGCGTAGATGAGAATTGTTCTTGCTAGATACCCGTAGCAGCCACGTAAAACATGCAACAACAATTAGAGGACGTCTAACTTGTTTTTGCAGGGTATGTTGTGATATGATATGGCCAATTACATGATGTGATATATGTGATGTATGAGATGATCATGTGATGTATAGATTATCACGACTTGCATGTCGTTGAGTACGGCAACCGGCATGAGCCATAGGGTTGTCTTTAATTATTGTATGACCTGCGTGTCAATCATTAACCGTTATGTAATGCTTTACTTTATCGCTAAACGGTAGCAATAGTAGTAGAAGCATGTTGGGTGTGACAACCCCGATGGCGACACGTTGATGGAGATCAAGATGATGGAGATCAAGATGATGGAGATCATGGTGTCTTGCCGGTGACGATGGAGATCATGCCGGTGCTTTTAAGATGGAGATTAAAAGCACAAGTTCATGATCATGTGATGTTAATCCTTTTATGCACCTTGTTTTGCTTAGGACGACGGTAGCATTATAAGGTGATCCCTCACTTAAATTTCAAGATGAATTGTGTTCTCCCCGAGTGTGCACCGTTGCGAAAGTTCGTCGTGTTGAGACACCACGTGATGATCGGGTGTGATAGACTCTACGTTCACATACAACGGGTGCAAGCCAGTGTTGCACATGCAGAACACTCGGGTTAAACTTGATGAGCCTAGCATGTACAGACATGGCCTCGGAACACAAGAGACCGAAAGGTCGAACATGAGTCATATAGTAGATATGATCAACCTGGTGATGTTCACCATTGAAACCACCTCAACTCATGTGATGATCGGACTTGAGTTGGTGAATTTGGATCATGTATCACTCGAATGACTGGAGGGATGTCAATTTGAGTGAGAGTTCTTATTAATTGAACTCATTATCATGAACATAGTCAGTAGTGACTTTGCAAAATTATGTTGTAGATTACTAGCTCACGCTATAGCTCCCTTGAATTTTTATATGTTCCTAGAGAAATAGAGTTGAAACATGATAGTAGCAATATTGCAGACTGGCTCCGTGATCTGAGGATTTTCCTCGTTGCTGCATAGAAGGCTTATGACCTTAATGCACCGCTCGGTGCGCCAACCCCTCTAGCATTGTTTGTGGATGTTGTGAACATCTGACAGGCACGTTCTGATGACTACTTGATAGTTTAGTGCGTCATGCATTACGGCTTAGAATTGGGGCTCCGAAACGTTTTCAACGTCACGGAACATATGAGATGTTCTAAGAGCTGAAATTAGGATCTCAGGCTCATGCACGTGTTGCTAGATATGAGATCTTCAACAAGATTCTTTGCCTGCAAGATGAAGGAGAATAGCTCAATCATTGAGCATGTGCTCAGATTGTCTGGGTGCTACAATCGCTTAAATCGAGTGGGAGTTGATCTTCCAGATAGGATAGTGATTGATATAGCTCTCCAAGTCACTGTCACTAAGCTACTAGAACTTGGTGATGAACTATAAAACGCCAGGGATAGAAATAACGATCCCTGAGCTGTTCGCGATGTTTGACACCGCGAAGGTAGAAATCGAGAAGGAGCGTCAAGTGTTGATGGTTAGTCAAAACCACTAGTTTCGAGAAGGGCAAGAGCAAGGAGGGAAACTTCATGGATAGCAAGTCAGTTGCAGCTCCAGTGAAGCAACCCAAAGTCTAACCCAAACCCGAGACTAAGTGCTTCGATTATGAGGAGAACGGTGGCTGAAGCGGAACAACCCTAGATGCTTGGTAGATAAGAAGGCTGGCAACGTCGACAGAAGTATATTTGATATATGTGTTATTGATGTGTACCTTGCTAGTACTCCTAGTAGCACCTGGGTATTGGATACCAGTTCGGTTGCTAAATGTTAGTAACTCGAAATAAAGCTACGGAATAAATGGAGAACTAGCTAAGGGTGAGGTTATGATGTGTGTTGGAAATGTTTCCAAGGTTGATGTAATCAAGATCGCACGCTCTCTCTACCTTCGGGATTAGTGACAAACCTAAATAAATGTTATTTGGTGTTTTGCGTTGAGCATGAACGTGATTGGATCGTGTTTATTGCAACACAGTTATTCATTTAAGTTAGATAATAATGGTTATTTTGTTTACATGAATAATATCTTCAATGGTCAAGCACCCAGTGAGAATCGTTTGTTGAATCTTGATCGTAGTAATACACATGTTCATAACATTGATGCCAAAAGATACAAAGTTAATAATAATAGTACCACATACTTGTGGCACTGCCGCTAAATGTCATATTGGTATAAAACGCATGAAGAAACTCCATGCTGATGGATCTTTGGACTCATTTGATTTCGAATCGGTTGAGACATGCAGACCATGCCTCTTGGTCAAGATGACTAAGGCCCCGTTTTGTGGTTTGATGGAGCGGGCAAGTGACTTATTGGAAATGATGCATGTTGATGTATGCAATCCAATGAGTCTTATAGCGTGCGGTGGATATCATTATTTTCTTACCTTCACTGATGATTTGAGTAGATATAGTGTATATTTGCTTAATGAAACACAAGTCTGAATCATTTGAAAGGTTCAAGCAAATTCAGAGTGAAGTTTAAGATCATTGTGACAAGAAGATAAAATGTCTACGATATGATCATCGAGATGAATATCTGAGTTGCAGTTTTGGCATACAACTTTAGACATTGTGAAAATTGTTTCACAACTCACGCCATCTGGAACACCATAGTGTGATGGTGTGTCCGAACGTCATAGACGTGCTCTATTGGATATGGTGTGTGCTATGATGTCTCTTATCGTTTTGTTACTATAATTTTGGGGTTATGCATTAGAGACAACTACATTCACTTTAAATAGGGCACCATCTAAATCCGTTGAGATGACACCGTGTGAATTATGGTTTGATAGAAACCTAAGCTGTCATTTCTTAACGTTTGGGGCTGTGACGCTTGGGTGGAAAATGTTTTCACCTAATGAGCTCGAACCCAAAGCGAACAAATGCATATTCATAGAATACCCTAAGAACAGTTGGGTGAACCCTCTATCTCAGATCCAAGCATAAAATGTTTGTTGCTAAAACTGGGTCCTTTCTTGAGAAAAGTTTCTCTTGAAAGAATTGAGTGGGAGGAGGATAGAACTTGATGAGATTATTGAACCTCTGTTTCAACCAGAGAGTAGCGCAGCGCAGGAAGTTGTTTCTGTGAAGCCTACGTTAGTTGAAGAGGAATTCAATGATGATGATCATAAAGCTTCGGATCAAGTTACTATCGAACCTCGTAGGTCGACAAGGACGTGTACTGCTCCTGAGTGGTGCGGCAACCCTGTCTTAGAGGTCAAGTTGTTGGACAACGATGAACCTACGAACTATGGAGAAGCGATGATGGGCCCGGAAACAAACAAATGGTTAGAGGCCGAGAATGGATCCATGTATGAAAACCAAGTATAGACTTTGGTGGACTTGCTCATTGGACGACAGGTCATTAAGTACAAATGGATCTTTGAAACGAAGACAGGCGTTGATGGTAAATGTTACCATTTGTAAAGCTCGACTTGTTTCAAAGAAGTTTATGACAAGTTCAAGGAGTTGACTGCGATGAGACTTTCTCACTCGTAGCGATGCTAAAGTCTATTGAAATTATGTTAGCAGTTGCTGCACTTTCAATTATGAAATCTGGCAGATGGATGTCAAAACATCGTTTCCTTAACGGTTTACTTGAGGAAAGGTTGTATGTGATACAACCAGAAGGTTTTATCAGTCCTAAGGATGCTAAAAGGTGTGCAAGCTTCAGTGATCTTTTATAGACTGAAGCAAGAATCTCGGAGTTGGAATGTACACTTTGATGAGGTGATCAAAGTTTTTGAGTCTATACAAAGTTTATGAGAAACTTGTATTTGCAATAAAGTGAGTGGGAGCACCATAGAGTTTCTGATAAGTATATGTGGTTGACATATTGCTATTCGGAAATAATGTGGAATTTCTAGAAAGCATAAAAGGTTGTTTGAAAAGTGATTTTCAAAGGAAGACCTGAATAAAGCTACCTAATTGTTGAGCATCAAGATCTATCCAGATGTTTGATAAGACTTTCAATGAGTACATACCTTGACAAGCTTTTGAAAGAGTTCAAAATGGATTAGTCAGAGAGAAGTGTTCTCGCCTGCTTTGTAAGGTGTGAAGTTGAGTGAGACTCAAAGCTCGACCACGGCAGAAGAAAGAGAAAGGACGAATGTCGTCCCCTATGCCTTAGCTATAGGCTTTGTATAGTATGCCATGTTGTGTACCACACATGTATGTGCCTTGCCATGAATCCATCAAGGGGTACAACAGTGATCCAGGAGTGGATCACTGGACAGCGGTCAAGATTACCCTTAGTAACTAAAAGTCTAAGGAGATGTTTCTCGATTATGGAGGTTATAAAGAGTTCGTTGTAAAGAGTTACATCGATGCAAGTTTTAACACCAATCCGGATGACCCGTAGTAGCAATCTGGATACATTTAGTGGAGCAGCCATTCGGAATAGTACCAAGTGGAGTGTGGTAGCAGTGTTTACGGTTTGACATAGAGATTTGCAAAGTACACACGGATCTGAATGTCGCAGACCCGTTGACTATAAGACCACTCTCACATGCAAAGCATGATCGAGCCCCAGAACTCATTGGGTGTTAGATTCATAACAATGCAAATCACATGGTGATGTGAACTAGATTATTGACTCTAGTGCAAGTGGGAGACTGATGGAAATATGCCCTAGAGGCAATAATAAATTAGTTATTATCATATTTCCTTGTTCATGATAATCGTTTATTATCCATGCTATAATTGTATTGATCGGAGACTTAGATACATATGTGGATAAATAGACAAAACCATGTCCCTAGTATGCCTCTACTAGACTAGCTCGTTGATCAAAGATGGTTAAGGTTTCCTAGCCATGGACATGAGATGTCATTTGATAAACAGGATCACATCATTAGGAGAATGGTGTGATGGACAAGACACAAACTACAAACGTAGCATATGATCGTGTCAGTTTATTGCTACTGTTTTCTGCATGTCAAGTATATGTTCCTATGACCATGAGATCATGCAACTCACGAATACCGGAGGAGTGCCTTGTGTGTATCAAACGTCACAACGTAACTGGGTGACTATAAAGGTACTCTACAGGTATCTCCGAGGGTGTCTATTGATTTGGCATGGATCAAGACCGGGATTTGTTACTCCGTGTGACGGAGAGGTATCTCAGGGCCCACTCGGTAATACAACATCACAACAAGCCTTGCAAGCAATGTGACTAAGTGTTAGTCACGGGATCTTGTATTACGGAACAAGTAAAGAGACTTGCCGGTAACAAGGTTGAACTAGGTATGGAGATACCGACGATCGAATCTCGGGCAAGTAACATACCGAAGAACAAAGGGAACATCATACGGGATTAACTGAATCCTTGACATAGAGGTTCGACCGATAAAGATCTTCATAGAATATGTAGGAACCAATATGGGCATCCAGGTCCCGCTATTGGTTATTGAGCGTAGAGGTATCTCGGTCATGTCTACATAGTTCTCGAACCCGCGGGGTCTGCACACTTAAGGTTCGGTGACGTTTCGGTAGTATAGAGTTATGCATGATGGTGACCGAAGGTTTTTCGGAGTCCCGGATGAGATCCCGGACATCACGAGGAGCTCCGGAATGGTCCGGAGGTAAAGATTGATATATAGGAAGTCCTATTTTGGTCGCCGGAAAAGTTTCGGGCTTATCGGTAGTGTACCGAGAGTGCCGGTAGTGTACCGGGAGACCATCGGGAGGGGTATTTCGACCCAAGAGGCTACATGGGCTCTGGGAGAGTAAATACCAGCCCTTAGTGGTCTAGTGGAAGTCCCACACAAGGCCCATGCGGCTGGGAAGAAAAGCCCAAAGAGAAAAAGGTGGAAAAAGGCAAAAAAAAAGACAAAAATAAGGAGGAGTCCTAGTCCTACTAGGATTGGAGGAGGAATCCTCCAATCCCACTAGGTTTGGCCGACGCAAGGGCTGCCTCTTTGGCAGCCAAGCCTCCTCCTCCTCTCCTCCTATAGATACTAGAGGATTTTAGGGTTTTGGCATAGAATTTTCAGCCACGTGTTGCCCGTTCCTCCAGTGCATAGTTTCTCCTCTAGATCAGATTTCTGCAGTGCTTAGGCGAAGCCCTGCCGGAATAGCTCGACCACCATCTCCGGAGCATCGTCACGCTGCCAGAGAACTCTTCTACCTCTCCACTCCCTCTTGCTGGATCAAGAAGGCGGAGATCGTCATTGAGCTGTACGTGTGCTGAACATGGAGGTGCCATCCGTTCGGCGCTAGATCGGAAGGACCGTGATCAAGATCGCGAGACGGATCGTGATGAGTTCGCGGGATGGATCATGATGTGTTCGCGAGACGGATCGTGATCAAGATCGCGAGATGGATCGTGATGAGTTCGCGGGACGCATCGTGATGAGTTCGCGGGACGAATCGTGATGAGTTCGCGGGATGGATCGTGATTGGATCGCGGGACGGATCGTGATGAGATCGCTGGACACTCGGCGATTTGGATCGCGAAGACGTTCGACTACACCAACCGCGTTTCTTAACGCTTCCCGCTTAGCGATCTACAAGGGTACGTAGATCCACTCTCCCTCTCGTAGATGCTCATCACCATGGATAGATCTGCGTGTGCGTAGGAAAAATTTTGTTTCCCATGCAACGTTCCCCAACATGTGATACAACCAAAAGGTTTTGTTAGTCCTAAGGATGCTCAAAGGTATGCAAGCTCCAGCGGTCCTTCTATTGGGCTGGAGCGAGCATCTCGGAGTTGGAATATACGCTTCGATGAGGTGATCAATGTTTTGGGGTTTATACAAAGTTTATAAGAAACTTGTATTTACAAGAAAGTGAGTGCGAGCACTATAGAATTTCAGATAAGTATATGTGGTTGACATATTGTTGATCGGAAATAATGTAGAATTACTGGAAAGCATAAAGCGTTGTTTGAAATGAGGTTTTCAAAGGAAGGCCTGGAATGAAGCTACTTAAATATTGGGCATCAAGATCTATAGAGATAGATCAAGAAGCCTGATAAGATTTTTCAATGAGCACATACCTTGACAAGATTTTAAAAGAGTTCAAAATGGATCAGTCCAAGAAGGAGTTTTAGCCTGATTTGTAAGGTGTGAAGTTGAGTGACACTCAAAGCTCGACCGCAGCAGAAGAAAGAGAGTGGACGAAGGTCGTCCCCTATGCCTTAGCCATAGGCTCTATATAGTATGCCATGATGTGTACCACACCTGGTGTGTGCCTTGCCATTAGTCTGGCAAGGGTTACAAGAATGATCCAGGAGTGGATCACTGGATAGTGGTCAAAATTATCCTTGGTAACTAGAGGACTAAAGAAATGTTTCTAGATTATTGAGATGATAAAGAGTTCGTCGTAAAGGGTTACATCGATGCAAGCTTTGATACCAATCTGGATGACAATGAGTAGCAATCCGGATACGTAAAATGGAGCATTAATTTGGAATAACTCCAAGTGGAGCGTGATAGCAGCATCTACAGTATGACATGGATATTTGCAAAATACACATGGATTTGAATGTTGTAGACCGTTGACTAAAATCTCTCTCGCATGCAAAATATGATCGAACCCCGGAACTCATTGGGTGTGAGATTCATAACAGTGTAAGTCACATGGCGATGTGAGCTAGATTATTGACTCTAGCGCAAGTGGGAGACTGTTGGAAATATGACCTACAGGCAATAATAAATTAGTTATTACCATATTCCTTGTTCATGATAATCGTTTATTATCCATGCTAGAATTGTATTGATCGGAAACTCAGATACATGTGTGGATACATAGACAACACCATGTCCCTGGTATGCCTCTAATAGACTAGCTCGTTGATCAAAGATGGTCAAGGTTTCCTAGCCATAGACATGAGATGTCATTTGATAACGGATCACATCATTAGGAGAATGATGTGATGGACAAGACCCAAACTATAAAGATAGCATATGATCGTGTCAGTTTATTGCTATAGTTTTCTGCATGTCAAAGTATCAGTTCCTATGACCATGGGATCATGCAACTCACTGACACCGGAGGAATACCTTGTGTGTATCAAACACGTCGCAACGTAACTATGTGACTATAAAGATGCTCTACAGGTATCTCCAAGGGTGTCTATTGAGTGGGCATGGATCAAGACTGGGATTTATTACTCCGTGTGACCGAGAGGTATCTCAGGGCCCACTCGGTAATACAACATCACAATGAGCCTTGCAAGCAAAGTGACTAAAGAGTTAGCCACGGGATCTTGTATTACGGAACGAGTAAAGAGACTTGCCGGTAACGAGATTGAACTAGGTATAGAGACACCGACGATCGAACCCCGGGCAAGTAACATACCGAAGAACAAAGGGAACTTCATACTGGATTAACCGAATCCTTGACATGGAGGTTCAACCGATAAAGATCTTCATAGAATATGTAGGAACCAATATGGGCATCTATGTCCCACTATTGTTTATTGGTCGTAGAGGTGTCTCGATCATGTCTACATAGTTCTGAACCTGCGGGGTCTGCACACTTAAGGTTCGGTGACGTTTCGGTCATATTGAGTTATGTATGTTTGTGACCGAAGGTTGTTCAAAATCCCGGATGATATCCCGGACGTCATGAGGAGCTCCTAAATGGTTCCGAGGTAAGGATTTATATATAGGAAGTCCCGTTTTGGTCACTGGAAAAGTTTTGGTATTTCCGATAGTGTACCGGGGTGCGGGGAGGGTTCCAGGGATCCATCGGGAGGGGCCACCCATCCCGGGGAGCCACATGGGCCTTAGGGGTGGCGCACCAGCCCTTAGTGGGCTGGGAAAGCCAGCCCCTAAGGGCCCATGCGAAGAGGAAGGAGGAAAGCCAAGTGGGGAATCCTCCCAGGACTCCACCTCCCTTGTGAGAGGAGGAATCCGAGTAGGGGGAGGATTCCTCCTCCTTGGTTCAGCCGAATAGGGGAAACCCTAGGGTTGCCTCCTCCTCCCTCCCTCCTATATATACTAGAGGGGTTTTGAAGGCAGCCCCAACCAGAAAAGCCACGGCTGCCTCTCTCTCCCTCTAGATCTGTTCTCCACTAGATTGTCTCGGTTGTGCTTGGCGAAGCCCTGCCGGGACAGCTCCAACACCACTGCCACCACGCCGTCGTGCTGTCGGAGAACTCATCTACCTCTTCGCTCCCTCTTGCTGGATCAAGAAGGCGGATATCATCATCAAGCTGTACGTGTGCTGAACGCGGAGGTGTCGTCCGTTCGGCACTAGATCGGAAGGATCGTTATTGGATCGCGGGACGGTTGGTGATTGGATCGCAAGACGGTTTGTGATCAGATCGCGGGACGGCTTTCGATTTGAATCGCGAAGACGTTCGACTACATCAACCGCGTTTCTTAACGCTTCCCGCTTAGCGATCTACAAGGGTATGTAAATCCACTCTCCCTCTCGTAAATGCTCATCACCATGGATAGATCTTACGTGTGCGTAGGAAATTTTTTGTTTCCCATGAAACGTTCCCCAACACCATACCAGAGGTTTACTCCATCCATCGAAGAGCCACGTGGCCCAAGGCACAACCTTCGATAAAACACGTGTAACTCAGTTTCTAAATCTAGCTCTCAAACAAAATGTGTTAACTGAACCATGTAATGGATGGATGTTGAGACATAGAAACGGTATGGGGACCAGTCTCAGATTAATATAAACATTAAAAGTATAACTAAAACATGTACGTATTCCAACATATGTTGATCCGGTCTATTTGAAGAGCATAAGAATAACTAAAAACGTGTAATGGATGGAGCTTGGAACACAGAAACAATATTGGGACCAGTGTCAAATTAACAAAAAAAAGGATGCAATTATAATCATGTCAGCCCAAGTATTCAAAGAATTATCATGAACCACTGATGAACGATATTTTTGCTCTCATTACGTCATTGTTTAAACCGCATAATCCTAGATTTTTTTTAGAAAATCACTCTGACGTTTCTGCTAATGACTAATGAAAGCGAGATCCTTTGTTTAATGTGTTTTCGTAGGAGAAGGGACTAAACATGGGAGTATATCAGGGGCGGAGCTAGGCTAATGCAAGGATATGCAATGCATAGCCAACATTTTTTGCAAAACAAATTCAGTATATAAGCTGCTATATGCCTCTGTATAAGGTGTGGCAGTCTAGCTGTACGTTCAGCGCCACCTGGGCTTATAATGGGCAACAAACGCAGCTTTGCATAGCAGCTCCGCATCAGCCATTAAAAGCAACAAACGCATCATCACACCGCCGCCGATCGTTCTCCTGTGCGCCGCTACACCTGCAGAATCGCGACGCGCATCGGCGAACACACACCAGTCATGTGGTAGAAAAGTCGACAACGGCTGCGGCGTGCTCAACTCTCTCATCGGCTGACTGTTTTTGCGAGTCAATGAAATCTTTATTTCTACATTGTTAGTTAAGAAAAGAGGATTATCTTCGTTCCCTAATTTTGTATTGATTAAACTACGGTAGCATCCAGTCAACTTTGAGTGATGTTTACATTGGCTCACTATAAAACTTGTGAAGAAGTGCAAGAGAAACAAAGTAAATTTCATGCATATAAATTTTTGAATTATGAACAATAATTTCTCGCTTCTAATATGGGGACCGTAGAGTTAATTTAGAACTCTCCTTGTTGTTGTCATGTAACTAAATTATCGGAGACATTGTTGCTACAAAGAATAATTTATAGTTTTATTATTATTATTATTATTATTATTATTATGAACTTTTATGTCTTATATTGTTGGGAAGCAAAAGAAAATATTTACGTCCCATGTCAGTAATCCTGGCTCCACCACTGGAGTATATCATCACACGGAAGGAAATATGAAGATTGGTGGAAGAGGCAAGTCAAGGAGTTGCATGTGCAACCGAACGCAATATGGCACATGGTAAGAGCTGGCCCGCTCATACCATTGCTCATATACCACCTACCGTCGGTTCCAGATGGTCCATCATATCAGAAGTAATAAATGGGTTGGCACCAGATTATCAACAAAGAGAACACCATTCATGAAACAGTGATACCAGAACCCATCTTCCAACCCTAAGCCACCGACATTCCCATCTCATATCCATAGTCACCACCACAACCATTAGTTATACTTTTAATCAGTGTATTGCATCTAGCAACTATTGCAAGACATATTATCAATCGGTCGTTCATCTTTATGTCATCTTCAATGAGTTCATCTTGCGTTCCGATCGTCATGTGTTGGTAATTTGGTAAGGCATTGGGTTGAGGCAAGGCCTTGCAACCCGTTGTATTTATGCAAGGGATCCTTAGAATTGACTTCGCGTAATTGTTGTTATTTGTATGTGTCCGGTCACAATGGGGTTATCTCTTGTCTTCTTCTTGTTCTAAGGCCCTATATGTACCCATGATCTCGTAGATCGACCAACAAGAAGGTAAAAGGGCGAGGAGGACGTGGAACGCTATCTTGAACAATAGTGAGAGAAAGGGTTAGTACATTAGTGGAAAGCTATTCCTTATGGACAAATGAAGCCTAGTCATTAAACGCCCAATACTTTTTCTGAATGTTTATTCTTAATAAAAAGGTAACCCCGTGAGAAGATAAGGGTCTATGGTTCGACAACTGACTCTTGATGTAGGTCTAGCACCAGTCAAGACATACTTTGGGTACATCCCCCGCTACATCGTGTCGCAAGCACATCATAACGGTTGTCTTTTAGAGCCATGTTGATTATGTAGATGAGATCTCGCACACAAATATAAGGTTTTGAGAGTAGGACCCATACCCATGTATGTTTTAATGCTAATATCTACACCCAAAAAGGTTGTTAAAGGTCCGGTTGAAAAACTAGAATTTAATTCGCTAGGAACTTGTCACAACCTTTTTGGTAGTGCACACCCTTTCGTGGGTTCGCTAACATAAGGTCACTCCTTGGGAAAAAGGCATGGGAACTTTCTGCTATCTAAACCGGATCTCAAAGCGCATCAGACACTCACATAATTCTGCATATAAAATGTAATCCCGGTTTGCTTATTACTGCATATAATAGAATTTCTAAAAGCCATAGCAAAAACTGAATAACTACGAAAGAAAAAAATATTGTACCATTGAATTGATAGTCGAAAGTACACCAGATTTTTTAAAATTGGCTAAAGGATCATGAGAAATAAAGGGGAAATATTTGTTTTGACCAAATAATATATATACCAATTAGTGAGAATCTTTGCAACACACATCACACACTTCACCCCACCCAGCCATACCACACATGCTAGCTATTTCGGGGATGACTTGGTCACGTAACTTCGTCACGGCTCGCCTGCTCCTCGCCTTTAGTCACCGACTTCTAGCCCCACTTCCCTGGAATCTTCAACCTTGAATGTATCTTTGCCTATGGTCATGGCGCATCTTCGATGCTAACTTTTTTTGTGAGGATGCTTGAGAAGGAGGGCGTCGTTTTGAAAAGAAAGATTGATGAATAGTGTACATGAATCCTGGGCTGGAAGTAAAGATAGGATCATGCACGGTTTAGTGGCATGTGAAAGATGGACATATATTTGTGTGCCGACATCCGCAGGACGACAATGATGAAGCCTGGGGGCATTGCATTCCGGGGTTCTGCATGGTCGTTGTTATGTGCCTTGGTGGGGTTGCTCTGCTTTGGCTCAACGAGAAATCCATTCACCAGCCCTTCGCTGGCAGTAGCAGTAGTAGCAATGCCCTACCGGTGGCGTTCCCCTTCTTGACGATGTTGTTGTGGAGCCTGCATCCATCTAACCCATTACTGGCATGCTAGACCCAGGTTGCTTCTCTACCTGCCAATCTTGTGCAACTCATGTAGGCTCCTTGATGCTCCGCCAAAGCCTCATTGCTACTACGGCTTGGTGCCTCTATCGTCATCAACTCGCAACTATGTGTGCCCTTAATCCACAATCCCCTCTATGTAATGAGCCCCTTTCGGTGGAGATGTTATCGCCAGCGTCGCTCTTTGAGGTGATGTCACTCCTCCTTCGCTCGTTCTCCCCACTTCCTATGGGTTATGACCACCCTTCCGGTGGAGAATTTGCATATTCTTCTCGTGTGTGAACAACGATCCAGGGATGGTGTAGCTACGCTACAATGATTGCCTGAGGTGTTTCTGGTTGTGGTTTTGATGCTATTCAACTCGGTCTCGCTTGTGTGTCCCTCCTCGGAGTTGCCCCTGTGTTGTCTTTTGGCTTCCCGTCCGGCCATTCACAAGCCCCTCTCTTGCTTCTGCGTGCTTTCGACATAACTTTTTGTTTGTGTTGCAACTATGCACTTGACTTTTGTATTTTAGGTGTTCTTGCTTTGGCAAGATGTATTGCCCCTCGGGTTGTTAAGGTTTCTTATTCGGTTTCTCTTTGTAAATTGAATCACGGTTTTCGCCATGGCTTCTCACATAAAACCGTCTCAATTTCTTTGAATAGAGACCAATACATGTCTTTGGCCACTTACAAGCAGGTGTTCTAATGAAATTTCTGATTTCTTTTCGGAATAGAAAATTTCCTAGTGACTGTATTTTTTTGTTTCAAAGAGATTGGAATCTGCCACTGCATGACCGGTGGGCCCCGACAGACGTAAGTAAAGTATAAGTAAATTGGTCAAGGAGGTCCAGAAGCTTCTGTGTTAGTGGGAGGGAGCCGCAGGGGCGTATTTAAATACTTGCCGGACCTGGGGGTCATATCTGCAAAAGGGCCAAACTCACACGAAGAAGAAAGAAGCGGAGCCTGGAGATCGAGATCGCCGGAGGGAGCGATGGAGCCGAGACGAGCGACCCGCCGCAGATCCGGCACGGTCCTGCTCCTCCTCGCCGCCATACTCGCGGCGGCCGCCGGCGCCTCCGCCTCGGCCATCGGCGACAAGTGCGCCGCCTGCAAGGCCGTCGCGGTGAGCTCCTCCCCTGATCTCTTCTTCCTTCCACTCTTCTCCATCTCCAGTCTTTCCCGCCCTCCGGGAAGCGACTTTACGGAGACAGACCGAGGCCTGATCTTCATGGATTCGCTGCAGACGTTGTGGGATTTTGAAAGCGCGTTGTGTCAGCGGTTTTGTTTGGGAGGCGCGTTATAGTGGCAGTGGTTCTGATGTATCTTTTGGGTCTTGTTTTTTGCAGGCTGAGCTGGAGATTGGAATCTCCAGTGTAAGTGAAACCTCCTGTCTTTCAATTTGCTTTGTCTGGGTGCTTGATTTCTGCTGTCATTTGCTAATTGTTCCTGAGCTCTCAAATGCAGGAGAAACCAAGAAATCACTTGGACTTGCGTAACCGCTTGAACTCGAAAGGTCAGCGTGAAGGGAAGGTCATCGATTACAGGTATATCATCAACACTGCACTACCCCTCTGATGTTCAATGGTTAAACTGCGGTTAAAAAAAAGGTCTACTCAACTACAACAGAACATCAAATGGACACAATGTGATGCAGAGGAATGCTGACAATTTACTCTGCATTCGCTTCGACACCTGCATAATAAATTATGGACATAGTCTTTACCACAACACTTATTATGGATCAAAGGGAGTATTCTTTTGCATTGGTATGTCCTTGATTATGTACGTGCGGTGCAGAGTCAGCGAGCTTCGGATCGTAGAGCTTCTTGATGACCTATGTGATAAGATGCAAGACTATACGCTGCAGAAGGTATCAAATGAAGCTACACAAACTGTTTAAGAATTCTGTTACTGCATACTGCCATCTTCTTCAGGCTAAACCTTTTTTCAACATATTAAGTCGTGTACTCAGATGTATGGATATAGTATAATCGAGTTATCCCTGTAGTATTGAACTGTTGATCTGTTCTGTATAATTTCAGCACTTGCCAAAGCATTTTAGTCATCTAATAAACTGAACTGTGTGCAGTTGGAATCAGGCGAAAAAGAATGGGTGAAAGTAGCAAACTGGAGCAGTTTTCAAACTGGTAAGTTAGGATATTTGTCGCACCTGTTTACTCTTTTGACTGGGTTTAAGTTGCTACCACACCATAAACACTGGAGAGCCATGGCCAGTCCATACCCTGTAGTTTTTTCTGCTTATTCTTATTGTTCAGTTGTTCCGCACATGTGTCATCTTATCCAGCAAGCCCTATATTAGAATTATATATCCCAGTGATTGCCTCGATATATCTTGTGGGACATCATTGAGAGATAGTCTTCCGTTAAAGTAAAGTAAGTAGGAGTTAGTATCCATTTTACAAAGCAATGAACTTGTGGATACATTTAAGCTAAATAACAAGCAAACAATACCAGCTACTCTGTATTGGATTGCACTCATTGAGATATAATGATTATGAGCTGTAAAGAAGTGTGACTTGTAGTTACTAATTGTGTACTGATTGTCTGATAATTTGTCTGTAGATAAGAAAGCTGCGGCACGAGCACGCTCCAAAAATCTATCCAGTTATTGTGGAAGGTACAGTGTGGTTTTCAGTACTTCAGAGAATTGAACTGATAATGAAACAGAATTTACTTCTCTTAAATATGCTAGTCCCTCCTATCCGAACTAACTGATGCAGCCTCTATACAATGTAAAATGGACATTGTATAGAGGCTGTGTCATTTAATTTGGATCAGAGGGAGTATAAAACTTTGTACGTACCAGCCTAGACTTACTAGTAAACTTGGGCAAAAAAGTACTTTATCTCTGTCCTTTTTAACCTTTTATTACCTATTTTCTGTTTGCTGGATTTAACATATTTTGTATAGCAGAGCCATCATTTTGTTAGTCAAGTATGTAAAAGGTGCTCGTCCTTCTAAAGTAAAACCTTGTTACTGACAAACAGTGTGTCGGGCGTGTGGCTTTGTTGCTAACGACACCTTGTAACCGCATTGAGTGTGGACGGAGTTGTGATGTAGCCTTAATAAATCTCTCATGTTTCTGTCAAAAAACATGAAAAACTCTGTTTTCCCCTATTTGTATATAAGGTCAAATTTGCTTGTAATAGGTGCTTAGTTTGGCAAAGAATCCGATTGCTTTAGAAATGCAAATTTAACAGTTGGCGAAAGATGATATTACCTTTCTTGGCTTTTGAAGAATTGAGTTGGCTATTGAATAAGTGAATCACTGGCGTGCTGACAAAGTTCACTTATGGCGCAGGTTACTGGAGGAAACTGAGGATGAGGTACTTGTCTTGGATGGCTAGGCAGTATTTTATAGATTTTTGTAAATATCATATGATTTTTTTCCCACTTATTTGGTAGCTGTGTTTTGTTTTGTAACTACGAAGATCTGTAAATTTGTTGGCACAAGGCCTACAAGGTTATTTTTCCTCTATTGCAGCTTGCTGAGTGGATTAAAACAAGTTCGGCAGAATCCGGGAACGTGAGCCAGGCCCTTTGCCATGATATTAGCAAACACTGTCAGGCCACAAGGTATATGACGTATCGGCATATATATGAATCAGCTGATTCGCGCCCTTTGCACTTACTCGAAATGGCTAATGTTTTCCCATTGTTTCATTCTCCTTCCTGCCATCTGCAGCGCTACGGCCCCGGTCGACGATGAACTATAACAGCACATGTTGGCACCCCGTATTTATTCGACAAAGCAAACACAGATGGTTGTCTGGAGAGTGTCAAGGAAGAGAAGCTCCGGTAGGAAATGAACATGTGATATCTTAGCGTCTGTGTTTTTGGCACTCACGTTGTTGTCTTAAAGAGGGACTTGCAATTTTCCCCATTTGATGACTGCTCTGTTGAGAACATTCAAACTCTGAGAAATTTTTGAATACTGAATTACAGTTACCAGCATGGTATGATCTGCTAAACTAATCTGAATCCATATATCGTCTCGTTGAAAAAAGATGGATGCTTTGTGATGCCCCTGCAACGTCTATTCTGGACATTTAGCTCCCAGGCTCCAGTGAGCCAGGAATATTTTTGAAAAACGCATTTGGAAGTTAAAAAAATGGATCCTCTATACATCAGGGGACTGACAAAAAATCAGTTTCTGTCGATTTTCCCAGAACATGCGATTGAAATCCAGTGGTCGGCATATCGTCTTCCTCTAGTTGATTTTCCTTCTCAATGTGATCCCTTCTTCCTCCCTCCCGCGTCGTCCAGCCCCCCTTCGACACCACTTGAACCACCGTACATTCCCGATCGATTCTTTTTTTAAAGATTAGAATCCTCCAATTTTCCTTTGCCTTTGAATCCAAAGAAGCCCTTGATAGCAAAGGGTGGATACAGTTCCAAAGAATTCAAAAAACTACCAATTTTCCTTTGCCTTTGAATCCAAAGAACACCTTGATAGCAAAGGTACAGACTTTTCAAAACTTTTAGCCATATTTTGATATCGTTTAGCCATATCCTATATTGGTTCTTAAACTGCCCCTCAACAAAACAGTTCAACTCAAGATAATTCGATAATCATGCTTACTGATGTGCATCAATTTCATAACTTCTGAATTCAATTCTACTCCGTAAGTGATACAGTATAGAACAAAAAAATTGACCGTTTCTAACAGCCTCTGGCATCACAACGAGGAAACATGTGCACAAATGAGATAATACAGATACTGATAAGAGACAAGGAAATCCAACGGCACTCATAGGATAAGATTTGATAGCAGATGATGCAAATAAGTATATCAGGTATCAAACAAGGTGTCCAAGAAGGCCAAAACAGAAATTCAGAAACTAGCACTTGATAACAACAGAACCCACTAGGTTGCCTTAAGCATCTCATCACTTCTTCTCCTCCTTCTCCGCCTCGGCAGCCTTCTTCTGCCTGGCTCCCAACTGGCGCTGGTTCATCCTCTCGACGCGGAGCTTGCCGTAGGCCTTGAACTCCTTCATCTCCTCGGTGACCTTCACGACCTCAACTGAGCGCTTCTCACCACGGGCAATGGGCATGTAGTCGCCCTGGACCTGCGTGGCGTTGGCAAGCTCCTCCGGAGTAGAGTCACCAGCCTGGGAACAAGAGAGCAGTTAGGGAGGGCCAGAGACATAAGAATATCCAAATGTAAAATACAGAGAAAAGGAGTAAGCTGATATATACCTTGACCTTGCGAGCACGCCTTGGGAAGATAACAAGCTTGGCCTTGTAGGTCTTGAGCCTCTGGATGTTGGACTGCATACCCTCAAGCGACCTGTTCTTGCGGCGGTGGTCCACAGAAATGCCAATGGTCGGAGCGAGCTTCTTTGGGATGCCAGCAGACTGCAGTTACAATATATAAACATTAACAGATGACAAAGAATGTTCTGGAATAACAACTGTAGTTTCTCAGCAGATTATCTCATCTAGCATCTGAATCTAAACTCAAGCAGCATGCATCAATTGTAGGAGGGGGCAAGCAATTCAATGCTACAGAGAGAACACAAGTTCTATGAAAGTAGGGAACAGTAGGCCAGAAATTGATGCAATGTACAACCATGGAATTTTAATGTTATTGCAGCAAACATTTCAAAATCCTGTTCAGTTATAGACTAATTATGGGAATCATTCATAGGCTATTCAGAGATGAAGGGAACAGAGCGAAGGAAAGACAATCACCTTAAGCTCCTCAAGGGTAAAGCCTCTGCCAGCCCTTGCCTTCATGTTGTACTTGCGGGTCTGGCATTGCACGATGGGGCGAAGAGGTCCAGAGGTAGGGCGGGGGAAGATCTTCACAGCCTTCTTCTGGCGAGCTGTATACAAAAAGAACAGAATGTAAGATGACAGTGAGTCAAACAAGCACCCCAACACAAACATATTACCAGTGGATTGGTTGGTAACTTATGAGTAAATCATCAAAGAAACTAATGATGATACATCTACTCTGCCCTGCTGTAGCAAACATGTACCCAACTCCTTGCAACTAAATACATACACCAGTGCAAATGTTATTGACATGATAATGCTGGATTCAAGTTGAATTCATGCATACCAGAGACGTCTAGTCTAGCATCAAAGTTGAACTCATGGTACATGTACTAGAAAAAACTAAGTGGCCCTGTGACTTAACAGATATCCTAGGTGGCATTCTATAGCACTGCCGCATACCTCAACACCCAGCCACATCCATTACGGTCATGAACATCACCATAGTCATAAGCGCTACCAAACTAGCCATATGCAAGATTACAGATCCGCTGAGAAAGTGCGGCCAAGATCCTCGAGCAGAAAGGAAAAAGAAAGAGACATCATAGCCAGGCGCTCGGGGGTGCTCACCGATGCGGCGCCTCTGCTTGCGGGCGGGCTGGTTGAACCACGTCTTGACATAGTTCTGCCAGTGCTTCTTGAAGTGGCCGTTGGGGATGACGTTGTTGTGCTTCACCATCTCGCCTTACCTGCACAGCACACCAACAAATCCACCAATCAGTCAAGAAACCAAGGAATCAAAGCTAGCGTGAATCAGGGACGGCGCGAGCAGCGGTAATCCTAAGCAAGAGGCAAGATCAAGAGCGTGGTGTGGCGCAGCTTCGATTCACAAGAAAGTGCTGGCGAATCTACTGCCGCATCCGTGAGCAGATCAACAGATCGTGGTATCTAGGCGCGACGGCATTTCGTCGGACACGAACGGCGGCGAGGCACGGGGAGGGGGACAAACCTGGAGACGACGGCGCGGCGGCGGAGGCGGCGGCGCGGGGGCGGGCTAGGGTTTTGCTGGTGGGGTGGAGCGGCGGCGCGGGGGGATGAAGATGATGAGGGGTCTTATAGTGCTGGCCCGTGCGGGAGGGTAGGGTTTTCGTCCGTGAGGATGTGAGGCTGCGCTATGGGGCCCACTTGCAAGCGCTTGGCCCATGGGCTTTGTGTGAGTGGGCTGGGTGTTCCCTCGCGAATGAGTGGGCTTGTAAGCCTGTGACTGGACAAAATCGAAAAGATTGTTTTTATTCAAAATAAAAATGAGAGGTTTCTTCAAACAATGATGTTGGCTGAAAAGTAAATGAAATAACCAGTTCATGAGATGTGATTTACTACTTGTGACTTTGCTCTCAAAGAGGCATGTTGTGGTTGAGTTGTCCTGCATTTAAACCAAAGATGGACACTTAATGCATACTTGGATCACGAGATCGAAAGGCATAAAAGTATACGGATATAGATGTCATGCATTGTGGGTTATTATACGATGTCAGATATAAGGGGTGGATAGTAGATAACTACACGTTTTATCTTTCTTATTAGTTGGTTTAGGTAGAATTATAAATTCTCTACAAATACAACCAAGGTGGAACATCGTGTAGCTTTATCTATTAAGTGGGGCATGAGCAGATTTCATGGAAACTTATATGACAAAGGAACACTGGCAACACAAAATTAACAAGATAAAAAAAACTAGGTTGCCACTAAACAAGTGCCTAGGGAACAAACTAACCTGAAGTACAAGGATGAGGAAATGGGTCCCGAAGTTCGGGGGGGCGGTAATATTCGTTGGGAAGGTGTGTGGCACTAAGTCACTAAACGGGGTTGTTAGCCTGTAACTGACCAAAATCTAAAAGATTGTCTTTACCCACAATTTTTGTCTTTGATGACTAAAAGTTGGCTTTTCCCCTAAAAGAATCTACAAAAAAATTTGTTTGGATAAAGATATTGAAAGGCATAAAAGTATACGGATAGAGATGTCATGCATTGTTGATTAACATATGATCGCAAAGTACAACATTTTTAAGTGGCGAGTATGGTGTCTTTGGGTGGTCCACAACAAATAAGGCATATGATTGTTTCTCTTGGAAAATGAAGAGAGACACAAAGTTGAATGGTCAAGGATGTCGACTCGTAAGATCCAGTAGACGACGTTCATAGGATTTTCAGTTTGGTAGTTAAACTTCAAACTTGTTGGGTTTTATAGTTTCATAGCAAAAACCTAGGCTTCCATAGTAATTATGGGAAAACTTATCCATCAACTAGTTTGCACGCGAAGCTTGACCTGATTTGGAAAAGTTGGCTACCACACATATGGTTGAGCAGTTGCCGGATAGCGGTTTGTTTTCAAGTAATGTACTCAAGCTGCCATTTTTTATTTCGCCTTGCCATGCAACCCCTCGACCTCCGATTGTAATACACGTGGAACAATTAAAAAATGGGTGTCACGGACAGGGGGGGGTCGATAATGGTACTTCCTTGAACAAGGTGGCGGGTGACTATGAAATTACATCGAGACTTCTACATATTATGGATGAAATAAGGAAAAAATGGAATAACTTATTTGTGGCTTCGCTATAGTAAGAGACACTGTAGCATTAATTGCATCAATTTGAATTTACTAAAAAAATGAACATGTTTGTTTAAATTCCACTAAAGTTAAAAAAAGAGAAGCATCACTGATAAGAAAATTAATGTGACTTATGAGGTAAGCACTGAAAATCATCTTTACATCAGATGGCTCGGTGTTTTGATGATCCAAAATTGGGTAATGCATGATACATGGTAAGGTCGGACTAGAATAGTTAGTCAACCAAACATACTTCACCACAAAATTACTTAGTTCTTGTTTGTGAAGCAAACCATAGAGACTACTTATTAATGTGGAGGCAACCCATATAGCTGAAATATAATGGAATGAGAGCAAAAAAGAATCAAGTCCAGTGCCCTAGCAATGATCTATACGGGAACATGAGCACATATGATTATTGATTTATGGATCAAGATATTTTCTCATTAACTTGGTAATGCACATTTGTAGAAGCATTCAATTTATGGCCCCGTTGAAGAGAATCACAACAACCAAGCCTGAGAGTTTGGTAAATTAACAACAATCATCCATCCATCCTTATTTTGCAAGTCTCTTCTGGACACTCACGTCAAGATAGTAGTAGATAGCATTTCTACATTTTTTTGGTTTATATGTCTTATACTAACCCCATAATATAATTCCACCCTCGGAGTTAATGTCATTTTTTTTCAAAAATGTATTAAAAGTCAAAATGAGTACGAAAGAAAGTGTTAGTGTATACTCTTAGCATTTGGTGGGACCTAAACAATCCCGCCACGAGGTCTTATAGTTACTCACTACACTAGGTAGTGAGATGCTTCTAGTAAATACTAAAAGTAAAGCGATGGACTTGTTTGTCAACATTTTACATGGCAATTCTCTCATAGCTTTCCACAATCACCAGATCATTTTTTTGTCCCAAATTCTCCTATTACCACTATCCTTATATCTCTTTTGGACCACTCTCATCATGTCATCATCTTTGTATTTGACTTCTATTTATTCAGTATGCTAATCAATCTAGTGTTAGGAACATAAAACTGAGGTTGAACAATTGAGCTTGGTATCTATTTAGACAGGAATATGGTGCTATATATAATAAGGCAAACAATTGAAGGTTGGTAGGGTATTCATTTTTCTTAATCACGTGGTGAATGCCCTTGAGTTGCATTAATGTATTGAGAATTCATACCAACAACCAGAATAACTCACATGCAAGATATGATACATCTCCAGAAATCTTGCAAAAGCTTGAATCCCACCCAAGGATTCTAAGCATCACAATGCAAATTGTCATGTGGTGGTGAGACAAGTGCTTCACCACTAAAAAATCGACTAAAAGGGCACCCCAAGCTTGGCAGGCAGGCAGGCGTGGGATCTAGTGTCATTGCTACAAAGAACCGGAGCCGATGACTTGGACCGCATAAGGTTGAAATAGACTATATTGAAAACGCACCATGTGAAACATGCCCTCGCTCACTATATGTCGACATCAAAGAAGACACCGCCAGGACGAGGAAGGACTTACTGTTGGAAATATGCCCTAGAGGCAATAAATAAAATATTTATTATTATATTTCCTTGTTCATGATAATTGTTTATTATCCATGCTATAATTGTATTGATTGGAAACACAGTACATGTGTGGATAAATAGACAATACTTTGTCCCTAGTATACCTCTAGTGAACTAGCTCGTTGATCAAAGATGGTCAAGGTTTCCTAGCCATTGACATGTGATGTCATTTGATAACGGGATCACATCATTAGGAGAATGATGGGATGGACAAGACCCAAACTATAAACGTAGCATTTGATCATGTCAGTTTATTGCTACACTTTTCTGCATGTCAAGTATATGTTCCTACGACCATGAGATCATGCAACTCACGGACACCGAAGGAATGCCTTGTGTGTATCAAACGTCACAACGTAACTGGGTGACTATAAAGGTACTCTACAGGTATTTCCGAGGGTGTCTGTTAAGTTGGCATGGATCAAGACTGGGATTTGTTACTCCGTGTGATGGAGAAGTATCTCAGGGCCTACTCGGTAATACAACATCACAACAAGCCTTGCAAGCAATGTGACTAAGTGTTAGTCACGGGATCTTGTATTACGAAACAAGTAAAGAGACTTGCCGGTAATGAGGTTAAACTAGGTATGGAGATACCGATGATCGAATCTTAGGCAAGTAACATACCGAAGAACAAAGGGAACATCATACGGGATTAACTAAATCCTTGACATAGAGGTTCGACCGATAAAGATCTTCGTAGAATATGTAGGAACCAATATGGGCATCCAGGTCCCGCTATTGGTTATTGACCGTAGAGGTGTCTCGGTCATGTCTACATGGTTCTCGAACCCGCAGGGTCTGCACACTTAAGGTTTGGTGATGTTTCGGTAGTATAGAGTTATGCATGGTGGTGACCGAAGGTTGTTCGGAGTCCCGGATGAGATCACGGACATCACGAGAAGCTCCGGAATGGTCCGGAGGTAAAGATTTATATATAGGTAGTCCTGTTTTGGTCGTCGGAAAAGTTTCGGACTCATCGGTAGTGTACCGGGAGTGTCAGTACTGTACCGGGGGACCATCGGGAGGGGTATTTCGATCCAAGAGGCTACATGGGCTGTGGGAGGGTGAATACCAGCCCTTATTGGGCTGGTAGAAGTCCCACACAAGGCCCATGCGGCTGGGAAGAAAAGTCCAAAGAGAAAAAGGTGGAAAAAGGCAAAAAGACCAAATAAGGAATGAGTCCTAGTCCTACTAGGATTGGAGTAGGATTCCTCTTCTCCTCCTTTCGGCCGAAGCCTAGAGGGCTTGGCCCTTGCGCCAAGTCTCCTCCTCCTCTCCTCCTATATATACTAGAGGGTTTTAGGGTTTTGGTACAAGATTTTCAGCCACGTGCAACCCTACCCTCTAGTTCGTAGTTTCTCCTCTAGATCGGTTTCAGCTGTTCTTAGGCGAAGCCTTCCTGAGATTACTCCACCACCATCGCCGCAGCGCCGTCACGCTGCCAAAGAACTCGTCTACCTCTCCGCTCCCTCTTGCTGGATCAAGAAGGCGGAGATCGTCATCAAGCTGTACGTGTGCTGAACGCGGAGGTTTCGTCCGTTCAGTGCTTGATTGGGACGGATCATGATTGGATCGCGAGACGCTTGGCGATTTAGATCGCAAAGATGTTCGACTACATCAACCGCGTTTCTTAACGCTTCCCGCTTAGCGATCTACAAGGGTATGTAGATCCACTCCCCCTCTCATAGATGCTCATCATCATGGATAGATCTTGCGTGTGCGTAAGAAATTTTTTGTTTTCCATGCAACGTTTCCCAACACTTATTCATATGGATAAACTTACTATCATAGTGTCATGAGATAAACTATAAAGTGAGACATGTGAGATGCTGATATTTTGTTGATGGTCATGCATGGTGGACTCAGAGAAACATGACCGAGTTGGATTTTATATATGGACAAACATTCGATGTGGAGATGCAATTCCTTATGCATCTGCACGACTTCGAATTTAAACTACTGACATCTCACTCAGGCTATAGCCGAGTATTTGCTTTGAAAGGGAAGGCATGCGAGAGACCAGCGAACATATAACTTGCTTAATTCGGCTCGGAAGAGAAAAACCACAACAGTTAAATTTGAGGCTGAATGGACCTGCTTGGAAAACCCTTGTGCTAGCTCATGTAAATATTTTTCGTTGTTACCAACAGACAAATCAATCATCCATCATGCTGCTTTCGTTGGACTCTTCCTGGCCGGCTGACACTCATATCTAGAGTCCTACTACTACCTAGTAGTAAAATAATTTATATAAAACCGAAAGCAAAACTAACTCTTGGTGGGACTAATTAACTCCACAAGACCATCATTGCCATCAAACAATTGACACCGCTGAACCAAAGGGACACATTCTGATAATCACACTAGTGGAAAAGAGAGCTGCCGCACAACGGCTCTCTTGTGAAGATCATTCGTTGTAGCGTGGTTCTGTGTTTTGATGATCATTGGATCTTCCAATCTTCCCGTTGTCTTCTGTTCCTGCGGTTTGTTGTATCTCTTTCGTTCTTCTCTCATCCTCTCTTTGCCTTTTTACGTGGGTTTCATCTACTTGGCGTACTAAGCAAGTGCTGCTAACATGTAAAAGTGAAGTGAGGGAGTTGAATTTATTATAATCAGGTCGGGATAGAGTGGTTTATATAATGGACAAACCATTATTTGGATAGATGAAGTTTGGTGGATCATTCATTTTTTATGGTGCGATGAATGCCCATGAGTTGCTTTTGATCTCCTAACTACAAAATTAGGCTACTTTGATCATTAATTAAAAATAATATATCCTTTTACTCGTCCCTTCAACAATTGCAAGTAGATTCTGGATGACTCTAAACAAGTTTCACACATGCCGACAACTAGTCCGCATGAATGAAATCAGAAATTTTAAATTATAATCTATTTTAGAAAATGAAATAAAGCAAAATTTCACACATTTCATGGGATCCGAAATATTTTTACCCCCGAAATATCGAGGCAGATTCAAACTGATTTCAAAATAAATTTAAATAATAGATGAATTCATTAAAATCAAGTGAAATGTAAAATCTTAAAATCCGAAATAATTTCAAAAGATGTGAAATTTCTGAAATTTCGCATATTTCAGTGCGGTCCGAAATTATTAAAATTTCTGAAATTAAAAACCTAACAAACTCATAGCTAGGGACTGAGTGGATTACAGTCGCTTAACAAGTCTTAGCATGAATCTTCGTAGTTCGAGCAGACAACTTTTAGTTCAGTACAATAGTGCTAGCAAATAAGCAGATCGAAACAACAATTACCATCAATGCATACTCCTGCCCCTTACCAAGCCTTATTACAAGCATAAGCAAAGCGTGTCATCATCGACATTCGGCAAGGGACCACATAACGAAATAAAACAGCACGGAGCACAAATCCGTAGCTTCATCTTCCAGCTGGGATTGGAACAACAGTAGTACATCATTAGCCTGTTCTATGTTTGTGTTCCGACTCTGTTGTGTTGTCCCAACCGATAAAGTCTGAACCCCACTTGTTCCTCAAAATCAAGAGTGGTAAAAATATGCATAAGAAATAGGCAGGCTTGGAAGTCCAGAACAACCCATTTGCTACAGCTGCAAACTACTGGTAGAAATCAGCTATCTCAAGTTCAAAAATGTGCAAGCATAATGCGGCATAAAAACTATTAATTAGCTATGGACAACTAGAGGAACTAGAGATTGGATAAATTATCGAGGGAGAGAGATGTTTGTACATACCGTCTGCTTGCTGCTTGACCGTTGGATAACTTAGTCCTCACAATAGAAATGATAATTTCCCCAAAAATTGATTCCAACACGAGGATGGCTTGGATGCATTGTTATAGCACTCCTCAAGGCAGACTCTATATATGCTTGTCTTGTCAGATTCCTAAGCGCCAGCACAGCCGATTCCTGCACACAGTTCTTCAAGTGCTAACAGGTGCTCAATGCCGGCAGGTGCAAACCCATTCTGCTCTGACCCCTTGGTATTGAACATAAGCTCGAGCCTCTGGAGCTGTGGCATCGCACCAGCTTGGAAGGTCAGGTACGACGTGCTGCTTATTAGGAGCTTAAAACACTTGAGAGCAGGGAATGCTCCTCTCCCAGAGATGACAATCATTTCATTAGTGTTTTTTCGGATTTTTATATCGAGGCGAGTGAGGGCGAGCAGATCCGCAAGGATACCAACACCATCATTTGACAAGTTAACAAGTCGGCACTGTAATGTGCTGAGGTAACGGAGTTCACTCATCCAGCCAGGGACCCTGGAAAACCAGCAGCTTGGTAAGACAGATAGTCTTTGAATACGGTAGGGATTTCGGGGAGGTGACATTGGCATCAAATTATCTATGCACCCGGTTAGAGGGACAAGCAAGTCCTCAAGGCTATAAAGTTTCCCCAAAGAAGAGCATAGAGCATCCATGCGCCTCTCCGTGTCTTCAAGAGAGAGGAAGCAGTCGAGAACTAGATATTTCAGATTGGTCAGCTCTCCAAGGCCCTTGATATTATCAACCGGTGTTCATCGCAAAATCAAATGCGCATAGATGTCGCAGGGATTTCATGGTTCCAATCCCATCAGGTAGCCCTGCTTTAACATTCAGATGCATTAAGCGTGGTAGATGAACTATATCTGATGGCAGATTCTTACAGCCGAGCGCACCAAGTGTTTCCAATTGTTGCAGCACTCTAATTTGTGTTGGTAGTTGGTACAAACAGAGGTTACCGATCCATAAGTATCTCAGCAGATACAGTTTCAGCAATCCGGTGAGATCAACTATAGCATGGTCCAGGTCAACATAAAGAAATCTTAGGAACTTGAAATCTGACAATGGAGGTGCTTTATCAGACCTTCCAAAGAACATAACCGACCGAACCTGCGATATACCAGTGTTCCTTGGTAACATTTTTTGACCATCACTTGAACCATCCAGGCGGATAGACAGCCGACGAACCTTGTAATTCATTCTTGTAATGGCTTGTGGGTTGTCTAATATAGTAAAAAAGTTCTCTTCAGCAGACTTACGCAAGATAAGATCAAGCATCATATCATGTACTCTGCATTGCGTCACTGACCCTTGCTTGTCAAATTTTACAGGTTGAATAAGATTTCTATTCACAAGCTCATTGAAATAATTATTTGCGGCCTTCTCCACATCCTGTCCATTTTCTTTACTGATAAAATCTTCAGCCATCCATTGGCGTACCAAAATAGACCTCCCTATTGTGTAGTCCTCTGGATACATACCAAGATATAACAAGCATGTCTTGAGGTGAGGAGGAAGATCACTATAGCTGAGGTCTAATATTTGCCCCATACCTTCCAGTGTGAAATTTGTTCCTGAGCCCAAAGAATTCAGTAGATGTTCCCACCTCTCCTTTTGGTTGGGACCTTTGCTGGCTAGTAAGCTAGATATACTAACTATTGCAAGGGGCAAACCACCACATATTTTGAGAATTTTAACTGAAACATCTTCAAGATGCTTAGGACAAGCTTCCTCTGAGCCAAAGATTCTATGAAGAAAAATTCTTCTTGAGTCTACATCGCTGAGGGGCTGCATTTCTAAAATATGATCATGTCGATTCGAGCAGCATGCCCTAGCCACTTCCTTAATTCTTGTAGTTGCTATTATTCTGCTGCCAAGATCATTTTCTGGGAAAGCACATTTAATAACACGACATGTATGTACATTCCATATATCATCTATTATAATCAAATACCTGCCAAAATATTCATTATAGTTTAAGTCAAATATAATAGACTTATCAAGTACTGTTAGAAGATGGAACTAGAGAAAAGTACTTCATTCATTCATATATCAGTAGTGGTTAGGGACAAATTAGGCACATTAGTTAGCTGGTACTAATCAGTTAATGAGACTGATGAAATGAGTATACAAACCTTTTTTTTTTCTCGAATACAATATACAAACTTTGTCTAGACAGAAGAGAGCTTAGGAAATGAAAGAAGTTAAGCATATTTAATCGGCAACCAATGAATGCACTTTGGATGTGCCCCTTTATTGGGCGCGTCGAGATGGAAAAGTTTTGGGATTTTTCTTTCAAAAAGCCATACTAATCCTTGCACTTGTTTTCCTTATTTAAATCTCTTTAGGAATATTTGAGGATTTAATTCTAGATCTTTTAGTCTTTCACGAATACATATGTTTCAATTTCCTTTCAAGCGGAGTGTGGGCAAACACACTTCAGTAAATATTTATTACCAAGGAAATGTATAAACTCGAATACAAAGGGCAAGCATAAAGTACCTTTTAGCTTGGAAATGCTCTCTAAGTTTGTCGAGAAGATGTGACACGCATGAATAGATGGTAAACTACTCAGAAGTCTTCTGATGTCAGGCTTTCGAGACACCGGCACAAATGCACTACAATAAAAATCGCTCTTCAGCCTGCGGTATACCTCATTGGCAAGTGTTGTTTGTCCCAAGCCTTCAAATCCTACAATTGACACTATCTTCAATTGATTCTCCTCATCTTTTAGCTGGTTGAATAGTTCATTTGATGCCCTATCAACACCAACAGGGTCAGCAACGTTGGCATAGAGTGCGACAACCCGTTGATCAATAGCCCCATCACTTGATGGGGGACATGATGATCACATCTTTTGTGTCATTTACTTGTCTCAAGTACAACTTTGTTGATGTCCTTCACCCGATTAGCAATCCAGTGACGGGCCATTGGTGTCTTGAGGCGCTCAATGGTACTGTTCACTATCCCAGAACTTTCACCTTTCACCACAATGTGATGCTTGAAGTCATCAATGATGTCATCAATATCATAAGACATCTCTCTAACTTCATCCCTCCACCCACTGGTTTGCTTATCTAGCTCGTCCACACCTGAAAGCCTCTCAAGAAAATTATTCATGCTACGAAGCTCATCACTGATAGACTTCACTTCCTTCCTCAAGTTTTTGAGTTTACTGAACTCCTCCCCCATGAGGGTGGCCAGCTTACAAAAGAGGGATTTCATCGCGCCAGTCGAAGCGTTGACCATTATTCCGGCCATCACTTGCTGGCCAAACTATTTATCTTCCCTTCTAGTTTTACTTGTGAGGCACCTGCAGTATGGACATTACATAAGCCATGCTGTCAGGGTAATAGGGATTAACCAGGAAGTTTGAAGGAACATTGGCGATAACCTTCGCTGGAAGTCATTACTCTATATCCAAGTGCAACAGGTAAGCACCACATGATCCATGTGAAGTCGCTTGACTGCACAGGTTTCTCTCACCCTCAACCAAAAGGATGAAACCATACGTATATTCATGTATTATATATTTGACAGAGGAGATCGACCTATATTGAGACTTGAGAGGGAGGGAGGAGTAGCTAGAAAATGGTACTGAAGCACTGAATACCGGCTCCGAGGTGCTTTCCATTTTACTACTTTATTTTGTTGATGCAAATCGACTGGATTGTTTCCCCATATTCACGCTAAGGGCGACAACTGACCGGCCATAACTTGATATATTTAACATTGGTTAATCAACTTCAGTTGTCGTCTAGAGTCTAGACTCACGCAGCCTATTGCCAAATAGGCAACAGTACATGACGGTTACTACTCCATCCGATCCATATTACTTGTCGCTGGTTTAGTACAACTTGAGAGTAAGTTATACTAAATATAGATCCACCACTACAACGATAATCTTTGCTCGCCGATAATACCCTAGGAAAAAGAAGGGGACCATTTCATGGCTATTCCTACTTGTCTACACCATGGTTTTCACTTTCAGTGAGATTTTAGTGAAATTCACTGAATTTCATTAATTTCAGCGCACACTGAAATATTTATATTTCGGTCAAATTATTTCACAAATGTCAGTAGTGCACAGGGTTTTAAAAAATATATTTTTTGAAAAAAATGCAAATATATCAAATTTAGGTTAATATTCTGGCCTTTTGGCCAAAATGAAAACTGAAATTCACTGAATTTAGGTGATTTTGGTTGGTGCTGATTTTTTTTGAAACTGAAATTGAAAACTTTGCTCTGCATAAGAGTACAAGGTACTGTAAACAAATTCTCCCGATGTAGTTAGATAGCTTGTTGGATTGAAGGGAATCTGTAGTAAAGCAATTGAAGATCCAGACACTTTGAATAAACTTGAGTCCCCAAAAGCTTCTAATAAGATCTGTAAACTATGAAACAACTCGAAGGTTGGGAAAAAACTTGAGATCTTCACACTCTAAATGAGCTTGAAGGCTGAAATACTTCCAAGATCCATATAAAGTCTAACATAACATCACCCGTACCTGAAGTCTGAATCTTGTTTCCTTCACTGGCCAGCGACAGCGGTTACCGACATGAGTGTGGTTCTATGGTGGAAATAAGGAAAGAGAACAATAGTGCGCAATTATGCATTGAGGAGAGGAAACATGTTGGAACAAGAAACATGTTAGTAGCTTCTGGTTCCGACTTTTCCTAAAGGGAACAATACCTTTTTCCCTCAAGGTGGAACATGAAAACAGCTGCATAACTGTGAACAAATCATGTAGCATTAGTCACATTCAAACAATTTAAATGCCGCGATATTATTTCTTTCCATCATTTTCTAAAGAGTAGTGCCCTATGTCCCCACCTGTCCCCTAGACCAAACTGTTAATTTGGAGTGGGTGAGCGAGGAACATGGACGTGATCATAGATCCCAGTTTGCTCAAAGCAATCCATGGGCGTGACCTTTATATAACGTAAAAAAGGAACATAATGTATCGTTCAACTGAGTAGGCAAGTGACTTTATCTATAAAGTCGGACAATTGCCTATTCTCTAAATCACAAATGATTTTCAGCTTCTCGTCACTGATATATATATACACACACTATGTTATCCCAATAACCGTTAACAAAAAAATATCCTAGTAACATCAAGTGATCAAATATGTTCCCATCTAGCATCACTTTTCATCAAAGAATCAAATTATTTCATGAAAGGATATTTTTTAACAGATGAATTCAATCACTTTATCAACAAATTTTCATGAAAGAAACTCTCATTTAGTAGTCCTCTGCTTGGTAGGGCATGTATGAGTGTGACTAGGCTGAATCTATATCACGCCGCACCTAGCATAAGGTCGGTTTAACCCTCAGCTTCCTCTGTCGCCATCAGCAGCAGTGCGGGCCAGCCAGCCAGCCTCGCAGTTTCCCTTTTCCTGCGAGGACCTCTTACTCATATCGATGAAAGTTGTGCCTTTTCTCTGGATCCCCCAAATCTCCGCATCTGCGAGTTGCCCCCACACCGTCGGGTGGAAGCGGTGCCCTAAAGGAGGCAGGGAACGTCGGTCACAATCTGTATTACTCCGGTGATCTGCCAGCCAATCAAATGACCAAGATTCATTGTTCTTCTATAGTCCCGCACATGTCCCGCCCCAATCAATTAGCCATGATCTTCCTCACATAATCCTCTCGTAAGTAATAGCATACCCAACATCCATGCTAGCGTGGTAATTAATTATGTATTAGCTAATATCAACATGTAATTAATTCTTTGTCAAATAAAATATTAATATGGCATGAAATTATAATATATACGAAATGCTACACAGAGGGGTCTTTACGGGAATCCTACGGGCGGGTCTGGCTCACATGTCACTGTTTTACTCGCCCTGCATAATAATTCCTGCAGGGACCCCTGCAGGTGAGCCGAACCCCCTCGTCTCATTCCAACTTAATAAACACCTCCTGATTTTATGGGGGCGGCCCCCCTTTCCCATCTAACATCCAAACATAAACTGCCACGTTGAATCAAACCGTAAAAACCCTGCAAACACCCCCGCATATGTTGCATGGTTCTTAATATATTGACTGATATTAATTTGCATTGCACGCACATGACTACTAGTTAAAAAATGTGTAAACTATCAGAAAAATATGTACCAAATTGTGGAGATTTTTGAACTTCAGAATATTTATAATGAGCTTTTGAGATTTCGGACAATCGAGACTATCTACTCAGCAAAATTTTAAAAACTGTCACTTCAAAAATTACATAACTCATTAAATTTGTAGGTAGTTCTGAAACTTGAACTTTCAAAATTTTGAACTCACGAGTATTTACATTTAATTATAAACATGCCGGAAAGAAGATGTTAAGTACGGACCAGCAACCTGGTATACTATCATTAATGTATGCATGTCCAGAGCGGGAGTTTTTCTACTCTGGCACAATCTCAATACTCATTCCGTTTCTTCGGACAACGAATGGATTTTATCAAATCAAAATAAAACATCAAGAAGATATAAAACACAATGAGCACGCACCAAAACACAAGGCGATCAAAACAACGATCGACTAAACCACAACAACAACTATATGGCCGCATGCATCTCCCAGATGCAAAGGCCGGGGTCATCCTCCTTTTCTAAAAAAAACTATATCCGCATCAATCGTCTCATGACACCACAAGGGTCACGAAGTTCTCCAACGACAACACCTTCAAAAAGGGAACGGCGCGAAACGCCGCTGTGACCGAATCTAACCACCAACGACTAGATTCTAGGTTTTCACCTTAAAGAACAAATCCAAGCATATCCGACGAATGCCTTTAATAAGGTAACGGCGTAAAAACATCGCCATTGTCAGGTATAACCAACTCCGGTTAGACCTAGGTCTTCACCCTGGAGCTTGAGATAGGGTACTCACTGGTACACACATGTAGTTCAAGGGCATAGCCATGTGCTTTGGACGAGAATAATACGCGAGAGAGAAATATAGTTTTATTGAACTCTAGAAGAACTGATGAACTTAGCCCCACTCGAAGAGCTTAAAATTTCTAATATACTCTCCATTGCTCTGGGACTCCTACTAGTACTCGTACTCACATCCGGGAAGTAGTATCAGCGAGGAAAGAAAAACAGGTAACTAACCTTTGTACCCTTGGGTCACAAAGTTAACCACCACTCTTCGATCAAAACATGTTCCACTGTTTCTGTGACCATGTCTAATGTCACATGGCATACATGAGCTAAACACCCACAGTTTTCTAGGATAAGGTACCCCAACAGTATTACCATGCTCTTACCAAGATAAATAATGAAAGTTTCGTCACATGTGAGAGTGATACGTATATCTTCCATTGTCACCAGTGTCTCCTATTCTCATGGTTTCTTTTGAATGTCTTCTCTTCCTCTCTCATCCTTCTCTCATCGGTGTGCGTGATTTTCACCTATTTCATATGCTAAGTTGGTGTTGCCACATGTAAATAAAATGGAAAAATATAGCTAGTTGTCTATTCAGGCGAACATAGGGTAATCGTATACACAAAAGGCGAAACACTGTTCAGACTAGTGAGTTGGATGGAGCACTCCTTTTTTTTTATCTTGGAATTAATGCTGATGAATTTAATTTATTGATGCCATGCAACTAATATTAATAAAATATTTTTTAATCAAGCAGTTATTGCCCAAGTATAAATTTGATTACTAAGCCCAATATCTTACTAGTTTCACCGATTCATCTTTCCAAATTATTTCCTTCTCTACTCGCTTCATATTAAGTTAATTGTGAACCGGGCCCTAGACTCCAGTAATCTAGTTTGTAAGGACTTCCTGCAAGCGTATGCCTGTCCAATATAAAAAATAGAAGTTGCTTGTCCAAAATTTTAAATCCAATTTTAAAATTAACTATCTAATGGTTGTCGAAAAATCTTATATTCACCAGCAAGTCATACTCGTATAGCCTATCTTAGTTGGCTTAATACGTTGGAATTAGTTATTTTACAATTTTATTTTGTGCACATGAATTGCTGATTTTACATGAGTATACAATTCATTTCTACATGATATTTAATTAGTGAAAACCTTTAGTTTAATATAAACGCTATGGTGATTGATGTATGTGGGTTTAAAAGTTACTTTGTGTTGGTGATGTGTTTGATTCACTATGACGAGCTTTCCATAGAAAGTGTGCAAATTTCATGATTTAATAATTGTCTTTCACATGAACATTGAAGGCAACAAACATCGTAAAAGTTTAAAGTATACTTGTAAATATCAAGCTAATTGAGCATCAAACTCCTATCATCAAATATAATTCACTTGGTTAATTTGCTAGGGCCATATTGTGTTGAATTTAAACTTTTCCCAAGGAAAAGTGAAAGTGAATTTCAGAACGAAAAACAACTATCTTGCATTTCGAGTTGTGATATATATTGTTTTAAAATTTGAGTTAATATCTGACCAACTTCTCAACTAGAATAAGATATAAATAGTACTCCCTCGGTTCACAACACTGGTAGAAACACCCCCTTTTGTCCCGGTTTTTAAGGGCCTTTTTTTCCCGGTTGCCCAACCGGGATGGGGCAGCCGGGACGAATGCCCCCCCCCCCCCATTCGTCCCGGTTGTACCAGGACCCGGGATGGATGCGGCGTCCACATGGGGGCGTGGGCTGGTCCCTGGCCAGGACTATTCGTCCCGGTTCGTAACACGAACCGGGATGAATGCCCCCTCTGCCGCGGCAGAGATTTTTGCCAATTCTCTACCGCGGCAGAATTTTTCTTCTTCTTTTTCTTGTTTTCCTTTTAAGGTTTGGTTTGTTGTATTTTTTTCTATTTGTTTCCCATAAGTATTCTGCATCTAATACACCACCATGTTTTTTATTGTATTCCATTTTATTAGAATACACAAGTTTGGTGATCGCATTAGAATATACAACTATATGGTGATCGCATTAGAATATAGTTGAAGAATATACAAGTAAGTACGCACCATGAATCGAATATACAAGTAAGGAGTGAAGAATATACAAGTTTGTACTCTTTCTCATAATTATTCTAATACACCACCATGCACCATGACTCGAATATATAGGTAAGTACTATGCATCTAAGAATTCGAACATCAAGTTCGTCGAGCATAGTTGGCGCTGACATAGTATTCTCCTCCTGGTGTTAGGACCTCTGCGTCTAAGAATCCGCAAATTTCCTCTTGAATTGCTCGTAGGCGATCCCTTGGTAGAAGACCGTCCCGCAGCCGTTCGATCTAATATAAAGAAGAGTGGTAAATATCTAATTAAAGACAATAGATGGTAATAAGATAAAAGTGATGGTTGACGTACACGAAGTTTTTCTAAATCTCTGCCCAGCTTGGCGCATGTCGTCTGACGAATGAACTCGTAGACATAGTATCCACATAAGTTATTCCCATCTCCCTGGTTCAAGCACTTTACAAGAACATGGTTTCAATCAAAATTATAATATAGCATTATAATGGTATCGAAACTATAATCAAGGAGATGCGCGGATATAGCTAGTACTACTTACTTTCAGATGTTCAAATTTAAGCTTCTCCTTCCATTCACCCCTAGCCTTTGCTGTGAACCGTTTCCAAGCGCTGCCCGGCAAAGAAAATGAATTAAGTGAGTTATCAGAAAATAAACGAAACTTGTCGATATAGTGTCATAAAGATTGAAATTACCGCTGGATCAGTTCCTGCATGTCCTCCCAGTCCTTAAGGGGTTTATGTTTCGAGTCCATTACCAGTACTTTTCCTTTGTCAGTTTCAAATATTAGAAGAATATAGTGGAAGCTGCGACATAACTCATCAGTTATACACTTATCATCGAGTAAGCAAAAAAAAATGTTTACCGGATAAATAACACTCACCCGAAGTTGTAAGGAAAAAGTATTTCCCTCTTGGTTTCATGAAACCTTAACGCCTTCACAATTGAATATTCTGTTTCCCTGGGTTTTGTGAGAAGAGTTGCTTGATTAACCCAATATGGATCAATGAACCCAATGTCATAGATGTGTCCTCTTTTGCATTCGAGAATCTTCATTCTGCAATTATAATATAGTGAGTATTATTATAAAAATGCAATGAACGAGGTGAGCTAGCTAGAGACTTAAGTACAGCGAAATAAATACTTACAGACAATACACACTGACGATAGATTTGTCGAGGGCCTTTAGCTGGAATAACTGATATAGTTCTATAAACTCAATCAGAATTATCCTTTCTCCATAACCGTGATGCTCATTTCTAACTTCCATCGTTATCCATCCCTCAGAGTGCTCCGAGGCTTCCATGTACCAATTATGCACTCTTCACATTTTTGTTGGTAGATCATTTTCCTCCTCAGGTTTGACGAGAGGATGCCCGTGCCGGTATGGGTGCGCGAAATCAGAAGAGGGGAAGACATCTAAGGTTTGGAGATACTACGCAATGGACATACCTGTAGCAGCGGCCGCTTGTCAGTACAGTGCAATAAACTCCGGGTCAAGTTCCTCGCCTGTGCCTGTGCTCGGCCCCACTTCGGGATTGGAATGCACTATGAGCGGGGGATGGATTGATTTTTCTATTGTCCGAGCTGGTCAACTATTTTCCCGCATTTCCCGCTTCCGGTACTACTCTTCTTCGACCACTCCTTTTCATCGTGTGCCTTTAGAATAGAGCGGTCATAGTCAGGAATGAGACTCGGCTCGGGCTGATGAAGGGTCTTCACCATTTTCAACGCTCAGGCTTTGTCTTCTTCGGTGTTGGGGAAATCTGGCTCTTTCGACGACTTCTCCTTAGATTTCCACGCCTCATATTCGGCCTTTACGATCTCCTAGGTTTCCTCTGGAGTACAGTGGTAAGGTAACTTGGGTAGATTCGGATGTGGTAGTCTTGGGAGGGGCGACAATCGACGCTTCGGTGATGCGGTGGTTCTCCTCCGCTTTGAGCTGCCCTGATCAAACTTCGTGGGCGGAGACGGCTGCCACCGCGGCGTAGACGCACGCGCTGGAGACGGCTGACGCGGCGGCATAGACGCACGCGCTGGAGACGCCGAGCGTGGCAGAGAGTACGAAGACGACCGTTCCGCTGGAGACTGGTCTTGAGGCGGAGGCGAAGGAGGATGGCTACTCTGATCAGTCGTTGGCCTTGACGTCCAATTAGGAAACACGATGTGTTCCTTTATCCATAGAATGCTCAAGTTCTTGGCGTCTCCAAGTTCAGTCACCTTCCCGTCTTCACCTTCAGGATAGTCAAGCTGCACCCGCTCGAATCCGGTATAACTTCATCCACCCTGGCAACAACGTAGCCCGGTTGAACCGACCGACAATGGTGTGTTGGTTCAGGGCCAGCTGGTTTCACATAGCCGACCGCCGCCTTAATGGTTATATTGTTGACGACTTTCACATGCAGCTCTCACGGTGTCATCTCCGTTATATGATCCACTGGGTGCATCATCGGTGGTGCATCTTCACCATCATCACCCTGGAGCTGCATGGAAGCAACACTGCTCTTCTGATTAGATGGTGCGGCTTCCATTTCCTACTGAGATTGGGTGTTACCTTGCTTCTGGCTAAGTCTGTCAATTTGCTCCTGCTACCGCTCTGATTGCTCCCGCTGCCGCTTTAATTCTGCTTCAATGCTAGTCCACCGGTCTACCCGATTATGTGCTTCAGCTGCCTCCAAATCCTTTCTCCTCTGACGGCTTCTATCCGGATATTTCTTCTTCTCCTCGGGAAACCCATGTTTCCACGGAACAGAGCCTTTTGTGGCTCGTGTCCGTCCATAGTGTTCCTTATTCCCAAGGGCGCGACTGAGCTCGTCGTTCTCTCTATCTGGATGGAACTTCCCCTCTTTAGCAGCCTTTATTGCTTCTCTGAGAGCATCTATGGGTAGAGAATCTTCTTCATGTCTTGCATTATAGATGCATTTCCCTTTTGAGTCCAACGTGCCCCCATGCCCGAAAAACCAAGACCTTGTCCGTTGGTCCCAGTAGAACATCTCTGGAATGATGTCCTTAGCAAGCAAGTCGTCCTCAAGTTTATTCCACTTAGGCATGCTACGCTTGTAGCCAGCTTGCCCCATAGTATGGTGATAGATCTTTTTAGCGGCGTTTATCTTATTTTTTTAGACTTTTCCAGAGCTTCCTCCGACTTCTTGTACTCAACAAATTCTTCCCAGTGCGGTTTTATCTTCTCATACGTTCCGGTGAAATCCGGAGTCTTGTTTTTCTGGATAAAGTCAAGGTTCAATCTTTTCTTCCATCTTTTGAATTGCTCGGCCATCTTCCTAAAAGTGAACGCCTTGACCAGTTTCTCTAAGGCTTTGGTCTTTCGCTCTAAGATCAATTCAGGATCCTCCTCATTCTCATCCAACTCATCTTGAGTAACCTCCGGCGTCGGTAGGGTGAAATTAGCCAACATCTTTTCAAAAAGTTTTTCTTTGGCTTTGTCGCAGACATATGAAATTCCGGGAGCTTCCTTTGGCTTATGCCACTCCCGAACGGTGATCGGGATGTGGTCCCTAACAAGCACTCCGCATTGCTTCACATATTTTTGGGCAACACCTTCGGGAAGCTCTGGTGCGCCGTCTGCAGCGATTTGTTCGATCCTGTACCTTTCATGCTCTTTCAACTTCTGGGCTCCGCCTCGTTTAGTCTTCTTTCCGGTGGATTTGCTAGATCCGGATGGCTAAAATATATAAGAAAGAGTGTTAATACATGTATATAGAAAACAAATGCTTCATTTAATTAACATATATATATATGCACCTCGCCGGAGTTTGAAATTTCTAAGGTTCGACCGGAACCGTCGGCTTCTCTCTCATGGGAGCCCTCGGCTTCTCCCCCGACGATGTCGTAGGCTTCTCCCTCACCGGAGGCGTCTCTTTGGGCGAGCTCCAGATCTACCTCACCAGAGCCGTCTCTTCGGGCGAGCTCCAGATCTACCTCACCAGAGCCGTCTCTTCGGGCGAGCTCCGGATCTCCCTCACCGGAGTTGTTCATCCACTCGGAGACATCTGGGTCTCCCCCGGGCCCGCGGATAACATCCGCGACCATTTCTTCCGCATCTTCGTCTCTGAAGCTTGGGTCCATACTTTTTGCAAATTAAAAATTGCAAGTTAGTGTCAACGCACAAAACTGAAAACAAAATGACTTAGCAGTTTCATCATCCATTCAACCCACATGTTTTGAATGCCTAAACAATTTGTTTTCAAAATATTGCTAAGTAATTGCAACTTCGTTCTTTTTTCCGAAAACTAAACAAAATCATATATGTCGGTGTATGTGGGATCCGAACAAAGTTGGAACCTTTTGTGCATATCCACAATGGTGACATTCTACATAAATCTCTTCCAGGGTTCTGGAAGGGATTTCTAAAGAATATAACCATCGCGGATATGCACTAAAGGGTGCAACTCCGTTCGGATCGCACTAATCCATATGTGAAGTTGTTTAGTTTCAAAAAATCTTCTCAAAAATATTGCTAAGTCTTTTTTCGGAAACTAAACAAAATCATATATGTCGATGTTTGTGGAATCCGAACAAAGTTGGAACCTTTTGTGCATATCCACAATGGGGACATTCTTCATAAATCTCTTCCAGGGTTTCGGAAGGGATTTATGAAGAATATAACCATCGCGGATATGCACCAAAGGGTGCAACTCCGTTCGAATCGCACTAACCCATATCTGAAGTTGTTTAGTTTCAAAAAAATCATCTCAAAAATATTGCTAAGTCTTTTTTCGGAAACTAAACAAAATCATATGTGTCGGTGTTTGTGGAATCCGAACAAAGTTGGAACCTTTTGTGCATATCCACAATGGGGACATTCTTCATAAATCTCTTCTAGGGTTCCGGAAGGGATTTATGAAGAATATAACCATCGCGGATATGCACGAAAGGGTGCAACACCGTTCGGATCGCACTAACCCATATGTGAAGTTGTTTAGTTTCTAAAAACTCTTCTCAAATATATTGCTAAGTCCTTTTCCCAAAACTAAACAATATTGATAAGGAACCCAAATTAAATAAACTTAACACAAAATACATCTTCACGAATATTAATCGAACATAGTGAATAATTCAAACCAGTTTTACCGGGTCCTATGCCACGGGGTACAATCGAAATACATAGCTCGGGTACATTTTTATTTAACCCTAATACATTGATCTAGTTAGACCGGGTCCTACGCCGTGGGGTGCTGAGCTGCGGGAGCAGCGCATCCATAGCTGAGGAACCATTATAGGGTAAATGCTAACGTGCGGAGGATCCCTCCGAAGAACCTACCAAAGGTTGTTATGCTCCCTCTCCAGCAAATACATGTAGCGACAGACGTGCTCGTCCTCCTCCCTGATACGATGACATATCACCTCCTCAGGGGCCGGCTCCCTACACACCGAGCGTGGCCCATGGGACCGCCACCAAACTAGATCCCGGTCGACGATGTCACCCGGAATCCTCACCAAGCTGCGCGTCCCGGAAGGTAGCACCTCCCAACGCCAGCCCGGTGGGGCCCACTCCCGAACATCACCCCTCGGGTCCAACAGGGACATCGTCGGCGAGAACAATAAACTAAAAAACATATTTTGGTTGTTATTTGAACTTAGCAAAATTTCTAATATGAATGACACAAATAACATTTTTTGGGTTCTTTTTGCACATTTCTATATCTCTCGATAGGGAGATAAACAATATACCAGAGGATAAACATTATACAGGAGGATACACACCCTGGAGATAAATACTATAGCATAAAATCTTGTCTTCAACACCTAAATTGTTTAATTCATAAAATTTTGATACTAATTCATACAAGATTTAAATTATAGGATATAGCAAATTAAAACTAGAGCACAAATTCTATTATTACTATATCATACAAGTTTTGATACAAAAATTCATACAAGATTCATATATACAAGATACAAAAATTCATAATTCGACAAGATTAAAATTAAAACTCTAAATTAAGACCTAATATAACCTAATATTAAAAAAAAATTCCGGATCTAAATATCCTCTAAAACCTAATATAACCTAACATTTAGAAATTTAGTTTGTTTAATTTGGACTAATTTTCAATTTTTTATTCAATTTAGAAGTTTAAATTTCAATTTTTTTCAATTTTTTTAGCTTTTTTTCTCTCCACACTCTCTTCTCTGTCTCTCCTCTCTGTTTCTCCACGATCGAGCTGGGAGCGAGGCCGGGGGCAGGGAGAGGGGGAGGGAGGGGGAGGGCTTTACCTGCGGGAGGAGGCGTCCGCGGGGGAGGTGGCCGCTGGCGAGGTTGCCGCGGGCGACGCGGGCGAGGTGTCTGCGGGTGACGCGGGCGAGCTCGGTGGCGGCGCCGCGACGACGTACGTGCAGGCGACGCGGGGGCAGAGGCGCTGCAGGGGGCGACGGCGCGATAGAGAGAGAAAGGGGGGCGGCCGTGGAGCGCGTGAGGGGGGCGGCGACGACGGCGACGGCGAGGAAGAGGCGACGCGGGAGTTGGGTAGCCTGCCGACGTCGAGTCGTCCTCCTCGCGCGCGTCTCGTCCTTAGGCGTTTTCAGATCCTTGCAACAGAAGGGGAGGGGGAGAGGGAACGGCTTAAGTATGTGGGGAGGGGCATCCGTCCCGGTTGTTGCCAATAACCAGGATGAATGCCCCATTCGTCCCGGTTGTTGGCAATAACCGGGACGAATGCCCCACCATTCATCCTGGTTGTTGCCAACAACCGGGATGGATGACCTGGATCTGGAATGGCGCGAAGAGGGGCATTCGTCCCGGTTGTTAGCAATAACCGGGATGAATGCCCTGTATTTTCAAAAATGTTTCATATTTTCAAAAATTCCCGCCAGATTATCTGCTAGTTCAATAATCAGAAAAATATGAAAAAACTACCAAAACATTAAAAATTATAAACTAACTAAATATGTTACTTTCAAACATATTTGGTGAAATTCAAAATTTGGAATTATTTGAATTTGAATTAATTCATTTAAGAAATGGAGAAAATATCAAATAATTCAATAAATTCTGAAAATTGCAAGTTATATATCAAAATGATCAGAAAGATAAATTAAACTCACTTATGATGTTTTGGTACTTCCTAGGGCTTCACCGGAGAGGGGTTATTCTCTCCAGCGGGGCTAGGGTTTCACCGGAGAGGGGCTGCGGAGCATCGGGATGGCACCAGAAGCAAGGATTTGGCATACCAATGTGTTTACAAGTGTTCTTAGGGTTGTACATGCCAAATATTCACTCACTCTTGTTGTTGGGTCTTCACCGGCATCGATTTCTCTCTCCGAGTCTAAGTACTTATAGGCTGAAGGTCCCTGAACCGACGAACGGGAGGGGATCTTGTGTACAGGTGGTTCATGTCATTGTTTTGGGACTTCCTAGGGCCCACCCTAACACAACCAAGCAAAGTGTTGCACATTGCTACCCACTCCGGGCTCCGGTGAAAGTTGTAAACTGATAAGCTGAGTTGTTCTCTCTAGCGGGGCTAGGGTTTCACCGGAGAGGGGCTGTGGAGCGTCGGGATGGCACCAGAAGCAAGGATTTGGCATACCATGTGTTTACAAGTGTTCTTAGGATTGTACATGCCAAATATTCACTCACTCTTGTAGTTAGGTCTTCACCGGCATCGATTTCTCTCTCCGAGTCTAAGTACTTATAGGCCGAAGGTCCCCGAACCGACGAACGAGAGGGGATCTTGTGTACAGGTTGTTCATGCCATTGTTTTGGGACTTCCTAGGGCCCACCCTAACACAACCAAGCAAAGTGTTGCACATTGCTACCCACTCCGGAATCCGGTGAAAGCTTTAGACCGATAAGCTGGGCTGTTCTCTCCAGCGGGGCTAGGGTTTCACCGGAGAGGGGCTGCGGAGCGTCGGGATGGCACCAAAAGCAAGGATTTGGCATACCATGTGTTTACAAGTGTTCTTAGGGTTGTACATGCCAATTATTCATCCCGGTTGTTGCCAACAACCGGGACGGATGACCTGGATCTGGAACGGAACGAAGAGGGGCATTCGTCCCGGTTGTTAGCAATAACCGGGATGAATGCACTGTTTTCTCAAAAAAGTTTCATATTTTCAAAAATTCCTGCCAGATTATCTGCTAGTTCAATAATCAGAAAAATATGAAAAAACTACCAAAACATTTAGAGAATTATAAACTAACTAAATATGTTACTTTCAAACATATTTGGTGAAATTCAAAATTTGGAATTATTTGAATTTGAATTAATTCATTTAAGAAATGGAGATAATAACAAATAATTCTATAAATTCTGAAAATTGCAAGTTATATATCAAAATGACCAGAAAGATAAATTAAACTCACTTATGATGTTTTGGTACTTCCTAGGGCTTCACCGGAGATGGGTTGTTCTCTCCAGCGGGGCTAGGGTTTCACCGGAGAGGGGCTGCAGAGCGTCGGGATGGCACCAGAAGCAAGGATTTGGCATACCAATGTGTTTACAAGTGTTCTTATGGTGGTACATGCCAAATATTCACTCACTCTTATTGTTGGGTCTTCATCGGCATCGATTTCTCTCTCCGAGTCTAAGTACTTGTAGGCTGAAGGTCCCCGAACCGACGAACGGGAAGTGATCTTGTGTACATGTGGTTCACACCATTGTTTTGGGACTTCCTAGGTCCCACCCTAACACAACCAAGCAAAGTGTTGCACATTACTACCCACTCCGGGCTCCGGTGAAAGCTGTAGACCGATAAGCTAGGATGTTCTCTCCAGCGGGGCTAGGGTTTCACCGGAGAGGGGCTGCGGACCGTCGGGATGGCAACAGAAGCAAGGATTTGGCATACCATGTGTTTACAAGTGTTCTTAGGGTTGTACATGCCAAATATTCACCCACTCTTGTTGTTAGGTCTTCATCGGCATCGATTTCTCTCTCCGAGTCTAAGTACTTATAGGCTGAAGGTCACCGAACCGAGGAACGGGAGGGGATCTTGTGTACAGATGGTTCATGCCATTGTTTTGGGACTTCCTAGGGCCCACCCTAACACAACCAATCAAAGTTTTGCACATTGCTACCCACTCCGGGCTCCGGTGAAAGCTGTAGACCGATAAGTTGGGCTATTCTCTCCAGCGGGGCTAGGGTTTCACCAGAGAGGGGCTGCGGAGCGTCAGGATGGCACCAGAAGCAAGGATTTGGCATACCATGTGTTTACAAGTGTTCTTAGGGTTGTACATGCCAAATATTCATACCGGTTGTTGCCAACAATCGGGACAGATGACCTGGATCTAGAACGGCGCGAAGAGGGGCATTCGTCCCGGTTGTTAGCAATAACCGGGATGAATGCACTGTTTTTTCAAAAATGTTTCATATTTTCAAAAATTCCCGCCAGATTATCTGCTAGTTCAATAATCAGAAAAATATTAAAAAACTACCAAAACATTTAGAAAATTATAAACTAACTAAATATGTTACTTTCAAACATATTTGGTGAAATTCAAAATCTGGAATTATTTGAATTTGAATTAATTCATTTAAGAAATGGAGAAAATATCAAATAATTCAATAAATTCTGAAAATTGCAAGTTATATATCAAAATTATCACAAAGATAAATTAAACTCACTTATGATGTTTTGGTACTTCCTAGGGCTTCACTAGAGAGGGGTTGTTCTCTCCAGCGGGGCTAGGGTTTCACCAGAGAGGGGCTGCGGAGCATCGGGATGGCACAAGAAGCAAGGATTTGGCATACCAATGTGTTTACAAGTGTTCTTAGGGTTGTACATGCCAAATATTCACTCACTCTTGTTGTTGGGTCTTCACCGGCATCAATTTCTCTCTCCGAGTCTAAGTACTTATAGGCTGAAGGTCCCCGAACCGACGAACGGGAGGGGATCTTGTGTACAGGTGGTGCACGCCATTGTTTTCGGACTTCCTAGGGCCCACCCTAACACAACCAAGGAAAGTTTTGCACATTGCTACCCACTATGGGCTCCGGTGAAAGCTGTAGACCGATAAGCTGGGCTGTTCTCTCTAGCGGGGCTAGGGTTTCACCGAAGAGGGGCTGCGGAGCGTCGGGACGGTACCAGAAGCAAGGATTTGGCATACCATGTGTTTACAAGTGTTCTTAGGATTGTACATGCCAAATATTCACTCACTCTTGTTGTTAGGTCTTCACCGGCATCGATTTCTCTCTCCGAGTCTAAGTACTTATAGGCTGAAGGTCCCCGAACCGACGAACGGGAGGGGATCTTGTGTACAGGTTGTTTATGCCATTGTTTTGGGACTTCCTAGGGCCCACCCTAACACAACCAAGCAAAGTGTTGCACATTTCTACCCACTCCAGGATCTGGTGAAAGCTTTAGACCGATAAGCTGGGCTGTTCTCTCAAGCGGGGCTAGGGTTTCACCGAAGAGGGGTTGCGGAGCGTCGGGATGGTACCAAAAGCAAGGATTTGGCATACCATGTGTTTACAAGTGTTCTTAGGGTTGTACATGCCAATTATTCATCCCGGTTGTTGCCAACTTCCGGGACGGATGACCTGGATCTGGAACGGCGCGAAGAGGGGCATTCGTCCCGGTTATTAGCAATAACCGGGATGAATGCACTGTTTTTTCAAAAAAGTTTCATATTTTCAAAAATTCCCGCTAGATTATCTGCTAGTTCAATAATCAGAACAATATGAAAAAACTACCAAAACATTTAGAGAATTATAAACTAACAAAATATGTTACTTTCAAACATATTTGGTGAAATTCAAAATTTGGAATTATTTGAATTTGAATTAATTCATTTCAGAAATGGAGAAAATATCAAATAATTCAATAAATTCTGAAAATTGCAAGTTATATATCAAAATGATCAGAAAGATAAATTAAACTCACTTATGATGTTTTGGTACTTCCTAGGGCTTCACCGGAGAGGGGTTGTTCTCTCCAACGGGGCTAGGGTTTCACCGGAGAGGGGCTGCAGAGCGTCGGGATGGCACCAGAAGTAAGGATTTCGCATACCAATGTGTTTACAAGTGTTCTTAGGGTTGTACATGCCAAATATTCACTCACTCTTATTTTTGGGTCTTCATCGGCATCGATTTCTCGCTCCGAGTCTAAGTACTTGTAGGCTGAAGGTCCCCGAACCGACGAACGGGAGGGGATCTTGTGTACATGTGGTTCACACCATTGTTTTGGGACTTCCTAGGGCCCACCCTAACACAACCAAGCAAAGTGTTGCACATTGCTACCACTCCGGGCTTCGGTGAAAGCTGTAGACCGATAAGCTAGGCTGTTCTCTCCAGCGGGGCTAGGGTTTCACCGGAGAGGGGCTGCGGAGCGTCGGGATGGCACCAGGAGCAAGGATTTGGCATACCACTGTGTTTACAAGTGTTCTTAGGGTTGTACATGCCAAATATTCACTCACTCTAATTGTTGGGTCTTCATCGGCATCAATTTCTCTCTCCGAGTCTAAGTACTTGTAGGCTGAACGTCCCCGAACCGACGAACGGGAGGGGATCTTGTGTACATGTGGTTCACACCATTGTTTTGGGACTTCCTAGGGCCCACCCTAACACAACCAAGAAAAGTGTTGAACATTGCTACCCACTCCGAGCTCCGGTGAAAGCTGTAGACCGATAAGCTGGGCTGTTCTCTCCAGCGGGGCTAGGGTTTCATCGGAGAGGGGCTGCGGACCGTCGGGATGGCACCAGAAGCAAGGACTTGGCATACCATGTGTTTACAAGTGTTCTTAGGGTTTTACATGCCAAATATTCACTCACTCTTGTTGTTGGGTCTTCATCGGCATCGATTTCTCTCGCCGAGTCTAAGTACTTATAGGCTGAAGGTCCCCGAACCGAGGAACGGGAGGGGATCTTGTGTACAGGTGGTTCATGCCATTGTTTTGGGACTTCCTAGGGCCCACCCTAACACAACCAATCGAAGTTTTGCACATTGCTACCCACTCCGGGCTCCGGTGAAAGCTGTAGACCGATAAGTTGGGCTGTTCTCTCCAGCGGGGCTAGGGTTTCACCACAGAGGGGCTGCGGAGCGTCAGGATGGCACCAGAAGCAAGGATTTGGCATACCATGTGTTTACAAGTGTTCTTAGGGTTGTACATGCCAAATATTCATCCCGGTTGTTGCCAACAATCGGGACAGATGACCTGGATCTAGAACGGCGCGAAGAGGGGCATTCGTCCCGGTTTTTAGCAATAACCGGGATGGATGCACTGTTTTTTCAAAAATGTTTCATATTTTCAAAAATTCCCGCCAGATTATCTGCTAGTTCAATAATCAGAAAAATATGAAAAAACTACCAAAACATTTAGAAAATTATAAACTAACTAAATATGTTACTTTCAAACATATTTGGTGAAATTCAAAATTTGGAATTATTTGAATTTGAATTAATTCATTTAAGAAATGGAGAAAATATCAAATAATTCAATAAATTCTGAAAATTGCAAGTTATATATCAAAATGATCAGAAAGATAAATTAAACTCACTTATGATGTTTTGGTACTTCCTAGGGCTTCACTAGAGAGGGGTTGTTCTCTCCAGCGGGGCTAGGGTTTCACCGGAGAGGGGCTGCGGAGCGTCGGGATGGCACAAGAAGCAAGGATTTGGCATACCAATGTGTTTACAAGTGTTCTTAGGGTTGTACATGCCAAATATTCACTCACTCTTGTTGTTAGGTCTTCACCGGCATCAATTTCTCTCTCCGAGTCTAAGTACTTATAGGCTGAAGGTCCCCGAACCGACGAACGAGAGGGGATCTTGTGTACAGGTGGTTCACGCCATTGTTTTCGGACTTCCTTGGGCCCACCCTAACACAACCAAGGAAAGTGTTGCACATTGCTACCCACTACGGGCTCCGGTGAAAGCTGTAGACCGATAAGCTGGGCTGTTCTCTCTAGCGGGGCTAGGGTTTCACCGAAGAGGGGCTGCGGAGCGTCGGGACGGCACCAGAAGCAAGGATTTGGCATACCATGTGTTTACAAGTGTTCTTAGGATTGTACATGCCAAATATTCACTCACTCATGTTGTTAGGTCTTCACCGGCATCGATTTCTCTCTCCGAGTCTAAGTACTTATAGGCTGAAGGTCCCCGAACCGACGAACGGGAGGGGATCTTGTGTACAGGTTGTTCATGCCATTGTTTTGGGACTTCCTAGGGCCCACCCTAACACAACCAAGCAAAGTGTTGCACATTGCTACCCACTCCAGGATCTGGTGAAAGCTTTAGACCGATAAGCTGGGCTGTTCTCTCAAGCGGGGCTAGGGTTTCACCGAAGAGGGGTTGCGGACCGTCGGGATGGCACCAAAAGCAAGGATTTGGCATACCATGTGTTTACAAGTGTTCTTAGGGTTGTACATGCCAATTATTCATCCCGGTTGTTGCCAACTTCCGGGACGGATGACCTGGATCTGGAACGGCGCGAAGAGGGGCATTCGTCCCGGTTTCAAAAAAGTTTCATATTTTCAAAAATTCCCGCCAGATTATCTGCTAGTTCAATAATCAGAAAAATATGAAAAAACTACCAAAACATTTAGAAAATTATAAACTAACAAAATATGTTACTTTCAAACATATTTGGTGAAATTCAAAATTTGGAATTATTTGAATTTGAATTAATTCATTTAAGAAATGGAGAAAATATCAAATAATTCAATAAATTATGAAAATTGCAAGTTATATATCAAAATGATCAGAAAGATAAATTAAACTCACTTATGATGTTTTGGTACTTCCTAGGGCTTCACTAGAGAGGGGTTGTTCTCTCAAGCGGGGCTAGGGTTTCACCGGAGAGGGGCTGCGGAGCGTCGGGATGGCACAAGAAGCAAGGATTTGGCATACCAATGTGTTTACAAGTGTTCTTAGGGTTGTACATGCCAAATATTCACTCACTCTTGTTGTTAGGTCTTCACCGGCATCAATTTCTCTCTCCGAGTCTAAGTACTTATAGGCTGAAGGTCCCCGAACCGACGAACGGGAGGGGATCTTGTGTACAGGTGGTTCACGCCATTGTTTTCGGACTTCCTTGGGCCCACCCTAACACAACCAAGGAAAGTGTTGCACATTGCTACCCACTACGGGCTCCGGTGAAAGCTGTAGACCGATAAGCTGGGCTGTTCTCTCTAGCGGGGCTAGGGTTTCACCGAAGAGGGGCTGCGGAGCGTCGGGACGGCACCAGAAGCAAGGATTTGGCATACCATGTGTTTACAAGTGTTCTTAGGATTGTACATGCCAAATATTCACTCACTCATGTTGTTAGGTCTTCACCGGCATCGATTTCTCTCTCCGAGTCTAAGTACTTATAGGCTGAAGGTCCCCGAACCGACGAACGGGAGGGGATCTTGTGTACAGGTTGTTCATGCCATTGTTTTGGGACTTCCTAGGGCCCACCCTAACACAACCAAGCAAAGTGTTGCACATTGCTACCCACTCCAGGATCTGGTGAAAGCTTTAGACCGATAAGCTGGGCTGTTCTCTCAAGCGGGGCTAGGGTTTCACCGAAGAGGGGTTGCGCAGCGTCGGGATGGCACCAAAAGCAAGGATTTGGCATACCATGTGTTTACAAGTGTTCTTAGGGTTGTACATGCCAATTATTCATCCCGGTTGTTGCCAACTTCCGGGACGGATGACCTGGATCTGGAACGGCGCGAAGAGGGGCATTCGTCCCGGTTTCAAAAAAGTTTCATATTTTCAAAAATTCCCGCCAGATTATCTGCTAGTTCAATAATCAGAAAAATATGAAAAAACTACCAAAACATCTAGAAAATTATAAACTAACAAAATATGTTACTTTCAAACATATTTGGTGAAATTCAAAATTTGGAATTATTTGAATTTGAATTAATTCATTTAAGAAATGGAGAAAATATCAAATAATTCAATAAATTCTGAAAATTGCAAGTTATATATCAAAATGATCAGAAAGATAAATTAAACTCACTTATGATGTTTTGGTACTTCCTAGGGCTTCACCGGAGAGGGGTTATTCTCTCCAGCGGGGCTAGGGTTTCACCGGAGAGGGGCTGCGGAGCATCGGGATGCAGTCATTAATGCATGCATGTATCTTCTCCACATCTAGTCCTAGAGGGCAGAGAGCCTTCTTTGCTTCGTACGTACTATCAGGCAATTCGTTATCCTTTGGAAGCTTCGGCTTCATTATTTTAAGTAAACTCTCAAATGCTTTTTCAGTCACACCGTTCTGTGCCTTCCATTTCAGCAACTCTAGTGTGGTACCGAGCTTTGTGCTTCCATCTTCACAATTTGGGTACAACAACTTTTTGTGATCCTGTAACATGCCGTCCAACTTCAACCTCTCCAATTCACTTTCACAGTCTTGCCTTGCATCAGCAATAACTCGACCAAGATCATCATCGGGCTCATCTGATGCCCGTTCTTGATCATCATCGGGCTCATCTGATGCCCGTTCTTGATCATCATCGGGCTTATTTGATGCCTGTTCTTGATCACCTCCTTCTTCTGCATTGTCTTCCATTGCAGTATCACCGTATTCGGGGAACATAGGATCCTCTTCTTCTTCTTCATTGTCTTTCATCACAACCCCTCTCTCTCCATGCTTGGTCCAACAATTATAGCTGCGCATGAAACCTCTCCAAAGCAGGTGGTTGTGAAGGACTCTCGAGGAAGAGTGCTCCCTGACGTTCCCACAGTCAACACATAAATCCATTCTCCTTGTGAGCCTGAGCTACAACGAGAAATTCATCCAGGCCGGCCTTGTACTCGGAAGTGCGTCGGTCACTGTACATCCATCGCTGCCGTGCATCCATCTACATCGTATAATTAAGTTTATCAAAAACCATTACAACAATAACATCTTCAATAGCGAAATGACCACAATACATCGACAAATATAACATTTTTGTATCAATTATAGATGAAATGGATAAGTTTGCTAACCTCGGTCAAAGATACCATTTTCTATGAAGTTAAGTGTCGCCGGGTATTTCGTCGAACACCTCGTGTGCATAGCAAAAAGAACACACACTAGCACCCACCTCTCTCACACCTCCTAGAAAAAAAACCAGAGGAGGGAAGGGGTCTGGATGCAGTATTTATAGGCAAGGGGGCATTCATCCTGGTTCCTGGCATGAACCAGGACCAATGCCCCTGCGCGCGCCACGTGGCATACATCGAGGCATTGGTCCCAGTTCATGCCACGAACCGGGATGAATGCCGACTAAAAAACCGGGACGAATGCCCCAGGGGGGCTCGACGCTTCCCTGGCCTAAAGAACCGGGACATTCGTCCCCGTTCTTTAGGCAGCCGGGACGAATGCGAATTCCCCCCCTAGACGAAAGGGGGGTGTTTCTACTAGTGCAAACATAAGATGTTAAAACTTTTTTTGTGAATCGTGTGTATATAGACACGTTTTAGTGTGCATGTTCCCAAATTTCAGTCCATATGTAGTCCATATTAAAATACCAAAAAACTTTTATATTTGTGAACAGAGGGAGTATCACATGCACTAGTAGAAAACAGGGCATCGGTTCTGGCCGGCCAGCCCATTAGTCCCGGTTCAGTCACGAACCGGGACCTGGGGGCAACGGTCCTGGTTCGTGAGGCCAGGGGGCCGGGCGGACCACGTGGAGCATTGGTCCCGGTTCGTCTGGCCCCTTTGGTCCCGGTTCCAGACACGAACCGGTATCAATGGGCCTCGCTCCTGGCCCACAACCATTGATCCCGGTCCGTGGCTGGAACCGGGACCAAATGGGGGTCCTTTAGTCCCGGTTCTAGCCACGAACCGGGACCAATGAGATGCCTATATATACCCCCTCGCCGGCGAGCAGAGCACTCCACACACTGCTCTATTTTTTTGCCGGCGAGGGAAGACATTTGTGGTGCTCTAGCTCACCTCCTATGCACATGAGGTGTTTGATGAAATGCCCAAGCCAAACTTAAGCTTTCTCCTCTCGAAGCTCCTTGTCCAAACTCCATTTTCATCAAGATTAGTCTAGGTTTGGCGGTCCGTCCTGTCCCGTCCCCGTCCTGAAACTGTCATCGATCGCCCACGCGTGGTGAGCCTCTTGGTCTTATCTTCTTGCTAAAAGAAAATATACTTACTCGTATGATTTTCTTACTTTTATTATTGTTTGTTATTATATAGTGTCATGGTTATGGTATCCGCCCACGTCGGTCCTCGTCCAGTCTATGATTCAGATGTGGTATATTATCTCTTATATAACTCTTTCACACATCTAATGTCTATGACAATTAATTATACCACCAACTTGACGTAGATATTTTTATCTATAGGAAGTAGTTGAACCAGAAATTCCAACCGACTATGCAATTCTGCTCGACAAGTTAACTAAAGCTGAAAAAGAAATCGATCATTTGAAAGAAAAATTGAAAAGAACTGAAGATGACAAGATGGGATTGGAGTTGCATGTTGCCGATGTCATCGCCGATCACAAGACCAAGATGGATGCAATGCACTTGAAACTTAGAAAGATTAGAAAATATGTCATTCATACTGAGGCTTGGTATCATTATGCCATTGGATCAATTGGTACCTTAGTAGCGGTTATGATTGCATTTGTTGTTGCACCTAAATTTTTTACATAGTTTCGGTGTATGTTTTAATTAGATGCTCTAGAGACCTATATGTTGTTCAATAATGACAACTATGTATGAACTGTACGTATTTATTTTGGTCATTATTGTACTTTGGCTTTAATGTGATGATGGATTTCTAATAATTTGGTCACTTCTGTATTCATGATATGTTGTAATGCTTTTTAATACACTTTATTATATAACACACGCGGATGAACCGGCAATGGATGTACGGTGACTGACGCACCTCCGAGTATATTAAGGGCCTGCATAATTTTCTCGAAGCGGCTGAGGCAAACAAGCAGAATGATTTTATGCCTTGTCCATGTACTGTCTGTGAGAATACGAAGTCTTTCTCCAACTCTAAAACCCTTCACTTCCACCTGCTTCAGAAGGGTTTTATGTCACACTATAATGTTTGGACCAAGCACGGAGAAAGAGGGGTTATGATGGAAGACAACAAAGAAGAAGAGGATGACAACAACTACCCTCCCCATGAATATGGTGATGCTGCAATGGGGGAAGCTGAAGATCAAGAGGAACCATACGATGTGCCTGATGATGATCTTCGCCGGGTCATTGTTGATGCATAGAGAGAATGCAAAAGTGAAAGGGAGAAGTTGAAGTTCGATCTCATGTTAGAGGATCACAAAAAAGGGTTGTACCCAAATTGCGAAGATGACAACAAAAAGCTCGGTACCACACTGGAATTGCTGCAATGGAAGGCGGACAATGGTTTATTTGACAAGGGATTTAGTTCTCTACTGAAAATAATGAAGAAGAAGCTTCCAAAGGATAACGAATTGCCCGACAGTACGTATGCAGCAAAGAAGGTTCTATGCCCTCTAGGATTGGAGGTGCAGAAGATACATGCATGCCCTAATGACTGCATCCTCTACTACGGTGAGTACGAGGAGCGGAACACTTGCCCGGTATGTGGTGCATTGCGGTATAAGATCAGAAGAGATGACCCTGGTGATGTCGAGGGCCAGCGCACCGAGAAGAGGGTTCCTACCAAGGTGATGTGGTATGCTCCCATAATACCACGGTTGAAATGTCTGTTCAGAAACAAAAAGCATGCTGAGTTGATGCAATGGCACAAAAAAGACCTTAAGAAAGACGGGAAGTTGAGAGCACCCGCTAACGGGTCACAGTGGAGAAAGAACGAGAGAAAGTGGAGCGACTTTACAGGTGACCCGAGGAACGTATGGTTTGGTTTAAGTGTAGACAGCGTTAATCCTTTTGGGGAGCAGATCAGCCAGCATAGCACATGGCCTGTGACTCTATGTATGTATAACCTTCCTCCTTGGTTGTGCATGAAGCGGAAGTTCATTATGATGCCAGTGCTCATCCAAGGCCCTAAGCAACCCGGAAATGACATTGATGTGTATCTAAGGCCATTAGTTGATGAACTTTTACAGCTATGGAATGGAATAGGTGTACGTGTGTGGGATGAGAACGAACAGGAGAATTTTGACCTACATGCGTTGCTGTTTGCAACCATCAACGATTGGCCTGCTCTCAGTAACCTTTCAGGACAGACAAACAAGGGATACCACGCATGCACACACTGTTTAGATGACACTGACAACATATATTTGGACAAATGCAGGAAGAATGTGTACCTGGGGCATCGTCGATTTCTTCCGACCAACCATCAATGTCGAAAGAAAGGAAAGCATTTCAAAGGTGAGGCAGATCACCGGAGGAAGCCCGCCCTCCATGCTGGTGATCACATACTCACATACTTGATATGGTCAATGATTTACAAGTAATATTTGGAAAGGGTCCTGGCGGACTATCTGTTCCAAATGACGCTGACAAATGCACACCCATGTGGAACAAGAAATCTATATTTTGGGACCTACCCTATTGGAAAGACCTAGAGGCCCGCTCTACAATCGACGTGATGCACGTGACGAAGAACCTTTGCGTGAACCTGCTAGGCTTCTTGAGAGTGTATGGGAAGACAAAAGATACACCGGAGGCACGGGAGGAACATCAACGTGTGCATGAAAAAGATGGCATGCATCCAAAGCAGTATGAAGGTCCTGCCAGCTATGCTCTTACCAAAGAAGAGAAGGAAATCTTCTTTGAATGCCTACTCAATATGAAGGTCCCGTCTGGTTTCTCGTCGAATATAAAGAGAATAATAAATATGGCAGAGAAAAAGTTCCAGAACCTAAAGTCTCATGACTGCCACGTGATTATAACGCAAGTGCTGCCGGTTTCATTAAGGGGGCTTCTATCGGAAAACGTTCGATTAGCCATTGTGAAGCTATGTTCATTCCTCAATGCAATCTCTCTGAAGGTGCTCGATCCAGAAATCCTGCCAAGGTTAAGAAGTGATTTGGTGCAATGTCTTGTTAGTTTCGAGCTGGTGTTCCCACCGTCCTTCTTCAATACCATGCACGTCCTAGTTCATCTAGTCGACGAGATTGCCGTTCCGGGCCCTGTATTTCTACACAATATGTTCCCCTTTGAGAGGTTCATGGGAGTCTTAAAGAAATATGTTTGTAACCGCGCTAGGCCAGAAGCAAGCATCTCCATGGGCCATCAAACAGAGGATGTCATTGGGTTTTGTGTTGACTTCATTCATGACCTTAAGAAGATTGGTCTCTCTCAATCGCGGTATGAGGGGAGACTAACCGGAAAAGACACACTAGGAGCGCACTCAATAATATGTAGGGACGGGCATTCTTGGTCTCAAGCACACTACACAGTTCTACAGAATTCGATGAACACAAGAATATTCTACGCTCCAAACACCCGGAGCAGTGTGACGACTGGATTACATATGAATACATCAGTACTTTCGACAGTCGGTTGCAAACATGTCTCATGGGTGACAACACTATTTCTGCTGAGTTGTACTCGTTGGCCAGGGGTGTTGGAAATATGCCCTAGAGGCAATAATAAATTAGTTATTATCATATTTCCTTGTTCATGATAATCGTTTATTATCCATGCTATAATTGTATTGATCGGAGACTTAAATGCATGTGTGGATACATAGACAAAACCATGTCCCTAGTATGCCTCTAATGGACTAGCTCGTTGATCAAAGGATGGTTACGGTTTCCTAGCCATGGACATGAGATGTCATTTGATAACGGGATCACATCATTAGGAGAATGATGTGATGGATAAGACCCAAACTACAAACATAGCATATGATCGTGTCAGTTTATTGCTACTGTTTTCTGCATGTCAAGTATATGTTCCTATGACCATGAGATCATGCAACTCACGGATATCGGAGGAGTGCCTTGTGTGTATCAAACGTCGCAACGTAACTGGGTGACTATAAAGGTGCTCTACAGGTATCTCCGATGGTGTTTGTTGAGTTGGCATGGATCGAGACTGGGATTTGTTACTCCGTGTAACGGAGAGGTATCTCGGGGCCCACTCGGTAATGCAACATCACAATAAGCCTTGCAAGCAATGTGACTAATTGTTAGTTGCGGGATCTTGTATTACGGAACGAGTAAAGAGACTTGCCGGTAACGAGGTTGAACTAGGTATGGAGATACCGACGATCGAATCTCGGGCAAGTAACATACCGAAGAACAAAGGGAACGATATACGGGATTAACTGAATCCTTGAGATAGAGGTTCGACCGATAAAGATCTTCGTAGAATATGTAGGAACCAATGTGGACGTCCAGGTCCCGCCATTGGTTATTGACCGTAGAGGTGTCTCGGTCATGTCTACATAGTTCTCGAACCCGCAGGGTCTGCACACTTAAGGTTCGGTGACGTTTCGGTAGTGTAGAGTTATGTATGGTGGTGACCGAAGGTTGTTCGGAGTCCCGGATGAGATCCCGGACGTCACGAGGAGCTCCGGAATGGTCCAGAGGTAAAGATTCATATATAGTAAGTCCCAGTTTGGTTTCCGGAAAAGTTTCGGGCTCATCGGTAGTGTACCGGGAGTGCCGGTAGTGTACCGGAGGACCTCCGGAAGGGGTATTTCGACCCCAAGAGGTCCATGGGCTGTGGGAGAATAATAACCAGCCCTTAGTGGGCTGGTAAAACAGCCACAAAGGCCCATGGCGCAGGAGAGAAAGTCCTAAAGCAAAAAGTGGAAAATCAGCCAATAGGAGGCAATCCTACTCCAACTAGGATTGGAGGTGAAGTAGGATTGCTCCCACCTCCTATTTCGGCCGACCCAAAGGCCTTGGCTGCCTCTCCTCTCCTCTCCTCCTATATATACTAGTGGATTGGGTGGTTTTTGGACAGAATTTCCGGCCACGTGCTACCCGTTTCACCGGTGCACAGTTTCTCCTCTAGATCGGTTTTCCGCAGCGCTTAGGCGAAGCCCTGCCGGAATCACTCCACCACCATCACCGGAGCGCCGTCACGCTGCCGGTGAACTCTCTCTCCTCTCCACCTCCTCTTGCTGGATCAAGACGGTGGAGATCGTCATCAAGCTGCACGTGTGCTGAACGCGGAGGTGCCGTCCGTTCGGCGCTAGATCGGAAGGACCGTGATCGAGATCGCGAGACGGTTCGTGATGAGATCGCAGAACGGATCATGATGAGTTCGCAGGATAGATCGTGATCAAGATCGTGAGACGGATCGTGATGAGATCGCGGGACGGATCGTGATGAGTTCACGGGACGTATCGTGATTGGATCGCGGGACGGATCGTGATGAGATCGCGGGACGCTCGGCGATTTAGATCGCGAAGATGTTCGACTACACCAACCGCGTTTCTTAACGCTTCCCGCTTAGCGATCTACAAGGGTACGTAGATCCACTCTCCCTCTCGTAGATGCTCATCACCATGGATAGGTTTGCGTGTGCGTAGGAAATTTTTTGTTTCCCATGCGACGTTCCCCAACAGTGGCATCATGAGCTAGGTTGATGGTTCGATGAGATCTCAAGTAGAACACAAAAGGTTTGTGGGCGTTGATGCTTAGATTGCTTCCTCCCTTGGTCGTATTTTGGTTCAGCGGGATTGTGAGATGAAGCGGCCCGGACCAACATTACTCGTACGCTTACGAGAGACCGGTTCCCTCGACGCAACTTGTTGCCTAGATGGCTTGCGGGTGACAGTTTCTCTCACTTTAGTTGGATCGGATTCGACAAAGGCGGTCCTTGAGAAGATGGAAAATCAAACTAGTGTATCACCGTTGTGGTTTATGCGTAGGTGAGAATCGTTCTTGCTACATACCCATAGCAGCCACGTAAAATATGCAACAACAATTAGAGGACGTCTAACTTGTTTTTTGCAGGGTATGTTGTGATGTGATATGGCCACTTACATGATGAGATATATGTGATGTATGAGATGATCATGTGATGTATAGATTATCACGACTTGCATGTCGATGAGTACGGCAACCGGCAGGAGCCATAGGGTTGTCTTTAATTATTGTATGACCTGCGTGTCAATCATTAAGCGCTATGTAATGCTTTACTTTATCGCTACGGTAGCAATAGTAGTAGAAGCATGCAGGGCGTGACAACCCCAATGGCAACACATTGATGGAGATCAAGATGATGGAGATCATGGTGTTGTGCCGGTGACGATGGAGATCATGCCGGTGTTTCGAAGATGGAGATCTTAAACACAAGTTCATGGCCATATCATGTCACTTATGAATTGCATGAGATGTTAATCCTTTTATGCACCTTGTTTTTCTTAGTACGGCGGTAGCATTATAAGGTGATCCCTCACTTGAATTTCAAGATGAACTGTGTTCTCCCCGAGTGTGCACCGTTGCGAAAGTTCGTCGTGTTGAGACACCACGTGATGAACGGGTGTGATAGACTCTACGTTCACATACAACGGGTGCAAGCCAGATTTGCACGCGCAAAACACTCGGGTTAAACTTGACGAGCCTAGCATGTACATACATGGCCTCGGAACACGAGAGACCGAAAGGTCGAACATGAGTCATATAGTAGATATGATCAACATAATGATGTTCACCATTGCAGCCACCTCAACTCACGTGATGATCGGACTTGAGTTGGTGAATTTGGATCATGTATCACTCGAATGATCGGAGGGATGTCAATTTGAGTGGGAGTTCTTAAGTAATGTGATTAATTGAACTCATTATCATGAACATAGTCAAAGTGTCTTTGCAAATTATGTTGTAGATTACTAGCTCGCGCTGTAGCTCCCTTGTATTTTTATATGTTCCTAGAGAAATAGAATTGAAAGATGTTGGTAGCAAAATTGCGGACTGGGTCCGTGATCTGAGGATTGTCCTCATTGCTGCACAGAAGGCTTATGTCCTTAATGCACCGCTCGGTGCGCCACCCCCTCTAGCGTCGTCTATAGATGTTGTGAACATCTAACAGGCACGTTTCGATGACTACTTGATAGTTTAGTGCGTCATGCATTATGGCTTAGAATTGAGGCTCCAAAACGTTTTGAACATCACGGAACATATGAGATGTTCTAGGAGCAGAGATTGTGATCTCAGGCTCGTGCCTTTGTTGCAAGATATGAGATCTCCAACAAGATTCTTTGCTTGTAAGATGAAGGAGAATAGCTGAGCATGTACTCAGATTGTCTGGGTACTACAATCGCTTGAATCAAGTGGGAGTTGATCTTCCAAATAAGATAGTGATTGATATAGTTCTCCAAGTCACTGTCACTAAAGCTACTAGAACTTAGTGATGAACTATAATACACCAGGGATAGAAGTATTGATCCCTGAGCTGTTCGCGATGTTTGACACCGCGAAGGTAGAAATCAAGAAGGAGCGTCAAGTGTTGATGGTTAATCAAACCACTAGTTTCGAAAAGGGCAAAAGCAAGGAGGGAAACTTCATGGATAGCAAGTCAGTTGCTGCTCCAGTGAAGCAACCCAAAGTTGAACTCAAACCCGAGACTAAGTGCTTCTATTATGAGGTGAGAGGTCGCTGAAGCGGAACAACCCTAGATACTTGGTAGATAAGAAGGCTGGCAACATCGACAGAAGTATATTTGATATACGAGTTATTGATGTGTACCTTGCTAGTACTCCTAGTAGCACCTGGGTATTGGATACCGGTTCGGTTGCTAAATGTTAGTAACTCGAAATAAAAGCTACGGAATAAACGGAGAACTAGCTAAGGGTGAGGTGACGATGTGTGTTGGAAATGTTTCCAAGGTTGATGTGATCAACATCGCATGCTCTCTCTACCTTCAGGATTAGTGACGAACCTAAATAAATGTTATTTGGTGTTTTGCGTTGAGCATGAACATGATTAGATCATGTTTGTTGCAATACGGTTATTCATTTAAGTCAGAGAATAATAGTTATTCTGGTTACATGAATAATACCTTCAATGGTCATGCACCCAGTGAGAATGGTTTGTTGAAATCTTGATCGTAGTAGTACACATGTTCATAACATTGATGTCAAAAGATACAAAGTTAATAATGATAGTACCACATACTTGTGGCACTGCCGCTAAATGTCATATTGGTATAAAGCGCATGTAGAAACTCCATGCTGATGGATATTTGGACTCATCGATTTCGAATCGGTTGAGACATGCGAACCATGCCTCTTGGGCAAGATGACTAAAGGACCCCGTTGGATGGAGTGGGCAAGTGATTCATTGGAAATGATACATGTTGATGTATGCAATCTAGTGAGTCTTGTAGCGTGCAGTGGATATCGTTATTTTCTTACCTTCACTGATGATTTGAGTAGATATAGTGTATATTTACTTAATGAAACACAAGTCTGAATCGTTTGAAAGGTTCAAGAAAATTCAGAGTGAAGTTTAAAGATCATCGTGACAAGAAGATAAAAATGACCGCGATATTATCGTGGAGGTGAATATCTGAGTTACGAGTTTGGCATACAACTTAAGACAACGTGAAATTTGTTTCACAACTAACGCCACCTGGAACACCATGGTGTGATGGTGTGTCCGAACATCATAGTCATGCTCTATTGATATAGTGCATACTGTGATGTCTCTTATCGTTTTACTATTATAATTTTTGGGGTTATGCATTAGAGACAACTACATTCACTTTAAATAGGGCATCATCTAAATCCGTTGAGATGACACCGTGTGAATTATGGTTTGATAGAAACCTAAGCTGTCATTTCTTAATGTTTGGGGCTGCGATGCTTGTGTGGAAAATGTTTTCACATAATATGCTAGAACCCAAAGCGGACAAATGTATCTTCATAGAATACCCTAAGAACAGATGGGTATGCCTTCTATCTCAGATCCGAGTGCAAAGTGTTTGTTGCTAGAACTGGGTCCTTTCTCGAGAAAAAGTTTCTCTCGAAAGAATTGAGTGGGAGGAAGATAGAACTTGATGAGGTTGTTAAACCTTTGTTCAACCAGAGAGTAGCGCAGCGCAGAAAGATGTTTCTGTGAAGCCTACGTTAGTTGAAGAGGAAGTTAATGATGATGATCATGAAGCTTCAGGATCAAGTTACTATCGAACTTCGTAGGTCGACAAGGATGTGTACTGCTCCTGAGCGGTACGACAACTCTGTCTTGGAGGTCATGTTGTTGGACAACGATGAACCTACGAGCTATGGAGAAGCGATGATGGGCCCGGATTCCGACAAATGGTTGGAGGCCATGAAATCCGAGATAGGATCCATGTATTAAAACCAAGTGTAGACTTTGGTAGACTTGCTCGTTGGACGTCAGGTCGTTGAGTACAAATGGATCTTTAAAATGAAGACAGACACTGATGGTGAATGTCACTATTTGTAAAGCTCGACTTGTTGCAAAGATGTTTGTGACAAGTTCAAGGAGTTGACTACGATGAGACTTTCTCACTCGTAGCGATGCTAAAAGTCTGTTGGAATTATGTTAGCAGTTGCTGTGTTTTCCATTATGAAATCTGGCAGATGGATGTCAAAACATCGTTTCCTTAATGGTTTACTTGAGGAAAGGTTGTATGTGATACAACCAGAAGGTTTTGTCAGGCCTAAGGATGCTAAAAGGTGTGCAAGCTTCGGTGATCCTTCCATGGACTGAAGCAAGCATCTCGGAGTTGGAATATATGCTTTGATGAGGTGATCAAAGTTTTGATGTTTATACAAAGTTTATGAGAAACTTGTATTTGCAATAAAGTGAGTGGGAGCACTATAGAATTTCTGATAAGTATATGTGGATGACATATTGTTGTTTAGAAATAATGTAGAGTTTCTGGAAAGCATAAAATGGTTATTTGGAAAGTGATTTTCAAAGGAAGACCTGGATAAAGCTACCTAATTGTTGAGCATCAAAATCTATAGAGATAGATCAAGATGCCTGATGAGACTTTCAATGAGTGCATACCTTCACAAGATTTTGAAAGAGTTCAAAATGGATCAGCCAGAGAAAGAGTTCTCGTCTGATTTGTAAGGTGTGAAGTTGAGTGAGACTCAAAGCTCGACAACGGCAGAAGAAAGAGAAAGGACGAATGTCGTCCCCTATGCCTTAGCCATAGGCTCTATATTATGCCATGCTGTGTACCGCACCTATGTGTGCCTTGCCATGAGTCTGTCAAGGGGTACAAGAGTGGTCCAGGAGTGGATCACTGGACAACGGTCGGAATTATCCTTAGTAACCAGAGGACTAAGGAAATGTTTCTTGATGATGGAGGTGATAAAGAGTTCGTCGTAAAGAGTTACGTCGATGCAAGCTTTAACACCTATCCGGATGACTAGTAGTAGCAATCTGGATACGTATAGTGGAGCAGCCATTTGGAAATAGTACCAAGTGGAGTGTGGTAGCAGTGTTTACGGTTTGACATAGAGATATGCAAAGTACACACGGATCTGAATATCGCAGACCTGTTGACTATAAGACCTCTCTCACATGCAAAGCATGATCGAGCCCCAGAACTCATTGGGTGTTAGATTCATAACAATGCGAATCACATGGTGATGTGAACTAGATTATTGACTCTAGTGCAAGTGGGAGACTGTTGGAAATATGCCCTAGAGGCAATAATAAATTAGTTATTATCATATTTCCTTGTTCATGATAATCGTTTATTATCCATGCTATAATTGTATTGATCGGAGACTTAAATGCATGTGTGGATACATAGACAAAACCATGTCCCTAGTATGCCTCTAATGGACTAGCTCGTTGATCAAAGGATGGTTACGGTTTCCTAGCCATGGACATGAGATGTCATTTGATAACGGGATCACATCATTAGGAGAATGATGTGATGGATAAGACCCAAACTACAAACATAGCATATGATCGTGTCAGTTTATTGCTACTGTTTTCTGCATGTCAAGTATATGTTCCTATGACCATGAGATCATGCAACTCACGGATATCGGAGGAGTGCCTTGTGTGTATCAAACGTCGCAACGTAACTGGGTGACTATAAAGGTGCTCTACAGGTATCTCCGATGGTGTTTGTTGAGTTGGCATGGATCGAGACTGGGATTTGTTACTCCGTGTAACGGAGAGGTATCTCGGGGCCCACTCGGTAATGCAACATCACAATAAGCCTTGCAAGCAATGTGACTAATTGTTAGTTGCGGGATCTTGTATTACGGAACGAGTAAAGAGACTTGCCGGTAACGAGGTTGAACTAGGTATGGAGATACCGACGATCGAATCTCGGGCAAGTAACATACCGAAGAACAAAGGGAACAATATACGGGATTAACTGAATCCTTGACATAGAGGTTCGACCGATAAAGATCTTCGTAGAATATGTAGGAACCAATGTGGACGTCCAGGTCCCGCCATTGGTTATTGACCGTAGAGGTGTCTCGGTCATGTCTACATAGTTCTCGAACCCGCAGGGTCTGCACACTTAAGGTTCGGTGACGTTTCGGTAGTGTAGAGTTATGTATGGTGGTGACCGAAGGTTGTTCGGAGTCCCGGATGAGATCCCGGACGTCACGAGGAGCTCCGGAATGGTCCAGAGGTAAAGATTCATATATAGTAAGTCCCAGTTTGGTTTCCGGAAAAGTTTCGGGCTCATCGGTAGTGTACCGGGAGTGCCGGTAGTGTACCGGAGGACCTCCGGAAGGGGTATTTCGACCCCAAGAGGTCCATGGGCTGTGGGAGAATAATAACCAGCCCTTAGTGGGCTGGTAAAACAGCCACAAAGGCCCATGGCGCAGGAGAGAAAGTCCTAAAGCAAAAAGTGGAAAATCAGCCAATAGGAGGCAATCCTACTCCAACTAGGATTGGAGGTGAAGTAGGATTGCTCCCACCTCCTATTTCGGCCGACCCAAAGGCCTTGGCTGCCTCTCCTCTCCTCTCCTCCTATATATACTAGTGGATTGGGTGGTTTTTGGACAGAATTTCCGGCCACGTGCTACCCATTTCACCGGTGCACAGTTTCTCCTCTAGATCGGTTTTCCGCAGCGCTTAGGCGAAGCCCTGCCGGAATCACTCCACCACCATCACCGGAGCGCCGTCACGCTGCCGGTGAACTCTCTCTACTCTCCACCTCCTCTTGCTGGATCAATACGGTGGAGATCGTCATCAAGCTGCACGTGTGCTGAACGCGGAGGTGCCGTCCGTTCGGCGCTAGATCGGAAGGACCGTGATCGAGATCGCGAGACGGTTCGTGATGAGATCGCGGAACGGATTGTGATGAGTTCGCGGGACAGATCGTGATCAAGATCGTGAGACGGATTGTGATGAGATCGCGGGACGGATCGTGATGAGTTCACGGGACGTATTGTGATTGGATCGCGGGACGGATCGTGATGAGATCGCGGGACGCTCGGCGATTTGGATCGCGAAGATGTTCGACTACACCAACCGCGTTTCTTAACGCTTCCCGCTTAGCGATCTACAAGGGTACGTAGATCCACTCTCCCTCTCGTAGATGCTCATCACCATGGATAGGTTTGCGTGTGCGTAGGAAATTTTTTGTTTCCCATGCGACGTTCCCCAACAAGGGGACCATCTTCGACTGTATTGACTTACAACGGGTACGACATAAATGGGAATACATTTTACACGATCGCCCAAGATGAAAAGAGCACCAACCAAAATAGCGGTGTCCGCTTTGATGCAGCAACCAAGAGGGGAAAGGACACATATTATGGTTATAAAGTGGACATATGGGAACTTGACTATGGACATGATTTCAAGGTCCCTTTGTTCAGTGCAAATGGGTCAATCTGTCAAGAGGCGGGGTATAGGAAGACCCACAGTACGGAATTACAATAGTGGATCCAAACAATCTTGGGTACACAGACGAACCATTCGTCCTAGCCAATGATGTGGCACAGGTTTTCTATGTGAAGGACATGTCTACCATGCCGAGAAAAAGAAAAGATAAGGAAGCGAATACATCATACGATGAGCCAAAACGCCACATAGTTCTTTCAGGAAAAAGAGACATCGTGGGATTGGAGGGCAAGACAGACATGTCTGAAGATTATGAAAAGTTCCATGAAATTCCTCCCTTCAAAGTCAAGGCTGACCCAAGCACCCTGTTAAACGATGAAAATTGTCCATGGTTACGGCGCAATAAGCAAATGACACGCGCGAAGAAGAAGTGAAGACTTTCGCTCCATAACTATATCATTGCAGTGACATGTGAAGAAATGAAATGTCTTTTGTAACACATGAGTTTTCGTCCAAAGCCCTAATACTTCGAAAGAGATTCTCCGTTTTGTACACGAAGTGCATCCAGTTTTTGCCGTAACCCTCTCAACTTTTTATGACATGTTATGTGGTGAAATGATGATACCATGCCAACTTTCAACCTTTTCAGATTTCATTTGAAGTGCTTTTCAATTCCAGGGTCATTTAGCTCAAAAAAAAATCAATAAGTGCATGAAAAATACCAAATGAAGTTAGAAAGGGTTAAAAATTGATGATGTGGCTTTGAATGGTGCATTTTGAACACACAAAAATTCTAGAGTTCAAATGAGTTCAAAAAAATGAAATCCCTTCGTAACAGATGAGTTTTCGTTCGAAACCTGATACTTCGAAATAGATTGTCCATTTTGTACACGAAGTGCATCCAGTTTTTGTCATACCCCACTCAACTTTTTAGCACATGCTATGTGGGTGAAATGATGATACCATGCCAACTTTCAACCTTTTTAGAGTTTGTTTGAAGTGCTTTTTAATTTCTTTCAAAACATCGTAGGAGTGGAGTTCAAAAAAGAATCAGCTAAAAAGCTTTTATAAACCTCTAGTATTTTTGAAACAATAATTATATAAAAATTATGCAACTAAAATTATCAAAGTATTTTTTGTTCAAAACATTAATAGCAAAAAGAATTTAATGATAAAACACACTGGAAATAAATAAAGCAAAAAATAAATAAAGCAAGAAACAAAACAAAATAAAGGAAATTATGCAACTAAAATTATCAAAGTATTTATTTGTTAAAAAGAATGAACTAAAATAATAGAACAAAAATACTGAATTTTTTTAAAACAATAAATAAAGCAAAAAACAAAACAAAAAACAGTTTTTTAAAAAAAAAATGCCGCCTACTGGGCCACCACGGCCTGAATACGACTAGAAACCCAACAGCTAGTTAGGCCAGGATTCAGGCCCGCAGAAGGACCAGTAGGCCCACAGCCAGAGGAGAGTGCAATTAGGCCCGTAAGCCTGCAGTTGAGAGGAGCTCGAGAGGGTTGGCGCAGCAGCGCTTATAAACCACTCTCGAGCCCTTTCGGCTAGCGAGGTGGGACTAAACATTTGTCCCCAGGAAGCACCACCTTTTGGTCCTGGTTGGTGGCACCAACCGGGACCAATGCCCCCCTTTAGTCCTGGTTGTTGCCACCAACCAGGACCAATGCATTACTTTTAGTCCTGGTTGGTGGCACCAACCGGGACCAATGGTCTCTGCTCTGCCGAAAAGAGACCTTTGGTCCCGGTTGGTGCCACCAACCGGGACCAATGCTCTATGTATATAAGCGACAATTTCAATTTTTTCAGATTTCATCTAGCACTTGCCTCCGACGACGCCGAGCACATTGACGCCGCCAGGCTGCCCGAGCTCGCCGTCGACGCCCCCTGCCCCGATGCGCCGCCCTGCCCCGATGCGCCGCCCTGCCCCGACGCGCTGCCCCGTGCCCCGACGCGCCACCCTGCCCCGACGCGCCACCCTGCCCCGACGCGCCGCCCCTGCCCTGACGCCGCCCCACGCCACAGCCCTGCCCCGACCCCGTCGCCCCTCCTCCCCGTTCGGTCCGGCCGGACCCCTTTCCTCCCCTATTCGAGTTTGCTGATTTAATTTGATGATATATAGATGATAGATGATATATGATAGTTAGATGATGATGTTGATGATAGCTGATGATGTTGATGATAGATGATGTATGCTTTTTTTGTTCATATCATTTTTATAGCATTTTTGGTCCATGTATATATGTGTGTGTATATGGATGGATGGATATATATATATATATATATATATAGAGAGAGAGAAAATTATCATATGATATAAAAAAATATCGTACCTTCCTGTTTTTTCCATGGATGTATGCTAAAGAAAATTATGAAAGAGTTTATGGGAGGTTTCTGTCAAAAGGTTCAATGATTTGTCAAGGCAAAAAATTGAACTAATTAAGGTATCCCATGTTTTTGTATATATGATATATGTATTTTATTGGCACCTAGAAGTGTTGTTGAGGCCACCCCAAACCCTAGAAGTGTTGTCGAGGCCACCCCAATCCCTAGAAGCGTTGTCGAGGCCACCCCAAACCCTAGAAGTGTTGTCAAGGCCACCCAAATTTACCAAGTTAAATGAAGAAAACTCTGGTAACATAGATTTATCAAGTGTATTGTCATGTTGTAATATTTGCAGAAACTATGGATCCAAGAGACAAAGAACAAGAACAGTTGTTGGGGGACATAATCCACGACGAACGTGATGTCTTGTCGTATCTCAACGACATCGATGGTCTGGAAGGACATGATCATGATGGCTCCGGTGACCGAATGCGGGAGGAAGAAGGAGACCATGATGACGGCTCCGGTGGCCGATCGAAGGAGGGAGCTGTTGCAAAGTCCAGCGAGGTATATATATTAATTAAGCCCGTGCTGACTCTAGCTAATTGATGCATCAATTGTTTTGGTATGTACATATATTAATTAACTCTTCTTTCTTCTATTATAGCCCTCCGGATCGAGCCAAACTTCGGTAACGAGACGAGGCCCGAAGAAGAGGTTGCGCAAGGATGAAAAGTTCACGATCACAGCACTCGCGGATGTTGGCCATCCGATTGAACCCAAGCGGACCAAGAACGCATTTTCTGCTCAGTGGGAAGCTATTTTTAGGGACAACATCCCGATCAGCATCAAGCAATGGAATAAGCCTAAGGACGGCGCCCCTGATGGTGATTATGTCACCGATAGACAGAAAGAAGATCTTTGGACCGCGCTGATGGCAAATTTCACCCTACCGCCAGAGGAGGATCCGAATAAGCCAGTTATAGAGCCACTGGTCAAGGCGTGTGCTCTTAAGAAGATGGCAGATCTATTCAGAAGGTGGAAGAACGAGTTGAAATCAAAGTTTGCCGACAAAGGGAAGACTCCAGCATTCATCGGCCGATATGAGAAGATAGGAGATTACTGGCCCGCATTTGTGGCCTACAAGACATCGGAGAAGAGTAAGAAGATGTGAGAGACAAACAAGAACAATGCTGCAAAGAAGCAGTTTCACCATCACACGGGGTCAGGTGGCTACCTTAAAGCCTGGCCGTTGTGGGACAAAGTTGAGAATGACCTGATTGCTAAAGGGGTCGTACCACAGACATCAAACTGGCCAGACCATTCAAGGACTTGGTTCTTCAGGGTTGAGGGAACTTTGGACCCTGAAACAGGGAAGTGCCGTTGGACGGACGAGCAACTTGCAATACCCGTGAACAAGCTTCAAAACTATATCACCGCAGCGCAGGAAGGGACGTTCATTCTCGATAGAGAGAAGGACGAGCTGACTGAGGCCCTAGAGAATGCTGAGCACCCTGGACGAACACGAGGCACAGCAGGCTCCATTCTATGGAAGGTTGGGTTTCCCGAAGCAGGCGGTTACAAAAGCCGGGAGAGAAAGAGGAAAGCGGAGCTGAGCGATATTCAGAAGCTCAATGCAAGACTACAAAAGCTAGAGGAAGCTGAGAGCCAGTGAGCTACCGGCCAACCATCTCAATGGCACGAAGCCACCCCAGAAGCTACTACCCCGCCATCTCAGCGGAGAAGCAGCGTCGCTTCCACGGAGCCCATTCAGCCCGACTTCACGTCTCCTAGCTACCCCGTGGATACTATCACGGAGGCTCAACATTGCGAGCTTATGATGAAATATCGGAACCTCACTTTCAAGGCGTCTGTTAGCTCTGTTGCAACTCCTCAACCCAACGGAACTTTTCATTGCCGTCCGATTCCACATGGCTATGTTGTTGTGATGTTGGATGAAGTAATGTCGGAATTTGAGGAGCTTGAGCTTGAGCACTGTACAGGTGGAGGAGAGAATAAGCTGGTTCGTGCCCTGAGGAGTACATATCTATGGAAGAAGGAGTACATCAAGCTTCCAAAGTGGACGCCTCTGCCTCGTCCTTCTCCTCAGGTGAATTAGGGCACACCACCTCCTTCTCCGGCTCCTCAGGCGAATCAGGGCACACCGCCTCCTTCTCCGGCTCCTCCGGCGCGTGGGGGCACTCCGTCTCCTCCTTTGCCTACTCCGGCACGTCGGAGCAGTACGCCTCCTCCTCAGCCTCGTCGGCAATGGCAGAAGACAAACGGCGCCGTTGTGGCTCCTCTGGCACCTAGTAAGCAACGACGGAAGGGAGCCGCCGTCGCTCCGGCGGCTAGCAGTACAAGCATAGGCAGCAGGGGATACACATATGGTCCATCTCTCAAGCCTGTGGAAAAGTTACCATATGAGAGGGCCGAGTCTGAAAACAAGGAGATAAGTCAGGCCGAAGTGAGGGACCATTTTGCAAACAAAACTCTAGCTCCGAAGGAGAAGATAGATCCGGTGAAAGCGATGCGCACTATCGATGCCCTAAAGCGACCACCACCGCCTCCGCCGGATTCCAACTATGAACGCTGTATTAAAAAGGCATATCAAGATGCGCGGCGGTCGGGAAGTACTTCCAGTGATGCAAAGTTAGCAAAACGAAGAAGTGAGAAAAAAATTCCACAGCTCGGCGAACAGGCTAACCAATCATGCCCCCGCTCAAGGTTTCTAGCGATATCGTCGCTAATCATCCAGGGATGGTCCCTGGTACCAAACGTGGTGATTACCTGAACGATGATGTACTGTTTGAGAAGTTGGAGGTGGACAAATTCAAATACCGATACAGGCGTCCTCTCATCAAACCCGATCCTCCTCCTCTAACAACGATGATGCGAAGATTCCATGAATGGTACATGCAAAGCTGCTGCGAGTCTGGGATGGATTCTTTGGTACTGTCAGTTAAAGAGGAGCACGACCTCATTGGAATTGATATGTTGAATATTGAATATGAGGAGATATGGCAGTTATACAATCAGAAGGCCATCGACAAAACAATCATGACTTGCTACTGTCTGTAAGTACTACTTCTGTAATTAAGTCTCTCTATGTATATAGCTCAGCTCTTTCATTGCATGTATATATAATTATCCTCACTACTATATTATGCAGATTGAAGATCGTCGAATGCAGAAAAGCACAAATCTATGACATTGGGTTCATTAACCCAAATGTCATATATGAGCATAATATAAAACATTGGCCCACAGAAACCGAGGAGAACTTGCTACAATCGTTGCTTAAAAATCAAAACAAAGGGACAATACTTTTTCCTTACAACTTCAAGTGAGTGTTACTGTCTTGTGCATATTCGGTCTCCCTTATTACTCGAGGTTTATAGTAATGTAATTGATGAGTTATGCATGCATGCGCAGTTTCCACTTTATTCTGCTAGAGATTCATCTTGAGCGGGGAGTAGTAATCGTCTTAGACTCGAAACGAAAAGATCCCCAGAATTATGCGGACATGACTAAAATTCTCCAGAAGTATGTTCAATCGATCATTATCGCATCATATCGGCAACTTTAATTTGTTCATTTCCTGATATCAAGTAATATTTTTTGTCTGGCAGAGTTTGAAAAGATTTCACAATAACTGTTCCGGCACTGCCGAAGGAGCTGCGATTTACACACCCGAAAGTAAGTACTACTAGCTAGTTCCGCGCATCTCCCATTGATTCTAGTTTCATCAATACCATTTATCATGCTTGATTATCGGTTTGATTGAACTCTATTTCTCGTAAAGTGCTTATGGCAGGAAGACGGGACTGATTTATGTGGATACTACATTTGCGACTTCATCTACAACGCGACGACCCCTAAGCGGGGCTACTCTACAAAACAATTTGAAGCGCGTAAGCAATAATATTCACAATTTTATTTTATTACCATATATATGTACTGACCCCCTTCTTCAAATTAGATGTGGCAGATGCGGAATGAACTCCTACCACATGATCGTGCATACGAACAATTCAAGAAGAATTGGCGGGATTCTTTCTTGACCACGTCATAAATAAAACCAAATAATACCATCTAGAAGTGGACATTAGATGTTAGGGATTGTACGAGATCTTATATTGTATATATGTAGCTAGTAGCGTCGGATATATATACGAAAACTTGTTATACAACCAATCTCTCGGAGAAAGAGAGGTCGATCACTTCTATCTCTATATGTTCATGACGATCTTCTGTACTTAATGGTTCCTTCATTTGCTTACTAGCTAGCGTGTCGAGTTCTCTCTATAGTAGCTAACGTCGACCAAGCACGAAGAAAGAGAGGACACTTCTCTCTATCAATTAGCTAGCTATAACAATATAAAACCCCTAAATTAACTCTCTAAAACCCCCTAAGCCCCCCTCCCTTTCAAAATAAAAAAAAGCAACTGCCAGATGCTGACGCGTGGATGCCTGTGGTCCCGGTTGGTGTTACCAACCGGGACTAAAGGTCCTCCTGCCTGGGCTCCCCGCAGAAGCCACGTGGAGTCCCTTCTGTCCCGGTTTGCAAGAGAATCGGGACTAAAGGTTTTGGGCTTTAGTCCCGACACTTTAGTCCCGGTTCCGGAACCGGGACAAATGGGCCTTACGAACCGAGACAAATGGGCCTTTTTCTACTAGTGATGTTAGATATATCCCTATATTATTATGCTACTTGAGCTTTTTTCCATAAAACCTCGAGGGAATTGCTTGTGTGTCCCCAAATAAAGAAGTTAATGCTTCTGAAAAGAAAAAAGCTAGGTCCATCATATTGGTAAATAAGTTGAAGAATGAAAACCACTCATGTTGTACTGCTGCAAAGCTATTGCATATTTGAGTTCATTCAACATGTCAAGTTGCAACATGAGTTTTGTTAGTTGTAGAAAGAGAAGTCAATGCAATGCTAAGACATGGAGGGAAATGAATGGTTCATATGTTGTACATAGCTTGGCTGGGGTGGGCATGATTCTCCGGGACCATGCTTTTTTCCTTCAGAAACGTGATGGACATGTTATTTTCGTGGCATGCCAGTGGTTGTAGGTTATTATAGCATCGCTCCGATCTGCTTGAGACTGAGCCAGATGTACGAGAGGAGGTGCTCCATTGGTCCCAGCCCCATATCTCGCTAGAATTGGACTGCTTTGAGGTTGTTGCGGTGCTGAACCGGGTTGCACATGCAGATCAAAGTATGCTCACGTGGAGAAGCAAATTAGGTCCCTCGCCGAAGGTAAATGTTCTGCAAAGCTAGTGAGGATCAGCAGGATTCAGAATCATGCCAGCCATGGTACGTTGACTCTAGGTAGAAGCCAACAACACACGACCTATTGGATAGGAAATTTTCCTTTCGAAATTAGGGATGCTATCCAAACAGTTTTAATTCTATCGCCAGTTAATGAAATCCTAACTTTCTCCACACCAAATATAATAAATTAGGTGCTAGTGCTACCCAACGAGTTGGCACATAGTGAAACAATGCAACACTGATACATCTGCTCTGATGAAGTTGGTGCACTTATCTTCAAGGTGCAATCAAAAACATTTGTTATGAATAAATAAATAGTCATGGAACCACCAAGATTTAGAGGACAAAAAACCAATTCATGTTACATCTGATTTTAGGTTGACAGGGGAAATTGCGATGCCTCCCCTCGACTTGTTTGGTTTTTAGTTTTATAATGTGATGGCTCGACCTCACATATTGCAAGTACCATAGAAGTATCATGCAGTGCCATTTAAGCATAAAGATAATGTCTCATTGCAATTAGGAATGTGAGACATGATTCTAGTATCATATCGTGATACATTATAATAGAGGATCAAACAAGAAAGGTTAATACAAAATAGACCATCTTAACAACTTTGTATCGGGATTTTATAAATGAATAAATGGAGTGACAATATGATACTTTTATATGATATTATGCGATGTGACTGTAGTAACTAAAGTACTATCATATACTATGATACTAGCACATGAAACTATGTATTGTGAGTGGCCTTATCCTGTTGCAATCAAAACATTTATTCGGCATAAATAATAAACATCTGGCTTTAACATTCATGTAATGAAAGAAAGCATAGAAAGTGTTGGTGTATACTACTTATTACTAATCCACGCTACCGCTAGTTTCTTGTTCAATTGATCTCATTCAGTCCATAGTTTGATTACCTTCAAAGAAATCTCAACACTATATAATAATTCCCTTGACAACACTTATAGTATTTTTTTATAAGGTTCATGGAACTTAATGAAGTTTGACTTACAAACTTACAGGGTCTACTTTGTGGGAAGGAGGGGGCTCATTATAGTGTATACATCTTCTCTAGAAGAATATACTTTTTGTTTACAAGGAAACCAAGTTCATTGTTGGTGATTGCTCTCTCACACGACAAAAACTCACATGTTTAGTTGTATACATCTTCTCTAGAAGAATAAAATATCCAAAATTTATTTGTTTAATATTTGTAAGACTTAGAGGTACATCAATTTTACCAATGGGAAAATAGTATTCCACAAACTTGCAAAATGCAATGGAACAGTCCATCAACTTATCTAAAGGAAACATTTAAGTCCAACATCATCATAGCCAGGACACTATGTTTTGTGAAAATGGACCCCGGGAATTATAAGAATTTACATAAGTTAGTTCCCAATAGTTCTAATTATGTAGATAATAATGTAATCAGTTATTCATCTAGTGAGCCCATTGGTCGGTGGAACATTATGATACTAAGTACAAAAGTAATGCTAATTAAACTGCTGAGGGGCTAGGCCCATATGTTGCTGTGAGGCCAATCTTCTCACCGCTAAGGAATTTCTATCCTAGATAGAGGATACATAAGATTTGCTTAACATCCGCATAGACCAACAGTCCCTCCGTCCCTCTCCTCGTCAGTTCTCTTGTCCTTGTCATGGCCCATGAGACGAGATCCAGAGAAATGTACGCTCCTTGCCACAACTGGCTTGTGCCCCTGAGCTCACCATAGCACATGGACATGTAATCGCGGAGGACATGGACAGGGTACAAGTGAACTCCCTCCTCCCGAAAAGATCCCTTGAGACCATGACAAAGTATTTGAAGGTCTATCATCCCCAACGTCTCCTATTCTCATTGTTCCTTACATATCTCTTATGTTCCCTCTCATCCTTCCCTCATTGTTGTGCTTGATTTTGACCTATTTCATATGCTAAATGAGCGTTGTGAACATGCAAAAGTGGAATAGGAAAATTGAGCTTGTTTTCTATTCAGGCGAATATAGAGTACTCCTATATATAAATGGTGAAACCTTGTCCACACAAGTGAGGTAGATGGGGCATTCCTTTTTGCATCCTAGAATAAATGTTGATGACTTCAATTTTTCACGCAACTAATAATAATAATAGTAATAGGGATTTTTATTTTCATGCCCCTAGTTTCTTAGTTTTCCTCACTTTTCCCCAAGCCAACTAACTTTCCTCACTTTTGCCCTCCCCAACCATCACCTGCTCACAAAAGGCCGAACGGAGCACCACAGTCCAGTCAAAGCCTTTGACCATTACCTTCTGACTAGTGGGTCATCATGATATCTTGACAGGTGGGGCCACTTACCTACCGCGCGATGTTGTTTAGTGTGTAATGGAAGCACAATGACACAGTTGGTAATAAAAGAGTTGTTGTACAACGTTTTAAGGCGGAAATAACCAAGGTCCATTTTTTTTCCGTTTGTGTCGGCCGAGCGGACGATCGTGTCCGTTTTTTTATTTGGGTTGGCGCATGCACAAAACCATTGGCCGATCCATTTTCTTCGCGCGCGCCACATAAATAAAAAAAGAGAGGCAAATTAAAACTTAATACTAATTATACATTAAAATGATGGGTCCTCACCATCTGAGCCAGGGCCAGTCAAGTCGACTAGCTCCGGCGCCAACCCTGCCAAGGGAAAGGCCGCCTCCCATGCATGGGTTGCGCCCAGCGCCGGCTGCGCCTATGGCAGGCCTCCTTCGCAAGGGCACGACGCTCCGCCTCCTCCTCCCGTGCCTAGCAGGCACAGTGCTCCTCCTTCTCACATTTCGCCTGCATGAGGTGCTCGGCCTCCTCGCGCTCCTTCACTAGGTGTCGCTGCCTCTAGTGCTCGAGTTACGTGGCCTCCTCCACGGGTGTAGCCTCGAGCCACACGGGGGATGACCTACTTGCGCACGCTGCCCTCCCGTGCATACATCTTATGGCTCGGCCTTTGGCACAGAGAGCCTCGACGATAGGGGGAGGACGTAGTCGCCGACGACTGATAGGGCGAGGGCCTTCGGTAGGCTCGCCTGGTTTTCCGCTTCCTCCACTTCCGCCTTGCCTCGCTCCTCCTCGATGAAGGTTTGTGTGGTAGCCGCCAGTGCCGCCTAGTACGTAGCCTCCTCCCCCTCTTCCTCCAGCTTGACGATGGGGGCGGCGAAGTGTTTGTGTGGTGCTCCTGGATGCCGAGGCAGCATTGCTCCTAGTGCTCGAGGGCAAACCACCTCCCCCAATTGGCAGAGTCCGAAGTGTATGCCTGCATCTGACATTGTTGTGGCGTAAGGAGCTCCCGCCGCCTATGCACCTCCTCGACGGGCGCCTGCTGCGACCGCAGCAAAGCCGACAACAGGACCCGCAACTGATCCAGATGCCAGTCTTGCAGCAGCATGACACGTGTGTACGTCAATGGCTGCCTGTACAGCCAGTGCCAGCGTGCCTGGTGCATCAGAATGTTCAGGCGCTGCCGCATGGGGCGGCCAGGTGCTAGTGGCAGCGGAGGAGGAAGCACACTGAAGAAACCCATGGAGGGAGCATGGGGGGGGGGGAGATGTGGACGGGCAATGGAAGTGGATGACCCCGCCCCCTAGTACGTGTGGACTAAAAAAGGACGGTCCCCTGTAGCTTACAGCCGCTGACGCGTGGGTCCACGGTAGGTGGCCATGTTGAATACATACGCCTTTTGTAGTTGGCTGGCAGACATGCATGTGGGGCCAAGCCGGACACCGAATGGGCGCTCGTGCATGAAATTGTTGACCAAATAAGGATCATGATCATGCGTTTATGAGAATTGAGAAGAAGGAATGGTGATTGTCTGCTGGGGGTAAGCTTCCTGTAGTGGTACAACAAGTGATCAATAGGAGTAGAAATGTTACACATTTTTCTGTTAACCAGTGGCAAGATTCAAGGTTGCGTATGCATGCACCTATATTTTTAGGAATATTACTCAGTAGCAAGATTTCAATTCAGCACTTACAGATCAGTCTCAGTGACTAAAGTGAAAATTGGGTTTTCCAGGTGTCCTCCCTTAAGAGGCACATTTCAAAATTGTACTTGTATGGATATTGATGTTCCAGTGCATTCTCAAGTTTTATGCATGTTAGGTGGTAAATCCGAACACTTTTGTGAAGTAAAACTCGTATTTACGAAAAAATATGCTCCAAAGCTAAGGTAAACAACCCTATTTCTAAGCATTTTTCGAACTTATATAAATGAGCTAGAAATCCTTGTCATCTAGTGTGAAAATATAGGGTCCATGCCCAATATGGGATTGTTTGGACAAACTATACCATGGTTAACCCTAGCCCATTCCCCTCGAAAATCAAGCAACCTTGTTCGTGATAGGTAAGTTAGGCGAAGGGAATTTCATGAAAATATTCCTAGTCATGGTTTCTTAATTTATTTCCTAGCATCTTAGTAACATAAAACGATCATGTGTGCAAGTTTCATTTTTTGATTTTTTAATTAGTCATGCTCAACCCTAGTCCTCAAAACCCTCTCAAAACCCCGCACTATCAGGGTCGTTGGATTGCTGTTTGGGAATGGTTTAGATCAAACGCTAGGGTTCTCCATGGTTGATCCACGAGATGAGACCTAATTGGATGGATGCAGGCGGGTGTTTCGTGGTTGTGGACATGAGTGGCCCACTTGGCAGTGGGGGAACAGGGAGAAGCGACAGCGGTCGTGGGTCGCGTGCTTGCCACCTTTTTTGAAACACATTTAATTGGGGCGGGACACTCGTCGGACCAATGGGGCGGCGGCACCTTAGGTTACGCCCGAGCCGCCCCTGGAGAGCGACACAAGCGTTTCATCCGAGCTCTCCAAACTGATGGTTGCAGTTCAAGTTTTGGATCAATTTAAGGTTTTATGGACACGTTTCCAAGAGCTAGAACTTCTACGGGAAACCCATGTCATAACAATTGGTTATTCAAGTCTGAAAAAAGGATGGATTACTTCTTTTTTAGTGAAGAAGGATGTATTACTTGGGAGCAAGATGACGGATCACCGTTTAGAAAAGAAAAAAAAAATCTCTGCTACGCTCTTCCAGGACCCGACTACGCACAAACTCACGTCCTCTGAGAGGTTGTCTAATCAAGATATTATGATCCCTCCTTCAAAGATTCAATGTACAAACTGTGAGCTTGGATTTAATCCCTTTATCCTTGCTAAGATCACGGCCTTTGCTACAATCCTTGTTAGTACCGCTGGAAGAGTGGGGTGACGTGCAATCTTGTAGGGCACATGAGCTTTGAATTTCTTACTTGCTAGTAATGACCATCAATGTTGTAATGTCATGCTCTCATCAAGACTTTTTTTAGAGAAGGAGGAACCCTGGCCTCTGCATCTCTTGATGGAAACAACCATATTATTAAGATAAGGTTCATGTTCAAAACATAGTCTTAAACAAAAGAAATAATCTCATGATAAAAAAGTTGCCACAACCGTGAAAATAGGCTAAGATGACTAAACACATATACTATTATTGGACCGCCATCCAAACCGGTTGTAGGTATCCCGTGCAACCATCTTCCATCGATTGCATCCAGTATCCATAAGCTTCTCGTGGTCCGCATGACTGAGTAAGGATCACGTACGGATCCAAGCAGACGCTCTGAAGATAACCTGCAAAAAAATTGTAATGGTCTATTTGTTAAAGGAGACATCATTCCGACAATTCCATATGGTCCAAATTAATGCACACACTCTAACTTGAATATGTGCCACAGTTTTAGGCTCTATGTCAGTTAACCAAGTCCCGAATAAATGTGCAACCCTGATGGGCGGAGAAACGTTAAAAGCCGCATGAATGGTCCGCCACAATAACTTAGCATGTGGGTATTGAATAGAAAGATGTTGCATTGTTTTGTCTGATTACATAAGCAACATCATTGACTACCCTCCCATCTACGCTTTGCCAAGTTATCTTTCGTCAAAATTACTCCTTTATGTACAAACCACATGAATACCTTGATTTTTAGTGGCACCTTGATTTTCCAGATATGAATCTATCTCGGGATAGGCCCTATTACATATACACCTGATACGTACAATCTCCAACATAAGGTATCCAACGCATCAGAGAGGTTAACCTGCATTAACGCTCTCATCAAGATGAACAATGGGAGCTGCATCCTATCTATTGTCGATCAATAACTCTTGCATTGCTCCTGATGTCTCCCATTCTCAAAGTTTTCAGTTTCCTTTCCTCTCCCTTCTTGTCCATACCAGTTATCACTATGCATGATTTACACCTAATTGATATACTAAGTCGGTGTTGCCAACATGTAAAGGTGAAATAGGGTAACATGGAGAGCTTGATATTTATTCAAGTGAAGATAGAGTGATATATATAAAGAACAAAAAATTATTACGGCAAGTGAATTGAAAGCATTCCACAACCTCCAGCAGATCTTAAGATAGGTGGTGTATTAATCGTCTACTATCATGCATGAAGCAAAGATTGTTCCAGAAACAATAATCGCACCATCGTCATCTAAATCGTGATTAACCTGTGGGACCAGCGACATGACACATGAGCAGAAGACAGTGTATGATCCTACCGACGCTAGATCGATGCACACATGACACAATAATAATTAAGCGCCCCGTTCTTCTTGTATTACTTGCTAGCAAGATCATGGCCGGCCTTCTAAATCCTCCATTGAGACAGAGCAACTTTGTCTCCATTTTGTTACAGTGCACGTCTCCACCTCAATTACCAAAGTTTAGAATTACATTTGTGGGCATGCATGCATTTTGTTGTCTCCATGAAAACGGAAAGTAATCAAGGAAACCCGAGAGAAAAAGGGGCATGCATGATTCATGAGTCTTGATTAGTCACTTGTCGCTGCTATCAATAGTAAACGACCATCTCAATTCTTAAGCTTTAGTGATCATGATCACATTTGTGGCGTACATGTAATCCCTCGTCTCTGCAAGAGTGAGTTCTTACTGGAAATTTCGGATCATAACTCATAAGCATGTGCTTTGAATGAAGCAAATGAAATTTGGTTCAAATCTAGAACAAATGAGAAATCTAAGACAAAGAAAAGGTCATGTTACCAATGATAAGCCACTATAAGTCACTCGTGCTGCTTTCAGTAGTAAGCATTCATCTTGCTCTCAGTGTGTTCCTTCTAGGACCCACATCCAGAGTAGTGTTATCAACTGTAAAAGGACAGACTATGATGTGAGAAATACAACACCTTGTAACCACTGTCCTCTCCTAAAGTACACACTTCGGTCCTGAAATGAAAGTTGGCCCCGCCTATTCCATTCCACTGCTACAAACATGGTGAAGCCTGCAGTCAGACGGCACAGTGAGCTGACCAGTTGTGTCTTCCTACTAAAAAGTACCCCTCCGTGTGAAAATATTTGTGGGGGAAATGGATGTATTTAGATATATTTTAGTTCTAGTTACATATATTTTTATCCAATTCCACGACAAGTAATTTCGGACGAAGAGGAGTAAGATATAAACAATTGCACACTATTTTTAAGATCACTAATGGTCGCTTACCCCAAACATTTGGATCTTTCATTGCTTATGATGTCTCCTATTCCTTTTTACGTCATCTCCTGTTTAGCAACCAAAGTTAAGAGATGACCTATGAGCATAATGTACGGGTATTAGTACAGATTATTAGCTCATGTTTCGTAATTAATTTATTAGCTAGTTCTATTACAAGTGTGGTGAGGCCTACAGTCATGACACGACGAGATAAGCACAAATAGGTTGCTTGGAAAAAAGAAAGGAAACGGCAGTTCCATGGCCTTTGTCAAATTCAATACTGGCAATTTTTCTCTATAGCACCCTCTCCCCGCACAGTCGTCCTAGCTCTGTAATTTTTCTCTCAGCCTCTCTCATCTCTATACTTGTGATTTTGTTCATTTTTGATGTATTAAGCTAGTATTGCCAGCATGTAAAAATTACTCCCTCCGTAAACAAATATAAGAGTGTTTAGATCAGTAAAGTAGTGATCTAAATGCTCTTATATTTCTTTACAGAGGGAGTATATGTTACTTGGAGCTTGATATCTGAGGCAAATATATAGTTATACATATATCAAGGACAAACCACTATTCCACCAAACGAAAGTTGATGGAATAGTCAGTATTTTACTATGAGATGATGAGTTGTATCTATAAGTAATATTCCCTCCGTTCCCTAATATAGTGCATATAGGCTTCTTTTTACAGTCAAACTTTCTAATCTTTGATTAATTTTATTGAGAAATACTTGCATTTACAATATCAAATACATACTATTAGGTACATCATGAGACATATTTTTTATATTGCAGCCATAGATAATTTCTTCACAAACTTGGTCAAAGTCTATACAGTTTTTTTGCAGGAAAAGTCTATGATGTTTGACTTTAAAAATATGTATGTGCATTATATATCGGAACGGATGGAGTATTAGATAATGCAGTACTTCTAGTTATTCAATTATTTCCCGAGTATTGATTTGATTCATCTACTCCTTATTAAGATTAGTTTGATGTTTAACTCTCCAAACCCCATATATAAATCTGTCACTCTCCTTGAACTATTGCAAGAAGATTTTCGTTGACTTGGTTGAGGCGTGATGCACATGGCAGCCTATTATGCATGAAGGAAAAAAAATCAATAGTACGTTTCTAATCCACTGTATAGATTCTTGTTTTAATTCTTTTAATTAAGAACATGTTATTGGGTTGAACCAAAATCGAGGGATAAAATGAGACTTCTCCTTAATATTTGTCAACAAGCTCACGTTGAGAAAGGGCAAGATCGGCACAGAAAATTCGATCTAGAAATGAAAATGAAAAGAAACATACCCAACAGTCGTAAACTCTTCACTGGATAAACAAACAGGAGCGCATCACCTGATATTTTGTCGTTTCGATATCGATCGGCCGACATGCTTCTACATGGATAGAGCAGAACAAACATGCGCTGTTGCTATATATTCAGAACTGGAAAAGGAGACGTGACACCACAAATGGTCTATTTTTTGACGTGTACATGCAGTCTCCATATCTCAATTCTCAAGCTTTGTGGGCTTTGTGGGTACTTTCTTTGGCATGCAAATTCTCATCGGAAATTCGTTCCACGCCATAAGCATGCGACTTTAATCAAGAAGGCACAAGACCAATCGAAAAACAGTTTCATCCAAGTCCCATGATGCATTAAACACTCATTTTAGCACTCAACCGCACATCTGGAATAGTAGTAATATCAAGGAAACATGTCAAGAAAAACAAAAGTAAAATCAAGGAACGGAAGACGGATAGCAAAATACACACTAGGAGCATGGATATAAAGTTACGACCTAATGAATTGTAGCACGAGTACGGCTAGGCTGTAGCCATGGGCTATAGCTGAGTTAAACACCCGTCCATTGCAGGAAACTGTAGTGTCAAGCCTCGTCTACATCAATAATGGCAAAATGGGTGAAGCAATCACTTTTAATCATGATACGAACACCCATGAATTGTTGTGCTTGTGTAGCGTCGGTAATTAACATTCACCACTAAAAAAATTCCGTTCAAGACAGGATATCATAGACAATAGATCAAATACTCCTTTGTTGCACCAAATTGCAGGTGGTTCCAGAAAAGAGCAATCTACAAATCTAGCACAGATGGGTTGTATTCAAAGCGTCACGCACAGTGAAGGATACCGCATACGACACTCGCTCTTGAGCCACCAGGCGAAATGTGGCCTTGACAGTTGGTACGACCTAATTAATTCCATGATAAGTATGTCTGTCATGCGAGAAAAGTGGAGTAATGCTAGTGCCTATGAAGAATGTTGCAATGTCAAGCATATGTGAACATTAATGATCACATTTGCCTCTTAGCTTTCCAGAATCTTTAGGTCTTCCATTGTTCCCAATGTCTCTTATCCCCACGGTTTCATGTAATTTTGGATTCTCCATCATCTCCTCATATTTGTACATGATCTTCACTTATATATTTGACATACCAAGCTAGTGATGGCAATAGGAAGGAGTGAACTGATAAACATAGCTTGTTATCTATCCAGGCGGAGATATGATGCTATATAGAGACGTAAAAAAATATTGGAACATTTTTTCATGCTGCATGAACACACTTGCAATTACGGTCCAAGCCACACATACTTTACAGAAGGATGGGTGTGCTTGCATGCTGATAAGATAAGGAGTGGGCCCTACCCATGTGCATCCTTCCTGTGTCAACCTTATACCACTCTCAGCTTCTCTCTCCTAGCATGCCCTACAAAGTGACACACTCTCTCCCTCTCTGTAATATCAAAATTTATGAAGTTCTAAAGTTGTAAGCATTTGAAAGTTTGGAAGTCCATTTAAAAAAAAAATCAAAGTTCTTAAAAAAAATGAAGTCTGAAATTCTAAAAGTTAGAGCTATATTTTTGAAAACTTACTAAAATGGAAGTTCGCGAGGTACTGACGTCCCAAAAATGGGAAGTTCTTGCCGTGTCCTTTCCTGGCTAGTGAACCGCAATTAGAGCTGCCAAGCATAGTGACCTAGAATAAGGGGTTGTTTGCAATTAACCAAAATTATAAACATGTATTTTAAAGCCCATCTATGAATCATTTTCCTATAGGTTTATTATAGAGTTTTGGCAACCACTTTTGAAAAAAGACCAAGCCCATTAGAAAAGTAAGTCAGATGTGCCCTTAATGAAAATTGCACCCCCCAACCCCCCCACACACCCCAACACACACACACACACACACACAAACATACATGTGTTATCCACGATTGTGGTATATATTATTATAAACTCATTACTTTAATATACCCATTGTGTTTCTCAATTTCGACATAACATGTTTTTAAGTATTTTAATATATTTATGAGGAATATTTGTCTTTCACATTGATTTTCCAGTTGCTCATGTGAAATACTACCTACATCAGAGAAAATAAGTCTTTAGTGGTTCCAGCAATCGTAAATTGTGCATGCATTGCACACACATAATGAGGACCACAACTCATACTCCCTTTGTTTATTTGTATGAGGCCACTTTGTAATTTGGTCTAATTTTGACCAATACATGACCAAAAGAACATATGTTATATGCCATAAAGAATACATACCATTGAAAACTTCTTTGAAATACGAATCCAGTGGCGTACTTTTTGTGCCAAACAAGATGTATTTTGTTTGTCAAGTTGGTGATTAAAATTACACCCAAATTACCAGTTGCCCATGTAAAAATAGATGACGGGGATATTTTTGGGGAAACACATCATATTACATATGAAGAAAAACACTAAAAATGGTTAGATTTTCACAAAAAGGGATTTAGTTGTCCGGAATTTCAGTTTGAACTGTTGCACATGCATAGATCCACCCGCACAAACTTTAAACGTCGCACTACAAACCCGCCTGCAGGACAGAGGCACTATTGAAAAATCGAACAGAGGAGCACGCCTCGGCCATGGTGCGGGCATTGGTGTCAGCGCTACTCCCTCCGTCCAGTGTAGTGTCAAAAACGCTCTTACATTATGGGACAGAGAGATTACATCGTACCAGAGGCAAAGGTTTGGATGGAAAACAAGGTCAAAAACGGTGGTAGCAGGTAGATAGCACTAGAAACAGATTCTCGTCGGGTACTACATTGCTCCTTCGATGAAGACACCAGATGAAGACACCAAAAGGAACTTTTCCCTTTGTATCAGCCTCCCCATCGCCTTGCACCACTGATTACACACTAGCTAGACACCAACGTGCATATGAAGATGATAGAAGGAGACACGACAACACTAGCAGCTGATAATGTATGATCCAATAGGCTCTTGATGAACACATGGTGCAGTTAATAATCATGTTTTTTATGAACGCTGGAAGGTTGCTTCCAGTACAATAAGCCGGGGAAAAGTATAGATATGGGCATGAGGAGCGGCCTGAAAGACGTAAAAGTGATGGGCTAGCTAAGCAAGTGCAACCTGGACACCGCTCTCTCATGGAGGTCTCTGTGTGCTCATCTTTAGAGGTGTAAGGAGGCGGCGCTTCAGAAAAAGACTGGATATAAGGATTGTCGTAGACATTGATGCAGATTTACAACAAAAGTATGATCAAGATAGAACTCCCACTAGACCACAAGCGCCCTACCACAACCACTTGAGAGAGGCCGTCATGATGGTAGGCTCCAAGTTCAGACGGATGCTACTGTAAGAGGTGAACAGCTCTCTCCGGATGGGAACCTCTCTCTATATAAATAGTTTCACGGGATACCTGGATCTATCAGATAATTTCCTTCGCCGGCATTTCTGATGCCCCTTATTCCCAACGACGGCATCCCTTCTCTCTCTCTCTCTCTCTCTCTCTCTCTCTCTCTCATGTGTATGATATCTTCTGAAACCGGATCTTCTCACTCCTCGGATGAATAAGGACTTGTATATATAGGCAAAGCATTATCTAGAGAAGCAAAGTTTAGTGGATCATTCATTTTTTTCACATGATGAGCCGATGAGGTGATGGTAGTCAATATTTTCTCAACAATGTTGTTGTTTTTGTTGTCATCTAAACCAAATCTACTCTTAGCTATCAAAATCGAGGGGTTGGGTTACTTGTAATAGGTAACCGCTCGAGAAGTTCCCTTCCCACTATTCCGGAGTAGTTAACTCAGATTCCACCGATGTCTATCAAAACATGCAAGTATGAGAGACATCAAAACATGCAAGTATGAGCATCGCACGCCACCTTCCACCTACCTCCCCCTTTTTGGAGAAAAGATAAAAAAAATGCCGAACACATATATGCTTTTAAAATTAGATCTTCTGCAAAATTAGGGCTTGGTTTTCAGTAATCGAACCTTCCACTAGACTAACTACAAAACTAAGTGAACTTTCAACTATTCAAGCTTTTAGGATTTTTTAAAGAAACATTAAAAAATTATTGATTTCCTGATTTGTGTAGATAAATTAAACTTAACAAATTTTCAAATTGATACAAAAAATTTGAAATTGGAACTTGAAACTTTTTTAGTTAAGGTTTTGACCAACAAAAATCACACTTTATGGAAATCAAAATTTCGGAAAAATGTTAATAGAATTTTTGAAAGATAAATATTTTGCTTTTCTGAAGATCTTTCATAATTTATGATATAACTATCATAGTTTAGAGCTGTTAGAAATATTGGCCATAAGATCTTTTCGGAAATACTATTTGAGGTTGGAACCACCATAATTAATGGCCCAAAAAATTACAAGATTAGAACCAAATGAATATTCAAAACTGCAAATTAAGCCTAGTAAATACAATCATTTTCTTAAAAAGTCAATTGCCCCCTAATTCATGGAAACTTTTACAACTTGAAATACATTCATCGAATGATCTAGGTTGAACTCTAGATCCCAATTCTACAATCACACCACGCCCTGGATGGGGCGTGCATCACCCTTAGAGAAACACATGTATAAAGGCATTTGCAACACCGACCCTTAAATCGTCTACGGCCGTCTGGGCCGTCCGGTCCGGACGTGTTGTGCCATCCAACGTAGTCCTCCATTGGTCCACAGGGCGGTCCGGACACACTTTCTTCCACAAATCGGAGACAAATTATGGGGGCTTTGCGGGAGTCCAGACAACAGTCCTGCTTGCTTCTGACCACCTTGGCCTATCAAAAACCCTCCTCCCTCGCTCGCAGGTGTTCCCGCTCTATGCCAGCTTCCTCCATTCATGCCATTGTAGAATGGTCACTCCACATTGAAGCCGAGACAGAGCAGACACAACCTCTCTGTCTCTTTTAGATATTCTACTTATGTATCCCTGTCTATCTCTTTCTTTCTGTCTCTATCTCTCACGTTGGTTTGAAAAGGGAAGAGATGTTGGAGCTACTCCAATTTTTAGAAGGCATTCATTTGATTTTCAGAGGTGTTGCTTTGTTAATTAGGTCCTTTTTCAGATCACGCAAGAGAGTTGTATGTATCACTACTAGGAAAAACCCTAGCAGTAGCGCGGGTCAAAAGCCTAGCAGTAGCGCAGGCTACCGCTACGACGCTACAACTAACCTTTAGCAGTAGCGTCGGTTGCCCTGCGCTATAGCTAACTTTAGCAGTAGCGTCGGTTGCCCAGCGCTACTGGCAACTGAGTTAGCAATAGCGTGCTTTCTTATCCCACGCCACTACTATACAACATCAATAATAATTATTTTGTCTGCGAATTTAGAGATCCACCTATCTCGGACATGTGGCCTATGCAAATCGTTCGTGTCTCCTCCAAGTGGTTGTGTGCGGTCCTTCATTACTTTCCTAAATCCGTTGAGTTTCAGGCTTCCATCCCTTCTAGAAATCGAGTATGCATTGCGGAAACATGTAGGCCACCGTGGTCATAAGCTGATAACATTCAAATAATGACCTTGTACAAACATCAGTTCAGGCACAACCTCTGGCGGGAATTTCTGTTGAATAACATAATAATAACATAGTTAGTAATCTCGTTTTTCTTAAAAAAATATGTATGCAAATGATAGACTAATTAATGACACAATAATAAAAAACAATCTTACCATGTTATCAACTTGGAAGTTACTATGGTTCAACTCGTTTACTAGTGACGCGTATTCAGAATAACTTTCACCAATATCTTTATAATTGATCTTAAAATTATCAACATCATCAATAAATGAGATCAGATGATGTTTCTTCAACAAAGTTAGATTGGAACCAGGACTGTAGTAGGTCCGGTCTACTATCTTTTGAGTTTTTTTTTAAGAAGAGAAATAATTGTCAATTAAAAATAAACAAGTTAAGTAGGGATGAACACCAACTATTTTTAAATAAACAATGAAAATTAGTTAAAAAATATGGTTGAGAAACTCATATAGAGGTAAAACTGGAAGCATATCGACATCCAGCCAATTGTCAATATTACCTTCACTATCATCTTTAGGACGAATATCGAAAGTTATTTTCATATCCTCTGGAAATCCATATGCCTTGCCTAAAGCTTTCCAATTTGAGAAACCAAAATACGAGTGATTAACTGTATTGTACAGTTTAACCCGAAATATAAAACCATGTTTAGTCCTCGGGTGAGCTCTCCTCATCTTCATATTCTCCACTTCTTGAAAACCAAGCTTCTCCAAAACATACCGTCTTGCATGGCAGGGAATGCACTAGTCGAATTGTAAAAAGCGGAAATTACACGTTGAAGCAAAGGAATACAAAGTCACGATAGTTGTCACCGTAAAACATCAAAGGTCTCGTCAAGCATGATGGTGAAGAGCTCGCCGTTTCGCAGGTGAGGCATGTCGCATAGACCCTGATCTTTGCGGCATAAATCATACTCAGGGATCCGATCATCGTCAAACATTCCCCGTATTCATGATTCAAAGATTAAAAACCGACGAAAATTATATAAGGAACTATTTAGCATAGGTTGAGTTTCAGCCTGTCGAGGCTTCCTTGAAAAACTCTGATATGTCATGGTGTATATGGTGCACACCATCTCATACTGATATGATGGTGTATGTTTGTGCATAGTCGTCTTGACAGAAAGTTTGACCATCGGTGATGGCCTCTCCTTCATTCGTCCCCGCGTGCATTACCAAAATGTGTAGCATAGGGGGAAGGAGGAAGCGACCCGCACGACAATAGTCGAGTTACTTCCTCTGATATTTCGACCATCGGTGATGATCGCTTCCTCTCTCTCGTGCGAGCGCATTATACCAAGGTATATATTGCGAGAAGAAGAAGAGGAAGCGACGCCACGACAATAGTGGGGATTCGTCCGTCAAGAACATACTGAAAGTCACACTAGGAGCTCCGAGAGACTGAACTACCCTAATAAGCATAAGTCAATTAACATTGCATTTATCGAGTAATGGCATAAAAATAGCCTATGTTTTGTCGGAATGTCATCTAATTCCTGTTCTACCACATCACGGGCACTCGATTTTTCCTCCTTTCTAGCACAAGTCATGCCAAAATTTTAACATGACCTTTTCTAAAAGCAGGACATATCGAGCGCCTGAAATTTGCCGGAACGGAAATGAATCAACATTCCAGAAAAACATAGGCCACTTGGAGGTGTTCCCTGCAATAACATAAACACATGTCCACCTTCAGCAACACATACAAAGCACCTCAAGTGTCTGCCCAAAATATAGCCTAAAACATTCTAGCCTAAAAAAATTAATTAACTATTAAGTATCTACCATATGAACCCTAGAAAGTGGACACCTTTGCTACCATTATCATCCTACCTATAAACTATCTACCATATGAACCCTAGAAATTAAAACAAAGAAGAAAAGAGGTAGAGGAGGGAGGCTACCTTCGGTGAAGGGGACTTTGGATGGCGGAGGGGGTCGATGAAGGAGAGAGGCGGCGAGGCCTCGGGGCGGTGGTGGACGGTCGGGACGGGAGGGGGTGGGCCGCCGCATGGGGAAGGCCTGGACGGGGAGGGCCACCGCGTGGAGAGGGCCGGGACGGAGAGAACCACCGTGTTGGGAGGACGGTCGGGATGAGAGAGCACCGACGCGAGGGAGAGAGTGAAGAGGGAGCGAGTGAGGAGTGCGAGGAAGAAGATAAGTGGATAAAGTTAACAGTAGCGCGGGAAGGTTAACAACGCTACTGCTAAGCTCTATAGCAGTAGCGCGTGTCGGTGCTGCTGCTAAGTGGGATCCACCTGCTGGCACCATGTGAACATAGTGGTAGCGGTGAGCCACAAACACGCGCTACTGCTACGGAAATAGTAGTAGCGTTGGTTTTTGCCGAATGCTACTATTATGGGTAGCCCCGTGGATGATTATGGGACCACTTAGCAGTAGCGCTCGTCGTCCGTCCCTTGCTGCTACTAATTCCCTACCTGTAGCGCTTGTTCGTGCAACGCAGTACTATACTAAGTAGCCGTAGCGATGCTTCCGTACCCCGCGGTACCCGCGGTACTGCTAAGGTTCTATTTATAAACTTTCTCCTAGTAGTGTATTTCCTTACATAGAAAGAAGAGAAAAGCGCCAAATAAGACACTGATACAATACCAAAAATAGTACGGCCTGAAAGATAAAACACAACCTAAACAACAATGAAAACGACCTAATGATTCAGGACACAAGGGTGAGCGACCAACTACCTAGACATAATACTAGAAACCTAAGCAAGAACAAGCAGGGGGCACCAACATGCATGCAAGCATTGGGCATACACCGTAGGAGCTTGCAACATTTGAGTAGAACGACCATGAAAGTAGAAGCGCAAGCCCTCCATTATGGCGAGTAAAGACACTTGCACAAGCATGGGTGCAGAAGGCAAACAAAAAACCATGATGAGCATCGCTCCGGCGCAAGGGTGAAGACGACCACAGGAATGTCGCATAGCCCACCAGGCACTTTCACCATCGTGTCCATGACCTAGACATACAGAGAAGGGGAATATGAAGACCTAGAGGGCAGAGATCAACCTAGCAGTGTCAAATCACAACCGAGTGATAGGAGTGCTAGCTCTGATAGTGGGATGCCCGAATCTAGCCAAGGATGACCAATGGAAGAATATGGAGCACCGTACACCACCATGATGAGACCACCGACTAGCAGTGACAGAGGACGCCATGGTAATGGAGCGTCAAATCCAATGGCAGGCATGCCGGATCCGGCCGAGAAACGACCAAAGCTTAAGGTGAAGCACCACAAAGACTAAGGCATCTAGTCTACGGTGGCCTGAGATGGGATGACCGAGGGAAGCCGGACTGTCAGATCCGGCGACAACACGATGAGGGCGGCTAGGGAAGGATGTGGTTTGATGGTCGACATATCCTTCCCTAGCCGCCACGCGATTCGCAAGGGCAAGGTGATGCCATGGGAATGGACATGGAACAAGAAGATGAGGTGTATGCATGGTGGGGACCGGCCCTACTACTTCCGGCGGGCTGGCGGGTGGCGAGAAGACCAAGAGGATTGGGGGTGTAGGCTTAGGGAGTGTCAGACTTTTCCTCTCTACACTATAGCTCAAGGGATTGTCTACCCTCGAGATGCCTAAAGGCTAGCAGGGGTATAATTTTAGGCACGTCAATTAGGTCTTGGAACTGTATGTGCTAGTTGTAATTAGCACAACATGAATAGGGCAAAATGGATTATGATTTATATGTGTGCTTCACTTGAGAATACCTAGAAGACCTATTATAACACAATAGTTTGTTTCTTGATTTCCATATGGGTTTTGAGCGATGATATAATGAAATCATGTTCAAACAGTGAAGAACTGAAGAGGCAAGCAGCTGTAATAAAATGCATACATTTCAGTTTTTCTCGTTCACCGGTAATATATACACGACAGTTTGAACAAGCTGAGGCAGAAATTGCTCAGCATAGCCAACTTTTTTGGCATTAGCTCGAGCTTTCAAGGCGAACTAGCTAGCGCAATTTAACATGCATGTCGTAGCTCATGAGCATTGAACACGTGTAAACAAAAATTGCTCCACTGACTCAGTCACATTAACAATACTTTTGCCTTATAAATAGTGCTCCAACTTCACCAGAGTAGTCACGTTACATTGTTTCACTTTGTTCCAACTTGTTTGGTAGCAGCTAGCTTAGTACTCCATCAACATAAAACAATGGAATATTTTTTCCAAGAAAGGAACAAAGGAGTTGTAAATTCAAGTGGGGATAGGAGACGTCAGTGACATGCGCAGGATCAAGCAACAATGTCCCATTCACCATTCTTGCAATTGGCCGTGCCGGCAGTGATGCCTGAGACGGTGCCACTACTTGGCAACTCGCCACCAGTGACCCCGTACACTCCATCTTCAATCTGCTCATTCACGATGGAGTTTGTCGGACTGTTGGCATCCCGAAGCTAGTTGTGTCTCTTGCCGTGGAGGATAATCACAATGTTGAATGTTGGCTGCGGCCTGCAACATGGCCACGCCTGGTGGTTGTGTATACAATAGATATTGATAAACTTAGAATCGATATAGAGTTTGTCTCGATTGGCTTGGCAAGGATGTATAATTTGGCTTGGCAAGGATGTAGCACAAAATAATTTGGCTTGGCAAGGCTCTAGTACAAAGTACAAGTAAGGAAAATAATCTAGTGGTTGGTTCTCCAGCTTCAAGAATAATATAGAATTTGTTTCGATTCTCGTCAGTGTGCGTCAATCTTTGGGACGTAGGGTTGAGGGACGTGGATTTGAAAACTGACAAAAGTGATATACCTTTCACAAATGAGATTTGGTCTAGCGTAAAGGAAATGACTAGAAAGACATAGGCGTGCCAACTTAGTGTCCAATAATACAATTATCAACAGTTTTGAGTAACCAAATGTAGGTATCCTAACTGTCTATACAAATGGTTGCTTTGCTGTTGTAGCATATCTTATTTGCTAGTACTATAATGCATTTTTATGACAACTACATAAAGTCGAATATAGAAGAGTTATTTTCTGTTGTTGGAAGGGTGTGGGTAATTTCAATATTTCTATCCGGTTTTCTAGTGTACACAGTTATTTCCAAAATATTCAAAATGAGCTCATTAAAAAAAGTTGCCACAAAAAACATTCTCGGTTTGGGGAACCTCAGATTCCCAGCCGGTTTCTTCCGGTTTTAGGAACCCTATAGGGGATTCCCGGACCGCGTTTTTTGTTTTCCTTTTTCTTTTCATTTCTTTTTTTCCTTTTATCTTCTCTCCTATTTTATTTTAATTTTAATTTTTTATTTTTAATTTGTTTTTTCTATTTTTATATATTCAAAAAATTTCAGAATTAATTTTTTGTTCAGAATTTTGAAATATTACATGTTTTCCAAAAAACTCAGTGTTTACAAAAATTGTTCATTTTCAGAAAAATTAATAATTTCGTATTTTTTATATTTATTAGTCAATATTCAAAACATTGATTAAATGTTCAGAATTTCCAAGTTTTGTTCAGGTTTCAATTTTTTTTCACACTTATTAATCAATGTTCAAAGAATGTTCCCAATTGAAAAAACACTTCCTAAATTTGAAAAAGCATTCGCATTGACTAATTTTTTCATATTTTCAAAAGGTGTTCTGGTTTTAAAAAAATTGTTCACAGTTCAAAAAAAATTCAATTTTATAATTTATGTTCAGAATTTTAAAAAAGTGTCCCAATTTTCAAATGTTTTTCACAAATACTAAAAAAGTTGATAATAACTGTAACTGGTCTGTGGATTTAGAAACATTGATGCTTTTGAAAAATATGGCAGCGATTTGAAAAAATGTCTGCGAATTTAAGACAATTTCACCGACCTGAATAAAATGGTCACGGATTTAAAACAATGTTCACGGATCTGAAAAGTTCAAGAATTTAAGATAAGTTGACGATTTGGAAAAAAAAGGTTTGCAAATTTAGAAAAGGAAAAAGGTAATAAAATAAGTAAGAGAAAGAGAAAAATAAATAAATAAATAAATAAAGAAAACCGGCCATGGAAGGCGCTGTGTTTTGTCGCACAATAACAACAAGAAGAAGTAGTAATAAAGCACAACATTTGAGCTTTACCGGTTAGTTACTGTGGTTCAAATGAAACAATGAGGTTTGGGGTTTGAATTCCATTTCCATCACCATTTTTTGGAGGTTACAAAGAAGAAGAAAAAGTAAACGGGCTGAGCCCAATACGGAAGAGGGGGTGGTAATGTACGATATATACGTTCGGACGGACGACCCACCATACATATGAAAATGGGTACAATTTGTCAAAAATTTGCGTTACCATTTATACATTTAGTGAGGGGGTTGTAAGAAGCGGAGCTCTAGTTACTAAGTGAAGGGAAAATTGATGGCTTGTAGTCCTCATGTGTTTCGCTATGACATTGTGCAGGCGCAGTTACGTCGTACACTAGTATAGTAAATAGATTAACAACCTGTCGAGAGCACTAACAAGAAAGAGTGAGTTAGATACCGAATGGGTATCATTATCTTTTTCTTTTGTGGGTGATGCATCTTATGGCTAACGAGCTAACCTTACCGACGAAATGGAGAAATGCAATTTGTAGTTGTAACTTAAGCATGCACACATCGGGTTACTGATGTACAAGCCAAACATAAATCTAAACTTCCAACGACCTCGTTTGAGTGGTGGTGGCCAAGGGGGTGGTGGTGCGGGCCATTGGTTGGCTTGATCCACAACATACAACTCGTAACTTTTAGAGGATCGGTCAGAAATGCCCTAATAACCTAGATGCACCACACAACTCATAACAAACACGAGAGCATCTAGCTAACCTGACTACTGACATAATAACGCACACACGCTTTCTAGGAGATAATCATCGTTCTGGTTGCAGCCCGGTGTCATCGTCATCATGCCTCTATGAGGGCGACTCCACTCCAACACCGACGACCACCGATGTAACCCTTACCGCAAACAAGCACAAAGGCCTACGCCGGCCAATGCCAAATAGTCAAACACACGCGCTGGCGACCACAGACCTCCGACTCTATCGGCGAGTATTGCGGGAGAAAAGAATTGGGCTTGCACCGAGCCAGCCCTGGAACCGATCACCCGTCTCGTGTCATCGTCACCGGAAGGGCCCCTCCTCGACAGCTCTGACTTCAAAAACACAAAGTGAGGCACAGCGGCCCCTCAAATACACCGGAAGAGATTAACTACCAAGACCCATATACAAATCAACTCCGTCTGAAGCCTCCATCGTTGGCACACAAGAAGCCACGCTGAACAACCACATCGCCGGACGGACACATGCCGCCCGTAATGCTGCGAGCGTCCAACCCACGGAGCACTCGAACGGGATCCAAAGTTCTTCAAGGCTATGCTGCAAAGAGGGAAGTGATGATGCCAACGCCATCGCCAGACCCGACCGTGCCTTAGACATTCACCCAAAGAACCGGAACCGAGGGTGTGCACGGGATGAACACCATGGCGGTGCCTCCAAGGAGGTGAAACAATGTCCATGGACACCGACGCCATCAGCCCGGAAGAGGCCGACAACTTTTGCTTGGAGCACCGCCCTACACCACACCCTCACGCACTGCACCTCCGTCGGCCCGCATGCTACCGGGGTCGTGGCAGTACCACCACAGTGCAGACATCCACCTCACCGTTGGCATTCCGACGAGCCAATCTGGTGCCCATCTAGTTAAGCGTCGCACCAAGGAATCAACACCCGCCACACCATTGATCTGCAACCAGTCCGTGTAGGGAGGAGGGACACCACCCCACTCAATCTCGCTAGATCGGCATCCCATGTTAGGTTTTGTTGGGGCCATCCCCTGGAGAGCAACGCGAGCATTTCACCCCAGCTCTGCAAACTGGTGGTTACAGTTTGACTTTTTAACCAATTTTGAGGCTTTACGGACACGTCTTGACAAAAAGGATGGATGACTTTTTTTGGGAAAAAATATGAATGACTTGGAACTTGGAGCAACAAAGTTAATGGACGTGAACTAACTTGTGGTTGGATGGTTAGGAGGCCAGTGTTATCCCCAGCCCCTCAAGATTCAAGTCCCGATGCTTGTATTTATCCTGAAGTTATTTCAGGATTTCCGATGATGCATGTTCCGTGAGAGGAGACGTTCATGTCAAGTATATGTTCCTATGACCATGAGATCATGCAACTCACTGGCACCGGAGGAGTACCTTGTGTGTATCAAACGTCACAACATAACTGGGTGACTATAAAGGTGCTCTATAGGTATCTCCGAGGGTGTTTGTCGGGTTGGCATGGATCAAGACTAGGATTTGTTACTCCATCTGACGGAGAGGTATCTGAGGGCCCACTCGGTAATACAACATCACTATAAGCCTTGCAAGCAATGCGGCTAAAGAGTTAGCCACGGGATCTTGTATTACGGAACGAGTAAAGAGACTTGCCGGTAATGAGATTGAACTATGTATAGAGATAGTGATGATCGAATCTCGGGCAAGTAACGTACCGAAGAACAAAGGGAATAGCATACGGGATTAACTAAATCCTTGACATAGAGGTTCAACCGATGAAGATCTTTGTAGAATATGTAGGAACCAATATGGGCATCCAGGTCGCGCTATTGGTTATTGACCGTAGAGGTGTCTTGATCATGTCTACATAGTTCTTGAACCCGTAGGGTGTGCGCACTTAAGGTTCGGTGACGTTTCAGTAGTATAGAGTTATGTATGGTGGTGACCGAAGTTTGTTCGGAGTCCCGAATGAGATCCCAGACGTCACGAAGAGCTCCGGAATGGTCTGAAGGTAAAGATTGATATATACGAAGTCCTGTTTTTCACCAGAAAAATTTCGGGCTCATCGGTAGTGTACCGGGAGTGCCGAGAGGGGTAGCGGGGACCATCGGGAGGGGTGTCTTGACCCAAAGGACCTCACGGGCTATGAGAGGAGTCATGCCAGCCCTTATTGGGCTGGCCGAGCCCCCCACTATGGCCCATGTGACTAGGCGTGGGAAAAACCCAAAAGGTGGAGAGGTGGAAAGAGTTTCCAAGTGAAAAGGAGGAATCCTGCTTCTAATAGGATTGGAGTAGGACTCCTCCACCTCCAATTTCAGCCAAACCTTGTGGGTTTGAGGCTGCCTCCTCCCCTCACTCCCTCCTATATATACTAGAGGATTTAGAGGGGAAAGCTAACCCTAATTGCCACGTGCTCCCTCTACTTCATCAAGATCAGTTTTCTCCTCTAGTCTAGTTCGGCGGTGCTTAGGCGAAGCCCTATCGGAATAGTTCCACCACCATCGCCGCAACGCCGGCGTGCTGCCGGAGAACTCATCTACCTCTCCGCTCCCTCTTGATGGATCAATAAGGCGTAGATCGTCATCGAGCTGTACGTGTGCTGAACGTGGAGGTGTCGTCCATTCGGCGCTAGATCGGAAGGACCATGATTGGATCGCGGGACGGATCATGATTGAATCGCAGGATGGATCGTGATTGGATCGCGGGACGGATCATGATGGGATCGCAGGACGCTCGGCGATTTGGATCGCGAAGACGTTCGACTACATCAACCGCGTTTCTTAACGCTTCCCGCTTAGCGATCTACAACGGTATGTAGATCCACTCTCCCTCTCATAGATACTCATCACCATGGATAGATCTTGCGTGTGCATAGGAAAAAATGTTTCCCATGCAATGTTCCCCAATAGTGGCATCTGAGCTAGGTCTATGTGTATATGAGATCACGAGTAGAACACAAAGGAGTTTGTGGGCATTGTTACTTAGATTGCTTCCTCCCTTGGTCGTGTTTTTGATTCAGCAGTATTGTGGGATGAAGCGGCCCGGACCAACCTTACTCGTACGCTTACGAGAGACCGGTTTCATCGTCTGACGTATAACTTTGTTGCACAAAGATGACTAGCGGGTGTCTGTCTCTCCTACTCTAGTTGGATCGGATTCGACAAAGGCGGTTCGTGATAAGGTTGAATAGCAATTTGAGTATCACCGTTTTGGATTATGCGTAGGTGAGAATTGTTCTTGATAGATACCCATAGCAGCCACATAAAACTTGTAACAATAATTAGAGTACGTCTAACTTGTTTTTGCAGGGTATGTTGTGATGTGATATGGCCAATTACATGATGAGATATATGTGATGTATGACATGATCATGTATTGTATAGAATTTCACGACTTGCATGTCGATGAGTACGGCAACCGGCAGGAGTCATGGGTTGTCTTTAATTATTGTATGACCTGTGTGTCAATCATTAAGCGCTATGTAATGCTTTACTTTATCGCTAAGAGGTAGCAATAGCAGTAGAAGGATGGTGTGCGTGACAACCCCGATGGCGACAAGTTGATGGAGATCAAAATGATGGAGATCATGGTGTCATGCCGGTGACGGTGGAGATCATGCTGGTGCTTTATAGATGGAGATCAAAAGCACAAGTTCATGGCCATATCATGTCACTTATGATTTGCATGTGATGTTAATCATCTTATGCACCTTGTTTTGCTTAGGACGACGATAACATTATAAGGTGATTCCTCACTTGAATTCAAGATAAATTGTGTGCTCCCTGAGTGTGCACCGTTGCAAAAGTTCGTCGTGTTGAGACTGTTGGAAATATGCCCTAGAGGCAATAATAAATTAGTTATTATCATATTTCCTTGTTCATGATAATCGTTTATTATCCATGCTATAATTGTATTGATCGGAAACTCAGATACATGTGTGGATACATAGACAACACCATGTCCCAAGTATGCCTCTAATAGACTAGCTTGTTGATCAAAGATGGCTATGGTTTCCTAGTCATGGACATGAGATGTCATTTGATAATGAGATCACGTCATTAGGAGAATGATGTGATGGACAAGACCCAAACTACAAACGTAGCATATGATCGTGTCAGTTTATTGCTACTGTTTTTTGCATGTCAAGTATATGTTCCTATGACCATGAGATCATGCAACTCACTGACACCGGAGGGGTACCTTGTGTGTATCAAACGCCGCAACGTAACTGGGTGACTATAAAGGCGTTCTACAGGTATCTCTGAGGGTGTCTGTCGGGTTGGCATGGATCAAGACTGGGATTTGTTACTCCATGTGACGGAGAGGTATCTCAGGGCCCACTCGGTAATACAACATCACAATAAGCCTTGCAAGCAATGTGACTAAGTGATAGCCATGGGATCTTGTATTACGGAACGAGTAAAGGGACTTGCCGGTAACGAGGTTGAACTAGGTATGGAGATACCGACGATCGAATCTCGGGCAAGTAACATACCGAAGAACAAAGGGAACATCATACATTATTAACTGAATCCTTGACATAGAGATTCGACCGATAAAGTTCGTCGTAGAATATGTAGGAACCAATATGGGCATCCAGGTCCCGCTATTGGCTATTGACCGTAGAGGTGTCTCAGTCATGTCTACATAGTTCTGGAACCCACAGGGTCTGCACACTTAAGGTTCGGTGACGTTTCGGTAGTATAGAGTTATGTATGGTGGTGACCGAAGGTTTTTTGGAGTCCCAGATGAGATCCCGAATGTCACGAGGAGCTCCAGAATGGTCTAGAGGTAAAGACTGATATATAGGAAGTCCTGTTTTGGTCGCTGGAAAAGTTTTGGGCTCATCGGTAGTGTACCGGGAGTGCTAGTAGTGTACCGGGGGACCATCGGGAGAGGTATTTCGACCCAAGATGCTACATGGGCTGTGGGAGGAGGTAAACCAGCCCCTGGTGGGCTGGCTGAAGCCTCCTCTAAGGGCCCATGCGGCTGGAGTGGTTTGAGAAGGAACAAATCCAAAGGTGGAGAGGTGGAAAGAGTTTCCAAGTGGAAAGGGGGAATCCTAGTCCTAATTGGATTGGAGTAGGACTCCTCCACCTCCAATTTCGACCAAACCTTGAGGGTTTGAGGCTGCCTCCTCCCCTCCCTCCCTCCTATATATACTAGAGGATTTAGAGGAAAAAGCTAACCCTAATAGCCATGTGCTACCTCTCTTCTAGTGCATAGTTTCTCCTCTAGATTGGTTTTCTGTAGTGCTTAGGCGAAGCCCTGCCGGAATAGCACCACCACCATTGCCGCAACGCCGTCGCTGCCGGAGAACTCTTCTACCTCTCCGCTCTCTCTTGCTGTATCAAGAAGGCGGAGATCATCATCGAGCCGTACGTGTGCTGAACGCGGAGGTGTCGTCCGTTCGGCGCTAGATCGGAAGGACCGTGATCAATATCGCGAGACGGATCGTGATGAGATCGCGGGATGGATCATGATGAATTTGTGGGACGGATCGTGATTGGATCATGGGACGGATCGTGATTGGATCACAGGACGGATCGTTTCTCCTACTTTAGTTGGACCGAATTCGACAAAGGCGGTCCTTGAGAAGGTTGAAAAGCAATTTATGTATCACCGTTGTGGTTCTGCATAGGTGAGAATTGTTCTTGCTAGATACCCGTAGCAGCCACATAAAACATGCAACAACAATTAGAGGACATCTAACTTGCTTTTGCAGGGTATCTTGTGATGTGATATGGCCAATTACATGATGAGATATATGTGATGTATGAGATGATCATGTATTGTATAGAATATCACGACTTGCATGCCGATGAGTACGGCAACCGACATGAGCCATAGGGTTGTCTTTAATTATTGTATGACCTGCGTGTCAATTATTAAGCACTATGTAATGCTTTACTTTATCGCTAAACTGTAGCAATAGTAGTAGAAGCATGGTGGGTGCAACAACCCCGATGGCGACACGTTGATGGAGATCAAGATGATGGAGATCATGGTGTCATGTCGGTGACGATGGAGATCATGCCGGTGCTTTCAAGATGGAGATCAAAAGCACAAGTTCATGGCCATATCATGTCGCTTATGATTTGCATGTGATGTTAATCCTTTTATGCACCTTGTTTTGCTTAGGAACATAGTAGCATTATAAGGTGATCCCTCACTCGATTTCAAGATAAATTGTGTTCTCCCCGAGTGTGCACCGTTGCAAAAGTTCGTCGTGTCGAGACACCACGTGATGATCGGGTGTGATAGACTCTACGTCACATACAACGGGTGCAATCTAGTGTTGCACATGCAGAACACTCGGGTTAAACTTGACAAGCCTAGCATGTGCAGACATGGCCTCGGAATACAAGAGACCGCAAGGTCGAACATGAGTCATATAGTAGATATGATCAACATGATGATGTTCACCATTGAAACCACCTCAACTCACGTGATGATCGGACTTGAGTTGGTGAATTTGGATCATGTATCACTCGAATGACCAGAGGGATGTCAATTTGAGTGGGAGTTCTTCAGTAATCTGATTAATTGAACTCATTATCATGAACATAGTCACTTGTGTCTTTGCAAATTATGTTGTAGATTACTTGCTCGCGCTGTAGCTCCCTTGAATTTTTATATGTTCCTAGAGAAATAGAGTTGAAAGATGATGGTAGCAATATTGCGGACTGGGTCCGTGATTTGAGGATTATCCTCATTGTTGCACAGAAGGTTTATGTCCTTAATGCACCGCTCGGTGCGGCAACCCCTCTAGCGTTGTCTGTAGATGTTGTGAACATCTGACAGGCACGTTCTGATGACTGCTTGATAGTTTAGTGCGTCATGCATTATGGCTTAGAATTGAAGCTCCAAAACATTTTGAATGTCACAGAACATATGAGATGTTCTAAGAGCTGAAATTAGGATCTCAGGCTCGTGCCCATGTTGCGAAATATGAGATCTCCAACAAGATTCTTTGCCTGCAAGATAAAGGAGAATAGCTCAATCATTGAGCATGTACTCAGATTGTCTGGGTTCTACGATCGCTTAAATCGAGTGGGAGTTGATCTTCCACATAAGAAAGTGATTGATGTAGTTTTCCAAGTCACTGTCACTAAGCTACTAGAACTTGGTGATGAACTATAAAATGCCAGGGATAGAAATAATGATCCCTGAGCTGTTCGCGATGTTTGACACCACGAAGGTAGAAATCAAGAAGGAGCGTCAAGTGTTGATGGGTAGTAAAACAACTAGTTTCGAGAAGGGCAAGGGCAAGGAGGGAAACTTCATGGATGGCAAGTCAGTTGCTGCTCCAGTGAAGCAACCCAAAGTTGAACCCAAACCCGAGACTAAGTGCTTCGATTATGAGAAGAGTGGCCGCTGAAGCGGAACAACCCTAGATACTTGGTAGATAAGAAGGCTGACAATGTCAATAGAAGTATATTTGATATACGTGTTATTGATGTGTACCTTGCTAGTACTCCTAGTAGCACCTGGGTATTGGATACTGGTTCGGTTGCTAAATGTTAGTAACTCGAAATAAAAGCTACGAAATAAATTGAGAACTAGCTAAGGGTGAGGTGACAATGTGTGTTGGAAATGTTTCCAAGGTTGATGTGATCAACATCGCACGCTCTCTCTACCTTCGGGATTAGTGACGAACCTAAATAAATGTTATTTGGTGTTTTGCATTGAGCATGAATGTGATTAGATCGTGATTATTGCAACACAGTTATTCATTTAAGTTAGAGAATAATGGTTATTCTGTTTACATGAATGATACCTTCAATGGTCATGCATCCAGTGAGAATGGTTTGTTGAATCTTGACCGTAGTAATACACATGTTCATAACATTGATGCCAAAATATACAAAGTTAATAATGATAGTACCACATACTTGTGGCACTGCCGCTAAATGTCATATTGGTATAAAGCGCATGAAGAAACTCCATGCTGATGGATCTTTGGACTCATTCGATTTCGAATCGGTTGAGACATGCGAAGCATGCCTCTTGGGCAAGATGACTAAGGACCCCATTTTTCGGATTGATGGAGCGGGCAGGTGATTTATTGGAAATGATACATGTTGATGTATGCAATCCAATGAGTCTTATAGCGTGCGGTGGATATCGTTATTTTCTTACCTTCACTGATGATTTGAGTAGATATAGTGTATATTTACTTAATGAAACACAAGTATGAATCATTTGAAAGGTTCAAGCAAATTCAAAGTGAAGTTTAAGATCATCGTGATAAGAAGATAAAAATGTCTGCGATATGATCGTGGAAGTGAATATCTGAGTTACGAGTTTGGCATACAACTTTAGACAACGTGAAAGTTGTTTCACAATTCACGCCACGTGGAACACCATAGTGTGATGGTGTGTACGAACGTCATAGTCGTGCTCTATTAGATATGGTGCGAATTATGATGTCTCTTATCGTTTTACCACTATCGTTTTGGAGTTATGCATTAGAGACAACTACATTCACTTTAAATAGGGCACCATATAAATCCGTTGAGATGACACGATATGGTTTGGCACAAACCTAAGCTATCATTTCTTAATGTTTGGGGCTGCGATACTTATGTGAAAAAGGGTTTTCACCGAAGAGCTCGAACCCAAAGCGGACAAATGCATCTTCATAGAATACCCTAAGAACAATTGGGTATACCTTCTATCTTAGATCCAAGTGCAAAGTGCTTGTTGCTAAAAACGGGTCCTTTCTTGAGAAAGAGTTTATCTTGAAAGAATTGAGTGGAAAGAAGATAGAACTTGATGAGGTTGTTGAACCTTTGTTTCAACCAGAGAGTAGCATAGTGCAGAAAATTGTTTCTATGGAGCCTACGTTAGTTGAGGAGGAAGTTAATAATGATGATCATGAAGCTTCGGATCAAGTTACTATCAAACCTCATAGGTCGACAAGGACGCATACTGCTCCTGAGTGGTATGGCAACCCTGTCTTAGAGATCATGTTGTTGGACAACGATGAGCCTACGAGCTATGGAGAAGCAATGATGGGCCCGGATTCCGACAAATGGTTAGAGGCCATGAAATCCGAGGAAGGATCCATGTATGAAAACCAGGTATAGACTTTGGTAGACTTGCTCATTGGACGGCAGGTCATCGAGTACAAATGGACCTTTGAGATGATGACAGACGCTGATGGTAAATGTCACCATTGATAGAGCTCGAATTATCGCAAAGAAGTTTCCGACAAGTTCAAGGAGTTGACTGCGATGAGACTTTCTCACTCGTAGCGATGCTAAAGTCTGTTGGAATTATTTTAGCACTTGCTGCATTTTTCAATTATGAAATCTGGCAGATGGATGTCAAAACATCGTTTCCTTCCTTAAGGAAAGGTTGTATGAGATACAACCAGAAGGTTTTGTCAGTCCTAAGGGTGCTAAAAGGTGTGCAAGCTTCAGTGATCCTTCTATGAACTGAAGCAAGCATCTCGGAGTTGGAATATACAATTTGATGAGGTGATCATAGCTTTTGAGTCTATACAAAGTTTGTGAGAAACTTGTATTTACAATAAAGTGAGTGGGAGCACTATAGAGTTTCTGGTAAGCATATGTGGTTGACATATTGTTGATCGGAAATGATGTAAAATTTCTGGAAAGCATAAACGGTTGTTTGAAAAGAGTTTTTCAAAGGAAGACCTGGATAAAGCTACCTAATTGTTGAGCATCAAGATCTATAGAGATAGATCAAGGTGCTTGATGAGACTTTGAATGAGTACATACCTTGACAAGATTTTGAAAGAGTTCAAAATCGATTAGTCAAAGAGAAGTGTTCCCGCCTACTTTGTAAGGTGTGAAGTTGAGTGAGACTCAAAGCTCTACCACGGCAGAAGAAAGAGAAAGGACGAACGTCGTCCCCTATGCCTTAGCCATAGGCTCTGTATAGTATGCCATGCTGTGTACCGCACCTGTGTGTGCCTTGCCATGAGTCCATCAAGGGGTACAAGAGTGATCCAGGAGTGGATCACTGGACAGCGGTTAAGATTATCCTTAGTGACTAAAAGACTAAGGAAATGTTTCTCGATTATGGAGGTGATAAAGAGTTTGTCGTAAAGAGTTATGTCGATGCAAGCTTTAACACCAATCCGGATGACTCTTAGTATCAATCCGAATACGTATAATGGAGCAGCCATTTGGAATAGTACCAAGTGGAGTGTGGTAGCAGTGTTTACAGTTATACATAGAGATTTGCAAAGTACACACAGATCGGAATGTCGCAACCCATTGACTATAAGGGCTGGTATTCCTTCTCCCACAGCCTATGTGGCCTCTTGGGTCGAAATACCCCTCCCGATGGTCCCCCGGTACACTACCGGCACTCTCGGTACACTACCGATGAGCCCGAAACTTTTCCGGTGACCAAAACAGGACTTCCTGTATATCAATCTTTACTTCTGGACCATTCCGGAGCTCCTCATTATGTACCTGATCTCATCCGGGACTCCGAACAACCTTAGGTCACCACCATACATAACTCTATACTACTGAAACGTGACCGAACCTTAAGTGTGCAGACCTTGCGGGTTCGAGAACTATGTAGACATGACCGAGACACCTCTACGGTCAATAACCAATAGTGGGACCTGGATGCCCATATTGGTTCCTACATATTCTATGAAGATCTTTATCGGTTGAACCTCTATGTCAGGGATTCACTTAATCCCGTATGCTATTCCCTTTGTTCTTCAGTATGTTAGTTGCCCAAGATTCGATCATCGGCATCTCCATACCTAGTTCAATCTCATTACCGGCAAGTCTCTTTACTCGTTCCGTAATACAAGATCCTGTGGCTAACACTTAGTCACATTGCTTGCAAGGCTTATTGTGATGTTGTATTACCGAGTGGGCCCTGAGATACCTCTCCGCCACACGGAGTAACAAATCCCAGTCTTGATCCATGCCAATCCACCAGACACCCTCGGAGATACCTGTAGAGCACCTTTTAGTCACCCAGTTACGTTGCGACGTTTGATACACACAAGGTACTCCTCTGGTGTCAGTGAGTTACATCATCTCATGGTCATAGGAACAGATACTTGACATGTAGAAAACTGTAGCAATGAACTGACACGATCATATGCTACGTTTATAGTTGTTGGAAATATGCCCTAGAGGCAATAAATAAAGTGTTTATTATTATATTTCCTTGTTCATGATAATCATTTATTATCCATGCTATAATTGTATTGATTGGAAACACATTACATGTGTGGGTAAATAGACAACACTATGTCCCTAGTATGCCTCTAGTGAACTAGCTCGTTGATCAAAGATGGTCAAGGTTTCCTAGCCATTGACATGTGATGTCATTTGATAACGGCATCACATCATTAGTAGAATGATGTGATGCACAAGACCCAAACTACAAACGTAGCATATGATCGTGTCAGTTTATTGCTACTGTTTTCTGCATGTCAAGTATATGTTCCTATGACCATGAGATCATGCAACTCACGGACACCGGAGGAGTGCCTTGTGTGTATCTAATGTCGCAACATAATTGGGTGACTATAAAGGTGCTCTACAGGTATGTCCGAGGGTGTCTGTTGAGTTGGCATGGATCAAGACTGGGATTTGTTACTCCGTGTGATGGAGAGTTATCTCAGGGCCCACTCGGTAATACAACATCACAATAAGCCTTGCAAGCAATGTGACTAAGTGTTTGTCACAGGATCTTGTATTACGGAATGATTAAAGAGACTTGCCGGTAACGAGGTAGAATTAGGTATGGAGATACCGACAATCGAATCTCGGGCAACTAACATACCGAAGAACAAAGGGAATATCATACGGGATTAAATGAATCCTTGACATAGAGGTTCGACCGATAAAGATCTTTGTAGAATATGTAGGAACCAATATGGGCATCCAGGTCCCGCTATTGGTTATTGACCGTAGAGGTGTCTCGGTCATGTCTACATAGTTCTCGAACCCGCGGGGTCTGCACACTTAAGATTTGGTGATGTTTCGGTAGTATAGAGTTATATATGGTGGTGACCGAAGGTTGTTCGGAGTCCTAGATGAGATCCCGGACGTCACGAGGAGCTCCGGAATGGTCCGGAGGTAAATATTGATATATAGGAAGTCCTATTTTGGTCTCCGGAAAAGTTTCGGGCTCATCGGTAGTGTACCGGGAGACCATCGGTAGGGGTATTTCGACCCAAGAGGCTACATGGGCTGTGGGAGAGTAAATACCAGACCTTTGTGGGATGGTCGAAGTCCCACACAAGGCCCATGCGGCTGGGAGGAAAATCCCAAAGGGAAAAAGGTGGAAAAAGGCCAAAAAAATGAGGAACCCTAGTCCTACTAGGATTGGAGGAGGAGTCCTCCTCTCCTCCCCGCTTCGGGCGAACCAAGGAGGCTTGGCCCTTGCGCCAAGTCCTCTCCTCCCTCACTCTTATATATACTAGAGGTTTTAGGGTTTTTGCACATAATTTTTAGCCACGTGCTGCCCGTTCCTCCAGTGCATAGTTTCTCCTCTAGATCGGATTTCTGCAGTGCTTAGGCGAAGCCCTGCCGGAATAGCTCCACCACCATCGCTGGAGCGCCGTCATGCTGCCGGAGAACTCTTCTTCCTCTCCGCTCCCTCTTGCTGGATCAAGACAGCGGAGATCGTCATCAAGCTGCACGTGTGCTGAACGCGGAGGTGTCGTCCGTTCGGCGCTAGATCGGAAGGACCGTGATCAAGTTCGTGGGACGGATCGTGATTGGATCGCGAGACAGATCGTGATTGGATCACGGGATTGTTGGGAGACGTAGTAGTAAATCAAAAATTTTCCTACGCGTTCACCAAGATCCATCTATGGAGAAACCAGCAACGAGCAAGGGGAGAGTGGATCTTCATACCTTTGAAGATCGCTAAGCGGAAGCGTTACAAGAACGCGGTTGATGGAGTCGTACTCGCAGCGATTCAGATCGCGGTAGATCCGATCAAGTGCCGAACGGACGGCACCTCCGTGTTCAACACACGTGCAGCCCGGTGACGTCTCCAACACCTTGATCCAGCAAGGAGGAAGGAGAGGTTGGGGAAGGGCTCCAACAGCAGCACGACGGCGTGGTGGTGGTGGAGTAGCAAGGTATTCCGACAGGGCTTCGCCTAAGCGCTACGGAGGAGGAAGAAGAGAGGTAGGGCTTTGCCGTGAGAGAGAGAGATCAAATCCTGTCTCAAAACATCCAAAACCTCAAGTATATATAGGAGGAGGGACGTGGAGGGCTGGCTTGGCCTCTACTCCAAAGAGGAGATGGCCGGCCGAATTAAAGGGAGAGTCCACCTCCCACAAGGGAGGTGGATCTCCTCCTTTTAAATCCCTTTTGCCTTATCTCCTTATCTCCAGCCACATGGGCCCACATAGATGGTCTTGGCCGACCCAATATGGGCTGGCACACCTCCTCTAAGGGCCCATGAGGTCCTTTGGTCGTCACACCCCTCTCGGGGGTCCTCCGGCACCCTCCCGGCACTCCCGGTACACTACCGATGAGCCCGAAAACTTTCCGGTGACCAAAACTGGACTTCCTATATATCAATCTTTACCTCCGGACCATTCCGGAGCTCCTCGTGACGTCCGGGATCTCATCCGGGACTCCGAACAACCTTCGGTAATCACGTATACCATTTCCCTATAACCCTAGCGTCATCGAACCTTAAGTGTGTAGACCCTACGGGTTCGGGAGACACGTAGACATGACCGAGACACTTCTCCGGCCAATAACCAACAGCGGGATCTGGATACCCATGTTGGCTCCCACGTACTCCACGATGATCTCATCGGATGAACCACGATGTCGGGGATTCAATCAATCCCGTATTCAATTCCCTTTGTCTATCGGTATGATACTTGCCCGAGATTCGATCGTCGGTATCCCCATACCTTGTTCAATCTCGTTACCGGCAAGTCTCTTTACTCGTTCCGTAATGCATCATCCCGTGGCTAACTCCTTAGTCACATTGAGCTCATTATGATGATGTCTTACCGAGTGGGCCCAGAGATACCTCTCCGTCACACGGAGTGACAAATCCCAGTCTCGATTCGTGCCAACCCAACAGATACTTTCGGAGATACCCGTAGCGTACCTTTATAGCCACCCAGTTACGTTGTGACGTTTGGCACACCCAAAGTATTCCTACGGTATCCGGGAGTTACACAATCTCATGGTCTAAGGAAATGACACTTGACATTGAAAAGCTTTAGCAAACGAACTACACGATCTTTGTGCTATGCTTAGAATTGGGTCTTGTCCATCACATCATTCTCCTAATGATGTGATCCCGTTATCAACGACATCCAATGTCCATGGCCATGAAACCGTGACCATCTATTGATCAACGAGCTAGTCAACTAGAGGCTCACTAGGGACATGTTGTGGTCTATGTATTCACACATGTATTATGGTTTCCGGTTAACACAATTATAGCATGAACAATAGACAATTATCATGAACAAGGAAATACAATAATAACCATTTTATTATTGCCTCTAGGGCATATTTCCAACAGTCTCCCACTTGCACTAGAGTCAATAATCTAGTTCACATCACCATGTGATTAACACTTACATCACCATGTGATCATATCATCATGTGATTAACACCCAATAAGTTCTGGGGTTTGTTCATGTCCTGCTCGTGAAAGAGGTTTTAGTCAACGGGTCTGCGACATTCAGATCCGTGTGTACCTTACAAACTTTCCATGTCATATTTGTAGATACTACTCCCATGCTCCACTTGGAGCTATTCCAAATGGCTGCTCCACTATACGTAGCTGGATTTCTACTAAGAGTCATCCGGATTGGTTTTAAAGCTTGCATCATCGTAACACTTTGCGATGAACTCTTTATCACCTCCATAATCGAGAAATATTTCCTTAGTTCTCAAGTTACTAAGGCTAACTTTGACCGCTGTCTAGTGATCCACTCTTGGATTACTCTTGTACCCCTTGACAGACTCATGGCAAGGCACACACAGGTGCGGTACACAGCATGGCATACTATATAGAGCCTATGGCTAAAGCATAGGAGATGACACTCATCTCTTCTTTATCTTCTGCCGTGGTCGGGTATTGAGTCTTACTCAATTTCACACCTTACAATACAGTCAAGAACTCCTTCTTTGACCCATCTATTTTGAACTCCTTCAAAAACTTGTCAAGGTATGTCTTCGTCGAAAAAACTTATCAAGCGAATTGATCTATCCCTATAGATCTTGATGCTCAATAAAATAGTAGCTTTATCTGGGTCTTCCTTTGAAAAAAAAACTCTTTTCAAACAACCCTTCATGCTCTTCCAGAAATTCTACATCATTTCCGATCAATAATATGTCAACTACATATTCTTATAAGAAATTCTATAGTGCTCCCACTCACTTTCTTGCAAATACAAGTTTCTCATAAACTTTGTATAAACTTAAACACTTTGATCACCTCATCAAAGCATATATTCCAACTCCGAGATTCTTGCTCCAGTCCATAGAAGGATCGCTGGAGTTTGCATATTATTAGCATCCTTAGGATTGACAAAACCTTCTGGTTGTATCACATACAACTCTTCCTCACAGAAACCATTACGGAAACCTTGTTTTGTCATCCATCTGCCAGATTTCATAATCAAAAATTGCAGCAACTGCTAACAAAATTTTAATAGACTTTTAGCATCGCTACAGATGAGACAATCTCATCGCAGTCAACTCCTTGAACTTGGCAGAAACTTCTTTGCGACAAGTCGAGCTTTATAAACAGTGACATTTCACTATTAGCGTCTATGTTTATTTCAAAGGTCCATTTGTACTCAATGACCCGCCATTCAACAGGCAAGTCTACCAAAGTCCATACTTGGTTTTCATACATGGATCCTTTCTCGGATTTCATGGCTCCTAGCCATTTGTTGGAATCCGGGCCCACCATCGCTTCTCCATAGTTCGTAGGTTCATCGTTGTCCAACAACATGATTTCCAAGACAGGGTTGTCGTACTACTCAGGAGCAGTATGCGTCCTTGTCGACCTACGAGGTTCGATAGTGACTTGATCCGAAGCTTCATGATCATCATCATTAACTTCCGTTTCAACTGAGTAGGCTCTACAGAAACATCTTTCTGTGTTGCGCTATTCTCTGGTTGAAACAAAGGTTCAACAACTTTATCAAGTTCTATCTTCCTCCCACTCAATTCTTTCGAGAGAAACTCTTTCTCAAGACAGGACCCGTTCTTAGCAACAAACACCTTTTGCGCTTGGATCTGAGATAGAAGGTATACCCAATGTCTCATTAGGGTATTCTATGAAGATGCATTTGTCTGCTTTGAGTTCGAGCTCGCTAGGTGAAAAACCCATCTTCACATAAGCGTCGCAGCCCCAAACATTAAGAAATGACAGCTTAGGCTTCTGTCAAACCATTATTCTCATGGTGTCATCTCAACAGACTTAGATGGTGCCCTATTAAAGTGAATGGATTTGTCTTTAATGCATAACCCCATAACGATAGTTGTAAAACGATAAGAGACATCATAGTACTCACTATATCCAATAGAGCACGACTACGACGTTCGAACACACCATCACACTATGGTGTTCCAGGAGGCGTGAGCTGTGAAACAATTTCCACATTGTCTAAAATTGCATACCAAACTCGTAACTTAGATATTCACCTCCATGATCATATCATAGACATTTATCTTCTTGTCACGATGATCTTTAACTTCACTCTGAAACTCCTTGAACCTTTCAAACATTTCAGATTCGTGTTTCATTAAGTAAATATCCCCATATTTACTCAAATCATCAGTGAAGGTAAAGAAAAAACAACGATATCCACTGTGTGTTTCAACACTCATTGGACCACATACATCAACATGTATTAATTCCAATAAGCCACTTGCCCGCTCCATCATATTGGATGACGGGGTCTCAGTCATCTTGCCCAAGAGGCATGGCTCGCATGTCTCAACCGATTCGAAATCGAGTGAGTCAAAAAAACATCTATCATCATGGAGTTTCTTCATGCGATTTATACCAATATGACATTACGTGGCAGTGCCACAAGCATGTGGTACTATCATTATTAACTTTGTATCTTTTGGTACCAATGTTATGAATATGTGTACTACTACGATCATGATTCGATAAACCATTTCGAGTGGGTGCATGACCATTGAAGGCATTATCCATGTAAACAGAATAACCATTATTCTCTAACTTATATGAATAACCGTATCGCACTAATCATGATCTAATCACGTTCATGCTCAACGCAAACACCAAATAATATTTATTTAGGTTTATCACAAATCCTGAAGGTAGAGAGAGCGTGCGATGGTGATCACATCAATCTTGGAAATACTTCCAACACACATCGTCACCTTTCACCTAGCTAGTCTCCATTTACTCCGTAGCTTTTATTTCGAGTTGCTAACACTTAGCAACCGAACCGGTATCCAATACCCAGGTGCTACTAGGAGTACCAGCAAGGTACACATCACTAACATGTATATCAAATATACTTCCATTGACATTACCAGCCTTCTTATCTACCAAGCATCTAGGGGTTTTCCGCTTCAGCGAACATTCTCCTCATAACAGAAGCACTTAGTCTCGGGTTCGGGCTCAACCTTGGGTTTCTTCACTAGAGCAACAACTGGCTTGCCATTCCTGAAGTTTTCCCTTCTTGCCCTTGCCCCTTTTGAAACTAGTGGTTTAACTTAACCATCAACACTTGATGCTCCTTCTTGATTTCTACCTTCGTGGTGTCAAACATCACGAACAACTCAGGGATCATCTTATCCATCCCTGGCATGTTATAGTTCATCACGAAGCTCTAGTAGCTTGGTGGCAGTGACTTGGAGAACTCCATTAATCACTATTTCATCTGGAAGATTAACTCCCACTTGATTCAAGTGATTGTAGCACCCAGACAATCTGAGCACACGCTCAGCGATTGAGCTATTCTCCTTTATCTTGCAGACAAAGAATCTTGTTGGAGGTCTCATACCTCTCAACATAGGCACGAGCCTGAGATCACAATCTCAGCTCCTAGAACATCTCATATGTTCCGTGACGTTCAAAACGTTTTGGAGCCTCAATTCTAAGCCGTAATGCATGACGCATTGAACTATCATGTAGTCACCAAAAAGTGCCTGTCATATGTTCACAACATCTACAGACAACGCTTGAGGGAGTGGTGCAGTTAGCGGTACATCAAAAACATAAGCTTTCTGTGCAGCAATGAGGACAATCCTCAGATCACGGACCCAGTCCGCATTATTGCTACCATCAACTTTCAACTTACTTTTCTCTAGGATTGTATCAATAAAACTGGGGAGCTACAGCGCGAGCTATCTACGACATAATTTGCAAGGACATTTTTAGACTAAGTTCATGATAATTAAGTTCATTTAATCAAATTATTAATGAACTCCCACTTAGATAGACATCTCTCTAGTCTTCCAAGTGATACATGATCCATGTCAACTAGCCCGTGTCCGATCATCACGTGAGACGGACTAGTCATCCATGGTGAACATCTCTATGTTGATCGTATCTTCTATACGACTCATGTTCGACCTTTCGGTCTTCCGTGTTCCGAGGCCATGTCTGTACATGCTAGGCTCGTCAAGTCAACCTAAGTGTTTCGCATGTGTAAATCTGGCTTACACCCGTTGTATGCGAACGTTAGAACCTATCACACCCGATCATCACGTGGTGCTTCGGAACGACGATCCTTAGCAACGGTGCACAGTTAGGGTGAACACCTTTCTTGAAATTTTATTGAGAGATCATCTTATTTACTACCGTCGTTCTATGCAAATAAGATGTAAACATGATAAACATCACATGCAATCAATATAGTGACATGATATGGCCAATATCATTTTGCTCCTATGATCTCCATCTTCGGGGCACCATGATCATCACTGTCACCGGCACGACACCATGATCTCCATCATCATGATCTCCATCATTGTGTCTTCATGAAGTTGTCTCGCCAACTATTACTTCTACTACTATGGCTAACGCTTAGCAATAAAGTAAAGTAATTACATGGCGTTTATGATTGACACGCAGGTCATACAATAAATAAGACAACTCCTATGGCTCCTGCCGGTTGTCATAATCATCGACATGCAAGTCGTGAATCCTATTACAAGAACATGATCAATTCATACATCACAATGCATCACATCACATCCTTTGGCCATATCACATCACAAGGCACATGCTGCAAAAACAAGTTAGACGTCCTCTAATTTGTAGTTGCAAGTTTTTACGTGGCTGCTATAGGTTACTAGCAAGAACGTTTCTTACCTACGTCAACACCACAACGTGATTTGCCAATTGCTATTTACCCTTCATAAGGACCCTTTTCATCGAATCCGATCCGACTAAGGTAGGAGAGACAGACACCCGCTAGCCACCTTATGCATCTAGTGCATGTCAGGCGGTGGAACCGGTCTCACGTAAGCGTACGTGTAAAGTTGGTCCGGGCCGCTTCATCCCACAATACCGCCGAATCAAGATAAGACTAGTAGCGGCAAGCAAATTAACAAACTCGACGCCCACAACTGCTTTGTGTTCTACTCGTGCATAGATTCTACGCATAGACCTAGCTCATGATGCCACTGTTGGGAGACGTAGTAGTAAATCAAAAAATTTCCTACGCGTTCACCAAGATCCATCTATGGAGAAACCAGCAACGAGCAAGGGGAGAGTGGATCTTCATACCTTTGAAGATCGCTAAGCAGAAGCGTTACAAGAACGCGGTTGATGGAGTCGTACTCGCAGCGATTCAGATCGCGGTAGATCCGATCAAGTGCCGAACGGACGGCACCTCCGCGTTCAACACACGTGCAGCCCGGTGACGTCTCCAACACCTTGATCCAGCAAGGAGGAAGGAGAGGTTGGGGAAGGGCTCCAACAGCAGCACGACGGCGTGGTGGTGGTGGAGTAGCAAGGTATTCCGACAGGGCTTCGCCTAAGCGCTACGGAGGAGGAAGAAGAGAGGTAGGGCTTTGCCGTGAGAGAGAGAGATCAAATCCTGTCTCAAAACATCCAAAACCTCAAGTATATATAGGAGGAGGGACGTGGAGGGCTAGCTTGTCCTCTACTCCAAAGAGGAGATGGCCGGCCGAATTAAAGGGAGAGTCCACCTCCCACAAGGGAGGTGGATCTCCTCCTTTTAAATCCCTTTTGCCTTATCTCCTTATCTCCAGCCACATGGGCCCACATAGATGGTCTTGGCCGACCCAATATGGGCTGGCACACCTCCTCTAAGGGCCCATGAGGTCCTTTGGTCGTCACACCCCTCTCGGGGGTCCTCCGGCACCCTCCCGGCACTCCCGGTACACTACCGATGAGCCCGAAAACTTTCCGGTGACCAAAACTGGACTTCCTATATATCAATCTTTACCTCCGGACCATTCCGGAGCTCCTCGTGACGTCCGGGATCTCATCCGGGACTCCGAACAACCTTCGGTAATCACGTATACCATTTCCCTATAACCCTAGCGTCATCGAACCTTAAGTGTGTAGACCCTACGGGTTCGGGAGACACGTAGACATGACCGAGACACTTCTCCGGCCAATAACCAACAGCGGGATCTGGATACCCATGTTGGCTCCCACGTACTCCACGATGATCTCATCGGATGAACCACGATGTCGGGGATTCAATCAATCCCGTATTCAATTCCCTTTGTCTATCGGTATGATACTTGCCCGAGATTCGATCGTCGGTATCCCCATACCTTGTTCAATCTCGTTACCGGCAAGTCTCTTTACTCGTTCCGTAATGCATCATCCCGTGGCTAACTCCTTAGTCACATTGAGCTCATTATGATGATGTCTTACCGAGTGGGCCCAGAGATACCTCTCCGTCACACGGAGTGACAAATCCCAGTCTCGATTCGTGCCAACCCAACAGATACTTTCGGAGATACCCGTAGCGTACCTTTATAGCCACCCAGTTACGTTGTGACGTTTGGCACACCCAAAGTATTCCTACGGTATCCGGGAGTTACACAATCTCATGGTCTAAGGAAATGACACTTGACATTGAAAAGCTTTAGCAAACGAACTACACGATCTTTGTGCTATGCTTAGAATTGGGTCTTGTCCATCACATCATTCTCCTAATGATGTGATCCCGTTATCAACGACATCCAATGTCCATGGCCATGAAACCGTGACCATCTATTGATCAACGAGCTAGTCAACTAGAGGCTCACTAGGGACATGTTGTGGTCTATGTATTCACACATGTATTATGGTTTCCGGTTAACACAATTATAGCATGAACAATAGACAATTATCATGAACAAGGAAATACAATAATAACCATTTTATTATTGCCTCTAGGGCATATTTCCAACAGGGATGCCCGTCGATTTGAATCGCGAAGACGTTCGACTACACCAACCACGTTTTTGAACGCTTCCCGCTTAGCAATCTACAAGGGTATGTAGATCCACTCTCCCTCTCGTAGATGCTCATCAGCATGGATAGGTCTTGCGTGAACGTAGGAAATTTTTTGTTTCCCATGCAACGTTCCCCAACAGTGGCATCATGAGCTAGGTCTATGTGTAGATGAGATCTCGAGTATAACACAAAGAGTTGTGGGCGTTGATGCTTAGATTGCTTCCTCCATTGGTCGTTTTTTGCTTCAGCGGTTTTGTGAGATGAAGCGGCCCGGACCAACATTACTCGTACGCTTAGGAGAGACCGGTTCCCTCAACTGCAACTTGTTGCATAGATGGCTTGCGGGTGCCAGTTTCTCTCACTTTAGTTAGATCGGATTCGAGAAAGGCAGTCCTTGAGAAGGTTGAAAAGCAACTAGTGTATCACCGTTGTGGTTTTTGCGTAGATGAGAATTGTTCTTGCTAGATACCCGTAGCAGCCACGTAAAACATGCAACAACAATTAGAGGACGTCTAACTTGTTTTTGACAGGTATGTTGTGATGTGATATGGCCAATTACATGATATGATATATGTGATGTATGAGATGATCATGTGATGTATAGATTATCACGACTTGCATGTCGATGAGTTCGACAACCGGCAGGAGCCATAGGGTTGTATTTAATTATTGTATGACATGTGTGTCAATCATTAAGAGCTATGTAATGATTTACTTTATCGCTAAACGGTAGCAAAAGTAGTAGAAGCAGGTTGGGCGCGACAACCCCTATGGCGACACATTGATGGAGATCATGGTGTCGTGCCGTTGACGATGGAGATCATGCCGGTTTTATCTAGATGGATATCAAAAGCAAAAGTTCATGGCCATATCATGTCACTCATGATTTGCATGTGATGTTAATCCTTTTATGCACCTTGTTTTGCTTAGGACGACGGTAGCATTATAAGGTGATCCCTCACTTAAATTTCAAGGATAATTGTGTTCTCCCCAAGTGTGCACTGTTGCGAAAGTTCGTCGTGTCGAGACACCACGTGATGATCGGGTGTGATAGACTCTACGTTCACATACAACGGGTGCAAGCCAGTGTTGCACATGCAGAACACTCGGGTTAAACTTGACGAGCCTAGCATGTACAGACATGGCCTTAGAACACAAGATACCGAAAGGTAGAACATCAGTCATATAGTAGATATGATCAACATAATGATGTTCACCATTGAAACCACCTCAACTCACGCGATGATCAGACTTGAGTTGGTGGATTTGGATCATGTGACACTCAGATGACCTGAGGGATGTCAATTTGAGTGAGAGCTTTAGTAATTTGATTAACTAAACTCATTATCTTGAACAATAGTCTGAGTAACCTTTGCATATTTATGTTGTACATCAATGGCTCGCGCAGTAGCACCCCTAAATTTTAATGTGTTCCTAGAGAAAGCTAAGTTGAAAGTTGATGGAAGTAACTTTGTTGACTGGGCCCGTAATCTGAGGATTATCCTCACGGCTTCCCATAAATCATATGTCCTTGATGCACCGCTTGGTGACCAACCAAAAGACATGACCTCCGAAGACGTTAAGAACACTTGGGAGGCACGTACTGGAGAGTACTCAATAGTTCAGTGTGCAATATTCTATGGATTAGAACCGGGACTTCAAAGACGTTTTGAACGTCATGGATCATATGAGATGTTCCATGAGTTGAAGTTTATCTTTTAGAAGAATGCCCGGATCGAGAGGTATGATACCTCCGATAAGTTCTATGCTTGCAAGATGGAGGAGAATGGGTCTATCAGTGAACATATACTCAGAATGTCTGGGTATTCAACTCGTCTAGCGGAGTTGGGAATTGCCCTTCCTCTAGAGGCGATCACTGACAGAGTTCTTCAATCACTGCCACCTAGTTACAAGAGCTTTGTGATGAACTATAACATGCCCGGGATGAACAAGTGAGTCGCCGAGCTATTTGCGATGCTAAAAGTCGCTGAGTCTGAAATCCAGAAAGAACATCAAGTGTTGATGGTCAATAAAACCACTAGTTTCAAGAAGAATGGCAAGGGTAAGGGCAAGAAGGGTAAGACCAAGAAGGATGGCAAAGCAGTTGCTACTCCTGTAAAGAAGCCTAAGCATGGACCTAAGCCAGAAACTGAGTGCTTTCATTGCAAGGGAACTGGTCACTAGAAGCAGAACTGCCCCAAGTACCTGGCTAACAAGAAGGCGGCCAATGACAAACAAGGTATATATGATATACATGTTATTGATGTGTACCTTACTAGCTCTCTTGTAGTGCCTGGGTATTTGATACCGGTTCGATTGCTCACATTTGCAACTCAAAGCAGGACCTACGGAATAGATGAAGGCTGGCAAAGGATGAAGTGACGATGCGCATGGGAAATGGTTCCAAGGTTGATGTGATCGCCGTCGGCACGCTCTCTCTTCAATTACCATCGGGATTAGTGATGAACCTGAATAATTGTTATTTAGTGCCTGCGTTAAGCATGAACATTATATCTGGATCTTGTTTATTGCGAGACGGTTACTCATTTAAATCAGAGAATAAAGGTTGTTCTATTTATATGAGTAATATATTTTCTGGTCATGCACCCAATGTGAGGGGTTTATTCATATTGAATCTTGATAGTAATGACACACATGTTCATAACATTGATGCCAAAAGATGTAGAGTTGATAATGATAGTACCTCTTTCTTGTGGCACTGCCGTTTGGTCATATTGGTGTAAAACGCATGAGGAAGCTCCATGCTGATGAACTTTTGGAGTCACTTGATTTTGAATCACTTGACACATGTGAACCATGCCTCATGGGCAAGATGACTAAAACGCCGTTCTCTGGAACAATGGAACGGGCGAGTGACTTATTGGAAATCATACATACTGATGTGTGCGGTCCAATGAATGTTACAGTGCGTGGAGGATATCATTATTTTCTCACCTTCACTGATGACTTAAGTAGATATGGGTATATTTACTCAATGAAACACAGGTCTGAAATGCTTGAAAAGTTCAAGCAATTTCAGAGTGAAGTTGAGAATCATCGTAACAAGAAGATGAAATTCCTGCGATCTGATCGAGGAGGTGAATATCTGAGTTATGAGTTTGGCAGTCACTTAAGACAGTGTGGAATTGTTTCATAGTTGACACCGCCTGGAACACCACAGCGTAATGGTGTGTCCGAACGTCGTAATTGAACCTTATTAGATATGGTGCATTCTATGATGTCTCTTGCTGATTTGCCACTATCGTTTTTGGGTTATGCATTAGAGACAGCCGCATTCACTTTAAATAGGGCACCATCAAAATCCTTTGAGATGACGCCATATGAACTATGGTTTGGCAAGAGGCCAAAGTTGTCGTTTCTTAAAGTTTGGGGATGTGATGCTTATGTCAAAAAGCTTCAGCCTGAAAAGCTGGAACCCAAAGCAGAGAAATGCATCTTCATAGGATACCCGAAAGAGACAGTCGGGTATACCTTCTATCTCAGATCCGAAGGCAAAGTGTTTGTCGCTAAGAACGGAACATTTCTTGAGAAAGAGTTTCTCTCGAAAGAACTGAGTGGGAGGAAAATAGAGCTTGATGAGGTAATTGAACCTTTACTTCAACCAGAGAGTAGCGCAGCGTAGCAAGATGTTTCTGTGGCACCTACGACGGTAGAAGAAGAAGTTAATGATGATGATCATGAAGCTTCGGATCAAGCTACTATTGAACCTGGTAGGTCGACAAGGGCGCGTACTACTCCTGAGTGGTATGGCAACCCTGTCTTGGAGGTCATGTTGTTGGACAACAATGAACCTACGAGCTATGGAGGAGTAGTGATGGGCCCGGATTCCGAGAAAAGGTTAGAGGCCATGAAATCCGAGATGGGATCCATGTATGAAAACAAAGTATGGACTTTGGAAGTATTACCTGAAGGGCGAAAGGCTATTCAGAACAAATGGATCTTTAAGAAGAAGACAAACACGGATAGTAATGTCACCGTCTATAAAGCTCGACTTGTGGCAAAGGGTTTTTCGCAAGTTCAAGGAGTTGACTACGATGAGACCTTCTCACCCATAGCGATGCATAAGTCTGCGAGAATCATGTTGGCAATAGCTGCTTATTTCGATTATGAAATTTGGCAGATGGATGTCAAAACGGCGTTCCTCAATGGTTTCCTTGAGGAAGAGTTGTATATGATGCAACCAGAAGGTTTTGTCGATTCAGAAAATGCTGGCAAAGTTTGCAAACTCCAGCGATCCATTTATGGGCTGGTGCAAGCATCTCGAAGTTGGAATAAGCGCTTTGATGAGGTGATCAAAGCATTTGAGTTCATATAAGTTTATGGAGAAGCTTGTATTTACAAGAAAGTGAGTGGGAGCTCTATAGTGTTTCTAGTATTATATGTGGATGACATATTGCTGATTGGAAACAATATAGAAATGCTGGAAAGCGTGAAGGAATATTTGAACAAGAGTTTTTCAATAAAGGACCTAGGAGAAGCTGCTTTCATATTAGGCATTAAGATCTATAGAGATAGATCGAGACACTTAATAGCACTTTCACAGAGCACATACCTTGATAAAGTTTTGAAGAAGTTCAAAATGGATCAGTCCAAGAAGGGGTTCTTGCCTGTGTTATAAGGTGTGAAGTTGAGTAAGACTCAATGCCCAGTGACTGCAGAAGATAGAGAAAAGATGAGTGTCATCCCCTATACTTCAGCCATAGGCTCTATCATGTATGCAATGTTGTGCACAAGACCTGATGTCAGCCTTGCCATAAGTATGGACAGAAGGTTTCAAAGTGATCCTGGAATGGAACACTGGGCAGCGGTCAAGAATATCCTTAAGTACCTTAAAAGGACTAAGAAAATGTTTCTCGTTTATGGAGGTGATGAAGAGCTCGTCGTAAAGGGTTACGTCGATGCTAGGTTTGACACTGATCCGGATGACTCTAAGTCACAAACTGGATACATATTTATTCTCAACAGGGGAGCGGTAAGCTGGTGTAGTTCCAAGAAAAGCGTGCTAGCCGATTCTTCATGCGAAGCGGAGTACATCGCAGCCTCGGAGGTGGTAAAGGAAGGTGTCTGGATGAAGCAGTTCATGACAGATCTTGGAGTAGTGCCTAGTGCACTGAATCCAATGAACCTGTTCTATGAGAACAATGGTGCCATTGCTCTGGCCAAGGAACCAAGGTTTCACAAGAGGACCAGACACTAAAGCGACAATTCAACTCCATCCGCGATTACATCGAGGAGAAGGACATAAATATTTGCAAAGTGCACATGGATCTGAATGTTGCAGACCCGTTGACTAAACCTCTTCCAAGGGCTAAACATGATCAATACCAGAACTGCATGGGTGTTCGATTCATTACAATGTAAATCACATAGTGATGTGAACTAGATTATTGACTCTAATGCAAGTGGGAGACTGTTGGAAATATAACCTAGAGGCAATAAATAAAGTGTTTGTTATTATATTTCCTTGTTCATGATAATTGTTTATTATCCATGCTATAATTGTATTGATTGGAAACACATTACATGTGTGGGTAAATAGACATCACTATGTCCCTAGTATGCCTCTAGTGAACTAGCTCGTTGATCAAAGATGGTCAAGGTTTCCTAGCCATTGACATGTGATGTGATTTGATAACGGGATCACATCATTAGTAGAATGATGTGATGGACAAGACCCAAACTACAAACGTAGCATATGATCGTGTCCGCTTATTACTACTGTTTTCTACATGTCAAGTATATGTTCCTATGACCATGAGATCATGCAACTCACGAACACCGGAGGAGTGCCTTGTGTGTATCAAATGTCGCAACGTAACTAGTTGACTATAAAGGTGCTCTACAGGCATCTCCGAGGGTGTCTGTTGAGTTGGCATGGATCAAGACTGGGATTTGTTACTCCGTGTGACGGAGAGGTATCTTAGGGCTCACTCGGTAATACAACATCATAATAAGCCTTGCAAGCAATTTGACTAAGTGTTAGTCACAGGATCTTGTATTACGGAACGAGTAAAGAGACTTGCCGGTAACGAGGTTGAACTAGGTATGGAGATACCGACGATCGAATCTCGGGCAAGTAACATACCGAAGAACAAAGGGAACATCATACGGGATTAACTGAATCATTGACATAGAGGTTCGACCGATAAAGATCTTCGTAGAATGTGTAGGAACCAATATGGGCATCCAGGTCCTGCTATTGGTTATTGACCATAGAGGTGTCTCGGTCATGTCTACATAGTTCTCGAACCCGCAGGGTCTGCACACTTAAGCTTTGGTGACGTTTCGGTAGTATAGAGTTATGTATAGAGTTAAGAGTCCCGTATGAGATCCTGGACGTCACGAGGATCTCTGGAATGGTCCGGAGGTAAAGATTGATATATAGAAAGTCCTATTTTGGTCACCGGAAAAGTTTCGGGCTCATCAGTAGTGTACCGGGAGACCATCGGGAGGGGTATTTCGACCCCAGAGGCTACATGGGCTGTGGGAGAGTAAATACCAGCCCTTTGTGGGCTGGTGGAAGTCTCACACAAGGCCCATGCGTCTGGGAAGAAAAGCCCAAATGGATAAAGGTGGAAAAAGGCCAAAAAATGGAGGAATCCTAGTCCTACTAGGATTGGAGGAGGAGTCCTCCTCTCCTCCCCACTTCGGGCGAACCAAGGAGGCTTGGACCTTGCGCCAAGTCCTCTCCTACCTCCCTCTTATATATACTGGAGGTTTTAGGGTTTTTGCACATAATTTTTAGCCACGTGCTGCCCGTTCCTCCAGTGCATAGTTTCTCCTCTAGATCGGATTTCTGAACTGCTTAGGCGAAGCCCTGCCGGAATAGCTCCACCACCATCGCCGGAGCACCATGACGCTGCCGGAGAACTCTTCTTCCTCTCCGCTCCCTCTTGCTGGATCAAGACGGCAGATATCATCATCAAGATGCACGTGTGCTGAACGTGGAGGTGTCGTCCGTTCGGCGCTAGATCGGAAGGACCGTGATCAAGTTCGTGGGACGGATCGTGATTGTATCGCGGGACGGATCGTGATTGGATCGCGGGACGCTCGGCGATTTGGACCACAAAGACGTTCGACTACACGAACCGCGTTTCTTAACGCTTCCCGCTTAGCGATCTACAAGGGTATGTAGATCCAGTCTCCCTCTCGTAGATGCTCATCACTATGGATAGGTCTTGCGTGAACGTAGGAATTTTTTTGTTTCCCATGAAATGTTCCCCAACAATAGTTTGGGTATTTTCCATCACATCATTCTCCTAATGATGTGATCCCGTTATCAAATGACATCTCATGTCCATGGCTAGGAAACCTTAAGCATCTTTGATCAACGAGCTAGTCTATTAAAGGCATACTAGGGACATAGTGTTGTCTATGTATCCACACATGTATCTGACTTTCGATCAATACAATTCTAGCATGGATAATAAACGATTATCATGAACAAGTAAATATGATAATAACAAATTTATTATTGCCTCTAGGGCATATTTCCAACAGTCTCCCAGTTGTACTAGAGTCAATAATCTAGTTCACATCACCATGTGATTCGCATTGTTATGAATCTAACACCCAATGAGTTCTGGGGCTCGATCATGCTCTGCATGTGAGAGAGGTCTTTTAGTCAACGGGTCTATGACATTCAGATCCATGTGCATTTTGCAAATCTCCATGTCATACTATAAATACTGCTACCACACTGTACTTGGAACCATTCCAAATGACCTCTCCACTATATGTATCTGGATTGCTACTAAGAGTCATCCGTATTGGCGCTTAAGCTTGCATCGACGTAACTCTTTACGATGAACTCTTTATCACCTCCATAATAGAGAAGCATCTCCTTAGTCCTCTGGTTACTAAGGATAACTTTGACCACTATCAGTGACCCACTCCTGGATCACTCTTGTACCCCTTGACAGACTCATGTCAAGGCACACACCAGGTGCGCTACACATCATGGCATAATATAGAGCTTATGGCTAAGGCATAGGGGACGACCTTCGTCCTTTCTCTTTCTTTTGCCGTGGTCGAGCTTTGAGTCTCACTCAACTTAACACCTTACAAATCAGGCAAGAACTCTTTCTTTGACTGATCCATTTTGAACTCTTTCAAAATTTTGTCAAGGTATGTACTCATTGAAGGTCCCATCAGGAGTCTTGATCTATCTCTATATATCTCGATGCCCAACAATTAAGTAGCTTTATCCAGGCCTTCCTTTGAAAACTCTTTTCAAACAACCCTTTATTCTTTCCAGAAATTCTACATCATTTCTGTTCAACAATATGTCATCCACATATGCTTATCAGAAACTCTATAGTGCTCCCACTCACTTCATTGTAAATACAAGTTTCTCATAAACATTGCATAGTCTCAAAAACTTTGATCACCTCATCAAAGCGTATATTCCAACTCTGAGATGCTTGCTCTAGTCCATAGAAGGATCACTAAAGCTTGCACACCTTTTAGCATCCTTAGGACTGACAAAACCTTCTGGTTGTATCTCATACAACCTTTCCTCAAGGAAGGAAACAATGTTTTGACATCCATCTACTAGATTTCATAATTGAAAAAATGCAGCAATTGCTAACATAATTCAACAGACTTCAGCATCGCTACGAGTGAGAAAGTCTCATCGCGGTCAACTCCTTGAACGTGTCAGAAACTTCTTTGTGACAAGTCGAGCTTTATAAATGGTGACATTCACCATCAGCGTTTGTCTTCATCTTAAAGATCCATTTGTACTCAACGACCTGCCATCCAACGAGCAAGTCTACCAAAGTCTATACTTGGTTCTCATACATGGATCCTATCTCGGATTTCATGGCCTCTAACCATTTGTCAGAATCCGGGCCCATCATCGCTTCTCCATAGTTCGTAGGTTCATCGTTGTCCAACAACATGACCTCTAAGACAGGGTTGCCATACCACTCAGGAGCAGTACGCGTCCTTGTCGACCTACGAGGTTCGATAGTAACTTGATCCGAAGCTTCATGATCATCATCATTAACTTCCTCTTTAACTGACGTAGGCTCCACAGAAACATCTTTCTGCATTGCGCTACTCTGATTGAAACAAAGGTTCAACAACCTCATCAAGTTCCATCTTCTTCCCACTCAATTCTTTCGAGAGAAACTCTTTCTTGAGAAAGGACCCGTTTTAGCAACAAACACTTTGTGCTCGGATCTGAGATAGAAGGTATACCCAACTGTTCTTAGGGTATAACATGAAGATGCATTTGTCCGCTTTGGGTTCAAGCTCTTTAGGTGAAAACCCTTTTTCACATAAGCGTCGCAGCCCCAAACATTAAGAAATGACAGCTTAGGCTTCTATCAAACCATAAATCATATGGTGTCATCTCAATGGATTTAGATGGTGCCCCTTTTAAAATGAATGTAGTTGTATCTAATGCATAACCCTAAAAACGATAGTGGCAAAACGGTAAGAGACATCATAGTTCGCACCATATCCAATAGAGCATGACTATGAAATTCGAACACACCATCACACTATGGTGTTCCAGGTGGCGTGAGTTGTGAAACAACTTTCACATTGTCTAAAGTTGTATGCCAAACTCGTAACTCAGATATTCACCTCCATGATCATATCGTAGACATTTTATCTTCTCGTCACGATGATCTCAAACTTCACTCTGATTCTGCTTGAACTTCTCAAACGATTCAGACTTGTGTTTCACTAAGCAAATATACACTACATCTACTCAAATCATCAGTGAAGGTAAGAAAATAATGATATCCACCGCATGCTACAACACTCATTGAACCGTATACATCAACATGTATCATTTCCAATAAGTTACTTGCCCCGCTCTATCATATTGAAAACGGGGTTTTAGTCATCTTGCCCACGAGGCATGGTCCGCATATCTCAACCCATTCGAAATCGAATGAGTCCAAAGATCCATTAGGATGGAGTTTCTTCGTGCGCTTTACACCAATATGACATTTAGCCGTAGTGCCACAAGTATGTGTTACTATCATTATTAACTTTGTATCTTTTGGCATCAATGTTATGAACATGTGTATTACTACGGTCAAGATTCAACAAACCATTCTCACTGGATCGCAGGCCCAAACATTAAGAAATGATAGCTTAGGTTTCTGCCAAACCATATGGTGTCATCTCAACGGATTTATATGGTGCCCTATTTAAAGTGAATGTAGTTGTCTCTAATGCATAACCACAAAACGATAGTGGTAAAACGATAAGAGACATCATAATTTGCACCATATCTAATAGAGCACGACTATGACGTTCATACACACCATCACACTATGGTGTTTCAGGTGGCGTGAATTGTGAAACAACTTTCACGTTGTCTAAAGTTGTATGCCAAACTCGTAACTCAGATATTCACTTTCACGATCATATCGCAGACATTTTTATCTTCTTGTCACGATGATCTTAAACTTCACTCTGAATTTGCTTGAACCTTTCAAATGATTCATACTTGTGTTTCATTAAGTAAATATACACTATATCTACTCAAATCATCAGTGAAGGTAAGAAAATAACGATATCCACCGCACGCTATAAGACTCATTGGATTGCATACATCAACATGTATCATTTCCAATAAATCACCTGCCCGCTCCATCAATCTGAAAAACGGGGTCCTTAGTCATCTTGCCCAAGAGGCATGGTTCGCATGTCTCAACCGATTCGAAATCGAATGAGTCCAAAGATCCATCAGCATGGAGTTTCTTCATGTGCTTTATACCAATATGACATTTAGCGGCAGTGCCACAAGTATGTGGTACTATCATTATTAACTTTGTATCTTTTGCCATCAATGTTATGAACATGTGTATTACTACGGTCAAGATTCAACAAACCATTCTCACTGGATGCATGACCATTGAAGGTATCATTCATGTAAACAGAATAACCATTATTCTCTAACTTAAATGAATAACCGTGTTGCAATAAACACGATCTAATCACATTCATGCTCAATGCAAAACACCAAATAACATTTATTTAGGTTCGTCACTAATCCCGAAGGTAGAGAGAGCGTGCGATGTTGATCACATCAACCTTGGAGACATTTCCAACACACATCGTCACCTCACCCTTAGCTAGTCTCCGTTTATTCTGTAGCTTTTATTTCGAGTTACTAACATTTAGCAACCGAACCAGTATCCAATACCCAGGTGCTACTAGGAGTACTAGCAAGGTACACATCAATAACACGTATATCAAATATACTTCTGTCGATGTTGCCACCCTTCTTATCTACCAAGTATCTAGGGTTGTTCCACTTCAGCGACCGCTCTCCTCATAATAGAAGCACTTAGTCTCGGGTTTGGGTTCACTTTGGGTTGCTTCACTGGAGCAGCAACTGATTTGCCGTCCATGGAGTCTCCCTCCTTGCCCTTGCCCTTCTCGAAACTAGTGGTTTTACTAACCATCAACACTTGATGCTCCTTCTTGATTTCTACCTTTGCGGTGTCAAACATTGCGAATAGCTCAGGGATCATCATTTTTATCCCTAGCATTTCATAGTTCATCACGAAGCTCTAGTAGCCTAGTGAGAGTGACTTGGAGAACTATATCAATCACTATCTTATCTAGAAGATCAACTCCCACTCGATTCAAGCGACTGTAGTACCCAGACAATCTAAGCACATGCTCAACGATTCAGCTATTCTCCTTCATATTGTAGCAAAGAATCTTGTTGGAGATCTTATATCTCACAACACGGGCATGAGCCTGAGATCACAATTTCACCTCGTAGAACATCTCATATGTTCCGTGACGTTCAAAACGTTTTGGAGCCTCAATTCTAAGCCGTAATGCATGACGCACTAAACTATCAAGTAGTCATCGGAACGCACGTGTCAGATGTTCACAACATCTACATACGACGCTAGAGTGGGTGGTGCACCAAGCGGTGCATTAAGGACATAAGCCTTCTGTGCAGCAATGAGGACAATCCTCAGATCACAGACCCAGTCCACAATATTGCTACCATCATCTTTCAACTCTATTTCTCTAGGAACATATAAAAATCAAGGGAGCTACAACGTGAGCTAGTAATCTACAACATAATTTGCAAAGACATTACTGACTATGTTCATGATAATGAGTTCAATTAATCATATTACTTAAGAACTCCCACTCAAATTGACATCCCTCCGGTCATTTGAGTGATACATGATCCAAATTCACCAACTCAAGTCTGATCATCATGTGAGTTGAGGTGGTTTAAATGGTGAACATCATCATGTTGATCATATCTACTATATGACTCATGTTCGACTTTTCGGTCTCTTGTGTTCCGAGGCCATGTCTGTACATGCTAGGCTCGTCAAGTTTAACCTGAGTGTTCCACATGTGCAACACTGGCTTGCACCCGTTGTATGTGAACATAGAGTCTATCACACCCGATCATCACATGGTGTCTCGACACGACGAACTTTCTCAATGGTGCACACTCGGGGAGAACACAAATTATCTAGAAATTTGAGTGAGGGATCACCTTATAATGCAACCGTCATCCTAAGAAAAAGAAGGTGCATAACAGGATTAACATCACATGCAAATCATAATTGACATGATATGGCCATGAACTTGTGCTTTGGATCTCCATCTTGAAAGCACTGGCATGATCTCCAACGTCACCGGCATGACACCATGATCTCCATCATCTTGATCTGCATCAACGTGTCGCCATCGGGGTTGTCGCGCCCACCATGCTTCTACTGCTATTGCTACCGCTTAGCGATAAAGTAAAGAATTACATAGCGCTTAATGATTGACACGCAGGTCAAACAATAATTAAAGACAACCCTATGGTTCCTGCCGGTTTTCGTACTCATCGACATGCAAGTCATGATATTCTATACAACACATGATCATCTCATACATCACATATATCTCATCATGTAATTGGCCATATCACATCACAACATACCCTGCAAAAACAAGTTAGACGTCCTCTAATTGTTGTTGCAAGTTTTACGTGGCTGCTATGGGTATCTAGCAAGAACGATTCTCACCTATGCAAAACCACAACGGTGATACATAAGTTGCTTTTCAACCTTCTCAAGGACCGCCTTTGTCGAATCCGATCCAACTAAAGTAGGAGAGACAAACACCTACCAGCCATCTTTATGCAACGAAGTTACACGTCAGCCTATAGAACCGGTCTCTCGTAAGTGTACGAGTAAGGTTGGTACGAGCCGCTTCATCCCACTATACCGCTGAACCAAAACACGACCAAGGGAGGAAGCAATCTAAGCATCAACGCCCACAAAATCTTTGTGTTCTATTCGAGATCTCATCTACACATAAACCTGGCTCTGATACCACTGTTGGGGAACGTCGCATGGGAAACAAAAAAATTCCTACGCACATGCAAGATCTATCCATGGTGATGGGAATCTACGAGAGGGAGAGTGGATCTATATATCCTTGTAGATCGCTAAACGGGTAGCGTTAAGAAACGTTGATGTAGTCGAACGTCTACGCGATCCAAATCGCCGAGCGTCCCGCGATCCCATCATGATCCGTCCTACGATCTCATCACGATCCGTCCCACGATATCATCATGATCCGTCCCATGATCCAATCACGAATTGTTTTGCGATCTTGATCACGGTCCTTCCGATCTAGCACCGAACGGACGACACCTCCGCATTCAGCACTCGTACATATCGATGATGATCTCCACCTTCTTGATCCAGCAAGAGGGAGTGGAGAGGTAGAAGAGTTCTCCGGAAGCGCTATGGTGTTGCGGCAATGGTGGTGGAGCTATTCCAGCAGGGCTTCGCCTAAGCACCGCTGAAAACCGATCTAGAGGAGAAACTACGATCTAAAGGAGAGGGCAGCACATGGCTGTTTTTCTATGTCTCAAATAACCCTCAAACCTCTAGTATATATAGGAGTAGAAGAGGAGGAGGCCTGGCTAACAAGGGCCCAGCCCTTGGCTTCGGCCGAAGTGGAGGGAGGAGTCCTCCTCCTCCACTCCTAGTCGGATTAGGACTCCTTCCTTATAGTAGCCTTTTTCCACCTTTTCCACTTTGGATTTCCTTCCCAGTCATATGGGCCTCTAGTGGGACTTAGGTCAGCCCACTAAGGGCTGGTATTCCTTCTCCCACACCCCATGTAGCCTCTTGGGTCCAAATACCCCTCCCGATGGTCCCCCGGTACACTACCGGCACTCCCGGTACACTACCGATGAGCCCGAAACTTTTCCGGTGACCAAAACAGGACTTCCTATATATAAATCTTTACCTCTAGACCATTCCGGAGCTCCTCGTGATGTCCGGATCTCATCCGGGTCTCCTAACAACCCTTGGTCATCACCATACATAACTCTATACTACCGAAACGTCACTGAACCTTAAGTGTGAAGACCCTACGGGTTCGAGAACTATGTAGACATGACCGAGACACCTCTATGGTCGATCACCAATAGCAGGACCTGGATGCCCACATTGGTTCCTACATATTCTACAAAGATCTTTATCGGTTGAACCTCTATGTCAAGGATTCAGTTAATCTCGTATGCTATTCCCTTTGTTCTTCGGTATGTTACTTGCCCGAGATTCGATCATCGACATCTCCATACCTAGTTCAATCTCGTTACAGGCAAGTCTCTTTACTCATTCCGTAATACAAGATCTCGTGGCTAACACTTAGTCACATTGCTTGCAAGGCTTATTATGATGTTCTATTACCGAGTGGGCCCTAAGATACCTCTCCGTCACACGGAGTAACAAATCCCAGTCTTGATCCATGCCAATCCAACCGACACCCTCGGAGATACCTGTAGAGCACCTTTATAGTAACACAGTTACGTTGCGACGTTTGATACACACAAGGTACTCCTCCGGTTTCAGTGAGTTACATGATCTCATGGTCATAGGAAGAGATACTTGACATGCAGAAAACTGTAGCAATAAACTGACACGATCATATGCTACATTTATAGTTTGGATATTGTCCATCACATCATTCTCCTAATGACGTGATCCCGTTATCAATTGACATTTCATGTCCATGGCTAGGAAACCTTAACCATCTTTGATCAACGAGCTAGTCTATTAGAGGCATACTAGAGACATAGTGTTGTCTATGTATCCACACATGTATCTGACTTTCCGATCAATATAATTCTAGCATGGATAATAAATGATTATCATGAACAAGGAAATATGATAATAACTAATTTATTGTTGCCTCTAGGGCATATTTCAAACAGTACAGGCATGGCCTCGGAACACAAGAGACCGAAAAGTAGAACATGAGTCATGTAGCAGATATGATCAACATGATGATGTTCAGCATTGAAACCACCTCAACTCACGTGATGATCGGACTTGAGTTGGTGAATTTGGATCATGTATCACTCGAATGACCGAAGGGATGTCAATTTGAGTGGGAGTTCTTAAGTAATATGATTAATTGAACTCATTATCATGAACATAGTCTGTAGTGTTGTTGCAAATTATGTTGTAGATTACTAGCTCACGATGTAGCTCCCTTGAATTTTTATATGTTCCTAGAGAAATACAGTTGAAAGATGATGGTAGCAATATTGCGGACTGGGTCCATGATCTGAGGATTGTCGCCATTGCTGCACATAAGGCTTATGTCCTTAATGCACCGCTCGGTGCGCCACCACCTCTAGCGTCGTTTGTAGATGTTGTGAACATGTGACATGCACATTCCGATGACTACTTGATAGTTTAGTGCGTCATGCATTATGACTTAGAATTGAGGCTCCAAAACGTCATGGAACATATGAGATGTTCTAAGAGCCGAAATTCGGATCTCAGGCTCGTGCCCGTGTTGTGAGATATGAAATCTCCAACAAGATTCTTTTCCTGCAAGATGAAGGAGAATAGCTCAATCATTGAGTAAGTGCTCAGATTGTCTGGGTGCTACAATCGCTTGAATCAAATGGGAGTTGATCTTCCAGATAAGATAGTGATTCATATAGTTCTCCAAGTCACTGTCACTAAGCTACTAGAACTTCGTGATGAACTATAATTATGCCAGGGATGGAAATGATGATCCTTGAGCTATTCACGATGTTTGATACCACAAAGGTAGATATCAAGAAGGAGCATCAAGTGTTGATGGTTTGACCACTAGATTCGAAAAGGGAAAGGGTAAGGAGGGAAACTTCATAGATGGCAAGTCAGTTGCTGCTCCAGTGAAGCAACCCAAAGTTGAACCCAAACCCGAGACTAAGTGCTTTTATTATGAGGAGAGCGGTCGCTGAAGCGGAACAACCCTAGATACTTGGTAGTTAAGAAGGCTGGCAACGTCGATAGAAGTATATTTGATATACGTGTTATTGATGTGTATCTTGCTAGTACTCCTAGTAGCACCTGGGTATTGGATACCGGTTCGATTGCTAAATGTTAGTAACTCGAAATAAAAGTTACGGAATAAATGGTGACTAGCTGAGGGTGAGGTGACGATGTGTGTTGGAAATGTCTCCAAGGTTGATGTGATCAACATCACACGCTCTCTCTACCTTCGGGATTAGTGACGAACCTAAATAAATGTTATTTGGTGTTTGCGTTAAGCATGAACATGATTAGATCATGTTTATTGCAACACGGTTATTCATTTAAGTTAGAGAATAATGGTTATTCTGTTTACATGAATAATACCTTCAATGGTCATGCACCCAATGAGAATGGTTTGTTGAATCTTGATCATAGTAATACACAGGTTCATAACATAGATGCCAAAAGATACAAAGTTAATAATGGTAGTACCACATACTTGTGGCACTGCCGCTAAATTTCATATTGGTGTAAAGCGCATGAAGAAACTCCATGTTGATGGATCTTTGGACTCATTCGATTTCGTATCAGTTGAGACATGCGGACCATGCCTCATGGGCAAGATGACTAAAGACCCTGTTTTCGGTATGATGGAGCGGGCTAGTAACTTATTGGAAATCATACATGTTGATGTATGTGATCCAATGAGTGTTGTAGCGTGTAGTGGGTATCATTATTTTTCTTACCTTCACTGATGATTTGAGTATATATGAGTATATTTACTTCATGAAACACAAGTCTGAAATGTTTGAAAAGTTCAAACAAAATCAGAGTGAAGTTTGAGATCATCGTGACAAGAAGATAAAATGTCTACGATATGATCGTGGAGGTTAATATCTGAGTTACGAGTTTGTTATACAACTTAAGATAATGTGGAAGTTGTTTCACAACTCACGGCACCTGAAACAACATAGTGTGATGGTGTGTCCGAACGTTGTAGTCGTGCTCTATTGGATATGGTGCGAACTATGATGTCTCTTATCGATTTTCCACTATCGTTTTGGGGTTATGCATTAGAGATAACTACATTCATTTAAAAAGCGGCACTATCTAAGTCCGTTGACATGACACCGTATGAATTTTGGTTTGGCGGAAACCTAAGCTATCATTCTTAATGTTTGGGATTGTGACACTTATGTGAAAAAGGGGTTTTCATCTAGTGAGCTTGAACCCAAAACGGACAAATGCATCTTGATAGAATACCCTAACATAACTGTTGGGTAAACCTTCTATCTTAGATCCAAGCACAAAGTGTTTGTTGCTAAAATGGGTCCTTTCTCGAGAAAGAGTTTCTCTCGAAAGAATTGAAGATAGAACTTGATGAGGTTGTTGAACCTTTGTTTCAACGAGAGAGTAGCGCAGCGCAGAAAGTTGTTTCTGTGGAGCCTACGTTAGTTGAAGAGGAAGTTAATGATGATGATCATGAGGCTTCGGATCAAGTTACTATCGAACCTCGTAGGTTGACAAGGATGCGTACTGCTCCTGAGTGGTACGACAACCCTGTCTTAGAGGTCATGTTGTTGGACAACGATGAACCTACGAGCTATGGAGAAGCGATGACGAGCCCAAATTCCGAGAAATGGTTAGAGACAATGAATCTGAGATGGGATCCATGTATGAAAACAAAGTATGGACTTTGGAAGTATTACTTGAAGGGCGAAAGGCCATTCAGAACAACTGGATCTTTAAGAGGAAGACGGACGCGGACGGTAATGTCACCATCTATAAAGCTCGACTTGTGACAAAAGGTTTTTCACAAGTTCAAGGAGTTGACTATAATGAGACCTTCTCACTCGTAGCGATGCTTAAGTCCGTCAGAATCATGTTAGCAATAGCTGCATATTTCGACTATGAAATTTGGCAGATGGATGTCAAAACAACGTTCCTTAACGGTTTCCTCAGGGAAGAGTTGCATATGATACAACCGGAAGGTTTTGTCGATCCAGAGAATGCTAACAAAGTTTCCAAACTCCAGCGATCCATTTATGGACTGATGCAAGCATCTCGGAGTTGGAATATAAGCTTTGATGAGGTGATCAAAGTTTTTGAGTCTATACAAAGTTTATGAGAAACTTGTATTTACAATAAAGTGAGTGGGAGCACTATAGAATTTCTGATAAGTATATGTGGTTGACATATTGTTGATCGGAAATAATGCAGAATTTTGGGGAAGCATAAAGGGTTGTTTGAAAATAGTTTTTCAAAGGAAGACCTGGATAAAGCTACTTAATTGTTGGGCATCGAGATCTATAGAGATAGATCAAAAAACGCTTGATGAGACTTTCAATGAGTACATACCTAGACAAGATTTTAAAAGAGTTCAAAATAGATCAGTCAAAGAAGGAGTTCTTGCCTGATTTGTAATGTGTGAAGTTGACTAAGACTCAAAGCTCAACCACGGCAGAAGAAATAGAAAGGACGAAGGTCGTCCCCTATGCCTTAGCCATAGGCTCTATATAGTATGCCATGCTATGTACCACACTTGTGTCTGCCTTGCCATGAGTCTATAAGGGGTACAAGGGTGATCCAGGAGTGGATCACTGGACAACGGTCAAAATTATCCTTACTAACTAGAGGACTAAGGAAATATTTCTCGATTATGGAGGTGATAAAGTGTTCGTCATAAAGGGTTACGTTGATGCAAGCTTTAACACCAATCCAGATGACTCTTAGTAGCAATCCGGATACGTATAGTGGAGCAGCCATTTGGAGTAGCTCCAAATGGAGCGTGGTAGAAGTATCTACAATATGACATAGAGAGTTGCAAAGAACACACGAATCTGAATGTCGCAGACCCGTTGACTAAAACCTCTTTCACATGCAAAACATGATCGAACACCAGAACTCATTGGGTGTGACATTCATAACAAATCACATAGCGATATGAGCTAGATTATTGACTCTAGTGCAAGTGGGAGACTGTTGGAAATATGCCCTAGAGGCAATAATAAATTGGTTATTATCATATTTCGTTGTTCATGATAATCGTTTATTATCATGCTAGAATTGTATTGATCGGAAACTCAGATGCATGTGTGGATACATAGACAACACCATATCCCTAGTATGCCTCTAATAGACTAGCTCGTTGATCAAAGATGGTTAAGGTTTCCTAGCCATGGATATGAGATGTCATTTGATAACGGGATCACATCATTAGGAGAATGATGTGATGGACAAGACCCAAACTGTAAACATAGCATATGATCGTGTCAGTTTATTGCTACAGTTTTCTGCATGTCAAGTATTTGTTCCTATGACCATGAGATCATGCAACTCACTGACACCGGAGGGGTACCTTGTGTGTATCAAACGTTGCAACATAACTGGGTGACTATAAAGGTTCTCTACAGGTATCTCTGAGGGTGTCTGTTAGGTTGGCATGGCTCAAGACTGGTTACTCCGTCTGACGAAGAGGTATCTCAGGGCCCACTCGGTAATACAACATCACTATAAGCCTTGCAAGCAATGTGACTAAAGAGTTAGCCGCGGGATCTTGTATTACAGAACGAGTAAAGAGACTTGCCGGTAACGAGATTGAACTAGGTATAGAGATACCAATGATCGAATCTTGGGCAAGTAACATACCGAAGAAGAAAGGGAATATCATACGGGATTAACTAAATCCTTGACATAGAGGTTCAACCGATGAAGATCTTCATAGAATATGTAGGAACCAATATGGGCATCCAGGTCCCGCTATTGGCTATTGACCGTAGAGGTGTCTCGGTCATGTCTACATAGTTCTCGAACCCGCAGGGTCTGCACACATAAGGTTCAGTGACGTTTCAGTAGTATAGAGTTATGTATGGTGGTGACCGAAGGTTGATCAGAGTCTCGGATGAGATCCCGGACGTCACGAAGAGTTGCGGAATGGTTCGGACGTAAAGATTGATATATAGGAAGTCCTGTTTTGGTCACCGGAAAAGTTTCGAGCTCATCGGTAGTGTACCGGGAGTGTCGGGAGGGGTAGCGGGGACCATCAGGAGGGGTGTGCCCCAAAGGGCCTCATGATCTATGAGAGGAGTCAAGCCAGCCCTTAATGGGCTGGCCGAGCCCCCCACTAAGGCCCATGCGACTAGGGGTTGGAAAAACCCAAAAGGTGGAGAGGTGGAAAGAGTTTCCAAGTGGAAAGGAGGAATCCTACTCCTAAGAGGATTGGAGTTGGACTTCTCCACCTCCAATTTCGGCCAAACCTTGTGGGTTTGAGGCTGACTCATCCCCTCACTCCCTCCTATATATACTAGAGTATTTAGAGGGGAAAGCTAACCCTAATTGCCACGTGCTCCCTCTACTTCATCTAGATCGGTTTTCTCCTCTAGTCTATTTCGACGGTGCTTAGGAAAAGCCCTACCAGAATAGTTCCACCACCATCGCTGCCATGCCATCGCGCTTTCGGAGAAATCGTCTACCTCTCCGCTCCCTCTTGCTGGATCAAGAAGGCGGAGATCGTCATCGAGTTGTACGTGTGCTGAACGCGGAGGTGTCGTTCATTCGGCGCTAGATCGGAAGGACCGCGACTGGATCGCGGGACGGATCGTCATTGGATCGCGAGATGGATCGTGATGAGATCTTGGGACGGATCGTGATTGGATCGCGGGATGGATCGTGATGGGATCGCGGCACGCTCAGCGATTTGGATCGTGAAGACGTTCGACTACATCAACCGCGTTTCTTAACGCTTCCCGCTTAGCGATCTACAAGGGTATGTATATCCACTCTCCTTCTCGTAGATGCTCATCACCATGGATAGGTCTTGCGTGTGTGTAGGAAAATTTTGTTTCCCATGCAACGTTCCCCAACAGATATGCCGTCTCAAGTCTTTGGAAGGTGTTCATAGGAATAGGGTGTACGCATGTGTGCGTTTATAAGGGTGAGTGTATGCTCGTGTATATAAACACTTGCGTCTATACTGTTTAAAAAAAGAGTGAAATGCATCACTGGTCCATTAACTCAAGTCAAATGCACGCTATAGGCCATGAACTCGGGAGTTGATTGATTTAGGCCATAAACTCATTAATTTGACCAAATAAGGTCAAAACCGACCCGAAAGAATAAAAACCAGGCACACGGCTGCCATGTCGGCACGCCTTTCACAATTTACGATTTGGTTAATACATAGAAGGTCTTCTTTGGAAACTTTCTTTTTCACTCGCTTTAAAAAAACAAAAAACATGTCTTCAATGAGATCGAACCCACAATCTCCAACTTCAAAGCACACATGGCTACAGGAGAGCACTGAACTATCTGTGTCTATATATTAATTTACATTGTATATATTTCATGCGAGAAAAAGCATATTCAAAAGAGAAAAAAAGGCAGACTTATCCCAACTCCCTAAACCTACTGAATCAGGCGACCCCACTTCCTAAACCCACACGATCTCCAAATCACACCGCATTATCTTCAAGATGTACATATTTCAATTTTATATCGTCTAGAAATCCACGAATCATGTATATATTGTGTAACCCACTAGATGCGTAAGACATTTTTGCATTCTAGGAATGTATTGTGAGCTTATGTATTTTTGTATTTTTGAAAAAGTGCTTTCAAAACAATCAGTAATATAGAAGGAAACGAGTTAATACGATCGCCAACGTAAGGAAATTGAGCGAGCAAAGGCAGGAAAGAGATTGTAGTTAATATTTAAAAGACTGCATAATAAACCATGAATTGATAGACATTCTAGTGGTTTGTGTGATTGCTACTGACACGGAAGTGTTTGTGATCGAACCCAATGCACTATAATTTTATGTTTTTTACCTATCAGTTTGCAAGTAGATCCCTGTAAAAATTAGTTAGTTCATAAGCGGTCTAGAGAGCGCTGACATGGCAGCCATGTAGTCCATTTTTTCTCCTCTGGATCTGTTTTGGCCTTATTTCATTGAATTAATGAGTTTATGTGGACTGAATTGTTCAAATCCCGAGTTCATGGCCTAAAGCGTGCAATCAGTTTGAGTTAATGGACTAACGATGCATTTCACTTTAAAAAAAAAAGATAACAGGACACGGTTTATGAAAAAATATCTGCCACGCTTTCTTCCAGGACTTGTACGACGCACATACTCACGTCCTGTAAGAGGTTGTCTAATCGAGATATTTGATCCCTCCTTCAAAGTAAAAACTGTGAGCGTGGATTTAATCCCTTTCTCCTTGCTAAGAACTTGGCCTTTGCCACTATCTTTGTTAGTAGCGCTGGAGGAGTGGGGCAACCTGCGATCTTGTCGGACAAGTGATCTTTGAACATCTTACTTGCTAGTAATGACCTTGAATGCTGTAATGTCATGCTCTCATCAAGATGAACAATGAGAGCTGCATCCTATCTATTGTTGATCAATAACTCTTCCATTGCTCCTGATGTCTCCTATTCTCAAGGATTTCAGTTTCCTTTCTTCTCCCTTCTTGTCTATATCAGTTATCACTATTCATGATTTACACCTAATAAATTGATATACTAAATCAGTGTTGCCAACATATAAAAGTGAAACAGGGTAACATGTAGAGCTTGATATTTCTTCTAGTGAAGATAGAGTGATATATATATAAAGAACAAACGATTATTAGGACAAGTGAATTGTAAGCATTCCACAACCTCCAGCAGATCGTAAGATAGGTGGTGTATTAATTGTCGACTGCCCTGCATGAAGCAAAGATTGGTGCAGAAACGACATTCACACCATCGTCGTCCAAATCGTGATAACATGTGGGACCAGCGACATGGCACACGAGCAGAAGACAGTGTATGATCCTACCGACGCTTGATCGATGCACACATGACGCAATAATAATTAAGTGCCCTATTCTTTCCTGTATTACTTGCTGGCCTGGTCGTCAGTGGCGGAGCCAGGATTGGAGCAAACCCCGGGCCCAATTTTTTTTCACCACGATGCAAAAAATTTGACGTCCATAAGGCTTTTAGCTAACACAAAATATACCCCATACAAAATATGGTTTAATCGCGTGAAAAATTTAAAATTTAAATTCAATGCTTAACGATACAACACAATAAATAAAAATATGACTAAAACTACGAAGAACAGTACGTGATAAAAATGAATACCAAATCAATGGTTTGCTTCATCAGTGCCTGGCATAACCTCATCAACCGTGGCAGAAGAGCTAACACCTTCAAGACATCAAAAGAAAATTTTCATAAGAGATGGCATAAACATCAAATGAAACAATTATCACTGATAAAATCCAAAAACTTACCACTTCAACGAGGTAAAAGCACTTTGTGAGACCTATATGATTGAAAGCGATATATAATATCATCATCATAAATACTAGCAAATACATCTCGCTCAATATAGCATACCATCCTATAATTCAGCCAATCATCACTCATTCTATTCCTCAACCGGGTCTTGATAATACTCAGCTGAGAAAGCTCTTTCCACTTAATTATGCGGTTGCAACAGGCAAAATAAATGCCAACTCAATGAGGTGATATACCAAAGAAAAAAACAATATGTCTACATACATTATTTGAATTAAATTTAAGTTCACATTAACATTGTAGAACATGGGATAGAACTACAAGTGAAAAACATCAGGGGGAACTGGAAAAACATCACACACAAAATACCAAGATGCAGCAATCAAGCAGCCAACAGACTAGTAGATGGCGCTCCAAACGAGCAAACGGCGCACAGGAGGACCATGGCCGCGAGCCCAGGAGCAGGACGAAGGAGGGAGGGGCAGATGCGGCCGCTGGATGACGCCGCGGCGGCGGACAGCGGCCCGAGCGCTGGAGTGGCGGCATGATGCGATCGTGCTCGTGCGTGATGCGAGTTTGGTCGTGATGCGATGAACGCTGATCGTTTCCCGTGCCTACGGAACAACGTACGCTACGTACGAGTTAGATCGTGGCCTCGTGGAGTGGATGTGTTGCCTGGTGCGTTCGTTTCTGCCTTTCAAGTAAGACAACCCCATCAGGCTTTGGGCCTTTTTCTTTTTCACGCCCCGGGCCTGCAGGAAAGCATATAGTAGCCTGTCCGGATTTCCACGCCCCGGGCCTGGGCCCTGGGTGCCCGGGGCCCAGCTCCGCCCCTGCTGGTCGTGGTAGGCCTTCCAAAATCTTTCATTCAGAAAGAGCAACTTTCTCTCCATTTTATTATGGTGCGCGTCTCCACCTAAATTCCCAAGGTTTAGAATCACTTTTGTTTGAGTCGCACGAATGGGTTGGCCGGGGTGAGGAATATATCAACAATGCTATACACCTATGGACCACATCCTACAAAATTAAGTTACGAACCTTTTTTTAGGGGTAATTACGTTACGGACTTGTGTGGCAGCTTTTGGTTGGATGGGAAATCAGAAGCAGAGCCCACAGTTGAATTCAAGGTGAGGAGAGATTTGTTAGTGGTAAGATGATTCCGTAACCGGCCTGTAAGTCTAGCATTTTTGGGATACACACACGCTAAAATAAGACATAACTTTTTTTAAGGGGAAATAGTTGCTATTTTTATTCATAGTTCACGGCTCCATCAGCCGCGACCTCCGAGCTAATACGCTCGGGTGAAACATGTAATCAAGTTTTACATAATGAGTTCATGCAACCTTTCCTAATTAAGATATGTGCGACTTTATTCGCCAATCGCCGCACCCATACAAACCTGAACTCTTGAAAAGAAGTAAGAAGAACCTTCACCTCTTCGACTAGTTACCCATTAGTTGAGATGTAGTAAACATTGATCTCTTGAGCTAGTAGAATCGCTCGGCGATATGCAAGTAGTTCGTCGTCGTCGTCTCTGCAGGGTCAAATACGCGGCGGGGGGGGGGGGGGGGGGGGGGGGATGGCAAGCCCCTGCCACGAAGTCGCCACGATCGTTCCGAACAAAAAACACCACCACCACGAAATCGCACCATCTGAGTTTGCACGACGCCTCAGCCACTCTCCCCTGCTCCTGTCTTGTCCGTACAATATGGATTCTCTTTCATTCATTAGCTAGCCTGATCACTCTTTCTTTGATAGATTCCGGGTCCTCCATGTGCTGCTGCTTCTCCAGCTCGCTTACTTAGCCCAACTAGCCACTGCGTGCTAATTAGCCCGAACTACCTAGTCTAGGTGCCTCCATGAGAATTCCATCGTAACGAGTTAACACAATTACGACATCCTAGTCCCACTGCATAAATCTAGTTCCCAACTTGCATCTAGTAATGAATTAATGGAACCTAGTAATGGAGAGGCGTAATTAGTAAACATATTAGTGATATGGATCAATTATCGAGAGCGGTTTTGTGCAGATATGTAAACCAAAACAAGGACCATAGTAAACATAAAAAATCTTGTGGTTACTAGTGCGTGATTTCAGTCACGGCAATTAGGTAATTCTACCCTAATTTTTACATGGCTTTAATTTTAGATGCTAAAGCGAAATTCACCTGTAAGGCTATACCACACAGTAGTGCAATCACTAGACCCGTCCGGCTAGTAGCAGGATGTTGGGAGCTAATATAGTAATGTAATTACCATCGTAACAACATGAAGCCGCTATAGTAATGCAATTACTATACATTAGCGGCTAGTAGCAAGGCGTAAGGTCGTAAAGTGTTTATTCCATTACCGTATACGATGGCCTTTTTGCTGATGCTTGCTACTAGACCAAAATAGTATGTGTGCATCCGTTGTCACATGGCCAAAATACACATGCGATTGTGATTGATCTACTTTATTGAGTTATCAAAATAAGAGTTTAATTACTACTCCATCCGTCTTAAAATAAGTGACTTAATTTTACACTAACTTTGAAAAGGGAGTACTATTTATTTGTTTACGAGTGATGTATTTATTACAGAAGGTGGGACGTGGGGTGCGAGGATTGACAAAATGATCTACGGGACGGGTCCTCTTGGCGGGAAACGGAATTTTAGGTTCTTTTTAGATAGTAAAGATAAAGATAAAGATTATTTAGCGACCAAAGCCGTGGGGCGGAGGTGGAGTGTGTAGCCGGCGGTAACAAAAATTAAATCTATTTACAATATTTGATGTATTTTTGCCTTCGTTAGGCATAAGCAAGGCAAAACTTGTCGAGCGACATGCCCGGTAATTAGCGACCGGTGCATACGATTAGCTATCTCCCGCGCTCGCTTACTTTACTGCCACCATATATTCCTGCTTGGTAAGTATGTCGTTTGCAAACCAATACTCCCTCCTTTAGATTTTGAAGCACATTAAATTACGGCATGTAAGAATTAAAAGGAAACTTACCAGTGCATATAATCATTCTTACTAAATTACTCTTGACGGCTTCAAAATCCAATGCTTCCTTCTTTTCGGTTTATTAGGCTCATCTCATTTTCTTGGATTTTCTATATTATAAGTCTTATTTTCACTTCTTTCCAACACATGTTCACATTTCAAGATGCATTAAATTGATACATGCAAGGATTAAAAAACCCAATCAATGCATGTAACCATTCCTACTCATTTAGTGGTCATCCATCCATACACTGTAATTAATACCAAAGTTTAATAATTTTGTAAACTATGAGATGCATTCCTCTATTCATCATGTACCTTATAAACCGGAAAGGAGGGAACAGTGGTCAGGCATACACGCACCACAATTAATGCAGATTAAATGTTGCATAGTTTTGCAGACTACGAAATTTATTCCCCCACCAACCATCGACCTTGGTTCCGGATATTTTAAATTGGGCCCTTTATACCGGAATGGAGGGAATAGGCAACTATATAGAAATTTGAATTTGTCAAATTTGTGGTATGTAAAAGTGCACTGTATACTTAGGAATCAACTACCCTACATACATATACCTAATACTAAAAATATATCACGTATGGCATATCAGTGGTAATGTTCTGGTTGAAAAATACTCTCTCCGTTCCATAATTATTATCATGATTTTAGTTAAAATTTAAACTATAATCTAATAAACTATTATTATTATTATTATTATTATTAGGATTTTTTTGAACACAATACAGACGCAAGCGCTCATATACATGCGCATACGCTCACCCCTATGAACGCATACACGCACACTATACCCCCCATGCGCACCTCCGAGAGACTAAGCCGTCATATCATCTTGAAATTTATGAAGTCACCATAGGCGTCTCGTCGTCGACAGGAACGTCTCCTCCCACTGAAAGCGCATCGCCAGAAATCCTGAAATAAATGCGAGCATCAGAATTTGAACCCTGGTGGGCTGAGGATACCACAGTCCATCTACCATCTAACCACAGGTTGATTCGCCCGATGGCCTATAGGCTAACATTATGATTTTCTAAGGCCTAAAGCATAAAAATAGGTATAAATTGTTCGTTATTCGATACCCCTCACCTCCCTCTTTTCGTTCTTATTTTTATCAATTTTAAATGTTTATCGTGGACCCCATCTCATAAGCATTGGTTTGAACGGGGAGGCACAGTGAAAATTGGTTATTCGATGTCTTTAAAAAAAGAACGAATGACTTGGGAGCAAGAAAGATAACGGGCCATGGTAAAAAAACCTCTATCACACGTTCTTGGACTCGTATTACACACAAACTCACATCCTTCGAGAGGTTGTCTAATAGAGATACTATGATTCCTCCGTGAGCATGGATATAATCCCTTTCTCCGTGCTTAGAACATAGACTTTGCCACGATCTTCTACCGCGGGAAGAGTGGAGGGACCTGCCATCGTGTTGCAAGAGTGAGCTACAGACTTACTACTTGCTAGGGACTACTATCACTGCTGTAATGGCATGCTCTCATCAAGACCAACAATGGGAGCTAGATCCTATCTACCGCCGATCGATAACTCTTCCATTGCTCTTGATGTCTTCTATTCTCAAGGTTTTCAATTTTATCTCCTCTCCCATCTTCTCCTTGTCACCATGCATGATCTACACCTTATTGATATTCTAAGTCGGTGTTGCCAACATGCAAAACTAATACAGGGCAACATGTAGAGCTTGGTATCTCGTCATGTGAGGACAGAGAGTGATATATATAATGAACAAACTATTATAAGGACAAGTGAATGGTAGGTGGAGCATTCCACCACCTCCACCAGATCATAAGATATGTGGTGTATTAATCATCGACTGTCCTGCATAAAGCAAATTAAGATTAGTGCAAAACTGGCAATCGCACCATCATCGTCTAAATTGTCATTAACATGTGGGACCAACAACACAATGTATGGTTCTACCGGCACTTGATCAATGTACACATGATGCAATAATAATTGGGTGTCCTGTTGTTTTTTGTATTACTTGCCTCACAAGTCGTGGTCAGCCTTCCAAATTGTTTCATTGGGAAAGAACAACTTTGTCTCCCTTACGTTTTGATGTGTGTCCCTACCTCAATTCCCAAGGTTTAGAATTGCGTTTGTGGGCATGCATGCAATTTCATTTCTTTGTGAAAATAAAATGTAATCAAGGAAAGCCGAGAGAAAAAGCATCATGCATGATTCAGGAGCGACGGTTAGTCACTCATCTTTGCTGTTAATAAGAAGCATCCATCTCAATTCTCAAGCTTTAATGATCATGATTACATTTGAGGACGTGCATGTAATTTCTTGTCTCCGCGAGAGTGAATTCCTAAAATAAATTATGGATTATAAGGATGTGCTTTGATGAAGCAAATGAAGTTTGGTTCAACTATAGAAGAAATGAGAAACCTAACAGAAAAAAGGTCACGCTATGAATAGCAAGTATTCGTCCTGCTCTTAATGTGTTCTTTCCAAGACCCACATCCAGAGTAGTGCTATCAAGTAAACTATGGAGTCGGAAAGAAAACACCTTGTAACCACAGTCCTTTCCTAATCCTAATTCCTAAAGTACACACTACGGTCCTGAAATAAAAGTTGGTCTGCCTATTTAATTCCACTGCTACAAAAGGATGAAGCCTGCAGTCACACGTCAGATTGAGCGGAACAGTTGTGCCTTACTAGTAGAAAGTAAGATATCAACAATTTCACAGTATTGTTAAGATCACTAATGGTTGTTTCATCGCACCTAGACCATCTTTTTATATCCTTCATTGTTTACGGTGTCTCCTATTCCTGTATACGTCATCTCATGTTTAGCATATAAAAAAATAGAAGATGACCTATGAGCATGATTTACGACTATTAGCATATATAGTCTTGGCTCATGTGTCATAAATTAATTTGTTTCACCACAAGTTTGGTGAGGCCTACAGTCATGACATATTGAGATAAGCACAAATGGGTTGCTTGTAAAAATAAAGGAAACTGTAGTTCCATGGCCTTGTCAAGTTTAATGATGGCATTTTTTCTCTCTAGCACCCTCTTTCCACACAGTCGTCCTAAATCTGCATTTTTTCTCTCATCCTCTTTCATCTATGTCTGTGTGATTTTGACATATTTGAAGTATTAAGCTAGTATTGCCAGCACGTAAAAGTTATGTGTTACGTGGAGCTTGATATCTTATGCAAATCTAGAGTTATACATACAAGTCATCAACCCGGGTGCAAATTTTTGGCTCCCGGGCTCCAGTGGGCCCTTTTTTCAAAATCTTTGAAATCATATTTTTCAAGTTTCAAAAAAATTCAAAAAAAATCCGTGAAAACATATACATATTCATGACGGATCTGGAAATTTTCGTTCAAAAATATTACTATTTGCATGCTGTGCAAAAAAGACAAAATCTAGGCCCACCAACAAAAACAAAATGACCCATTTTCATTTACATATTTGTCTTTTTTGTGTATGCCACGTATGAAACTATATTGTTCTGAAACTTTTCTCGAACATGTTAACCATGTATTTGTATATGTAGAAAAAATTGATTATTTTTCCGCTGTATAAATATGATTTTGGAAAAAAGGGCTTACTGGAGCCCGGCCTCCATTGGTCATTAGCGTCATCAACCCGTGCAACCGCACTGGTTAGTAAATTTTGAAACAAAAACATACATTATTGTATGCCCTGTGTAATATTTTTCTCTATTATGTTTTCTAAGATGGAGAAAACTACACATAGTTGTAGGCTCTGTGTGTATTACTTATATAATAGTTTACTCATATTCCATGTCCAAAAATTACCTTTGTACAATTAATTTAAGATTACACAAATAATTATTCCTGCTCCATGCTCACTAGATTAGAACCGGCCTATAGTCGCGGGTCGTAAGGGCCTTTAGTCCCGGTTCAACATGGCCCAGCACCAAAGGCCCACCACGTGGCATCCGCCGGCGCCATGGGCTGGGAAACCTTTAGTACCGGTTGGTGTTACCAATCGGGACTAAAAGTATTTAGTTTTTTTAATTTTGTTTTATGGATGAAAAAAATAGGCCGCCTACTGGGTCGCCATGGCCTGCATACGAGTAGAAACCCAACTTGGGCCAGGATGCAGGCCCGCAAGGCTCAATAGGCCCAACAGGGCCGCACAGGTTTAATAGGCCCACATAGGCCTGCTTAGGGAGGAGCTCGAGGGAGCAGCCGCAGCGGGGCTTATAAACCAGTGCGACTGCCCCTCGCTTGGCGAGGTGAGACTAAAGTTTCCCTGCATCGCGCCTACGTCAGCACCATCTTTAGTCGCGGTTGGAGCCACCAACCGGGACTAAATGTTCCCGTGAGGCCCCAGGCTAACGCCAGCCTGCCACCACACCTTTAGTGCCGGTTGGTGGCTCCAACCGCGACTAAAGGTTAGCCTATAGTCGCGGTTGGAGCCACCAACCGGGACTAAAGGTTCTCGTGGGGCCTCCAGGCTGAAGCCAGCCTTCCACCACACCTTTAGTGCCGGTTGGTGGCTCCAACCGCGACTAAAGGTCCGGAACAAACCGGCACTAATGATGCCCGTCATGAACCGGAACTAATGGGCACATTAGTGCCGGTTCAAAACCCTATCGGGACTAATGATGCGGACAAAAGGTCTGTTTTCTACTAGTGGCTTCACATTTAGCTTTTGACATCTATTATAGAAATACCTTGTGTTTCTATGAATAGATCATAATGTAATGGACATATTGCATAGCTTAACAATAGTTTCTCTTCTTAACCTTCGTATGAGAAAATTCTAGCAACACATTTAATCAAATATCATCTATATTAAATATTCATAGCTTAGACTTCAGTTCCTTTTCACTTATGAGGGATTATATGTTTTAAACTAATAAGGACAATCCAACTATTATTTTTAAAAGTGGAGAAGGGGTTATTTAATCCATGTCATATAATTTGAAGATTAATCAAATGAAGCAAATAACATAGAAATCTAAATGATACCACTTTCTCAAATAAGATTATTTCTAAAAAAGTAACTATTACATTTGGGGTAATTTTCATGACTCATCACCATTCTCGACGCTCTAACCAATCAATTAATTATGTACATGTGAAGGAAGTTCGAGAATAAATTTTGGGTATAGTATGAATAAATTATGTACATTTCTATACTAAAAGTATGACCGGGGTTGTAACTACTGAAATTTCTAGGATCTTACACTTTACAAATAAATATGATCGGGATCAATAATTGTTGATTGTAGTGTATAGCAATATACATATGATCATGCCGTAAGACTAAGTTTTTTTTTTGCAGGAAGTAAGACAGGTATTAACTACAAATATTTTGAGGATCTTCGGCTCATATGTTTTCTTACTGTTTAGGCATATTCTCTTACATATCTCTACATCATCAAAATTGTCCTACGTGTTATTGTTATTAACACACAGGACATGATCAAATTTTGGTGACAAACAAACCCAGTGCACCACAGTGAAAACCTGAATTTCTGAACATCATTGTTACACATAAATGTATTTTAAAACGGAACAGTTAGCACTACCAATTAGATTTATTAGAAGTATGATGTTTGTCTAGAAGGTGGTTACCAAGTGATGCTTCTCTCCACCTTGTCTTGAAGACCTGCAACTTCTCCAGGTACATGATAATACATTAAATCAGAATACGCATGCCATTGTTAATAGTTCACTGAAATGCTTTGCACGTGAAAAGCTAAATTTCCATATATGTAGCTAGTTGTTTTGTAAACAAAAAATTGGGCCAGATATGTACGCGAGTTCAAGTTCCCGTCAGCATAATGCCCACACTTCCTGGGCTTATTTATTAACTTCTTGTCTTGAGTCTAGGAAACTGCAAGTTGATTCTGTTTGGAATTGTTTTTCCTTCACATGCAAATTAAAAAGTCTGCAGCAGTGTTGTTCCTTTGTCGATCCATTCAAAATCATAATAGACCAATAAATCAACAAGGAATGCACGCATAAATTGCATGCAGGAACAAATTAGTATGCTGGTTGTGAATGACGATCCAAATCACATTTAAAACCATGGAGTGTGTTTCCCGCTAATCAATCCAGCATATAGGCTTTGATGAATTATTAATAAAAATGCTTCCAAAGCTAGTTCTTGTACTTACTCTTCTCCATTGAATCAAACCAAACATGTTCGTGTGGCGAACCAATCAGGGGTTTAAGTCCTAGTGATCGCACCATTTCTGAATTTATTTTAAAAAATTGGTGATGCGCATTTAGTGAAAGGAGACGTTTTCGTCGACGACGAGGCATCTATGACGAATTCATAAATAAGTGATTGCATCTGTTTCTGTGTTCAAGAAAAAATGTATGTGCCCGTGATAGACGGCCAAAGTACTGGCCAGGGTTTATCCCATTGTACGCCTCGGAAAAAATGAGTGCATATCAGGTGACACGGAAGCATACATGCTCCCATGATACAATGTGATCTCAGTCATTGGATCTCACATCCAACGATAAGCCCATGAGCCCTAGAACATTTTCAAAAGAGCCCTTTCAGAAGCCTAGAATCGCGTCCTGATCCGCATCCCGGGATGTTGACCGTTGGATGTGAGATCCAACGGCCAAGATCGCATCCTATCCGGTATCACCTGATATTTTCGCCGACAAAAATATTCGGCCACTTTGGGGACCTGCGTCAGCACCGCACACCCACGACCGACTTAGGGTCAGTTCTTTTCCAGCTTATTTCAGCTTATTGTCAAAATAAGCTAGAAGCCCAAAAGAACTCGTTTTTGATAAGCTAGCTTAGCTTATTTTCACCGGAGTCTCCTTTGCAATGGAAAAAAGTTGGGGGGTGAGCAGCTTCGCACAGAAGCTCACTTAGAATCGAGCCCAACCCCTCGTCCCACCATCGAGCCCAACCCCTCGTCCCACCACCGAGCCTAACTTTTCACTAATCATACCATATATAAGCTGGAAAAAAAGGCACCAAAAAAAACTGGCTAGCTTATTATCTAAAGCTTATTTTCACAGAGCTTATTTGGAGCTTATTTTCACAGGAGATTATTTTCACAGGAGGGCTCAAAAGAACTGGCCCTTAGCCCAGCGTCGTCCTCCCGCTGTCCCGCATGACCGAATCCGAGCCCGATGTGCAGACGGGCATGCGAGCCCGTGGTCTGAGCAGGCGAGGCAGGTGTCATATGGTCCCGATTGGAGGCCATCCAGGGCATACGTCCACAGGTTCACACCATTGCGTTCAGTCCGACGCCCGTGTCGTACAGCCGGTGATGGGAGAGAGGCCGGCGTGTAGTCCCGTGTGGAGGCTGTCCAGTCAGGGGAACACGTCGGCGTCATGGCTGGCTGCTTCCGTGGGTTGCATTGCATGCTCTTGCTTACTGCGCAGAGACCACCTGTTATCCTTGTTAGAGTAAACCGCAAGTTGCCACGGTGACCAGTGTGTGTGCCTAGGTCTAGGGGGCGCCGGTGGGTGGCCGTGCCTGTGTGCGTGGTGTGCGCGTGAGCGGCGTGAGTTAGCTAGCTGCATGCATCAGATGGATATATATGTGCGTGCGTGTAGTCGGCTGGGTCATAGGTGGCGGCCGAGTGTGTGCCGGCCAGGGAGTTGACGCACCTCCACAACGCCACCCAACAGAACCCACCGGCCTCCTGCTTCTCCATGCCACCTCGGAACGGCTCGTCGAAAGTGAATGGACTCGCGCCGTAAGTGAGTGCTCGAGAGAGGCATTGTTTTTGTGTGCTTGCATGCATGTACGTCGATCGCTGGCATGTATGCCACCATGAACTATGGCCGCTGGACCTAAATTCTTATTTTGCGAAAAATAGTTTTATTGCATAAAATTCGGCCAGGCTAATCAAATGATAGAGCCGATTAGGTGCACATGTTAGAATTAGGAAGACGCGTCCGGGCAACACGCCTGGAAGACGGCCCAAATGGCAAAAACAGGACCAAAATCGTGTCTATTCGGGGCATGTTGGAGTTAGAGCATCTCCAGCAGATCCTGTAAACACTCGTGCCGTAAAAATCATTTAGAGAATCTCATAAAACAGGTTTTTATATGTTTTTATAGTATGGCATGTGCTTCGACAGAATAGATACCGCTAACCGGTGGCGGGGATCGAGGTTCAAGACCATGGGAAGGCACCGGCGGCGAGTACAGAGGTTCAAGACCATGGGCGGGCACCGGCGGAGGGGATCGAGGTTCAAGACCATGGGCGGGCACCGGCGGCAAGGATAGAGGTTCAAGACCATGGCCGGGCACCAGCGGCGGGGATCGAGGCTCAAGACCATGGGCGGGCACCAATGGCGGGGATCGAGGCTCAAGACCATGGGCGGGCATCGACGGCGAGGATCGAGGCTCAAGACCATGGGCGGGCGGCGGCGGGGATCGAGGCTCAAGACCATGGGCGAGCACCGATGATGGGGATCGAGGTTCAAGACCATGGGCTTGTATTGGCGCCGGGGATCGAGGTTCAAGAACATGGGCGGGCACCGGCGGCGGGGATCGATGCTCAAGACCATGGGCGGGCACCGGCGATGGGGACCGAGGTTCAAGACCATGGGCGGGCACTGGCGGCAGGGATCGAAGCTCACTGCAAGAAATGTGTTAATACATGACAGTTCTAATCCGTCACAAGTCAAACAAAAACTGCCATGGGTTCCAACCCTGTCATGTATATCGCGTCATAATTTCACATCAGGTCATCCATGACGGAGCCAGTCCGTCATGGCTCTGCCTTAGGCCCACCCTTGGCCCAAACCTTCATGACAGAACAAACCGTCATGTATTGACGCCACGTAGGATTTTCAATTAACCAACTGAAATAACATGGCAGACTACATGGACATTGATTTTCGTCACAGAAATCGTCATGTATATGGGCAGAATTTAAAATTAGTTCGTGTTCATTAGGCTATTTTATTCAGCCCGATTTTCATGTGCATTTTTAATTCATGTGCATTTTTAAGAATAATGCTTTACACAAATCGGAATGCCAATTTTGGCAAGAGAAGGTATTATGTGTCATACATGGACATAGAATCAATATATCGTCATCCGCAAGTATGTACAACATGGCAGTTTACAAAATCTTCAATGAAATGATTTACAACATGTATTTACAAAACATATTACTCGGCAAATTAGGAAACAATACAATCTTTTCACACAAACATAACATTTAAAATATTCAACTTGTGTTCTTGCCATCGGTCCTCGTGATGGAAATTGTCATGTTGTGTGAATTGTGATGGGCAGCACCAAGTAGCCCGATACGACATCTTACCTAGCATAATTAAAAGATCATTAGCTATTTGTAGATATGAATATATACTAGAAATAAGAGAATTGTAACAAATGTAAAGAATGAGGTACTTCTTGTTCAAAATTCTTAAATCTTCCAATGTTACAAACAATAATAACATAGTACATACAAGTTTAGTGTAGATCCGTATTAATTAAGATAGCCATGTTATGGGTAAAAGTGATATGTTAATACTTGTGCATATTATCCAAACAAGAAATAGAAGGAAAAAACTTGTCTGGCAAAGGGGTACAATACATACTGCAGTGCACAAGATTCATTCAATTATCTTATGTCCAATGATCCTTTATGAAGTTATAAGATAAATAAATTAGCATACAGTTATAATACAAGATTCATTCAGTTATCATATTTCCAATGCACAAGATAGCTATGCGTTGAGAAATAAGGAGCTACTTCAATAATTATCAAGCGCCACTTACATGTAGCAAGGGGCACATCAATCTCAACACCAAAATCCAAATATCTGCAGTCTCATCCTAACTGTCCAATCTTAGGCTCCATAAATCTGGGTGTTGAGAAAACTGCATACAGAATCGTGGTTGCACTATTATATTATTTCATTTTAGAACCTCAATCACGTCGATTGAAGCAGAGTATTCAGTGGTAATCTTATGCCCCTCCCTCTAGCTTAGGGAGTAGCTTATTTATTGATGAAACCCTAAACCACTTCTCAGTAAACAACATACACATCGTTAATTATTAGCTTGCAACTATGTTAGAGAGGAAAGTGGTAGTTAATATAAAAGTATAGATATATGCCAGACTAGTAAAAAGGACTAGCATCGTCTAAGTTTTGGTTAGGGACTAAACGTGAACCACCACACAGCTTGTCTAACTAGTAGCTGCTTATAACTAACTAATAGATCTCACAAATTCTGGACTGCTAGTGCTCACACGGAAATAGCCAACAATGCTAGTCTCTGGTTGGATGTAACTTGCGAGCATCAGGAAACCAAGTGGCCACATTTTCCGCATCAGGTTCAGTCTAACGAACTACACTAGACAAGAACAGCAGTCACTTGGGAAGAAAAGAAAAACAGAGTAGAGGGTCAACCTTTTTTTTCTGTGGGGAATCATGATGGTCGGCGCGGACGAATTCGCTGTCGAGCTCGTCGGGTTCGAGCATGGAACTACAGAGGTGGAGAGCTCCTGCCGATCTGAATTGAAGCAAAAAACATCAATTGGGTATGGGAGAGAGAAGGAAGGAATGAAGGAGAGAGGAGATGAGGGAGGAAGCAGGGATGGACCTTGCGAGGGGCGTCGTCGTCGCCGGCGAGGTCGAACTCAGGCCTCCTGCAGGTTACGGTCGTTGTCCTCTCCTCGTCCGGCGCTTGCTGCTCCAATTTGCCGGATAACAAGGCATCTGCATGGCCTAGGAGATGGAGGCGGGAGGCCCCTGCCACAGATCCATGGCCGTGGATATTGGTTGTGAGCACTAGAGGCACGCTGCAGAGGCTAGGGTTGACCGCCACTTCCATTAGGCCGCTGCAGCCGCTGTTGCCATGGATCTCTTGTCGTTGTCCTGGTTTGGAGGTGGGGAGGTGGAGGTAGAGGAGTGGGCAGAGGAGACACGAGGTGTGGCGGCGGGGGATGGAGAAATAGAATGGAAACGATAGTGACTTAGGGTTAGGTTTTATATGAGGAAATGTTTAGGGATTCAGGCGGGCTTTGTTGGGCTTGTTGGGCTTTATTAGGCCATTCACGACGGTTTTTGAAACTGTCACCCATAATCCGTCATGGATTAACAGGTTTCTTGTAGTGGCTCAAGACCATGGGCGAGCACCGACGATGGGGATCGAGGTTCAAGACCATGGGCCGGTACTGGCGGCGGGCATCGAGGTTCAAGACCATGGGCGGGCACCGGCGGCGGGGATCGATGCTCAAGACCATGGGCGGGCACTGGCAATGGGGACCGAGGTTCAAGACCATGGGCGGGCACCGCCGGCGGGGATCGAGGTTCAAGACCATGGGCGGGCACCGACGATGGGGATCGAGGTTCAAGACCATGGGCTGGTACTAGCGGCGGGGATCGAGGTTCAAGACCATGGGCGGGCACCGCTGATGGGGACCGAGGTTCTAGACCATGGGCCGGTACCAGCACTGGGGATCGAGGTTCAAGACCATGGGCGGGCACCGGCGGCGGGGATCAAGGCTCAAGACCATGGGCGGGCACCGGCGGCGGGGATCGAGGCTCAAGACTATGGGCGGGCACCGGCGGCGGGGATCGAGGCTCAAGACCATGGGCAGGCACCGGCGGTAGTGATCAAGGCTCAAGTCCATGGGCAGGCACCAGCGGCCGGGATCGAGGTTCAAGACCATGGGGCGGGCATCGACGGCGGCGAGATGCGGCCGCTTCTATATTTGGCCGGAATCAAGCTCGGGAGGCCGTGGCATCGGCTGCGAGGGAAACGGTTGGGGCTGAAATTTTCCTCTCGTCAAGGATAGATGATACTAAGGATGGCGAAATCATGCACATTAGATGAAAAGGGCTCACTCTTGCAGGATCCAGCAAAAAACAAATTCGGGACAGCCGAATTTGAAGGATCTGTTCTGATTGAGGATAAAGGTTGGATACCGTAAATTGACGATTATTATAGTTGACATAGGACCGGGCCTATAGTTGTACAAAATGTGTAGCGGGCACAGGGCCCATAATTTTTTGGGGCCCCAAAATTTTCATATGGGTTACTATTTCTAAAACAAAATGTGTAGCTGGCACAGGATCCACCTTCGGATTTCTGCCCCGGGTCTTACGTCGCTCCTATTTGACGATTTTACATCGAAAGAAAAGTACAATGCCAAATAAGTCACCAACACATCACCAAAAATGGGACTGCTTGAAAGATAAAACACAACCTAACCAATAATTAAAACGACCTATGGACTCATGGCACAAGGGTCAACGACCTAGACAAAACAGTAGAATTAAACCCAAGCGAGAACAAGCAGGGGCCACAAATATGCAGGAGCTTGCATTATCGAAGAGGAACGACCATGAAAGTAGAAGCTTAAGCGTATGGGAACTTCTGGTTTTTGAGTGTATGTACACCTTTTATGCAAAATAATTTTTTTTAGCAATTCAACAAAAAGTAAAAAAAATGAAAATATTTTCAAAATAAACTTGACCTTTCAGTGCACTTGTGAGAAAAATTCCATAAAAAAAACGACACTTTGACTTCTTTTCAGAAAAAGATAAATTTTCGTTCAAAATAGCATGAAATAGTTACCTACAATAGCAAATAATTTTTTCCTTTTTGACCAGAAGTCAATGTTGGTTTTTTTCCGTGATTATTTATATACTAGTGTAAAAGAAAATCAAGTTTAATCTAAAAGTACTTATGAACTATTTTGACCTTTTATTTAATTATTAAAAAAACCATATAGGATGCATGTACAACTAGGAACCAGATGGTATTTCCCAAGAGTAAGAGCATCTACAGCCGGAACTCTCAAACCCGCTTCAAACGCCCGGGCAGGCCTCCCAATCACTGCCCGGTCATGAAAATGCAACCTAGACGGGCCTCTCAAATGGGACTCAAACGTCCGGACTGACCGGCACCCCCCATTTCCATCCCAAATATGGGGGAGCCCGGGCACGCCCACCACGTCGAACCCGACAGCCTGACCCCACCTCAAATTGCCCCAAAATCCACCCGGTAGAAGTGTCGGATCCATTTGTTGTTATCCTCTCTTCTTCCTCCTCGCGGTTGTCCGTCTCCCAGCTCCGTCGCCACATGCGCTCCCTCACGTAGTAGCCTCTGCCTCCCCCCTGGCCGCTCGGTCAGAGGGATCATCTCTCTCGACCTCGTCGTGAAGGACGTTGTCCCCAGCCCGAAAAACGATGTGGTACGTCTGGCAACTCTCTGGATTTGCCTTGCACCGGATTTTTTTGACAGAATATCTGACCAGATTTTTTGGTCAAATTTGTAGGAGAAACAATGTATTCCGATGCTTCGTCCGGCGAGGAGTATGGACCGACGGTGCTTGCTCAACTGATTCAAGAAGAGTTCTTCAATTCATCGGATTCGAACGAAGAAGTGGACATGATCGTATTCATGAGCATGCAATAGAAAATAGACCGGGAAGTGGAGCATATATTCTCAATTTCAAGGGCTCAATCAAAGGGAGAAGAGCCATCAATCGGGATAGGGTATCCGGAGAAAAGCTACTGTAGAAGGATTACTTTGCTCCGAACCCAAGATTCTCGGATGATCCATGGTTTCGTCGTTGTTTTCGCGTGCGAAAACCATTGTTTTTGTAGGCAATGGAAGCACATGATGACTACTACAGGCTCACAAGGGATTGTTGCGGTCAACTCTCTTTCTCTGCCAAGCAGAAGTGCACAACTGCTATGGGGATGCTTGCACTTGGTACGCAAATGTCGTTGGTGAGATGGTCAGGATGGGGGAGAGTACATGCATGAAAACTACTGTCAAGTTTGCCGGTGCTGTGGTGGAGGTGTTTGGAGCAGAGTATCTGAGGGAGCCAAATGCATAGGACACGGAGAAGTTGTTGGCTATTGGAGAGGCTAGAGGCTTTCGAAAAATGCTCGGATCAATCGATTGCACGCATTGGCAATGGAAGAACTGCCCCAAAGGTTTGCGAGGAATGTACCAAGGTCACACAAAAGAGGTCACCATCATACTAGAGGCGGTAGCATCACATGACTTATGGATTTGGCATGCTTTCTTTGGAATGACAGGTTCTCAGAACGACATTAACGTGCTTCAACGATCTCCGGTGTTCAAGAGGCTTTGCGATGGGAAATCACCTTCGTGCAACTACACCGTCAACGGCCGAGACTACAACATGGGATACTATCTTGCCGATGGCATATATCCTCAGTGGGATGCATTTGTCAAGACAATATCCGAACTACATGGCAGAAAGCAAAAGCACTTCGCAACAATGCAAGAAACAACTAGGAAGGATGTGGAGCGGGCATTCGGAGTGTTGCAAGCCCGTTGGGGGATTGTTCGTGGGGCTGCAATGACATGGGAACAAGAAACTTTGTGGCAGCTGATGACATGTTGTGTTATTTTGCACAATATGATCGTCGAGGATGAGGATGATGGTGTAGCCCAAACCAGTGATTGTGAAGCACCTGGAGAACAAATTCAAATCCCTGAAGATGAAGATGCAGTTTAGTTTATGAACTTTCTGCAAATGCATCGGAACCTCCAAGATCATCACGTGCACACGCAACTACTCAATGATCTGATGGAGCATATGTGGACCCACAATGAAAATCAAAGAGCAGATGATTGATTGTGCATTTCAAATAAATTTGATGTAAACACCTCTTATGTTCGGTACCGACATTTGTTTTACGTGCGGCATTTAGTATCGGATGATCGATGTGCATGGCTTTAAATGGATTTGAGAATCGGGATATGAGGTATGTGATGCACGGAGCGAAATATGAGGGGCCGTCCAAACGCGTCCGCGGCGGGGGGGGGGGGGGGGGGGGATGGGGAGCGTATTTGTCCAATCGGGTTGTACATGATCTAAGCCCTGCATAATGACATCAACCACCAACCTAAAGTAAAGCCACTTGCACAAGCGTGGGTGGCATGACGAAGACGAATGCAGAATCATGATGAGCATTGTTCTACGCAGGGGTGAAGACGAGACACCACAAAAATGTCGCACAGCTCACCAAGCACATGCATCATCGTGTGCACGATCTAGCCATAGAGAGAAGGGAAATAAAGGCCCACAGGGCAGAGATCAACCTAGCGGTATGGATCCAAAGCCAAGATTCGGTGGAGGACCGTACATGTCCAAAACAAACGGCCTCGGCCAACTCTAGATGGACCATGTGATTGAAGGGCGGCACGGCAAATCACAACCCACTGATAGGAGTGCTAGCTCCGATTGTGGGATGCCCAAATCTGGCCAAGGATGGCCAATGGGACGATGTGGAGCACTGTACACCATGATGAGGCCACTAGATAGTAGCTACCGAGGACGGCTAGTGGGTGATGGAACGTCGGATCCAATGGCTGGCATGCCGGATCTGGCTGAGAAACGACCAAAGCTTAAGGTGAAGCACCACAAAGACTGAGGCATCGAGCCTACGGTGCCCTGGGATGGGATGACCGAGGGAAGCCGGACTGTCAGATCCGGTGGTACCATGCTGAGGACGGCTAGGGGAAAGATGTGTCCACCATCAAACCATGACTAAGACGACCACCATCATCCGCCAGCAAAAGAGGGGGTGACATGCAATCTGCAAGGGCAAGGTGATGCCATGGGAATGGACATGGAACAAGAAGATGAGGTGTATGCATGGTGGGGAGGGGCCCTACTACTTTTGGCGGGCTGGTGGGTGGCGAGAAGACCAGGAGGATTGCGGGTCTAGTCTTAGGGAGCGTCCACTTTTCCTCTGTCAGACGCCCTCTACACTATATCTCAAGGGATTGTCTACCCTCGAGATGCCAAAAGGCTAGCAGGGGTATAATAATTAGGTCATGGAACTCTATATGCTGGTTGTAATTAGCAGAACATGAATAGGGCAAAATGGATTATGAGTTATATGTGTGCTTCACATGAGAATACCGAGAAGACCTATTAACACAATAGTATGTTTCTTGATTTCCATATGGGTTTTGAACGATGATATAATGAAATCATGTTCAAAGAGTGAAGAACTGGAGGCAAGCAGCTGTAATACAAATGCATACATTTCAGTTTTTCTCGTTCACCGGTAATCCGCTACAGTTTGAACAACAAGCTAAAGTAGATATTGCTCAACGTAGCCAACTTTTTTGGCATTAGTTCGAGCTTTCAAGGCGAACTAGCTAGTGCAATTTAACATGCATGCCTCAGCTCACATGAGCATTGAACACATGTAAAAACAATGCTCCACTGACTCACTCGCATTGACAATACTTTTGCCTTATAAATAAGACTCCAACTTCACCATAGTAGTCACGTTACATTGTTTCACTTTGTTCCAGCTTGTTTGGTAGCAGCTAGCTTAGTACTCCATCCACATAAACCAATGGATTTCTTTTTGCAAGAAAGTAACAAAGGAGTTGAAAATTCATGTGGGGATAGGAGACGTCAGTAACATGCACACGATCAAGCAACTATGTCCCATTCACCATTCTTGCAATTGCTCGTGCCGGCAGTGATGCCTGAGACGGTGCCTCTACTTGGCAACTCGCCACCAGTGACCCCCTAAGCTCCATCTTCAATCTGCTCATTCACGATGGAGTTTGTCGGACTCTTGGCATCCAGACGTGCCTACAGTTAGTCGTGTCTCTTGCCGTGGAAGATAATCGCATTGTCGAATGGTGGCTGCGGACGGCGACATGGCCACACCTGATGGTTGTGTGTATGATAGATATTGATAAACTTAGAATTTATATAGAGTTTGTTTTGATTGGCTTGACAAGGATGTATAATTTGGCTTTGCAAGGATGTAACACAAAATAATTTGGCTTGGCAAGGCTGTAATATAAAGTACAAGTAAGAGCGTCTTTAGCAGACCCCTATCACGTTCGCCCTCTGCGTCTTGCTCCGTTGCCAACCGTGCCGGACGAGCCCTACCCTTTTGTCGGCCGCGTTGGGAGGATTCCGGCGGCCAGGCTGAGGTCATAGGAGGCCACGACAAGGCCGATAACGTCCAATTTGAACCGGCGGCGATCGATTGTGGTGTCTAGCAGCCTTTTTCGGTGTGCGGTGATGAATTCCGACAAGTTTAGGACGGATTCCAACAAACTTCGCGACGACATGTTTGCTCCGACGAGGTTTGACCGATATACGGGCCCCCCTTGGTTCGGCCTTCCTACCTTCAAATATAAGGATTTCGGATGTGGATTTTCGGTGACCCTTAAAAAAATTACGGGTTGGACCACTTTTACGGTTTATGTTCTGGACATTTTTTCTGATCAAAACTGTAAAAAGCAAACATTATAAGGGATTGATCACTTATACAAGGTATGCTAAAGATGCTCTAAGAAAAGTAATCCAGTGGTTGGTTTTCCAGCTTCAAGAATGATATATAGTTTGCTTCGATTCTCGTCAGTGTGCGTCAAACTTTGGGACGTAGGGTTGAGGGGCGTGGGTTTGAAAATTGACAAAAGTGATGTATCTTTCACAAATGAGATGTGGTCTAGCGTAAAGGAAAATGACTAGAAAGACATAGGCGTGCCAACTTGGTGTCCAATAATACAATTATCAATAGTTTTGAGTAACCAAATGTAGGTACCCTAATTGTCTATACAAATGCTTACTTTGCTGTTGCCACATATCTTATTTGCAAGTATTATAATGTATTTTTACGACAACTACATAAAGTTGAATATAGAAGAGTTGTTTTCTGTTGTTGGAAGGTTGTGTGTAATTTTGAATATGTCTATCCGGTTTCCTAGTGTACACAATTATTTCGAAGATATTCAAAATGAGCTAACTAAAAAAAGTTGCCACAAAAACGTTCTCGGTTTGGGAACCTCAGCTTCCCTGCCGGTTTCTTCCGGTTTTAGGAACCGTCTAGGAGGTTCCTGAACCATGTTTATTTATTTTCCTCTTTTCCTTTTTTCTTTTTCCTTTTATCTTCTCTCCTATTTTCTTTTTAAGTCCTTTTCTTTCCTTTTTGGTCTTTTGATTTTTTTTATTTTTTCTATTTTTATCAATTCAAAAATTAAAGAATTTAAAAAAACATTCATAATTTTGAAATATTATATGTTTTCCAAAAAATCTCATTTTTTTACAAAACTTTTTCATTTTTGATAAAAAGTTAATAATTTCATATTTTTAATATTTATTAATCAATATTCAAAACATTGAAAAAATCTTCAGAATTTAAAAGTTTGGTTAAGGTTTCAATTTTTGTTCATACTTATTTATCTATGTTCAAAGAATGTTCGCAATTCAAAAAAACACTTCCTAAATTTGAAAAAATGTTTGCGTTGACAAAAAAATTCAGATTTTCAAAAGGTGTTCTGGTTTCCAAATCCGATTAAAACCAAAGACCTACTTAACGCTGTAAATGGACCGGCCTACACCGTCGCTCGCACCTCCTGGGCGAAGCTTCGACAATCGGCCGCAGAATGCGGCAGATAGTATTTTCCTTTGAATCCCACTTCCATCACCATTTTTTGGAGGTTAAAAAGAAGAAAAATGTAAGTGGGCTGAGCCCAGTACGGAAGAGGGGGTGGGGGGTAATGTATGGTGTATACGTCCCGACGGACAACTCACCATACATATGATGGTGGGTACAATTTATCAAAAAGAAATATTGTCATTTATACATTTAGTGAGGAGGTTGTACGAAGCGGAGCTCTGGTTACTAACTGAAGTGAAATTTGCTGGCTTGTAGTCCTCATGTATTTCGCTATGACATTGTGCAGGCTCGGTTACGTCGTACACTAGTATAGTAAATAGATTAACAACAGGTTGAGAGCACCAACAAGAAAGAGTGAGTTAGATATCAAATGGGCATAAACGATGCATCTTAATGTTTTTATTTTTGGCGAGTGATGCATCTTATGGTTAACCAGCTAACCTTACTGGCGAAATGGAGGAATGTAATTTGTAGTTGTAACTTAAGTATGCACACATCGGGTTACTGAACGAACAAGCCAAACATAAATCTCAACTTCTAAGCATGCATGTGCTCTGAATATGAACAGTGTCGCACATGACTACTATCAATTGCAAGCTTCCATGTGGCTTTTCTAATAGGTTCTTGTCACAACGCTTAGAACCAAAGTCTTATCAAGTGACGCATAAAACGAACTGCTCGTAGTCTTTCTTTCTATGCATACACTATGTGTGAAGCGGTTCAACTGTCACACTAGAACAACTTATATATTTTTTGTAAAGTGGAGTACTCGGCCTCTGCATCACAAAATACACACATCCATTTTATTGAACGTGAATCAAGTTTAAGTCACCAAGCACCAGACAATAAGACAAATTCGACTTGCTTCGTGTCAAGGTCATCAACTTTGTTTTGTCCTTGACCTCTTGGAAGAGATGGCTTTTCCCATTTGCGGTGCTACACAGAAAGTTGCGATATCAAATGATATCTAGCTTTGCCAAAAGGCTCTTGATGAATTTAGATTTCAAACATAAACACCTAAATATTGAAATCGTTATGAAGAACTGACATTAAGCCCTTGAGTTCTAGCACCGCCACTGGGCTCTCTCATATCTCTGCCATTGGTCTTGATGTCTTACATTCTAGCGTACACGGTTATTCACTTATTGGTGTGTTTACATCATTATCACATATTTCATGTGCTAAGCTAATGGTACTGACGTGTTAAAATGGCGTATAGAAAACTAAGTATTGCGCATTTCGTAATGTTTGAGGTGTGTGGTGGTCAAACCACTCGACCAAGGTTTGGCAATCCATGGTTGCGACTTAAGTTCCTTATATCTTCTTTATTACACGTGCCACGAGGGCTCTCCTCCTCATATGCCTTTCTCTATGCCTCCAAAGGATAGTTCTCTAGAGCAAGATGGTAAAAAGAGTGGCAAAAATATTGGATGAAAAGCAAGACCGTAATGTTCCAAATCTCCAAATCTATATGGAAGTAAAAAGGCCATACCCAAGATATGTTGATCACTTTTAGGAACCAACTTAGTTTGAACATATGTCTCTGTGTAAGATGAAGCCGCAACTTCTAACTTAATTTCATTCGCGAATAAATGTTGCTATTGCTCAACCAATATTCCTCATGCCTCCTATTCTCACATCTTCTTTCCACTCTTTTGGGTCTTATCTTGTAAATCATTTTCCGATGTTTATGTAATTGCCCTACATGAGTTACTAAGCTAGGTGCTACCTAACAATTTTGAAAAAGTGAAATGATGTAACATGATATCTACTCTAGTGAAGTTGGGGCGTTATATATAAGGATTAAGGCAACAAGTATTATTGGTGCAACCGAAGTTGCTAGAGCACTTGTTTATTTTCATGTGTTCAATGCTAGTTCGCCTTAAAAGCTCGAGCTAATGCCAAAAGGCTGGCTAGCGCAAAGAAACCTCCAATTAAGTCCATTTTAACTTGTGTGGCTTACTCGCGAACGAGCAAAGCTGAAATATCTTGATTTCTATTTCAATTACCCTGCATTCTCATTTCTTAACTTCTTCAGCATGGTTTCATTAAATCATTATTGAGAATACACATGGAAAACAACAAATAGGCTGTTATGTTATTAGGATCTTTTCAGTATTGTCAAGCGAGCACACATATAACTCATGATCTTTTTTGTCCTTATACATGTACTGCTAATTACAACCAGTGTATATAGTTTCAATGACCTAACTAACAAGCCTCAAGCTAGGAAATCAAAAGAATTGGTGGTCAAAATCGGATGTGCTTCAACATCTCACCTTTGTTTAGATCCAACTATTCAGCCACATCCACCATTCTCTCAATTGATCGTGGCAGTTGTGGTGCTAGTGCCAACACCTCTACTCGGTGAGTCAACACGGGTGACCCCATATGCTCCACCGCCCATATGATCATTTCACGGTAGAGTTTGTCCGACTCTCAACATCTAGCTGAGCCTGCAGCTGGTTGTGGCTCTTGCCTTGGAAGGGACCTTTACAGCCGAATGGTGGCTCTGCCCTCCGACATGGTGACATATTTTGGATGTGGGTATTATAAATATTGATAAACTGTAAATTTTGGTCATTGGAAAAATATGCACTAAAATTTGGCAATGATGGATTACAAACTAATAGAAAGAAAAGGAATCAAATGGCGGTTTCTCTAGGTTGATTGACATAGTCTGTTCAATTAACATTAGTGTAGGATATACATGTACATATGGTTGAGGGCTGTGTGTTTGAAAACTGAAAAAAATGATATACATTTTGCAATTGGATGTGGTCAATGTTGGCAACAAGAAGAAAAATGACTAAAGAGGCATAGGTGTGATTACTTGGCACTTGATAAGACAATTATCAATATTTTTGTCGTGGATATGATTAGGGACACAAAAGAGAGGTATCCTAATTGCATGTACCACTATAAATTTTTTTCACGGCTACTACTATAAACTTGGATATATGTGATGTGTTCTTTCGTGGAAGGGTTGTAGGTCAAGATTAATAATTGCGCCCATATTTAATTCAATGCAACAAAAGAAAAAATAACGATTTTGCTAAAACACATCTAGATGTGAGATAAGTATTGCACATCTAAGTCCTATATCATTGATATTACCTGGAGATTCATGTGGGTATTTTCTTTTCCTTTTTATACTTTATTTAGTCATTAAGATATGCAATGACTATGTAACATCTAGATGTGTCCTAGACACCAAAAAAATAAATATACATCTCCACTGAAAGAAAAGAAATATAAATACATAAGATTTCATTTATAATTAATTTTTTGACGGGAACTTCATTTATATTTCTATATGGTTATCATAGTTCTAGTTCTCAAGTTAAGCGATGTTTTATACAATGGGCCATCCGTCCGACCTGAATTTTCTTGGTGTCAGCACATGATACAATCATGACTCGTCACTTATACAAAAGCAAAAAAAATCACGGGGATATTCATTATTGCATAATAAAGGCCATCTACCAAGCGGCTAGCTTGGTAAGCTACCAACAAAAACTTGCAATCAATCAAAAAAATAATAATAAAGGCCATCTAAATTTTGGATACAAATATAAATGTAGGGAGAGAGAGATAAGAGAGATCGGTCATTTAAATGCAGGCAATAAATAAATGGATACCGCACATATAAGAAAAAGAAGCTCGCATTTATTACATGATAAACACCAATAAATATTGAATAATAAGTACAAAGATAGAGATGGAAACAAGATACATCAGCCGACTATAAAAATCACACACCATTTGATAAGGAGAGAGAACAATCGGCAAAGCTCCACAAAGAGACGCCACTTTGCGATGGGTATCAAAAGATGCCTCCCATCTAGGTACGCGGATACCCTGAGATCTTCGTCCATTTCGACATCCTCCTTCCCTCTTCCCTTTTATGGCACCGATTTCTTCCCTAAACGCTCTGAAATTCAGATCCCTATATACCGAGTATGTATCGTGGTTGATGGATTTTGGGGACGGTTTTTGTTGATGGTTGGAGGGGCGATCTGACCGTCGCTGCGTGAACTGACGGCTAGGATTCGACGTTGGAACCCATCTCAAATCGGGGCGGTACTGCTAGTACTAGTACCGCGGGCTGCTCCCCTCTTGTCTTCCTCACGAGTCACCCGTGAAGCAAACCGTCCGCCCCCGGATTCACCCCGTGACGCCGGCGCCGTCGGCACCCCTCCTCCGCCGTCCACCGGCCGGCGGTTCTCCCAGATCTGCCGTCGTGGAGATCGTTCTCCGCCGATCTCCATCCCCGTCGGCAGGGCCGTCGCTTCACGGTGGGCGTTGCTGAGCCCGAAATCGCGTTCTTGGTTTCTGTTTTCCGTTCATGAGTGTCGAACCATCCGGCGACGGTGATCTGAGATTGTTTCGTTTTAATTTGTTAAGATGCTTAATTAGTCAGGCGTAGCGCATGCAACCAGTAATCCTAGTGTGCTACCAAGTTGGAATTTCGCTTCTGAATTTCTGATTCATCGGTGTTTGCTCACTCTTTTCCAGCAGGATCAGGACACTCTGCCTCTGAACTGAAGCACCTGTGCTATCTTTGGCAACACAAGGGTGCAAAAAAACCTCCCAGCTGATATTCCTGACCGTGCCACGACGACGATGAAGACGCATGAGCGTGCTGCGAACTTGGCCCTTGCTGGTATGTTCATTTCTTGAAAATTCAGTTATCAACCTGCTTGTCACCTGATTTGCTAATTCCACTGAATGTGATATTCACAGCGTGTCTTACTGTCTGTGACATTGTGCAGGTTTGAGCTTGGCGCCACTTGTGATCAACGTGAACCCGAACCTGAATGTGATACTGACAGCGTGTCTTACCGTCTATGTGGGCTGTTACCGGTCTGTCAAGGCGACTCCACCCTCTGTGAGCAACGTGTCCCTCTATCTATTCTGTCAATGTTGAGTTGTTAACCTGGATTGACACTAAATTCTTGCATATGGCTCTGCTCAACTTATTATTAAGTCTTTCCGTTTCTTCTTATGCAGGAGACGATGTCCAAGGAGCACGCGATGCGGTACCCTTTGGTGGGGAGTGCTATGCTTCTGTCTCTGTTCCTGCTGTTCAAGTTCCTCTCAAAGGATCTGGTCAATGCTGTTCTCACCGCCTACTTTTTCGTTCTTGGCATCGCCGCTCTCTGGTAATTCCAACTGTCCTCTCAAGAGTTTTTCCGCACACGTAAATACTTAGAAGTATAAATGTGAACTTACGAGCATTTGCATTGCGCTACTTTCTTATGCAGCGCAACGTTACTTCCTTCGGTAAAGCGTTTTCTTCCAGAAGGGTGGAATGATAATGCCATTGTTTGGCATGCTCCGTATTTCCACTGTATGATCCCCGCTTTCATTTTATTTGATGCTCGTTTGGTTTGTGCTCAACATCCTGTCCCTGCCAGATTATACAGCTAAATTCCAATCACTAATTTGCTATCCCCATGCACTGTATACTCTGTTCCATCTGTAGCATTTCCAAATTGCCATATACCCTTTAGAATAGTAATGTACTAACCATAGTCCACATACCGTTGTATTGAGTATCCTAACTTCAACAGATTTCAATACAATTAGTACTAATGTTTTTGTGGACCGGTAATTCATTTTAGAGGGGAACTGGGAAACTGTACGTACTGTATTCTGGCAACATGATGTTGCTCAGTTGCTCTGCAAAATACTTGGGTAATTAACTAGCATGTAGACATACATTTTTTTGTGAACATTGTTTCATTTGATATGGCGCATCTGTCTTGGTGTACTGGAGTCTCGTTACATTTGTAAGATCTGCGTTGCTTTTGTTGCTTCTATGGAATAATATGACTCTTACAGTTCAGAAAAACAAATATGACTCTTGTCTTGAGGTTTTATTAAATTCAGCCTTACCATATCTGATAACCATAAAACAGTTGCGCGTTCTTTATGATATTACAAGTTTATAATTTTATCATGCTATTCCCCTTTCCAAGCTTGACTCTTGATGATGATTTATGCTTGTTAACTTCGTCTTTCAGCGTTCTCGGTGGAGTTTACCAAGTCTCAAGTTGTTGCTTCAATCCCAGGATTTTTCTTTTGCGTATGGTATGCCATGAAGAAGCATTGGCTAGCCAACAATGTTTTGGGAGTTGCATTCTGTATTCAGGTCTGTTATTACTGCTAGAGCTTAAGGTTAATTTGCATTGCTAGAATAATTATGAGCTGAAGTCTTCATAAACATGATCTGTTTTCCTCCCTGTTTTTATCTTTCAGGGAATTGAGATGCTATCACTAGGATCATTCAAAACTGGCGGTATTCTCTTGGTATGAGTTCACTCAAAGTTTGTAACGACTTGAAACTTATACATTCCTATTTTCTTCCATTCTTGCAAACCTCTTTCATTATTTCACCCACCTACATATCTTCTCTTTCTCACATCTCTGCTATCATAATCCTTACTTTGTGGAGCATGACATATATGTAGGATAGATACAATTTGCAGTCGCTGATATTCTATAATTTTTGCTAGCCTTTCTTTTGGCTATGGAAAGGCAGTCTGTCCGTCTTTCTAGGAAAGCAATGTTATGCAGTGCTTGCTGAACGCATTGACGATCTGCAGTTTGCATCTCTAGTGATTGGACTTATCATCGTATTGCGTCCCTCTTCTCTTTATACAGTTAACAAATTTTCTAGCAGCTCACTAAATGCATAGCAGATAGTGTTCTTGTCCTTGTTTTCATGATTTGTTTGTAATGTAGAATCGAGTTTCAATCATGGATTACTTTTACTGTGGTGATATTCTGAATGACTATTCCTGATTTTGATTCCGTACTTCAGCAATATTGGTTCCCACTGTTGGTATGGTATTGGCAAGCTAACTATCCACGATTGCCTTTTCTAGTATGTAGTCTGCGCTGTGCTCATCTTCTGGCAAGTACTAGTATTGAACTGTGATCCTACTATCTAGTGAAGTGGATAATTTGGAAAGTTCAACTTGTGTACCTACTTTACTGATATCAACAGCTTTTCCATTTTTTTCTTGTGCATGCGTTATAAAAATGTAAGTTACAGTCATTTCGTCAGTCTTGTTGCTGCAGTTCCACATACTGTCACTGAATCCTTCTCTTATTATTGCTTAATATTGTTTTTTGAATTGCTGCTCAATTCCTTTGTCACTTTCAGGCTGGCCTTTTTTTCTATGACATCTTCTGGGTTTTCTTCACTCCAGTTATGGTCAGTGTTGCAAAATCATTTGATGCCCCAATAAAGGTTTGTTTTTCGCACAGTGTATTCACTCTTTTATCCACAACATTTTTCCATTTTATTACAAATACTTTAGTTCATCTATTTTTTTCCTCCTTTTGTTTGTAGCTTCTATTTCCCACCACAGATGCTGCACGCCCGTTCTCTATGCTTGGCCTTGGCGATATCGTAATACCAGGTTAGTGATAAACCTGTTGACCAGTTTTGTCCCATATTCTAGTGATATTTGGAGTGATACTAGATTTTTTTTATGGTTTGTGATTTCATAGTAACGCCGGCCACGTTGTGAATGACAGCCCTGTTCTAATTACAAATGGAGAACTGCTGGTCTAACTGTCATAACAACAGGATTGCTGTTGATATAAGGGATGTTTTATTTTATTTTGTTGTTATGGATAGGAGATCAAGTATTTTGCTTGAACACAGAAAAGCAACAATTACCTGTTTAGACTTTGGTGACATGCTAGGCTGTTGTAATTCCACCACATGACTGGTTCAATGTTCACTGCAATTAGCAATTGCAAATAAAATTACTTTTTCGCTATCGTAGTGCATTCACTCCAGTGTCGTTCGTTGCTAATACAACCAATGTATGCTCCAGGCCTAATTTCAGGATTGTAGGTATGCAGTAACACCAGAAAGTAATTATGATTGGACTACTTTCAGTTGCACGCAGAAAATGCCAACTGAGTTGTGGTGTTTCTCAGATGGAGACCACCAAACTTACCTTGAAACTACTACGGAGTATGTTGTATAATGACGATGTATGCTGTTTTCAGTTGTGGATTCTTGCTTTTTGTAGACCCTAATAACTAGACTCAATCAAATGTTTAACATGGATGCTCAGACAATTGATGCATCCTCCTTTCCAAGGAATGAGTTTGGTTGGTGAATTTTTTTCATTGAAATGATGCATTAAACTCATATCTGTCAGTCTAATAACCAAAATAAGAAGAGGTTTTCGATGCAACGTACCAAGTACTTTCCCTAAGCAGTCCTCCATTACTCAGTACTGAAAACACATGCAGAGCCCTCCCATGTTTCCATAAGCATGTAACCTCTTAATATATAAATGTACATCTATATTTATATAATTCTGATTGCAGGCATCTTCGTTGCGCTCGCCCTACGTTTTGACGTCTCGCGAGGAATCAAGAGCCGCCGTTACTTCAACAGCGCGTTTCTGGGATACACAGCGGGTTTGACAGTGACAATAGCTGTGATGAACTGGTTCCGAGCCGCACAGGTCAGTTCTGTTGTTATGAATATATATCTTGTCATGTTAACGCTCTTTATATCCCCTAGTCTCTGGAATATTAATACCTATTTTGTTTCCTCACCCTTTTGTTTCTGATGATACGCAGCCTGCTCTGTTATACATCGTTCCTGGCGTGATTGGTTTCGTCGGTGCACACTGTGTATGGAACGGGGAAGTAAAGCCGGTAATTAAGCTTGTTCACCTATGATGATTAGATTTTTTCTCGTTTCCTCATTTCCCATGTTCTTCTTTGTTTCATCTTGTTTCTGATCATACCATAGCTATAATTCACTGTCAAAACTGCAAGGCTTGTCTGTTTCTGACTGTTTTACATTGCCAGCTGCTGGAGTTCACCGAGGCGCAGGCTGAAGAGAAGGAAAAAGGCGGAGATCCTGATCATGAGAACAAAAAGGCGAACTAGCACTCGAACTAGTGCTCAGGTCTTTTTAGTTAGTAGAACCGATGATCTCAAGAACCGAAAAATCCATTCGCATCATAGAACCTCTTTTAAAGAAATTTAATCTCTGTTTGGTTGGAGAAGATCGTAAAAGAGAACTTAGTTGCTCTGGGATTTGCAACGGCATCTAGTTCAGTGACAGGGACATGAGTACATAGCTTGACCTGCTACCATCCAGCATTCTGTTTTCTCACACCGACTTATTCGTGATGGTGGCATAAAGGAATTATTTAGTCCTTATTATACCTTATACTCGGTGACATGTGATTCCAACAAGAATTTTCTCGGAAATGTGTTTCTATTCCAGTTAGGCCATCGGTAAAATCAGGCTGCATCAGAAAGAATATTTACTTTTGTAACAAGGGCAAATACGGCCGTCGAAGCATATCGTGTTGTGAAGTGAATCCGGTTCAAGAGTGTGGCTGATTGCCACCACCATTTTTGCCTTTCCTGGAGCCAGAACATAGATAAAGAGAATGGAGACAAAATCGTAGAACATAGTATGACAGCTTGGCCAGATCTAAAATAGAGAGGGTGGGGTGTGTGTGGGGGGGGGGGATTCAACTTGTTCCATGTAGGTCACTGGATCAACTTCATGGGAAATGTGTCATTTTACAAAACTCCTCTACAAAACAAACGTCTGGTATTGCAGTTATTCTACGAATTGTCCTTGTACGCATCCCCTATTTCAACCGACTAAGAAGAAACGGGCGGTTCTTCATTATAAGGTCTGTGCTCTGCAACCTTCTACCGTTGGTTTCATCTATCCTCACTCCTCACAGATCCTCTTCCTCCACCGTGGAATCGGCTGGAAGAAAGGTCGTCATCTTTCGGTTGGCGAATGGAGCTGATTCTATAGGCTCTCCCACAACAACATCACTCCTCTAGGGCCTAGCCCATATAAGCCGGGCAAACAGGTGACCCAAACAACACCACTTCTAAATTTTAAACATTATAGATATTACACATTCAATTATGTAGACAAAAACTGAAAGAAAGATGCAGAGTTGTTTACCACAAATATAAAGCAAACAAAATATAATCACACATTTGATTTTTAGGATCAATTCAAGAGGTAGTTTGACCCAAATACAATGTTTTTAAAAATAAAAATTATTTATGATTAATTAATGCCTCAACCTTAATTTTAATTCTCTAAAAAAGAGTATTGGTTATCCCTATCATACAAGAATATAGAATCCAAAATATACAGACAAGCATATCACTTTTGATGAGAATAAATATGATATATTTATTACACTGGTTGTGCATTTGCGCGGGGCACTGTACTAGTTTTTAAAAGTTAGATCTGTACTCACCGGTTCCATGGAAAACACTGAAACCTTACAGAGTCGAAGAAGTCGAGTTTGTTGACATAAAAATAAATTATTTCACGCAGACTATATCTAACATTTTATTGAGGAGCTTATAAAGTGGAACACAATATCAAAAAGTTGCATTGTAGTGCATATCATTTGTTTTCTAGGTGTAGTCTAATGTTCCAGGTTAGTCATCCAAAGTAGTCTCCATTATTGTTGTCCTGGAATCAAGCTAACATTCATGTTTTATGTGAATCACTAAAGTTAAATCATTAACGTCAAACTCAACCAACCAGTCATCAAAGTATGTCCATGCCGATGAGAGATTTTATTCTTTTTAAATTTGATGATGTGGTCAAATTAAAACAACTATTTTGTACTTTTAAATTTATTTTAATGATGTTATAATCTTAACGAGTATATTATTATTTTCCGACATGGTTAATCATATAATAATGCGGTTATATATTTCTATCACCATAAACGCAAAAATTAGTTTAAGTAATAAAACATGAAAATTAGGTTTATTTCCAATGGTTGGGGTGGTGGTGTGTGTGGGGGGGGGTGGGGGGGGGTTCTTAAGACCAAGAAAACATGTATGCCATTCGCCCAGACGCATTTGAAATTAGTAAGTGAGAAATTTGGTAGACACTTTCCCATGAGATCAATCCTTATATCATTTTTCGTTATATATTTGTAATGTATATCATTGGAAACATTACGTATGCCAAATTTAAACTTTCATCGTAAAATTTATTTTTGAAATATTTTTGATGATTTTATTAATTGTATTGTGCATACTAATGAATATACTTGCTTTTTTGTGAGTTAGCATATATTTTAACCATATTAAATACCATGGTAGATATCTTCAAAGTTCGCAATCCAAGTAATATCATAATAGTGGGTTCTAGATTGAACCACTCACAAATATGTCTTGTAAGTTGGGTCCAATAATAAGTTCTCCACTTGTGCATGCTCTGGAATTGGTATTGAAATAACAGCTCTTACAGTGATCACCGACAAACATAAATATACCGTTGATTGCATGCATATAGTTTGATTTTTTGATATGCTCAGTCGGATTGCACCTAGTTGATCTGGTATATACAAGAAGTCCTACCATTTACGAATAAAAAAATTGTTCATGAAATTAAACTTTGAAATATAGTTAACATTGATTTCAAATCCAAATTTAGAAATGCACATAGAAAAACAAACATGATAGTATCACAAAAGGACACAACAAAGATAGAAAGAAAAGCAGCAGCATGTTGAGTGCAGTGTCTTGTGAAAGCATTTCCTTTAGAAAATCTAGATATGCATTCGAGTTTGAATTTTGAAATATTCCTAAATTTTATTTTTTATGCTATCCTTATATGATGTTAAGTGTGGCATCATGTGATATTTTTCCAGGGAATAGTACATACAACTTGGCACCATTTGGTGTGGTGTGCTCCATATTTGTTAATTTGGCGCCCCTCACACAAAGCATGAAAAACTAAGATGATAAAGAAACAAATCAACGCAGTAATACTAGTATACTATATCAAATATAAAAAAGCAATTCACTTCCTAACATGACTGACCATCCTGCCAATCGATCGAGCTTAACACTGGCTCTACTCCACAAGTACACTCACCTAAGAGCATGTACAGTCGGTCCTCTCAAATCGTCCCCAAGTGCCCGGACGGACAGCCTGGTCACCATCCTGTCACAAAATCACGACCCAATCGGACACCCCACTGCCAGAGTCAGCCCAAACATCAAGGTTGTCCAACACCCCCTCAAACTAAGTTCATATGTAGAGCGAATACGGAGATGTGCGGGTACACATTCGCTATATTGGATCCAACAGCCGGACACATCCTGAATCTCCCTAAATCATCCCCAACCTAGCCTAACAATGTCCTCTTCCTCTCCTCTCTTTTACCTTGGCCACTCGCCCCTTCCTAGCTTCTTCGACGCCCTAGGTCCATGCCGTCCCAAACCCATAGCGTTTGGTCATTGCACCAATGGCTGACACTGAGATGGCCAATTTTTTTGGCATTCTAGTAGATCCAGTAGATGATCAAGATGAGGAAGAGAGGGATGAATGTAGTTTGCCTAATGATGCTAACAGAAATGCTTGTGAAGATGTGGATGGACAGCTGATGAAAGATGCTGCAGATGATATAGATGATGCACATGATGATGAGCTTGTAAGTGTGTATGACAAAGAAAATCCTGTTATTGAAGTAGGCAAGTTGTTCCCAAGTATGCAGAAGTTTAGGATGTGCTTCAAGACTTATGCAGTCAAACATGAGTTTGATGCCAAGACTATGTGGACTGACAGAAAGAAATTTTATGCAAGGTGCAGAGGTTTTGATGGAAGCGTCAGGCCTTGCAAGTGGTACATATCTGCTAGAATTCAACCTGATGGAAGTACCGTCAGGGTTAATCAAATCCCAAATGCACATACTTGTATTACAAGTTCACAAAGAGTATCAACCATGGCATCACAACTTTGGATTGCAGAAAAGATCACTCCAATTTTAGCCAAGAAACCAAACACTACAACAAAGAAACTTAAAGTGGACTTGGAAAAGACATACCCCATTAAGGTGAAGTATACCACAATGTGGAAAGCAAAATAGAGGGCAATGAAAGCATTATATGGTGATTGGGCAAATACTTTTAGGATGCTTTATAACTTCAAAGCAGAGGTGGAAAAGTCACCTGGTAGTGTTGTGGAGATAGATACTGAGGTAACAGAGGATGTTAGAGTTCTTTTCTCCAAGTTCTTTATGTCTTTAAAGCCTTGCATAGATGGCTTCAAAGCAGGGTGTCGTCCATATTTGAGTATAGACTCATCTTTTTTGATTGGCAAATGGAATGGTCAATTGGCAGCATGCAATGCTTTAGATGGACACAACTGGATGTTCCCTGTTGCTATTGGCTTGCTTCAGTCAGAGACAGAGGTTTCATGGACATGGTTCATGATGCAGTTGAAAAGATGCATAGGGCCAGTGTCACCTTTGGCAGTACACACAGATGCATGTAAAGGGCTAAAAAATGTAGTGAAGATTGTTTTTCCTCATTGTGAGCACAGGGAGTGCTTCGGCCATATGTGGATGAATTTGATCAAAAAATTCAGAGGGGAAGAATTTGGGAGAATGTGGCCAGCAGCAAGATCTTACACCAAACAAACACATTCATATCATCTTGATAAGATAAAAGCAGCATGCAGTGAGTTTGGTCCATGGTTGAATACCTATCATTCTCTATTGTGGGATAGGTCGGGATTTAATAGTGCCATCAAGTGTGATCATATCAACAATAACTTGGCAGAAAGTTTTAACAACAAGATAAAGTAGTTAAAGAACTTGCATGTGCATGACATGGTTGACCAGATCAGGATCATGATCATGCGCATGTGGGAATTCAGAAGAAGGATTGGTGATTGTCTGCAAGGAGATAAGCTTCCTGCAGTGGTACAACAGGTGGTGAACAGGAGCAGGAATCTTACACATTTGTCTGTTGAAAAATCTTCATTGTAGGGTGCTGAAGTTAGAGTTACCAAGACTGGAAGGAGGCATGTTGTTAACACTGAGTTGCATGACTACACTTGCCTCGAGTGGCAACACACCGGGAGATCATGTGACCATGCCATACTTTTCTTGGCCTCCCAACCCAAGATAAACATGCACCCATATTTGCATGAATATTACTCAGTGGCAAGATTCAAGGCTGCATATGCAACTCCAATTCCAGCACTTACAGATCAGTCTCAGTGGCCTGAAGTGGAAATTGATTTTTCCATGTGTCCTCCCCTAACAAAAAGAAAAGTTGGCAGGCCTAAAGAGAGTAGATTCAAGGCATGGTTTGAGAAGGGCGGTAGTAGTAAAAAGGGAAAGGGGAAGAAGGATGCAAAGCCAAAAAGGCCCCAAAAAGGTAACAAAAATAGATGCAAGCTGTGCCAGGAACTTGGGCACCGAAAAGGATCTCCAAAATGTTGTTACACTCCTGAAAGGCCAAAGTATGTTTACGTTTGTGTTTTTTTAATATGGGTGTTGTATTTAATTACTAGCCAAATTACAAGCTTTGTTTTTTTCCAGGAGGAAGCGTGGAGGTCAACCCCTTGTTGTTGAAGATTGCTGGGCAATCAAAAAGACAAGAATCAATGGTTGTAGAAAGAAGAGAAGTTTTGGTGATGAACCAGAGTTGGATGATGCTGCGGTGCAAAATGAGCAAGAGTTGGATGATGTTGTGATGGAAAATGATCAAGATTTGGATGATGTTGTGGTGGAAAATGAGGCAGTCTTTGATCGTGTGATGCATCATGACCAACATTTGGATGATGATGTGGTGCAAAATGTGGTGCAAACTGAAGCTGTTGCGCCAGATGTTCTGCAAACTGAAACTGAAGATGTTCTGCAAACTGAAATTGAAACTGAAGATGTTCTGCAAACTGAAGCTATTGCGGCAGATGTGATGCAAACTAAGCCTATATTGCAAGTTGTATTACCAATTGAAGCTACTGGAGTTGTTGGTGTGCAAAGTGAGCCTCGTGTAGATGTTGTGGTGCCAACTCCAGCTGTCCTAGCTAGTCCAGTTATGAAAATCAAGAGTTTGAGTGAACTAGGTGTCGTACGATCAAAAACTGGTAAGAATAAGAAGAAATCGAGTGCTAAGAAGAAGAAGTGAAAACTTCATTTGTCAAACTTGTGTAATGGTGATGTGTGTTGTAGAATAACAAACTTGCCTCAATTTGTGTAAACTGGTATTTGTGTAATGCTATTTAAATTCTGGCCGAATTTCAAATTTGACCCAAAATTTAAATTCAAATTTGTTTAGTATGTGATATTGATGTTACAATGCTTTAATATTAGTCATATGCATGTTAAGAGATCAATCTGAGCACATGTGAAAAACTAGTCATGACAAATGTGCTCCAAATGAGCTCCAAAGATAGGCTAAACACCCCAATCCTAAGCAAAAAAAATCAACCTTTTCTAAATGGGCCAAAAATCAAAACATGACATCTAATGTGAAAATATAGGGTCCATGCCCAATATGAGGTCATTTGGATAAACTATGACACGCTTAGCCCTAAACCCTAGCTTGAATCATATGCAACCTGGTTCATGATAGCTATGTTTTGTGAAGGTTTTTTCATGAAAATACCCATAGACCAAGTTTCTTATTTTTTCCAGCAACTCACTCACATAATATGATGATGGGTGCAAGTTTCATATTTTTTTGATTTTTTTGAATTAGTTATGCTCAACCCTAGCTTGAATCCCATGCAACCTCATTCATGATAGCTATGTTTTGTGAAGGGTTTTTCATGAAAATACCCATAGACCAAGTTTCTTATTTTTCCCAGCAACTCACTCACATAATATGATGATGGGTGCAAGTTTCATATTTTTTTGATTTTTTTGAATTAGTTATGCTCAACCCTAGCCCTCAAAACCCTCTCAAAACCCCTCAAAACCCCTCATAACCCCATCTGAAACCTCGCATCCTTCCGAGCCGCTAGATCTATGTTAGTGAATGGTCTGGATCGGGCGCTAGGGCCACGTCACTGATCCGCGTGATGCTCTATGATTGGCTGCATTCGACAACGCTGGATAACTCCCCCTCTTCTCTCGATCGCTAGATCACTGCGCGTTCAACAGTGTGGATCAGCATGCAGTGCCACGTCAGCGATCCACGTGCTATGCTCTGATTTGCTATAGTGGTTTTTTAGAGAATGCAGTGCCATGCAGTAGCCGTTTGTTTTTTACACTACGTCGAGTGGGCTAGCCGTTGGGCTCTGATAAAAGAAGCCCACCCGTTAGACCTTTGGACCGAACGTTGCCTCCTCTAGCGAGGCCCTAGCCAGTAGGCTACATTGCCATGCCTGTTGGGTAATGCAGAAGAAAACAAAAAAGTTCCGACCTACGCACCAGCCCAGGACCACTATCGAGACTGCATACAAGGTTTGATCATTTTCGTTACCGACTCATAGCGCAGCGGAAGTAGAGTCGATGACGAAAGGCGGTGCAGATCCCCGTAGCTAGGATTTTACAACCTCCCAACCACGAGGATGTATACCCTCATCTGCCCCGCGGACAGCCCTCCGGGAGGCGGTCGGACAGTCCCCCGGATGGTGTCGCTGACAGCCCTTCGGGAGGACCTCCGAAACTTGGACTATCACTCGGACAGCCCTTCGGGAGGACCTCCAAAACTCGGACGGTCACACGGACAGCCCTTCGGGAGGCACTCTCGAACTAAGAACGAAACTACGATCTCTCTACAGAGTTGCACACATACGGTATCATCTATCCGGCAGGGCTTCGCCGTCCAGAACTAGTTCCCATCGGAACCCAGACAGCCTTTCGGCTCTATGAAACTATTTTGCTGGGAGGGAGAGAGAATGCCAGATCATGCATGGCTTGTGTGAGAGAGTTTCAGTGAGGATGGAGAGCTCCTCTCCACCTCCTTATATAGTGGTGGAAGGGGTGAAGGGGGGCTGAAATTCAGCCCACAAAACATGCACCCACCAAACAAGGAAACATGTTCCCACCAAACATGGAGAAAACATGTTCCCTTGTCCATGGTGTTCCCCCATGGGGCCCCACCTTCCTCCCAACACTATCCACCATTTGTGGAGGCTTCCCCCCACCATGGGGCCCCCCCAACACCTTTGTCCATCCACAAGGGGCTGCCCCTCATGGGGGGGTGCCCCCAAAACAGCCCCACGCATCGTGGGATCTTGTCCCCTCACGCTGGGACAAGATGTTTTCCGCGACTATTACTTCTGAAAAATTCTGGAAGGTCCCAGAACATTTCTGGCACCCTCTAAAATTATTTGGACACGCTCTGGAACATTTCCGGTATGGTGGTTTAATTTAAAACCATCTTCGTTTACCCGGTAAACAATTCCGGCAGCTCCGAAAACCTTTTTCGGTTTATTCTCCGGAAAAATTCCAGAAATTACCAGACCACTCTGGCAACCTCCGAAACATTCGCGGTGCTTGCCAAACCTTTTTGGATCAATGAGTTTATCCGAAACAACTTTTTAGTTTTACCGAAACTTTTCCGGTGTTCTCTCCGGAACCTTTCCGTTGTCTCCGAAACTTTTCCAGTGACTTTCTCTCGGACTCCTTGTCTAGTATTCAGCAGATAGATGACCCTTAAGCGTGTGACCCTATAGGTTCGGTGAAGTATAGACATGACCCGGAACCCCTTCCGATCAATGATAACATCGGAGCCGTGGACACCCATATTGACCCCTATACCCACACGAATGAATATTCGAGTGAACCTCCAGTTGCCGTGTGCTATTCCTGTTGCTTCGCGATATGTTAAAAATACCCAAGGTGAGACATGTTGGCATCCCCGTGGATCAACAACTTGTCCACTATGCCAGTTACCTCGTTACCGGTATTGTTCTCTTTTCTCGTTCCCGTGTTCCGGCATCCCCATGATCAAATCACAAAATGTCTAGCCAGAGGATGATGGATACCATAACACCGAGAGGGCCCAGAGATATCTCTCCATCGTCGGAGGAGCAAATCTCAATCTTGAGTAATCAAGTTACTTGACATACTTTTCCATGAACCCGTAAGCCGCCGTAATAGCCACCCATTTACGGATGACGTTTAACAAACCCCAAAGTTCATGAAGCAAGCATGAAGAAACTCGATACACTCATGGTCTAAGGAATTATGCAAACATCAACTTCTCTGTGTTATTAACCATTAACTTATGACGAATGTATCTCATAGCATAACATCAATTTGGGTCGATTCAACACAAATGTTCTTCTAACATTGTGCTCTCAAAATTGTCGGCATAGCCATGCCCATGATCAGGAAAACAGGATCATCATGCAATACTTGAGCCAATCTTAGAGGCCAGACTAGGAATACAATTTACCGTTTATTATTCCACACGTGCATATGAGTCTTCCTTCAAGCCTCGTGGTTATTGTAGACTCGAGAACCATAGCAGTTATAGCATGGAACATAAACCTAATTATGAACAGGGAGATAATCAATAACATTTACTATTGCCTCTAGGGCATATCTCATACAATGCATGCATGCACGGGCGGCACACACAGAGAAAACGGGGCAGGCGTGTACCCTTGACCCACGATAGCAAAGATGCGTGCGGGACGTCGCAGCATGGCAATTGATGCACGGGATAGAAGAACGGGCAGGCGTGACCCCTCTACCCACGACCGATGGCACAGCTGCGTCGCAGCCTGGCTATTGATCCAACATTTGATGGCAACCTTGTTTCCCACGCTCGTGTACACACTTCGATGGGGCGCCACCAAACGCCGCCCGCTCATTACTTCCACCTGATGAAACCACTTAAAGAAATCAAAAACCACGTCGCACTTGGGCTATTTAAGCCACACCTATCGTCTTCCTCTCCCTCCTCAACCATACCCCCTACCCCATCCTCTCCCATATGCCCTCCTTCTTCCTTATTCTCCAGAAATCAAACCCGATCGAGCCACCATACAGTACAATGGCCCCACCTACCGCTTCCCCCCAACCATGCCGGAAAGGCTCTACCCGGCCAGAGTCTATGTAGAGAGAACCCTTAGGGTGTGGGCGATCTCAAGGTGGAGGGGCGCCAGGGAGTTAACGGAGTTCTTCCTTGCGGCCGGCTTCCGCCACCTTCCCTGGCTCTCCAATGATGTTCCATGTTGAGGAGGTCAATCACAATGGCGTGGTGATTGCGCTCCTCGCTACGTTCACCCACCCCTTCGACGCCTTCCACCTCCTCGGGCAAGTGTTTTGGTGTGGGTGTGAGTTTATAGCTTTCACCACCCATAACATCTTCACCGACTTCAACAGCATCTTCCCCAACAATGGTGTTATGCACACGCTCCCGTACCCCATCGATAACGGGGAGGAGTGAAGGGCGCCCGAAGGAGCGAGGTGGCGTTCACCCGGAGGAGGAGAAGGAGAAGAACCCGCGTTTGGTGCCCCCCAATCTATCTAGCTAGCTATATATCTATCGTATTAGTATTTTAAGTTGTAATCGTTATGCTACTATTATTAAGTTGTATTAGTATTTTAAGTTGTAAGGCTATCGTGGAACTATGGGTTGTAATCGTTATGCTACTATATAATCGTTATGCTACTATATATATTGTTGTTTCATGCTATTATTTTTAGATTGCTATGGGTTGTTCTTGCTATTATTTGTGTATTGCTATGGGTTGCTACGGGCCCGGGTTGCTACACCACAATCACCACACACACCATCTTCACAATATTGGCCAAATCATGGGTCATGACCCAAACCATGGACATGTAACTAGGAGCCCCATGCAAACCCACCATGGACATGCAACTAGGACATGCAAACCCACCATAGACATGCAACTAATTTACTTCATGCAAGCATGCAACTCATTTAGTTCATGGAACCGTAGACATGCATAAAAACAATCATAACACAATAATGGACAAGCAACAAATATGTAAAGCAAAAAAAGTTACAACACATACATGTGTTCAGGCATCCATGCATGAATGGATCTATCTATCCTCCTTAAAATTGATTCAAAAAATTAAATGAATAATTTTTTAAGGTGGATACATACATTAAATTTAGTGCATGAAGTTTAGTGCATCCAAAAATGATCCATCACAAAATTTAGTGCAAGAAAAAGGCCAAAGTAAAAAACAAGTAACATTTTATTTGCTGAAGTTAGAGGTTTATTTGTCGAAGCAACATTTTATTTTGAGGTTTAATCGAAGCATTTTTCTCTAAACATGGCTGCCTCTATGCTATAAAATGCCCCTACGCGGGTGGGCTGGTCTCTATTTGGGCATTGTTATTTTCTCACGGCCCACCATCTATTCGACAGCCCAGTTTTGTTTTTTACTAGAAACTGAATTTGGGTGTGTACTCTGTTAACTGAAGAAAAAAACAAAGGAAACAGAGCATGAACACTGAATAATTTGTGTTCCAAATTGCTGCTTCAATTAAGATACATGAACTTGGCATGGCGTACAGATCACATCCTCTACCCTGATAGACCCAAATGCCCCCTCTAATGATGGATGAATAGCAAGTAAAACATAAACAGAGCAATGACACGGCAATAAAAAAAACCTGCCATGATATTTGCTTGCTTCTGCAAATCGATCATCTCCCTTTGATTTTTCTTGATCTTCTTCAGTTCCTCGGTCAGTTCAGACTCCAAGTGCGGTTCAGCATTGCGCGCATACCTCGCCATCGGCACGACTCTGCCCGCCCCTCTGTCCGAGCTCCCCCAATTCTCCATCTACAACACCCCGCCCAAATTGAACTCCCAGGTTGCGGCCACACTCGAATCAATGTAGCCCTCAGACTGAATCCTCTGAACATATTCATCAATCCACTCAAAATGTGTGCATTTCTTCAGGATCTGAAAACCAGAACATGAACCCTAAATCCCAAATTCGGGGAGAAAAAACAAAATATGGATAAATCAGTGCAAACAACAGCGAAAGAACGGGCTTAGAACTGAGATCTAACCTTGACATCCCTTCCTGACATTGGTTTGCTCAAGCATTTCACAAATTCCCACCCAAGATTGCCATTGTCATCTGTCTTAGTGACCAACCGTTTGAGAGGCTCTGGGCGAGGCAGTCAAGGCACCTTGTGGGCAGCACTGGACCATACTAACATCAGTTTGATTGTGTGGCGGAGGAGGTGGACATCTACACTAGGTCGCCGGAGAAGACGAAGAATGGGTAAAGGGGAAAAGCAATGGGCGGCGGCGGGCGGACGTGCACGGGCGGAATCTCTTCTAGCCGCGAAGAGGTGGGTCCCACGCTTACTGGACAAGTGGTGGGTCCCGTGCTTACGTGGATAAGTTGTGGGTCCAACCGATAACAGCTAATGAGGGTATCAGTTCAGCTTAAGGGCCATGTCGCACATGGGCTATTTACTCGCTCAAAAGTGTTGCCCCCAAGCCATTCTGTCGAACAACGTCTCTCTCCATCCAATTCCCAGGAAAGATGTCGCACAGGAACTATAAGCCCTATGTTTGCACATGTACGGATCAAAGAGGGAAAGAGAGAGTTCCTTTGGTCTTAAGCATCGCTTCCACGAGGCTAGCTAACACTAGTGGAAAAAGGCCCATTTGTCCCGGTTTCAGAGGCCCATCTATCTCGGTTCTGGACCCGGGACTAAAGGGTCTGGACTAAAGCCCATGACCTTTAGTCCCGGTTCGCTTACGCACCGAGACAGATGGGGCTACACGCGGCCAAGTAGCTCTCTATGATTGACCATACATTTTTTCCAATCTTTGATTATCATGTCTTCATCGGTTTTAGAAATCCGGTATGGACAGGAGTGATGCGTAGGCTGACCTGGCCGTGGTGGCCCTAAGCTCATAACAACAACACGACCTCTCGGAAACATCAGATCAGGCACACAATCCTTCGGGATTTTTTGTTGAAAAATATAGTAATAACTTTGTAGTTAGCAATGTAGTTTAGTTTTAGAAGAATTTATGCAAAAGATGCACGGATGTCTTAATAGTAGAAAATCTTACCATGCAATCTCCATGGATGTTACCGTAGTTCACCACGTGCACTAGTGGCACGTATTGACCATAATGTGGGGGGGGGGTTTGATAATAGCTATTGTAATTCTCAAGATGACTAAGAAATGCGGTAAGATGATATTTCTCCTTATAAGTTAATTCTGGTTCATCACTATAGTAGTAGGTTCTGTCTACCATCTTCCGTGCATTTTTTGAAGAATGAAAATAAGCTGTCAATGCAAATAAGTTGTCAACTATTTTTAAATCAACAATATAAATTACTTAATAACTATGGTTGAGAAACTCACATGATGGTAGAACTGGAAGCGTCTACACATCGACCCAAATGTCGATATTACCTTCAATTTCATTTTTGGACGAATATCAAAGGTGATAAGCATATTAGGCTCAAATGCATAAGCCTTGCATAGTGCTTTCCAAGTTTTGCATTCAAAATAGCAGTAGGTGTCTGCATGGTACAATTTTACCGCAAAAGTAAAACCATGTTTGGTCCTCAAGTGAACTATCTTTACCTTCATATATTTTTTAGTATTAAAACCAATCTTATCCAAGACAACAATTCTTGCATGGCAGGGGATACGCTAGTAGAATAGTAAAAAAATTACAATTATAAGTTGAAGCAAAAGAAGCAGAAGTCATGCTTAATTACGAAAAAAGACTTGTCATTGTGACTTACTGTATCCACTTTGAAGGTCTCATCCAACATGATTTTGAAGCGTCTACCATCAACTAGGAAAGGCTTGTCACACAGGCCACACTCGTCTTCGTAGTATTCGCACATAGCGAATTCCCTTTCGTCGTAAGACATTTCCTATGTTCATAGTTGAAACATTTAAAATCAATCGAAGGAAACTACGAGAAAACTGATCAACACACATATCACTATTACTCAATATGCAATGGGTTGACTTTAGGTGTGTTGAGTCTTTCCTTACTAAACTCTCATATCACGTATAGGGTGGGCACTCCCTTTGATATTGCGACCGTCGGTGATGGTGGCTCCTCCATTCGTCCCAGAGTGCATTACACCAAAATGTCTAGCACACTGGAACGAAGGAGAAGCGACCCCCCCCACAACAACAATCAAGATTCTTCCACTCTCATATATATGGTGGAAACTCTCCCTCACTCAAAGACACACAAGGAGTCGAAACAGGCATAAAGTCAACCCGTTTCATATATCGAGCAATGACATAGAAAAAATTCCCTATGTTTTACCAGAATGACTTGCAAATCACAAATACATTTATAATGAACTCGAATATAATATCACTAATACATCATACCGAATAATCCAGTTCAAGAATTACGGCACACTTTGGATCCTAATGCGTGTGTGACTTTCGGTCTGTCGAGGCTTTCCTTAAGTAACTCTCATATCTCATGGTGTCTTGGTGCGCTCTCTCTCACAGTGATATGGTGGTGTATATATGTTGGTGGACACTCTCTCACAGTAATAGTTCGACCGCCGGTGATGGACGCACCCCTCTTCTCTTCTTGCGCAATATATCGACGAGTATATCACAAAGAAGAGAAGAAAGAGGAGGTGCCTCCCACGACAACAGTCGGGATTCCTCCATCAAGAACACTCATGAAAGTCACACAAGGAGCAACGACAAACCGAAAGTCACACACCCATTATACCGATAAAATATCACAAATACATTAATATTTATAATGAACTCGAATATAATATCACTAATACATCATCCCGAATAATCGAGTTAATGCATCATCAAATATTAACTAATACATCTCGAATATTATCATATAAGATCACTAATACAGATCGAATATCCTAGAATCCAAAGTGGAGGACGGTGAACTCGGTTCACTAGCGGTCTCTGAGTCGCCAGCGATGGACACCCAAAGATAAGGAACCATCATGGGATCATGACTCGGGTGAGATCCCTGAAGGATCTGCCAGGTATTGTCGAACCGGGCATCCAACGCCACCATGTAGTGACGGACGTGCTCATCCTCCTCCCTAACACGGCGACATACCACCTCCGCGGGTGCCCGCTCCCTCCGCACTGAAAGTGGCTCATGTGACCGCCACCACAGAAGGTCCGGGTCAACGAAGAGACCTGGATTCCTCACCAACCTCCGAGCCCGGGAAGGTAGCACCTCCCAGGGCCAGCCAGGAGGAGCCCAATCCCGGACATGGCACCTATCAAGAAGGCTCTCGCGGACTACTCGACGACGAGGATGCGGGCCGGGCATCGTCGACAAATTCCTATGAGAACGTCTTCTTATAGTTTAATCACTAATTTTTCATAAAACCCGAATTTTTCCGTAATCTAACATACACATACTAATTTTTCCTAAGACTCCTAATAATTAGATAAAACATAAAACAACTAAAACATAAACATTAATCATATAAACATAAACCCTAAGGCTCACACATACTAATTTTTCCTAAGGCTCATAGCAGGGATGGTGGCAGCGGGGCGGCGACGGGGCAACGACAGGCGGCGATGCGGAGGCGACGGGGCGACGATGGGGCGGCCACGGGGCAGCGACACGGAGGCAACGGGGCGGAGACGGGGCGGCGACGGGGGCGGGGCGTCGACGGAGAGGCGACAGCGACGGGGGCGGCGGGGGAGGCGACGAGGGAGGGGCGGCGAAGGGGGCAGCGGGGGCGGCGACGGTGGCGACAGGGGACGGTGGCCGGCGGCGGCGACGGCGACGGAGAGCATGTGAGATTCGGGCAGCCTGACAGCGTGGGTGGGGATCTGGCCTTCGGGGGAGAGAATGGACCGAAAACTGCTAAGTGTTTCCTTATATACAGGGAGCATTGGTCCCGGTTCGTGGCACCAACCGGGACCAATGCCCACCTTTGGTTGGTCCCGGTTGGTGCCACCAACTGGGACCAAAGCCCTGTTTTCAGCAGCCCAAAGGGCGGGAAACAGGGACCAAAGGTGGGCATTGGTCCCGGTTAGTGCCACAAACCGGGACCAATACTCCCTTTTCGCCAGCCGGCGGGAAATAGGGACCTTTGGTCCCGGTTGGTGCCACCAACCAGGACCAAAGGTTGGTGCTGCTCGGGGACAAATGTTTAGTCCCACCTCACTAGCCGAGGGCTCGAGAGTGGTTTATAAGCGCTGTTACGCCAACCCTCTCGAGCTCCTCTCAACGGCACGCTTACAGGCCCTGCCTGTGGGCCTATTGGTCCTTCTACGGGTCTGAATCCTGGCCAACTAGTTGTTGGGTTTCTAGTCGTATTCAGGCCGTGGTGGCCAAGTAGGCGGTATTTTTTTAATTTTTTCCCTGTTTTTTGTTTTGTTTTTTTCTTTATTTATTTTCTTTTTTTCTACTTATAGATTTTCAGTGATTCTTTTTTTATTTTAGGTCACAAAAATTATAAACTTTATGTTAGTGCCATTAGTTTTCAAATTTGAATAGTTTAAACTTGAATTCTTTGAAATTTGTGTGAATCACTAGTTTGTGAATAACTTTACTATAAAAATAGATTTTTGAGTGATTCTTTTTTACTGCTATTTAATATTACTTTTTTTAACATTTTATTCAATTTGGTAATTTTTAGGTTATTTTAAATGGTTGTTTAAATCAAAGACAGATTTTTTGACCTAAATGACCGTGAAATAAAAGCACTACAAATGAACTCTGAAAAGGTTGAAAGTTGGCATGGTATCATCATTTCACCCACATAGCATGTGCTAAAAAGTAGAGAGGGTTACAACAAAAGTTGGATGCACTTCGTGTATAAAATGGACAGTCTCTTTTGAAGTATCAGGGTTTCGGACGGAAACACATCTGTTACAAAAGGCATTTCATTTTCTTGAACTTATTTGAACTCCAAACTTTTTGTGTGTTCAAAATGCACCATTCAAAGCCACGTCATCAATTTGCAACCCTTTTCGACTTCATTTGTTATTTTCCATGCAGTTATTGATTTTTTTGAGCTAAATGACCCCAAAATTGAAAAGCACTACAAATGAACTCTGAAAAGGTTGAAAGTTGGCATGGTACCGTCATTTCACCCACATAGCATATGCTAAAAAGTTGAGAGGGTTACGGCAAAAGCTGGATGCACTTCGTGCACAAAACGGACAGTCTCTTTCGAAGTATCAGGGTTTCGGACGGAAACTCATCTGTTACAAAAGGCATTTCATTTCTTCACATGTAACTGCAGTGATATTCTAGATCAAAGGCATCAACATAATAGTTGTGGAGAGAAAGTCTTCACTTTTTCTTCGCTTGTGTCCTTTGCTTATTGCGCCGTAACCGTGGATAATCTTCATTGTTTAACAGGGTGCTTGGGTCAGCCTTGACTTTGAAGGGAGGAATTTCCTGAAACTTTTCATAATCTTCAGACATGTCTGTCTTGCCCTCCAATCCCACGATGTCTCTTTTGCCTGAAAGAACTATGTGACGCTTTGGCTCATCGTAGGATGTATTCGCTTCCTTATCTTTTATTTTTCTCGGTTTGGTAGACATGTCCTTAACATAGAAAACCTGCGCCACATGATTGGCTAAGACGAATGGTTCGTCTGTGTACCCAGGATTGTTGAGATCCACTATTGTCATTCCGTAATGTGGGTCTACCTGTACCCCGCGTCTTGTAAGATTGACCCATTTGCATCGAAACAAAGGGACCTTCAAATCATGTCCATAGTCAAGTTCTCAGATCTCCTCTATGTTTCCATAATATGTGTCGACCTTCCTATTGGTCGTTGCTACATTAAAACAGACACCGCTGTTTTGGTTGGTGCTCCTTTGATCTTGGGCGATCGTGTAAAATGTATTCTCATTTATCTCGTATCCTTTGTAAGTCAATACAGTCAAAGATAGTCTCCTGGCTAACGAGTACAACTCATCAAAAACAGTGTTGTCACACCTGAGACATGTTTGCAACCAACTCCGAAAGTCTTGATGTGTTCACATGTAATCCAGTCGTCACGCTGCTCTGGGTGTTTGGAGCGTAGAATGTTCTTGTGTTCATCGACATACAGGGTCACACAGGTAGAATTTTGTACAATTGTGTAGTGTGCTTGAGACCAAGAATGCCCGTCCCCACATATAATTGACTTCGCTCCTAGCGTGCCTTTTCCACTCAGTCTCCCCTCATACCGCGATTAAGGTAGACCAATCTTCTTAAGGTCAGGAATCAATTCAACACAAAACCCAATGACATCCTTTGTTTGATGGCCCATGGAGATGCTTCCTTCTGGCCTAGCGCGGTTATGGACATATTTCTTTAGGACTCCCATGAACCTCTCAAAGGGGAACATATTGTGTAGAAATACAGGGCCCAAAATGACAATCTCGTCGACTAGATGAACTAGGACGTGCATCATGATATTGAAGAAGGATGGTGGAAACACCAGCTCAAAACTAACAAGACATTGTGCCACATCACTCCTTAACCTTGGTAGGAGTTCTGGATCGATCACCTTCTTAAAGGTTGCATTGAGGAATGCACATAGCTTCACAATGGCTAATCGAACGTTTTCCGGTAGAAGCCCCCTCAATGCAACCGGAAGCAGTTGCATCATAATCACGTGGCAATCATGAGACTTTAGGTTGTGGAACTTTTCTCTGCCATATTTATTATCCCTTTATATTCGACGAGAAGGCAGACGGGACCTTCATACTGAGCATGCATTCAAAGAAGATTTCCTTCTCTTCTTTGGTAAGAGCGTAGCTGGCAGGACCTTCATACTGCTTTGGAGGCATGCCGTCTTTTTCGTGAACACGTTGCTGGTCCTCCCGTGCCTCCGGTGTATCTTTTGTCTTCCCATACACGCCCAAGAAGCCTAGCAGGTTCACGCAAAGATTCTTCGTCACGTGCATCACGTCGATTGCAGAGCAATATAGATTTCTTCTTCCACATGGGTGTGCATCCCTCAGCGTCATTCCGAACAGATAGTCCATCGGGACCCTTTCCAAAGATTACTTGTAAATCATTGACCATAGCAAGTATGTGATCACCGGTACACATGGCGGGCTTCTTCCGGTAATCTGCCTCGCCTTTGAAATGCTTGCCTTTCTTTCGACATTGATGGTTGGTCGGAAGAAATCGATGATGCCCCAGGTACACATACTTCCTGCAATTGTCCAGGTATATACTTTTGGTGTCATCTAAACAGTGCGTGCATGCGTGGTATCCCTTGTTTGTCTGTCCTGAAAGGTTACTAAGAGTAGGCCAATCATTGATGGTTACAAACAGCAACGCATGCAGGTCAAAATCCTCCTGTTTGTGCTCATCCCACACGCATACACCGTTTCCATTCCACAACTGTAAAAGTTCTTCAACTAATGGCCTTAGGTACACATCAATGTCGTTTCCGGATTGCTTAGGGCCTTGGGTGAGAACTGGTATCATAATGAACTTCCGCTTCATGCACAGCCAAGGAGGAAGGTTATAGATACATAGAGTCACGGGCCAGGTGCTGTGATTGCTGCTCTGTTCCCCAAAAGGATTAATGCCATCCGCGCTTAAACCAAACCATACGTTCCTTGCGTTACCTGCAACCTCCTTCCAGTACTTTCTCTCGATTTTTCTCCATCGCGACCCGTCAGCGGGTGCTCTCAACTTTCCGTCTTTCTTACGGTCCTCTCTGTGCCATCGCATATTCTTGGCATGCTCTTTGTTTCTGAACAGACGTTTCAACCATGGTATTATAGGAGCATACCACATCACCTTGGCAGCAACCCTCTTCCTGGGGCGCTCACCCTCAACATCACCAGGGTCATCGCGTCTCATCTTATAGCGCAATGCACCGCATACCGGGCATGCGTTCAGTTCCTCGTACTCACCGCAGTACAAGATGCAGTCATTAGGGCATGCATGTATCTTCTGCACCTCCAATTGTAGAGGGCATACAACCTTGTTTGCTGCATACGTACTGTCGGGCAATTCGTTATCCTTTGGAACCTTCTTCTTCAATATTTTCAGTAGCTTGTCAAATCCTTTGTCAGGTACACCATTCTCTGCCTTCCACTGAAGCAATTCCAGTGTGGTACCGAGCTTTATGTTGCCATCTTCGCAATTGGAGTACAACCCTTTTTTGTGATCCTCTAACATGCAATCGAACTTCAGCTTCTCCTTTTCACTTTCGCGCTGTCTCTTTGCATCAACAATGATCTGGAGAAGATCATCATCGGGTACATCGGCTGGTTCCTCTTGATCTTCAACTTCCCCGGTTGCAGCATCACCGTATTTAGGGGGCACATAGTTGTCATCATCCTCTTCTTCTTCGCCGTCTTCCATCATAACCCCTATTTCTCCGTGCTTGGTCCAAACATTATAGTGTGGCATGAAACCCTTCACAAACAGGTGGCTGTGAAGGATTTTCTGGTCAGAGTAAGACTTCAAATTCCCACATGTAGGGCATGGACAACACATAAAACCATTCTGCTTGTTTGTCTCGGCCACTTCGAGAAAATGATGCACCCCCTTAATGTACTCGTCGGTGCGTCTGTTACCGTACATCCATTGCCGGTTCATCTGCGTGCATTACATATAATAAGTGTGTCAAAAAACATTACAGAACATCAAGAATACAAAAGTGACCAAATTAATAGAAGTTCATCATCACATTAAAACCAAACCATGGCACTATATAATAACAAACAATAATTAAAGTAAGAAAATTATACGAGTAAGTATATTTTCTTTTAGAAAGAAGATAAGATCAAGAGGCTCACCACGCGCGGGCGATTGATGGCAGTTTCAGGACGGGGACGGGACAGGACAGACCGCCAAACCTAGACAAATCTTGACGAAAATGGAGTTTGGACAAGGAGCTTCGAGAGGAGAAAGCTTAAGTGTGGCTCAGGCATTTCATCGAACACCTCATGTGTATAGGAGGTGAGCTAGATCACCACAACGCTCTAACACTGCTGTCTTGAAAAACAGAGCACTCCACAGCTTTGCCAGCGCCGGGCGAGGGTTTATATAGGCAGATCATTGGTCCCCGTTCGTGGCTGGAACCAGGACAATAGGTCTCCCTTTGGTCCCGGTTCCAGCCACGAACCGGGACCAATGGTCGTGGGCCAGGAGCGAGGCGCATTGGTTCCGGTTCGTGCCTGGAACCGAGACCAAAGGGGCTAGACGAACTGGGATCAATGATCCACGTGGCCCGGCCGGCCCCCTGGGCTCACGAACCGGGACGGTTGCCACCTTTGATCCCGATTCGTGAGCGAAACGGGATTAATGGAATTAGGAGGTCCAAACCAATGCCCTATTTTCTACTAGTGTAAAAAGGTGACGCAGCAACCTTAGCCTTCCTGCCTCTCGTTTTGCCACGATCGTTCATGTTACCAGCTTCGTCCGGACTGTGCACTGTTCACTGTTGTGGAGTGCGCTGGATGGGCGGTCCCTAAGTAGTACAGAGTTACATTTCGTTTGCTGGAAATATACTATGGTAAACCCCTAAAAACGCACAAGATGATCGTTTGGCCTGTCACTACCAGTACCCATCCCCTACTTCAACCCAAGGACTAAAAACAAATGCTATGTACTGTATTCTACGGAATGTGCTCTGCAACCTTCCAGGGTTACTTCAATCTGTCCTCACAGATCCTCTCCGTCTTCCAGCCAAGCATCGGCTGAAAAAAGTTCACCATCTTTAGGTTGCAAAACGAGTTGGTGACGCAGGCTTTTCCGCAGCCACAGCACTCCTAGGGGCGGCCCATAGCTCAGGCAAACAGGTAACCGCCCAGTACCAGCTATAAGAAGAACAACCATCACCTTGGGGTTGGCCACCCTGGAATCGAGCTAATGATGCAGGCATTGTCGTAGCCACACCACTTCTAGGATAGGCCCATTGTCGTGGCCACCCTGGAATGGAGCTAATGACCGCCCCGGGCTCTGAGAGGAGGAGGACCTCAGTTATAGTAATAACTACTATACTCCATAAAATTATTGAATATTTGAATACATTAAAAACATAGCCAATTTTAACTGATTAATTCTCTTCTTCTTAATGAAAAGACGGAGCTTCTCCTGGTTCCTAACAGTAAGAGCCAATTTGCATGAGCAAGTGTACACTATGGGCCAAATAGTGTGTGCAATATGAACAAACCAATATGCTCCGTGTGGTGAGTTGTAATGAACTATGTTAACTAGATTTATATTTTGAATTATGTACATGAGGTTTTTTACTTCAGAAATTGGCAGGAGGTCTTGTACACACACCAAATCAAATCAAGCGCTCCAAATATACATATCAAATAGCCAATCGTATGTGTGAAAAACACATTTGTGAATTGTTCAATTTATAGTGTAGAAGATTCCACCAATATGCCTACCTAATAATAACTACAAATCATTATTACGATATTAACTAGAGTGCACACTTTCGAGATCTCTAACATGATATTTACTAACATTAAAATATTAAAATATACACACAAACACACAAGTTTATATATGTATACTCAATATAAATTATGCCATTATATAAACCAATTCAAGGAGAAATTTTGCAACACAAAATTTAAATTCAGTAAACACAACATTTTCTATAATATATACAATTATATACTAAATATGTTGCCAAATTTCTCGCTTACTCCATCTTATATGCGACTATAGGTTGACTATATAAACTACTCTTGTTTCTTCATTAGAATAATTTTTTGTATTTTTGGTAATAAGTAATAAATAATTGCTATGTAGTTAACTGTTTCAGCTAAGTAATAAAAAATATACTGATTCCAACTATATTATTAGATTTCTTTTAAATGGGTATAAAAGTTTAGTATAAAAATATGTGTTACAATCTCGTTATTAAGAAGTGACATATATCAGTTCATGTATATCTCAGATTCAACTATCAGAGTTATACGCTTGTAGACTGGCATCACACACGATGATTGATTGTGAGAATAACACATTGTACTCCGTCATACCGAACTACAAATAAGAATGGTTTTCTATGTGCTTTTTGTTTGTCATGAGGTGTGTGTTTTCTTTTCGTTTCAGATAATACAAACCAAGTTTAAAAGTTTCCGAGAAGTCATAGTTTGAAAATATTAGACCGAGTCATGTTTTAATAAACTTTTATGTAAAAATAATAATTTACAATCTGAATGAAAAAATAGTATAAAACATGAGCCAGAATAAAAATATAGTACACATAAAAGTATTTAATTTTGTAAATTAACTATAATTTTGCGGAAACCTGAAATCTAAAATAAACTAGAGTCAATTGCATGGATGTCTTTTTATATTATTATTGAAAAAAAATCTTAGGAAAAAGAACATACATTTCAGACCACACCTCATAGCCTTGATTGGGACAAACGATTTCCCTTTTTCTTTTCTTTTTTTACTTTATTATTTAAATCTTAAGTAGTTAAACTATTTTCATGACAAAATTAGTGGAAGGTCAAATTTATGCGGGTTGCTTTACAACCAAATTTAAGAATGACCAACTATAGTATATGATGATTGTATTGTTAAATACATAATAATCACTTCCATTTTGCTTACATATGTCAAATCTACAATATTTCACATGTATAAATCTAGAACACACAAAGCTAACACCAACAACTATGGATACAACGCCTCTATCTGAGTATGCCCTCCGTTTTGTGTAAGTTCCTTTTGGTGGAATCACCCACCTATGTTCGAGTCTCCAACTCATAATAGGTGATGGCATCTTTTGTTGATAGCTATGCTTTTTTGGGTAGGCGATGTGCCTGTCGATTGTGAGTTTTTACGAGCTAGGCGAGTCGGGCTTTGATCCATGTTCAGTGTCCATTTTGTTTTTGCCGACCGACATTAGTAATTATCATTATAGTTTCCTGTCATTGGTGGATGCATTAATAATAATCTTTTTTGATTTTAGGGATGGTGGACAGTTCTGACTAAGATCTGGCTTTCTCCACATGCCTTAGGGCATCTCATAGGTAGACCCGTAAATCTCCCGCAATGATCCATACCACGGAAGTCATCCAAAACGGTCTTGTATCGGTTCGCGAAGCAGTCCGGACGCGATTTCTTCCATAAACCGGAGAAGAGGTTTGTGGAAATCCGGACCGCTACTTCGCATGATTTTGACCGCCTTGGCCCACCACCACCACTAGTAGAAAACGGGACTTTAGTCCCGGTTCGTAAGGGCCTTTAGTCCCGGCCGGGACTAAAGGGTCGGGACTAAAGGCCTCCACTTTTAGTCACGGGTGGATTACGAACCAGGACTAAAGCGGCTCCGCGTGGCAGCTTTCTCGAGCGGGACCTTTAGTCCAGGTTGGTACACCAACCGGGACTAAAGGTATTTTTTAAATAACAATTATTATTTTTTCGATTTTTTTAAATTTTTTCTCATCTTCAAATCTTTGAATTATTTGACAATTTAATCTCTAATCATCCATCATTCCAAATCGTCTAACTTTTCGGTCGGTTACCCATCCTATCACTGCTTCAACCCCAGCACGCTTAACTTTCGAGTTCTATCATCCTTAGTTTCCAAGTCTGCACTTGTTGTTTTCTTGACAATAGTAAGCTATCAATCCTATAAACCCTTAGGTATTGATGTTTTATGATTTAAGTTTTTGAATTCCAAACCATTATTAAAATAAACAACAATGATTAATTTAAAAGCTTCAAAAAACGCAAAAAATTCGAAAAATCTCAAAAAACAAAAAAACAAAAAGCCAAAATAATAAAAAGTTAAAAAATAAATAAGTAATAATAATATTGAATTTTAATCAAAATAAAATAAGTAATAATATTATTTTATTCATTTTTTTGCCATTTATTCATTTAATATGACATAATTAATATCTTTAAATTTGTAAATCGAAATTCGATAAACAATATATCCATTATTATCAGAAAAATATGAGGAATCCAAATATGACATAATTTATTTATTTTTAAATAAAATTAATTTTTCATAACACTTTTTTTTTCAACATCGTATGCATAAGTTATAGCCGTTTTACTTTTTTATAACACTTTTTGAAAACTTGTTTCAACTCCAGACTTTTTGTGTGTTCAACATGCCACATCATCAATCTTCAATCATTTCCCACTTCGTTCGCTCTTTTTCATGCATTTATTAATTGTTTTGAGCTAAATGACCCTGAAATTGAAAAGCAGTACAAATGAATTCTGAAAAGGTTGAAACTTGGCATGGTATCATCATTTCACCCACATAGCATGTGTTAAATAGTTGAAAAGGTTACGGTAAAAACTAAATGCACTTCGTGTACAAACTGGACAATCCCTTTCGAAGTATGAGGGTTTTGGACAAAAACTCATTTGTTACAAAGGCATTCCATTTTTTTATCTTATTTACACTCCAGAATTTTGTGTGTTCAACATGCACCATTTAAAACGACATCATCAATTTTCAACCCTTTCCCACTTCATTCGCTATTTTTCATGCATTTATTGATTTTTTGAGCTAAATGACCCCGAAATTGAAAAACACTCTAAATGAACACTGAAAAGGTTGAAACTTGGCATGATATCATCATTTCACACACACGGCATGTGCTAAAAAGTTGAGATGGTTATGGCAAAAGCTGGATGCACTATGTGTACAAACTGGACAACCTCTTTCGAAGTATCTGAGTTTCGGACGAAAACTGGATAGGTTTAGGGACGGGTCTTTTTTTGTTCGAAATGTAATGAAATTGGTCATGTTTGTATGAAATCGGTCTTGTTTGAATGAAATCTCGATGTGTTTGTATGAATTTTTTTCTAGTTGGTTTATGTTGTTGCGAAAATGTATGTGGTTACTATTCAATTGCGTTATCCTACATTCGTGTCCACGGACTGGTCCTCCTGTCTGTGAACTAGTCCCCGTTCCGCGGACTGATGCCAGAGGAAATTTAGGGGTTGTCGTGAAAGATGCCCTTACCTAACTTACTCTAATATAAACAGGAGTTTGACAACCCTTGTCATCACAATTAGATCACATATTTCTTAGGTGTCCTCGCACTCGCATCATAACCACTATTCCTCTCCTTATGATGCTTTCATCTTCCCATCATGGCGGTCGTGTCCATGGCTATAGGGAAGAGAATACCTGCAAAAGTGTGCCCTTGGTGAACCTTTATTCAATGAATAGTGGTAAGGTTTTTGGGGAGTGCCTTCACGTGACGGCTCGTTTTCATTCAAGCGGTTCCATTACTTCAAATTCAACTTTAGCGACGCCGACAAGACTAGCAACACCACAGTCATTTAGACCGGATCGTCCATCCCGTCCACCCTTTTGGATCATACAATTGCTATTCATGCGAATTTCATATGTTCAGATCATTATCATTTAGGTTAAAACAAAAAGTATGTTTTTGTCCCTCAAGTTTCCTAAAAGTATAGATTTGGCCCTTTTATATTTTTTGGTATACATTTGGTCTTTCATGTCTCAAAACCGTATAAATTTGGTATGTTGATCGGGTGTGACCATGTTTGATTGAATTTGACCATGTTGACCAGGTTTGACCGATGAACAGTAGATTAAAAAATTAGCAAAAAATCTGATATTTTACAACCAACATTCTTGGGTGCGCTAGGTGCGTGTAAAGTTTTATGGTCAAATAACATCCGAAGAGCTCTAGAAAAAAAATAAGTTTTGGTTTTTTTCTATGAGCCAAAAATTCTTTTTTTTCGTCACAAGCTCCTAAAATGTTGAAACATCACATAATTTTCCAAGCACTTAGTGCACCCAAGCATCTTGGTTGCCATAAAAGTTCAGAATTCTGTGGATTTGTTTATGAATTTAATGTTCATCAATCAAACCTGGTCAACATGTCAAACATGGTCAAACTTGCTAAAAAACTGGTTTTGGATCAAACTTATCCGATTTTGTGACTTGAAGGACCAAATGTATACACTGGTGCTGTGACGTGCTATGCAAACGGTTTTTAACTGCTTTGAGTGACGTAGTTTCAAACCGTCACCTTGCTAGTGTGGGAGATAAGGGGTCCACCGCATACGCTATACATCCAACACAGTTCAAAACAAAAACTGTTTGCAATTTGGATTAGCACCACACATGGTTATTTCACGAAAATCGTAAGCAATGTGTGATTGATTGCACACGATTATTAATAAAATACTGTGTGTGATGTAAATGCCAACACACACAATTGGATCGAAAAGACTGTGTGCAATGTGTGATCTTAACGACGTGTTAATTAGTCCTAAAATCCGCCAGACGTAATCAGTTTACTATGATCATCTTTTGACAATCAAACATAGCGCAAAAATGCACATTCAAAATCCATTATATTAATTCTTTTCAAGCTTTGTCATACAACATACAAAAGTACAAACGTATTATCTCACATCACATGACATCCAACACATACAACTAGCAATCACATCTAATTACGTCGTAAAGCTTCATCAGTCTCTTGTTCATCGATGACATCAACTCCCAAACCTTCTCAGATTTCTTATTGTATCTCATCCTGAAAAACCAAGAGATAAGGGTGACAAGGTCAAAAAGGTAAATCCTTACACAGATCACTGATTCAATGTACATGCTCATCTCCATCTTCGATCATAGAAAATGAAAACAAATACTAGAAAATTCAAAAAAAATCCATTTTTTTGCATGGTAGAGAATTTGGTGCGTGAGGTTCGCTCCAAATTTCAGATCATTAGGACATCTGAGTGTCCCTCAGCAAAAAGAACAAATTTGGGGTCTGTAAATTTTTTTTGTCCATGTATTGTTCTGACCCAATTTGTTTTTTTGCTGACAGCGACCATATGTTTAAATGAGCTGAAATTTGGAACGTACCTCACGCACTAAATTTTGTACCACGCAAAAAAATGAATTTTTTGAATTTTTTTCTATTTTTAATAAAAAATTACCTTACATACTCAAGTATCCTACTTGAAATTAGTTCTTACACTAGTTATGCATAATATTCTTATCAAAAAGTATTGGAAGAGAAAGTCCAGGACTTCACAAAAGATATTTTGTGATTAGTTTGATGTCTTGGGAAATCTTGATGGATGAGAAGAATCAAGAATCGATTAGATGGCTAGAGACATCATACTTAGACATACAAAAAACAAAATTAGTTTAGTACTATCCGGCAAGATAACTAGCAGCCAGCCTGATGGATGGACTCTTCGAAAGAGATGCACGTGAAGCTAGCTTACATGGTCATGAACTGCACCTTCATGACGCTGCCTCTCAGGATGCAGAACTTGTTGAAGAAGTTGTGCCACCGGATGAGATCTCCGAGCTGTACGAATGCTTCGTGCTCGTGCTCGCGTCTATGACCGACGACGAGCCTCTTGGCGTCCATGACACCCGCCTCACGCATGGTCGTCCGACGCCGAGAGGCGTCGCCGTGTCCTGCTCCTAGTATGAGCTTGGAGCAGACATCATCTGCCTCGCCGGCAATGGCATGGAAGAAGTCTGTGTTATGTTCGTGGTTCCTCGTGAGGTTGGATTGGTGCTAGTTAGATATATATGTGGATGTGGTAGAGTACGTGGTGAGGAGATAAGGCTAAATATTTTTCTTGGCGGTGGAGGGTGGACGGATGGATTCATGCCATGTCATCGATCCAAGGCTTCAATCTTTTCACCAATAAAAATATAGTACACATATGTGTGCTTTCTTGTCATTGCATTTTTTTCCCTTACGCCATCAAAATAATTATGAATCCTTCTCAAATTTTGTACTACAGTATACTGAGGTCTTATATTGACATCATGCCAAGTTTCGTATTTATTAGACATTATTTACATTTTTTAGAATTAAAATGACAATAAGATTCTTGTTCACGGTTGATTCTAGCCACATAGATATTTGAATTTTATATTTATTTATTGTATGAGGCATACACATATACTCACTACCCTAAATATGATTTTTCAAATCATTTTTGTATACTTTTTTCTGTACTCGTAGTACAAATTTGAATTCATTCGTTAAATGACTAGATATGTAGTTAATGACTCAAATATAGCAAATGAGCTCCGAAAAATGCCAAATCTTAATGTGAAGGATTCTATGGTGTATATTAACTGTAAAAAAAATCTTGGTCAAATGATAAAGGAAACATAAGTTCGCCACTAATTTGGTACATTCACTCTCGAAACCATGAACTATCCTTGAAGGTTATCAGATTTATAAAGGATGTACATAAAAAAAATGTAAAACCTTCTCAAATTTTTACCACATCATGGTGAGTTCTTATCATGACACTATGCCAAGTTTCATATTTTTCAGACTTCATTTATAATTTCTATCATTTCAATACCAATAAACTCTATGTTCGTGGTTGATTCTTGCCACTTTTGTCAAATAAATTTATATTCATTTCTTGTATGATGCATACAAATATACTCAATAACCTAAATATGATTTTTCAAATCATTTTTGTGTATTGTTTCATGAATCCATAGTTCAAATTTGAATTATATCTATGAAATGACTAGAAATGCAGTTAATGAATCAAATATAGCAAATGAGTTTTGAAAAGTGTTAAATTTTGACAGGGAGGATTCTATGGTGCATGTTAAGTGTAGAAAAAAATTCCAAGTCAAACGACGAAGAAAAATGTCAGTTCGCCTTTAAAAATATCGTGCAGACCAGTATTCTTTCAAAAAATAATAATTACAGGCATCACACACGGTTCCATTTGTGGAAGTGTGTGCGACGACAGACTACATCGCACACACAATGTATGCAAAAAACGTATGAAAGGCATCACACACATGTTTGCGTTTTTAACACCGTGTGCAATGATATGTTATATCACACACACTTTTTGTAAAAACTGGGTGCATGACATCATATACGATTGCATTATAATAACTGTGTGTAATGATATAATACATCACACACACATCATTTGTAAAAACCGTGTGCAAAGCATCGCACATGCAACTCTTCCGAATCGTATTTGATGAATCCATCATCGCACAAAGTTCGTGTCATTAGCGACGAAGCTTAAACTATACCGTTTGCGATTGGTGGATCGCACACAGTTTCGTCGAAGGGTATGTGATTGATGTGTTGTCTTTGGACCATTCTGTAGTAATGATACCAGATAGTCTTAATGGACCAAGTCTATACTTTTGAAGAACTTGAGGGATCAAAAACATACTTTTCTTCAAAATCTCTAAAACAAACATAAAAAAGACAAGATTTCTCTCGCGGTGCACAGATACTTCCTTTTCACTTGTTTACAATCTCTTTTTCTTGCTTTTAGCTTTTCAAGTTTTGCGGCCTTAGTTTCTCTCTTTGCCTCTCTCTTAATTTTTGCTCCTGCATGCCATGTTTTCTTTCTCGCTATCTAGCCGCTTCTTTTAACTTGGAACACATCATCCTCCATCACCTTTCTTATTCAAAATTCAGTTCGGTACAGCGTTCGACAAGACAAACGGCCTAAAGCTTACGTTTATCTTTACACTTGTCCATCAAATTTGGCAAAGTGAAGAGCCTAGAGACGGGTGCCGCATTGTCGTTCGTTTCGTCAGTACCAAATGATAGATCCTCCAGCACTCGAACCAAACAGACGGAGTGCATGTGCTGGTCGACGTGCATGTGCATGTGTGTGCCCGTGTACGAATCAGAGAGAGATAAAGAGAATGTTTCTTTGGCCTTAAGCATCTCCTCCACGAGGCTAGCTAAGAAGGTGACGCAGCAACCTTCGACTCCCTGCCTCTTGTTTTGCCACGATCGATCGTGCACCCAGCTTCGTCCGGACTGTTCACTGTTGCGGAGTGCGCTGGATGGGCGGTCCCTATGTACGCTACGGAATTATATTTCGTTTGCTGCAAACGTGGGATATATAAATCCTTAAAAAACGTACAAGACACCGAAAGAAAAAAATATACTCCCTCCGTCCCATAATATAAAAGCGTTTTTTACTCTTTATACTTTAGAGTAAAAAACACTCTTATATTATAGGATGGAGAAAGAATATAAAACATTCTTATATTATAGGACGGAGGAAATATAAGAGAACGGCTGAGCTATATAAGTGTATTCATGCAGGGGCCACTGTCCCCGAACCCTGAGATCTTTTGTGAATAGTTTTTTTTTGGTGATAGTATAGATTGAGAAAAGACGTCCACCACTAGTATAAGATGCTCCCGGGGTTTTCTTTTATCGAAAAGGCGTCACAACCCTAAGCAGGGAGGCTGCAAGATTCCGGTGAGAGCTCACCACAAGGGGCCTGGACTACGCGGGTCACCGCGGCGGCGCTGACAGGGGAAAGACAAAGGTTCGCATGTTTGAACGTGCGGATCATCAACGCCACCAGAGCTGATACGCGGGATTTAGAGCGTTTCTATCGGACCTTTATATCTCATTGAACTATAAGATAACCATTGGTTTACAATTTTGCACAAAAAAACGATACGAACAGACACTTTAAATGCCTCCGACCCTTAATTTTTTTGGGGGGCGTGGTAAATTGCCCCCTCGCATGACCCGCCAAAACACATGTTTTTCCCCATCCCATCGGTGCCATGTATCGTGGAAAAGCAGTTGGTCAGAGGAACATTTCAGCCTGTGTGCGTTCCCCTGCCCCATTACGCAGCTAGCCGTCGCCGCTGTTGCCTGCCTACCGCCTTCGATTTAGCCATATCCACGGCAGAAACACACCGTTGGGTCGCTGCAAACTCGGGTCCACCACGCCCCTTTGCTGGCGCCCCAGATCCATGGTGCCCAGCCACACCCGGGTCGACGTCGCCCCGGATCGACAGCCGTCGAGTCACCACTCGCCCCGGATCCGTCGGTGACTTCTTTTCTACCAAGTCAGATTTAGTGAACGATTTCCATTCATGGAGCTCCCTTGCCATTTGTAGATGAATTTGAGTCCTTGCGAGGAATTTTTGCTCATGTGTGATTTTTATATTCATTTAATTTAATGCTCGTGTGATTTGTATCATTGTTGTATTCGGAACAATTCTTGTATTGAATTATAAGTTTAATTCTTAGATTTGAATAATTATTCTAATTTAGATGATTGTTGTATTATAATATTCAGATTTTAATTCATATTGATTCCATATTTCTATGTAATATGACACATATGTGTGAAATTAAGAAAAAACTATGTGTTTTGAGGGCTGGAGCGAGCTACAGCCGAACAGACCTTGCAAAGCCGAACGATAAAACAGAATTTTTTTTGGCCTTGGGGATATGTTCGGCCGCAGCCCGCGCCAACCCTCAAAACATGTTTTCTATGGCCCTTATAATTACTTTAAAGGTTCGTATCGTATGATAAGGGGTTTGCTAGAGATGTTTTTAGAGGGAAACCTTGGCCCAATGGCACGACAATGGCGGCGGCGACCTAGGCAGGACGAGGTGGGGCAGGGGAGGGACAAAATCGACTGGAACTTTTTTTAATCTATTTGTTCATGCTCTTATGTTTTCTTTGTATGGTCGTTTGATTTTTGTTGTATCTCTAAGACTTTTGCATTCTTTTCTTCTTCTATAATGATTACGTTAGTCTGCATGGTTTCAAAAAAAAATATCAGGCGGCTGAAAAATAGATCCTCACTTTTTTTACCTGTTGTTAGCTAGTCCTACTATATAAATGATTGATAATGATAACCATGGGCATACCCAGCGTGTGTGCAAGGTGTGCCGTGGCACACGAGAGGAATGATTCAGAACCATGGTTCAGCCGAACATGTATTCCATGTCGTACGATTAAACATCTTCTTGCATTTGGATCCACGCCATGCATGTCAATTTCATTCAAAACTTCATGCAATGCATTGTTTAACATGCAAACATCTGCCATCATGCATATCTTAATCAATCATGCACGAATTCTTATGAACAGTGTCTAGAAATTAATGGTGTAAAGTGTAGGTTCGGATGAACCATGGTGCAGTAAAATATTTTTGGTGACACACCCAGAAATCCTCGATTTCTTTTACAATATATGATATTTCTGCCCAAATCAACATCAGCCCAGCGCCCAAGCCCATCTACTCCAGAGCCAGCAATACACAGGGGCGCTCGTCGGTCAGGCAGAGCGCACACGCACGCAAACCGCAGACCTAATCCATCGATCGCATCCCCACCCAGCCATCCCGCCGATGCCGTCCACCGCTCCTTCCATCGTGAAGAGCTACTGCTCCCCTCCCTTTCGAAGGAGCGCTGCCTTGCCTGGTTGCTGGATCTCCTTCCACCACGAGCCGCTGGTCGCCGGACGTCCGAAGCAAGCCAGCATGCACGCTGCACACGGCGGCCCCGGCCGCCGCTCTGGAGCACGGAGGAGACGACGAGCTGCTGCCCAAGCTCCTGGATGGCTGAATCCCTCCTGGATCCCTAGTTCCTGACGCCCTTTGGCCTTTGGGTGAGCTTCTATCAGAAGTACACTGTATATCTGTCCAATTAATTTGCTTCCCTAGATGCCTCTAATAGTTGTGCATTTTGTTGTAAGTGTAGAACTGAAGATAAAGAGGAATGATGACATTAAGTCCTTTTTTGGGAATTATGAGGTTGCTAAAAGAATTCAGGTTGCAGCAGAAGAGCAACCTGAATATGAAGATATAGTGTCAAATATTGAAGATGCAGCAGTCCATTCTCCACCTCCAGTCCATTCTGCAGATATAGTGTCAAATATTGAAGATGCACCAAATTAGCCTCACCCCCATTTATACTCGCCCACCCATAGACACTTTCTTCCCTACTGCCTCACCACCGGCAGTGACTGCGATTTCAGATCTGCGCTAGAGGCGGCAGCAACGACAGCGGCGACGGAAGAGGCAGCAGCGGCGACAGCGGCGGCGAAAGAGGCGGCGGCGTTTGCGACGGATCTGGTGCTCCCCTTGCTGTTGGCCATGGCTCCCCCTACGCCGTCCTCGTCTCCGATGCCGGTAAGAAGCACCCCCCTCCCTCCTTTGTAGGAAGCACTACACAAGCCAGAATGTGCTTGCTGCTGTTGACTTTGATCTCAAGTTCACATATGTGCTGGCTGGCTGGGAGGGGTCAGCGCATGATGCTAACATTCTCAGTGACAGCATGACTCGACCTGATGGGATCAACATCCCCGACGACAAGTTCTACCTTAAAGATGCTGGCTATGCATGTCGACCGGGTGTTCTTTCACCCTTCAAGAAAACCAGGTACCATCTCAACGAGTTCAATGGTAGGAATTATTCTAGGACTGCACATGAGCTGTTTAATCTCGGACATCCCAGCCTTAGAGTAACTGTTGAGAGGGCATTTGGAGCTCTAAAGAATAGGTTTAAGATCCTGGATCAGAAGCCATTCCATCCATACCCCACTCAGGTTAAGGTTGTTCTTGCTTGTTGCATTCTGCATAACTGGATCCTCCAGTGGGCTTTCACGAACACGTGTAGAGGCAATGTGGCTTAACAGAGGTAAGTGCATGATTTGAACAAGAGGAGGAACAAGAATAAGAAGCAGCAGCAGCAGAAGAAGCAAAAGCAAAAGAAGAAGAGGAAGATGAAGATGAAGAGAAAGATCTGGTAGCAGCAACACCGATGAACTATCCCCTATTTAGCCAATGGCTCTTAATAATTGGTTTTGTTATTTGATAGTAGTTAGGATGAACTGTCATTTCTTTAACTAGTTGTTCAGATTGTGTGCGGTAAGCTCATTACTAGTTAGAAGTGGTTGACAACAACTTATGCAGGTTGCAACCAAACACCATTTCATATGTGCACCTAATGCAATGCAAGCAACCAAACGCCGAGTCAAAAATGGTTGTCTCATGCAACTAAGGTACATACAGGCAACCAAACTATGTGTGTCTCGGATCTTTTTGTCTGCATATCCTCAAACCGGCTCACTAGAGCCACGCTAGCGGGGCCAGGCTTGATTGTCAATGTAACCAAGCACGTCCCTAGTGTTGTAATTTTCAACTTCTGTTTCTTTCATGTAAGTCTTTTGTATTGTAACTGAGCACATTTGTGATATATTTTGTGAACTAAATGGTTGTGAGATTTGGATTGAGTTATTTATGTTATTCTTTTGCCATATTTTGTTACATTTGGATTAGGTAGAATTTTTTTTAAAATGTGCACACCCATCATTTTATTTCTAGATACGCCAGTGTTGATAACCCTCGATGGCATGACAATCACACGTAGCCTAGCCAACCGCTTGTTATATTTTTGTCTAGAATAGATGTTGTAGGCGCTGCGGGTGTACATGCTGCCCACCAGGTTCGAGACTCGGGCTCGACAGATGCTCAAGTGCTTCTTCCATAAAAATAATATTTCGTCAAGGGCTAGTCCTGGCTGGTCTCGTTATTTTATTTTATTTTTGTCATAGCCATGTTCGGCGTTATTAAGTGGAACTCGATGGTGATTGGCAGGTATATCTGCCCAACACGGATATATCATGGTAAAATCATGTCGGAGAATGCAATGAATAGTGCGTGCATGCATGTGAGACTCCCGTCAGCTGTCCATCCAAAGTGAGGACGCACGAAGCACTTGATCCCCGTCGACGGCGGCCCGAGACATATCCTAAAGGCAGAAATGAGGAATTTCCTGCTTTTAGCCCTCTTTTTTCTTGGTGCAACCAAACGGAAAACCTTAGCGCCGATGACACGGAAAAGCAGCGGCGGTATGAGGATATCCACGATCGAGTTGGCGTCACCGGACGGCGAAAGTAAGTAGTACTAAGCTGGGATTGGCATGCACAAGATAGCTATGATAATCGGCCATGCTTTGCTTTTGATCGATCGGCGTCAGGTAAAGAAGGGATGACAGTTGATAGGGATTATTCGGAGAGATAAAGAGAAAGATAGGCGATGTGCGGATGGCTCACCTGCTCCTGATTCGGCACGGCCGGTTTGACAAACTCGTCCATTTGTCTGGGTTCGCGCCGTTGCGGTAGGCTCTCCTACTGTCCCAGGAGTTGGGGTTCGAAACTAGTTGCACCCAACATGCACCCTACACGTCCACGTCCACGTAAAACTCAACTTGGGTTTCTCACCCAACATGGCCGTTAGGCGGGACTCGATCGTGTGCACTGTGCTCACACGGCTGGATTACTAGTGACACACACTGTGGATTAAGCTAACTTGAGCTGTGGTTTAGAACGCAGTTACATTCTTACATCCAACCCCGCACACGCTACAAGCATGGACGGTACGTGTGGCGATTGCTTGCGCTTTCCTCGCGTCTGCACTGCCAACTGAAGTACTCCTTAAACCCCTGGTCAACCTCACTGAAGTAGGAGTATAGGGCATGTTAAAATACTCCGTAGAAACGTGCATGAAACAGACTCCATCTGTCGTGGACACGCGCATGCATGCAGCCACCGACGCCACGAATCAGCGGCAAGAAAACCAAAATTGCAAATCATATACGTTTCACGCACAAAATATGACGGAGGAGGACTGCACACATAGTGAGGACGAGACAGAATGCTCCCGACACCGCGTGCTCGCAGTGGCGGCTCAGGGAACCCTAGTCCCGCTGACCGCCGACCCTCCCCTCCAGCCCTTCTCCTTTGTCTCCGTCGAGAGTCTCAGTCGAGCGAAGTCTAGGCAGTGTCGACGACGGCAGGGCCTCCCATAGTCGTGGCTCCTCTTTCTCCCTGGATGTAGCGCAACTTCGATCTGGTGGCACAACGCTTCGATCTGATGGTGGCAAGGCTTCGATCTGGTGGCGACAACGCTCTAATCTGGTGGTGGAAAGACTCCGACCTGGTGGCGACTCGTTGCGAGGCTCCGTTGGCAGCGCGACTTTGATCTGGTGGCGGCAACGTTTTGATTTGATGGTGACAAGGCTCCAATCTGGCAGTGACTCGTTGCGAGGCTCCGTCTGGTGGCGACAACGCTTTGATCTGGTGGTGGCAAGGTTCCGGTCTGGTGGCGACTCGCTGCGAGGCTCCGGCGCAGCGCGACTTCGATCTGTTGGCGGCAATGCTTCGATCTGGTGGTGACAAGGCTCCGACCAAGTGTCGACTTGTTGCGACGCTCCGGCGGTAGCGCGGCTTTGATCTAGTGGCGGAAACACTTTGATTTGATGGTGGCAAGGATCCGATCTGGTGGCGACTCGCTACGAGGCTCCGGTGGCAGCACGGCTTCGATCTGGTGGCGGCAACGCTCCGATCTGGTGGTGACAAGGCTCCTACCTGGTGGCGACTCACTACGAGGCTCCGGCAGCAGCGTGGGTTTGATCTGGTGGCGGCAACGCTTCGATGTGGTGGTGGCAAGGCTCCGATCTGGTGGCAACTCGCTACGAGCCTATGGTGGCAGCGCAGCTTTGATCTGGTGGCGGCAACGCTTCGATGTGGTGGTGGCAAGGCTTCTATCTGGTGGCGACTCGCTACGAGCCTATGGTGGCAGCACAACTTTGATCTGGTGGCGGCAACGCTCCAATCTTGTGACAACTCGTTGCGACCCTCCAGCGGTAACGCGACTTTGATCTGGTGGTGGCAACGCTTCGATCTGATGGCGACTCCCTGCGAGGTTCTGACGGCAGCATGGCTTCGATCTAGTGGCGGCAACGCTCCAGTATGGTGGTACAAGGCTCTGATCTAGTGGCGACTCGTTGTGAGGCTCCGGCGGCAGCGCGACTTCGATGTGGTGGTGGCAAGGTTCCGATCTGGTGGTGGCTAGGCTCCGATCTGATGGCGGCTCGCTGCAAGGCTCCGACGGCAGCGCGGCTTCGATCTGGTGGCGGCACCGCTCTGAGTTGGTGGTGACAAGGCTCCGATCTAGTGCCGACTCGTTGTGAGGCTCCTGCGACAGCGCGGCTTCAATTTGGTGGTAGCAACGCTCCGATCTGGTGGTGGCAATGCTCTGATCTGGTGGTGACTCGTTGTGAGGCTCCGACGGTAGCACGGCTTTGATCTGGTGGCGGCAACGCTTGATCTTGTGGTGGCAATGCTTCGATCTCGTGGCGACTCGCTGCAAGGCTCCGATGGCAGCGCGACTTCGATTTGGTGGTGGCAAGGATCTGATCTGGTGGTGACTCGCTGCGAGGCTCCAGCGGTAGCGCGGCTTCAATCTGGTTGCGGCAACGCTTCAATCTGGCGGTGGCAAGGCTCCGATATGGTGGCGACTCGCTGCGAGGCTCCAGCGGTAGCGCGGCTTCGATCTGCTGGTGGCAAGGCTCCGGTGGCAGCGTGACTTCAATCTGGTGGTGGCAAGGTTTCGATCTGGTGGCGACTCGCTGCGGGGCTCCGGCGGTAGCGCGACTTCGATCTGGTAGCGGCAACGCTCTGATCTGGTGGTGGCAAGGCTCCGATCTGATGGCAACTCGCTGCGAGGCTCCGGCGATAGCGCGGCTTTGATCTGGAGGCGGCAACGCTACGATCTGGTGGTGGCAAGGCTCCAATCTGGTGGCCACTCATTGCGAGGCTCTGGCGGTAGCGCAACTTCGATCTGATGGCGGCAAGGCTCCGATCTGGTGATGACTCGCTGCGAGGCTCCGGCGGTAGCGCGGCTTCGATCTGGTGGCGGCAACACTCCGATCTGGTGATGGCAAGGTTCTGGTCTGGTGGCGACGCGTTGCGAGGCTCCAATGGCAGCGCGACTTTGATTTGGTGGTGGCAAGGCTTCGATCTGGTGGCGACTCGCTACGAGCCTATGGTGGCAATGCAGCTTCGATTTGGTGGCGGCAACGCTCCAATCTTGTGACAACTCGTTGCGAGCCTCCAGCGGTAACACGACTTTGATCTGGTGGTGGCAACGCTCCGATCTAATGGCGACTCCCTGCGAGGTTCTGACGGCAGCGTGGCTTCAATCTAGTGGCGGCAACGCTCTAGTATGGTGGTGGCAAGGCTCTGATCTGGTGGCGACTCGTTGTGAGGCTCCGGCGGCAGCGCGACTTCGATGTGGTGGTGGCAAGGTTCCGATCTGGTGGTGGCAATGCTCCGATCTGATGGCGGCTCGCTGCAAGGCTCCGACAGTAGCGCCTTCGATCTGGTGGCGGCACCTCTCTGAGTTGGTGGTGACAAGGCTCCGATCTAGTGTCGACTCGTTGTGAGGCTCCTGCGACAGCGCGGCTTCGATTTGGTGGTAGCAACGCTCCGATCTGGTGGTGGCAATGCTCTGATATGGTGGTGACTCGCTGTCAGGCTCCGACGGTAGCACGGCTTTGATCTGGTGGCGGCAACGCTTGATCTTGTGGTGGCAATGCTCCAATCTCATGGTGACTCGCCGCGAGGCTCCGATGGCAGCGCGGCTTCGATTTGGTGGTGGCAAGGATCTGATCTGGTGATGACTCGTTGCGAGGCTCCGGCGGTAGCGCGGCTTCGATCTGGTTGTAGCAACGCTTCAATCTGGTGGTGGTAAGGCTCTGATATTGTGGCGACTCGCCGCGAGGCTCCAACGGTAGCGCGGCTTCGATCTGGTGGTGGCAAGGCTCCGGTGGCAGCATGACTTCAATCTGGTGGTGGCAAGGTTTCGATCTGGTGGCGACTCGCTGTGGGGCTCCGGTGGCAGCGCGACTTCGATCTGGTAGCGGCAACGCTCTGATCTGGGGGTGGCAAGGCTCCGATCTGATGGCGACTCGCTGCGAGGCTCTGGCGGTAGCGCGGCTTTGATCTGGAGGCGGCAACGCTCTGATCTGGTGGTGGCAAGGCTCCAATCTGGTGGCCACTCATTGCGAGGCTCCGACGGTAGCGCAACTTCGATCTAGTGGCGGCAAGGCTCCGATCTGATGGCAACTCGATGCGAGGCTCCGGCGGTAGAGCCGCTTCGATCTGGTGGCGGCAACGCTCCAATCTGGTGATGGCAAGGTTCTGGTCTGGTGGCGACGCGTTGCGAGGCTCCAATGGCAGCGCGACTTTGATTTGGTGGTGGCAAGGCTCCGATCTTGTGGCGACTCATTGTGAGGCTCCGATGGCAGCGCTACTCGATGACAGGTGTGGTGGGGTGCTCCTCCCAGTGGTGTGCCTCGGGTTGAAGCAATGGCTTGGGCTGCTGATCCCTCCGGTCTGATCTGAGTGGATTGGTGGAGCTCGGTCTGAAGCTGCGGTCATCCGCGTGCCTCGTTGGCTAATTCAGCGTGGGGCTCTCGCTTCTGGCCATGGAAGTTGAGAGGCAAATAGCGGCGGGCTGGATCGGGGCGGTGTGGGGGCCTGTTGCCGTGAACATGATGGTGGATGTCCTCGTGCTCTTCTCGCATAATGGCAACGTTCTACATGATCGGGGCGGTGTGGGGGCCTGTTCCCATGAACATGATGGTGGATGTCCTCGTGCTCTTCTCGCATAATGGCAACGTTCTACATGATCGGGGCGGTGTGGGGGCCTGTTGCCGTGAACATGATGGTGGATGTCCTCGTGCTCTTCTCGCATAATGGCAACGTTCTACATGATCGGGGCGGTGTGGGGGCCTGTTGCCGTGAACATGATGGTGGATGTCCTCGTGCTCTTCTCGCATAATGGCAACGTTCTACATGATCGGGGCGGTGTGGGGGCCTGTTGCCGTGAACATGATGGTGGATGTCCTCGTGCTCTTCTCGCATAATGGCAACGTTCTACATGATCGGGGCGGTGTGGGGGCCTGTTGCCGTGAACATGATGGTGGATGTCCTCGTGCTCTTCTCGCATAATGGCAACGTTCTACATGATCGGGGCGGTGTGGGGGCCTGTTGCCGTGAACATGATGGTGGATGTGCTCGTGCTCTTCTCGCATAATGGCAACGTTCTACATGATCGGGGCGGTGTGGGGGCCTGTTGCCATGAACATGATGTGTTTCAGAACTGTTGTCGGAGTTTGCCCAAGATATCTGGATCGGATAGAATCCGGTCGTGAACGCCATACCAGCGTACGAGGTTCCATGATGGCATGGTGCGAAGCTCTATTGTTTGGTGACACCATGGGACATGCCCGCTTCTCGGTTTGTATGGTGTAAACGGTTGTGGAGAAGGTCATGATGACTGAGATCGGAGGATCAGTTAGACGGACAAACCCTTCAAGGCAATGGAGTGAGCCAGATGTTGGGTAACTTTGAGGAGCAGCAATGTCAAGTGGGGGCGGTAGCAGTGGGGGTATTCATTTTTGGTGGTGCTCCTCGGATGCTGAGCCGCTTTCAGAGTGAAAACCTAAGGTTTGACTTTTACTGGTTGTGCGTGACAATTGCTTTGCTTAAGGAATTGTTTTGAGAGCTCATAATTCTCAAGGGTGAAAACCTAAGATCTTGGATCGTTGCCGCTTGTGCATTGTTTTCTTCTTAGAGGCGTTGCTTTTGAAGAACTTTTATGTGTTTCCAGGTGTTGTACTTGGTGGTTGTTCGTGTATGGTTGCTGAGAGAAGTCGATCGATGTGTCGGGACCTTTTTTTCTATTTTTTACTTTGGTTGTGTGTATTCTAGATGTCTTTGCGACATCTTACAGTTACAGAGGCCGGGTGTAACTGATATCTGCATGATATTAAAAAAAAAAAACAAGCGAATGTCTGTCTCTCTCCTTTCGTCCTTTGCAGTCCAGCTAGCCACACACAAGTCGGCAAGCAAGCACTTTCTCTCGCATGCAGCGGCGCCGTTGAGCCGACTCGTATCTTCTCGCGCACATCGGCGCGAGTGTGATCACCTACCTACCCAGTGCGCTTATAAAATGGCCATGAGAGGCCTCTCCCCGCCATCTGCGGACTGCAGCCTCTAACAAACAGCAGCAGGATCCCATCTCGTTTCGATACGGTCCAGGAGAAGCAAGCAAGCAAACTCTGGCTTCTTCGGGCCGGCCGGCCACTTGAGGTATGTATGTATACATGGCCATCGTCCTCGTCAGTTCTTCCACGTTCCACCTTGTCCATTAAATTCTCTCCGTCTAGCTAGTTCCGTGCATCCATGCTCTCCTTTTACCTCCTTGCCCGATAGATGAACTTGTGCCTACCTTTTACCCTTCGGTTTGAGTAGAACGATCCTTGTGCTGGGTTTTTATCTCGGGTTCTATATATGTGCGGGGTAGAATCTGCGGTGTTTTTCTGATATGAGGTAAGTGAGCAGCATGGTAGTCACTTAAAGCTTAGCGGTGACGGGAAGAACCTTCTATTCCATACATGGAGCATCACTCAGCTAGGAACTAAAATAGCAGGATGTGTTGGGCAGTGTTTCCTTCACATGAACCACCCGTGACCCATTTGCATTACTAACTGCAGGTGATCAAGTTGTTGTTGGTTACTCTAGGAGTTAGAGCTAAAGTAGTTACTCCAACTCATCAATTATACTGCATACTTGTTAGGTGCCTCCGTTCACCCACCAAAATGGATGCGCTATGCATGAAATCGTGGCGCTGTCAGATGTTGACACTTGGTTGAATCGGTTGTTGATCAGCTGGTGTCACATCCGGACACAACAACAGTGGCCAAAGTGTTCCGGGAGCATATCCTGGTCCATGTTCTCCTCAACTTATAATTCTCTTCTTTTCTCCCGCTGGCGTGACCTGTTGTAGTACTCTACTCCTCGCTAGTGATGTTGGCGAGTGGCCACGATCTGGAAGCATGCCATGAAGCCCAAATAATGCCCCAATGTGTGCCGGAAAATAATGAGAATGGCACTATTCCAACCGATTCCTCATTGCCTGCTTCCCTTACGGCTGGATCGAAATAATATATGGGAAAACTTATTTGCGTGCAAATTTTCATAGTTTGCGTGCATGGGTAAATATCCTGACATGTGCTGCCTATCGTTTCAGGAGGTGTGTCTGCGTCGTCATCACTCACTCGCAAGAGAAATTACAGAATGTTGCGCGAGAGATGGCACGGTTGCGTTTTCATCCTCGTCCTTCTTCTCTCCAACGCCTCAGGTATGTGTGCGAGTGACTCTGTGATCGGCTGTTTGAGTGATCGGAGTGATCGGCACGAGAGATGGCACGGTTCCGGTTTCAGCTAGTTTGAGTGATCGGAGTTATCCTACGCTACCAGCGTTTCGATCTTTTTTTCCCGATGATAGGGGTTTTGTAGCAGCCCAACAGCATCCGTGTGACAGTAGTGCCGGGTTCCATTCTCGCTTTCCTTTCTGTCCCCCCAAGCTAGATTCGTTACTTAACTCGACATACATTCCCCTACATGAAGCATCGCAGAAAGAAAGAAAGAAAAATAGAAAGTGTGCAGCAGTGCAAAAGGGACTTTTGAGTCGAGTCATAAGCAAAAAAAGCAGACGCAACACGCGTCCAAGCCCATCGGTTCTGGCGGACTGAATGATGCGCCCACCTAACTATCTTACATCCTTGATCAATGTTTTTCTTAAGTCGACACATGCAAAAGGCCTATCCATACCTTCGGTTATCCAAATAAAATTTGCTACTCAAAAACTCAACAAACTGAACCCTGAAGCTAGCCATGCGTGGGCGGCTGTAATGCTGCAGCTAGTAGTAAAAACTAAGAAGCTCCAACGATGTTGATGTTGTTAAACAAGAAAATTATTTACACATCCGTTGCTACACAGTCACAATCACCGACTCAAATTTACCTTTATGCATGATGGACAGGCACTTCTCTCGGGGACAAGGAGAACACGATCATGCATTCCATTTCTCCATCAGACTCTGCGAGAATTGTCGTGCAGTCTAAGCAGACAAGGCAAGCGCGGGTGTGCGGCGGAGGAGACCACCGGCTGCTCCGGTCCCTTGCCAACACCGGCGAAGAGGTCATGGTCACCGTCCCCAACTCCCATCTGCAGCACATGGCCGAATTCCGGGACGAGGCGCGGCTATGGGTCGCCACCAACGTGGCACCGTTCCTCCCGGCGACCATGATCACGCACGTCCTGGCGGGAGACGACGTCCTGTCGTCGGACGCTGCATACTCGCTGGTCCCCGCCATGCTGAACCTCCACGCGGCCCTCGTCGACGCCCGCCTCAACGGCCGCATCAGGGTGTCCACAGCGCTCTCTTCAGTGCCGCCCGCCCCGTCGGGCGTCGCAGGGCGCGTCCAGCGGTTCCTCCGGAAGACCGGCTCGCCCTTGTTCCTCCTCAAGGCTCGTGCGTCCGAGACCGAGGCTGCGGACAATGCCAGGGTCGACGAAGCGTACACCGCGCTGCGGGCGCTGGGCTTCTCCGGCATACCACTGATCACGGCGGAGTCAGAGGAGCTCGGTGGCGCGCTGCCATACCACAGCTACTTGTATCATGCTGCCGGCGGAGGCAGGAGGCGGTCACTGGCGACGGGGACGTTCTGCGTGGCGCTCCAGAACGCTGACCCGACGGCTCTGCAAGCCGGCCTGAGCTGGGCGTGCGGGCAGGGACAGGCCGACTGCTCGGCGGTGCAGCCCGGAGGGGCGTGCTACAAGCAGAACAATGTGGCGGCGCTGGCCTCCTACGCCTACAACGACTACTACCAGAAGAGCGCCACCACCGGCGCCACCTGCTCCTTCAACGGCACCGCCACCACCACCGCCACCGATCCCAGTAAGCAGAGCACCAACAATAACCATTAATTTCGATGCACAGCCATCTTCTCCTGTACTGTCACCATGGATCACCTCTGATTCTTTCATGTTGATCGCTCGTTGCAGGCTCTGGATCGTGCGTCTTCGCGGGAAGGTGAGCACCATTTCTCTTCTCGCGATACCTGAAATAGTCAGCACATTATGCATGCATATACACAACAGTTAAATCTGACACGGTACCAATTTCGTGCTTGCAGCACCATGGCAGGAGGCTCCACCTCCAACTCGAGCGTGCCGAGCGCCAGCGCTCCGACGAGCCTCGACGCACCTCCGTCGGGCGCTCTCGCTCCTCCGGTCGGCTCGAGCCCTCCGTCCGACTTCGGGCCACCGGCGGACGATACGGCCCCTCCAACGGTCGGCTCGAGCCCTCCGTCCGACTTCGGGCCACCGGCAGACGACACGGCCCCTCCGACGAGCTTCGACGCTCCCGCGGGCGGTTTTGGCCCTCCGTCTGGCTTCGGTCCCCCGTCTGCGTTCGGCAGCCCACCGTCGACGTTCGGCCCGCCCGGGAGCTTCAGCGGGAGCGGCACCTTCGGGCCGAGCGGCACCCTCGAGCCGTACGGCATCGGGTGTCGCCACGTCGCCTCTTTGGCTGCCTCCACTCTTCTGTCCGCCATTGTTCTTGCCGTCCTTTGCGCGTCACCAGATCTGATGTAAATTTTCCTGAGTGTGAATTTGGGTTAGCTATACAGAGCTCACGCTGTCGTTAGCTATTACTATTGCGTCTTATGTTCTTGGTCTTGTAGATGTCAGATCTCATGTTTAGGAATCGTATATATAAATGATTTGCAGAGTATTTGGCAATGCACTTCAGACTGACCTGGGTACGTACCATCCAAGAGCACAATAGGTCAGGCTGACATGTTTTGGATTTGGAATAGTTTCAGTTCACTTGTGAAAAAAGAAAGGGAAGGAGCTTCGGTGAGACGACTTTAGACATGCAACTTCTGAACCGATTGACCATTTCTCTTCCCGGATGAAGTCAACTTTCAGAGTTCAAACCGTGTCACCAGCACCCTCTGGATGGTCGGCAGCAACCGCATTGTTGAAACAAAAGTGTTATAAGGAACTGAACAGGATTACCCAACTTGTTCACGTCAGGGTGATAGCTCCGAGCAAGTTTCCGATAGGCTGGAACAGGACATATTCTTAGAACCAACACAGAAAGAAAGAAAAACTATGGGCATGTCTACAGTATTGCTTACCAACCTCATATTCCCATTAATACGAAATACTAAACAAGTGAAAGAATCAGCTAATGAATTACTGAAAGTGATATAAAAAAACATCATAAGCTCATGGCATTCATTTGAGTCCAAACAAAATGGCCCTAGAGGTCATTGCATACTTTGCACCAAAGACTAATGATTCAATGACATGCTAATGGTGCAGGATATTAATTTCCCATTTACCAATGATACATACCTTAATGCAGTACTGATTTTATTTTACATGTAAGTTGTATGACTAAAAGAGAATTAAAACTGGAAGTTGGAAATTAACCATGAAAAGTTTGCATATCTGATAATCACAAGAATTTACATGGGGAACAACAGGATAACTAAGAAAAATGGTTTAAACTGGAGTGAAACAAAACTTGGTCTGGTTCTATGCCAAACAAATAGTTCTTTTTTTATATGAGCAAGTGCTAGATTTTTATTCAATGGATGGAGATTGTTGGACTAAAGGCACGAAAATAAACTAAACTAAGCATTAACTGGCGAACCTCCGTCCGCGAAAAAACTTCTTCCTAGATGTCATTAATCAGGGAGAAGAGTGCTCCCCTTGCCTGAAGACACATCTATTTTTCTAGCCATATCAACAAATAAAACAGAAGCTTTGAAGTTTTCTGTCATTCAGGAAATATGTCCCTAAAAAAATAGCCTTCATGATGACACCTGGGATTTCAAAGATAAACGGGAGAGAACGTCCAGTCCAGGCTCCGGCTGTGAACTGCTGCTAGAAGAGCTGATTCTGTGTGGCACAGGGCACAGGAGATTGACGTGGTAAACATATACTCACTACATCAGTTTCCAACGTAATACTTCAGTTTTGAAATGTGTACAAATTGATAAGATAGCTATAAGACTGTTGCACTTGTCAAGCTCTTTCTAGCATTTGCTGATTCTTGTAAATACCCTCCATATTAATGTAAAGCCACAAAATGTGTTATTTTCTGCTAGCTTCTATGCATATTTGTTCACATGGAGTTCCTGTGGTGTAGAGAAACTGTATACAAATCCTGTGGAAATGTGAAAGGGTATTTAGAAGAGCACAACGTCACTTGTGATTCGATAACAGAGCAATATGTAAAAAAAAAACATTATCTTCATAAGCATATCAGTATTCAGAGAGTCCTAAACAACTATATACCTTCCATAGGGTTTCTATAACCTTGTATGAAGCATTTATATCACCAATATATTCCCATCTGCGCACTACATCCGCCCTGCATCAAATGCACATTTATTATCAATGAACTCAATCTCAATATTCCATCTATCTTTGGTCCTGTCCTGCTGTTCTTCATGGTGATCAATAACATTAACAGAACTTTGAGGTAAGAACTAACCTGAATTGCGTAGGAAAACCTGAAAGGTAGCCTTGGCTAGCAATACAACATAGTGGTAGCTTAGTAGATAAAACATCACAATCATACTTTCAAAACAACAACCATGGTAATCAAGTATCCAGAGATCCAGTCATGTGAATATTAAATTATCCAGATGTTTCTCTATCATAAGCTCTGCAGGATCATTCAGCGCACTGCTGACAGCTTTCTCCCATGCAGTTGACTCCAGAGCGTTCACCTTTGCCAGGCGGCACAACACAGACTCTAGCAACGCTGCATTCCCTTCCCTCTCAATTCCCTGAATGAACTTGGTCACACAGTCCTTGCTTGGCGCAAAACCCTTAAAAACCATCTCATCCAAAACCTGATCTGCTTCATGAAGCGCCCCAGCAACACACATCCCATCAAAGAGCATTCTGTATGTGACCACATCAGGAGGGCAGCCCCTTCTAGGCATATCCTCAACCAAATCATTTGCGTCCCGCCACCGCCCCAACTTGCACAACCCAGCAACCAACGTGTTATAACTCACCGCATCTGCCTTGCACCCGCTGTTGCGCATGTCATCAAGCACCGCAAATGCAGCATCTAGATCGTCCTCATCCTCACAGAAACCTGCGATCATTGCGTTGTGCACCACTGTATCAGCCCGAATATCCCTTCCCTTCATCTCTTCCAGCAAACCAACCACCTCCCCTTTTCGGCCATCCCTAAACAACGCCCTAACCAAGGTCGCATAAATGGCGGGATCCAACTCAAGGTCTGCAACGGTCACCATCTCCTCTTTGAGCCTGACCGCCTTGTCTACATCCCCTCTCCGACAGAGCCCCTTGATCAAACTGGCATACACATGGGCATTCGGCCTCACATTGTACTGCTTAGCCATGGCGTCCTTGACGTCGAACGCCTCCTCGAGCCGACCACAATCGCAAAACGCGGCAACGACGGTGCCAAACGTGACGACAGTCGGGGCGATCCGTCGCTGCAGCATTTCGTCAAACAGGAGGCGGACGTGGTCGATGGGGCCGCCAGACGCAGCAGCCGCGCGCATGAGGATGTTGTAGGTGCACGCGTCCGGAGGGATGGCTGCGTCCCGGCAGACGGAGAGGAGCTCGGCGAGGGGCGTCCTGCAGACGGCGAGGGCGTGCAGGAGACTGTTGAGGGCGCGGGCGGTGCGGGGGTCGGGGAAGGCGGGGTGCGCGAAGGCGCGGCGGGCGGCGGCGGGGAGGCGGGCGCGGCCGTAGGCGGATATGACGCAGCGGAGCAGGGGCTCACGGGGCTGGAGCGAGGAGGCGCGGAGGCTGGAGAGGAGGGACTCCATGGCCGGGAACTGGCGCGCGGCGGCGAGCTTGGAGATGATGAGGTCGTAGCAGCGAAGGGAGTAGCGGAACGGGGTGGGGGCGGCGCCCGGCGGGCTGAGGAAGAGGCGGAGCGCCGCGGAGGGGTCGCGCTCGCGGCGGAGCGCCGCGGCGAGGTGGTACGACGAGAACTTGGTACCGGCCATGGCGGCGTTCGGCGTCTCTCCCGAACTGCCTGAAGGGGCCTTTGGCCTGCTAAGAAACACAACGTTTTTTTTTTAACAGGACGGCGTGTACCTATGTTATTCATTCTTTTCTTTCAGAAAATGTTTGTGTCCGGTCGAATGGCTGAAACTTCGGCCGGTCGCGCGCGAGGCAAGGGGATGGAGGACCATCGTCTGTCTCGCAACATCTTTCGCAACCACCTTATCATTTTTCTTTCACTTTTTCTTCTCCGGATTCCTGTATGCCTCCAACAGGAATCAACCACAGATATTTTGTTCTTTATTTCCAAACAAATTCATCATACATTGTAAATGCTCGTTGCTTATCGAAAAAAATTCATCATATAAATTAAAGTGTTAATTATGTAAGTAAAAATGTGATGTACTAAAAAGATATCTCTTATTGGAAAAAAAATTTGGATACTTTTTAAATATATACTTTATTTAATTTTTTAATAATATATTAAAAAGTGTCCACCCTATATTTGTTTAAAACATAAATTCATTTTTTTCTCGTATTAGAATATTATTCAGGCAACTATTTAAAAATATTCACAGTGTAATAAATACATTCGATTGATCTCAGAGGAGATTGGTGTATTGAAGATCAAAAAGATATAAAGAGAAAAGGCATCTAGCTACTACTATGGACCCGTAGGTCCTGAAAAAACTATTCACATATCATCATGGAGGTAGAAAGGATGATGAAAAGGCCTTCCGTGGTGGCTTCCCCTTTCGGTAGAGCACCGAAACAGGGCTTCAAATGGGACCACTTTGGAACAGAGGCTTGCGGTAGTGATAAAATACTTTTGGGTTCGTTTCTTAGGGTTTCGAGAATTATAGGATTTATAGGCAGAATAATTAGGCCAGATGGAGGCTTAGGGGGCCAACATGGGCTGGTGGCGCGACCATGTGGCCATGTGGCTGCCTCGTGGGTCCCCTCAACCTCTCCCGAAACTTCTAGGGTTCTCTATTTTGCAGAAAAACATCGAAAATTGGCACCATATTTGGACCTTTCTAGATATGGATCTTTTGTGAAACCAAAACCAAGCAAAACAAGTTAGAAACTCGTACTGACACTAGGCACTAAATTAATAAGTTAGTCAAAAAAATGATATAAAATTACAAAAAAAAAACTTATACAATGATAACATATAATATTTAACAATAAAAAAATAATAGATACGTTTTGAAAGCCTATCACCAACTAGATGGATCCATAATTTGTCAAGTTGTACGGTTATATATCACACTAGAAATCTCCGTCAAGCATGTCCATGAGAAGCGACTTCAACATGCACCATCCACACGACAACCAGTGTCTAATGAGATGAGGCATGCATTGCCTTCCTTGGCACGGCATGGCATCGACACATCGTCGCCACAAGGGATGTCTTCAAGCTTCATCGATACACCCGCAATTTGGCCACTGCGAACACTTGATCGCTAAAGCATTTGTCAATGCTCTTGAGTAACACACCGCAGCCACCGCATCTATAAGATGGACATACCTACTGATGGTAGTACTCCAAGACGCGCCTATCAACCACGATAAGGACAGTGTCATGCATCTACGACTACATCAACACAACATCGTTATAGTGATGACCCCATGCATAGTCACATGGTCCTGATAAAATTGATGTGTGCTCGGTCTGTTTCCTTCGTTGTTGACGAAACCGATGGTCTCATCGTGAACGCCACTCTTCGAAATCTACAAGGTGCATTGTCCACGATTACAACCCAGTCATCTACATCTTAGCACAATTACCTTTGCTACTTTGGATATGTGCAGCTACACCGACTACGATGACTACACCATCAATCATGACTACTATATCACCGTGGTTGGCTATCTCGAGATCAACACAAGGCCAACGACTTCATCCCGAGAGAATATTTCCTTTGAGAAGATTGAGCTTGTTATTTGACCTCTCACGATTTTTCTCTACATGATTTAAAGCAAAACACATCAGTTCACACTGAGCTGGTAGACTGTTAATATAGTTCTATTGTCACAAATTTTTTATCTATTTTTGTTTAACATGATTAAAGGAAAATAATGTGGCAAATTGCGGCTTTGCTTCTAGTATAGACAATTGTTTATGCAAGCAACATGAAGTTTCACAAGACATTAATTATTCGATTCTCCCATGTCTGCTCTACAGGCAAGCAAGTAAATTATTGTCTTCAGCCCCGTTCGCATCTCAAGCTGGGGTTATATCCTCCATTAATAAAAAAAAAACGGCATCTAGAGCAATAAAACGAAGGGGTAAACGAGCGCGCATGCCGCTGCACAAGACCCTCGTCGGCGGTGCATACGCTAGCTAGATTGCTGGAATATATAAGAGGCCGCGGAGGCCGAGCCATCGCACACCGGCGGTTTCAAGGGTAAGGGACGCCCTGGGCAACATGCAGGGTCTTGCTGTGCGGCCTAAGTGTCGACGCCGTCGGTGGTGGCGGCGGCGCAATTGGCGCGCTCGGAGGCTCCGGCGTTGGCTGCAACCTTCGGAGCCCACCGGAACGCGGCGACGGAGGGCTTTGGTCGGATCGGCTTCCATCCAGAGAAACTGCATATATATCATCAATTCATCATCATTATTACCGACATGCATGGTCTGGCCTAGCTAGGAATATTACGTACTGCTTTCTAGTATTTTGAAGAGGAAAAGCAGCAGGAAAGAACAAGTGAGCGCCACTAGAAGTTAGTGGTATGGTTGCTTACTCTGGGCCGCCGCGGAGCATGCAAGGGAACACCATATGAGAGCCAGCAGTGCCACGGCGCGTGCGGTGGAAGAAGAGGACGAGGAGGAAGAAGAGCGCCCCATGATGGATTCCCTCTGGCTGGATTCCTCTCTCGGTTCTTGACTGGATCTCTGATCACATCCGACCGCCATGAGGCATTTTATAAGGAAAAGACGGAACGGTAGCTAGGATGCTTGACGAGGTGACGACTCGCGTAGACCCACATGCATGCATGCATGGGTCAAAGTCGGGTCAAAGTCTCCGCTCCTTTCTAGTAGGTGTGCAAACACGTGCTTTGGAAAGTGATAACGAAGAAACAGGTTGGCAGGCTGCTGTGTCTGTGTGTGTGGATTCGTGTCTCCATGTTGTACTATCTTCCAACGTCCACTTGCATTGCCTCCTTGCTGATATTCATTTGAAGATTCTGGTCACATGCAAGAGCAAATATCAGGGCCTTCCTTCCTAAAATGCCTTTTGAAGCTCGGTCTTTATGGAGGTTGGTTTTTAAAAAACTCAATATTCATGAAAAATCATATCCTTACATTTCAAAAATATCTGGAAAAAAAATACACATACACATGGAGGCATAACACACATGTCTGTAAATTTTTAGGACAAAATAAGTTGAAATGGAGGCTGTGCAAAAAAGACAAATCTGAGGCTTTTTAACACATGATACTATTCATCCTCAAAGTCCAGAAATTTTTCTTTTTTGTACAGGTCACATTTCAAAGTATTTCATCTTGAATTTTTACACACAAATACATTTCATTCTTATATAGTTGCATAATTTTTTTAGAATTTTTTAAAGTCGAAAAGTTTGAATTTTGATTTTTAAAAAAATAAAGGGCTTCATGGAGCTCGGTCAACAAAACGTCCTACTCCCTTCCTTCCCCTTTCTCCCATTCCTCTCGTGAGCAGCAAAAATGGAGAGGACTCTGTTCCGACGACGCCGAACATGGTGGTTCCACCGCAATAATGCTACACTTACCTAAATTATCTAGGTACACTTACAGATTGTTTGGCATCCGTAGTAGTCGGGCTTCTGGTTAAGCAAATGCAGTCTCTAAACCAACATCTGCATATTGTTTGGTTGTCCGTATCTAGTTCTCTCGTATTAGGGATCAATTTTGGCATCGCTTATGGTTGCCTGCATCTGCTCGGCTCAGACAACTACACGGTGTTTGATTGTACATGTGGGATATGATTAAGAGCTAACACTTACACTTAGCGCACACACACTGTGGCTCGCAATTGTGATGGACGGTGATCGCGCCGCAGCGGCCGACATGATAAGCACGGAGTCTTGAGCGAGCGTTCTTGCCTACGCCGCTGCGAACTATGTGTGGACCATGGCGACTACAGTGGAAGGTGGAAGGTGGTTGTGGCGCCGCGTCCAACACGACAAGGACGGATTCTCGGACGAGTGTTTTTGCCGGCGGCGTGGCGAACTAGTTGCTAGCATCGCCGTCGCAAAGAAAGTCTGTGCGAAGGAGCGTCGAGGCACATGATGAGAGAGTAGAAATGCAGTGTGTATCTGACCATGGCGACTGCGATGGACGGTGGTCATGGTGTCGCGTCTGACATTACATGCACCAAGTCATGCGTAAGTGACCCTGTCGAACGGTCGTTGAACTAGTTGCTAGCCTCGTCGTCGCAGAAAAAGTCCACACGAAGATAGTGGACAGAGGAGGAGAAATGCAGTGCTTGCGCCATGACAATGTGAATGCAGTGGGACGAGAGACTAGTTGGCCAAGATGACCGACGCTGTTGACGAAGGGTAGTAGGATACGGCAAGGAGGTCAACAGGAACGACGCCGGTGTTGGAAGGGACGAATAAGAGGGCTCTGAGGCAGAGGACAGAGGAGAAGAAATTCATTATGCGCGTAATTGTGGCGTCAATGCAGTAGGATCGTCAAAACAGAAAACTTGGAACACGAATGTCTTGTGGAACTGCGTGATGAAGCTGTCGATCAAAGGAAATTTCAAACGGTCGACCGTACGCGACGAATTTGACAGAATTCGTTCAAAATAGCTGCAAATGTGAATATAAAATTGAGCATTTACGGTCGACAAAACTACGAACTAAGCACAAAAATGGAACCGTAGCATCCTTGTGTAGATCAGAGAGGAGGAGAAAAAGAGAAGATTAAGGAGAAGCTTAGTGGAGGTAGAAGAAGAAGCACGTACACATCTAGCATCCCTCATGCCTCCTTTTGTGCAAGGGCCTCACCCATGTGTGCTCGTTGTGCATCCTTCAGGCCTGGCTATGAACAAACTGCCAATCTGAGCGTGTGCAGTGATGCAAACACAAAGATGCTTTGAGTTCCGTGCGATGAAGGCTTAACAGTAAACGCAGGTAACCAAACGGTCCACAATCTTTCCGCACGGGCATGGTTGATGGAAAAGTAGGCAACCAAACTCGCCCTTACATAACTAGTAAGCTTGCACGTGTAACGCACGTCTATACTAACACATATTTTATCAAATATTTGTAGTTTAAAAAATTTCAATTTGTGTAGTGAATAAGGATTTTTTGAGATGATAAGTACATCATTTTCCAAAATATTTTTAGGATAACAACTTAAATTTTTTAAATTTTTTGACCAGTTACACCAAAATGAAAATTTGATTTGAACATTGGGCAAAAAGGGCTCTTCATATATCAAACAAGGTGTACATTATTTAGGGTCCAGGGTGGGAACTTTATCGCATGAAATGGGTTGCAGGCAGGCTCCTCAATAAACTCTTTAAATTTATTTCCCTCATTTTATTGGGATCTCCACGTACAAGTAGTTACCCTGCAAACACCTGCCTAGTTAGCTTTCTACTATTTCATCTATATATCCCAACCTATGTAGCAAAAGAGTATAGAGGTAGGACTGATATATATCATGGCTTTCTGTTCATAAGACAAAGTGGGGAAAAGGGCATGCCAAGAGCCCAACATAGTATCAGACTTCATCCAAAAGGGTAGTACACTATCAGCTCACACAAGTAGAAAACTGGGTATTAGTCCCAGTTTCAGAGGGCCTTTAATCCCGGTTCTGGAACCGGGGCAAAACTGCCAAGACTAATACCCTAAATCTTTAGTCCCGGTTGGCTTACGAACCGGTATCAAAGTGGCTCCACATGGCCGCTGCGGGGTGCCCAGGCATGAGGAGCTTTCGTTCCGGTTGGTAACACCAACCGGGACCAAAAGGCGTTGGTTTTTTTTGCAGGGGAGGGGGGTTAGGGGTTTCATATTGTGTTAGCTAGCTAATAGAGAGAAGTGACCTCTCTTTCTACGTGCTTGGTCGACGCTAGGTACTATATATACGTATAGAGAGATCTTGACGCTAGCTAGTAAGCAAATGAAGGAAACCATTAATTACACATGATCGTTATGAACATATATAGAGAGAAGTGACATCTCTTTCTCCGTGCTTGGTCAAACAATAAGTTTTCGTATATCTATCCGACACTACTACATATATACAATATAACATCTCTTACAATCCCTAACATCATCTACCTAAGATCCAATTGTAATTCCACATGGTATTCTCCGTCTTCAGGTATGACGTGGTCAAGAAACAATCCCGCCAATTCCACTTGAATTGCTCGTATGCGATCATGTGGTAAGAGTTCATCCCGCATCTTCCAGATCTAATTTAAAGAAGGGGGTCAATACATATATATGAACGAAACTCAACAAAATTGATGGTAATATATAAAATAAAATTGTGAATATTATTTACGTACTTCAAGTTGTTTGTCAGAGAAGTCCCGCTCAGAGGTCGAGTGGCGAATGAACTCGCATACATAGTATCCACATAAAACAGTCTCGGATGCCTGGTACAAGCACTTTACGAGAATAGAGTTCAATCAAACTGATAAGCAAGCATGATAATGGTATTGATGAAACTAGAGTCAATTAGAGATGCGCGCAACTAGCTAGTACTAGTTACTTTGGGGTGTGTAAATCGCGGCTCTTTGTTTAGACCGGGAACCTTTCGGGTGAACTTTTTCCAAACCCTGCCAGACAAAGAAAATGATTACTTGATATCAGGAAATGAATGAAAGTTGTCGATATGGTCCCGGTATTGATTGAACTTCTGGAGCATTGCAATCATGTCCGCATAATCCTCGTGATATTTATGTCTCGAGTCTAAGACAGTTACTAATGTCCCGTCAAGCTTAATGAATAGCAGAATAAAGTGGTACCCGCGCATTCATAACTCATCAATTACATTACTTAACTTGAAGTAAGCGAAACCGAATATGCAGAAGACAGTAACACTCACTTGAAGTTGTAAGGAAGGAGTATTTCCCTTTTGTTTTGATGTCTAAGGAACGATTCTAGCAAGTTCTCCTTGGTATGTTTGACTCAGTCTCATATCGACCATTCATTTACGGTATCTGGGCTAATGAACCGAACGTCATATATTCCTCCTTTTTGCATTCGACGATCTTCAATATGCATAATATAGTGAGGATAATTATATATACATGCAATGAACGAGCTGAGCTGGAGACTTGAGAAGTAATACTTACAGACAGTAGCAAGTCATGCTTTGTTTTCGAGGGTCTTTTGATTGAATAAGCCATCAGGTCGAGTCCAATGAAGTCGTGCTCTTTTTTAATTCTGATATACATACTGTCTTTCCCAGTCTCCCTACAGGTTTTCATGTAACACTCATGAAAATTGTATATCATCGTTGTTAGAGGAGGATGATCAGGTTTGACTAGAGGCTTCCCGTGCTCGTATCTAAAGTCTTGTACTACTACCTCAGCCATTTCAAAATGTACATCGTCGCCCAAGTAATCACCAAGATTGGTACCGGGCAGTAGCACTGGATGATTAGCGATATTGCTAGACACCTTGAGCGGGGGGCACGATTGCTTCTCCTATTCGTCGAGCTAAGGAATTGTTTTCCCACTTCTTCGTTCTTTGACTCTTGCAGCACTGGAAGTACTTCCCGACTGCCGCGCTTCATCATATGCCTTCACAATAATGCGTTCATAGTTGGATTGCAGCAGAGGCGGTGATGGTCGCTTCAGGGTATACACAGTGCGCTTCGCTTTCACCGGATCTACCGTTTCCTTCGGAGGTGGATGTTTCTTGCAAAATGGGCCTTCACTTTGACTTTACCGATGTCATCGTTTTCTTTGTCAGTCTCTTGTGCTTGAGGCTTGGACCAAATTTGTATTTCTTCCCGCCTATTGTACTGCCAGCCACCGAAGCGGCAGTGTCTCTCTTCCATCATGGCTAATGCGCCGGAGGAGGCGGAGTGGCCTGACACGCCAAAGGAGGAGGAGGAGGTGGCGGAGTGGCCTGGCACATCGGAGGAGGCGAAGGAGGAGGCAGAGTGGCCTGATGCGCCGGAGGAGGAGGAGGAGGAGGAGGTAGAGTGCCCTGACGCGCTGGAGGAGGCTGAGTATGCTGAGGCTTCCAAGTCGGAAGCTTGATGTACTCCTTTCTCCATAGACAGTTACTCCTTAAAGCATTTTCCAGAAGAATAATATCCCCATCACGTGTAGGGTTGTCAAGCCCCAGCCCCTCAAATCCATCCATTATTTCATCCACCGTGACAACAACATACCCATGTGGAATTGGACAGCAATAGAAAGTTCCCTCAACTCGAGGAGGTAGAACAGAGCCGAACGCCACCTTGAAGGTCAGGTTCTGGGATTTCGTCATTAGCTCGCAATGTTGAGCCTCCGTGATACTATCCACGGGGTAGCGAGGAGCTGTGAAATCAGGCTGAATGAGCTCTGTGGAAGCCATGCTGCTTCTCCGCTGAGATAGTGGGGTAGCTTCTGTGGCGGCGTCGAAGAAAGGATCTTCGTGCCTCTCATATGGTTGGCCAGTAGCTCGCTGACTCTCAAGTTCCTCTAGTTTTGCTAATCTTGCACTGAGCTTCTGCATTTCGCTTGCTTCCTGTTTCATCTTTCTCTCTTGGCTTCGATAACCACCGCTGTTGGGAAACCTATGCTTCCACGAAACGGAGCCTGATATGCCTCGTGTTCATCCAGGGTGTTCAGGGTTCCTGAGGGCCTTTGTCAGCTCGTCCTTATCTCTATCTGGACTGAACGTCCCTTCCTATGCTGCCTTGATTGCTGCCTGAAGCTGCTGGAAGGGTATTGCAAGTTGCACGTCCGTCCAAACACACTTCCCTGTTTCTGGGTCCAAAGTTCCCCCAACCTCGAAGAACCAAGTCCTTGAACGATCTGGCCAGTGCAATGTCTTTGGGTGGACATTCTTAGCAAGCAGTTCTTTTGCGTAGATTTGTCCCACAACGGCCGGGCATTGTAGTATCCACCTGACCCCGTGTGATGGTGATACTTCTTCTCTGCATCATTTTTTTTGTTTGTCAGTGACATTTTCTTACTCTTCTCCGATTTCTTGTAGGCCACAAATTCGGGTCATTGATCTCTTATCATCTCACATCGACTGTTGAATCCTGGAGTCTCATCTTTCTCGACAAACTTTGTGTTCAACTCTTTCTTCTAGTTCCTGAATAGTTCTTCCACCTTCTTAAGATCCCACGCCTTGACCTTTCGCTCTATAACTGGGTTATTCGGATCCTCCTCTAGCAGTAGGCTGGAATTTGTCATCAGCTCGGTCCAAATATCATCTTTCTGTCTATCACAGACATAAGAAACATCAGGGTCCTTATTATTCTTATTCCATTGCTAGGTGTTGATCGAGACATAGTCCCTAACAATAACTCTACACCGATGTACAAATGCATCCTTGGTCCGCTTGGGAGCAATCAGTTGTCCATCATTCGCGACTTCTGTGATCGTGAACATTTCATCCTGGCGCAACCTTTTCTTTGGGCTTCTTCTCCTTACCTCGCTGGACTTTGCAACAGTTGAGGATTCCTCCTCCGTTCGGTCACCGGAGTCGTGATCATGATCTGCTTCCTCTGCCATTCAATCACCGGAGCCATGATCATGATCTCCTTCCTCCGCCATTCGATCACCGGAGCCGTCATGATCTCTTGCCTCCTTCATTGTTGGATCACTAGAGCCGTCATCCTCTCCTTTCTGACCATCGGTATCGTTGAGATATGCCAAGGGATCACCTCCAGCGCGGATTGTATCCCCCAATAACTCTCCTTGTTCCATGTCTCTGTGATACATAGTTTCTGCAAATATTACGACATGGCAATATACAAACATGAGATATGGAAATCAATACAAGGCAATGCAACAATACGATTATATAATATCACTAATACATCATCGCATAGTATCACTAATACATCATCGAATATTATCACTAATAAATCTCGAATATTATTATATAATATCACTAAGACAGATGTTGTTGACGTCTAGCGGCGCAAGCGGTGGACACCCAAAGAGAAGGAACTATGACATGCTCATAGCTTAGGTGAGATCCCTGAAGACCATGCCGGGTATTGGAGAACCTGGCATCCAATGCAGTCATGTAGCGTTGGACATGCTCCTCCTCCTCCCTGACATAGTGACGTACCACCTCCGTGGGGGGCGGCTCCCTCTGCACCGACAATGGTCCACGCGACCGCCACCAAAGAACCTCAGAGTCGACGACGGGACCCTGATTCCTCACCAAGCTGGGCGTCCTGGAAGGCAGCACCTCCCAGTGCCAGCCCGGCGGAGCCTAGTCCCAGACATGGCGCCTCTCAAGCAGGTGTTTACCACCGAGTCGACGATGAGGATGCTGGCCGGGCATCGTCGACCTAATGGCTACACTATGCAGCTAAACATTTAAACATCTAATTAAACATCATATCACATCACTGATGATCGTCGGGGACTCCTCGATATCGTCGGGGACTCTTCCTCACCGACGATCTTCGGGGGGTTGTCCCCCTCACCAACGATCGTCGGGGACAACTCGATATAGCGTCACCGATGACCGATGATAAAACAACTAAACATCTAAACAATAAAAACAACTAAACAATAAAAACAACTAAAACAACTTAATTAAATAAATTAACTACTTCTTTTGTATATCCTAAAAAATTTAAAACAACTAAAATTAACTAAATTAACTAAATGGGCGGAGGCAGGGGCGGGGGCGGTGCTGCGCGCGGTGGGCGGGGGCCGGCGAGCGGCGGAGGCGCGCGGGGCTGACAGGGATAGAGAGGAGGGGGAGCCTTACCGGTGAGGAGCGGCGACGGCAACGGTACAGGTTTAGTCCCACCTCACTAATCGGGACTAAAGGGGAAGGCGCTCGCACCAATATAAGTTTAGTCCCACCTCACCAAGCGAGAGGCGCTCGCACCTGTTTATAAGTCCGCCCCTCTCTGCCATGTCAAGGTCCTCTCAAAGTGAAAATAGATGCCCTTCTACGGGAAATTTGTCCTAAATTCAAAATTCTAGTATGTGCTTGTAGGCACATACTAGCACTTTGAATTTAGGCCGAATTCCCCCTAGAAGTGCTTCTATATTCACTTTAAGAATAGTCTTTTTGCTATTAAAGTTTTTAACAAACATAACTTTGATAATTTTAGTTGCATAAATTTTACATAATATTAAGTCAAATAACTTTGATCGGACTAAAACACGTCTATTACGAAGGGATTTTAATTTTTTTAACACATTTAAACTCAAGACTTTTTCTGCATTAAATATCTTTGATCATCACTTTAATAAACATATTTAAACATATATTTTTTAAATATATTTCAAATTTTTAAACATATTCAGTTAAATAACTTTGGTCACCACTTTTCAATCCTTTTCTAATTTCATTTGCTATTTTTCATCCATTTCATGATTTATTTTGAGCTAAAATGATCCTGAATTGGAAAGCACTGCAAATGAACTCTGAAATGGTTGAAAGTCGGCATGGTATCATCATTTCACCCACATAGCATGTGCTAAAAAGTTTGGAGGGTTACGGCAAAACTGGATGCACTTCGTGTACAAAATGGACAATCTCTTTCGAAGTATCAGGGTTTCGGATGAAAACTCGTGTGTTACAATGGGATTTCAATTTTTTAAACATATTTGTACTCAAGACTTTGTATTCATTCAATATTCACCATTCAAAGCCACATCACCACTTTTCAACCCCTTTTGTAACTTTATTTATTATTTTTCATGCATTTAATGATTTATTTTGAGCTAAAATGAATCTGAATTGAAAACTACCGGAAATAAACTCTGAAATGGTTGAAAGATGTGCTAAAATTTTGAGAGGCTTACACCAAAAACTGGATGCACTTCGTGTACAAAATGAATAATCTTTTTCAAAATATGAGAGTTTCACACGAAAACTCATCTGTTACCAAAAAAATTTCAATTTTTTAAACATATTTGAACTCAAGAGTTTTTCTGCATTTAAAATGCACTATTCAAAGCCACATCATCACTATTCAACCCTTTTCTGATTTCATTTGCTATTTTTCATGCATTTCATGATTTATTTTGAGGTAAAATGACCCTGAATTGAAAAGCACTGCAAATGAACTCTGAAATGGTTGAAAGTTGGCATGGTATCATCATTTTACCCACATAGCATGTGCTAAAAAGTTGAGAGGGTTACGACAAGAAACTAGATGCACTTGGTGTACAAAATGGACAATCTCTTTCAAAGTATCGGGGTTTCAGACGAAAACTCATCTGTTACAAAAGACATTTCATTTCTTGACATGTAACTGCAGTGATATTCTAGATCAAAGCCATCATCAAAATAGTTGTGGAGAGAAAGTCTTCACTTTTTCTTCGCATGTGTACCTTGCTTATTGTGCCGTAACCATGGATAATCTTCATCGTTTAACAGGGTGCTTGGGGTCAGCCTTCACTTTGAAGGGGGGAATTTCATGAAACTTTTAATAATGTGCAGAGATGTCTCTCTTGCCCTCTGACGGTGTCCTGGACTAGGGGGTACTCACCACATCTTCTCCCGACCAGTGGGTCGGGCCGAGGACCCCCATGATGATTCGCTAATGGGCCACTTCGGGCAGCCCATGACACATACAAAGGAGATTCCACAAGATTTGGCGCACAAGACAAGGACTCCTCTAAACTCTAGGCCTACGATGCATATATAAACCGAGGCCAGGCTAGTCAATAGACCATTATATTACATCTCATAATCTCGTGGTAGATACATTTACTCTGTACTATCCCCCATATCAATACAATGAAAAGCAAGACATAGGGTATTATCTTCTTGAGAGAGCCCGAACCTGGGTAAAATCCTGTGTCCATGTTACCATCGCTCCAAGACGCCTAGCTTAGGACCCCTACTACGAGATATGACGGATTTGACATCGACATTGGTGCTTTCATTGAGAGCCTGCTGTGTAGTCTCCGCGGTGCGATGGGAATTCAGATCGGCTCCATCGCGATCTACGCGTCGGAACCGATCTACATCGTCAACGTCGGCATCTTTGTGGCCGACTTGACTGGTCATCGGACTGTGCTCCACGTAGGATCATATAGATCGGATGATTGTCTTCGTCAACATCAACTCCAATCTCAACCAAGATCATGGAAGAATCCTCCATGGTGCTCGGGGGCTCAACGTCAACATTGCCCTCGTGTGATCAGGCAGTTTTTCTGGACAACGGATTCGTGTTCGTCGTTGCCGCCTCCTCGAGTGTCATTTTGACGATTGATTTGGTGGAATTGTGAGGAATTGAGTCTAGAACAACTCTGCAAAATTTTGTCACGTTCCGGTGAAGGAATCTCCGGCGATCTACAATATACAGGAGCCATGTGAAATCTGCACGTGAATCTAGACGACTTTAGGGCGAGGAGTCCAGCGCCCAGCTCGTTCATCCTGTGGAAGATCGAACCGTTGATCCTCTTCGGAATTCCTATATCGACAACTCCTCAAACTTTCAGATCGATCCGACCGTTCAAACTCCGGGAACGTTCCGATGATTATGTCAATTTTTGGATCTGTTTTCTGCGCGAAAACGAGTCCGACCCGAGTTCATCTTTTTCATAGACGAGTTGTGAGCCATCCTTTTTGAAGGAAGTTTTCTCATGATCCCGGTTAGCCGACCAAGAGTTCAGTATTGTGAGGGCCTAATTATCATCAAGAGAACCCCTTCATCCACGGGTTGTATTGATCGGGCGCTCCGTTGCTTCATCAAGCCAGCATTGACCGCGTCACAAATTCTGACCTGCGTCGGCATCACTGCGCCGTTGCTTTTTCAAGCCGACGTCCACCACGCCGGCCTGCTTTGACACGTCGGCTGGCATGGGGCTCTAGCATCACCTTACCAATCTGCTCCATCACCCTGGCTAGACCGAAGGCTTTGCCATCTCTTCATCGACCTGCTCCATGGGCTTCGGCGTCACCAGCCGACCAACTTCGTCATCTCGGCTGGACTGAGGCTTGCCCTCGTCACATTGATCGTGCCACATTGCGACCTCATCAAGCCGAGCTCTTCGCTCGGAAACCTCGGCGCTCAGGCTATATTTTTCTAATTATCTACTTCATTTAAATTAATTAAGTAGACGATTTTTTAATTATTATCTTTCTTTGTTATTACTTTTCGCTTGCACTATTTTATGAGTGCAGGGAATCGACTTCGACTACCATCACGCGATCACCCCGGCGTCACCTTGCCGACCTACTCCACTGCCTCGGGTGGACCACGGGCCTCACCCCGCCACATTGGTCGAGTCGTGACATTACTTCGGAGTGTTGAACTCCTCGTTCGGTCACCTCGGGACGGGCTTGGGGGATGGGAACTCGGTCATGCCAGAGACTACACACTGGATCTGTCAAAGTTCGATGGGAATCCTCGCCCCGCCACAAGCCCGGATCGCGTCATCGACACCGAGCACATTAACCAGCTAAGTCGCTTTAATGCTCAAAAACTTTCAGTTTTAATTTTTTTATCGGTCCGACCAAGCATTATACTTTTTTGACAAAAAAATGTTTGCGAAAAACTTTCTTTGTCGAAACTTTGTTTGTTACAAACAAATTCAAATACCCCGTTTACTTGGGGGCTTCCTTTATGAAGCCATTCCTCTTGCATATGATTATTAATGTATCGCACCCTTCCTTGTTCGTGTTAAAGCTAATATATGCATCATGTTGACTTAAGTGTTCCGCAAAGCTGGGTTGTCTTGCTCATGTGCTTACCTCTACACTCCCGATTGTTCGGCTAGGGAGTAAAGCGAGCACCTCTGCGATTGTTATGATCGGGTCATCCGAACTCGTACCTCAGACTCATCCGAACTCGTACCTCAGACAGGTGAAGCCGAAAGCTAGCACTCTTACTGTTTTCAACTATGGTCAGCCACGACGGAAGACAAACATACATAAATCTATTGCACACCCCTGATGGTAATCATGAGAACCCAAAGAAAGGAACCGTTGGCGGAACTATTTTCTTTGAAGATGCTTCTTACGTTAAATAGTAATATAGCATAAGTTTCATGGGCGCGCTTTGTGTGTTATAGCCTTATAGCCTGATTGTCTGGTTATTAGAAACACCTCCGATATTCTCGGATGGCGTATTAGATAACACCTTTCGGCCCTTGACCGAAGAGGGAGAAGCCGACGGTCGGTTAAGACACGTTTAAAGTTCGGGCGAACACATATATGATATAAGTACTTCGGTACATAATATCACTATACATAAAATTCTGTTACCCAAGTCACTTGGGGGCTCTTAAATTTCTATGAGTCCTTTTATAATAAATGTTTTCTTCTTAGTCATTGCAAAGTCTTTTTCTACCACTCCTTTCTCGACTCGAGTGCTTGGTCAATAGCCGGGTAGCCTGGTTTCTCTTTAAAGCTGCTCGCCTAAGAAACTGGCATGAGAAGCACTCCGCCTTTGGGATAGGGAGGTTGAAGCCGAAGGCTGACCCACCTGAAGTCTAGAGATTGGACGTGTCATGTTAAAGAACGAAAGAAGCACAATTTTAAGACCAATTTTGTATTGGCACTAAAAAACTTGATTCGGTTGAGACGTAAAGTTATAAGTTTTTTGGTTTTTTGTACTTATAACTTCTTTAACCTATTTTATGTTTTCCTTTCAGGAAGCGGGACATCCTCTTGGTTGAGGTGTTTGGCGTGATGGTCTTGCCCAGAAACTCTTTTTCGAACTACGGTTCGGCATCTTTCATGCCGAACTCCACCTCGGCGTTGTCAAAACGTACATGACGGTTGAACTAGTTCTCGAGGAGATACGACCCTAGGGTCGGCCATATTGCCCAACCCAAGTCTCAGGGGCTACTGCATTATGAATTCAATACAGAAAAATTCAGTGCAATACAGTTTCCGAGGAGATTATGATCCTTGGGTTGGTCGGCCGCACCCAACCTGAGTCTTGAGGTCTGTGCAAACCGCTTTTGTGTATCGAAGTATGCTGCCGAGCTAGGAGTTGATCCTCAGGCCGATTTTGCAAATCGACCTGAGTCTTAGGGGCTACTGGGATCGGCGGTTTTATGTCATCCTTCAGGTGCATCTTGGGTTTTAGACCGACACACACCTTGAGGGGTACTGGCTATATTTCTCGGCAGAGAATAAATTGCACCAATAGAAAATATACACAAAAAATCATCCCACGGTCGGGGTGGTGCACCACCTCGAAAGCACTCCGGCATAAAGCTCGGTGCAAGTGGCTGGCTCCATAGAGAGCATTTCCGACATTAAGCTCGGATGAATTCCTTCAATTTTTAAGGTCCAAGTTAGTTTACGATACCTCAGACACTGACCATTGTTAGAGCTTGGATGCAGTCCGGTGTTGGAGCTCGGAAGCTGTCTGGCAAAAATCTTGGATTCGAATGGTTCATTCAATAGAAGACTATTCCAGCATTTAAGCTCGGATGGAGTCATTCAATTTTTAGAGGCCAAGGTAATCTATGATACCTCAGATGCCGACCATCGTCGGAGCTCGATTACAAAAAGACACCTCGGATGCAGTCCAGCGTTGGAGCTCGGACGCAAGAGGATACCTTGAATGTCGAATAGTGTTGGAGCTCGGCTGTGGAAAGACACCTCGGCTGTAGTTCAGCGTTGGATCTCGGACACAAGAGGACGCCGCCGCACGGAAAAAACACTTCAAACCCCAGCTGTGGCGTAAAAAATTACAAGGCATTGATAAAGGTCGATAACTTAAAGGGGCTCCTCAGATGCCCGACATGTAAACTCTTCGGATTCATCTCGACGATCCTCAAGATCGGACATGGGAAGACTTGTTGAACCAATTTTCAAGACCGACGATCAAAGACGAAGAATTATTCGAAAGAACCGAGGAACGTCCTCAACTTGAAGACCGGTTCAGGGGGCTACTGCCGGTTTCTTGGACTAGGGGGTACTCACCACACCATATCCCGACGAGTGGTTCGGGCCGAGGACCCACATGATGATTCGCTGATGGGTGATACGTCCATTTTGCATCATGCTTTTATATTGATATTTATTGCACTATGAGCTGTTATTACACATTATGGTATAATACTTATGCCTTTTCTCTCCTATTTTACAAGGTTTACATGAAGAGGGAGAATGCCGGCAGCTGGAATTCTGGGCTAGAAAAGGAGCAAGTTTGAGATGTCAATTTTGCACAACTCCAAAATCCATGAAAACCAACGAAGAATTATTTTGGAATATATAAAAAATACTGGGTGAAAGAAATACCAGAGGTGAGCCACCAGGAGGACACGAGCCTGCCAGGCGCGGCCTACCCACGAGCCCCCTGTGGCTCCTCTGGCCCCCATCTTCTCCTATATGGAGGGTTTCGTTCGAGAAAAAATCAGTCTACATCTTTCGGGAGGAGACACCGCTGCCACGAGGCGGAACTTGAGCAGAACCAATCTAGAGCTCCGGCAGGGCCGTCCTGCCGGGGAAACCTCCCTCCAGGAGGGGGAAATCGTCGCCATCGTCATCACCAACACTCCTCTCATCGGAGGGCACTAATCTCCATCAACATCTTCATCAGCACCATCTCATCTCCAAACCCTAGTTCATCTCTTGTATCAAATCTCCGTCTCGCAACTCCGATTGGTACTTGTAAGGTTGCTAGTAGTGTTAATTACCTATTGTAGTTGATGCTAGTTGGTTTACTTGGTGGAAGATCATATGTTCAGATCCTTAATGCTATTCAAATCCTCTCTGATCATGAACATAATTATGCTTTGTGAGTAGTTACTTTTGTTCCTGAGGACATGGGATAAGTCTTGCTACTAGTAGTCATGTGAATTTGATATTCGTTCGATATTTTGATGCGTTGTATGTTGTCTCTCCTCTAGTGGTGTTATGTGAACGTCGACTACATGACACTTCACCATTATTTGGGCCTAGAGGAAGGCATTGGGAAGTAATAAGTAGATGATGGGTTGCTAGAGTGACAGAAGCTTAAACCTGAGTTTATGCGTTGCGTCGTAAGGGGCTGATTTGGATCCACTAGTTTAATGCTATGGTTAGACTTTGTCTTAATTCTTCTTTCGTAGTTGCTGATGCTTGCGAGAGGGGTTAATCATAAGTGAGATGTTTGTCCAAGTAAGGACAGCACCCAAGCACCGGTCCACCCACATATCAAACTATCAAAGTAGCGAACGGGAATCATATGAACATGATGAAAACTAGTTTGACAAATATTCCCATGTGTCCTCGGGAGCACTTTACTTTATATAAGAGTTCGTTCAGGCTTGTCCCTTGCTACAGAAGGGGATTGGTCCATATTGCTGCACCTTTGTTACTATTGTTACTTGCTACCCGTTACAAATCATCTTATTACACAACTATCTGTTACCGACAATTTCAGTGCTTGTAGAGAATACCTTGCTGAAAACCGCTTATCATTTCCTTTTGTTCCTCGTTGGGTTCGACACTCTTACTTATCAAAAGGACTATGATAGATCCCCTATACTTGTGGGTCATCAAGACTCTTTTCTGGCACCGTTGCCGGGGAGTGAAGCGCCTTTGGTAAGTGGAATTTGGTAAGGAAACATTTATATTGTGTGCTGAAATTTATTGTCACTTGTCACTATGGAAACTAATCCTTTGAGGGGCTTGTTCGGGGTATCTTCACCTCGACCGGAAGCACAAAGAGTTGCTCCTCAACCTACTACACCTACTGAAAATATTTATTATGAAGTTCCTTTGGGTATGCTAGAGAAACTGTTGGCTAATCCTTTTACAGGAGACGGAACATCACACCCCGACTCGCATCTAATCTATGTAGATGAAGTTTGTGGTTTATTTAAGCTTGCAGGTTTGCCCGAAGATGAGGTCAAGAAGAAGGTCTTTTCCTTATCTTTGACGGATAAAGCATTGACATGGTATAGGCTATGTGATGATACTGGATCATGGAACTACAAACGATTGAAATTGGAATTTCATCAAAAGTTTTATCCTATGCATTTGGTACATCATGATCAGAATTATATCTATAATTTCTGGCCTCGTGATAGAGAAAGCATCGCTCAAGCTTGGGGGAGGCTTAAGTCAATGTTATATTCATGCCCCAACCATGAGCTCCCTAGAGAGATTATTATTATGAACTTCTATGCTCGGCTTTCTCATGACAATCGCACCATGCTTGACACTTCTTGTACCGGTTCTTTTATGAAGAGAGATATTGACTTCAAATGGGATTTATCGGAAAGAATTAAACGCAATTCTGAAGATTGGGAGTTTGATGAAGGTAAGGAGTCAGGTATGAATCTTAAGTTCGAGTGCGTTAAAGCCTTTGTAGAAACAAATATTTTTCGTGATTTTAATGCTAAAAATGGACTTGACTCTGAGATAGCAGCTTCTTTATGTGAATCATTTGCTACTCATATTAATCTCCCTAAGGAGAAGTGGTTTAAATATCATCCTCCCATAGAAGTTAATGTAGCTAATCCCGTTTCAGTTGAAGAGGAAATTATTGCTTATAATGATTCTATTATTCCTACTGCTTACATTGAGAAACCACCTTTCCCTGTTAGAATAAAGGATCATGCTAAAGCTTCAACTGTGATACGTAAGGGCTACATTAGAACACCTACACCCCCTGAGCAAATCAAAGTTGAACCTAGTATTGCTATTATTAAAGATCTCTTGGCCGATAATGTTGACGGGCATGTTATTCAATTCTGTGAAGCGTCTGCTAGAATTGCTAAACCTCATGCTAGAGACAAACATAAACCTGTAGTTGGCATGCCTGTTGTTTCTATTAAGATAGAAGATCATTGTTATCATGGTTTATGTGACACGGGTGCTAGTGTTAGTGCGATACCTCAATCTTTATATAACGAAATTAAATACGAGATTGCACCTGTCGAGATGGAATTTATTGATGTTACTATTAAACTTGCTAATAGAGATACCATATGCCTTGTGGGAATTGTTAGAGATGTTGAAGTCTTGTGTGGTAAAACTAAGTATCCTACTGATTTTCTCGTTCTTGCTACCACACAAGATAACTTTTGTCCCATCATATTTGGTAGACCTTTTCTCAATACTGTTAATGCTCAAATTGATTGTGAGAAACAAACTGTTACTGTTGGCTTTGGAGGTGTGTCACATGAATTTAATTTTTCTAAGTTTGGTAGACAACCTCATGAAAAAGAATTGTCTAGTAAGGATGAAATTATCGCTCTTACTTCTGTTGCCATTCCTCCTACCGATCCTTTAGAGCAATACTTGCTTGAGCATGAAAATGATATGCATATGGATGAAAGGAATGAGATAGATAGAATTATCTTTGAACAACGTCCTATACTTAAGAATAATTTGCCTGTTGAATTACTTGGAGATCCACCTCCACCCAAGGGTGATCCTGTGTTTGAGCTTAAACAGTTACCTGATACTCTTAAGTATGCTTATCTTGATGAAAAAGAGATATATCCTGTTATTATTAGTGCTAACCTTTCAGAACATGAAGAAAAGAAATTATTGAAAACTTTGAGGAAGCATCGTGCTGCTATTGGATATACTCTTGATGATCTTAAAGGCATTAGTCCCACTCTATGCCAGCATAAATTAAAACTGATCCTGATTCCAAACCAGTTGTTGATCCCCAACGAAGACTGAATCCTAAGATGAAAGAGGTGGTAAGAAAAGAAATATTAAAGCTCCTGGAAGCAAGTATTATTTACCCTGTTGCTCATAGTGATTGGGTAAGTCCGGTGCTTTGTGTCCCTAAGAAGGGAGGTTTTACCGTTGTCCCTAATGATAAAGATGAAATGATCCCACAAAGAATTGTCACTAGCTATAGGATGGTAATCGATTTTAGGAAATTAAATAAAGCTACTAAGAAAGATCATTACCCTCTACCTTTTATTGATCAAATGCTAGAGGGATTGTCTAAACATACACAATTTTGCTTTCTAGATGGTTATTCTGGTTTCTCCCAAATACCTGTTGCACAATCTGATCAGGAGAAAACCACTTTCACTTGCCCTTTCGGTACCTTTGCTTATAGACGTATGCCTTTTGGTTTATGTAATGCACCTGCACAACTCCAAAAGCCATCAAAATCAACGAAGAATTATTTTGGAATATATAAAAAATATTGGGCGAAAGAAATACCAAAGGTGAGCCACCAAGAGGTCACGAGCCTGCCAGGCGCGACCTACCCCCCTGGTCGCGCCTAGGGGGCTCGTGGGCCCCCTGTGGCTCCTCTGGCCCCCATCTTCTCCTATATGGAGGGTTTCATTCCAGGAAAAATCAATCTACATCTTTCGGGAGGAGGCGCCGCCGCCACGAGGCGGAACTTGAGCAGAACCAATCTAGAGCTCCGGCAGGGCCGTCCTGCCGGGAAAACCTCCCTCCTGGATGGGGAAATCGTCGCCATCGTCATCACCAACACTGCTCTCATCGGAGGGGACTCATCTCCATCAACATCTTCATCAGCAACATCTCATCTCCAAACCCTAGTTCATCTCTTGTATCCAATCTCTGTCTCGCAACTCCGATTGGTACTTGTAAGGTTGCTAGTAGTGTTAATTACCTATTGTAGTTGATGCTAGTTGGTTTACTTGGTGGAAGATCATATATTCAGATCCTTAATGCTATTCAAATCCTCTCTGATCATGAACATAATTATGCTTTGTGAGTAGTTACGTTTGTTCCTGAGGACATGGGATAAGTCTTGCTACTAGTAATCATGTGAATTTGATATTCGTTCGATATTTTGATGCGTTGTATGTTGTCTCTCCTCTAGTGGTGTTATGTGAACGTCGACTACATGACAGTTCACCATTATTTGGGCCTAGAGGAAGGCATTGGGAAGTAATAAGTAGATGATGGGTTGCTAGAGTGATAGAAGCTTAAACCCTGGTTTATGCGTTGCGTCGTAAGGAGCTGATTTGGATCCACTAGTTTAATGCTATGGTTAGACTTGGTCTTAATTCTTCTTTCGTAGTTGCGGATGCTTGCGAGAGGGGTTAATCATAAGTGGGATGTTTGTCCAAGTAAGGACAGCACCCAAGCACCGGTCCACCCACATATCAAATTATCAAAGTAGCGAACGCGAATCATATGAACATGATGAAAACTAGTTTGACAAATATTCCCATGTGTCCTCGGGAGCACTTTACTTTATATAAGAGTTCGTTCAGGCTTGTCCCTTGCTACAAAAGGGATTTCGCCATATTGCTGCACCTTTGTTCCTATTGTTACTTGCTACCCGTTACAAATTATATTATTACACAACTATCTGTTACCGACAATTTCAGTGCTTGCAGAGAATACCTTGCTGAAAACCGATTATCATTTCCTTTTGCTCCTCGTTGGGTTCGACACTCTTACTTATCGAAAGGACTACGATAGATCCCCTATACTTGTGGGTCATCAATGGGCCATTTCGGGCAGCCCATGACGCAAACAAGAGAGATTCCACAGGACTTGGCGCACAAGACGAGGACTCCTCTAAACCCTAGGCCTACGGTGCATATATAAACTGAGGCTAGGCTAGTCAATAGACCATTATATTACATCTCATAATCTCGTGGTAGATACATGTACTCTGTACTATCCCCCATATCACTACAATGAAAAGCGGGATGTAGGGTATTATCTCCTTGAGAGAGCCCGAACCTGAGTAAAATCATGTGTCCATGTTACCATCGCTCCAAGACTCCTAGCTTAGGACCCCTACTGCAAGATATGACGGATTTGACCCCGACACCCTCCACTCCCACGATGTTTCTTTTCCCTGAAAGAACTATGTGGCGCTTTGGCTCATCGTATGATGTATTCGCTTCCTTTAACTTTTCTTTTTCTCGTTTTGGTAGACATGTCCTTCACATAAAAAACCTGGGCCACATCATTGGCTAGGACAAATGATTCGTCTATGTACCCAAGATTGTTCAGATCCACTGTTCTCATTCCTTAGTGCCGGTCTACCTATACCACGTCTCCTGACAGATTGACCCATTTGCACCGAAACAAACGGACCTTAAAATCATGTCCATAGTCAAGTTCCCATATGTCCACTATGTAACCATAATATGTGTCATTTCCCCTGTTGGTTGCTGCATCAAAGCGGACACCACTATTTTGCTTGGTTCTCTTTTGATCTTGGACGATCGTGTAAAATGTATTCCCATTTATCTCATACTCTTTGTAAGTCAATACAGTCGAAGATGGTCCCCTGGCCAACACGAGTACAACTCATCTGCACCAGGGGTGTTACCCATGAGATTTATTTGTAACCAACTGTCGAAAGTCCCGATGTGTTCACATGTAATCCAGTCATCACACTGCCCCGGGTGTTTGGAGCGCAGAATATTCTTGTGTTCATTGACATACGGGGTCACCAAGGTACAATTCTATAGAACTGTGTAGTGTGCTTGAGACCAAGAATGTCGTCCCTACATATTCCACTCAGTCTCCCCTCATACCGCGATTGAGGGAGACCAATCGGCTTAAGGTCAGGAAAAAGTCAACACAAAATTCAATGACCTCCTCTGTTTGATGGCCCGAGGAGATGCTTCCTTCTAGCGTAGCACGGTTACGAACATATTTCATTAAGACTCCCATGAACCTCTCAAAGGGGAACATATTGTGTAGAAATACAAGGCCTAAAATGCCAAATTCATCGACTAGATGAACTAGGACGCGCGTCATGATATTGAAGAAGGATGGTGGGAACACCAGCTCGAAACTAACAAGACATTGCACCAAATCACTCTTTAACCTTGGTAGGATTTTTGGATCGATTACCTTCTGAGAGATTGCATGGAGGAATGCACATAGCTTCACAATGGCTAATTGAACGTTTTTCGGTAGAAGCCCCCTCAATGCAACCGGAAGAACTTGCGTCATAATCACGTGGCAGTCATGAGACTTTAGGTTCTGAAACTTTTTCTCTGCCATTTTTATTATTCCCTTTATGTTCAACGAGAAGCCAGACAGGGCCTTCATACTGAGCAGTCATTCAAAGAAGATTTCCTTCTCTTCTTTGGTAAGAACGTAGCTGGTAGGACATTCATACTGCTTTGTTTGCATGCCATCTTTTTCGTGCACACATTGCTGGTCCTTCCGTGCCTCCAGTGTATCTTTTGTTTTCCCATACAGTCCCAAGAAGCCTAGCAGGTTCACGCAAAGATTCTTCGTCATGTGCATCAGGTCGATTACAGAGCGGTCCTCTAGGCCTTTCCAATAGGGTAGGTCACAAAATATAGATTTCTTCTTTCACATGGGTGCACGTCCCTCAGCGTCACTTGGAACAATTAGTCTGCCACGACCCTTTCCAAAGGTTACGTGTAAATCATTGACCATATCAAGTATGTGATCACCAGTACGGAGGGCGGGCTTCTTTCGGTGATCTGCCTCACCTTTGAAATGCTTTCCTTTCTTTCAACATTGATGGTTGGTCGGAAGAAATCACGATGCCCCAGGTACACATTCTTCCTGTATTTGTCCAAATATATACTTTCGGTGTCATCTAAACAGTGCGTGCATGCGTGGTATGCCTTGTTTGTCTGTCCTGAAAGGTTACTGAGAGCATGCCAATCGTTGATGGTTACAAACAACAATGCATGTAGGTCAAATTCCTCCTGTTCATTCTCATCCCACACACGTACACCTTTTCCATTCCATAGTTATAAAAGTTAATCAACTAATGGCCTTAGGTACACATCAATGTCATTGCAGGGTTGCTTAGGGCCTTGGATGAGCACTGGCATCATAATGAATGTCCACTTCGTGCACAACTAAGGAGGAAGATTATACATACATAGAGTAACAGGCCATGTGCTATGCTTGATGCTTTGCTCCCCAAAAGGATTAAAGCCATCTACACTTAAACCAAACCATATGTTCCTTGGGTCACGTGTAAAGTCCCTCTACTTTTTCTTGATCTTCTCCACTTCGTTCCGTCAGCGGGTGCTCTCAACTTCCCTTCTTTCTTACGGTCTTTTATGTGCCATCGCATCAACTCAGCATGCTTTTTGTTTTTGAACAGACGTTTCAACTGTGGTATTATAGGAACATACCACATCACCTTGACAGGAACCCTCTTCCCGGTGCGCTGGCCCTCAACATCACCTGGGTCATCTCGTATGACCTTATACCGCAATGCACCGCATACCGGGCATGTGTTCAAATCCTCGTATGCATCGCGATAGAGGATGCAGTCATTAGGGCATGCATATATCTTCTGCACCTCCAATCCTAGAGCGCATAGAAGCTTCTTTGCTTCGTACGTACTGCCGGGCAATTCGTTATCCTTTGGAAGCTTCTTCTTCATTATTTTCAGTAGCGAACCAAATCCCTTATCAGATATGCCATTGTCCGCCTTCCATTGCAGCAATTCCAATGTGGTACCGAGCTTTGTGGTAACAAACTAACAGTTAAGCAGGTGAGTGAATGTCAATCCTTGACTTTTCCGGCCACTATGTAATTCCTTGGCTCTTAAGTAACCATGTGATACTCAATTCCCAAGTAATATATGGACTTTCGTCTGGGTATAAATACCCCCTTTTTATCATCAATAAAGACTAATTGATCATTTTGTGCCTATCTCTCAGTTTTACTTTTGAACGGACGCAATACAACTTACTTTTGGGGTGTTTAGTTAGCCCATCCAGTTGCAATCCTTGGTTAAATAAGAGAAAAGAAATAGAAATGGCTGCACAGTTTGCATGCAGCGCAAAACACCACCTGTTCTTCTTCCTTTTTCTTTGCAGGTAATGTTATTGTTCTTCATCTACCTTTAGCAACAGCAATAAAAAGTGGTGTGCAACGCTGACATCAAGTGTACAAATTTTTTACGTAAGAATATAGTGTGGCGTGATAGAAGCAGGCATATTGATACTTGACGTTTCATTACATAAGGGAATGAATGGAAGAATTCAAAAAAAATGTCAAGTATGTTTGCAAGATGATCAGGTGATGGAGATCCTAATCAAGACCTTGAACCGAGAAAAGTTTTTAGAGATGCAAAGAAGGATCGGCTGTTGAGTTAATACCATGTCCATCCTGTATGTATGCGTGCCCATGTAGGATATGTATGCCTACTCGGTTTGGGTAGGTCTAGCTTATAAAAGATGTGGCTAGGTCTCAATCTACGAGTCAAATGATATACTTTTTTCGTCCCATAACGTAAGACGTTTTTTGACACACATTATGAAGTGGAGGAGTAGTATAAAAAAAGAAATATATGAATCTTCATGCAAGATCAAAGGAATAGATCCTTAACCAAGACATAACGAAATCTTAGTTCACTAAAACTTAGCAAAACTGTTATATATAGTACTCCCTCTGTTCAGAAATATAAAATGTTTTAGAGACTTGTTACATGTAACGTCCCCGGTGTAATCAACTATGAGATCAGAAAAAGCAAAAGAAAAAGAGGAGCGACACGTCCTGTAGCCATCACCAAATATCTGGTCCCAATCAGTTTTTGAGGTTCGCCAAGTTACGAGAATATCTGCCGAGATCGATCCAATCGATCGCGTCGTTACTACGTGTCCGTTAGGCCCAAGCTAGCTTCACGTACAGAAGTAAATCGACGTCGGAGTTGTGCATCGACGTCGTTTGGTGAAGGGAATCAATGAACTCCAACATGGACGTCGGAGTTGTGCATGATATGATGACATCTTGTTTAGGAAGGTGATTGTTAGGTTAGGAATAACCACAATGTACTACGTGTCCGTGTTAGTTTCCTAGTACGTATAAGCCTTGACCGAGTCGGAGTAGTATATACGTACCCTGTATCGTGAGTGTTGAAATTAAACACAAGGGAAGGCTGGATATATAAGAGCTTTTGGCAACTCGCCGGGCCTGTGCTGCTATCTTGAATCGGTCCTTGGGGAAGCCGGCTTGGGGCAGGACGCATTGCTTCCTCGTCTTCCTTCATCCTCGTATCTCGCTTGCCATCGTTGGGCAGACTGGGCCAGCCTCGCCTCCACCCTCCCTTGGGAGCTGGGACCGACGCCGACGGCCCCCGCTTTCTTCTCCACATGGAGCCGATCGAACCCACGGCCGCCCTCGAAAGCAAGATCCGTGTCCAGCACGAAGTCGAACCCGCTAACGGCGGAGATGCGGCGAGCGGAACTATCAGCGATCTCCCTCTCCACATCCTGGAGAAGATCTTCGGCTACATCGTCAGCCCGCTCGAGTCGGTGCGCCTCGCCGCCGTCTGCAAGTCCTGGGCGGCGGCCGTCTCCGAGTGGCTAGCGAGACCCACGACCCACCCCGCACCTGTTCGCGCTCCAGGTCTCCAACGAGGAGGACCGTCACTGGTTCCAGTTCCGGCCGCCGCCCGAGATTGACCACCACCGCTGGGCCATCTTCTCCTTGCCGGTCCAAGAGGAGGAGTCGCCGTCGCCGGTAGCCACTGCCCGCTTGCCCTACGAGCTCCGCCGCCCAAAAGGTATGAAGTTATCCGGCGCCCTGCCCTGCGGCCGCCTCTCCTTTGCGTCCGAGAGTCGCGTTGTCCTCGTTAACCCCGTCACCACCGGCGCGTCCCAGAGCAAGATGTATGCGCCCTTTGGGACTGGAGCTAAGGTGAGGGCCGTCGCCGGCGCCAACGCCATCTTCGACCACGAGTACTCGGAGAGGAGCGTCTCGCTCTTCTGGCTCACGGAGACGGAGGAGTGGTCCCAGCGGAAGCTGCTTTCTCAGGAGTTCAAAAGCATCTATCTCATGGCCTACACAGACGGCATCATCTACGCGCTGGAATTCTGGGGTTGCACCTACACGGTGGACACACGCGTGCCGCCGCCATGGCGCCTGACGAAGCTCCATGTGCCGAGCATTCTCGAGCAGTACACCCCGATGCGCGGAAACCGCTTCCTTGGGTACTCCCACCTGCTGGAGTCAGAAGGATCGGTCCTGTTTGTCGGTCCGGTGCAAGTACCCGCACGCCGCAACACCATTGGTGGCTTCGAGGTCTACAGGTTAGATGTCGAGGGGGCACGATGGGTGAAGGTGGAGAGGCTTGCTGCTGACCGGGCGCTTTTCGTGAGTGAGCAATCATCGTTCACGGTGCGCGCCTCGGAGGTGCCCGGGTGCATGAGCAACTGCATCTACTTTGTGGATGACGTTGACGGCCGGTACTACCCCGCGTCATCTGGGGCGTCTACTCCATGGAGAAGCGGAAGGTGTTGTTTCAGCGCCCCGTTGGTCGTTCTTGGAAAAACTATGATGCTGCGCGGTGGTTCCTTCCAGCTGTTGTGATACCACTTGCAGGTGCACGTTCGCATTGTACACTCGGCGAAAAGGACATAAATCTAAGTTCTTCAGGTACGTATGGCTAGAAATATTTTGAGAATGCAGTATAGTCGTTTAAATGCTAACATGGATGGCTCCTTTTATGCTGATAGAAGGGCAGGAGGATGGGGAGCAATTGTGTGAAATCAAGATGCCTGGGCGGTGTCGACGATGACAGGCAGCAGACTAAATCCCTGAGATGCTACTATGAAGCAGAAGCGCTATTATTCCAGGATCTGAATCTCAAAATCCATTTGATGAAGTTAATTTATTGGTGAAGTTTGAGAGAGATTGATTTATTGGTTTGTAGTAGAGCTTGTAACTTGGATGGGCATGAACTTGCTAAGCATGGCGCTGCTTCGGGTATTTCTATGATCCATTATTTCAAACAACGGATTTCTCTCAGTCCGAATGCGATGTATATATGGTGAGCACTGAGCAGCGCGATTTATGTTGCATCACCATTGTGGTGGAAAACATCTGTCTTCTCAAGCAAGAATGCAGTGGAATTCAATGTGTGTGTGTCTAGGGTCCTTCAACTTTGTCATGCAGGTGTACTTGTTGACAAAGGTGTATGAGTGTATCGGCCAATTTCTGTGCCAAGGCGTTGTAGCAGTGCTTTTTGAATCCTTTGGCTCTGATGGGTGATGGTTTCTGGGAGAAATGTTTTGGTGATGGATATGTGCGTAAGTGCCTTCCTGGGAGGTCGAAACAGCTTGAGATGCCAAAATCTGTTTGTGTTAGCGTTGGATATATGAGCAATTTACCGATTGATTTAAAAGCAATAAGCAGTAGATAAATCATGATCATAGTAACATGAACAATCCTAGTCATGCAAACTAGATAAGAGTAGATCACAATAATAGGAACTAGACTCATCATGCAGACTAAAGGATGATAGGGAAAGATTATGTGAACATGTGAATTTAATCAAAACATATGTAGAGCAGAGACTAGACCAAGAAACTCTAACAGGACATCAAATAGAAAAGAAACAAACACGTACTGAGCAGTGGGAGTAGCATTGGAGTTGTCACCGGCCATGTTGTCGAAGAGATTATTGATGTCGGGGAAGTAGTCGTCATCTGGGAAGTGGTCGTCAGTGTCCATGGCGTCCGTGGTGTGCTCCCCAAATTTTTTATCACCGTTCCCTGTACAAGACTCGAAGCGGTGGGGTTTCAGAGACCTATTGTCCCGACCTACGGTGCATACCGCAAGCCGGGATGGGGAAGAACCTTGCAGCAGCTCAGAGATTGGAACTCGATGGCATGAGAAGGAGAAGGATGTTCTCATGTGTCTCTCTGGAGAGGAGCGACCTCCCTTTTATAGGGACAGGAGAAGGAGGCGAATAGGCAGCGTCGGGAGGCGATGCAAAAGAGGGAGACGAAACAAACAGGCAGCAGCCGAAGGGTGCGGCATTCGTAATTAATCTCCACTATAGCAAAACTTTCCAGTTCCCAAGTGACCTTTCGTATACCAGTTGTGCGTGGCAAAAAATTAGACATCGGCTCGGCTCATTACCGCAACCCGCGACGCGTCGTGACGAGGCGGGCGGCGGAGGAGGAGCACGCGTATATATATATATATATATATATATATATATATATATATATATATATATATATATATATATCTCTTGTTCTCATTCTCATACATGTGGGGAAACATCCTTCCTTATAAGAAGGTCCAACTCTCACCAAACTAGCAATGTGGGATTAGATTTTCCTTCACCTCTTGCCTTGCATGAATGGGCTTAGTGGACCTCTAGGATTTATTAGGAATTCTGAAAATGCTATTGGGTTGGCCCAAGTTTAGACCAAATTCCAGCAGATCCCAGAAGCACACAAAATTTGACTTTGGTTCCAAAACATTGTTTATATACCGGTACTGCAGTGAAGACTGTTAAGTTAAACTTCCACCTAGAACTCTATGCTACACTAGTAAGCAACTTGAACAGTGGACTATGCCTTGAACTGTAAGTTTTCTATGAATCTAGCTTCACACAAAGCCTTGACCCATACGAGGCTAACGTGGGACTTCCCCGCAGGTGGAGCTGATGCGTCATACTCCAAGACCTTTCATGAGTTTACTAGAGAGCACCCTGCTCTCATAGATTGCGACGTTAATAATCAGACTCACATAGGTGTGTTCTTCGAAAGATGTTTTGCAGGACAACATCTCTGCTTAAATAAGCCACTTAGAACACATTAAGATATATATTAACCTGCCATGCAGATTAGGAAAGTATTACATCTTCATGGAGTGGTATTATTAATAGTAAGGATACTCTCCTCTCAGTTGACCAATAGCTTGTCTTCCACATCTAATTCACGAGATCTCTGATCACATAGAATAGGTTACCACTACGAACAACTCATATCTTGGGTCTCATACCCATCTCCTTCGACGCATTATCTATCACATTACGTGATAGACCCTTAGTAAAAGGATCTGCCAGATTTTTAGACGTTTGGATATAATCCAATGCAATAACCTCGGAGTTTCTCATTTTCCTGACAGACTTTAACTTTCTCTGAACATGTCTTGATGACTTCATGTTATCCTTTGAACTACTTACTTTGGCGATCACAATTTGATTGTCGCAGTTCATAAGAACACCTAGTACAGATTTCTCAACAACCGGAAAGTCATTCAAGAGTCGTCGAAGCCAATCTACTTCGACCATAGCTGTATCTAGTGATGTGAGTTCTGCTTCCATTGTTGACCTCGTTAAGATGGTTTGCTTGCAAGACTTCTAAGAAACAGCGCCACCACCATGAGTGAATACATATCCGCTCGTGGCCTTTATCTCATCAGCATCAAAGATCCAGTTTGAGTCACTATACCCTTCAAGTACCTTTCGGTACCCAGTGTAGTGAATTCCATAACTCGTAGTGCCCTTCAAATGATGCATGACTCTTTCAAGAGCTTTACAATGATCATCTCCTGGTTTTGAGACAAATCGGCATAGTTTGCTAACAGCAAAAGAGATGTCAGGTCTCGTGGCACTGGCTAAGTAGGCCGGCTCCAAGCTTTGGGGCGGACCTTCTCCGCTGGTGGCCGCGCGTCAGAGTGCGAGGCTCGGCCAGTCTAGGTCCTCCTGGATGGTCGTGTCCCGATGATCCCGGAGAAGTCCGACATGCGAGCGGCTTCCCGCAACTTGTCCTCAGGTACCCCACCATCCCCTCAGACCCTTCTAGTTCTGGTTCTCAGTTTTCTGTGCTTGGTTCCGCTCCATTGTCTCATCTGGCAGAGGTGGCCACTGATAGTGGCATTGTGTTTCGTGGCGATAAGGGGCCCATCCCTGAGCAGATTTCTGCTATGTGCGCCAAGGAGAGGCTCGATGGGGCATTGGCTGAAACCCATGCTTGTGCTGCACGTGGTGAACCAGCACCCCGGTGCACACTGACCCTGGTCATAGAGAGACCAGGGCTGGTGCGGTGCCCCCTATGGAGATTGTGGCGGACACGCCCCTTGCAGTTCCTCCCTCGATGAGGACTCTGCGAGGGCGTCCCCCCCACACGTCTCAATCCCATTGAACACCGCTTGCCTCAGACCGGAGGCCTCCGTCCCCCCCCTACGCGGGGGCGGCGTGGCCATCCGGTGAAGGCATCCCCTCGATCCGCGATTGATGGGCAGGCTAGATCGACCCCGCTTGTGGGTCCTAGTGATTCCTCTGAGGTTATTAAATGAAGCTCCTCTGTTGGAACATTTGGGGCTTCGGCCTCACTGGCCGGCGTCGGTAGCTCATCGAGTATTTGCGGCAAGAAGAGATTGACATTGTGAGACTTCAGGAGACGATTTGCCAGGACTTTAGCATGCATGAGCTCCAGGGTCTCTCCCGCCACTAGCTTGCCTGGCATTGGTTGCCGGCTATGGGTCAATCTGGAGGCATCCTTCTTGGAGTCAGGGAGGATGCTTTCTCGGTTGAGGATATGGACCGAGGGGAGTTCTTCTTGAGCATGTCCATCACCGACGAACGAGTTCACCTCAGCTAGGAGGTGATTTTTGTCTATGGTCCTGCGGATCATGGGCGTTTTGCCGACTTCCTTGCCGAGCTAAAAAATAAGGTGGAGAGGTGCACCACTCCGGTGGTGGTGGCCGAGGACTTCAACCTCATTAGGTGGGCTTTAGATAAAAGCTCTCCTAATATTGATCGGGTCCGCATGCGTCTATTTAACGACTGCATTGCGGACCTTGCTCTTCGTGAGATAGCTCGCGTAGGGGCTAGGTTCACATGGATGAATAAGCAGGCGGACCCATCCGGAGTGGTCTAGATCGGGTATTTGTGTCAGCTCAGTGGGAAGTGATGTTCCCATTGTGCTCCCTCAAGGCGGCCACTCGAATTGGCTCCGACCATACCCCCCTGCTTTTCTCTTCAGGGGATGATGCGCCCCTAGAACCCGTCGCTTACGCTTTGAGGCGTTTTGGTTGGAGCAACCAAGTTTCTTTTAGTTGGTTCGCAACCACTGGTTAGAGGCTGTCGCGTCCCCGCCTTGAGTGTTTTGTGTCGTGGATGTCTGTCATCACTATGCTAAAATGGTCCGCCGGGTATGAAGGGCTAGGGGCAAACCTTGGTGCTGATCTTCAGGCCCGTAAAGGGGCCCTGCTAGATCAGATTAAGATGTTAGATGGCCTTGTGGACGGGCCGGGACGGGCCTGTCTCCTGACGACTGGATTAGGAGATACTCCCTCGAGGCCTCGCTCATGGACATTTACAAGAGCAAGGAGCTGTTTTGGCAGTGTCCAAGGGGCCAGAATTGGCTCCTTAAGGGGGATGCGAACACTGCCTACTTCCAAGCGATAGCCAATGGCCGTAGGCGGAAATGTGGCATCCCTTTCCTTTGGGATGGGGATATTCTTCTGGAGAGCCCAGATGACATCTCCACCCATATTTACTCCTTCTATAAAGAGTTGTTTTTGGCTGAGCCACGTGAAGGCGTCTCCCTCTGCACTGGCTTTTGGCCGCTTGCAGACCAGGTCTCCGATGCGGGGAATGCGGAGCTTACTCACCCTTTCTCTCCCGAGAAGGTGGGACGGGCGATTGCTTCTATGAAAGCTTTCTCAGCCCCGGGGCCGGATGGCCTTCCGATAGTTTTCTTCTAGAAATTCTGGGAGATCCTGCGTCCGTTCATTATGCCCATGTTCCACGAGTTCTATATCAGAACTATTGACATGGCTAGGATTAACTATGGTGTCATATCTCTGATCCCCAAAGTAGTTGGGGCGACGGATATTTGGCAATTCCGCCCCATCACGGTGATCAATGTGTTGGAGCGAATCTTTGCGAAGGTTTGCACGGCCCGTTTATCCCCCGTGGCGGAAAGGATTTCCCACCCCCCTTCAGTCCGTGTTCTTGAAGGGCCGGCAGATCCATGAAGGGATTCTTTCCCTTCACGAGATTGTCCATGAGGTGGCGTCGAAGGGGCTTAAGGGGGTCTTCCTCAAATTGGACTTCCAAAAGGCATATGACCGTCTAGACTGGTCCTTTTTGAGGTTGGTGATGCAGTGAAGAGGATTTGACTAGTGGTGGTGCTCCTGGATCATGCAATTGGTTAGATCTGGAAATGCGGCGATCAACATCAATGGCGAAGTGGGACCCTTATACCAGGCCTCTAGGGGGTAAAGAAAGCGGATCCTGTCTCCCCCTTGCTTTTCAACCTTGCAGTTGATGCCCTTGCGGGCATCCTAGATAAGGCCAAGTTGGCTGGCCACCTTAAGGGTGTGGTTAGTCATCTCATCCGGATGGGGGGGTTACCCACCTGCAGTATGCGGATGACACCATGATTATGGTGGAAGGCTCGGATTCGGACATTGTTAATCTTAAGTTCCTTTTGCTCTGCTTTGAGGAAATGTCTGGACTTAAGATTAACTTTGATAAGAGCGAGGTTGTTGTCCTTGGCTACTCGGAGGCTGAGCAGCACAGGATCGCGGATAACCTCAACTGTAGGTTGGCTTCATTCCCCATATCTTACTCGGGGATGCCCTTGGCTGAGTCCAGGATTTTTTTTGAGTGGGTATGATCCGCTTGTGGGATGAGTAGCGTCCCCTTAGCTATAACCTTGCCAGCCTCCCCATGTATATGATGGGGATGTACATCTTGCTCGAAGATGTGCATAGTTCCTTTGACAAGGAGCTGGTTAGGTTCTTCTGGCAAGCAGGGGATGGTCAGCCTAAGTACCATATGGTGAAATGGGCTGACATCTGCTTGCCGAAGGAACAAGGTGGGTTGGGCATCCCCGCGTCTCGTCGTATGAACATTGCGCTCATGCTTCATTGGGTTTGGTGGATCTTGCGGGGAGATGGAGGTTTGTGGCTGTAGCTGATTGAGTCCAAGTACTTGCAGGGCCAGCCCCTCTTGGCTTGCTCGCACTTGGCTGGGTCCTAGTTTTGGAAATCTGTCCAGGTCATCAAGGATGAGATTAGGCTGGGTTTGCGGTTCTCGGTTGGCAATGGGTCTGGGACCCAGTTTTGGTTGGACCTCTGGCTTGATGGGGAGCCTCTCTACATACGGTTTTCGAGGCTCTTTGCGATTTGTGACAACCTGGTTGTTCTTGTATCTGTGGCTGCTTTGGATGAGGGATGGAACATTGCGTTCTGCCGCTCATTCAGGCCAGACGAGGAGTAGGAATGGGCAGACTTGAGGGAATTAGTCCCTCTTCCTCTGTCCAGGATCCTGACATTGTTTCTTGGAGTCTTTCTCCTTTGGGAGAATTCTCCGTTAGTTTGGCTTATCAGGCGCTATGCCGGCTGTCGGTTCTCTAGTGGTTATCCCCATTGTGGAAGGCGTCGATGCCCCTGAAGATCAAGATTTTCCTGTGGCGGCTTCTCAGAGATCGTTTACTTTCGGGGACCGAGGTGCTGAAACACCATGGTCCGGGCAATGGCCTTTGCCCCCTTTGCCTCGTCCCGGAAACGGGAACGCACATTTTGTTCTCGTGTGTAGCAGCACAGGCACTTTGGTGCTTTGTTCGTGAAGCTCTGGGACCGGAGTGGGAGGCCCATGACCTTGCAGAGTTTCTGCAGGTAAGGGCCATTCAGGTTGGCCATAAGCGCCGACTGTTTTGGCTCATCTTTGCAGCTATGATGTGGACTCTTTGGACTACTCGCAATAATATGGTGATTGAGCGTGTGTTCCCGCGGCGTGCTTCTCACTCATTCTTCAAATTTCTTGCCTTCTTGTAGCACTGGCATCCGCTCGCTAGGCCGAGAGATCGTGACCGGCTTTAGCTCTATCTGGACGCTCTGTGTCTTCCACGCGTTGGCTCTCTGACCGTTCGCTTGCTTCGTAGCTTGCCCCTGGTGGCCTTTTATGTTTCTTCTTCTTTCGTTTCGGCGTGTTTGTGCTATGGCCCCAGCAATTTCCTTTTATGACTATGGTTGGGACGTGGTTGTTTGGACGTATGCTTTATCTATAAAGCGGGGTGAAAGCCTGTTTTGAGGAATAAGCAAGCCAATTATCTGAGAGTATTTCAATTTATCTCTAGCAATTCTTCGATTCTTTCAAAGCAACACGCTAGCATCATAAAGTGATGGAGCGGGCTTGTAGTCACTATAACCAAAGTGACTCAAGATCTTTTCCACATAGTGAGATTGAAGCAATGTAATACCACTGTCATCATCTCTCAACAACTTGATATTCAGAATAACATCAGCTACTCCTAAATCCTTCATCTCGAAACAACGAGATAGGAAATACTTGAACTCCTTAATAACATTCAGGTTTGTTCTGAAAATATGTATGTCATCAACATACAAGCAAAGGATAACTCCCTCACCCCCACCATGGCGATAGTACACACATTTGTCAGCTTCGTTTACAACAAAGCATGTAGCTGTTAAAATTCTTTCAAACTTCTTATGCCACCGCTTAGGTGCTTGCTTAAGTCCATAGAAAGACTTCAACAATTTTCACACTTTCCCTTCCTGGCCGTCCACTACAAACCCATTTGGTTGTTCCATATAAATTTCCTCGTCCAGCTATCCATTTAGGAAAGCAGTCTTAACATCCATTTGATGAACGAGAAGACCATGTGAGGCAGGTAGTGAAAGCAGTACTAGAATAGTGGTCAGTCGTGCCATGGGTGAGTAACTATCAAAGAAGTCTTCACCTTCCTTTTGGGTATAACCCTTGGCTACGAGTCGTTCCTTGTACTTCTCAATAGTACCATCAGGCCTAAGGTTCTTCTTGAATACCCATTTGCATCCTATAGGTTTGCACCCAAAAGGATGATCAGTTATCTCCCCAGTTTCATTTGCCAAGATGGAATCCATCTCACTACGGACCGCTTCTTTCCAGTAGTCAGCATCTTCAGATGCATAAGCCTCCAAAATAGAACTAGGAGTGTCATCTATGAGATATACAAGAAAAGCATCACCATAGAACTTTGCAGTCCTATGTCTCTTGCTCCTTTTAGGAGACTCATTATCATCCTCCATATGATCTTCAAAATGTTGCGTTGCAATGGTAGGTTCAGAAATTGCAGCTACATCTTGACTCGATGAACTAGGCAACTCCTGATTTGATGAGCTAACCATATCCTTCATGGGAAAGATATCTTCGAAGAAAGTTGCATCATTTGAGTCCATGATTATACCGACATGCAGGTCAGATACCTCAAATTTTACAATCAAGAATCTATAACCAATGCTATGAAAAGCATAGCCCAGGAAAACACAATCCATGGTTTTTCGTCCAAGCTTTTGCTTCTTTGGAATTGGTATGTTGACTTTTGCCAAGCATCCCCAAGTTCGTAGGTAAGAGAGTTTTAACCTTTTATTTTCCCATTCCTTGAATGGAGTCATCTCTTTGTTCTTTGTGGGAACTCAGTTTAGGACATGACATGCAGTCAATATCGCCTCCCCCCACCATGCCTTGGAGAGACCCGATGTGTCTAACATGGCGTTGACCAAATCAGTTAGAGTGCGATTCTTTCTTTCGGCTACACCATTTGTCTGAGGTGAATATGGAGGCATCCTCTCATGGATTATACCATGTTACACACAAAAAGAATCAATTGGAAAAATACTCTCCACCCTGATCGGACCTAAGCCTCTTGATTTTCCGATCAAGTTGGTTTTCCACTTCAGCTTTATAGATCTTGAAGAAATTTAAAGCCTCATCTTTTGATTTTAAAAGATACACATGGAAGTATCTAGTGGAGTCATCGATCAACGTCATAAAATATTTCTTTCCACCTTTCGTCAAAACACCATTCATTTCACAAAGATCTGAATGTATGAGTTCTAGTGGCGCAAGATTTCTTGTTTCCACGGTTGTATGAGACTTACGAGGTTGCTTAGCTTGCACACAACCTTGACACTTGGATCCCTTGACAACGGTGAAGTAGGGGATTAAGTTCAACTTGGCTAGCCGCATCATACAGCCAAAATTAACATGACAGAGATGTGAATGCCAGACATTTGATTCACTATTGTTGCAAACATAATTAACAACTTTATTACAAACGTCTAACAATGATAGTCCGAACAAGCCTCCCGACTCATAACCTTTACCAACCAAAGTTCCATACTTGGATATCACAAATTTATTTGACTCAAAGACAAGATTTTAGCCATGGCTACATAGAAGAGATCCGCTAACAAGATTTTTATTGACGGAGGGGACATAATGCATGTTCTTCAGCCGCACAATCTTCCCCGAAGTAAACTTCAGATCGACCATGCCAACACCACGAATAGAAGCACTTGAACTATTGCCCATCAGCACGGAGGTAGTCCCTGCGGCCTGATAAGAAGAGAACATGGAAATATCACCGCATACATGCACATTAGCACCCGTGTCAATCAACCTATTAGGGAAAAGACATACAGAAAGAATAGTGGGAAGTATACCATACCCAACTTCCTTCATCTCAGTGTTACCAATGACAACATTGGCGATCTTGTCACCTTTCCCATGTTAGCACTTTTCATAACAATTAGGGCAGCTAGGGGCCCAATGATCAGGATTTCTGCAGACATGACAAACATCATTCTTCTTGTCAGTCTTCTTCTTGAAGTTGGTTTGCTGCAAAGCCTTGTTCTTCTCATCAAACTTTCCCTTCCCATCAAACTTGCCCTTGTTCTTGAACTTGTGGGGCTGGAAGTTTTTCTTCTGTACCAGATTGGCACTAGAACCTCCCTCAATTCCTCAAGCATGTATGTCTTTTGCTCTCGCATTTTCTTCCACATCAAGAGTACCAGTGAGATCCGGAATGGAAAACTCCTGTCTCTTCTGCTTCAGAGAGGTAGCAAAGTTCCTCCACGAGGGAGGAAGTTTAGTGATGATACCTCCAGCAACAAACTTGACCGATAACATACAATTAAAGTGCTCAAGTTCTCTAGCAAATTACTGTATCTCGTGAGCTTGCTCAACCACGGAGTGCTCATCAGTCATTTTGTAGTCATAGAATTGCTCCATGATATAAAACTCAGTGATGGCATCCAAGACGCCAAACTTGGCCACGAGTGCATGCCACATATCTTTTCCAATGATGCATAAGCATCAACTATGTTCTCACCAAGAACACTCAAAAGAACAACCTTAAACAAGGTATTCATTTTCTCAAAAGCTTGTTCCTATTGAGGATCAATATCTCCTTTAGGTTTGCCAAGAGTGGTGTCATAGCAACTCATGGTTTGAAACCATAGAACAACCCTGATACGCCACCTCTTATAGTGCACACCCTCAAACGTAGGAGGCCTCATGGAAGCAGCAAAACCACTCGGGGTAAATTGCCTATAATAAGGTTTTTGGATTGTTGGATATGTGAGCAATTTACCGATTGATTTAAAAGCAATAAGCAATAGATAAATCATGATCATAGTAACAAAAACAATCCTAGTCATGCAAACTAGATAAGAGTAAATCACAATAACAGGAACTAGACTCATCAGGTAGACTAAAGGATGGTAGGGAAAGATTATGTGAACATGTGAACTTAATTGAAACATATGTAGAGACTAGACCAAGAAACTCTAGCAGGACATCGAATAGAAAAGAAACAAACACGTACTGAGCAGTGGGAGTAGCATTGTCGTTGTCACCAGCCATGTCGTCGAAGAGATTATTGACGTCGGGAAGTAGTCATCGTTTGGGAAGTGGTCGTCGGTGTCCATGGTGTCCATGGTGATAAAGTTAGTAGTCACGCAAAGCGCTCCCCAAAAACCTTATCATCATTCTCCCGTACAAGACACGAAGAGGCGGGGTTTCGGAGACCTACTGTCCTGACCTGTGGGGCATGCCGCAAGCCAGGATGGGGAAGAACCTTGCAGCAGCTCAGAGATTAGAACTTGATGACGTGAGGAGGATAAGGATGTTCTGATGTGTCTCTATGGAGAGGAGAGACATCCCTTTTATAGGCATAGGAGAAGGAGGCGAATAGGCAGCGTCGGGAGGCAAAGCAAAAGAGGGAGACAAAATGAATAGGCAGCAGCCGAAGGGTGCGGCGTTCATAATTAATCTCCACTACAGCAAAACTTTTCGGCTCTCGAGTGACCTTTCGTATACCAGTCGTGCGTGGCAAAAATTTAGACATTGGCTCGGCTCATTCCCGCAACCCGCGGCGCGTCGTGATGAGGCGTGGTGTGGCAAGGCGGGCGGCGGAAGAGGAGCGCGCGTGTATGTCTCCCTTGTTCTCATGCTCATACATGTTGGGAAACATCCTCCCTTATAAGCAGGTCCAACTCCTACCAAACTAGCAATATGGGACTAAACTTTTGTCCACCTCTTTCCTTGCGCGAGTGGGCTTAGTGGGCCTCTAGGATTATTAGGAATTCTAAAAATGCTATTGGGTTGGCCCAAGTTTAGACCAAATTCCAGCAATCCCCGAGTAGATCCCAAAAGCACACAAAGTTTTCCTTTGGTTCCCAAACACTTTTTATATACCGGTACTGCAGTGGAGACTATTAAGTTGAACTTCCACCAAGAACTCTATGCTACACTAGTAAGCAACTTGAACAGTGGACTATGCCTTGGACTGCAAGTTTTCTATGAATCTAGCTTCACACTAAGCCTTGACCGATCCGAGGCTAACGTGGGACTTCCTCGCAGGTGGAGATTATGCATCATACTCCGAGACCTTTCATGAGTTTACGAGAGAGCACCCTACTCTCATAGATTGCCACGTTAACAATCAGACTCATATAGGTGTGTTCTTTGAAAGATGTTCTGCAGGACAACATCTCTGCTTAAATAAGCCACTTAGAACACATTAATATACATATCCATCCAGATTAGGAAAGTATTACATCTTCATGGAGTGGTATTATTAATAGTAAGGATACTCTCCTCTCAGTTGACCAACAACTTGTCTTCCACATCTAATTCACGGGATCTCCGATCACGTAGAATAGGTTACCACTGCGAACAACTCATATCGTGGGTCTCATACCCATCTCCTTCGATGCATTATCTATCACATTACGTGATAGAACCTTAGTAAAAGGATCCGCCAGATGTTTAGACGTTTGGATATAATACAATGCAATAACTCCAGAGTTTCTCATTTCCTGACAGACTTCACCTTCTTTGAACATGTCTTGATGACTTCATGTTATCCTTTGAACTGCTGACTTTGGCGATCACATTATGATTGTGGCAGCTTATAAGAATAGCCAGTACAGGTTTCTCAACAACCGACAAGTCATTCAAGAGTCGACAAAGTCAATCTGCTTCAACCGTAGTTGTATCTAGTGTTGTGAGTTCTTCTTCCGTTGTTGACCTCGTTAAGATGGTCTGCTTGCAAGACTTCCAAGAAACAGCGCCACCACCATGAGTGAATACATATCCGCTCGTGGCCTTTATCTCATCAGCATAGAGATCCAGTTTGAGTCACTTTCAAGTACCTTTGGGTACCGAGTGTAGTGAATTCCATAACTCGTGGTGACCTTCAAACAACGCATGACTCTTTAAAGATCTTTCTAGTGATCATATCCTGGTTTTGAGACAAGCTGGCTCAGTTTGCTAACAACAAAAGGGATGGCAGGTCTTGTGGCACTAGATAAGTACATAAGCGAGCCAATTATTTGAGAATATTTCAATTGATCTCTAGCACTTCTTTGATTCTTTCGAAGCAAAACGCTAGCATCATAAGGTGTTGGAGAAGGCTTGCAGTCACTATAACCAAAGCGACTCGAAATCTTTTCCACATAATGAGATTGAAGCAATGTAATCCCACCATCATCATCTCTCAACAGCTCATATTCAGAATAACATCAACTACTCCTAAATCCTTCATCTCAAAAGAAATAGATAGGAAATCCTTGAACTCCTTAATAACATTCGGATTTGTTTCGAAAATATGTATGCCATCAACATACAAGCAAAGGATAACTCCCTTGCCCCCACCATGGCGATAGTACACACATTTGTCAGCTTCGTTTACAACAAAGCATGTAGCTATTAAAATTCTTTCAAACTTCTCATGCCACCGCTTAGGTGCTTGCTTAAGTCCATAGAAAGACTTCAACAATTTGCACACTTTCCCTTCCCGACCGTCCAGTACAAAGCCATCTGGTTGTTCCATATAAATTTCCTCGTCCAACTGTCCATTTAGGAAAGTAGTCTTAACATCAATTTTATGAATGAGAAGATCATGTGAGGCAGGTAGTGAAAGTAGTACTAGAATAATGGCCAGTCGTGCCACAAGTGAGTAAGTATCAAAGAAGTCTTCACCGTCCGTTTGGGTATAACCCTTGGCTACGAGTCATGCCTTGTACTTCTCAATAGTACCATCAGGTCTAAGCTTCTTCTTGAATACCCATTTGCACCCTATAGGTTTGCACCCAAAAGGACGATCAGTTATCTCCCCCATTTCATTTGCCAAGATGGAATCCATCTCACTATGGACCGCTTCCTTCCAGTGGTCAGCATCTTCATATGCATAAGCCTCCGAAATAGAACTAGGAGTGTCATCTATGAGATATACAAGAAAATCATCACCAAAGAACTTTGCAGTCCTCTGTGTCTTGCTCCTTTTAGGAGACTCATTATTATCCTTCATATGATCTTCAAAATACTCGTCCATGTACGAGAGGCCGGTTCCATCGACTGACATGCACTTGTTACATATAGATGGCTGGTGGGTGTCTGTACCTCTCACGTTAGTTGGATCGGATTCGACAAAGGGTAGTCCTTGTAGAAGGTTAAATAGCAACTTTTAAATCAATGTTGTGGTTTTGCGTAGGTAAGAATCGTTCTTGCTAGATACTCATAGCAGCCACGTAAAACTTGCAACAACAAATTAGAGGACGTCTAACTTGTTTTTGCAGGGTATGTTGTGATGTGATATGGCCAAGACGTGAATTTATATATGTTGATGTATGAGATGATCATGTTTTGTATTAATTATCACGACTTGCATGTTGATGAGTACGGCAACCGGCAGGAGCGATAGGGTTGTCTTTAATTATTGTATGACATGCGTGTCAATCACAAGCTATGTGTAATGCTTTACTTTACCGCTAAGCGGTAGCAATAGTAGTAGAAGCATGGTTGGCGTGATAGCCTCGATGGCAACACGATGATGGAGATCATGGTGTGATGTCGGTGACGTTGGAGATCATGCCGGTGCTTTGGAGATGGAGATCAAAAGCACAAGTTCATGGCCATATCATGTCACTTATGATTTGCATGTGACCTTAATCCTTTTATGCACCTTGTTTTGCTTAGGACAATGGTAGCATTATAAGGTGATCCCTTACTAAAATTTCAAGGTAAATTGTGTTCTCCCTGAGTGTGCGCTGTTGCGAAGGTTCTTCGTTTTGAAGCACCACGTGATGATCGGGTGTGATAGACTCTATGTTCGCATACAATGGGTGCAAGCCAGTTTTGCACATGCAGAACACTCGGGTTAAACATGAAGAGCATAGCATGTACAAACATGGACTTGGAACTCAAGAGACCGAAAGGTTGAACATGAGTCATATAGTAGATATGATCAACATGGAGATGTTCAGCATGGAAACCAACTCATCTCACATGATGATCGGACTTGAGTTGGTAAATTTGGATCATGTAACACTCAGATGACCGGAGGGATGTCTATTTGAGTGGGATTTTATAAGTAATATGATCAACTAAACACATTATCTTGAACAATAGTCTAAGTTGTCTTTGCAAATTTTTATGTTGTAGATCAATTGCTCGCACAGTAGTTCCCCTGAATTTCAATGCGTTCCTAGAGAAAGCTAAGCTGAAAGATGATGGAGGTAACTTTGTGGACTAGACCCGTAATCTGAGGATTATCCTTACAACTTCCCAAAAGGCTTATGTCCTTCATGCATCGCTCGGTGAAGCACCCGCTCCAGTTGCATCTGCAAACATTGTGAATGCATAGAAGTCGCGTTCGGATGATTACTCATTAGTTCAGTGCGCTATGTTGTATGGCCTAGAACCGGGACTTCAAAGGCATTTTGAAAGTTATGGAGCATATGAGTTGTTTCAGGAGTTGAAGTTTATCTTTGAAAAGAATGTCCGGATCGAGAGGTATGAGACCTCCGATAAGTTCTATGCTTGCAAGATGGAGGAGAACGGGTCTGTCAGTGAGCATGTACTCAGAATGTCTTGATACTCAAACCGTTTGGCGGTGTTGGGTATGCCACTCCCGCCGAAGGCGATCACTGAAAGAGTTCTTCAATCACTGCCACCCAGTATAAAGGCTTCGTGTTGAACTATAACATGCAAGGGATGAACAAGTTAGTCGCCAAGCTGTTTGCGATGCTAAAAGTCGCCGAGTCTGAAATCCAGAAGGAGCATCAAGTGTTGATGGTCAATAAAACCACTAGTTTCAAGAAAAATGGCAAGGGCAAGAAGGGTAACTCCAATAAGAGTGGCAAAGCAATTGCCCTTCCCACGTTATTGATGTGTACTGATGGTGTCCTGGACTAGGGGGTACTCACCACGTTGTCTCCCGACCAGTGGGTCGGGCCGAGGACCCCCAGGGCGATTCGCTAATGGGCCACTTCGGGCAGCCCATGACGCATACAAGGGAGATTCCACAAGACTTGATGCACAAGACAAGGACTCCTCTAAACCCTAGGCCTATGGTGCATATATAAACCGAGGCCAGACTAGTCAATAGATCAATATATTACATCTCATAATCTCATGGTAGATACATGTTTATGTACTATCCTCCATACCAATACAATCAAAAGTAGGACGTAGGGTATTATCTCCTTGAGAGAGCCCGAACCTGGGTAAAATCCTGTGTCCATGTTACCATCGCCCCAAGACGCCTAGCTTAAGAGCATCTCCAGCCGCGGCCCCAAAGGACCTCCCCCAGGGGCCGATTTTATTGCCGGCGGGCGAAAAAATGCCCAGCCGCGGCCCCACGACCACGTTTTTCGCCGGTTGAGGCCCTTTTTTGGCCGGCGAACCCATGCCGAACCTAGGGTGCTAGGGGTCTCTTGGGCGCGCCGGTTGTAGCGAAAAGCCGTGTGGGACACCACTATCAGGCAAATCTCGCCCCTTTTTTCCCTAGAGCCGATCCACTTCCCCGCTGCCGATCCCCCGCGACGCCGGCGACCCTCGTCTATTCATGGCCCCCGTGCCGCCGCTCCGCTTTGCCCTGCCCTGCCTAGCCGGATTTCGCTTCCCCGACCCTCGCCCATCCCCTCACCAAAGCCACGTGGGAGTCTGCTCACCTTCTCACCCATCACGCCGGAGTCTGCTCGCCTGCTCGCCGTTCACGCCGACAAGGTGTTCGACGTTTTGCTTGCTCGGCCATGGACTCGGACGAAGAGGAGGTGTTCGCGGCCCTGTTGGAGGAAGAAGCCGAGGCCAACACCGCCGACGAGGAGCACCTCATGATACTGTCCTCATTGGCCGGCCTGTTCGTCAATAATGACAAGCCTCGGTGAGGTGGCTCGAGGCCGGGGCGGCGCAAGAGCAAGTAGAGGCATCGGATGGAGGGGTATTGCATGCTCTACACTGACTACTTCGCCGACTCTCCATTGCACGGTGAGATAGTATTTCGGCGTTGCTATCGGATGAGCCGGAAGCTCTTCCTTAGGATTGTTCATTCCATCTGGGAGTTCGACAACTATTTCGTTTGCAAGAAGGATTGCACCGGCACAGTTGGATTCTCCGCACTTCAGAAATGCACCCAAGCTATGAGGATGCTTGCATATGGAGCTCCCGCGGACATACAAGAAGACTATGGGCAAATGGCCAAGTCCACCACCATTGAGTGTCTGTACAAGTTCTGTAGAGCAGTGGTGGCAGTGTTTGGACCACAATATTTGCGATCACCCAATGCCAAAGACACTACTCAAATCCTGGCACAGAATGCAGCAAGAGGATTTCCAGGGATGCTTGGAAGCACCGGCTGCATGCATTGGTCGTGGAAAAACTGCCCATTTGCTTGGCAGGGGATGTACAAAGGCGCCAAAGTTGGTTGCAGTGTGGTACTTGAGGCAGTAGCCACACATGACCTATGGATTTGGCACTCCTTTGGTATGCCAGGAACTCACAATGATATCAACGTCTTCCAGTGCTCGAATGTCTTTGCCAAGCTTGTTGAAGGTCATTCTCCTCCGGTAAACTTTGAGGTCAATGGATGCCAATACAACAAGGGATACTATCTAGCAGATGGTATCTATCCGAGATGGTCCACATTTGTGAAGACTATCTCAAAACCTGTGGCGCCAAAGAAGGCACACTTTGCTAAGTGTCAGGAGGCTTGCAGGAAAGATGTCGAGCGAGCATTTGGTGTGCTCCAATCTCGATTTGCTGTTGTCAGGTACCCGGCTATGACCTAGTCCAAAAGATGGATGTGGGAGATCATGAATTTTTGTGTCTACTTGCACAACATGATCATTGAGAGCGAGCAGGAAGAGCCAGTGTTTGATCCTGAACCATATCACAGGATGGGACCTCTTGCAGTTGTTGATCACCAGGTACTAGCATCATGGACTGCCTATCTCAATATGCGTCAGGAGATCCGAGACCCACAAGTGCATCAAGAACTACAAGACGATCTGGTGGAGCACCTATGGAGGCTTAAGGGCAATGCCTAGCTCGATTTTTATGTTGGAATTTGCTTCATTGAACTATTTGATTTTGTATTAATTTCTATGATAAACATTCATACAAAATATTCAGTTTTTTGTTGAATTTTATGCCGAAAGAGCACCGATTTTTGTTCATTTTCTGCCCAAAAGTAGCCAATTTTGTTGATTACAAAGCCGAAATAGCGCCAAAACGGGGACGATTTTGGGCTGATTCTACGCCGATAGTGGGCCGAAAGCGGCGGTTATGGTGCGATCCCAGGGGTTCGACTGGGAATACGAGCCCCCCCCAGGCCGATAATAGCGTCGGCTCGCCCCTAGGTGGCGCTATTTCGGCCCCCTGGGGGGCCAACGACTGGAGATGCTCTAAGACCCCTACTATGAGATATGTCGGATTTGACACCGACATGTACCTTACCAATTCTCGTTGTAGTGCCTGGGTATTTGATACCGGTTCGGTTGCTCACATTTGCAACTCAAAGCAGGAACTACGAAATAAACGGAGGCTGGCAAAGGACGAAGTGACGATGTGCGTGGGAAATGGTTCCAAGGCTGATGTGATCGCCGTCGGCACGCTCGCTCTTCGACTACCATCGGAATTGTGATGAACCTAAATAATTGTTTTTTGGTGCATGCGTTAAGCATGAACATTATATCTGGATCTTGTTTATTGTGAGATGGTTACTCATTTAAATCAGAGAATAATGGTTGTTCTATTTATATGAGTAATATCTTTTACGGTCATGCACCCAATGTGAGGGGTTTATTCTTATTGAATCTCGATAGTGATGATACACATGTTCATAACATTGATGCCAAAAGATGTAGAGTCGATAGTGATAGTACCACTTTCTTGTGGCACTGTTGCTTAGGTCATATTGGTGTAAAACGCGTGAAGAAGCTCCATGCTGATGGACTTTTGGAGTCACTTGATTTTGAATCACTTGACGCATGTGAACCATGCCTCATGGGCAAGATGACTAAATCCCCGTTCTCTGGAACAATGGAACGGGCAAGTGACTTGTTGGAACTCATACATACTAATGTGTGCGGACCAATGAGCATTGAGGCGTGCGGTGGATATCGTCATTTTCTCGGCTTCATCGATGACTTAAGTAGATATGGGTATATTTAATTAATGAAGCATAAGTCTAAAACTTTTGAAAAGTTCAAGCAATTTCAGAGTGAAGTTGAGAATCATTGTAACAAGAAGATTAAATTCCTACGATCTGATCAAGGAGGAGAATATCTGAGATATGAGTTTGGCAATCACTTAAGACAGTGTGGAATTGTTTCATAGTTGACTCCGACTGGAACACCACAACGTAATGGTGTGTCTGAATGTCATAATCGTACCTTATTAGATATGGTGCGGTCTATGATGTCTCTTGCCGATTTGCCACTATCATTTTGGGGTTATGCATTAGAGACAGATGCATTCACTTTAAATAGGGCACCATCTAAATCCGTTGAGACGATGCCATATGAACTGTGGTTTGTCAAGAAACCAAAGTTGTCGTTTCTTAAAATTTGGGGATGTGATGCTTATGTCAAAAAGCTTCATCCTGAAAAGCTGGAACCCAGAGTGGAGAAATGAGTCTTCATAGGATACCCAAAAGAGACGGTTGGGTACACCTTCTATCTCAGATCTGAAGGCAAAGTGTTTGTTGCTAAGAATGGGTCATTTCTAGAGAAAGAGTTTCTCTCGAAAGAATTGAGTGGGAGGAAGATAGAACTTGATGAGGTTGTTGAACCTTTGCTTCTACCACAGAGTAGCGCAACACAGAAAGATGTTTCTGTGGAACCTACCTCAATTGAAGAGGAAGGTAATGATGATTATCATGAAGCTTCAGATCAAGTTACTATCGGACCTCATAGGTTGACAAGGGAACACATTGCTCCTGAGTGGTACTGTAACCTTGTCTTACAGGTCATGTTGTTGGACAACAATGAACCTACGAGCTATGGAGAAGCGATGGTGGGCCCAGATTCCGATAAATGATTAGAGTCCATGAAATCCGAGATAGGATCCATGTATGAAAACAAAGTATGGACTTTGGAATTATTACCTGAAGGGTGAAAGGCCATTCCGAATAAATGGATCTTTAAGAAGAAGACAGACGCAGACGGTAATGTCATCGTCTATAAAGCTCGACTTGTGGCAAAGTTCACAAGTTCAAGGAGTTGACTACGATGAAACTTTCTCTGCCGTAGTGATGCTTAAGTTCGTCCAAATCATGTTAGCAATAGCTGCATTTTTCCATTGTGAAATTTGGCAGATGGATGTCAAAACAATGTTCCGCAACAGTTTCCTTGAGGAAGAGTTGTATATGATGCAACCAGAAGGTTTTGTAGATCCAGAGAATGCTGGCAAAGTTTGCAAGCTCCAGCAATCCATTTATGGACTGGTGCAGGCATCTCAGAGTTGGAATAAGCGCTTTGATGAGGAGATCAAAGCGTTTGGATTTATACAAGTTTATGGTGAAGCTTGTATTTACAAGAAAGTGAGTGGGAGCTCTGTAGTGTTTCTAGTGTTATATGTGGATGACATATTGCTGATTGAAAACAATATAGAATTTTTGGAAAGCATGAAGGTTTATTTGAACAAGAGTTTTTCAGTGAAGGACCTAGGAGAGGCTGCTTACATATTAGGCATCAAGATCTATAGAGATAGATCGAGACGCTTAATAGGAATTTCATAGAGCACATACCTTGATAAAGTTTTGAAGAAGTTCAAAATGGATCAGTCCAAGGAAGGGTTCTTTCCTGTGTTACAAGGTGTGAAGTTGAGTAAGACTCAATGCCCAGTGAGTGCATAGGATAGAGAAAAGATGAGTGTCATCCCCTATGCTTCTTCCATAGGCTCTATAATGTATGGAATGCTGTGCACTAGACCAGACGTCAGCCTTGCAATAAATATGGCCGGAAGTTTTCAAAGTAATCTTGGTATAGATCACTGGAAGACGGTCAAGAATATCCTAAAGTACCTCAAAAGGACTAAGGAAATGTTTCATGTTTATGGAGATGATCAAGAGTTCGTCGTAAAGGGTTACATCGATGCATGCTTTGACACTGATCCGGATGACTCTAAGTCTCTAACTGGATACATATGCATGCTTAATGGTGGAGTGGTGAGCTGGTGCAGCTCCAAGCAAAGCGTGGTAGCTGATTCTACATGTGAAGCGGAGTACATAGCTGCCTCGGAGGCGGCAAAGGAAGGTGTCTGGATGAAGCACTTCATGACAGATCTTGGAGTTGTGCCTAGTGCACTGGATCCAATAACTCTATTCTGTGACAACACTAGTGCCATTGCTCTAGCCAAGGAACCAAGGTTTCACAAGAGGACCAGACATATAAAGCAACACTTCCAACTCCATCCGATATTTCATCAAGGAGGGTGACATAAATATTTTAAAAGTACACACGGATCTGAATGTTGCAGACCCGTTGACTAAACATTTTCCACGAGCGAAGCATGATCAACACCAGAATTGTATGGGTTTTGGTCATTACAATGTAAAACACATAGTGATGTGAGCTAGATTATTGACTCTAGTGCAAGTGGGAGACTATTAGAAATAAGCCCTAGAGGCAATAATAAAATGGTTATTATTATATTTCTTTGTTCATGATAAATGTTTATTATCCATGCTACAACTGTATTGACTGGATACATGTGTGGGTACATAGACAACAATGTCTCCCTGATAACCCACAAGTATAGGGGATCGCAACAGTTTTCGAGGGTAGAGTATTCAACCCAAATTTATTGATTCGACACAAGGGGAGCCAAAGAATATCCTCGAGTATTAGCAGTTGAGTTGTCAATTCAACCACACCTAAAAGATTTAGTATCTGCAGCAAAGTTTTAGTAGCAAAGTAGTATGATAGTAACGGTAATAGTGGTAACAGTAGCAGTAGTGATTTGTGTAGCAAGTGTGACAGCAGTAACGGTAAAGTAACGTAGCAAGGACCAGTATAGGAAAAGCTCGTAGGCATTGGATCGGTGATGGATAATTATGTCGGATGGCATTCATCATGTAACAGTTATAACATAGGGTGATATGTAACTAGCTCAAATTCGTCAATGTAATGTAGGCATGTATTCCATATTTAGTCATACGTGCTTATGGAAAAGAACTTGCATGACATCTTTTGTCCATCCCTCCCGTGGCAGCGGGGTCCTAATGGAAACTAAGGGATATTAAGGTCTCCTTTTAATAGAGAACCGGAACAAAGCATTAGCACATGGTGAATACATGGAATCCTCATACTGTGGTCATCTCCGGGAGTGGTTCCGGCTATTGTCACTCCGGGGTTGCCGGGTCATAACACATAGTAGGTGACCACAACTTGCAAGATAGGATTAAGAACACACATATATTGATGAAAACATAATAGGTTCAGATCTGAAATCATGGCACTCGGGCCCTAGTGACAAGCATTAAGCATAGCAAAGTAGTAGCAACATCAATCTTAGAAGATAGTGGATACTAGGGATCAAACCCCATCAAAACTAACTCGATTACATGATAGATCTCATCCAACCCATCACTGTCTAGCAAGCCTACGATGAGATTACTCACGAACGATGGAGAGCATCATGGAATTGGTGATGGAGGATGGTTGATGATGACGACGGCGTCGATTTCCCCTCTCCGGAGCCCAGAACGGACTCCAGATCTGCCCTCCCGAGGAAGAACAGGTGGTGGCGGCAGCTCCGTATCGTGAAACGCGATAAACTCTTCTCTCTAATTTTTTCTAGGGGAGAGAGGTTATATGGAGTTGGAGATGAGGTCGGAGGAGCCACGTGGGCCCCACGAGCCTGCCAGGCGCGCCCTAGGGGGGCGCCTCCTGGGCTCGTGGCCCACTGGCAGCGTATCTTCAGTTGATTCTTTCTCTGGTATTTTTTATATATTCCATAAAAAATCCTCGTAAGTTTCCAAGTCATTCCGAGAACTTTTATTTCTACACAAAAACAACACCATGGTAGTTCTGCTTAAAACAGCGTCAGTCCGGGTTAGTTTCATTCAAATCATGCAAATTAGAGTCCAAAACAAGGGCAAAAGAGTTTGGAAAAGTAGATACGTTGGAGACGTATCAACTCCCCCAAGCTTAAAGCCTTGCTTGTCCTCAAGCAATTCAGTTGATAAACTTAAAGAGACAAAAGAAAAACTTTTACGAACTCTGTTTGATCTTGTTGTTGTAATTATGTCTAACTCATATTCAGATTTTCAGCAAGATCATAAGCTAACCACATAAGCAATGACATTTAGATCTCATGGTATACTCATATCAATGGCATAATTAACTAGCGAGTAATAATAATAAATTTCAAACGTCAACACTTCAATCAAAACAATCATGATACAATATGCATAGATGGTATCTCGCTAGCCCTTTCTGAGACCGCAAAACATAAATGCAGAGCACCTTCAAAGACCAAGGGCCGACTAGAAATTGTAACTCATGGCATAGAAGATCCAGTCATGGTCATACTCAATATCAATTAATAGCAAAGCATACAAATGACGGAGGTGCTCTCTAGTTGGTTCTTTTAGTAAGAAGAGGATGACTCAACAAAAATGTAAATAGATAGGCCCTTCGCAGAGGGAAGCATTGATTTGTAGAGGTGCCAGAGCTCAAGATTTTTTTTAAACAGAGATAAATAATTTTGGGGTGGCGTGCTTTCATTGTCAACGCGATGACCAAGAGTTTTCACAATCTTCCATGCTACACATATTATAGGCGGTTCCCAAACAGAATAGTAAAGTTTTGACTCCCCCACCACCGATCAATCACACTCCACAACTAGCCGAATCCTCGGGTGCCGTCCATACCAACAACAATCTAGGGGGGTTTGTTTGCAATTATATTTTTATTTGATTTGAGCATGGAACTAGGCATTCCGATTACCGGCCCCTTTCTCGTGAGTGATAGTGAATAAACACATATCAAGGATAACACGCCTAGCATGGAAGATACTGACCGCCCCTTGTGACCACATGAGCGGTTCGAGCATACAAAACAGATTATTATTTGAGGGTTTAGAGAATGGCACATGCAAATTTACTTGGAACGGCAGGTAGATACCACATATAGGTAGGTATGGTGGACTCATATGGAACAACTTTGGGTTTATGGAAGTGGATGCACAAGCGATGACCCACAAGTATAGGGGATCTATCATAGTCCTTTTGATAAGTAAGAGTGTCAAACCCAATGAGGAGCAAAAGGAAATGATAAGCGGTTCTCAGCAAGGTATTCTCTGCAATCACTGAAATTGTCGGTAACAGATAGTTGTGTGATAAGATAATTGGTAATGGGTAGCAAGTAACAATAGTAACAAAGGTGCAGCAATATGGACCAATCCCTTTTGTAGCAAGGGACAAGCCTGAACTAACTCTTATATAAAGTAAAGTGCTCTCGAGGACACATGGGAGTATTTTTCAAACTAGTTTTCATCATGTTCATATGATTCGCGTTCGCTACTTTGATAGTTTGATATGTGGGTGGACCGGTGCTTGGTTGTTGTCCTTACTTGGACAAACATCCCACTTATGATTAACCCCTCTCGCAAGCATCCACAACTACGAAAGAATAATTAAGACAAAGTCTAACTGTAGCATTAAACTAGTGGATCCAAATCAGCCCCTTATGACGCAATGCATAAACTAGGGTTTAAGCTTCCGTCACTCTAGCAACCCATCATCTACTTATTACTTCCCAATGCCTTCCTCTAGGCCCAAATAATGGTGAAGTGTCATGTAGTCGATGTTCACATAACACCACTAGAGGAGAGACAACATACAACGCATCAAAATATCGAACGAATGCCAAATTCACATGACTACTAGTAGCAAGACTTATCCCATGTCCTCAGGAACAAACGTAACTACTCACAAAGCATAATTATGTTCATGATCAGAGAGGATTTGAATAGCATTAAGGATCTGAACATATGATATTCCACCAAATAAACCAACTAGCATCAACTACAATAAGCAATTAACACTACTAGCAACCTTACAAGTACCAATCGGAGTTGCGAGACGGAGATTGGATACAAGAGATGAACTAGGGTTTGGAGATGAGATGGTGCTAATGAAGATGTTGATGGAGATGAGTCCCCTCCGATGAGAGGAGTGTTGGTGATGACGATGGCGATGATTTCCTCCTCCGGGAGAGAGGTTTCCCCGGCAGGACGGCCCTGCCGGAGGTCTAGATTGGTTCTGCTCAAGTTCCGCCTCGTGGCGGCGGCGTCTCCTCCCGAAAGTTGTAGATTGATTTTTTCTGGAACGAAACCCTCCATATATGAGAAGATAGGGGCCAGAGGAGCCACAGGGGGCCCACGAGCCCCCCAGGCGCGACTAGGGGGTAGGTCGCGCCTGGCAGGCTCGTGGCCTCCTGGTGGCTCACCTCTGGTATTTCTTTCGCCCATTATTTTTTATATATTCCAAAATAATTCCTCGTTGGTTTTCATGGCATTTTGAGTTGTGCAGAATTGACATCTCAAACTTGCTCCTTTTCCAGCCCAGAATTCCAGCTGCCGGCATTCTCCCTCTTCATGTAAACCTTGTAAAATAAGAGAGAAAAAGCATAAGTATTGTACCCTAATGTGTAATAACAACTCATAGTGCAATAAATATCAATATAAAAGCATGATGCAAAATGGACGTATCAACTCCCCCATGCTTAGATCTCGCTTGTCCTCAAGCGGAAGCCGAGATCAATAAATATGCCCACATGTTTAGAGATAGAGGTGTCGATAAAATAAAATACGGACATGCAGGCATCATGATCATATTTAGAACAACAATATCATCATATAATCCCTTATGCCAAAGTGACAATTCATTCACAATGTAAAGCATGCATCAAGAATCTTATTGAGAATTAACAACCAATAGTATTTAGTCATTGAAACAATTGCAGTTTATCATAACATCGGAAAGAGTCAAATAAGAGCTTGTAAGGCAAATCCACATACTCAATCGTCTTTTAGCCTTCCACAATTGCTAAAACTCACGCGGTACTCATGAGATCAAAGTTTCAGTTTTACATAGAGAAAGATAGGGGCTTATAGTTTCGCCTCCCAACGATTTACCTCAAGGGTAATGTCAATAATAATAATTCATGATTAATTACTTCCAAGTTAATATATGAATATAGATCTTTCCCTAGCACATGACGCTTGCCGAGATAATGGCAAAATAAGGAATTGGTGCTGATCACCATGACTCTTTTAAAGATAAAAAGTAAAAGTACAAGATAGGCCCTTCGCAGAGGGAAGCAGAGGTTGTCATGCACTTTTGAGGTTTGGACGTGTGATCTCTTAGTGTGAAGGAACGTCACTTTATATTGCCCCTTGTGATAAAGAACTTTATTATGCAGTCTGTCGCTTTTATGTCTTCCTCATCACAAGTTCGTACAAAGCTTATTTTCCACACACTAATAGATCATACATATTTAGGGAGCAATTTTTATTGCTTGCACCGATGACAACTTAATTGAAGGATCTTATTCAATCCATAGGCAGGTATGGTGGACTCTCGTGGCAAAAATGGGTTATGGGTTTTATGGATGCACAAGTAGTATCTCTACTTAGTACAGAAGTTTTGGCTAATATGAGGTGGAAGCAAGCGTCACATGCTAAAGGATCCATAATCATATAGTATTGTTTGGAACCAAGCAAACATAATTCATTATGTTGTCTTCCTTGTCCAACATCTACTTCTTAGCATGTAATAGTTATATGAGTGTTCACAATCATAGATGGTGTCAAAGATGATATATTTATATGTGAACCTCTCTTTCTTTATTACTTCCTATTAATTGCAACAATGACCAAGGTCTACGTTTGTCTACCCAGAACAAGTTTCAGTCAACATTCTTTTTATATGTGAAGTCACCACTTCCCATAAGATCATCACATGATCTTTCATGCTTTTGTTCTTTTATTATAATTTTCTTTATATCATGGAAAGAAGCAAATCCCTTAACTAAAACACTCTTTATTATATAACTTACGAACTCGATTACATTGGGGGCAACACAAAGCAAAACTCAAGCCTAGATCATACTAAGAACTTTATTCTTCTAGATAAAGATATTATCAAAAGGATCAAACTAATATTATCAAAAGGCAAAAGATGTGATGGTGATACGATACCGGGGCAACTCCCCCAAGCTTGGCACAAGCCAAGGGGAGTGCCCATACCCGTGTGTTTAATTGTCTTCCTTTGGAGGTGGTGGTGGTGAAGTTGGGGCAGAATGCTTGAGCTTGTTCAATTTCCTTTTTAGCACAAAGTTCTGCTCTTTTAGATTGTTAACTTCCTCTTGAAGCCTCAACACCCTTTGACATAATTCTTGCTTACTCTCCTGCAAAAGATGAGAATGGGTAAACAAAATCTTAGGCTTCTTCCTTGAGTTGGGGAGACCTGACTTCTTGAACTCCACATGCATGTCCCTAGGTTGGGGTAGAGGAACTTCCTCTTCGTCGAAACTTGTTCCTTCCTTCCCCTTAGGATCATAATCTCCTTCCTCATCTATGGTCCAACCATAAGGATCTAAGTCTCCGTAGATCTTGGGGTTAGCAAGGTAATCAGCCACATAGCTCTCCCCCTCTGAATCTTGAGAGGACATCTTTGCTCTAAATCTGCTGCAGAAACAGGCTCGAAACGAAAACAGAGGATATTTGCGTGATGCGAGGGTCAGACCTTTTGGGGGATTATATAATGAATTTTTACCGACCATAAGGAGTGCTCCACAAGAAAACGGGGTCCGGGAGGCACACGAGGTGCTCACGAGCCCCCCAGGCGCGGCCAGGGGGTGGGCCCGCGCCTGGTAGGCTCGTGGCCTCCCCGTGCGCTTTCCGGACTACCTTAAATTTTTGTATTTTTCTAAATATTCCAAAACGGAGAAAATTTGCTATTGGAAAAGTTTTGGGGTCAGTTTGCTTACTGTATCACATACCTGTTTGTTTTCGGAGTCTGAAACGGGCTGGTAAACATCCTGATGTACGAGGCAGCTCACGAGAACATTGTATTTAATCAAAAGGAAGAGAGGATGTCATCTAGCTACTGTATGGACCCTAGGGTCCTAACGAAACTACTCTCACATGCTCATAGTGGAATCAAGGTTGACCTAGATGGCTCTAGTGATATATTAACCCTTCGACAGGCGGCCGAAACAGGCCTCCAAATTGGACCTCCAAAAGTAGGAACTTGAGAAGGCAGAAAAAATCTAGAAAAAACGGTACATATGTTTTCAGAAATTGTATGATTTGTATGTGAAAGAATCGAGGAAAGGCAGTGGACAGGGGGGCACGTAGCCACCCCCGTGTGGGTGGGACCCTCGTAGCGCCACCTGGCCGCATGGGGCCTTAGGGGTGGTCCCCCGGCTACCTCCGGTGCTTTCTGGAGTCTTCAGTACTTGAAAAAATTCATAAAAAATCCATGGGGTTTTTGGAGCTCTGTTAACATGTATTTTCTGAAAAGTAAAAAATATGCATAAAACAAATGGCTCCGGACAATGAATTAATTGGTTAGTCCAAAAAATATTATAAAAGCACTCAAAAGTAATATTGTAATAGGATAACAATAAAAAATTATAGACACATTTGATTACATGTCATCCTTCTGCGAGAAGCACATTTATGCTTCCAAAAAAGGGGAAAATGCTTAGCGTACGCTTCTACAAGAAGCATAACCATGCTTCTCGTGGGGGCATAGATTTTCTTTCGCGAGAAGCACATCATGTGCTTGTTGGGTAACGTAGAAGAAAACAAAAAATTCTGACCTACGCACCAGCCCAGGACCACTATGGAGACTGCATACAAGGTTTGATCATTTTCGTTACCGACTCGTAGCACAGCGGAAGTAGAGTCGATGACGAATGGCAGTGCAGATCCCCACAGCTAGGATTTTACAACCTCCCAACTGCGAGGATGTATACCCTCATCTGCCCCGCGGACAGCCCTCCGGGAGCCGGTCGGACAGTCCCCCGGATGGTGTCGCGGACAGCCCTTCGGGAGGACCTCCGAAACTTGGACTGTCACTCGGACAGCCCTTCGGGAGGACCTCCAAAACTCGGACGGTCACACGGACAGCCCTTTGGGAGGCACTCTCGAACTAAGACCGAAACTACGATCTCTCTACAGAGTTGCACACATATGGTGTCATCTATCCGGCAGGGCTTCGCCGTCCAGAACTAGTTCCCACCGGAACCCAGACAGCCTTTCGGCTCTACGGAACTCTTTTCGTGGGAGGGAGAGAAGAAGCTAGATAATGCATGGCATGTGTATGAGAGTTGGAGTGGTGATGGAGATCTCCTCTCCACCTCCTTTTATAGGGGAAGGAGGGGGTGGTGGTGGCTGAAATTTCAGCCACATGACAAGCACCCACAAAACAAGGAAGCATGTTCCCACCAAACATGGAGAAAACATGTTCCCTTGTCCGTGGTGTTCCCCCATGGGCCCCCACCTTCCTCCCAACACTCTCCACCATTTGTGGAGGCTGCCCCCACCATGGGGGGCCCCCAACACCTTTTGTCCAGCCACAAGGGGCTGCCCCCAAAAAGGGAGGCACCCCAAAACAGCCCCACGAAACGTGGGGTCTTGTCCCCTCACGCTGGGACAAGATGTTTTCCGCGACTATTACTTCTGAAAAATTCTGGAAGGTCCCAGAACATTTCCGGCACCCTCTAAAATTATCTGGACATGCTCCGGAACATTTCCGGTATGGTGTTTTAATTTAAAACCATCTTCGTTTACCCGGTAAACAATTCCGGCAGCTCCGAAAACCTTTTCCGGTTTTTTCTCCAAAAAATTCCAGAAATTACCAGACCGATCTGGCAACCTCCAAAACATTCCCGGTGCTTGCCAAAACCTTTTTGGATCAATGGTTTTATCCAAAACAACTTTTCGGTTTTACCAAAACTTTTTCGGTGTTCTCTCCGGAACTTTTCCGTTGTCTCCGAAACTATTTCAGTGACTTTCTCTCAGACTCCTTGTGTAGTATTCAGCAGATAGATGACCCTTAAGCATGTGACAATATAGGTTCAGTGAAGTATAGACATGACCCGGAATCCCTTCCGATCAATGATCAACATCGGAGTCGTGGACACCCATATTGACCCCTATACCCACACGAATGAATATTCGAGTGAACCTCCAGTTGCCGTGTGCTATTCCTGTTGCTTCGCGATATGTTACAAATACTCGAGGTGAGACATGTTGGCATCCCCGTCGATCAACAACTTGTCCACTATGCCAGTTACCTCATTACCGGTGTTGTTCTCTTTTCTCGTTCCCGTGTTCCGGCATCCCCGTGATCAAATCACAAAGTGCCTAGCCAGCGATGATGGATACCGTAACACCGAGAGGGCCCAGAGATATCTCTCTATCGTCGGAGGAGCAAATCCCAATCTTGAGCTATCAAGTTACTTGACATACTTTTCCATGAACCTGTAAGCCGATGTAATAGCTACCCATTTACGGATGATGTTTAACAAACCCCAAAGTTCATGAAGCAAGCATGAAGAAACTCGATACTCTCATGGTCTAAGGAATTATGCAAATATTAACTTCTCTATGTTATTAACCATTAACTTATGACGAATGTATCTCATAGCATAACATCAATTCGGGTCGATTCAACACAAATGTTCTTCTAACATTGTGCCCTCAAAATTGCCGGCATAGTCATGCCCATGATCAGGAAAACAGGATCATCATGCAATACTTGAGCCAGTCTTAGAGGCCAGACAAGGAATACAATATACCGTTTATTATTCCACACGTGCATATGAGTCTTCCTTCAAGCCTCGTGGTTATTGTAGAATCGAGAACCATAGCAGTTATAGCATGGAACATAAACCTAATTATGAACAGGGAGATAATCAATAACATTTATTATTGCCTCTAGGGCTTATCTCCTCCAGACTCCCACTTGCACTAGAGTCAATAATCTAGTCAATGCTAATGCACTTTACACCTATGGCATACTGGTGTAAAATATGCTTCGCTTGTGGTATAGCCTGATGTCCAACGGATCTGAAAACTTCAGCTCCTTGTGTAACTTTTCATATCCTCGCGTTTTCACGCTATCACAAAATTCGTATTTTGTGTGAACTTCGCTTTGCATATGTGTGAATCGTTGGTTGAAACCTGATTCCTCAGACTGAGCTATGGAGCAACTATCTGCAATAGTGTCTCATAGACCAAAGCCATCTTGGAACCATACTAAGTTCATGAATGAACTATATGATTCAACAACTTCTTTGTCGCTTCCAAAGCGTCAACATACTTAGCCTTTGTTATAGAATTCGCCACAGTATCTTGTTTGGAACAATTTCCAACTACCGTGCTACCATATTGTTTATTACAAAAAAAACTTAACTTAAATCGAAAATTGCATGGAGCATTGTTTGAGACTGTATCGATGTAATTACTTACAACGAGCACTTCATAATCTCTGCTTGCGAGAAAACATGTCATCAGCACTACTCTAGTACTTAATGACATCTTTCACTGTTGTCCCATGATCAGTGCTTTGATCACTTTGATATCTATACTCGCAACAACTTGGGAGTATCGGACATATCTGGTTGTTTTTACATACCATGGAATACATGATTAATCCAAACACTAGAGTGTGTGGAATCTCCATCATGTATTTTACTCGTCAGTGTTTTGGGACACTGAGTCTTGCAAAAATTCTTTCCATGTGACTTCCGCAAGAATCACTCCTTGGCGTTTTTAAATGCTAAAAGGTTTTAGCACCATGTCAATATGTATTCATTGCTTAGCCCCATTAGGTAAATCTATCTCCATAGATCATCATGCCTAATATGGAGGCTATTTAGCCTAAGCACTTCATCGCAAAATTATTTTCAAATGAAGTCCTAATTCGTGTCAAGAAATTTATTTCCAATTAACAATGTGTCAAGCACACAACGTTTTTAGAAATATTATTATGCTCCCACTTACTTTCTTGAATCACAAGCATCTTCGTTACCCATTGATGAAGTCAAAAACTCTTTTGACCATTTCATCAAACCACGAAGATTCCAACTCCATTTTGCTCTCTTCTGTCCATTGTTGGAACTCTGAAGTTTGCATACTTACTAGCATCCTCTAGATTGACAAATTACTTTGGACTGTATCACATACAAGTCCTAGGTTCCATTTTCATCAGATGGAAATCCTTTTGCCATCCATGTTTCATATCTCATGATTGATATATGTATTAATTGCTAGTTCAACCCGAACCAACCTTAAGCATCTCTACGGTGAAACAACCTCATCGTAGTCAACTCCTTGAACTTGTTATTTCAACAAGTCGAGCTTTATGGATAAAACATTTTTATCCATATCAGTTTTTAGTTCCATAAATATTTGTTAGACTCTAAGTCCTCTGAAAGGTGTATCAAGGTTCTAATCTTGAATCACTTATATGGAAACTATCTCGGATTGTATTGGTATTTAGCCAATCCTTGAGTTAGGGCCCATCAACGCTTCCTTGTGTATTGTAGGTATACTGTTGTCTAACAACAATATCTCGTTTGCGCACCTGATAGGTTTGCACGAGCTTTGCCTATGTGGTTCAGCTGCACGTTCGACCGAAGTCCATACATTTTATTGTAGAGACTTCCGTATCAGTCATAGTAGGAAACAACAGAATCATTTCCAGGGTTTCTTTCCTTTGAACTGATGACGAAGATACTGGTTATCTCGTCGAGTTGCACTGTCCTCCCACTCACCTTTTGTAAGAACTATTCTCTTTAAAAGCATACCGTTTTGTGGCAAAACCCTTTGCCTCGGTATAGTGGTGGAGGAATACCCAATGAGTTGGGATAACCATACAAAGTAGCACTTGTCTGATTTGGAATAGGTTTGTAACCTTTTACACAAGCCCCATATTCCAAATGTTAAGAAAAGATATAACATGGTTGGGCATACCATACCATGGCGTCATTTCAACAGACCTAATGGATCTCTTTTCAGTGTAAAAGCCGCAGTCTCTAAGGCATCACTCTATAAAAGGGATAACGGCATATCTATTTACGTCATCTTTGATCTTACCATGTCATAAATGGTTTGATTACATCTTCACGGACTTTCCACTTGCTGTGGTGTTCCGGGAGGTGCAAGTTATGAAACCTTTTTCACAACTCATCAGACATTCGCTGAACTTGTAACTCAAATATTCCTTTCCGCAATCAAATTGCAGAAACATAATTTTCTTGGTACAATAACTTCTACTTTGTTTTTGAAAACCTTTCGAATGATTTCAAAAGATCCAGAATTACGTCTCATCAAGTAAATATCCATATATCTACTTGAGTCAACTTTTTAAGGTAGGCAAATCCACTGTTTGCAACAACATTTATCGGACTACATACATCAAATGTATAATCACCAATAAGTTCTTTGCTCATTCCTTATGGCCTATGAACGGTATTTTAGTTAGTTCACCTTTTGGAGGAAAGTTGCAAGTGTCAGATGATTCAAAATCAAACGACTTCAAAATCCATCATCATGGAATTTTCCATGCGGGTTTCTCCAATGTGACCAAATGCAGTGCCACACATATGTGGTATTCTTTTAGTCTTGCGACATTTAGCGTCAGTGTTATGTATGTATCATATTTCCATCAATATTCATAACATACATCCCATCTAGGATGGAAGCATGGCCCTTCATGTTATTCATAATATTGAACAACAATTGTTGTTATTATGAACTACTCTTTTGCAATAAACATTGTGCAATGGGCTAGAGTGTATGAAACTCTAAAAATGAATTATAAAAGTAAACCCAGAGGTAATGTAATATTATCAATATTCATAACATACGTCTCATTCATAATGAAAGTATGGCTCTTATGTTATTCATAACACCAAACATGAAAAGTTCTCTTATGAACAACCTTCTTGCAAGATACATTATGCAAAGGGATAGAGTGTGAAACTCTAAAATGAATTATGAAACTTAATACATAGGAATACACCGATGGAAGGGATAGTAACATTTACTATGTTCCCTGCGTGTATCTAAACCTCATCCCTGGCTAGTCTTTCAGGCCATAGTAGTTCTTACATCGAGTTGCAACAGAATGCAATCGAGCGGGTATCTTTGTGATTAACTCACAATACCCAAGAATTAGTGATTAACATGTTTAACCATAATTCCCAAGAACTATATATTTGACCAGCCTTCTATACATCAAAAACTTGTATGACATTCATACATGAGCTGGATATTCCAGTCTTCTTTCCTTTTGCCATTATACTTCTAACAGTTTAACTTTTAAGTGTTTCTCCTACTCTCAGAAGAAGCATCCAACTTAAGAGTGGCGTTAGCCCTGGACTTCCTAGACATGAAAGTCTCACTAACACCCTTCGGACACTTCCTTTCTCTTTAAGTTGTTGTTTTATTCACCTTTCATCATATGACAGGCGTTCTCCTGGATCCCTCTCTTATCAGTCTAATGCATAGTAAACTTCTTTACTAGTAGTTTGCAAACAAACATTGCTTTGGATATCTCATATCTTTTAGGCTTTGTCTGTCTCTGAAAATGATTTTCAGATTCCATGAATATCACATAACTATCCAAACTTTCAAAGTTCGGGTCTCATGGAAGCAAACATATTGCACTTTGACTGAAAAGGATTTCTAGCTTTTGGATCGAAGGATGAGAGTCACATGATCCATAGCATTAGCTGGAGAATACCAAAAGCATGCGATAGGACAAAGTCCTTCTCGGCACTCTTAAGGACAATCCTCACATTACGTTACCAACCGTAAAGTTTTAACCAGATATTTAATAGCTATTCAATTTTAATAGGGAAGGTGGAAACGCGAGCCATTATTCTACAACTATTATGCAAATCACACTTAGAACTGTTCAAAATTAATTGCACTGAGAATTAAAAAAGTTAATTCTACAGTGCGCTCCCACTCAAATCAATATCTCTCATAATTGATTTTGAGTGATGCAAGACCCAACTTTCAATTTAACGTCAAGGATGTAACCATCTCAAGTGACGAGAATTTCAATTGGTAGGCCAACTTGCCAATCACATCTCTATGTGACTCTTGTTCATCTTTCGATGCGTGTGTTCCGAGCTCATGACTTTCATGCATGAACGTCAAGACAACCAAGTGATCTCGCTGCGAGGTCTCAACTCACCCGCCTCACACTTCTCTAATCGTTTGTACCCATGTAACCATGTGATACCCCGAAGAGATAGGTGTCGTGATGGTGCTACACTTGGGAGAACAATAACTACTTGATATTTTGTGAGAGATCACCCTAATAAAAAGCGACTACCGCGCAATCAAGAAGGGTGCATCAAGAGGGATAAACATCTCAGGCAATTCATAATAGCATGATATGGTATAGCCCTTTCTGACGGAGAAGTCGTGTTGGGGAACGTTGCATGGGAAAAAAAATTCCTATGCACATGCAGATCTATACATGGTGATGAGCATCTACGAGAGGGAGAGTGGATCTACATACCCTTGTAGATCGCTAAGCGGGAAGCGTTAATAAACGTGATTGGTGTAATCGAACGTCTTCGCGATCCAAATCGCCGAGCGTCCCGCGATCTCATCATGATCCGTCTTGTGAACTCATCACGATCCGTCCCGCGAATACATCACGATCCGTTTCGCGATCTTGATCATGGTCCTTCCGATCTAGCGCCGAACGGACAACACCTCCGCGTTCAGCACACGTACAGCTTGATGACGATCTCCACCGTATTGATCCAGCAAGAGGGAGTGGAGAGGAAGAAGAGTTCTCCGGCAGCCTGACGGCGCTCCGGCAATGGTGGTGGAGCAATTCCGGCAGGGCTTCGCTAAGCACTGCAGAAATCCAATCTAGAGGAGAAACTATGCACTAGAGATCAGGGTTGCACGTGGCTGGAAAAACTGTGCAAAACCCTAGAAATCCACTAGTATATATAGGAGGAGGGGAGAGGAGGTTGTGCCCAAGGGGAGGACCTCCCTTGGCTTTGGCCGAGCTGGTGGAGGGGGAATCCTCCTCCAATTGGGAGTCCACCTCTCACACGAGAGGTGGAACTTGGGGAGGACTCCACCCCAATTCGGTTTGGGCCTCTCTCCCCTGCGCCTAGGCCACCTTGGCCGACCCCACCAGCCCACTAGGGGCTGGTGGGTCGCCACTTTGGCCAATGGGGTGGGTTGGCCCCACTGGTGGACCCCCGGGACCCATTCGTCACTCCCGGTACACTACCAAAAGTGCCCGAAATCTTTCCGGAGTCCAAACACCACCTTCCTATATATCAATCTTAGTTTCCGGACCATTCCGGAACTCCTCGTGACGTCCGGGATCTCATACGGGACTCCGAACAACCTTCGGTCACCACCATATATAAATCTACACTACCGAAACGTCACCAAACCTTAAGTGTGCAGACCCTGCGGGTTCGAGAACTATGTAGACATGACCGAGACACCTCTACGGTCAATAACCAATGGCGGAACCTGGATGTCCACATTGGTTCCTACATATTGTATGAAGATCGTTATCGGTCTAACCTTTATGTCAAGGATTCAGTTAATCCCGTATGATGTTCCCTTTGTTCTTCGGTATGTTACTTGCCCGAGATTCGATCGTCGGTATCTCCATACCTAGTTCAACCTCGGTACCGACAAGTCTCTTTAATCATTCCATAATACAAGATCCCGTGACTAACACTTAGTCACATTGCTTGCAAGGCTTATTGTGATGTTGTATTACCGAGTGGGCCCTGAGATACCTCTCCGTCACACGGAGTAACAAATCCCAGTCATGCCAACCCAACATATACCCTCGGAGATACCTGTAGAGCACCTTTATAGTCACCCAGTTACGTTGCGACGTTTGATACACACAAGTCACTCCTCTGATGTACGTGAGTTGCATGATCTCATGGTCATAGGAACATATACTTGACATGCAGAAAACAGTAGCAATAAACTGACACGATCATATGCTATGTTTGTAGTTTGGGTCTTGTCCATCACATCATTATCCTAATGATGTGATCCCGTTATCAAATGACATCTCATGTCCATGGCTAGGAAACCTTAACCATCTTTGATCAACGAGCTAGTCCATTAGAGGCATACTAGGGACATGGTTTTGTCTATGTATCCACACATGCATCTAAGTCTCCGATCAATACAATTTATAGCTTGGATAATAAACGATTATCATGAACAAGGAAATATGATAATAACTAATTTATTATTGACTCTAGGGCATATTTCCAACAGTCTCCCACTTGCATTAGAGTCAATAATCTAGTTCACATCACCATGTGATTCGCATTGTTATGAATCTAACACCCAATGAGTTCTTGGGCTCGATCATGCTTTGCATGTGAGAGAGGTTTTATAGTCAACGGGTCTGCGATATTCAGATCCGTGTGTACTTTGCAAATTTCTATGTCAACCGTAAACACTGCTACCACACTCCACTTGGTACTATTCCAAATGGCTGCTCCACTATACGTATCCAGATTGCTACTACGAGTCATCCAGATTGGTGTTAAAGCTTGCATCGACGTAACTCTTTATGACGAACTCTTTATCACCTCCATAATCGAGAAACATCTCCTTAGTCTTTTAGTTACTAAGGATAATTTTGACCGCTGTCCAGTGCTCCATTCCAGGATCACTTTGAAACCTTCTGGCCATACTTATGGCAAGGCTGACATCGGGTCTTGTGCACAGCATTGCATACATGATAGAGCCTATGGCTGAAGCATAGGGGATGACACTCATCTTTTCACTATCTTCTGCAATCACTGGGCATTGAGTCTTACTCAACTTTATACCTTACAAATCAGGCGAGAACTCTTTCTCTGACTGATCCATTTTGAACTCTTTCAAAATCTTGTCAAGGTATGTACTCATTGAAAGTCTCATCAAGTATCTTGATCTATCTCTATAGATCTTGATGCTCAACAATTACGTAGCTTTATCCGGGTCTTCCTTTGAAAAACTCTTTTCAAACACCCGTTTACGCTCTCTAGAAATTCTACATCATTTCCGAACAGCAATATGTCATCCACATATACTTATCAGAAACTCTATAGTGCTCCCACTCACTTTATTGCAAATACAAGTTTCTCGTAAACTTTGTATAGACTCAAAAACTTTGATCACCTCATCAAAGTGTATATTCCAACTCCGAGATGCTTGCTTCAGTTCATAGAAGAATCATTGAAGCTCGCAAATCTTTTAGCATCCTTAGGACTGACAAAACCTTCTGGTTGTATCTCATACAACCTTTCCTTAAGGAAGGAAACGATGTTTTGGCATCCATCTGCCAGATTTCATAATTGAAAAATGCAGCAACTGCTAACATAATTCCAACAGACTTTTAGCATCGCTACGAGTGAGAAAGTCTCATCTCAGTCAACTCTTTGAACTTGTCGTAAACTACTTTGCAACAAGTCGAGCTTTACAAATGGTAACATTTACCATCAGCGTCTGTCTTCATTTTAAAGATCCATTTGTACTTTAACGACCAGCCATCCAACGAGCAAGTCCACCAAAGTCTATACTTAATTTTCATACATGGATCCTTTCTCGGATTTCATGGCCTCTAACCATTTGTTGGTTTCCGGGCCTATCATCGCTTCTCCATAGTTCGTAGGTTCATCGTTGTCCAACAACATGACCTTCAAGACAGGGTTGTCGTACCGCTCAGTAGCAGTACACGTCCTTGTCGACCTACGAAGTTCGATAGTAACTTGATCCGAAGCTTCATGATCATCATCATTAACTTCCTCTTCAACTGACGTAGGCTTCACAGAAACAACTTTCGACGCTGCGCTACTCTCTGGTTGAAGTAAAGGTTCAGTAACCTCATCAAGCTCTATTTTCCTCGTAGGTCGATAGTAACTTGATCCAAAGCTTTCATCATCATTAACTTCCTCTTCAACTAACGTAGGCTTCACAGAAACATCTTTCTGCGCTGCGCTACTTTCTGGTTGAAGCAGAGGTTCAATAACCTCATCAAGTTCTATCCTCCTCCCACTCAATTCTTTCAAGAGAAACCCTTTCTCGAGAACGGACCCGGTTTTTAGCAACAAACATTTTATGCTTGGATCTGAGATAGAAGGTTCACCCAACTGTTCTTTAGGGTATTCTATGAAGATGCATTTGTTCGCTTTGGGTTCGAGCTCATTAGGTGAAAACATTTTCCACACAAGCATCGCAGCCCCAAACATTAAGAAATGACAGCTTAGGTTTCTATCAAACCATAATTCACACGGTGTCATCTCAACGGATTTAGATGGTGCCCTATTTAAAGTGAATGTAGTTGTCTCTAATGCATAACCCCAAAATTACAGTAACAAAACAATAAGAGACGTCATAGCATGCACCATATCCAATAGAGTACGACTATGACGTTCGGACACACCATCACACTATGGTGTTCCAGGTGGCGTGAGTTGTGAAACAACTTTCACATTGTCTAAAGTTGTATGCCAAACTCGTAACTCAGATATTCACCTCCACGATCATATCGCAAACATTTTTATCTTCTTGTCATGATGATCTTAAACTTCACTCTGAATTTGCTTGAACCTTTCAAGCGATTCAGACTTGTGTTTCATTAAGTAAATATACACTATATCTACTCAAATCATCAATGAAGGTAAGAAAATAATGATATCCACCGCACGCTACAAGACTCATTGGATTGCATACATCAACATGTATCATTTTCAATAAATCACTTGCCCGCTTCATCAAAACAGAAAACGGGATCCTTAGTCATCTTGACCAAGAGGTATGGTTCGCATGTCTCAACCGATTCGAAATCGAATGAGTCCAAAGATCCATCAGCATGGAGTTTCTTCATGCGCTTTGTACCAATATGACATTTAGCGGCAGTGCCACAAGTATGTGGTACTATCATTATTAACTTTGTATCCTTTTTGGCATCAATGTTATGAACATGTGTATTTACTACGATCAAGTTTCAACAAACCATTCTTACTGGGTGCATGACCATTGAAGCTATTATTCATGTAAACAGAATAACCATTATTCTCTAACTTAAATGAATAACCGTGTTGCAATGAACATGCTCTAATCACGTTCATGCTCAACGCAAAAACACACCAAATAACATTTATTTAGGTTCGTCACTAATCTCGAAGGTAGAGAGAGCGTGCGATGTTGATCACATCAACCTTGGAAACATTTCCAACACACATCGTCACCTCACACTTAGCTAGTTCTCCGTTTATTCCGTAGCTTTTATTTCGAGTTACTAACATTTAGCAATCGAACCGGTATCCAATACCCAGGTGCTACTAGGAGTACAAGCAAGGTACACATCAATAACACGTATATCAAATATAATTCTGTCGACGTTGCCAGCCTTCTTATCTACCAAGTATGTAGGGTTGTTCCGCTTTAGCGACCTCTCTCCTCATAATTGAAGCACTTAGTCTCGGGTTTGGGTTCAACTTTGGGTTGCTTCACTGGAGCAGCAACTGACTTGCCATCCATGAAGTTTCCCTCCTTGCCCTTGCCCTTCTCGAAACTAGTGGTTATACTAACCATCAACACTTGATGCTCCTTCTTGATTTCTACCTTCGCGGTGTCAAACATCGCGAACAGCTCAGGGATCATTAATTCTATCCCTGGCATTTTATAGTTCATCACCAAGTTCTAGTAGCTTAGTGAAAGTGACTTGGAGAACTATATCAATCACTATCTTATCTGGAAGATGAACTCCCACTCGATTCAAGCGATTGTAGCACCCAGACAATCTGAGCACATGCTCAATGATTGAGCTATTCTCGTTCATCTTGTAGGCAAAGAATCTTGTTAGAGATCTCATATCTCGCAACACGGGCACGAGCCTGAGATCCTAATTTCAGCTCTTAGAACATCTCATATGTTCCGTGACGTTCAAAACATTTCGAAGCCTCAATTCTAATCCGTAATACATGACGCACTAAACTATCAGGTAGTTATCAGCACGTACCTGTCAGATGTTCACAACATCTACAGACGACGCTAGAGGGGTTGGCACACCGAGCGGTGCATTAAGGACATAAGCTTTCTGTGCAGCAACGAGGACAATCCTCAGATCACGGAGCCCATCCGCAATATTGCTACCATCATCTTTCAACTCTATTTCTCTAGGAACATATAAAAAATCAAGGGAGCTATAGCGCGAGCAAGTAATCTACAACATAATTTGCAAAGACACTACTGACTATGTTCATGATAATGAGTTCAATTAATCATATTACTTAAGAACTCCCACTCAAATTGACATCCCTCCGGTCATTCGAGTGATACATGATCCAAATTCACCAACTCAAGTCCGATCATCACGTAAGTTGAGGTGGTTACAATGATGAACATCATCATGTTGATCATATCTACTATATGACTCATGTTCGACCTTTAGGTCTCTTGTGTTTCGAGGCCATGTCTGTACATGCTAGGCTCGTCAAGTTTAACCCCGAGTGTTTTGCGCGTGCAACACTGGCTTGCACCTGTTGTATGTGAACATAGAGTCTATCACACCCGATCATCACGTGGTGTCTCAACACGACGAACTTTCGCAACGGTGCACACTCGGGGAGAACACAATTTATCTTGAAATTTAAGTGAGGGACCACCTTATAATGCTACCGTCGTACTAAGCAAAACAAGGTGCATAAAAGGATTAACATCACATGCAATTCATAAGTGACATGATATGGCCATGAACTTGTGCTTTAGATCTCCATCTTGAAAGCACCGGCATGATCTCCATCGTCACCAGCACGACACCATGATCTCCATCATCTTGATCTCCATCAACGTGTCGCCATCGGGGTTGTCACGCCCTACATGCTTCTACTACTATTGCTACCGTTTAACGATAAAGTAAAGCATTACATAGCGCTTAATGATTGACACGCAGGTCATACAACAATTAAAGACAACCCTATGGCTCCTGCCGGTTGCCGTACTCATCGACATGCAAGTCGAGAAATTCTATACATCACATGATCATCTCATACATCACATATATCACATCATGTAATTGGCCATATCACATCACAACATACCCTGCAAAAACAAGTTAGACGTCCTCTAATTGTTGTTGCATGTTTTACGTGGCTGCTACGGGTTTCTAGCAAGAACGATTCTCACCTACGCATAAACCACAACGGTGATACATAATTTGCTTTTCAACCTTCTCAAGGACCGCCTTTGTTGAATCCGATCCAACTAAAGTGAGAGAAACTACCACCCGCAAGCCATCTAGGCAACAAGTTGCGTCGAGGGAACTGGTCTCTCGTAAGCGTACGAGTAATGTTGGTCCGGGCCGCTTCATCTCACAACACCGCTCAACCAAAATCCAACCAAGGGAGGAAGCAATCTAAGCATCAACGCCCACAAACCTTTTGTGTTCTACTCGAGATATCATCAACACATAGACCTAGCTCATGATGCCACTGTTGGGGAACGTCGCATGGGAAACAAAAAAATTCCTACGCACACGCAGATCTATCCATGGTGATGAGCATCTACGAGAGGGAGAGTGGATCTACATACCCTTGTAGATCGCTAAGCGGGAAGCGTTAAGAAACATGGTTGGTGTAATTGAACGTCTTCGCAATCCAAATCGCCGAGCGTCCCGCGATCTCATCATGATCCGTCCCGTGAACTCATCACGATCCGTCCTACGAATACATCACGATCCGTTCGCGATCTTGATCATGGTCCTTCCGATCTAGCGCCGAACGGAAGGCACCTCCGCGTTTAGCACACGTACAGCTTGATGACGATCTCCACTGTCTTGATCCAGCAAGAGCGAGTGGAGAGGAAGAAGAGTTCTCCGGTAGCCTGACGGCGCTTCGGCGATGGTGGTGGAGCAATTCCGGCAGGGCTTCGTTAAGCACTGCAGAAATCCAATCTATAGGAGAAACTATGCACTAGAGATCAGGGTTGCACGTGGCTGGAAAAACTGTGCAAAACCCCAAAAATCCACTAGTATATATAGGAGGAAGGGAGAGGAGGCTGCGCCCAAGGGGAGGACCTCCCTTGGCTTCGGCCGAACTGGTGGAGGGGGAGTCCTCCTCCAATTGTGAGTCCACCTCTCACACGAGAGGTGGAACTCGGGGAGGACTCCACCCCAATTCGGTTTGGGCCTCTCTCCCCTGCGCCTAGGCCACCTTGGCCGACCCCACCAGCCCACTAGGGGCTGGTGGGTCGCCACTTTGTCCCATGGGGTGGGTTGGCCCCACTGGTGGACCCCCGGGACCCATTCGTCACTCCCGGTACACTACCAAAAGTGCCCGAAATCTTTCCGGAGTCCAAACACCACCTTCCTATATATCAATCTTAGTTTCCGGACCATTCCGGAACTCCTCGTGACGTCCGGGATCTCATCCGGGACTCCGAACAACCTTCGGTCACCACCATATATAAATCTACACTACCGAAACGTCACTAAACCTTAAGTGTGCAGACCCTGCGGGTTCGAGAACTATGTAGACATGACCGAGACACCTCTACGGTCAATAACCAATGGCGGGACCTGGATGTCCACATTGGTTCCTACATATTGTATGAAGATCGTTATCGGTCTAACCTCTATGTCAAGGATTCAGTTAATCCCTATGATGTTCCCTTTGTTCTTCGGTATGTTACTTGCCCGAGATTCGATCGTCGGTATCTCCATACCTAGTTCAACCTCGGTACCGACAAGTCTCTTTACTCGTTCCGTAATACAAGATCCCGTGACTAACACTTAGTCACATTGCTTGCAAGGCTAGTTGCATGATCTCATGGTCATAGGAACATATACTTGACATGCAGAAAACAGTAGCAATAAACTGACACGATCATATGCTATGTTTGTAGTTTGGGTCTTGTCCATCACATCATTCTCCTAATGATGTGATCCCGTTATCAAATGACATCTCATGTCCATGCCTAGGAAACCTTAACCATCTTTGATCAACGAGCTAGTCCACTAGAGCCATACTAGGGACATGGTTTTGTCTATGTATCCACACATGCATCTAAGTCTCCGATCAATACAATTTATAGCATGGATAATAAACGATTATCATGAACAAGGAAATATGATAATAACTAATTTATTATTGCCTCTAGGGCATATTTCCAACAAGTCTTTCATTCCTTCGTCTTCGGCATTCGCATCGGTGTTCACCTTCGCGAAGATTGCCACCACCTTGTCGATGCACCAAATAATATTGCTATCTCTATAGCTAATAAAATAAGTGCATTACTTAAGGTTAACACGCAGGTCATTAAAGTGACAATCATATGGCTCCAGCCATCATGCCGAATCATGACACGCGGGTCATGTTAATATTACATCATATAGTCATCTCATACATAATCAAATTAATATGAGCATTGCTATACCACATCATATGCACATGCAAACCATCCTGCAAAACCAAGTTAGACGCCTCTAATTGGTTCATGCAAAAACTTGTTTTACGTGGCTTCTAAGGTTTTGAAACAAACCAAATCTACCAACATCCATCATCAATTATGATAATTCAAGTTGCTAGATTAACTTTCCAGGGTGTATAAAACACGAGATAATAAAATCTTGAGACCCATACTAAACTTCGTCATACGCGTGACCCCCATGCAGATCACATCTGCATTGCCCTTTCGTCTGCGAAACATCCATCTTTATCAACTATGGTGGAACCCAAAGAACTGATAGCACTTCGTTGATCTGTCAATCAGCATACTCAGGAGCAGCATGAAAGGATCGCGGATTGCCAGAACTTTGTGATATTCGACCATTCTTTCAAGATCGGGACTATGCAAATTCAGGGGAAGCAAAAGGAACATCGGGTAACAGATTTCATATGCTACCTGCACAAATAATTTTTAGCAATAGATCTCATCTACTACCTAATTATACTGTGCAACACCCATACATCTCAATGTATTCTAGATCGGAACCTACATCTACGCATAGCACGGCTCTTGATGCCACTATTGGGTAACGCAGTAGAAAACAAAAAAATTCCGACCTACGCACCAGCCTAGGACCACTATGGAGACTGCATACAAAGTTTGATCATTTTCGTTACCGACTCGTAGCGCAACGGAAGTAGAGTCGATGACGAACGGCGGTGCAGATCCCAGCAGCTAGGATTTTACAACCTCCCAACCACGAGGATGTATACCCTCATCTGCCTTGCGGACAGCCCTCCGGGAGGCGGTCGGACAGTCCCCCGGATGGTGTCGCGGACAGCCCTTCGGGAGGACCTCCGAAACTTGGACTGTCACTCGGACAGCCCTTCGGGAGGACCTCCAAAACTCGGACGGTCACACGGATAGCCCTTCGGGAGGCACTCTCAAACTAAGACCAAAACAACGATCTCTCTACTGAGTTGCACACATACGGTGTCATCTATCCGGCAGGGCTTCGCCGTCCAGAACTAGTTCCCATCGGAACCCAGACAGCCTTTCGGCTCTACGAAACTATTTTCATGGGAGGGAGAGAAGAAGCCAGATAATGCATGGCATGTGTATGAGAGTTGGAGTGGTGATGGAGAGCTCCTCTCCACCTCCTTTTATAGGGGAAGGAGGGGGTGGTGGTGGCTGAAATTTCAGCCACATGACAAGCACCCACAAAACAAGGAAGCATGTTCCCACCAAACATGGAGAAAACATGTTCCCTTGTCCATGGTGTTCCCCCATGGGGCCCCACCTTCCTCCCAACACTCTCCCCCATTTGTGGAGGCTGCCCCCACCATGGGGGCCCCCAACACCATTTGTCCAGCCACAAGGGGCTGTCCCCAAAAAGGGAGGCACCCCACAAAAGGCCCACGAAATGTGGGATCTTGTCCGCTCACGCTGGGACAAGTTGTTTTCCGCGTCTATTACTTCTAAAAAATTATAGAAGGTCCTAGAACATTTCCGGACCCACTAAAATTATCCGGACATGCTCCGGAACATTTCCGGTATGGTGGTTTAATTTAAAACCATCTTCGTTTACCCGTTAAACAATTCCTGCACCTCCGAAAACCTTTTTCCGTTTTTCTCCGAAAAATTCCATAAATTACCAGACCGATCTGGCAACCTCCAAAACATTCCCGGTGCTTGCCGAAACCTTTTTGGATCAATGGTTCTATACGAAACAACTTTTCGGTTTGACCAAAAAAAATCGATGTTCTCTCCGAAACTTTTCCGTTGTCTCCAAAACTATTTCAGTGACTTTCTCTCAGACTCCTTGTCTAGTATTCAGTAGATAGATGACCCTTAAGCGTGTGACCCTATAGGTTCGATGAAGTATAGACATGACCCGGAACCCCTTCCGATCAATGATCAACATTGGAGCCGTGGACACCCATATTGACCCCTATACCTAGACGAAAGAATATTCGAGTGAACCTCCAGTTGCTGTGTGCTATTCATGTTGCTTCGCGATATGTTACAAATACCCGAGGTGAGACATGTTGGCATCCCCGTGGATCAACAACTTGTCCACTATGCCACTTACCTCGTTACCGGTGTTGTTCTCTTTTCTCGTTCCCGTGTTCCGGCATCCCCGTGATCAAATCAAAAAGTGTTTGGCCAGACGATGATGGATACCATAACACCGAGAGGGCCCAGAGATATATCTCCATCGTCGGAGGAGCAAATCTCAATCTTGAGCTATCAAGTTTCTTGACATACTTTTCCATGAACCTGTAAGCTGCCGTAATAGCCACCCATTTACGGATGACGTTTAACAAACCCCAAAGTTCATGAAGCAAGCATGAAGAAACTCGATACTCTCATGGTCTAAGGAATTATGCGAATATTAACTTATCTGTATTATTAACCATTTACTTATGACGAATGTATCTCATAGCATAACATCAATTCGGGTCGATTCAACACAAATGTTCTTCTAACATTGTGCCCTCAAAATTGTCGGCATAGCCATGCCCATGATGAGGAAAACAGGATCATCATACAATACTTGAGCCAGTCTTAGAGGCAAGACAAGGAATACAATTTACCGTTTATTATTCCACACGTGCATATGAGTCTTCCTTCAATCCTCGTGGTTATTGTAGACTCGAGAACCATAGCAGTTATAGCATGGAACATAAACCTAATTATGAACAGGGAGATAATCAATAACATTAAATTTGTCCTTAAAGTTGGAAATTATTACTCACCAATGCCACCTATAAGTTATAAAAAACATTCCACACAGAAAAATCCGGACTGGGCCTGCCCATGTAAGAATCACCTATACTACGCCTTGTGTCCTAGAAAAAGACATAGCTCGCCTGGGCCGGCCCATATATGGGTGACCAATTTTAAATTTCTGCTTTTCGATTTACGTCGTTGTTTTTTCTACTTTAAATAATTTGAGAATTTGAAAAAGTTTCCAAAATTAAAAAATGAGAACTTTGAAATAATATTTAATAATTCATAAATGTTTGTGGCTTCAGAAATTGTTTGCTCTTTTTTTAAGACAAAATAGGACTTTTTTTAGTAATGTTCATAAATAAAAATATATTCATGAGTTTTTATAAAAACGTTTGTGTATTAAAAAATATTTTCAAATTTCTCAATTTTTTTCAAATTCAAAAATATTAATGTATTGACTATAATAAAAATAAAACTGTTCATTAATTAAAATATATAGTTTATTGATTCACAAAATATACGCTGATTCAAGAAAGATCTTGGAGGTAAAAAATGTTTTTAAAATTAGAAAATTATTTCATCAAATCCCAAGAAAATGTTAGTCGATTCTAGAAATATTCGTCCATTAAATAAAAATGATTTAAAAAATGTTTGCGGATAGTGTAATATGTTTGTGAATTCAAAAAACTTTCTTTATTTTACGAAATGTTTGTGACTTTAAAAAATATTCAGAATTTCAAATATGTTCACGAATTTACAAAATGGTCATAATTTTTAAAAATTGCTCAATATTTCATAAAAATGAGAGTGAAAGTGTATATCGATGATGTAGTAAAATATCATTACTGTCATTCGAAATTATGATTTTTTGCCCTCCGTTTCAACGCACAGGCATGCTTGCTAGTACATAATAAAAGTTAAAAGCTAAAGCAAAAAATCTACACAAAAGTGCTAAAAACCAAATAATAAAGCACTGAAGGCCTCCGTTCTATGATGGGCTGGTCCATTCCGGGTGCTGCTCGAGGCGAGACAGCATTCTCTCTCGCTTTAAGCGGGAAATTCCTATTTGACACATTTTATGTCAAATTGTCAACCAATCGGGCCGAGGAATAAGTGAGCAATTGGGCCGGCGCATCTGTAGTACGTACAACATTTCGCTTTTACGAGGGTCCCCGCATATTTTTATGGAATATCCTATTTGATGCTCATTACGTCAAAGTGTTGGGCAAACACATAGGCAAGGATAGGCGAGCGATTTAAATGGGCCGGCCTGTTTAGCGCGTTTCACATATCCCGATTTTGGGAACCTTCTAGATTTTTCCTACCGTTTCTTTTGGTTTTCAGAACCTTTTAGAACGTTCCATTAACCGGTTTCACTTGGTTTTTATTTTTTCTGTTTATTTTTCTTCTTTCTTTTATCTTTTCGCTCCTATTTTCTATTCTTTTTTATATATTTTTACCCATTCTTTCTAAATCTTTGATTTTTGTCAAGTTTATTCTTCTAACAAATGTTCACAGTTTCAAAACTTGTTGAATTTCTAAAAACATAAAATTTGTTCACAATTTCAAAAAATATTCAGGGTTTGAAAATTTATTCACAATTAAAAAAATGTTTATGGTTTCAAAATAAATCGAAATTCGTAAAATGTTCACATTTTTTTCAGGAATTCTAAAATTGTTCATGTTTCAAAATTTGTTCACAATTCGAAAATTGTTCATAGTTTGAAAATTTGTTGACAATTTTATAATTTTGTTAATGAATTTGAAATTTGTTCATGTGTCAAAATTTATTTACAATTTCAAAGATTCTTACAGGTTTCAATTTTATAATTTTGTTAACGAATTTGAAGTTTGTTCATGTTTCAAAATTTGTTCACAATTCAAAAAATGTCCGTGGTTTCAAATTTTTTCACAATTTTATAAAAAATTTCCTGAATTTGAAATTTGTTCATGTTTCAAAATTTGTTCACAATTTAAAATATGTTCATAGTTTATAATTTTGTTCACGAGTTTGTAATTTGTTCATGTTTCGAAATTTGTTCACAATTCAATAAATGATCGTGGTTTCAAAATTTTGTTCACTATTCGGAAAATATTCATAATTTTATAATTTGTTTGTGGTTTCAATAAATGTGATCATTTTGTTCCTATTTTTTAAATATATTCTTTTAAGATTCCCTAAACTGTTCACGTTTTCACATAATCTTCCAGTATTAAATATTTTGTTCGCAAATATATAAATGTTCGTGTTTCAAAAAACTGTTCACTTTTCGTAAAATATGTTCAAATGTTGAAGTAAAATCGCAAATCATTAAAAATGTTTTGTAACTTCAAATTTTGTTCATTCTTTTTAAAATTGTTCTGGCTTTCACAGTTTTTAAAAAATAAAATAGAAAAAACACAATTTCCAAAGGAAATTTCAGAAAGAAAATCAGAAATCTGTCTGGCTTTTCCTTTGAATTAGTTGTTATACTAGCGCGCTCCAATTTTTTGCACCGACGCTTGTTATCTCTACTGGTTAGCTGCTCTTATACATAAGATGTAAGTCAAGAGTTCAATCCTGTTGAGACATACTGTGCTTCCTTTTTTTAACGTCGCTGCGTTAGAGGCAAAACTGAAGCGCTCGGCTGCTCCCTACAGAGCCCACTATTGTGTCGGCCCAGTTGGGGTGTCCGGGGCATGCGTCGCGTGGCTCTTTGATGCGAAATGCGTCGAATAGGAGGATTTTTATAGGTTTTGGAAACTTTCTACAAGGTTTTTGGACCGGTTTTCCAATTTCATTTTTTGTCAGTTTCTAATTGTTTGTCATTAGTTAGTGATCTTATTGATCCAAACTTAGGCTCGTGGGATGAGGAGCTTATTTGTAACATTTTTAATCCAGTTGATGTCCGCCGAATTATGCAGATTCCTTTGAATAATCACAGTTTTGAGGATTTCATAGCATGGCATCCTAATAGAACAGGCTTTTTTCTGTGCGCACAGCGTACCAAGTTGAGTGGATGCACTTTTATCGGGCGCATGTAAACGCCCTGGGACGTCCAAGCATGTCCTCAAATCCGGCAATTTGGCGTACAATATGGAAGCTACAAGTCCCACGGAAGGTCCAGATTTTTATTTGAAGAATGCTGCATGGAATTGTCCCTCTAAAATCCATACTTGCAAATAGACACATCGGTACTGTTGGCGAGTGCCCTATCTGTCGACAAGGAGCGGAAGACGTCCCATCTATGCTTTGAATGTATAAATGCAAAGGAATTATGGAGAAGGATGGGATTACATGAGATGATTTCCACAGCCACCCAGGTAGACCGATCCGGGTCGGTCATTCTTGAACACTTGCTCCTATTGACCCCCGAAAAAATGCAGATTATGCCGAGTCTGGAAATCAATCAAGTGGTTGCAGTAGGATGTTGGTATCTCTGGTGGATCAGGCAGCGTATAACTCATAATGAAGGAGCAGCACCGTCTCACAAATGGCCAATGTCTATATTGGCCATCGCAAGCAACTTTCAAAAGGCAATGGTCAAGAGGACTCCAGAGGAGGCGCACAGATGGACGAAACCTGATCCAAATTTTATCAAACTTAATGTCGATGCAGCCTTCTTTGAAGATGAGGGTGCTGGAGCATCAGCGGCAATTATACGTGATGAGAGAGGTAACTTTATTGCGGCTCAATGCCTTTATATACCATATGCTGGAGATGTGGTTACAGTTGAAGCAATGGCAATGCGGAATGGACTGGAATTTGTCAATTCTCTCGGATTTCATAGGGTCAAGGTGGAATCAGACTCTCTTTCGGTCATAAACTTTTGTACTGGCCAAACACAGTGGTGGAATGGAGCAGCAGCGATTTTCGCGGAGCGTATCGATTTAGTTTTTTCGATTGGAAAGGTCTCTTTTAAACATTGTTTTAGATCGGCCAATATGGCCGCGCATGAGCTAGCTAGATATTGTTTTTGTAATAAGAACTCGCTTATTTGGACCGACGAACCCCCGAATTGTCTGGTCAATAAGCTGGTAGATGATGTAACTTTGATTTGATCCTAATAAAGCTAGCCATGAAAGCCTTCCCTAAAAAAAAATGTTTCTGTTTTTTTCTTGTTTTTCTCTTTTCATTTTCGTTATTATTTTTCATGTTTCTTTTGTTTGAAATTTTCAAATATTTGTTCTGAATTTTTATAAATGTTTTCACGTCCAAAATTCTGTTCACAAGTTTCAAAAAATGTTCTTGTTTTCACAATTTGTTCAAAAATTCAAAATCAATAAGAAATTGTAAAAATATTCTTGTTTTTCAAAATTTCTAAAAATATTTAGGGATTTCAAAATATGTTATCTTTTTCAAAATTTGTTCACAATTACATACTTGTTTGTGTGTTTCATAAAAATGTTCTCATTATAATTATATTCGTAATTTAAAAATATTCAAGGATTTAAAAAAATATTCTCGTTTTTGAAATTTGGTCACAATTACAGATTTGATTTGTGTTTCACAAAAATGTTTCTCCTCAAAAAAAATTCACGATTTCAAAAAAATGTTTAGTTGTGCCAAAAAAATGTTTGCAATTTCCACTAATGTCCCCATCTTCCAAAAAAATGTTCGAATTGACAAAAAAAGAGTTCCCCTATTACTATCATTGTTCAAAAACTTCAAAAGATGTCGAAATTCAAAAAAATGTTCGTTTAATTCCAAAACCATTTAAAAATTTCAAATATTGTTCACATTTTTCAAAAAAGTGTTCATGCTCTCTGAAATGTGTTAAAAAATGAGTAATATGTATGCTACAGTCATTGTTGAGGAAATCGTTAGCTGGTAGCTGCTCAGTTGGCTGGCGACTAGAAGATTAATAGGTTGGTTTGTAAATTAGTCAGCCATTTAATCAACTGATCGGCCAATTTACCAGTTTATCGGCTATTCAGTAACCCTAGAAGTAGGTATTAATTGGTAAGTTAATTGATTAACCGGAGGAATTCTTGAACATGGGCTACAGTAAATAAGACACTAGACTAAATACCACGTTATAGTTAAAAAGGATTCGTGCTAGCATTTGTCATCATTGGCCATACGGTGTAGTGGTTGGAAGCATGCATTAATTAGTGCTTTATCGGGAGCTTGATCCTATCAGTTGCACTTCTTTTTGGTATTTTTTCACCGCTATATATGGGTCGGCCCAGTCAGAGCCACTCTTCGGCATATCGTCACAAGTTCATTGTCATCATAATGGATGACAGGTTTCAAGCATGATCACTTCATGATTCTCTACTCGAACTTACACACCGCAAACTTGATGACGATCATCATTTGATGTCATCCTTCATGGGTTGTATGGGATCTTTATCTTGACGCAAGCCCATGAACACATACCTAACCCCATATAGAACTCTCAGGTAAATCATGGGTTAGTACACAAAGTTTAATGGACAATGCTTACTATACCATATGATCACTTGATACCTCTTGTTACATCATGTACGCTTTGTGTGTTGATTAACTTAATTCACTCTTTGACTTAGTCTTGATCAACCTTGCGACTTATCATCTCTCTTCATAAAGATGGTGTCTTGAAGGTAAACATGAATGTTCTTGTGATCTTCTTTTTCAAGATATGTTTGTAACAAGCTCAACTCTCACATGACCAATCTTTAGATAAATCCTTGAGTGCCACATTGGTCATCTCATAAAATCCTTTAAACCAACAAATGGATTTCAAGAAATGCCTATGGACGAATCCTTCAAATATAACACAAGGAAACCATTTGTCCATAGGGATTGTCATCAATTACCAAAACCAAACACGAGGCCACAATTTTCTAACAGAGGGTGCTCTATTAATCTTCTCCAAATATCACGAAGAAGCCAGCAGACAACGTTGGATGGGAAAGTACCATTTCGACATAACCACTCAGCCAATGACCAACCGACACATCTACAACGATCGGATTTTTTTAGCAAAATGGTAATATTACATGGGGCGGAAGAAATGCTAACTGCTCGGTCTAAACGAAATCTCTCGCAACAAAGAAGAACTTCATATCTTGCGAGCAAGTATTTGTTCGAAACACAAAGAGATTTCTCTCATCTCACTTAGGATTCATATTTGGCATCAGATAACTGTAAGCTTCGAACACTACACTCCTCTTAATAGTACGGTGGTCCTACGACTCAAGAAAGAGAAGAAGAACAACGAGCAAAAACCATGTATTCGCTTTGTCTTCAAACTTATCGGTTGCAGTCAACTTCTTCTGACACGCACCGAATCAATCGCTTCGCGTACACAATTTTGAGGGGTCACTTTTGACATGCATAATCTTCGGTGATTACCTTCACTGCCACGCAGGAGATTATCTTTGGAGTTTGTACCAAACTCCGAATGACTTCAGGGACTTTGACACTCTGTGTACACAAGCAAACATATTAGTCCCACACTGTTTATTACATCAATCTCCGAAACATCAGGAGGCAAATTATTGCACCAACAGTCCCCCTTCATGTCACTGGGATAGATCACCGCAAGATTGAACCCGCTGCCATACACAACTCCCTTTGAAGAACTATCTATCCATCTTGTCCAGAGACAACAAATAGATCAAAGAGCATAAATGACTATTTAATTATGCAACAAAGGAACTTCAAAAGATTCAACATAATTCAATGATAAAACTAATAAAAAAATCATATCTCAAAAATTGATCTCGGTCATGTGAGGCATCACGGGAACTTTGTATTTAGTCAAAAGGAAGAGAGGGTGTCATCTAGCTACTGTATGGACCCTAGGGTCCTAAGGAAACTACTCTCACATGTTCATAGTGGAAGCAAGGTTGATGAAGATGGCTCTAGTAATAGATTACCCCTTCGACGGGCGGTTGCAATAGGCCTCCAGATTGGATCTCCGGGAGTAGGAACTTGGGGTGGTAGAAAAAATCGCGAAAAATGGTACATAGCGTTTCGGAAATTGTGTGATTTATATGTGAAAGAATCGACCAAAGGCGGTGGCAAGGTGGGCTACGTGGCCACGCCACGTGGGTGGCCCCCGGTAGCGCCTCCTGGCCGCATGGGGCCCTGGGGGTGGACCCTCAGCTACCTCCGATGCTTTCTGGAGTCTTCGGTACTTGAAAATAATGATAAACAATCCATGGGTTTGTGGAGCTCCGATAATATGTATTTTCTAAAAAGTAAAAAAATGCATAAAACAACTGGCTCTGAACAATGAATTAATAGGTTAGTGCAAAAAAATGTTATAAAAAGTACTCAAAAGTGATATTGTAATAGTATAACAATCAAACATTATAGACACGTTTGCGACATGTCATGCTTCTGCGACAAGCACATTTAGCATGTGCCCCTACAAGAAGCATAACCATGCTTCTCGTGGGGGCACAGGTTTGCTTTCGCAAGAAGCACATCATGTGCTTCCCACGAGAAGCACAACCTGTGCGTCCATGAGAAGCACATATTTGTTTCTCGTGAAATGTGCTTCCACGAGAAGCACATGTTGTGCTTAGTGACAAACGTGCAATTTATGCTTCCGCGAAAAGTATAACTATAGCTCATGTAAAGGGAACACAGTTGTGCTTCCATGAAAAAGAATAAAACACAACACGTGCTCCTCGACTGTGCTTCAGCGAGAAGCACATATTTGCTACCGTGATAAGCACAACTTGTGCTTCCCACCAAAAAACTGAAAACCAGAACATTGCTACCGCCGTGCTTTGATTTTCTTCCTTTTTTGTTTTCATGTTCTTCTAAAGTTTTTGGTTCTTTTCCTTTTGGTTTTCGTTATTTTTTGTGAAAAAAAACTTGTTGTTCCTATTAAGATGGAATCTGATTTTGAAGATCCTGATGCAAGAAATCCAACTGTGCAAAATGGTTCGGTATTCGGACACATGATTCACGAGATGAAACATTTTTTATAGATCAATCTAATGAAAAAGGATAATTCCCAGGTTGTGACATCTAAGAAGGCGGGGAGTGATAAAGTAGCTATATATTGCCCATAATGATTCGTAATAGCTTTCGCCTTTGGGTTCCTAGCGTTTGGGACGGCACATTTTCACGTAACTGGTCGCTCGTTCTTTGTCGCTGGCGTTTGCTTCGCCTTGTAACCACGTTCGCCTGGTTTTCTTCTGTTTTTTTGGTTTTCTTCTGTTTTTTGTTTCTTTCTTGGTTCTATCGGTTTTCTTTATATTTTCCTATTTTTTTTCTCTTCAATGTTTTTCTTGTTTTTTCTTTTTCTTTTCTTTTTCTTCTGTTCTATAGTTTTGTTTGTTTATTTATTGGTTTTGGTTAGTTTTCTTTGATTTTCATTGTGTTCCACAAATTTCTTCGTTTTTCTTCTGTTTTTGTAGATTTTTTTCGAACAATGTCTATCCTTTTCAAACATAATGCACACTTTACATATACATGATCGACGTACTTTTTATATCATAAGTTGTGATGTCTACCTTTTTCATATTCTTTGTACATTCTGAAGGGTAACGCAGCAGAAAACAAAAATTACCCGACTTATGCACCAGCCCAGGACCACTATGGAGACTGCATACAAGGTTTGATCTTTTTCGTTACCGACTCGTAGCGCAGCGAAAATAGACTCGATGACGATCGGCGGTGCAGATCCCCGCAGCTAAGATTTTACAACCTCCCAACCGCGAGTATGTATACCCTCATCTGCCCCGCGGACAGACCTCGGGGAGGCGGTCGGACAGTCTCCCGGATGGTGTCGCGGACAGCCCTTCGGGAGAACCTCCAAAACTTGGACTGTCGCTCGGACAACCCTTCAGGAGGACCTCCAAAACTCGGACGGTCACACGGGCAGCCCTTCGGGAGGCACTCTCGAACTAAGACCGAAACTACGATCTCTCTACAGAGTTGCACACATACGGTGTCATCTATCCGGCAAGGCTTCGCCGTCCAGAATTAGTTCCCACCGGAACCTAGACAACCTTTCGGCTCTACGAAACTCTTTTCGTGGGAGGGAGAGAAGAAGCCAGATAATGCATGGCATGTGTATGAGAGTTGGAGTGGGGATGGAGAGCTCCCCTCCACCTCCTTTTATAGGGGAAGGAGGGGGGTGGTGGCTGAAAATTCAGCCACATGACAAGCACCCACAAAACAAGGAAGCATGTTCCCACCAAACATGGAGAAAAAATGTTCCCTTGTCCATGGTGTTCCCCCATGGGGTCCCACCTTCCTCCCAACACTTTCCACCATTTGTGGAGGCTGCCCCCCACCATGGCGCCCCCCAACACCTTTTGTCCATCCACAAAGGGGCTGCCCCCAAAGGGGAGGCGCCCCAAAACAGCCCCACGAAACGTGGGATCTTGTCCCCTCACGCTGGGACAAGATGTTTTCCGAAACTATTTCTTCTGAAAAATTCCGGAAGGTCCCAGAACATTTCCGGCACCCTCTAAAATTATCTGGACGTGCTCCGGAACATTTCCAATATGGTGGTTTAATTTAAAACCATCTTCGTTTACCCGGTAAACAATTCCGGCAGCTCCGAAATCTTTTTCCGGTTTTTTTGTCAGAAAATTTCCAGAAATTACCAGACCAATCTGGCAACCTCCAAAACATTCCCGATGTTTGCTGAAACCTGTTTGGATCAATGGTTTTATCCGAAACAACTTATCGATTTTACCGAAACTTTTTCGGTGTTCTCTCCGGAATTTTTCCTTTGTCTCCGAAACTATTTCAGTGACTTTCTCTCGGACTCCTTGTCTAGTATTCAGCAGATAGATGACCCTTAAGCATGTGACCCTATAGGTTCGGTGAAGTATAGACATGACCCGGAACCCCTTCAGATCAATGATCAACATCGGAGCCGTGGACACCCATATCGATCCCTATACCCACACGAATAAATATTCGAGTGAACCTCCAGTTGCGGTGTGCTATTCCTGTTGCTTCGCGATATGTTACAAATACCCGAGGTGAGACATGTTGGCATCCCCGTGGATCAACAACTTGTCCACTATGCCGGTTACCTCGTTACCGGTATTGTTCTCTTTTCTCGTTCCCTTGTTCCGGCATCCCCGTGATCAAATCACAATGGGTCTGGCCAGACGATGATGGACGTCGTAACACCGAGAGGGCCCAGAGATCTCTCTCCATCATCGGAGGAGCAAATCCCAATCTTGAGCTATCAAGTTACTTGACATACTTTTCCATGAACCCGTAAGCCGTCATAATAGCCACCCATTTACGGATGACGTTTAACAAACCCCAAAGTTCATGAAGCAAGCATGAAGAAACTCGATACTCTCATGGTCTAAGGAATTATGCAAATATTAACTTCTCTGTGTTATTAACCATTAACTTATGACCAATGTATTTCATAGCATTACATCAATTCGGGTCGATTCAACACAAATGTTCTTCTAACATTGTGCCCTCAAAATTGCCGGCATAGCCATGCCCATGATCAGGAAAACAGGATCATCATGCAATACTTGAGCCAGTCTTAGAAGCCAGACTAGGAACATAATTTACCGTTTATTATTCCACACGTGCATATGAGTCTTCCTTCAAGCCTCGTGGTTATTGTAGACTCGAGAACCATAGCAGTTATAGCATGAAACATAAACCTAATTATGAACAGGAAGATAATCAATAACATTTATTATTGTCTGTAGGGCATATCTCCTACACATTCTTATATATACGCGAAACTTATTTTTATACATTTTTGATATTTTCTGCATGTTAATATATTTTTATAAGTTTTGATGTTGACTTTTTTTATACATGTTGTACACTTTTTATATGCCTGAAACATCTTTATGCACTTTAAACACTTTTAATACATGATAAATATCTTAATAATATATGTTTTGATGTTTATTTTTCATACAAATTGTACATTTCCGTATACACCTGAATTTCTTTATGCACGTATTTTTAAAAATAAGTAATTATCATTGTTTTTCCACCACATTTTTTGGAGTTACGTTTGAATATGTTTTCTAATACATGTTAAAACCTTTTTTAATGCCCAAATACTTAAAAGTGCAGCTGCGCTAATCGGCATTTCCGAGCGCACGCACGGCGGCCATCCAATGTGCCCATATGCTGACGCATGTAACTATTTAACACAACCGATAATGGTAATGATTGTGGATCACGCCTGGATGCATGTGGATAGCTTGCACCAGGGCGCATGCATGTACTAACATCATCTATTTATTCCATTTCATTGTTTCAAAAATCTATAACTTTTGAACCAAGTGTCAGAACGAAGAACCGTTTTTACCGTTGTGTTTCTCGTGACGAGCTCTTCAAAACTAGATCCGATATGGATATGTTTCGATGATGTTTTTGAAAAACAACTTTGATGCTAGATGAGGCAACTTTAGTGCTAAACATGAGCAACTTCGATGCTAAATGAATTGCACCATGTGTATAAGTGAATTCGCCTAACAAAATCCTAATGAGTTGTGAGCAGCAATGTAATAGGTTTTTATCATGGTTTTTATGTTGTATACGTAGAAAACTAAGTTGTAGATTGTTTAGTAGCCTACCATATAATGAAAGTTCCTTACTATCATGTTAAATAAATTAACATACAAGTTGTTTACCACACTATCGAGTATGCTAACACTATGTTTTAGAGTATAGACGACATGAGCTACGCCGACGGACAATTTCTCCTAGTATTGTAGCCAACTAATTAGTGATGACATGCAACTGGGCATCATTGTTACACAACTAATTATCATTGTTAATTTATCATGATTTGTTGGGGCAGTTGCTCAGATTTGTTATGAACAGGTTTTTGCATTTGCTTTTTTTAATGCATTTGCTTGTTTTTGCTAGTACAGTTGCTTGTATTTTTTTGGTAGAATAGTTTTTTTATTTTTTGTGTTCTTTGTAATTGAATTGTTTTGGATTTTTGCTAGAATAGATAAGTTGCATGCGGAGGGGGGGGGGGTTATATAGTGGTCCACAAAGGCTATTCAAGTTGGTCATATGTTTTTTCTGCTTAAAGTAGACAAGCCAAGTAGTAATACTAGGGACAATTGCTTGGTTTTGCTAGGACAATTTTGCCATGGTTGTTTTTCGTAATGCGGTTGCTTGGATTGGATAGGACAGTTTCTTAGTTCTGTAGGAGAGTTGCTCGGTTTTGCTAGAACAATTTTGCATTATGGTTTGGTAATACATTTGATTGGTTTTGCTAGAAACAATTTTCCATTGTGTTTTGGCAATACAATTGCTTGTATTTGCTAGGATAATTGCTTGGATTGTATAGGACAATTGTTTGGTTTTGTAGGAGAGTTGCTCGGTTTTGCTAGAACACTTTTGCATTGTTGTTTCGTAATATATTTGCTTGGTTTTGCTAGAAACAGTTTTGCATTGTGTTTTGGTAATACAATTGCTTGTATTTTCTAGGATAACTGCTTGAATTTTCTTGCTAAGAATAGTTGCTTTGGATCTTGCTAGAACAAATGTGTGGATTTCTGCTAGGGGTGTCGTTGCTTAGAGTTTGTAAGAACAATTTCTACATGCAGATGTGTATAGTTGCATACACACAAGATGAGTAGGAGTTGCCCACAAATCTATGCAAGTTGATCGTATTTTTCCATACGAAGTTGCGTGCAAAAATAGTATAAGTTGGATAATCTTATGTGTTTTTCTATGATGCCATTTTTTACCTTTTTCTATGATATGATGTTTCACTACTTTTGCGCCTAAAGTAGTAATGCTAGAGTTATTGTAGGTTTTTTGAACTATCACACATGTGCTAAGTGGGGTTGGAGAGGAGTGGGGTCGAGAGGTTGACGAATACAGGAGTTGCTCATAGGATGAGAATGTGTTGCTAACATGATGAGGAGTTGCTCAAAATTTGAGGACTGGTTCCATAGTGAGGGAAGATGAAACCTAAGTTGTCCATAAGGGGACCTATTTGCCTACAATCTCGAAAACACACACACACACACGAGTTGCGTCTATGATGATGAGAAGTTTTATAGGGGGTGGATCAGATAGTTGCCCACAAACATACGCAAGTTGTTTATAATTTTTGCATGATTTTCTCAACAAACCAACCTAATACGCATACCTACTAGGCACAAAATGAAGTTTCTTTCCTTTAGCACTAAAGTTGCCTCAATCGCACCCAAAGTTGCCTAAAAAAAGTTCAACGAAACCTATCGATATGAGATCTAGTTTTGAAGAACTCGTCATGAGAAACCCAGCTGTGAAAACGAAACTGGATTTTGATGCTTAAATCAAAAGTTACAATTTTTTAATCTTTTTGAACCACCAAACAAATGCACGTGTTGATAAGATTCTTTTTTTGATGTACTGTGTAGTGCACGTCGACAACGTCTTCCATATTTGGAGATGACCCTAATCCCACCATCGGGCGGGCGCTGGCGCCCGCTAGCCACGTCCTTTTTAATGATATCAACATTATAAAACTATATTGAGATTTTTGTGCACCACATTGATATTTTTAAAATAAATGATAAAAATTTCTTTCAAACATATGTTTTGATGTCTACATTTTCTTCATACACGTTATACATTTTTTGTATACATAAGAAACATTTGCCTATACACACTTGACATTTTTTTCAAATATATTTTCAAAAATTTTAATATATTTTTTGAATATATGTTAGAAAAATTCTTGCTTCTTACTTTTAAAGTAATTATATGTTTTGACAACATGAACAAAAGAAAATGGGAAACAAACTAACCTGGATGCTGTCGAACTCATGGCTAGTTAATTCTCTAAAAGGCGGCCCATATGACCCATCTATGACGTGAAGCCCACCTGACCTATCTATGAGGCGAAGCGCGAACGGGGCTTCTTCCAACTTGCAATGAGCGAGACATAGCCATGCCTAGATAGCGGCCTTTGCAAGGGGCGCGAGAGCTATATCTTACTTATAGCAAGAATAGCTCTTGTCTTGCAGAAGAATTTTCTCTGTCCATTGTTTCTTGGCCGGCCCGTTGGCTGGCGTTTTTTTGGGGTCACTTTTTCTCTTTCGCTCGATTTGTGTCATTCACTGGTTATTATCGAGTTTTCTTCCTTTTTCTATTTTCTCTTCAGTTTTTTCGATTTTGTTTGTTTCTCAAAGCTTTCTTCGGTTTTTCTATTTTCTTTGTTGTTACCCTTTTTCTCCGTACTTTCTTGGTTATCACAAGTATTTTGTTTCTTTGGTTCATCTCCCCTCTTGGTTTTTCATTTATGTTTTCATTTTCATCTGTTTTTTTGTTTCTTTTTTTTGTATTAGTTTGTTTCATTTTATTTTTCCATTTATTTTCTTTGTTTCTCCTTACTTCTTTGTCGGTTTTCATTGGTTACTATTTTATTCAACACATGTATACTTTTTAAATAGACAATTTTCATTTATTAGTGTACATGCGAAACATTTTGCTGATACAGAATAAAATTTTATAATACATGATGTAATTTGTTTTAAATACCCATTCTGAATTTTTTTAAATACGTGTGAACATTTTTTTAACTTCGTGTGAACATTTAAATATATATAATAAAAGGTAAAAACTAAAGCAAAAAGTCTAGGCAAAAGTGTTAAAAAAAGCACTGAAGGCCTCTGTTCTCCGATGGTCTGGCCCATTTTGAGGTGAGACAACATTGTCTCTTGCTTTAAGCCGGAAATCCCTATTTGACGCATTTTATGTCAAATTGTCGACCAATCGCACCGAGGACCAAGTGAACGATTGGGCCAGTGCATCTGTAGTAGGGTCCCCGCCAATTTTAATAGGTTTTGGGAACCTTATAGAAGGTTTCTGGACCAGTGTTTCTATTTCCCTATTTCCTTTTTTGTCAGTTTGTAATTGTTTGTGTGTTTGTTTTTTCTACTTTTTTCTCTTTCCATTTTCATTATTGTTTTTCATGTTTCTTTTGTTTTAAATTTTCAAATATTTGTTCCGAATTTCTATAAATATTTCACATCCAAGATTCTGTTCACAAGTTTCAAAAAATGTTCTTCTTTTCAAAACTTTCAAAATTTCAAAAACTAATAACCACCAATTGTAAAAATATTCTTGTTTTTCATAATTTCTAAAAATATTTACGGATTTCAAAATATGTTCTCATTTTCAAAATTTGTTCAAAATTGCAGATATTCTTTTGTGTTTCATAAAAATGTTCTCATTGTAATTATTTTTAGTAATTTTAAATAATATCCAGGGATTTCAAAAAATGTTCTTGTTTTCAAAATTTTGTCACAATTACAAATTTGACTTGTGTTTCATAAAAATGATTGTCTTCAAAAAAAAATTCACGATTAAAAAAATGTTTAGTTGTGCAAAAAAGTTTGTTTGCAATTTCAACCAATGTCCCATTTTCCAAAAAATGTTTGAATTGACAAAAAAAGTGTTCTTCTATTACTACCATTGTTCAAAAATTTCAAAATTCAAAATTGTGGTCCTCTAATTCCAAAAAAATTTGTAAATTTTAAATTTTATTCACAATTTTCAAAAAGTTGTTCATTTTTTCTAAAATGTGTTAAAAAATGAGTAATCTGTATGCTACAGTAAATAAGACGCCAGACTGAATACCACGTTATAGTTAAAAAGGATCCACACATATGTCATTATCGGCCATACGGTGTAGTGGCTGGAAGCATGCATTAATTATTGTTTCATCGGGAGTTCGATCCTAGCAGCTGCGCTTTTTTTTGGCAATTTTCTTTACTATGTATGGGTCGGCCCAATCGGAGACACTCTGCGCGTGAGGCCAACTGTTTTATGCTGCATGTAGCTGTACCGAAACTATCTAAGGGCTGGATCCCATCATCAGCTGGCATGGTACAATGTTGACGGTGCACTCAGTCGGGATGGAAAGTTTGGAGCAGTGACAGCTATTGCAGAGATCAAGCTAACGCTTACCTTGGGGCGTCAACAGTTGTTCATGAAGGACTAATAGACCCGTCGAGTCTGGAAGTACAAGCATGTAACGAAACTTTATCTATCGTTTTGGATCTCCACTAGAACGGAGCTTTTGTTGCATCTGACTACCTTGAGGTGGTAAACAATATCAAGCGCTTCTCAGCCTGCCACTATGCCATAGTTCTTCGCAAAACTGTACACAAGCGAGGATCACTACAGAAGATGATCTCAGTCATGAACACAAACATCTTTACGAGGAGGCACATGCTTTTGCTAGAGCCTTTGCTTCGTTACCCATCGGGCGCCATATTTGGTTTATTAAAGTATCAAATATTATTTGTATTCATCAATCAAACATTCCTATTTACGCAATAAAGCCCGATGTTTTCCCTAAAAAAAGAAGCTCCTCTTTATTATTTACTACAAAAAAGAAGGAGCTCCCTTTTTTATTTGAGGGCTAGAAGGAGCTCTCACCTTTTTAGGGCTAGAAGGAGCTCCCCTTTAAGCGAGACGTAGTAGCACCCGCAACATTTTTTTTGAGTGAACTCGCCGCTTTATTAATCAAACAATGTTCATAGGTACACATCGTTGGTCATGTAGAATGCCCAACCAAACATGAGGACCTAAGCCTATATTACATGCAAATTTGGCGAGAATATGAGCCTCGAAATTTTGGTTCCTACGCTCATGAAGAACAGAGACATAAGTGAAAATGTCTCTGCGGCTCATTATTTCATGTATAATGGACGAGTGTAGACCTTCTGTCCCCTGGTTGATGTCATTTACCACACCTTGACAATCCGATGCCACCTTAATATTTGTCAAGTGAAGATCTTCTGCAAGGGCTAGAGCCTCCCTGCATGCAAACAATTCTAGAATGGTGGGATCAGTTATACCCCGATAAACCACCGCCGAGGATCCCAGATATAATCCTGTATGATCTCGACAAATAGCAGACACAGCCCCACCACGCCTGTTGCGCAAGACTGCACCGTCCACATTGATTTTCGCCACCCCCACCGGAGGAGCAAGCCAGCTCCTAGGGGCTTCACCTCGGACCACATGTGCGTTTGTCGCCTCAGGTTTCCAAGTCTGCTCAAGCTCACCAATATAGGAGAGCAGAAAATATGAAGTTTGCACAGGAGACAGAAAAATGCCTTCATGAATTGGCTTCGTCCGCGCATACCATATTGACCATAATGTCACAACCATTTTTGTAATCAGCTTGTGATCGATAAGATCATTTAATTGGAATAGCCAATTCTTTGCATGTGGTTCTGAGTTCTCTGCCATCTTTGCCACCAAGTCCGGGTCAGATAGGGCCCAAGTGCTTCTCGCTGAAGTGCACGAGATAAGCGCATGTCGCCACGAGTCTAGAGCCCCGCACAATGGACATGCGTCTCGGGTGGCCATGTTTCTCTTGGAAAGCAGGTTCGCCGTTGGAAGGGAATGGTGAGCAAGTTGCCATAGAAAGACCCTGATTTTTGACGGAACTGTGAGTGACCACAGCTTGGTCCAGTCCTTCTCCTCTCCGTCATTACTTGATGAACCACTTTTGCCCTCTAGCCAATTCTCTCGTGTTATTTTTGTTTTGATCATGAATTTGTAGGCAGAGCTGACCGAGAACCTGCCTTTTTTATGTGGATGCCATGCCTAGAAATCTTCAGTGTTACTAGTACACACTGGAATCTTTAAAACTGCCTCCGCATCAGTCGACAAGAACACCGAACGGACTAGCCGTTCATTCCAAGAAGCAGTCGCCGGTAGGAGCAATTCCGAGACCATCTGCGATGGGTCTTGGATCAAAGAAACTATGGGGTGAAGCGACGCCTCCTTGGGTATCTAATTATGCATCCATATGTTCGTCGTCTTTCCATTGCCAATTCTTCCGATGATGCCTTGTTTGAGGATATCTCTTCCCTCCAGAATCACCCTCCATATCTGTGAAGGCCGTGATCCAAGTTCGGCCTCCAGGAAATTTTCCACGGGAAAATATGATGCTTTAAGAATCCTAGCACTCAGCGACGACGGGTCTTGCAAAACTCTCCAGGATTGTCTTTCCAAAAGTGCTAGATTAAACAGTTCGAGGTCTTTGAAACCTAGACCTCCCAAATATTTCGGTCTTGTCATCACTTCCCACGATACCAATGCAGGCTTGCTTTTTCCTTGTTTACATCCCCACCAGAATTTCCTAACGATGGAGTTTATATGATTGCATAAACCTCTAGGAAGCTTGAAGCATGACATTGAATAGACAGGAATAGCTTGAGCAACTGATTTTAGTAGAATCTCCTTTCCTCCTGCTGATAAGCACTTTCCCATCCATCCCTTCACTTTATCCCAAACTCGGTCACTCAAATGTTTGAACGCCCCCTTTTCTGAGTGCCCCACATACGTAGGCATACCGAAATATCTGTCACTTAGGGGTTCATTAGGAACATGTAAACATCCCTTGACTGCCTGCCTAACAATCTGAGGGCATCCCTTGCTAAAGAATATAGAAGACTTCTCCCTGTTAATCCTCTGGCCAGACGCCAAACAATATGTATCCAAAAGGTGTGAAACCTCTTCCGCTCCATTCACAGTTGTCTTAAAAAACATCAGGCTATCATCCGCGAATAAAAGGTGGTTCACCGCCGGAGCCGATGCCGCCACCTTAATGCCGCCGAGCTGGGATGATTCATTATGAGACTTTAACAGGCACGAAAGGCCCTCTACGGCTAGCAAGAAGAGATATGGAGAGATAGGATCTCCTTGACGAATACCTCGTGTTGGTTGAAACTCCTCCAACTTACTTCCATTGAATAAAATTGAAAAAAGAAATGGTTCTCACCATACTCATCGCTATAGCCACCCATGGAGCAACAAAACCCAATTTCCTCATGATAGCTTCCAGATAGTTCCATTCAACTTTGTCATATGCCTTCATCATATCAAGCTTAAGAGCACAATAGTTATTACTCTTTGCCCTATTCCTTTTCATAAAATGCAAACACTCATAGGCTAAGATAACGTTATCAGTAATGAGCCTTCCAGATACAAAAGCAGACTGTTCCTCAGAAATAATATCTGGTAGTATTACCTTCAAGCGGTTTGCTAGTACCTTCGAGGCTATCTTGTAAAAGACGTTGCACAAGCTTATTGGACGGAATTGAGAAAAAAGAGTTGGATTAGCTACCTTTGGAATTAAAACCAGAATGGTGTCATTCACACAAGCATGACTTTCTTCCCCTCGAACAATACTCAAAACCGCCCTTGTGTCAAATCCCTTTTCGACGCATTTTGAGTCGAATTGGCGGAACATCACACAGGATGGAGCTCGCTAGCAATTCTTTGGGCCCGCACATTGAGAGCGCCCATCCGTTGGGTTTCGAGAACTTTCAAGAAGGTTTCTGTCCTGTTATTTTAATGTTTTTCTTTTGTTTTCCGTGCTGTTTCTTTTACTGGGTTTTCCTTTTTTTTGTTGATTTTAAAAGGTCCCTTTTAAAAAAATGTTCATTTTTTTCTGTTTCCTTTTCTGTTTCTTTTTTTTCTTTTCAAGTATATTTTTCTTTGTACAGTTCATGTTTTGAAACTTATAAAATGTTTGTTCTTTAAACATATATTGATTTTTTTGAAAAATGTTCGTGTTTTCAAAAATTATTGATAAATTCAAACAATGTTTGCATATTCAATTTTTTTAGGGAATTTCGAAAATATTCTCATTTTAAAAAAATATTCAAAAGTTTTTTGTTCCAAATTTTCAGAAAATTTCAAATTATGACCGGGATTTCAAAATATGTTCCTGTTTTCATCAATTGTTCACAATTTTCGAAATAGGTTTCACATTTTTGTGCATGCGTTGAAAAGTTATTTCCTTTTAAAAAAATTAAGTAATTCAAAAAATGTTCCAAAGTTTAAAACATCGTTTTTGTTTCAACTTTTTGTTCACCTATATTGAAAATGTTTTCATTTTTGTAAACGTTCAGGACTTTCTAACTGTTCATATTTTCAAAGCATGTTATGGAATTTTGAAAATCTTCTGAAAATTTTAAAATGTTCAAGTTTTAAATAAACTGTTTATAATTTCAAACAACATTCCGTTTTCTGAATTTGCAATTTTTTTGAAAACATGAACATTTTTTAATAGGTGAATAAATTTCGAAAATCTTGAACAATTTTGAAATTCTCAAACATTTTTTGAATTTGTGAACAAAATTTGAGAACACAACATTTTTTGAAACTACAAACAAAATTTTCGAAACGAAAACATTTTCTATAAATTCCCTGAACATTGTTTGAATATGTGAACAAACATTTGAAAAACGAACATTTTGTGAAATTTGTGATCAATTTTTGTAAACAGGAGCATTTTGAAATCCAGGTCATTATTTGAAAAGCTCTGTAAAATTTGTACAAAAACATTCCAAACAATTTTTGACAAACGAGAACATTTTATTTGAAATGTTAACAATTTTGGAATTTATGAACAATTTCTGGAAACATAGAAGTATTTCAGGAGAACAAACATTTTTTAACGTTTCAAAACAATTTTCGAAATATGAAATTTTTAAAAAGAAAAATAAACTTAAAAAAAATAAAATGAAAAGGAAACAGAAATAAACATAAAAACCAAAGGAAAAAGAAAAAAAGGATAAAACGAATAACCATGAAAAACCATAAGGAAACAGGAAAAGCGGTTGAGGGAAACTTGTAGAAGGTTCTGAAAACGGTGCAAAAGTTTCCCTTTGCCGATTCTGTTTCGGAGGAGTAGATTGCCCCGCCCGCCCGCCCGCTCCGGCGCCGGCTCGAATTTGAGTTCGAAACGGAACCAAAAACAAAGATTTATAATGAGTGGAGAGCTGGAGAAAAGTTGAGATCTGAAGGAGGGTTCGAGATCTGAAGTGGTTTCTCGCCCAGATCCGAGGGAGGAAGGATTCATCCATGGGGCTGTTTGCGCTCAACAGGCTCATGTCTCTACAGCGCGAACGGCAGCGGCGTCGGCATCAAATTCGAGCCCAGTGTAAGCCCCCCCCCCCCCCCCCCCCCCCCTTCTCTGTTACGTTTGGCTGGGTCCATGTTTTGTTCTCCAATCGGGCTCCTTTTAAAGTTCTATTTTTTTTGCTCGACGAAGTAACGGTGAAGCAGTCAAGAGATTGGGTGCCTTTTCTGGTTTCTTGTATCCATGTCTGGGCTGCCATGAGTCCATGACCATCCTTGTTTCCCCTGTCGCAGGTCGGCTGATGGCCTCAAGGACGGGTAAAAGGAAGGGGTCGCCCTGTCAACAAGATGACAACGCTCATGATTCTCAATCTGGCAAAATTAAGAGAATGGCAATCCCAGAGCTCCCTGAGGTAACGGAGGCGTTAATTTTTATTTATTTTTGCAAGCATAATGTCACTACGACTACTCTAAAAGGACTAATTCTCGGGACTATGCTAGGCTAGCTGCATATTATTACCATTTGAAAACTGAGAAAATGTCCTTTTGGTCACATACTAATATAAGAGTGTTTAGATTACTAAAGTAGTGATCTAAACGCTCTTATATTAGTTTACGGAGGGAGTAGTACGTAACAGGGAGAAGTTATTTTTGGTCACATCCTGTAACACAAAAAGGATGTTTTTTTTTTATTTACTCTGCAAAGCCTGGTAACGTGTCCAACATAGCTTTCCAGAATTTTGTGCGCAAGTTAGGTGCTTTAGTATTAATAACTGAGTGATTTAGTAATTACTCCCTCCCTTCATTTTTAGAAGGTGCCAAATTCACGTTTTGATCAACAAGTAGTGTAATAATAATTGTTTGTGCCTCAAAATGATACAATTGGCTTCGTATATAAAAGCACCCGCTAATCATTATGATTTTGTAACTATCGACAGACCATCATGATTTGATTTTCTATGTCTTGTAAAAGTGAACAGAAAGCTTTGATTAGCACTATGAAGCTACTGTTGCGCTGTAACAAAGTTCATGCGATAATTGATTGGCATATTCATCACAGAAATATGGAAAATGATTAATCTTTCCACCTGCTGCAGAACCTTTTCCAAAATACTGATTCTGTTATTGCGCTATGGTTTATAAGGCGGTAAAGCGACCTAAAGCGAGCACCATCCGCTCTGATGCTTAAGAGACGCCTAAGCGCCTAAAGCGGACATATTTCTAAGGCGCTGCCAGGGCGCCTTACCGTCGCTTAAGCGTCTGAAGCAGGACGCTTTATAAAGAGAGGCGCTACCTGAATCTATAGAAAGATATCAAGACTTCCACAATTGTGCTATAGATGCTATAGGGTTGATTTTTAGCCTTTGTGCAATTTGTGCTACCTAAATCTTTTTATGAATCGAACTCTGCATTTTCTGCCTTTTTTTCCCTTTATTTCATGGTCTTCTTGAACAATTATCTCTTCATCTTAGTTACCCAGGTTCATGTTTCTTATGCAATGTCAGTGTCATATTTCATAGACTTCCATTTGTTTAACTTTTCAGATATTCTATTTGTACCCTATGCTGAAATTACATATTCATTTCTGTTGGTTACTGTTTAAACCCATTTATAAACATGTTATTGCACAATAACATACTCAACATCATTGTTGGCTTGCAACTGATGTAAGCAAAAGTATATTTCATGAAGTAGTTAATTGTTGTCAGCTGTTAGCAACTGTCTCCCCCTCGTCCTCCACCTCCAAAAAGTGAGTAATAATGTTAATTCTCTATGCATTGCTGAGTTTAACCTAGCACAGCTGCGTTCCTTTGCACTACCTACCTATGTAAATCAGTGCACCCTGTGGAGGGCTACCTGGGTACAATGTTACTTTGTGTGGTTCTACTCTTTTTCTTTCTCCAGTTGTACCATTGACCTTACACTTTCAATTTTGATCTTTTATCCAATGCTTGTGTGTGCAGGACATATTGCTTTGTATACACTCCTTAATGCCAATGTGTGACGCTGCCCGTGCTGCTTGCCTATCTCAAGCCTTTTTACATTCCTGGAGATGTCATTCCAATCTCATATTTAATAAGCATACAATTGGCTTGAAGAGTGCGAGTGGCCAGAAGTTCCACCACAAGGTTGATTGCATTCTCAGGAAACACAAAGGCAGCTTGAAAACATTCAAGCTTGAGCTTGACTACAATGAAATGAATGGGCTTGACGACTCAAGTTATTTTGACCGTTGGCTTCAGATTGCTCTTAAGCCTGGGCTTGAAGAACTCACCTTCGTGGTGTCTGAAACTGAAACAATGAGAAAATACAATTTCCCATGCGCTCTTTTATTTGATAGGGTTGGAAACTCACTTAGGTACCTTTCACTTCGTGCTTGTGTCTTCCATCCCACAGTTGAACTTGGCCCCTTGAGAAGCCTGACAAGGCTGTACCTGTGGCATGTGAGCATTACATGGAATGAGTTGGATTGCCTTCTTTCCAACTCTCCTGCTTTGGAGGTACTAGATCTTACTAGTTGCACTGAGATTAGGTGTCTGCTTTTATTTGGCATGCGAGAGATTGAAAGTGATAGAGAGCAAAGCTCCAAATCTCTCTACTCTTTACCTTAGAGGGAGCAGGTTAGACTTCTCACTTGTGGAAACATTGCAAATGAAGGAATTATACTTGGAACAAATCAACCTTGTCCGTGATGCCTGTGCCAAGCTGCCAGCCATTCTGCCAAATATTGAAACTCTTGTCATAGAATCACCGTGGGAGGTATATATTCTCTGCAATATGCAGGCTACATTGGTCATACCTGGTATAGTGTATCTGATACATGACTTTTTTGTTTTGCAGGTGGTTGATGCACCAATGCTGCATACCAAATTCCTCTACCTTAAGCACCTCAACATTAATTTGAGAACAGCAACAAGCGAGTACCGGCCATATGACTATTTTTCTCTGGTTTCTTTCCTGGATGCTTCTCCTTCCTTGGAGACTTTGATATTAGATGTAAGGCGCTGTTGCTGTCTATTCATTTCATCCTGCAAAGCATCTGGGTCTGTTTAACTCAATTATCCTTTCTATCTATTGTCAGGTGACTCAGCCGCGCATGTTGCACAAGTCAATTTTTGCTGATTCTCAACTGAGGCACATGCCTGAACACCGCTATAGCTGCCTCAAGAGCATGAAGATCAGTGGTTTCAGCTCTGCGAAGTGCTTGATTGAACTGACATGTCATATTCTCAAGAACGCGGTGTCACTTGAGTGTCTTACATTGGACACCATTTATGGGCCTAGGTGTTACGATGACGGCAAGGACGATTGGTGTACGCCCATGGGGGTTGGTATTCTCATGGAAACCCCCAGGGCACTCTCGGCTATCAGAACCTACATTGAGAATAAAGTTCCATCTACAGTTAAGTTAACTGTTATGGAGCCTTGCAGCCAATGCCACAGTAAAGCATTGCGGCGGGCATTATCACAGTCGTGCAATGTCGTTTCCATTTAATTTTAGCTAACTGCTCCCCTGTTTAGAGCCATTTATGGCTGTGGCCCAATGTAACAAAATCTAAACTTATTATAGGACCATGCCTTTTTTGTTTCTTCTGAAGCATCAGACCTGTTCAATCTCTAGTTTTTGTAGTGTTTTGTTTGTAGGGATTTGTTGACAGTTTATTTTTGTTTGGTCCAGTGTTGAAATATTCAGTCACAAGATGTGTTGTTGTGTTCTGTTTCTTGGGCTATTTTTACTGGCAGCAGCAACAGCTTGGCGCCCTGCTTTTGTTGATCACGCTCACAATACTGAGTCCGTGAATGTTGGTTCAAGGCCCAACATAAGAAGGGGAAGCAAGGCCCAACAGCTTGGTGCATACTAATTCCTGTAGAGTTAGGTTATGTCATAATTCTGGAAAAAGCAGTACTCCCTCCGTAAACTAATATAAGAGCATTTAGATCGCTAAAGTAATAATCTAAACGCGTAAACTAATATAAGAGCATTTTGATCACTAAAATAGTGATCTAAACGCTCTTATATTAGTTTACAGAGGGAGTACTTAATTCTGATTATTGATGGTTGGCTTCCATCGTTGGATTGAAATCTCTTGAAACATCTGGTTAGGGACGTGGGCCTAGGTAGTTTGCATGTACTTATACTGTATTAATTGCAATATGTTTCCCAGAAAATCGCGTCAACAAAAGTAACTACCTTCTTACTGCTTCTTCCGTGCTTCAAAATCTGCACTAGATGAAACGGTGCATCTGATGCATACTATTGGTTGGTTTTCATGGTGGGAAGCACACCTTGTTCTGTTAAGAGTGAAAGTGTATCAATTCATTTTGCTTCCACATCAACTGTTTTTTATTTTTATTTGGTGAGATTGGTATCCAACATGACACTTTATTTTGCATCATCTAAGCATAATGCACCGTGTAAGCACAATGCGGATGCCTGTCTTCCAACATTTCAGTTGCATCCTTCGATCAAACATTTTTTTTACAACTGTTATGGACTCTTTAAGAAAAATATTAAATTGGAACTTGTCTTGCAAATAAATTGGTATATGCATCCGAATAAATAGGAGTTTGCTTCCAAAGAATTTGGAATTTGCATCCAAAGAAATGAGCATTTGCTTCCATAGAACATGGAATCTGAATGCATGGAAATCAGGATTTGCATTCGTACAACAAAAATGACGCATGGAAATCAGGATCTGCATTCGTACAACAAAAATGACGCCCTGCTTCCAGAGATATTTTTTTTTTTGCTTCCAAATCATCTCCGTTAAATCTAAGATTTTCTTCTGTGATGGTCAACCGGGTGAGCTCGAGCTCAAGCTCGGGCTAGACGCCTCAGCTCCGGCCGACCCCGTCTCCGCCCGCGAGAAGCGCCTCCTCGACGGACCTCTTCTTGCCCCTGTAAGGAAGCGTTCCTACTCCCTCAAGGGGAGCCGCTGTTGGTTTATATTGATCTGGACAGAAATTCTGTCCTGGGTTACAAGCTTTCGTCTATCGCTAGGATACGACGGTTACATGAGTTTGAGGTGAATACGAGAGGGAGAGAGATAGAGATAAGTTGAGATTACAAGTTAAATAACTATCTGTCTAACAGCCCCAACTGCAGGCGCGTCGCCACGGCCTCAAGGACGCCCTCCTCAATCTCGTCTTCCCTGCCTCTCGGAACCGAGTATCCCCGTCAAGACTGCGCCTCCCCATCGAGGCCACCCTGCCTCCTAGACCTCCACGTCATGTCATAGGTAGTGGAGCTAGTCCCCTCTTGCTCTCTGATCCTTCCCATCGCTTGTAAATCCGTGCTGTAGTCGCAAGGTTCATGTCATCTTCGCGCTCTCGGTGCTCCGGTCAAAGTGCGTTTTTTTTCTTGTCTTCTTGTTGTTCTGCGGCTATGTCCATGCTCCTCCGCTCCGATGCCCCTAGCTGTTGTCCCCACGCACGTATGCGCACATGCTTCGCCTCCCTGCCTCGCACTTCGTGTGCATCGCCGAGCCGTGCCACATCCGAGTCGAGCGCGAGCTCATGCTCGAGCCTATGTATGCGTGCGTTGCCGAACGCACCCACCTCTCAATCCCTCCCGCCCGCCGCGCGTAGAAGCAGAGATCACTGCCGAATTCGCCCGCCTTTGTCGTGAGTTTTCTCATCATATCCATGGCTGAAGCTCGCCACTTATGTCGTTATGTTATCAAGTATTTCATTCCTTTGTGTGCACAACGGTTGCTGCAAGCCATGTGGTGAGCCGCTCGACCGCACGATGGAGGTTCCGTGTTTTGATCCCGATGCTCCTGATTACCCTTTTTGTGTTTTCTTGTTGTTTTTCTTTGTTTCATATAGATTGGCTCAAGAGAAATGTTCACCAACAACCGTTGTAGTGGCTAGAAGCCTGAGAGAGGACGTCCTGGACATAGCGGCATCTGATCGTAAATATCTCATTGGTCGTCCAGGCGAGGAGATCTATGCTATGAAAAGCCGTGAAAATGCGAAAAGTGGGCATACATGGTTCGATATGGCAAATAAACATTACCTTTTTGTGTTTTCTTGTTGTTTTCCTTTGTTTCATTTAGATTGGCTCAAGAGCAATGTTCACCCCCAGCTGTTATCGCTTTGTATCACAAGTACAAAGTATTGTAGTGGCTAGAAGCCTGAGAGAGGACGTCCTGGACGCATCGGCATCTGATCGTAAATATCTCATTGGTCGTCCAGGCGAGGAGATCTATGCTATGAAAAGCCGTGAAAATGCGAAAAGTGGGCATACATGGTTCGATAAGGCGAATAAACATTACCTTTTTTGTGTTTTCTTGCTGTTTTCCTTTGTTTCATTTAGATTGGCTCAAGAGCAATGTTCACCAACAGTTGTTACCGATTTGTATCACAAGTATAAAGTACAGTAGTGGCTAGAAGCCTGAGAGACGATGTCCTGGAAGCAGCGGCATCTGATCATAAATATCTCACTGGTCGTCCAGGCGAGGAGATTTTTGCTATGAAAAGCCGTGAAAATGCGAAAAGTGGGCATACATGTTTCGATATGGCGAATAAACATTACCTTTTTGTGTTTTCTTGTTGTTTTCCTTTGTTTCATTTAGATTGGCTCAAGAGCAATGTTCACCAACAGCTGTTACCGCTTTGTATCACAAGTACAAAGTATTGTTTTGGCTAGAAGCCTGAGAGAGGACGTCCTGGACGTAGCGGCATCTGATCGCAGATATCTCGCTGGTCATCCAGGCGAGGTGATCTGTGCTATGAAAAGATGTGGAAATGTGAAAAGTGGGCATAGATTGTTTGATACGGCGAATAAACATTACCCTTTTGTGTTTTCTTATTGTTTTCCTTTGTTTCATTCAGATTGGCTCAAGAGCAATTTTCACCAACAGCCGTTACCACTTTGTATCATAAGTACAAAGTATTGTAGTGGCTAGAAGCCTGAGAGAGGACGTCCTGGACACACTGGCGTCTGATCGCAGATATCTCGCTGGTCGTCGAGGCGAGGTGACCCGTGCTATGAAAAGCTGTGGAAATACGTACATGGTTCAATACGGCGACTAAACATTGTACTTTTTTGTGTTTTCCTTTGTTTCATTCAGATTGGCTCAAGAGTAATGTTCACCAATAACCGTTACAATTTTGTATCACAAGTATAAAGTATTGCAGTGGCTAGAAGTCCGAGAGAGGACGTCCTGGACGCAACGGCATCTGATTGCAAATATCTCACCGGTCGTCTAGGCGAGGTGATCTATGCTATGAAAAGCTATGGAAAAGCGAAAAGTGGGCATACATGGTTCGATACGACGAATAAACATTACCTTTTCATGTTTTATTGTTGTTTTCCTTGGTTTCATTCAAATTGGCTCAAGAGCAATGTTCACCATCAACCATTACCGCTTTGTATCACAAGTACAAAGTATGGCTAGAATCCTAAGAGAGGACGTCCTGGACGTAGAGGCATCCGATCGCAAATATCTCGCCGGTCATCCAGGCGAGGTGATCTATGCTATGAAAAGCTGTGAAAATGCGAAAAGTGGGTATATATAGTTAGATAAGGTGAATAAACATTACCTTTTTGTGTTTTCTTGTTGTTTTCCTTTGTTTCATTCAGATTGGCTCAAGAGCAATTTTTAACAACAGTCGTTACCGCTTTGTATCACAGGTACAAAGTATTGTAGTGGGTATAATCCTGAGAGAGGACGTCCTGGACGAAGCGGCATCTGATCGCAAATATCTCGCCGGTCGTCTAGGCGAGGTGATCTATGCTATGACAAGTTGTGGAAATGCGAAAAGTAGGCATACATGGTTCGATACGGCGAATAAACATTACCATTTTTGTGTTTTCTTGTTTTTTTTCCTTTGTTTCATTCAGATTGTCTCAAGAGCAATGTTCATCAACAACCGTTACCGCTTTGTATCACAAGTACAAAGTATTGTAGTGACTAGAAGCTTGACATAGGACGTCCTAAACGCAGCGACATCTGGTCGTAAATATCTCACTGGTCGTCCAGGCTAGGAGATCTATGCTATGAAAAGCTGTGAAAGTGCGAAAAGTGGGCATACATGGCTCGATATGGCAAATAAACATTACCTTTTTGTGTTTTCTTGTTGTTTTCCTTTGTTTCATTTAGATTGGCTGAAGAGCAATGTTCACCAAAAGCTATTACCGCTTTGTATCCCAAGTACAAAGTATTGTAGTGGCTAGAAGCCTAAGAGAGGACGTCCTGGACGCAACGGCATCTGATCGTAAATATCTCACTGGTCGTCTAGGCGAGGAGATCTATGCTATGAAAAGCCGTGAAAATACGAAAAGTGGGCATACATGGTACGATATGGCGAATAAACATTACCTTTTTGTGTTTTCTTGCTGTTTTCCTTTGTTTCATTTAGATTGGCTCAAGAGCAATGTTCACCAACAGCTGTTACCGCTTTGTATCACAAGGACAAAGTATTGTAGTGGCTAGAAGCCTGAGAGAGGACGTCCTGGACGCAGCGGCATCTGATCGTAGATATATCTCGCCGGTCATCCAGGCAAGGTGATCTGTGCTATGAAATGTCGTGGAAATGTGGAAAGTGGGCATAGATTGTTTGATATGGCGAATAAACATTATCCTTTTGTGTTTTCTTATTGTTTTCCTTTGTTTCATTCAGATTGGCTGAAGAGCAATTTTCACCAACAGCCGTTACCGCTTTGTATCATAAGTACAAAGTATTGTAGTGGCTAGAAGCCTGAGAGAGGACGTCCTGGACACAGTGGCATCTGATTGCAGATGTCTCGTCGGTCGCCAAGGCAAGGTGACCTGTGCTATGAAAATCTCTGGAAATACGTATGTGGTTTAATACGGCGACTAAACATTGTACATTTTGTGTTTCCTTTTTGTTTTCCTTTGTTTCATTCAGATGTGCTCAAGAGTAATGTTCACCAACAACCGTTACCGCTTTGTATCACAAGTACAAAGTATTGCAGTGGCTAGAAGCTCGAGAGAGGACGTCTTGGACGCAGCGGCATCTGATTGCAAATATCTCACCGGTCGTCCATGCGAGGTGATCTATGTTATGAAAAGTTGTGGAAATGCGAAAAGTGGGCAGACATGGTTCGATACGGCGAATAAACATGACCTTTTTGTGTTTTATTGTTGTTTTCCTTTGTTTCATTCAAATTGGCTTAAGAGAAATGTTCACCATCAACCGTTACCACTTTGTATCACAAGTACAAAGTATGGCTAGAATCCTAAGAGAGGACGTCCTGGACGCAGAGGCATCCGATCGCAAATATCTCGCCGATCATCCAGGCGAGGTGATCTATGCTATGAAAAACTGTGAAATGCGAAAAGTGGGTATATATAGTTCGAAATAAACATTACCTTTTTGTGTTTTCTTGTTGTTTTCCTTTGTTTCATTCATATTGGCTCAAGAGCAATGTTCATCAACAGTCGTTACCGCTTTGTATCACAAATACAATGTATTGTAGTGGGTATAATCCTGAGAGAGGACGTCCTGGACGAAGCGGCATCTGATCACAAATATCTCGCCTGACGTCTAGGCAAGGTGTTCTATGCTATGACAAGCTGTGGAAATGCGAAAAGTGGGCATACATGGTTCGATACGGCGAATAAACATTACCCTTTTGTGTTTTCTTGTTTTTTTTCCTTTGTTTCATTCAGATTGTCTCAAGAGCAATGTTCACCAACAGCCGTTACCGCTTTGTATCATAAGTACAAATTATTGTAGTGGCTACAAGCCCGAGAAAGGACATCCTGATCACAGCGGCATCTGATCGCAAATATCTCGCCGGTCGTCCATGCAAGGTGATACATGCTATGAAAAGATGCGGAAATACGAAAAGTGGGCATACATGGTTCGATACGGCGAATAAACATTACCCTTTTTTTGTGTTTCTTGTTGTTTTCCTTTGTTTCATTCAGATTGGCTCAAGAGCAATGTTCACCAACAACCGTTACCGCTTTGTATCACAAGTACAAAGTATTCTAGTGGCTAGAAGCCTGAGAGAGGACGTCCTGGACGCAGCGGCATCTGATTTCAAATATCTCACCGGTCGGCCACGCGAGGTGATCTGTGCTATGAAAAGCGATGGAACTGCGAAAAGTGGGCATACATGGTTCGATACAGCGAATAATATTACCCTTATTGTGTTTCTTATTGTTTTCCTTTGTTTCATTTAGATTGGCTCAAGGGCAATGTTCACCAACAACCGTTACCGCTTTGTATCACAAGTACAAAGTATTGTAGTGGCTAGAAGCCTGAGAGAGGACGTCCTGGACGCAGCGACATCTGATCGCAAATATCTCGCTAGTCATCCAAGCGAGGTGATATATGCTATGGAAAGGTGTGGAAATGCGAAAACTGGGCATACATGGTTCGATATAGCGAATAAACATTACTCCCTCCATTCCTTTATATAAGGTGTATTTGTTTTTGTAAAAGTCAAACGAGGCCATGTTTGACCGAGTTTTTAGAAAAATATAGCGAGATCCACTATACAAAATTTAGATCATTTGATTCATCATGAAAATCAGTTTCATATTTTACTTATTTGGTATTATAGATGTTGTTATTTTATTGTATAATCTTGATCAAACATTCAAATGGTTGACTTGCACAAAAACAATACACCTTATATTTTGGAACGGAGGGAGTACCTTTTTGTGTTTTCTTTGATGGTTTCCTTTGTTTCATTCAGATTGGTTCAAGAGCAATGTTCACTAACAGTCGTTACCGCTTTGTATCATAAGTAAAAAGTATTGTAGTGGCTAGAAGCCTGAGTGAGGATGTTGTGGATGCAGCGGCATCTAATCACAGATATCTCGTTTGTTGTCCGGGCGAGGAGATCTATGCTATGAAAAGGTGTGGAAATGCGAAAAGTGAGCATAGATGGTTCGATACGGGGAATAAACATTACCCTTTTGTATTTTCTTGTTTTTTTTATTTGTTTCATTCGGAATGGCTCAACATCAATGTTCACCAACAGCTGTTACCGCTTTGTATCACAAGTACAAAGTATTGTAGTGGCTAGAAGTCTGAGAGAGGCCGTCCTGGATGCAGCGGCATCGGATTGTAGATATCTCGCCGGTCGTCCAGGCGAGGTGATCCGTGCTATAAAAAGCTATGGAAATGTGAAAAGTGGATATACATGGTTCGATACGACGAATAATCATTACCCTTTTTGTGTTTTCTTGTTGTTTTCCTTTGTTTCATTCAGATTGGCTCAAGAGGAATTTTCACCAATAGCCGTTACCGCTTTGTATCACAAGTACAAAGTATTGTAGTGGCTAGAAGCCTGAGAGTGGATGTCCTGTTCGCAACGGCATCTGATCGCTGATATCTCGCCGTCATCCAGGCGAGGTGATATGTGCTATGAAAAGCTGTGGAAATGCGAAAAGTGGGCATACATGGTCCGATATGGCGAATAAATGTTACCCTTTTGTGTTTTGTTGTTGTCTTCCTTTGTTTCATTTAGATTGGCTCAAGAGTAATGTTCACCAACCGCCTTTACTGCTTTGTATCACAAGTACAGAGTATTGTAGTGGCTAGAATCCTGAGAGAGGGCGTCCTGGACGCAGGGGCATCTGATCACAAATATTTTGCCGGTCGTCCAGGCGAGGTGATCTATGCTATGAAAAGCCGTGGAAATGCAAGAGGTGGGCATACATGGTTCGATACGGCGAATAAACATTACCCCCTTTGTGTTTTCTTGTTGTTTTCCTTTGTTTTATTCAGATTGGCTAAAGAGCAATGTTCACCAACAGCCGTTACCGCTTTGTATCACAAGTACAAAGTATTCTAGTGGCTAGAAGTCTGAGAGAGGATGTCCCTTGACGTAGCGGCATCTGATCGCAAATATCTCGGCAGTCGTCCGGGCGAGGTGATCTATGCTATGAAAAGCTATTGAAATGCGAAAAGTGGGCATACATGGTTTGATACGGCGACTAAACATTACCCTTTTTTGTGTTTTCTTGTTCTTTTCCTTTGTTTCATTCAGATTGGCTCAAGGGGAATTTTCACCAACAGCCGTTACCGATTTGTATCAAGTATAAATTATTGTAGTGGCTAGAAGCCCGAGAGGTGATCTGATCGCAAATATCTTGCTGGTCGTCCAGGCGAGCTGATCTATGCTATGAAAAGTTGTGCAAATGCGAAAAGTGGGCATAAATGGTTCGATACGGCAAATAAACATTACCCTTTTTGTGTTTTCTTGTTGTTTTCCTTTGTTTCATTCATATTGGCTCAAGAGCATTGTTCACGAATAGCCGTTATGGCTTTGTATCACAAGTACAAAGTATTGTAGTGGCTAGAAGTCTTAGAGAGGACATCCTGGACGCAGCAGCATCTGATCACAAATATCTCGTTGGTCGTCCATGTGAGGTGATCTATGCTATGAAAAGGATTGAACCAAAAGGATCACCTCCTTTTGGTGACACTGATGCTTTCATTGAGAGTTCCAATGTGATCATCAGAAGAATCGATGGCTCACGTTGTCATCTCCGAAGAAGTCCGTGGTGCGGGCATCTTTGTCCCAGGACAGATCTTTGCCTTCGGTAGCATCGTGCTGCACGCTAACTCGACCTGCCACCTTGGCCGGGTCAGAAGTTTCGCCCTTGATAAAGAGGTCAGATTCAGGAACTTAGATTTCACCGTAGACCCTCGGGGTGATCTCTTGCTCACCGGGCTGGCCCCGTCATCTGGCATGCTTGAAGATTCCGAGGCCTTGACCTCGAAGGCCACTTTCCTACCCACTCATGGGGCCAATTCGGACATTAATCTGGATTCTAAATCAGATTTGGCTATAGCACCAAAGGGCCGGACATCTACTTTGGCCGAATACACATCATGCCCGGGCGCATCTGAGGTTAACTCCAAACGCACCGAGCAGACGGACCTGACCGAGATTTCGATACTCAACAAAACTCTGGATCGGATTTCCCTGATGAAAATTACCGATGACTCAATCCCGATCTATACTCAGATCAGTCTTGTGGTGGGTCAAGAAGGATCCTCTACTGCCCGAGCACCCTCTACTGCCCGTGCACCCTCTACTGCCCGTGCACCCTCTACTGCCCGTGCAAAACAACATCGGACAGTCTTCAGACAAATTACATAAAATATTTATTCATAATAATTGTCCTTTGGGCACTGACCCTCTACTGCCCGAGCACCCTCCATCACTGCGACGAAGTACAGCGCGGGGCGCCTATGCTGTTTTCCAGGAGGTGGAGGTGCGGTAGCCATCTCGGTGGCGTTGAGCTTCGGCCAATGCATCTTGGTCCTTGCAAAGGCCATCCGTGCGCCCTCGATGCATGTAGAACGCGTCAGCACATCAACCCGAGGCACAACGTTGCTTAGTTTTTGCACTAGGCTGAAATAGCTCCTCGGCAATGGCTCATTGGGCCACAGACGAATGCAGGGGTCCTTCATGGTTGGCACCGCCACTCTGCAAATCTCCATTAGCTGCTTCATCTGGTCGACGAGGAGGGGAGAACGCTCGGGGGCTTCGAATTGTGCCTAGAATAGACGAGCCTCATCATCCTCTGCTCGCGAAGCATACAACTTGTTAGCATCCACTGCACTCTTTTGGAGATCCGCACGGACGCCTAAGGAATGCCATACTTGGGTGAGCAATGCGAACCTGTTATCACCAAAGGCACACTGCAGTAAATACGGCTTACCCTTTGTGATAGCTTTGACTTGACGGATTTGTTCTTCAAAGAACCGCCTATCCACCAGCTCCTGTTGGAGCTCTGATTTCAGTGTTGCTAGCTCGGCGGCTTGTTCTTTGAATTTTTTCTCAAGGGCCTTGCACTCGTTGCCGGCTTCCTCGAGCTCTTGCTGCACCTCTTCTACTCGGGCGTCATGTTTGGCACTCGTGGCCTTCAACGCGGCAAGCGTGGCCGCTGCCTGTTCGGCGGCCGCCTTTTCTCCCGTGGCCCCTTGCTTCGCTTGCTCGAGCTTGGCCTTGGGCTTCTCGATCTCCGCAGATGAAGCTATATAAAAGTAGTAAGATACGCTGGGTTACCAGTGCAGATTTTTAACCTATACATAGCTTGGATATTACTATTTGGCTTACCTTGTGCCTCATCGAACCTCTTGTTCAGGCTGTCAAACTCCTCGTTGGAGACCTTGAGCTTCCGATTTAGCTCGGCCAGCTCAGCGGCATTATTGGCCACAGCCGATGACGAGGCCTACAAAAAACAAATACATATACATCCGATTATATACACGCCAACCCCCGAATCATCAAGGATATGTCTCTCTGTTCTATCCTTCAAAGGGAGGTTTTAGAACATTGTGGGGCTCAAAAGGTGTCTTATACATCATAATTTTTCTTGTTTTGTGAACCCCGGGTATGTTTTTTTAAAACCCATTCGGGACTCGGGGGCTACTATCTATACAAGGATAGCATAAACTTAAAATTAACGTTGTTCGGGAAAAGAATATTGGGTTACTCACCTTGAAGCCCATCAAGAAACCATTGAAGGCCTCTTTCAGTCCATTATCAATGGACTGGATTCCTTGTAAAACCGCACCCATAAGGGCGCAGTGATCCTCAAAGATGGAGGCTCTTGCGAGCGCCTCCCCCATAATTGTCCACCAAGCCGTTGGCGGCATGGGTGGTGACCGGACAGTCCGACCTATGACCGGGGATTGAGTCGGTACCTCCAGAGCCACAGCTGGCTCCGGAGATGTCCTTGGAGGGTATGGGGCACCCCTTGGCCCCTCTTCTTCGGCGGCCAGGGGGATATTCTCCCCTTGGTCTTTGACGGGTGGAATAATTTCTTCTTTGTGGCCCTCATGGCCGTGGCATCAGCCTCGGCCATGGCCCTGTCTTCCTCACCGCCCATGTTCGGCTCCAAGGGAGCCTAAACGGATGACACCTCTGCAGCGTCCTTCGTTGCCCTTGGAGGTGTGGGGTACGATGAAGTCCCGCTCTCCGCTACCGCGATGGGTGGAGACTCCCCATCTGATATCTGGTCGGTGGGGAGAACATGTGGCGGGATGCAGAACGAAAGACGCCCATGTGTTTAAAGAACTATTGCATATTATACACAAATTATTCATGGAATCTTCTGATTCATACCTTTGAGCAGGGGGCTTGACCCTTGGGTTCCTTCGAGGAACCATCCCATAGCCCTCGGATTCCTCGTCAGAATCCGAGCTATCATCGGGTAGGTTCAACCTTGCCCGGCATGCCCTCTTCGGGGCAGGAGGATCCGCATCCTCCATGGCATCCGATGACACCTCCCTCTTCCTTGCACGGGGGTGGGCGGGGAGCACCTTCCGCCTCATCTTCAAGATCCTCCTCGTGATTCGAGGAGGCGTGGGTGTCTTCGGACACGGCGTCCGGATTGTCCCTTTTGCGGAGGCTTCCTCTGGTCTTCTTCTTCTTATTCTCCTTTTTGGGCGCCGAATATGACGCCACGACGAGCATCACTACCAATAGCCCCGACCTTGGGGTCTTTGGGTTGTGGGGCTGGGCAGTTGATCCTCACGGCCTTCTTTAGCCACTTTCGTAGGAGTAAGGAAGAAGGCGTTTAGACCTTTTTTGCTGAAGACAGGAAGTCCATGAAATGAAAATTATACCATACTTCGGCCGATGGAAACTCGGCGCTTAGGCCTGAATCCTCTTCCGTTGCTGGCCAGCTCTCCTGAGGCTTGAATAGCGCCTTCCATAGCTTCTCAGGAGTTGTGCGGAAGAGTTGGCACACAGTGGGCTCGTCGTTGGACTGATAATACCACATCGAGGAAGCTTGGCGCTAGCAAGGGAGAATTCGGCGATTGAGCATGACATGGACCACATTAACCAGCATCACCTTGGCCTGGATTACTGAGGTAATGCGCTTCTGCATCTGCTTCACCTCGGCCTTCGACCCCCATTCCAGACCCTTCTTAAGCCACGAGGTTAACCTAGTAGGGGGTCCAGATCTGAACTCGACGGGCACCATCTAGCCCTCGTCTCTTGGCTCGGTGATATAAAACCACTCCTTTTGCCAGATTTTAATCATGTCGATGAAGGTGATGGGCGGCCACTCGACGCGCAGGAGCTTACTAACCACCGCCCCTCTGCAGTCCGCATGCTCGCCGGCCATGGTCTTCGGCTTGACATTGAAGACCTTGAGCCATAAGCCAAAATTTGGCTCGACCCGCAGAAAGGCCTCGCAGACGATGATTAAAGCCGATATATGCATGATGGAGTTTGGCGGGAGGTCGTGGAAGTCCATGCCGCAGAAGAACATGAGACCCTAGACAAATGGGTGAAGCGGAAAGCTCAGTCCTTGGATAAAGTGGGGGATGAACACCACCCTCTCTCCTTCTTTGGGGGTGGGAACCACTTGGACCTTCTCAGGGGCATGGTGGAAGACGTTGGCAGGGAGGTATCCGGCTTGCTTTAGCTCACGGATGTCTTTGTCGGTGACCGTGGAGGCCTCCCACTTGCCGTTGGAGCCCGAGCCCGCTATGGCTAAATCTCGAAGGGTGAGGGAGAACTAGATCTGAGATCTTGAGGCTTGGAAGATTGAGGAGGTGGAGGATGCAAATGGGAAGCATGAATAGGCCTTAGGGTTTTCTCCCTTTTTATGGGGCATGTCACTGTTTAACCGCCCTTACTACGCCGCAAATCCCTCCACTTCCCAAGACATACATGCTTTTATGCGCGTGCAGAGATTAATTGTATCCCATGTAAAACGGGGCACGATCTGCATTGATAAGTCATGCCATTGTAAACGATGGCCTCGAACCGCGAATCATGTTTTTGCGACTGGTCGTGGTGAGCCGCGACCCTTCGTTAGAAGGTATGTCAGAAGACACTGCTTACACTTAGGCATTTTGCCTTCCGGGCAACTCATGGTGTTCGGACGATCACATGATCGGATGGACGAGCGTCATCGAAAGCCGGACTATTCTCAGCCGATCATCGACGAGAAGAAGAACTCACCCCAAGCAGAAGACTCTGATCATATGAAGCAGCTGGAGTTGAGACCCTTGGCGTAGGGGGCTAGGTCGGGGTCTACTGAGGGAGTCCTGGACTAAGGGGTCCTCAGGCCGCCGGCCTCTTTCCTAATAGCCGGCTCATTGGGCCATTCTCTGATCATCACAGGAGGTGCTGGATACGTTAAGAACCTTCGTTCTAGAAGGAAGCCCCGAAGGCGCGTCGTGCACTCCAAGTTAAGATGAGGAAATCGACATCTCCAGGAGACCTACCATGTGTAAACCCTAGGTACCCCCCAATGTCTATATAAACCAGGAGGGTTTTGGAATATAGCACATAGAAACTCGTCTAGGGTTTTAGCTAGTCGATCTCGAGGTAGATCAACTCTGTAATCTCGATACTATCAATATAATCAAGCGGGACGTAGGGTTTTAACTCCATAGGAGGGCCCGAACCTGGGTAAACATCGTCTCCTTCGTCCCTTTGTTACCATCGTTCTTAGCATCACAGCTCAGGACCACCTACCCGAGATCCGCCGGTTTTGACACCGATAGTGGTGCTTTCATTGAGAGTTCCACTGTGATCATCAGAAGAATCGATGGCTCGCGTTGTCATCTCCGAAGAAGTCCGTGGTGCGGACATCTTTGTCCCAGGGCAAATTTTCGCCTTCGGCAGCATCATGCTGCACACTGACTCGCTCGGCCACCTTGGCCGGGTCGGAAGTTTCTCCCATGATCAAGAGGTCAGATTCAGGAACTTAGAGTTCAACGTAGACCCTCGGGGCGATCTCTTGCTCACCAGGCTGGCTGCCTCATCTGGCATGTGAGAAGACTCCAAGGCCTTGACCTCGGAGGCCCCTTTCGTCCCCGCTCACGGGGCCAGTCCGGACATTAATCTGGATTCTAAATCGGATTTGGCAATAGCACCAGAGGGCTGCACATCTACTCTGGCCAAATACACATTGTGCTCGGACGCATCTGAGGTTAACTCCAAACACGGTGAGCAGACGGGCCCGACCGAGCTTTCGGTACTCGACGAAACTCTGGATCGGATTTCCCTGATGAAAATTACCGACGACTCAATCCCGATCTATACTCAGATCGGTCTTGTGGCGGGTCAAGAAGGATTTTTCTCCCCACCCACCACCCACTTAGTAGCCACTATTGAGGACTTAACCGATATACTGGACTACGCCTCAAAGGAGGCCGAAGATATGGAGGAAGAGGATCACGTTCCCACTCCCGTCAACACCAGGCACTGGACCACCACTTCTACCTACGATATCTATATGGTGGATACGCTAGCCGGTAATGGCGAGCGCACACCAGCGAACAAGGGCGAAGGCTCAGGTGATGAGCCATCTGAAAGCACATTTGCTCCCTTGGTGGTTTTGGTAATTAATAACAACATATAAGTCATTGAACTAATGTTACCACCAAGTATATTTGAGGAAATGTTCAATGATAGGTTTCGCAAAAGGAGATTGTGGACATACCCCAAGATGCAAGGAAATAGGTTGGCCAAGCTTCAAGCAAGAGGACTCTACATTTTATATTTGTGAGAAATCATTTTGAGTCAATAGGAAAGCCAATACTATTAAAAGGGGGTGAGGTTTTGTTGGTGAACAATATGCTCAAACGTGCACAAGTGATAGTCGCCAAAAACATCCACAAACTCTCTCACCAAAGTCTGTTCTATACCTAGCACTCAAAATTGATGCAACCAACTTTCCCATACCGGTGCCACCGATTCCAGAACCTAGACAGACTCAGCCAAACCCTAGCCACTTCCGTGCAACCGATTCCATACCGGTGCCACCGAGTTTAGGTTGCCAACTTTCTGTTATGCAAATTCACATTTTCGGTCCCATCAAGAATGTTGGATTGGCGTTACTGAGATTGGAAATCTGACCGTTGGTCACCTTATCGGTGCAACCGAGTTTCCTATATCGGTCTCACCGAGATTCAAAAGTTGCCACCTTTTGGTCACTTCGGTACCACCGAGATTAACACATCGGCGACACCGAGTTGGTCATTTTGTGTGTAACGGTTGGATTTTTGGGGATGCCTATATATACCCCTTCACAACCACCTACTCGAAAGAGAAGCACTCAGAACTATTCCACACTTGCCCCATCAGTTTTCCGAGAGAGAACCACCTCCCCTTGTGTTGAGGTCAAGATATTCCACTCCTATCATATGGATCTTGATCTCTAGCCTCCCCAAGTAGCATTCCACCAATCTAATCTCTTCCACCATGCCAAATCTATGAGAGAGTGATTGGATGCTGAGGAGTGTATCATCTTGAAGCACAAGAGCAAGGAGTTCATCGTCATTACCAAGCCTATTACCTTTTGGAGGGTGGTGCCTCCTAGATTGGTTAGGTGTCGCTTGGGAGCCTCGTACTTCGTGTTGTGGAGTGAACCAAGAATTTTGTAAGGGCAAGGAGATCGCCTACTTCGTGAAGATCTACCCATAGTGAGGCTAGTCCTTCGTGGACGGAAGACGTTATGGAATAGTCAAGGTTTCTACTTTGTGGACCCTTTTGGGTGGAGCCCTCCATGGACTCTCGCGACCGTTACCCTCCATGGGTTGAAGACGCCATAAACGTGGATGTATGATAGTGCCACCTATCGGAACCACGGGAAAAATCATCGTGTCTACAACTGTATTTGATCTTCCTACCCTATCCCTTCTATACATGCTTGTTGTTACTTTCCGCTGCTATATACTCTTAGACTTGCATGTGTAGGGTGTACTTGACTTGCCATGAAATGCTAAAAACCATCAACCCTAAAACATGGCATAGGCAAAACTTTTATTTGGTCAAGTAGTATAATCACCCCCCCTCTAGACATACTTTCGGTCCTACAAGTGGTATCAGTGCTTTGGTCTCCATTGCGTTGGTCTCCATTGCTTTGGTCTCCATTGCTTAGGTCTCATAACCTAGGAGAGTGTGGCATCTAGTGAGGGAAGTTATCACTGTAGAGGTCCGTACTTTGATGGCACTAATTTTGCTAGTTGGAAGCACAAATGAAAATGCATATTCTTAGTCATAACCCCGCCATTTGGGCTATTGTTCGTGTTGGCTTGCAAGGTGAGTTCTTTGAGGACAGACGGTAACCGGATCGTGAAGCATCCGCGGATGTGTTGAAGATGTTGCAACTCAATGCTCAAGCATGCGACATTCTCTTCAACTGCTTATGCCCCGAAGGATTCAATAAAATAAGCCGTCTTGAGAATGCAAAAGAGATTTGGGATACTTTGGTTGATATGCATGAAGGAACCGAGTCCATGAGAGAATCCAAGTTAGATGTTCTTCAAGGTCAGCTTGACAATTTCAAGATGAAGGATGGTGAAGGAGTCGCAGAGATGTACTCTAGGCTAGCTCTCATCGCCAATGAGATTGCCGGCTTAGGAAGCAAAGAAATGACCAAAAAATTCATCATCAAGAAGATACTTAGAGCTTTGGATGAGAGATGCGACACAGTGTGCACATTGATCCAAATGATGCCAAACTACAAAGATCTCAAGCCTACGGAAGTCATTGGAAGGATTGTTGCTCATGAAATGACACTCAAAGATAAGGAAGAACTTCATCACAAGTCTAGTGGTGCTTACAAATCCACAAGTGATGCTCCCACAACTTCAAGCAACAACCTTGTCACCAATGAAGAGATAAGCCTCATGGTCAAGAAAGTCAACAAGTTCTACAAGAATAGAGGCAAAGAAATAAACTCCAACTCAAGATATGAAGAGAAGCGTTCATCAAGTCGTGACCGCAATTGCTACAATTGTGGGAAGCCCGGACACTACTCAAATGAGTGCACGTCTCCCTACAAAAGAAGAGAAGAGTCACCTCGAAGACGAAGCTCAAGGAATGAATCACCACAAAGAGAGAGAAGGAGTAGAGATGATCGTTATGAACGAAGAAACTCAAGGAGAAGTAGAGATTCAGAGAAGAAGGACAAGTACACCAAGAGATACACAAGAAGAAAACATCAAGCTCATGTTGGTGAATGCGTTTCCGGCTCCGACTCCGACAACAACTCCGAGAGAAGCTATCACTCTGACTCCGACTATAGTCAAGATGATGGTGTTGCCGGAATTGCTCTAGTGACTACCAACTCCTACGATCTATTTGATTCACCAAACGAAGGGAGTGGAAGTTGCTTCATGGCTAAAGGACCCAAGGTATCACACCCCGAGTATCTTGATTTTGATAGTGATGAAGATGATTTGCTTTGTGATGCTGACTTGCTTTGTGATAAAACTAGTGATGTTGATCAAAATGAACTTGATAATTTTCATGCTAGTCAAGATGAGTCATTTGATGATGATAAGATGAAAATCGAACAACTAACTAGAGAACTGAATACTCTTAAGTTAGCTCATGAATCTACTCTCGAAGATCATAGAGAGCTTGTGAGAACTCATGAGAAGCTACGCTTTGAGAAGCTGAACTTGGAGCAAGAGCATGAGTTTCTCAAAGCTATCAATGATGATCTCCGAAAGAAGACTTCATCTTATTTAGCCAAATGACTACTCTTGTCTACTTTCATGCCTCAAGTTAAAACTAAGCAATCTAGTATGAAAGGTAAGAAAGATTCTTCATCTAGTAGCAACAATAAAAATGCTAAATCCAATGATGTTGTTTCTAGTAGTTCTATTGATTCCAATAATGATAATGCTCTTTGCCAAGTTACACTTGAGCAAGAAAATGCTTTATTGAAAGGAATTATAGAAAAAGGTATCTATAAGAGTCTTGCCGGATGTAAGCAATTTGAGGAAATTGTACGCAAGCATGGAGGATACCGGAAGAATCGTGGTGTTGGCTACTTCAATGCTAATGGCGTTGAGTGGGAACAAGGTCAATATCCCAAGCCCAAGTTTGTTCCTCAAAAGGAGAAGTACGAAAATACTCTTCCCAAGGGGACAAGCACTCAAGATGACCTTCCACCACAAGACCACAAGCTCAAGTCAAGAATAAGCTTCAAGAGGACATTGACTCATATGAAGATGAACCCCTAGCTTTGGTGGAGTGGGTTCCCAAGGATACTTCAAGCTCAACTACTACAAAGGCTACTTCGACACCAAGGATCCCCATCAACTTGATGTGGGTCCCCAAGAAGAAGAACTAGTAAGTTCTTGAGGGGTGACTCCGCCAATGAAATTCACTCACATTCATTATTGGCAAGGACTTTTTGCACTCAACATCAACTCAATGCAATAGTTCAAGGAGTCACACATTCCCTCGAAGGTAAGCAAGGGACAAGGTAATCAACTAATCAATGGACATCACAACATATGCTTTGCACTCCATGTCCATAGATATCCTTGTATTTGTCTCTTGTGCGTTGGGACTAACCCATGTAGGTGAGAGGAGTAAGGAAACAACAAGGATGCTCCCAACTCTTGGTGATCTTCATCAACATTGAGCATCCACAACTGCCTCACCAACATGAGGTCTTCATCGACAAAACCCAAGGTTAGTTTATCCCTCTTATGTGGGGATGTCAAATTAAGGGGGAGCTTTACTCTAAGACTTGAGTCAAAGCATCTCTTAGTATGTGACAACATTAAATGCTTTACGTAAAAGTGGTAACCCCACTTGTGCTTAAACGATGAGTATGACCTATGATCAAGTACTCTTACTTGGATCCTAAGTCAAATACTCATATATAGATGATTTCGTCATCGCCCAAGTGCTTGTTAGTTGCTAGTGTGTTTGTGCATGTTTGTCATGATTTCTTTTGACATGTTATTGTGTGAGCATGTTGGTCTGCATTTATTTTCTCATTCGAGGACATCCAATTGTTGCTATTTGATCATTGATTTTCTCTTCTTGCCAATTGGATGGACAAGAATGCCTAGGACCACTCTTTAGCTATCTATGCTTTCTCACCTCATATTCCATTCATGCTGCATCACAAAATTTGAACAAGTGCTTTTTGATCCCTCTGTGTGTGGAGCACTCGGAGTTCCGTATCGACAAGGACTGGCCATTAAAACCTCCCAAGTGCATCTCGGTGGAACCAACCCCACAATCTCGGTCTCACCGAATGCCTAGGGTTAATCTGGTTTTCAATCTCAGTACTATCAATTTCATATTCTCGGTTGCACCGAGTTTCCCTGTCAACTGACAGTTGTGGAACTCGGTGACACCAAAAACATAAAATTGGTATCACCAACAGTGGAGGGTATATATACTGTGGACCATGACACATTGAAATTCCATCTTCAAACGTCGCGCCTCAGAACCCTAAGCTGCCGCCTAGAGACCCCTAGTCATCGCCCTTGTCTTGCTGCGCTCCTCCGCCACTGGGAATCGCCCCCATCGACGTAATCTACTCCATCGTCACCGACGTAGCGGATCCGCACCAAGTTAGGGTACAGATTCGACTTCCTTTGCGCCCCCTTCTGATTCTTGCGCATTGGATCTGATTTTCTTCCTATGCCACATATTGCACTGCTTCCTATCCAATAAGAAATCCCACTGGCTAGCGAACCACTGATTTTTAGGGTTCTGCCTTCTGCCCGACGCAACTCGGTAGAACCGAATCAGGAAAATCGGTACCACTGATTTTCGTTTCTGTGTTGCCGAGAACTGTCTCGGTGAAACCGAGCACTCCTTTTCGGTCTCACCGAAAAGGGTGCCAAGTTTTTGTTAAAAGGGACAATCAGTCTCGGTGTCAGTGAAATGTTTGCTTCGGCCTTACCGATTTGTTTTTGACATAAAGCAAAACTTTGAAAATCTTTTGTTCAAAATTTAATAAACCAGCTGATAATTTTGTGATGACTCATCTACTTCTGATTTTCTATATTCCATTCACAGGGTCAGTATGTCAGATGCAGAGGACAGTCAGAATGACCTGAGAGAGCAAAGTGTTGAGATGGATTCATGCACTAGTCCTAAGTCTAGTTTAGTTTCAAACCTAGGCCAGATCAGCCACTGTGCCAGATCCAGACTCGAGGCCCTCTTCATCAGCTCCTACTACTGTCAGTATAGCTCGTGCTCCATCAGCTCCAGTTCCTCCAGCTGCCACTCCAGCTCCATCCACGACATCTGCAGAGATCTTCGCCGACGCAGTTCTCTCGACTCCTTCAACAACAACCGGAGGAGATCAGCCCAAGAACGTTTAGATATATGCCTTTGAACTTTTTGGTAACTTGTTGCCAAAGGGGGAGAAGTGTATATAGATCTTTAGGCTTCGAGCGAGAGAGTTTTTTGGTGTTTGTTGCTTTTCAAAACATTTGGTCTTTTGGTTACTTGTATTGATCGTATGATCATGTGTTATGCTACTATTTTATGCTTTATGTGTGATGCAACTATTTTCTATCATCTTAATGCTTATGAGATGATCATTCACCTTTTCTTGATGGTGTTGTGCTTTGTTATTCATTCTAATTATTCTCGCACACCACCAAGTTGTATGTGACATGGAAGAAATTCCCCATATGCCTAATCGATTGTGCATTTGCATTCAAACGCAAATTCAAAATAATGCACAAATTTAGGGGGAGCTCTAGCTTATCACATACCTCTCAAAGCGACGATTATATTCATTGATTTTATCATACGTCGAAGCTTTGATCTATATGTTGTCATCAATTACCAAAAAGGGGGAGATTGAAAGCACATTTGCTCCCTTGGTGGTTTTGGTAATTAATAACAACATATAAGTCATTCAACTAATGTTTCCACCAAGTATATTTCAGGAAATGTTCAATGATAGGTTTGGCAAAAGTAGAGTGTGGACATACCCCAAGATGCAAGGAAATAGGTTGGCCAAGCTTCAAGCAAGAGGACTATATTTTATATTTCTGAGAAATCACTTTGAGTCCATAGGAAATCCAATACTGTTAAAAGGGGGGGGTAAGGTTTTGTTGGTGAAAAATATGCTCAAACGTGCACAAGTGATAGTCGCCAAAAACATCTACAAACTCTCCCACCAAAGTCTGTTATGTACCTAACAGTCAAAATTGGTGCAACCAACTTTCCCATACCGGTGCCACCGATTCCAGAACCTAGACAGACTCAGCCAAACCCTAGCCACTTCGGTGCAACCGATTCCATACCGGTGCCACCGAGTTTAGGTTGCCAACTTTCTGTTATGCAAATTCACATTTTCGGTCCCACCGAGAATGTTGGATCGGCGTCACCGAGAATGGAAATCCGACCGTTGGTCACCTTATCGGTGCAACCGAGTTTCCTATATCGGTCTCACCGAGATTCAAAAGTTGCCACCTTTTGGTCACTTCGGTACCACCGAGATTAACACATCAGCATCACCGACTTGGTCATTTTGTGTGTAATGGTTGGATTTTTGGAATGCCTATATATACCCCTTCACCACCACCTACTCGAAAGAGAAGCACTCAGAACTATTCCACACTTGCCCCATCAGTTCTCTAAGAGAGAACCACCTACCCGTGTGTTGAGGTCAAGATATTTCACTCCTATCATATGGATCTTGATCTCTAGCCTCCCCAAGTAGCTTTCCACCAATCCCATCTCTTCCACCATGCCAAATCTGTGAGAGAGTGATTGGATGCTGAGGAGTCTATCATCTTGAAGCACAAGAGCAAGGAGTTCATCGTCATTACCGAGCCTATTACCTTTTGGAGGGTGGTGCCTCCTAGATTGGTTAGGTGTCGTTTGGGAGCCTCCTACTTCGTGTTGTGGAGTGAACCAAGAAGTTTGTAAGGGCAAGGAGATCGCCTACTTCGTGAAGATCTACCGATAGTGAGGCTATCCTTCGTGGACGGAAGGTGTTATGGAATAGTCAAGGTTGCTACTTCGTGGAGCCCTCTATGGATTCTCGCGACCGTTACCCTCTATGGGTTGAAGACTCCATAAACATGGATGTACGATAGCACCACCTATCGGAAGCACGGGAAAATCATCATGTCTACAACTGTGTTTGATCTTCCTACCCTATCCCTTCCATACATGTTTGTTGTTACTTTTCGCTACTATATACTCTTAGACTTGCATGTGTAGGGTGTACTTGACTTGCCATGAAATGCTAAAAACTCTCAACCCTAAAACTTGGCATAGGCAAAACTTTTATTTTGTCAAGTAGTCTAATCACCCCCCTCTAGACATACTTTTGGTCCTACAACCCAGAAATCGCGTAAGCGATCAAAAACAAAGGAAGGTAGGGAAGCTATTACCAGCACCAGGGAAAACAAGACACCAGAATATCTCGGCGATCCCGATATCCCTGAAGAGCCGTTAGAGGACCAGGAGAGGCCAGAGCACCAGCACGACCCAGATGATCCGAATGATTCCGAGGATGAAAACAACCCCCTTCCCCCCCGTAGAGGAGGATGAGAGCCTGTAAGACGAGGACTTTATCGTCCCCGAAGCTATTAAGGATCAAGTGCGGTTCAGGCAACAACTTCTAGCTACGGCCCGAAGGCTAAAGCTAAAAGCGCGACAGCTAAAGGCCGAATAAGACACCCTCAATGATAGATGGACAAGAGTCCTACCAGCCTAGGAAGAGCACAACCGGTCTATGCGATCAACCCAAGAGTTACCAACGCCGGCGTTTACTACCACAATTCGACAACGAGCTCCCCAAAACTCCGTCCCCCAAGCGCACTCCATACGACCAGCCGAACCGCCCTCCTTGAGGACGTGATAGGTTGGTTGACAATACTAGTTATAGGCCGGCGGTACCCCGCAGAAGGGGAAAGGAACCAATGGAGCTTGATTAGAGGTATGACTTGCGTCGCGACCTGGATCAAAAAACACGACGCACGAGATCCATCTACGGATCAAGAGGATACTCCCCCAATGGACGGGACGAGTACAGGCCCCGGCTCGACCGAAACACTAGAGTTCGGGACCAGAACTGGGCCGGAACAGATGCCGATAACCGGTGCGGCATAGCATGGGTCAGGGGCGCCGCTCACCCACTTTGCTTCACCGACGAGGTGATGCAGCACCAGTTCCCGAAAGGGTTTAAACCCGTAAACATCGAACAGTATGATCGAACAACCGACCCAACGGTGTGGATCGAGGACTTCCTCCTCCACATTCACATGGCATGCGGAGACAGCCTCCACGCCATCAATAGCCCCCCCCTTAAACTTAAAGGTGCAGCTTGGCACTGGTGAAACAGCCTTCCCAAAAACTCTATTGGGAGGTGGGAGGATCTCGAGGATGCATTCCGATCTAACTTTCAGGGAACTTATGTGTGGCCTCCAGATCCTGCAACCAAAGCAATGTTGTCCAAAAGCCCGGCGAGTCGGCTTGACAATTCTGGAATCGGTTTTTGACCAAGAAGAACCAGATCGTCGATTGCCTGGACGCCGAGGCTATAGCCTCCTTCAGGCAGAATATTAGGGACGAATGGCTAGCTCGACAGCTCTGTCAGGATAAACCTCGAACCATGTCCGCCCACACATCACTCATGACCCGCTTTTCCGTGGGCGAGGACAATTGGCTCGCAAGATGAAGCCATAACCCCGTAGATCCCGGTACCTCTGAAGTTCGGGATGGCAACGGGAAACCAAAGCGCAATAAAGACAAGTGCCAACATAGCACTAGCTTTGCCGATGTCACAGCCGTTAATGCTGGTTTCTGCAACCCAAAATCCGGGCAGCGGAAAAAGCCTCCTAAGGGTAACCACGACGGACCCACCCCACTGGAGAAGATTATTGAGAGGCTCTGCCAGATTCATGGCACTCCGAACAAACCTGCCAACTACACCAGCCGTAACTGTTGGGTGTTCAAACAGGCCGGCAAACTCATAGCCGAAGACCAAGGCAAGGGCAAGAACAACGTGGATGATGAGGAGCCCCGCGGTCCTAACAGCGGAGGACAAAAGCAATTCCCTCCAGAGGTGAAGACGGTGAATATGATATACGCCACTCATATACCGAAGAAGGAGAGGAAGCGCGCACTTCGGGAGGTCTATGCCGTAGAGCCTGTGGCCTCGAAGTATAACCCACGGTTGGCTTACCCAATCACTTTCGTCTGACGAGATCATCCAACCAGTATCCGTCATAGGGGTTCGGCGGCCCTCGTCCTAGATCCCATAATCGATGGGTACCACCTGTCTAACATCCTAATGGACGGAGGAAGCAACCTAAATCTGATCTATTCAGACATGGTGCAAAAGAGGGGTACAGATCCATCAAGGATCAAACCCGGCAACACTGCCTTTAAAAGAGTGACCCCAGGTGTCGAAGCCTGGTGCTCGGGCTCTGTGACCCTGGAGATAGTGTTCGGCTCGCCCGATAACTTTCGTAGCGAATACTTGACCTTTGACATAGTACCTTTCCGTAGCGGCTATCACGCCCTGCTGGGCCGTACAACGTTTGCTCGCTTTAATGTCGTCCCACATACACATACTTCAAGCTCAAGATGTCGGGGCCCAAGGGGGTCATCACCGTCAACGGTAATACAGAGCATTCCCTCCGAACAGAGGAGCATGCACTCTCCCTGGCGGCCTAATTCCACGATGAGGACGGTAAACAAACATCCAAGTCTGCTGCTAAGGCCCGTAAGGTCGACAAAAGAGTTAAGTTTCAATCCAAACTCAAAGATTCTTATCCTCCCTAGAAATAGGGACTCACCCCCCATTGCATAGCCCTAATGCCCGCTAAATACGTGCTGGGAAGGCACAACTTCGCGCTCAAGATTTCATGGGCAGCATTGGGGAACAATTATAAAAGGGTACGGGTTTGGCTGGACCGACCAATCCCCGTACATGTCTTCGGACAAAGCGCAGGACCATCAAGGACCTGCCAAGGAAAAAGCGTAAGGCCTATCAAACAACTCTGCGACTTCTCAAGACCTTCTTCACAAGGCCCGATCAACGACGGCATCAACCTTACAGAGATACCACACCCATAGTGGTACATGAACGGACAGGCAACATGGCACATCCTGGATGTCAAGCCACCAATCAAAGACCCCTGGTACAACCTCTCCTTTGTAATTTTTACTTTATATTTTATCTCTTAAAAACCTGTAAGTAGTTGCTTCGGCAGTCAGAGTTGTAAGAATATTGAGCAAATACAAGACTATTACATATGGCCACTTTGTTGTCTTTTGTAACATTCTTTGTTCTTCCCTTGATAACGCTTCTTGCGAATACTGCTTACTGCATATCACAATGCCTCTAAGTTATAGACCGGGGGCTCAAATTTAAAAATCGCCTCGCACGTCACCCTGGCACAACTGGTCGTGTGTTCGGCGTCTCGGGTTATGCTTTATATGCATCGGATCCAAACTATATCTTGGGTCAATAGTTGGGTTGCCCAGTTCCTGTGCTTGCCCTCTTACGTTCTGCTCGTTCGGCTAAGGGGCAAAGGGAGCACCACTGCGATTGTGTTTATGGTTCGTCTGGTCAAACACCTCAGTGGAGAAAGCCAAAAACTGACTGTCATAGCAAGCGAGAACCGGCCTGCAAATCCAAGCATAAGTGTCATACTTACCTAACCGAGAGTGGTTATTCCGTGTCATACGATGGGTTTCGTCCTTGTACAAACCAGGTGATGTCGGCTTTGGCCCCGAACATCACACTGGCTGGCGGCTGGTTGGCAACCCCTCGCATTTTTTAACGCCCCTACGGCTAAGTGAAAGTGATACAACATTATAGTATGATTGCCTAGTCTTCCTCGCACTACCACCTTCGGGTACCGACAATTCGGCTAAGGGTCACAATGCGGCTACAGGGGGCACCCCGCGTAGTATCTACATGGAGGCTAAAGGCGACGACTCACTACTTTCAGATAAAACGACCACACAGGAGTCATAAAAAATATGAATTCCGGCATGATAAACCATGCAAAATAACTTAAACAACATTGGCCAGTCTTCGGACAGGTCACATAAAATATTTATTCATACAAATTGTCCTTTGGGCATTAACCCTCTACTGCCCGAGCACCCTCCATCACTGCGGCGAAGTACAGCTCGGGGCGCCTATGCTGTTTTCCAAGAGGCGGAGGTGTGGTAGCCATCTCGATGGCATTGACCTTCGGCCAATGCATCTTGCTCCTTGCAAAATCCATCCGCGTGCCCTCGATGCATGTAGAATGCGTCAGCGCATCAACCCGAGGCACGCCGTTGCTTAGTTTTTGCACTAGGGGTGAAATAGTTGCTCGGCAACGGCTCATTGGGCCACAGACGGATGCAGAGGACCTTCATGGCTGGCTACGCCACTCTGCGAATCTCCATTAGCTGCTTCATCTAGTGGATGAGGAGGGAGAGCGCTTGGTGGCTTCGAATTGTGCCCAGAATAGACGAGCCTCATCATCCTCCGCTCGTGAAGCATACAACTTGTTAGCGCCCGCCACGCTTTTTTGGAGATCCGCACATACGCCTAAGGAATGCCATACTTGGGTGACAATGCGAAACTGCTATCACCAAAGTCACACTGCAGTAAGTATAGCTTACCCTCTGTGATAGCTTTGACTTGGCGGATCTGTTCTTCAAAGAACCGCATGTCCACCCGCTCCTGTTGGAGCTCGGATTTCAGTGTTGCTAGCTCAGCAGCTTGTTCTTTGAATTTCTTCGTAGAGGTGTCTCGGTCATGTCTACATAGTTCTCGAACCCACAGGGTCTGCACACTTAAGGCTCGGTGATGTTTCGGTAGTTTAGAGTTATGTATGGTGGTGACTGAAGTTTGTTCGGAGTCCCAGATGAGATCCCGGATGTCACGAGGAGCTCCGGAATGGTCCGGAGGTAAAGATTCATATATAGGAAGTCCCAGTTTGGTCGCCGGAAAAGTTTCGGGCTCATCAGTAGTGTACTGGGAGTGCCGGTAGTGTACCGGGAGACCTCCGGGAGGGGTATTTCGACCCCAGAGGGTCCATGGGCTGTGGAAAAGTAATAACCAGCCCTTAGTGGTCTGGTGGAACAGCCACAAAAGTCCCATGGCGCCAGGAGGAAAAAGGCCTAAAGAAAAAGGTGGAAAAAAGGCCAATAGGGAGCAATCCTAGTCCAACTAGGATTGGAGGAGGAATAGGATTCCTCCTCCTTGGCTTCGGCCGACTCAAACAAGGGCTGAGCCCTGCGCCAGCCCTCCTCCTCCTCCTCTCCTCCTATATATACTAGTGGAAGGCTAGGGTTTTGCACAGTTTTGACGACCACGTGCTACCCGTTCCACCGGTGCATAGTTTCTCCTCTAGATCGGTTTTCCGCAGTGCTTAGGCGAAGTCCTGCCGGAATAACTCCACCACCATCGCCGGAGCACCGTCATGCTGCCAGTGAACTCTTCTACCTCTCCACTCCCTCTTGCTGGATCAAGACGGCGGAGATCGTCATCGAGCTGCACGTGTGCTGAACGCGGAGGTGTCGTCCGTTCGGTACTAGATCAGAAGGATCGTGATCAAGGCCACGAGACGTTCGTGATCGGATCACAGGACAGATCGTGACGAGATCGCAGGACGGTTCATGATTGGATCGCGGGACGCACGGTGATTTGAATCGTGAAGACGTTCGACTACATCAACCGCGTTTCTTAACGCTTCCCACTGAGCGATCTACAAGGGTATGTAAATCCACTCCCCCTCTCGTAGATGCTCATCACCATGGATAGGTTTGCGTGTGCGTAGGAAATTTTTTGTTTCCCATGCTGCGTTCCCCAATAGTGGCATCATGAGCTAGGTTGATGGTTTGATGAGATCTTGAGTAGAACACAAAAGGTTTGTGGGCATTGATGCTTAGATTGCTTCCTTCCTTGGTCGGATTTTGGTTCAGCGGTATTGTAAATGAAGTGGCCCGGACCAACATTACTCATACACTTACGAGAGACCGGTTCCCTCAACGCAACTTGTTGCTTAGATGGCTTGCGGGTGACAATTTCTCTTACTTTAGTTGGATCGGATCCGACAAAGGCGGTCCTTGAGAAGGTTGAAAAGCAAACTAGTGTATCACCATTGTGGTTTATGCGTAGGTGAGAATTGTTCTTGCTAGATACCCGTAGCATCCACGTAAAACATGCAACAACAATTAGAGGGCGTCTAACTTGTTTTTGTAGGGTATGTTGTGATGTGATATTGCCAATTGCATGATGTGATATATGTGATGTATGAGATGATCATGTGATGTATAGAGTTTCATGACTTGCACGTCGATGAGAACGGCAACCGGCAGGAGCCATAGGGTTGTCTTTAATTATTGTATGACATGCGTGTCAATCATTAAGCACTATGTAATGCTTTACTTTATCGCTAAACGGTAGCAATAGAAGTAGAAGCTGGGATGGCGCCTCAACCCCTATGGCAGCACATTGATGGAGATCATGGTGTTGTGCCGGTGATGATGGAGATCATGCCGGTGCTTTGAAGATGGAGATCTTAAGCACAAGTTCATGGCCATATCATGTCACTTATGAATTGCATGAGATGTTAATCCTTTTATGCACCTTGTTTTGCTTAGTACGACGGTAGCATTATAAGGTGATTCCTCACTTAAATTTCAAGATGAACTGTGTTCTCCCCGAGTGTGCACCGTTGCGAAAGTTCATCGTGTTGAGACACCACGTGATGATCGGGTGTGATAGACTCTACGTTCACATACAACAGGTGCAAGCCAGTGTTGCACACGTAGAACACTCGGGTTAAACTTGACGAGCCTAGCATGTACAGACATGGCCTCGGAACACAAGAGACCGAAAGGTCGAACATGAGTCATATAGTAGGTATGATCAACATAATGATGTTCACCATTGAAGCCACCTCAACTCACGTGATGATCGGACTTGAGTTGGTGAATTTGGATCATGTGACACTCAGATGACCTGAGGAATGTCAATTTGTGTGGGAGCTTTAGTAATTTGATTAACTAAACTCATTATCCTGAACAATAGTCTTAGTAACCTTTGCATATTTATGTTGTAGATCAATGGCTCGCGCAGTAGCACCCCTGAATTTTAATGCGTTCCTAGAGAAAGCTAAGCTGAAAGATGATGGAAGTAACTTTGTTGACTGGGCCTGTAATCTGAGGATTATCCTCACGGCTTCCCAGAAACTATACGTCCTTGATGCACCGCTTGGTGATCAACCCACAGACATGTCATCCGAAGACGTTAAGAACGCTTGGGAGACACGTTCTGAAGATTACTCAATAGTTCAATGTGCAATTTTGTATGGCTTAGAACCGGGACTTCAAAGACGTTTTGAACGTCATGGAGCATATGAGATGTTCCAGGAGTTGAAGTTTATATTTGAGAAGAATGCCCGGATCGAGAGGTATGAGACCTCCGATAAGTTCTATGCTTGCAAAATGGAGGAGAACGGGTCTATCAGTGAGCATATACTCAGAATGTCTGGGTACTCGATTTGTTTGGCGGAGTTGGGAACTGAACTTCCGCCAGAGGCAATCACTGACAGAGTTCTCCAATCGCTGCCACCTAGCTACAAAAGCTTTGTGATGAACTAAAACATGCACGGGACGAACAAGTTAGTCGTCGAGCTGTTTGCGATGCTGAAAGTCGCTGAGTCTGAAATCCAGAAAGAACACCAAGTGTTGATGGTCAATAAAACCACTAGTTTCAAGAAGAATGTCAAGGGCAAAGGCAAGAACGGTAAAACCAAGAAGGATGGCAAAACAGTTGCTACTCCTAAGAAGCCTAAGCATGGACCTAAGCCAGAAACTGAGTGCTTTCATTGCAAGGGAACTCGTCACTGGAAGCGAAACTTCCCCAAGTACCTAGCTGACAAGAAGGCGGCCAAAGACAAACAAGGTATATATGATATACATGTTATTGATGTGTACCTTAATAGCTCTTGTAGTAGTGCCTGGGTATTTGATACCGGTTCGGTTGCTCACATTTGCAACTCAAAGCAGGAACTATGGAATAAACGAAGGCTGGCAAAGGACGAAGTGACGATGCGCGTGGGAACTGGTTCCAAGGTTGATGTGATCGCCGTCGGCACGCTCTCTCTTCGATTACCATCGGTATTAGTCATGAACCTAAATAATTGTTATTTAGTGCCTGCGTTAAGCATGAACATTATATCTGGATCTTGTTTATTGTGAGACGGTTACTCATTTAAATCAGAGAATAAAGGTTGTTCTATTTATATGAGTAATATCTTTTATGGTCATGCACCCAATGTGAGGGGTTTATTCATATTAAATCTTGATAGTGATGACACACATGTTCATAACATTGATGCCAAAAGATGTAGAGTTGATAATGATAGTACCACTTTCTTGTGGCACTGCCGTTTAGGTCATATTGGTGTAAAACGCATGAGGAAGCTCCATGCTGATGGACTTTTGGAGTCACTTAATTTTGAATCACTTGACACATGTGAACCATGCCTCATGGGCAAGATGACTAAAACGCCGTTCTCTGGAACAATGGAACGGGCAAGTGACTTATTGGAAATCATACATACTGATGTGTGCGGTACGATGAATGTTACAGCGCGTGGTGGATATCGTTATTTTCTCACCTTCACTGATGACTTAAGTAGATATGGGTATATTTACTTAATGAAGCACAAGTCTGAAACATTTGAAAAGTTCAAGCAATTTCAGAGTGAAGTTGAGAATCATCATAACAAGAAGATTAAATTCCTGCGATCTGATCGAGGAGGTGAATATCTGAGTTATGAGTTTGGTAGTCACTTAAGACAGTGTGGAATTGTTTCACAGTTGACACCGCCCGGAACACCACAGTGTAATGGTGTGTCCGAACGTCGTAATCGAACCTTATTAGATATGGTGCGTTCTATGATGTCTCTTGCTGATTTTCCACTATCGTTTTGGGGTTATGCATTAAAGACAGGTGCATTCACTTTAAATAGGGCACCATCAAAATCCGTTGAGATGACGCCATATGAATTGTGGTTTGGCAAGAGACCAAAGTTGTCGTTTCTTAAAGTTTGGGGATGTGATGCTTATGTCAAAAAGCTTCAGCCTGAAAAGCTGGAACCCAAAGCGAAAAAATGCGTCTTCATAGGATAGACAAAAGAGACAGCTGGGTATACCTTCTATCTCAGATCCGAAGGCAAAGTGTTTGTCGCTAAAAACGGAACTTTTCTTGAGAAAGAGTTTCTCTCGAAAGAATTGAGTGGGAGGAAAATAGAGCTTAATGAGCTTGTTGAACCTTTACTTCAACCAGAGAGTAGCGCAACACAGAAAGATGTTTCTGTGGAACCTACAACGGTTGAAGAAGAAGTTAATGATGATGATCATGAAGCTTCGAATCAAGCTACTACTGAACCTCGTAGGTCGACACGGACGCGTACTACTCCTGAGTGGTACGGCAACCTTGTCTTGGAGGTCATGTTGTTGGACAACAATGAACCTACGAGCTATGAAGGAGCGGTGATGGGCCCGGATTCTGATAAATGGTTAGAGGCCATGAAATCCGAGATGGGATCCATGTATGAAAACAAAGTATGCACTTTGGAAGTATTACCTGAAGGGCGAAAGGTCATTCAGAATAAATGGATCTTTAAGAAGAAGACAGACGCGGACGGTAATGTCACCGTCTATAAATCTCGACTTGTGGCAAAGGGTTTTTCACAAGTTCAAGGAGTTGACTACGATGAGACCTTCTCACCCGTAGCGATGCTTAAGTCTGTCAGAATCATATTAGCAATAGCTGCTTATTTCGATTATGAAATTTGGCAGATGGATGTCAAAACAGCGTTCCTCAACGGTTTCCTTGAGGAAGAGTTGTATATAATACAACCAGAAGGTTTTGTCGATTCAGAAAATGCTGATAAAGTTTGCAAACTCCAACGATCCATTTATGGACTGGTGCAAGCATCTCGGAGTTGGAATAAGGGTTTTGATGAGGTGATCAAAGCGTTTGGGTTTATACAAGTTTATGGAGAAGCTTGTATTTACAAGAAAGTGAGTGGGAGCTCTATAGCGTTTCTAATATTATATGTGGACGACATATTGCTGATTGGAAACAATATAGAATTGCTGGAAAGCGTGAAGGAATATTTGAACAAGAGTTTTTCAATGAAGGACCTAGGAGAAGCTGCTTTCATATTAGGCATTAAGATCTATAGAGATAGATCGAGATGCTTAATAGCACTTTCACAAAGCACATACCTTGATAAAGTTTTGAAGAAGTTCAAAATGGAACAGGCTAAGAAGGGGTTCTTGCCTGTGTTACAATGTGTGAACTTGAGTAAGACTCAATGCCCAGTGACTTCAGAAGATAAAGAAAAGATGAGTGTCATCCCCTATGCTTCGGCCATAGGCTCTATCATGTATGCAATGCTGTGCACAAGACCCGATGTCAGCCTTGCCATAAGTATGGCCAGAGGTTTCAAAGTTATCCTGGAATGGAGCACTGGCAAGCGGTCAAGAATATCCTTAAGTACCTGAACAGGACTAAGGAAATGTTTCTCGTTTATGGAGGTGATGAAGAGCTCGTCGTAAAGGGTGACGTCGATGCAAGCTTTGGCACTGATCCGGACGACTCTAAGTCGCAAACCGGATACGTATTTATTCTTAACGGTGGTGCAGTAAGCTCGTGCAGTTCCAAGCAAAGCGTGGTAGCTGATTCTACGTGCGAAGCAGAATACATCGCAGCCTCAGAGGCAACAAAGGAAGGTGTCTGGATGAAGCAGTTCATGACGGATCTTGGAGTAGTGCCCAGTGCACTGAATCCAATGACTCTGTTCTGTGACAACACTGGTGCCATTGCTCTAGCCAAGGAACCAAGGTTTCACAAGAGGGCCAGACATATAAAGCGACGCATCAACTCCATCCGATATTACATTGAGGAGAAGGACATAAATATTTGCAAAGTGCACACGGATCTGAATGTTGCAGACCCGTTGACTAAACCTCTTCCAAGGGCTAAACATGATCAACACCAGAACTACATGGGTGTTCGATTCATTACAATGTAAATCACATAGTGATGTGAGCTTGATTATTGACTCTAGTGCAAGTGCGAGACTGTTGGAAATATACCCTAGAGGCAATAAATAAAGTTTTTATTATTATATTTCCTTGTTCATGTCGTTTATTGTCCATGCTAGAATTGTATTAATTGGAAACATCGATACATGTGTGGATACATAGACAACCCAGTGTCCCTAGTATGCCTCTAGTGAACTAGCTTGTTTATCAAAGATGGTTATGGTTTCCTGACCATGGACATAAGATGTCATTTGATAATAGGATCACATCATTGGGAGAATGATGTGATGGACAAGACCCAAACAACAAACGTAGCATATGATCGTGTCAGTTTATTGCTACTGTTTTCTGCATGCCAATGTATATGTTCCTATGACCATGAGATCATGTAACTCACTGACACTGGGGGAATGCCTTGTGTGTATCAAACGTCGCAACATAACTGGGTGACTATAAAGGTGCTCTACAGGTATTTCCGAGGGTGTCTGTTGAGTTGACATGGATCAAGACTGGGACTTGTTACTCCGTGTGACGGAGAGGTATCTCAGGGCCCACTCGGTAATACAACTTCACAACAAGCCTTGCAAGCAATGTGACTAAGTGTTAGCCACGGGATTTTGTATTATGGAATGAGTAAAGAGACTTGCCAGTAACGAGGTTGAACTAGGTATGAAGATACCGACGATCGAATCTCGGGCAAGTAACATACCGAAGAACAAAGGGAACGTTATACGGGATTAACTGAATCCTTGACATAGAAGTTCAACCGATAAAGATCTTCATAGAATATGTAACAACCAATGTGGATGTCCAGGTCCCTCCATTGGTTATTGACCGTAGAGGTGTCTCGGTCATGTCTACATAGTTCTCGAACCCGCAGGGTCTGCACGCTTAAGGTTCGGTGACGTTTCGGTAGTATAGAGTTATGTATGGTGGTGATCGAAGTTTTTTCGAAGTCCCGGATGAGATCTCAGACGTCACGAGGAGCTCCGGAATGTTCCGGAGGTAAAGATTCATATATAGGAAGTCCCAGTTTGGTCGCCGGAAAAGTTTTGGGCTCATCGGTAGTGTACCGGGAGTGCCGGTAGTGTACCGAGAGACCTCCGGGAGGGGTATTTCGACCCCAGAGGGTCCATGGGCTGTGGAAAAGTAATAACCATCCCTTAGTGGGCTGGTGGAACATCCACAAAAGGCCCATGGAGCCAGGAGGAGAAAGGCCTAAAGAAAAAGGTGGAAAAAAGGCCAATAGGCACTAGTAGGAAGTCGGCTTTTAGTCCCGGTCGGGATGGGCCTTTAGTACCGGTTCCCCAACCGGTACTAAAGGGTCGGGACTAAATGTTTTGACCTTTAGTACCGGCTGTTCCAAGGACCGGTACTGAAGGCTCTCCACGTGGCTGCCAGCGTGGGCTGGTGGTGGAGGACCTTTAGTACCGGTTGGTGATACCAACCGGTACTAAGTGTTTTGTTTTTTTGTTTTCGCTTTTAATTAGGTTTTACTTTTCCTCTCTATTTATAGTGTTTTCCATTCATTTCAAATTTATTTTACGGTGCTACATACTGTAAACATTAATTACACAAGTTGATGCATATATATATATATGTAATATATATATATATATATACAATTTCTCATACACAGTATATATACAAATGGAATTACAACTTAATGCCCAAAACCCAGCCGGGACTAGCTAGCTAGTGCTCCGGATGAAATTTCAGCTTTCTACTTCTGATTTGCTGGCGGCGGTAAGTAATAGTGCTCTCCGTTTACATCAATGACTTGTTGAAGAAGAAATGCCACAAATTCCTCTTGAAGTGCTACAAAGCGTTTCTTGTCTGAGAGCTTCGACAACATCTGCCAAAGCTGGACTTGTCTTTCACGTGCTCCTCTGCGACGTATACGGCCTTCGGTCTGGATGCGAATGTTCTCGCAGAGGAAGTATCCACATAAATTTGTCCCTTGTGGCTGCTTCGCGCACTTTGCAAAAGAATATAATTCAATAAGATAATTAATAATCAAGCATGATAATGGTATTGAAACTATAATTAAAGAGATGCGCGGACCTAGTAGTAGTACTTAATTACCTGCATCTTTTTCCACTTCAGCTTCGGTTTCCATTGACGACCATGATGGTTTTTTTCTATCATCTTTTTCCAAACACTACGCGGCAAGAAAAAGAACGAAAGAGTTATTATAATTACTTTTGATATCAGGAAATAATGAAAGAAAGCGAGGTCGATAAACATTGAAATTACCGTTCTATCATAAAATACAAGTCCACATATGATTGTTTTGGTGTATCTAGTGAGTCATACACTTAAACAAGTCCATCCACGAGGATAATATTTAGGAGGCTATAGTGGTCTCTGCGTAGAAGTTTACATAATTAAGCAGGCATGCATATAACTCATCAACTACACTTGACAGCGAGCTAGTAGGCAAAAATAGAATTTGTAGTATACAAAAGAGAGTAAACACTCACCCCATGTTGTAAGGAAATATTATAGTAGATTTGGTACTCATTACTGCCTCCTGTAGAAAATTTTCCAAGGTATCTTCTGTGTCCTTGGCAAAATGTTTTACCACATGACCATTAATGGTACTTGGGTCGATGAACTCAATGTCATCAATTCCCTCTTGTTTCAATTCCAACATCTTCAATCTGCATAGTAGCATAGAAAAGAACATATATAGTAAGGATAAGCCAATGAACGATATCTTAGATAGAGACTTAAATTATTAAAGATATAAATCACTTACAGACAATAGCAACTGATGAGAGTTTTGTCAAGAGAGTCCATTTGGTATAATTGGAAAAGTTCTGAGAATTCAACACAAATGTCACATGCATTGACGTAATGCTCTTTCCTTACTTTGACCATGACCGCCTTCTCCCCCCGCTTTATTTGACGGATGTACCAATCATGCAACCGTCGCATCGAAGTTGGTAGTTCGTTGTACTACTCGGGTGTGACAAGTGGTTTTCCGATGGCATATTGCATTGCGTACTCAGTTTTATCGAACCCGCGGATTTCCTCGGTGCCAAGGATTTGGCCAAGAGTGAGACCTGCAGCCTCTACTTCTTCGAGGTCGATTGGGTTACCTTGCACGTCGACTGGTTGGATCGATCGCTTCCCTGGATTGGTACTCACCTTGAGCGGAGAGATCGATTTCTTTGATTGTTCTCCGAGCTGGGGAACTGGTTTCCTGCTAGTTGATGTCGTACTTCCCGACTTCTTCCTTGGGCTGGGGCGACTTCTCTGCTCACTTGCCTTCTGAATCTGTCGCTCATAGTCTGTCGGCATACGCTCGACATATGCCGGGGGTCGATCAATAAAGTGTTCCATGAAGTGCTTTTGGACTTCCTTGGGTATTACCTCCTTTGGGGGCACAGTCTTCTTCGCAAAAAAGGCTTTCACTTCACGATCACTTTCAATTTTGTTTTCCTCCAGTGTCATGTCGTAAGGCAGCTTCCTTTTGGCCGGAGGCTTAGGTTTCTTCTTTGCTCTCTTCAGAAGAGGACTGCTGGTGGCCTTCCTCTTTTGGGAGCCCTGGTGGCGGGACTGCTGTCGGGGTGGAGTCGGCTCACGCGGCGGAGATCGATGTCGATGATATGGACTCCCGTCGAGGTTGGGAGGACTTCTCATGGCGTGGGGAGGACTGCTGGCACGATGGGATGCCTCTCGAGGTGGGGAGGACTGCGGGGGAGCTCGAGGTGGGGAGGACTGCTGGCGAGGTGACTGCTGGCGAGGTGGGGAGGACTGCTGGTGAGGTGGGGAGGACTGCTGGCGCTGCGATGCTTCTGGCTGGGATCCCTCGCGCTGGACTTCGATACTCGGAGGAGCCGGTGCCCTTGGCGCCGAGTGTGGAAAGACGATGCAGTCCTTACTCCATAGAATGAGACCACGGCCGGCTTCTGCCAGTGTGGACTCCCCTCACCTCCAGGGATGTCAAGCAATAGTTCATCATATCCTGGCTCTATTGCGTCCACCACAACACGAGCATACCCAGCTGGAACCGGATTGCGATGCCAGCAAACATCAGGTGTATTTGGTAAAGCATAGCCCGTCGCGACCTGCACGGTTATGTTCTTCACTTTCTGGATTAGCTCACAAGATGTCTTCTCAGTGATATCATCCACGAGGGTGTGAACCAGCGGTGCCCCCATGGAACCCACGCTGCTTTTCGGCATTGTAGATGGGACGGGTTCCCCTTCTTCCTGCTGCGGAGTTTCCCTTTGCTAGGTCAGTTCATTTATCTGCAGCTGTTGTTGTTCGTACATCTGTTCCAACTTTGAAATTCGGTTTGCTTCCACCTTTTTTTTTCTCGAACGGCTTTTATAACTGTCCTGCCATCCTGCAAACCCCTCGTACCACGAAACAACGCCCACGCCTCGTGTTCGTCCTCCGTGTTTGGCATTCCCGAGGGCGCATGTAAGCTCGTCGTTCTCTCTATCGGGGTGAAACCGTCCTTCTCGGGCAGCTTTTATTGCTGCAATCAACTCATCTGATGCATGCTTCAGACTGGCCAGTACAATAATCTTCCCTGTTGCTGGGTCCAACTTCCCCCCATGCGCAAAAAACCAATTCCTGCATCTCCTGGGCCAGTTGTAGCTTACTGGAGTGATCCCTTCAGCAAGCATCCTATTCTCTAATGCATCCCACTTAGGAATGGCTGACTTGTATCCACCTGTCCCTAGTTTATGGTGATACTTTTTTTTCTCAGCATTTAACTTATTCTTTGTCGACTTCTCCATAGCAGCTACTGATGTCTTGTACTCGATAAATGCATCCCAGTGATTCTTTACCTTCTCATATATTCCTGTGAATTCGGGCGCCTTCTTGCCTCTAGCATTGTACTCGGTCCATAATCATTTCTTCCAAGTCTGGAACGCGTCGGCCATCTTATGGAGAGCAAACTCCTTGACTTTGTTCCTTTGACGCTCCGAGAGAGAATCTGGTAGGGTGAAATGCTCCATGAGCTCTTGCCAAAGGGCATCTTTAATTCTTGTATCGACATAATTCACTTCTGGTTTTGGTTCGCTTGGCTGAATCCATTCATGCATTGTGATCGGGACTCCATCCCTAACAACCACTCCACATTGATGCACAAATGTCTTGCCATTGGCTTCAGGATGAGTCGGTTCGCCATTAGGTTTGAAAGCATCAAGATTGAGCTTTACGTTGCCATCCAATATTTTGGCACCGCCTCGTACATTTCTACTAGATTTGCTCGATCCGGAGGGCTGATAATTAAAATAAGAAAGATTTGTTAATATATATATATATATATATATAAATCAATTAATACACATGTAATGACCACCAGAGGCTAATATGTGTATATATATACCTCGCCGGACATTGGTTGTTCCGGATTCTGGAACATAAGTTGTTCTTCCTCGGCCTCACATCCATCACCGTAATCGTTCAGATATTGTGAGCCGTCATCATCATGCGATTCACCTGGAAGGTCCGCTGGGTTTTCGGAGCAGCGTATCATGTCGAAGATGTCCTCTTCATGAGCTCTACCGGTATTGTCCATAGCTTAATAACTAATCCATAATAATATAGATAAAGCAAATTAGTATTCAAATTAGCATGCATTCAAGAAGCAAAATAACTGATAATTAATTAATTGCATCATCAAATACATATATATATATATAGTAGTTCTTACAAAAGATCTCATCTCATAATCTCGGATAAGTTTCAATATATACATCGGCTAATCCATCGATCTAGCTAATATAGTAGCTAATATATCGATCTAGCTAGCTAGAACCCTAGCGCCCGGCGGACATCGGGGCAGGCGGTGGACACCCAAAGAGAAGGAACCATCACAGGAACATAGCTCCAGTGAGATCCCTGAAGAATCTGCCAGGTATTGTCGGACCTGGCCTCCAAAGCTGCCATGTAGCGACGTACGTGCTCGTTCTCCTTGCTGACATGGTACTGTACCACCTCCGCGGGGGACTCAAGCCTCTGAATCGTCCGTGGCCCATGCGGCCCACCACCATAGAACCTCCGGGTCAACGACGGGCTGGCTCCTCACCAAGTTGCACTGCCCTCAAGGCAGCACCTCCTAGTACCAACGCGGCGGAGCCCAGTCCCTCACAGGGCCCCTTGGCTCAAGCAAGTGACCTCCTCCGGCGACTCGACGACGAGGATGCGGGATCGGCATCGTCGACGTCGAGAAGAAACACTTAATTATATATGAAAAAAATTAAATAAAACTTAGCAAAATTAACACTTAGCAAAATTAACACTTAGCAAAATTAACACTTAGCATGCATCTAGTAAAATCAAGAATTACGACACGCTTTGGATCCTAATGCGTGTGTGACTATCGGTCCGTCGATGCTCATATCTCATGGTGTGTTGGTGCGCTCTCTCTCACACTGATATGGTGGTGTATATATGTTGGTGGACACTCTCTCTCTCGCAGTAATAGTTCGACCGGCGGTGATGGACGCCTTGCCTCTCCTCTTCTTGCGCGTTACACCGACGAGTATATCGCAAAGAAGAGAAGAAAGACGAGGCGTCCCCCACGACAACAGTCGGGATTCCTCCATCTCGGACACACATGCATGAAAGTCACACAAGGAGAGCATCGACAGACCGAAAGTCACACACGCATTACGATCCAAACTAAATTAAACCTAAAAATAAACTAAACCTAAACTAAATTAAACCTAAACTAAACTAAACCTAAACTAAACTAAACTAAACCTAACCTAAATTAAGTCTAAACTAAATTAAACCTAAACTAAATTAAATCTAAACTAAATTAAACCTAAACTAAACTAAACCTAAACTAAACTAAACCTAAACTAAACTAAACCTAAACTAAATTAAACCTAAACTAAACAAAACCTAAACTAAATTAAAACTAAACTAAACAAAATCTAAACTAATTAAACCCTAAACCCTAAACAAAATAGTATAACAAAATACTATGACAATACACTTTGGACCTACAATATATATTTCGATCTAACAATACGTACACTAAAAGAAAAGAAAAGAAAATGTCGGAGTTGGGGACGGGCGACGAGGGCTCACAGCGGGGGACGAGGGCGAGGTCGTCGGAGAGGTCACCGGAGTTGGGGACGAGGGTGAGGTCATCGCCGGAGTTGGGGACGAGGGTCGGGTCGTCGCCGGAGTTGGGGACGAGGGCGAGGTCGCCGCGGGCCGAGGTTGCAGGGGCGAGGAAGCAGAGGAGGGAGGCGTGGCGAGGTCGCCGGGGTCGGGGGCGACGGCAGGACTCCGACGAAGTCGACGGTGAGGGCAGGGCTCTGGCGGCGACGGTGGATTTTGGCAGCTTGGCGGCGCAAGTTCGCGTTCTCCCGGGGCGTGCCTCTGCCCGGGACGAAGACGACCTATTTATACCTTAGCATATCTTTAGTACCGGTGCATGGCTGGCACCAGTACTAAACACCCTTTAGTACCGGTGCGAGCCACGCACCGGTACTAAAGGTCCTCCCATAACCGCACGGGGGGCGGTGGACCTTTAGTACCGGTGCGAGGCTCGCACCGGTACTAAAGGTTTTTTATTTTATTATTATTTATTATTTTCAGAAAAAAAAAACCTGAACTTTAGAAAATCATAGAAAAAAATGTATGACTCCAATGGAAATAAGTAATATATGAAAAAATATTGGAAAAATATGAAGAATATGTTTATGGCATTTCCATGCATGTTTGAACAACTTCAACCACTGTATAAACAATTTGATTGAATGGCATTTGAAATGTCATATCTCGAGTTTGAAAAGCATTACAAATGAACTATGAAAAGGTTGTAACTTGGTTGGTCATCATAATTTCACCCACATAGCAACTTCTAAAGAGTTGAGAGGGTTACGGCAAAACCTGGATGCACTTTGTGTATAAATTGGACAATCTCATAAGAAGTATGAGGGTTTCGAACGAAAACTCATCTGTTACAAAGGGATTTCATTTTCAATAACTTATTTTAACTCCATACTTTTTTTGTGTTCAATATGCACCATTCAAAGGCACATCACCAATTTTCAACCCTTTCTGACTTCATTTGATATTTTTCATCCATTTAATGATTTATTTTGAGCTAAATGACCTTGGGTTTGAAAAGAATTACAAATGAACTCTGAAAAGGCTGTACTTGGTAGGTCATCATAATTTCACCCACATAGCAACTTCTAAAGAGTTGAGAGGGTTACGGCAAAAACTGGAGGCACTTCGTGTACAAATTGGGCAATCTCATAAGAAGTATGAGGGTTTCGGACGAAAACTCATCTATTACGAAAGGATTTCATTTTTAATAACTTATTTTAACTCCATACTTTTTGTGTGTTCAATATGCACCATCCAAAGGCACATCACCAATTTTCAACCCTTACTGACTTCATTTGATATTTTTCATCCATTTAATGATTTATTTTGAGCTAAATGACCCTGGGTTTGAAAAGCATTACAAATGAACTCTGAAAAGGTTGTAACTTGGTAGGTCATCATAATTTCACCCACATAGCAACTTCTAAAGAGTTCAGAGTGTTACGGCAAAAACTGGATGCACTTCGTGTACAAATTGGACAATCTCGTAAGAAGTATGAGGGTTTCGGACGAAAACTCATCTATTACAAAGGGATTTCATTTTTAATAACTTATTTTAACTCCATACTTTTTGTGTGTCCAATATGCACCATCCAAAGGCACATCACCAATTTTCAACCTTTTCTGACTTCATTTGATATTTTTCATCCATTTAATGATTTATTTTGAGCTAAATGACCCTGGGTTTGAAAAGCATTACAAATGAACTCTGAAAAGGTTGTAACTTGGTAGGCCATCATAATTTCACCCACATAGCAACTTCTAAAGAGTTGAGAGAGTTACAGCAAAAACTGGATGCACTTCGTGTACAAATTGGACAATCTCATAAGAAGTATGAGGGTTTCGGACGAAAACTCATCTGTTACAAAGGGATTTCATTTTTAATAACTTATTTTAACTCCATACTTTTTGTGTGTTCAATATGCACTATCCAAAGGCACATCACCAATTTTCAACCCTTTCTGACTTCATTTGATATTTTTCATCCATTTAATGATTTATTTTGAGCTAAATGACCCTGGGTTTGAAAAGCATTACAAATGAACTCTGAAAAGGTTGTAACTTGGTAGGTCATCATAATTTCACCCACATAGCAACTTCTAAAGAGTTGAGAGGGTTACGGAAAAAATTGGATGCACTTCGTGTACAAATTGGACAATCTCATAAGAAGTATGAGGGTTTCGGACGAAAACTCATCTATTACAAAGGGATTTCATTTTTAGTAACTTATTTTAACTCCATACTTTTTGTGTGTTCAATATGCACCATTAAAAGGCACATCACCAATTTTCAACCCTTTCTGACTTCATTTGATATTTTTCATCCATTTAATGATTTATTTTGAGCTAAATGACCCTGAGTTTGAAAAGCATTAGAAATGAACTCTGAAAAGGTTGTAACTTGGCATCACATCATAATTTCACCCACATAGAAACTTCTAAAGAGTTGAGAGGGTTACGGCAAAAACTGGATGCACTTCGTGTACAAACTATTACAAAGATACCATGCTAGCTAGGAAATGCATGTACTTCACATATATATAAAGTGATGACCGTGAAGCCGGTCACATCCCAGAGTGGGATCTCGCGGTGTAAGACGTTTTCTGCGTGTTTGTCCCTTGCTTATGATTGCGCCGTAACCATGGATAATCTTCATCATTTAACAGGATGCTTGGGTCAGTCTTCACTCTGAAGGGAGGGATTTCATGAAACTTTTCATAATCTTCTGACATGTCTGTTTTGTCCTCCACTCCCACAATGTTTCTTTTCCTTGATAGAACTATGTGGCATTTTGGCTCATCGTATGATGTATTCGCTTCCTTATCTTTTTTTCTCCTGGGTTTGCTAGACATGTCCTTCACATAGAAAACCCGAGCCACATCATTGGCTAGGACGAATGAGTCGTCTGTGTATCCAAGATTGTTGAGATCCACTATTGTCATTCCGTACTGCGGGTCTTTCTGTACCCCGCCTCCAGTATATTTGACCCATTTGCACCGAAACAAAGGGACCTTAAGAGCAGGTCCATAGTCAAGTTCCCATATCTCCTCTATGTAACCATAATATGTGTCTTCAAAGTTGGTTGCATCATAGCGGACACCACTATTTTGGTTGGTGCTCTTTTTATCTTGGGCGATCGTGTAAAATGTATTCCCATTTATCTCGTACCCTTTGAAAGTCATTACAGTTGAACTTGGTGTCTTGGACAACTAGTACAGTTCATCTGGAACATCATTGTCATTGATGAGCTTTGTTTGCAACCAACCGGCAAAAGTCTCCATGTGTTTATGTTCAATCCAGGGGTCAGACTGCTCCGGGTTCTTGGACCGTACAATATCCTTGTGTTCCTCCATATATGGAGTCACCAAGGTGGAATTTTGTAGAACCGTGTAGTGTGCTTGAGTGAAAGAATGCCCGTCCATATTTATTGCTTCTTTCTGTCCTAATGTGCCTTTTCCACCCAGTCTCCCCTCATGCCGCGATTCAGGAAGACCAATCGTCTTAATGTCAGGAACAAAGTCAACACAAAACTCAATAACCTCCTCTGTTCCATATCCCTTGGTGATGCTTCCTTCTGGCCTAGCACGGTTATGAACATATTTCTTTAAGACTCCCATGAACCTCTCGAAGGGGAACATATTGTGTAGAAATACAGGACCCAGAATGTTAATCTCTTCGACTAGGTGAACTAGAACGTGCGTCATAATATTGAAGAAGGATGGAGGGAACACCAACTCGAAACTGACAATACACTGGACCAGGTCATTCTGTAACCTTGGTAGGATTTCTGGATCGATTACCTTCTGAGAAATTGCATTGAGGAATGCGCATAGCTTCACAATGGCTAATCGAACATTTTCCGGTAGAAGCCCCCTAAGTGCAACCGTAAGTAATTGCGTCATAATCACGTGGTAGTCATGAGACTTTAGATTTTGAAAATTTTTCTCTGCCATATTTATTATTCCCTTTATATTCGACGAGAAGCCAGACGGGACCTTGATACTGAGAAGGCATTTAAAAAATATTTCCGTCTCTGCCTTCGTAAGAGCGTAGCTGGCAGGACGTTGATACTGCTTTGGAGGCATGCCATCTTTTTCGTTAATTCTTTGCTTATCCTCCCGTGCCTCCGGTGTATCTTTTGTCTTTCCATACACGCCCAAGAAGCCTAGCAGGTTCACACAAAGATTCTTCGTCACATGCATCACGTCGATTGCATTGCGGACCTCTAGGGCTTTCCAATATTCAAGTTCCCAAAATATAGATTTCTTCTTCCACATGGGTGTGTGTCCGTTGGCGTCATTTGGAACAGATTGTCCGCCATGACCCTTTCCAAAGATTACCTATAAATCCTTGACCATATCAAATATATATTCACCAGTACGGAGGCCAGGCTTCTTCCGGTTATCTAGCTCACCTTTGAAATGGTTGCCTGTCTTTTGTAAGATATGCTTGATCGGTAGAAATCGACGATGTCCCAGGTACACATTCTTCTTACATTTATCCAAATATATACTTTCAGTATCATCTAAACAGCGCGTGCATGCATTGTATCCCTTGTTTGTATGTCCTGAAAGGTTACTAAGAGAAAGCCAATCATTGATGGTTACAAACAGCAACGCTCGTAGGTCAATTTCCTTCTGTGTGTGTGCATCCCACACACGTACACCTGTTTTTTTCCACAACTGTAGAAGTTCATCAACTAGTGGCCTTAGGTATACATCAATGTCATTGTCGGGTTGCTTAGGGCCTTGGATGAGCACTAGCATCATAATGAACTTCCGCTTCATGCACAACCAAGGAGGAAGGTTGTAGCTACATAGAGTCACGGGCTAGGTGCTGTGACTGGAGCTCTGCTCTCCAAAAGGATTCATGCCGTCTGTACTAATACCAAACCATAAGTTCGTTGTGTTGGCTGCAAAGTCCTCGAACTCCCTCTCGATTTTTCTCCACTGCGACCCATCAGCGGGTGCTCTCAACATCCCGTCTTTCTTACGTTCTTCTTTGTGCCATCACAACAACTTGGCATGCTCTTTGTTTTGGAACAAACGTTTCAACCGTGGTATTATCGGAGCATACCACATCACCTTGGCAGGAACCCTCTTCCTGTGGCATTCGCCCTCCACATCACCAGGGTTATCGCGGGGGGTCTTATAGCGCAGTGCACCGCATACCGGGCATGCATTCAAATTCTCATACTCCTCACCGCGATAGAGGATGCAGTCATTAGGGCATGCATGTATCTTCTGCACCTCTAATCCTAGAGGGCAGACAACCTTCTTTGCTTCGTACGTACTTTCAGGCAATTCGTTATCCTTTGGAAGCATCTTCTTTATCATTATCAGCAATTCTTGAAATCCCTTGTCAGTTACACTATTCTTCGCCTTCCATTGCAGCAATTCCAGCGTGGTACCCAGCTTTTTCTGGTCATCTTCACAATTTGGATACAATAATTTCTTGTGATCCTCTAACATGCGTTTCAACTTCAACCTATCCTTGTCACCTTCACAGTTTCTCTTTGCATCAGCAATGACCCGACCCAAATCATCAGCGGGCTCATCTGATGCCTCTTCTTCAGCTTCCCCCATTAATGCCTCTTCTTCAGCTTCCCCCATTGTTGTATCGACGAAAGGATAGTTGTCATCATCCTCTTCTTCTTCATTGTCTTCCATTATAACCCCTCTTTCTCCGTGCTTTGTCCAACAACTATAGCCGGACATGAAACCGGACTTCAGCAGATGGTAGTGAAGGGTTTTTGAGGTAGAGTAATTCCTATCATTCTTACAGTCACGACATGGACAACACATGAAACCATTCTGCTTGTTTTCCTCAGCCACATGAATAAAATCATGCAGGCCATTAAGAAACCCTGGACTTAGTCGGTCATCGTACATCCATTCCCGGCTCATGTTCACTACACAACATCGAAGTGACCAAATTAATACAAATTCATCATCACAATTACAACCAAAAGTAGAGCTAGCATTGACCAAATGTTATTACTGCAAATAATAGATACTTAGAGTTCATACATACATCTCATAAAACAACATACAACTATCTAAAACATGTAAATGCAACAACAAATGCGATCATAATCGCAACTAAAGTAACAATTGATCCAACGGCATAATGATACCAAGCCTCTTTATCAATGGCATAATTTCTAATCTTTCTAAGCTTCAAGCGCATTCTAGCCATCTTGTTCTTGTGATCATCAATGATATCGGCAACATGCAACTCCAATCCCATCTTCTCATCTTCAGTTCTTTTCAATTTTTCTTTTAAATGATCAATTTCTTTTTCAGCTTGTGTTAATTTCTCGAGCAGAATTGCATAGTCGATTGGAATTTCTGGTTCAACTACTTCCTATAGATAAAAACATCTACTTCAATTTGGTGGCATAATTAATTGTCATAAACATTAGATGATGTGTGAAACAGTTATAAAAGATAACGGCATACCACATCTGAATCATAGACTGGACGAGGGCCGACGTGGGCTGATACCATAACCATGACACTACAGAATAACTAACAATAATACAAGTAAGTAAATCTTACACACAGCTATCTAAATCATACAAATAGTTTTTTTAACAAAAAGGTTTTAAGAAGAACAAGAGGCTCACCAAGGGTGGCCAGTGCCGCGACGAGACAGTGCGGACGATCGTCGGTGGTTAGGACGGGGATCGATGGGAAGGCACACCAGATAAACCACACCTACACATATGCAACCTAACAAGTTAATTTGAGTTCAAATTGCATATAAATCAATAAACTCCCACATAATGATCACTCCTCCAAAACCTAGCTAAAACCCACAAATCACATATATCTTTGAGCATACCACAAGCTAATCTAGCAATGAGAAATGAAGGGGCAAAGTGTTGGGAGACGTAGTAGTAAATCAAAAAATTTCCTACGATCACCAAGATCTATCCATGGAGAAACCAGCAACGAGAGGGGAGAGATTGCATCTTCATACCTTTGAAGACCGCTAAGCGGAAGCGTTACAAGAACGCGGTTGATGGAGTCGTACTCGCAGCGATTCAGATCGCGGTAGATCCGATCAAGTGCCGAACGGACGGCACCTCCGCGTTCAACACACGTGCAGCCCGGTGACGTATCCTACGCCTTGATCCAGCAAGGAGGAAGGAGAGGTTGGGGAAGAGCTCCAGCAGCAGCACGACGGCGTGGTGGTGGTGGAGTAGCAAGGTATTCCGGCAGGGCTTCGCCAAGCGCTGCGGAGGAGGAAGAAGAGAGGTAGAGCTTCGCCGAGAGAGAGAGAGTTCAGATATATTCTCAAAGGGCCAAAACCTCAAGTATATATAGGAGGAGGGAGAGGGAGGGCTGGCTTGACCCCTCCTCCAAGGAGGAGAGGTTCGGCCGAGCTAGGGGGAGAGTCCACCTCCCACAAGGGAGGTGGATCTCCTCCTTTTAAATCTTTTTCAGCCCTATCTCTTATCTCCAGCCACATGGGCCTTTAGCAAAAGTATTTCCCAGCCCAATAAGGGCTGACACACTTTATCTAACAGCCCATGAAGTCCTCTGGTCGTCACACCCCTCCCGGGGGTCCTTCGGCACCCTCCCGGCACTCCCGGTACACTACCGATGAGCCTGAAAACTTTCCGGTGACCAAAACTGGACTTCCTATATACCAATCTTTACCTACGGACCATTCCGGAGCTCCTCGTGACGTCCGGGATCTCATCCAGGACTCCTAACAACCTTCCGTAATCACGTATACCTTTTCCCTATAACCCTAGCGTCATCGAACCTTAAGTGTGTAGACCCTACGGGTTCGGGAGACACGTAGACATGACCGAGACACCTCTCCAGCCAATAACCAACAGCGGGATCTGGATACCCATGTTGGCTCCCACGTACTCCATGATGATCTCATCGGATGAACCATGATGTCAAGGATTCAATCAATCCCGTATACAATTCCCTTTGTCTATCGGTATGGTACTTGCCCGAGATTCGATCGTCGGTATCCCTATACCTTGTTCAATCTCGTTACCGGCAAGTCTCTTTACTCGTTCCGTAACACATCATCCCGTGGCTAACTCCTTAGTCACATTGAGCTCAATGTGATGATGTCTTACCGAGTGGGCCCAGAGGTACCTCTCCGTCACACGAAGTGACAAATCCCAGTCTCGATTCGTGTCAACCCAACAGACACTTTCGGAGATACCCGTAGCGTACCTTTATAGCCACCCAGTTACGTTGTGACGTTTGGCACACCCAAAGCAGTCCTATGGTATCCGGGAGTTACACAATCTCATGGTCTAAGGAAATGATACTTGACATTGAAAAGCTTTAGCAAACGAACTACACGATCTTGTGCTATGCTTAGGATTGGGTCTTGTCCATCACATCATTCTCCTAATGATGTGATCCCGTTATCAACGACATCCAATGTCCATGGTCATGAAACCGTGACCATCTATTGATCAACGAGCTAGCCAACTAGAGGCTCACTAGGGACATGTTGTGGTTTATGTATTCACACATGTATTATGGTTTCCGGTTAACACAATTGTAGCATGAATAATAGACAATTATCATGAACTAGGAAATACAATAATAACCATTTTATTATTACCTCTAGGGCATATTTCCAACCCAAAGTTGCTAACCTTTGTGAACACTTGGATAGATTGGGTGCCTTCCAATCTTGACAAATCCTTGCAAAATGGAGGATGAGCTTCGAGCAAGAAGAAGGGGAGAAAACAGAGAAATGAGAGCACGTTCGGCAGGCTAAGGAAGAAGCTATATATGTAGGAAGTCTTTAGTACCGGCTGGTGACACCAACCGGTACTAAAGGTTGCCTTTTAGTACCGGCTCGTGTCACCAGCCGGTACTAAGGAGGCACGTGGGGCCCAGGCCTGACCAAAAGCCTGCCACGCCCCCTTTAGTACCGGCTCGTGACACGAGCTGGTACTAAAGATACCTCACGAACCGGTACTAAAGGTCGCCCTGCTCCTAGCCGTTGGAACCGGTACTAATACCGTCTTTAGTACTGGCTCGTGACTAGACCGGTACTAAAGCTTGGGACGAAAAGTCTATTTTCTACTAGTGAGGGAGAAATCCTAGTCCAACTAGGATTGGAGGAGGAATAGGATTCCTCCTCCTTGGCTTCGGCCGACTCAAACAAGGGCCAAGCCCTGCGCCAGCCCTCCTCCTCCTCTCCTCCTATATGTACTAGTGGAAGGCTAGGGTTTTGCACAGTTTTGACGGCCACGTGCTACCCGTTCCACCGGTGCATAGTTTCTCCTCTAGATCGGTTTTCCGCAGTGCTTAGGCGAAGCCCTGTCGGAATAACTCCACCACCATCGCCGGAGCGTCGTCACGCTGCCGGTGAACTCTTCTACCTCTCCGCTTCCTCTTGCTGGATAGAGACGGCAGAGATCGTCATCGAGCTGCACATGTGCTGAACGCGGAGGTGCCATCCGTTTGGTACTAGATCGGAAGGATCGTGATCAAGGCCACGAGACGTTCGTGATCGGATCATGGGACGGATCGTGACGAGATCGCGGGACGGTTCGTGATTGGATCGCGGGATGCACGGCGATTGGAATCGCGAAGACGTTCGACTACACCAACCGCGTTTCTTAACGCTTCCCGCTGACTGATCTACAAGGGTATGTAGATCCACTCCCCCTCTCGTAGATGCTAATCACCATGGATAGGTTTGCGTGTGCGTAGGAATTTTTTTATTTCCCATGCTGCGTTCCCCAATAGGCCGCCTTTTCTCCCACGGCCCCTTGCTTCACTCGCTGGATCTCGGCCTCGAGCTTCTCGACCACCGCAGATGAAGCTATATGAAAGCAGTAAGATAAGTTGGGTTGCCAGTGCAGACTTTTAACCTATATATAGCTCGGTATTACTATACGTCTTACCTTGTGCCTCGTCGAACCTCTTGTTCAGGCTGCCAAACTCCTCTTTGGAGACCTTGAGCTTCCGATTTAGCTCGTCCAGCTCAGTGGCATTATCGGCCGCAGCCGATGATGAGGCCTACAAAAAACAAATACATATACATCCGATTATATACACACCAACCCCCTAATCGTCAATGATATTTCTCTCTGTTCGGTCCTTCAAAGGTTGTTTTTAGAACATTGTGGGGCTCAAAAGGTGTCTTTTACATCATATTTTTTCTTGTTTTTTCAACCCCGGGTGCGGGTTTTTTTCAAACCCATTAGGGGATCGGGGGCTACTATCTATACAAGGATAGCATAAACTTAAAATTAACGTTGTTTGGGAAAAGAATATTATGTGACTCACCTTGAAGCCCGTCAAGAGACCATTCAAGGTCTCTTTCAATCCGTTATCAACGGACTGAATTCCTTGTAAGACCGCAACCAAAAGGGCGCGGTGATCCTCAGAGATGGAGGCGCTTGCTAGCGCCACCCCCATAATCGGCCACCCAGTCGTTGGCGGCATCGGTGGTGACCGGATAGTCCGACCTATGACCGGGGACTGAGCCGGTACCTCCGGAGCCATAGCTGGCTCTGGAGATGTCCTCAGAGGGGACGGGGCACCCCTTGGCCCCTCTTCTTCGGCGGCCAAGGGGATATTCTCCCCCTGGTCTTCGGCGGCTGGAAGAATTTCTTCTTTGTGGCCCTCAATGGCCGTGGCGTCAGCCTTGGCCATGGCCCGGTCTTCCTCGCCGCCCGTGTTCGACTCCATGGGAGCCTGAACGGATGACACCTCCGCGGCGTCCTTTGTGGCCCCCTGGAGGTGTGGGTACGATGAAGTTCCGCTCTCTGCTAGCGCGGCGGGTGGAGACTCCCCATCGAATATCTGGTCGGTGGGGAGAACGTGTGGCAGGCTGCAGAACTAAAGACGCCCGTGTGTTTAAAGAACTGCTGCATATTATACACAAACTATTCACGGAATCTTCAGATTCATACCTTTGAGCGGGGGGCTTGACCCTTGGGTTCCTTCGAGTAACCATCCCATAGCCCTCGGATTCCTCGTCAGAATCCGAGTTATCATTGGGCAGGTTGAACCTAGCCTGGCATGCCCTCTTCGGGGTAGGAGGAGCCGCATCCTGCATTGCATCCGATGACACCGCCCTCTTTCTTGCGGGGGCAGGGGCGGGGGGAGCGCCTTCTGCCTCATCTTCAAGCTCCTCCTCGTGATTCGAGGAGGCGTGGTGTCCCTTATGCAGAGGCTTCCTCTGGTCTTCTTCTTCTTTTCCTTCTTTTTGGGCGCCGAATATGGCGCCACGACGAGCATCGCCGCCAACAGCCCCAACCTTGGGTCTTCGGGTTGTGGGGCTAAGTAGTTGATCCTCATGGCCTTCTTTAGCCACTTCTACAGGAGTAAGGAAGAAGGCGTTTAGACCTTTTTTTCTGAAGATAGGAAGTCCATGAAATGAAAATTATACCATACTTCGGCTGGTGGAAACTCGACGCTTAGGCCAGAATCCTCTTCCGTGGCTGGCCAGCTCTCCCGGGGCTTGAATTGTGCCTTCCACAGCTTCTCAGGAGTTGTGCGGAAGAGTTGGCGCACAATGGGATTGTCGTTGGACTGATAATCCCACATCGGGGAAGCTTGGCACTGGCAGGGGAGAATACGGCGATTGAGCATGACCTAGACCACATTAACCAACTTCACCTTGGCCTAGATTACCGAAGTAATGTGCTTCTACAGCCGCTTCACCTCGGCCTCCGATCCCCATTCCAGACCCTTCTTAAGCCACGAGGTTAACCTCGTAGGGGGTCCGGATCTGAACTCGGCGGGCGCCATCTGGCCCTCGTCTCTTGGCTCGGTGATATAAAACCACTCCTTTTACCATATTTTAATCGTGTTGATGAAGGTGCCGGATGGCCACTCGACGCGCGGGAGTTTACTAACCACCGCCCCTCTGCAGTCTGTGTGCTCGCCGGCCACGATCTTCGGCTTGACGTTGAAGACCTTGAGCCATAAGCCGAAATTGGGCTCGACCCGCAGAAAGACCTCACAGACGATGATGAAAGCCGATATATGCATGATGGAGTTTGGCGAGAGGTCATGGAAGTCCAGGCCGTAGAAGAACTTGAGGCCCCGGACAAATGGGTGGAGCAAAAAGCTCAGTCCTCGGGATAAAGTGGGGGACGAACACCATCCTCTCTCCTTCTTTGGGGTGGGAACCACTTGGCCAACCTTTCAAGATCCTTCTTTCCAGGCATGTATCGGGGTTCCTTGCAAGTTGGACATTCTGTTTTGTGCTCATGCTTGTTACGGTATAAGATGCAATCATTTATGCATGCATGATATCTTAACTGCGGCCAATCAAGAGGGCACTGATTTTTTTCGCCTCATGGACACTCTTAGGAAACAAATTCCCCTTGGGAAATTTTTTATGTAAATATTTCAATGTAGAGTTCAGACTTGCGGCTAGGCTCCTGAATCTTGACTTGATGTCTAGAAGTTTGAGCATGACCTGCAAGCGGGTGTGTTTAGGATTGCAACCTTCATACATTGGAGCTTTCGCGTCTAACTCCAATTGCGACAACTTGAGAGCCTCTTTAATAGCAGCTCTCTCACTTTTCGTCCTCTTCTAAAGAAATTCTTTAACATGGGGATCCTGTAGCATTTCAGCCAACGACATATCCTGGGTGAGATGGTCCTCTTCATGTTCGGGTGGTGTTTCATCACTTCCTCCTCCAGGCACATGCTCATTATTGTTTCTTCCTTCTGGTGGACCTGCTAATTCATCAAAGGTTTTTTTTCTTCCATATCCGCCGCTTCGTTGTCGTCGTCACGAACATCATCATTCTCACCATGCTTTGTCCATCGTGTATAACCTTCAATGAAACCACAACAAAGCAAGTGCACGAGGACGCTACCATCGAACGGGTTAAGGAAAATTCCATTTTTGCAACCCTTGCGTGTACATAATATCTACGTTTCACACTTTTGTATCATATTCGTCACCGTGAAATTGAGAAAGACCTTCACACTTCGATCCATACTGAATCTTTTGATAGATCAAAGTAGCATGTAAAGAGAAATACAAAAAGAATTACACATATATTAACAATAAGGGCATACAAAATTTTGGCATGACCTTTGCTACAAAAGGGTACATATTTGAGTATAGAAATTTGACGAAACGGAAATGAATCAACGTTCCGCCAAAACATTGACAACTCTATCTACAAATTTCCCATCCATGCACGTTTCTCCATATAACGATCACACACGTACATGACATGCATAATTAATTAAATGACGAGGAGGTGCATGTTTCGTATTAATTACCTCAAGCAGAAGAGACACAAGTCAAGCTAGTCCTCGATCGATCGCGCGAGAAGTCGGTGGACCGTAGGTAGGTTGGAGGGCGCCATGAACGGAGGGTGAAAGAAAATTTAATGTAAGTGGGTGGAGGAGAGAGTTAGCTAGCAAGCTTATAGAGTGTATGTGTAGAGAGGCTATCAACTAATGCATCACCTATCTAGATCTAACTAACTAATTAAGAATCATGATTAAATAATCGGGTTTCTCAAGATGAGAAGGGAAGAGAGAGGAGGAAGAGCAAGAGGAAGAAAAAGGGAATATACTAGGTGTATACACAAGTGTTATCACGTGAGAATAGTGCTACGACTTTATTATTAGCATAGCACGGCAATACAACGCCGTCACTAATATGTATATTCCTGGCATGTCGTTTTACGCTATGCCAGTGTTATGTGGGCCAAAAAGTTGACCAAGAAAAATGGACCCACAAAATATACTATTGGCGTCTGGACATAACCTACGCCATAGATATAGGAAATACTATCGGCGTAGTATCAACCTGGTACGCCAACAGTAAGTTATGCCTGAACTCAACATTGGAGTCCACATACAAGTGGCATTCCAAGTATGTCCAACATAAGCACTAAGCAATAGTTATGTCGTACTAAAATGACCGACATCAGCGCTATTTGAAAAATGTAGTGTTGGCGTCGGTTGGAAATGGCGCAGCACCAACAAGAGTTGTGGCTAGTCATTTCTCTACTAGTGTTCCGTGCAACGTTCCCCAACAGTTTTTGTTCATCTTCTTTCACGTGGTTCCAGGTTTGATCATTTCGATCTATAACTCTCTTCATCGGCAATGGTTGTTGCTATGGTTTGCTGGTCCTTTAGGGCCTTAGCACGACGACTTCTCGCCTGTCTACTACAACAATGTATATATGCCCAGCTCCGATGAGGGGGAGGTGATGAGTGCGGCACGCCTTCGGAAAGGGCTAATCAATCTCTTATAATGTTTCATAGTATGTGATTTGTTTTAAGAAGATTGCGCTAATTTAAGAAGGTTGCATTGAGGCATCTAATTGAATGAGATTAATTAGCCCTCAGTTGATAACATAATCATGTGCTAAATCTATGCGTACGTCTGAAGAAAAACTAGAGATTGGTTGTTTGTGATGTCTCTGAATGGAGAAATAGAGATAGACTGATTTGAGTGGTACATTGTCTTTCTACGAAATACAGTGCATGTAGGAAGAAGAGATTGATGTTTAACTAAAAAAAGATACATGTTGGCTTGCACGTGTCTTCGGATACATATGCATGCACGCCGGGTTTCAGAGCGTGGAATTTGTGAGACTTGCATCTTTTGAATGAAAGACGCCGATAAAATAGGTGTTCATGTGCTTATAATTCACTAATTAATTCGTGAGATAGATAAAATTATAAGGCGAAAGAGATTAGATTAAATAGATCATCAGTTGAAATGTATTAGCATGTCCACTCGTAAGTGCATCAAATGATCATTTTTATTTAATTTGAATTAACAAGGTGGAACCTACATGATAAACTTGATTTGAAAACCATCGTTTCATTATCCCGTTGCAACGGTAGAAGAAAAATGCGAGAACTTTTTTTTTGACAACTACAGCACCGCTATCCATGATTAATTTTCCACAGTATAATTAGAGTGAACAAAAGTTCTTGAGAAATTAATTACAAAAGTTCTAGAAGGTATGTCATTGTATTCACTGTTTAGAAATATGATGCAACAAAAGCTAATAATTATGTGGCTGATAAATCACATCTTGTAGAATATACATGAACATTGATGAGGATATAAACGTTAAGGGGCAGCACAACTACTTGGCTTTTTCACGGGTTTAATAGTAGTTTTATTTCATAGTAACACGGTTATACTTCAGAGGTGAGATTTTCGGTCCGACCACATGGTCATACCATGATACGACTATATCTTGCTAGGTAATCTGCAACCTTTGTTATGATCTCTATGAATTTCTGAGAAATAAATCCCATAAGCAGAACGATCCAAGCTAGGAGGACGAATACGCAGTTGACGATGAGCAAATGGACGCAACCATTGTCCAACCTTGTTGTGTCATGCACGGCAGCGGCCAGCAACACTACGTATGCCCTGGCCGCCGGCACCACCGCCGGCACCATGGCTTGCCTTCGTGCACTAGGGCCTAGCGATAAGAACTATCTAATTCACCCAGCTGCCGTCTAGGGAGTGAAGCCTCCGTGTGCTCCTTGTTCGCTTCCCAAAGTAATAAGACAACTAATTTGGGACAATACTCGGGCTTATTTGTGTTCGTGATACGTTCATTTTGCATCATACTTTTATATTGATAATTATTGCATTATGAGCTGTTATTATACATTATGATACAATGCTTATACCTTTTCTTTCTTATTTTACAAGGTTTACATGAAGAGAGAGAATGCCGACAGCTGAAATTCTGGACTGAAAAATGAGAAAATATGAGAGACCTATTCTGTACAACTCCAAAAGTCCTGAAAAGTTACGGAGAATTATTTCGAAATATATAAAAAATATTGGGCGAAAGAAATACCGGAGGGGACCCACTAGGAGGCCACAAGCCTGGGGGCGTGCCCTACCCTCCAAGACACGACCCTGTGGCTTGTGGGCCCCCTAACAGCCTTCCGGTGACCATCTTCTGCTACATGGAGGGTTTTAACCTGAAAAAATCATAAGGGGTCTTTCGGGACGAAGCTCCGCCGTGTCGAGGCGGAACTTGGGCAGAACCAATCTAGGGCTCCAACGGAGCCGTTCTGCCGGGGAAACTCCCCCCCCCCCCCCTCGGAGGGGAAAATCAAAGTAATTGTCATCACCAACAATCCTCTCATCGAGAGGGGGTCAATCTCCATCAACATCTTCACCAGCATCATCTCCTCTCCAAACCCTAGTTCAGATTGATACATGTGGGTTGCTAGTAATGTTAATTACACCTTATAGTTGATGCTAGTTGGTTTACTTGGTGGAAGACCATATGTTCAGATCCTTAATGATAATTAATATTTCTCTTATTATAAACATGAATATACTTTGTGAATAGTTACGTTTGTTCCTGAGGATATGGGATAAGTCTTGTTACAAGTAATCATGTAAATTTGATAATCGTTTGATATTTTAATGAGATGTATGTTGTCTCTCCTCTAGTGGTGTTATGTGAACATCGATTACATGACACTTCACCATTATTTGGGCCTAAGGGAAGGCATTGGAAAGTAATAAGTAGATGATGTGTTGCTAGAGTGACAGAAGCTTAAACCCTAGTTTATGTGTTGCTTCGTAAGGGGCTGATTTGGATCCATATGTTTCATGCTATGGTTATATCTTAATTCTTCTTTAGTAGTTGCGGATGCTTGCGAGAGAGGTTAATCATAAATGGGAGGCTTATCCAAATAAGGAAAGCACCCAAGCAACTGTCCACCCACTTATCAAATTATCAAAGTAACGAACATGAATCATATGAACATGATGAAAACTAGCTTGACAGAAATTCCCATGTGCCCTCGGGAGCATTTTACTTTATATAAGAGTTTGTCCAGGCTTGTCCTTTGTTACAAGAAGGATTGGGCCACCTTGTTGTATCTTTGTTACACTCGTTACTTGTTACCCGTTACGAACTATCTTATCACACAACTATCTGTTATCACTGATTTAAGTGTTTACAGAGAATACCTTACTAAAAATCGCTTCTCATTTCCTTCTGCTTCTCGTTAGGTTCAACACTCTTACTTATCGAAAGGACTACGATAGATCTCCTATACTTATGGGTCATCAGTCTGGTTTTATTGGGCCCCCTTATATTCTGTCCAATGATATACTTTGTGTACCATATACATTATATTTTATTAGTCAAATTTATTCTCAAACTTTGGCTTAAAATGAAAAGGGGTCTAATAAATTTGGACCGAGGTAGTAATTCTAGGCGTCTAATACATAACAGGCTCACGAATCACATATAATTAACCAACTGCATGCATTTTTTTGGGAAAGGAGGTTAAAATCCCCTGCCTCTGCATCAATCGATGCACACGATCATCTTTATTTATTATTTAATATAGATCTAACAAGAACATACATCAAGCCAACCCGAAGATCAATCATGACTCAACAATCCTCACAATTTCTGTTTTATTCAGAGAAACATATATAATCCAATAGTTTTCTCTCCCTCTGTCTTACTAAATCCAACATGCATGTCTCATGGATCTCGGGTTTCAGCTCATGCCAGACAACGCACTAAACAGGTATATAAATTAAAGTGAATAAACTTAAGAAAGCAATGTGCGTGTTCAGGTGGCCCACAACCTACGCCTGTCTATAGTCTACAACTAAGGAATAACTTAGTTTTGTACACACATCAGCTGGTAGACTCATGTGGCTAGCCTAGTAAGAGTTCCATACCACCTTTAACAAGGTCAAGAATTCGAATTCTCGCATCGCCTTGTTTTTTTAATGCTTTCTCCTTGGATGTCAGGTTGGGTGGCCCATGGGATCATGCGTGTCGTTGGGCCGAGAACCCACTCGTGTGTACGCGTTGGGCCAGTGCGCCGACGGAAATTACGGTTGACAAGCGAAATCAAAAAGCCAGCGATTGATGGACGGACGAAAGAAAGAAGCGATTCACCCTTTATTAGTACTAGCAAAAATGTTCGTGCGTTGCAACGGGAGAATAAAAAGTAACAAAATGAAATGTATGGTTAGTTTTCTTCAGACATGAAGGTTGTTAGAAAAAGTAACAAAAGAGTGAGAAGAAAAACACAACAAATCACATATTATGTGGACATTTAATCATTTAGATCGATCACTTTGTTCTTGCATCTTTTCCTCGAACTGGCCCTCTCCGAAGAAGGGATACAAATAATGCCTTATTTCTTTAGCCTCATTTTTTCACTTTCAATTTGGCGACCTTGGTCTGATTTGGGGGCTTCTAGACGATGGTCGGTCATGTTTTAAATTGTAAATTTCTAAACATCTAGAAAGAGGCACTTTTGTTTAGCCTCGAAGAAGTGGTGGCTAACCGGACACCAAACCAGTGATGGTTGACGAGGAATCAAGGCCAACAATGGTTGAGCATGAGCCCACGAACATGGTCTCCTCCATCTGCAATTAAGAAACATGAACTTAAGTAGGTCTGCTTACCTTGCTCTGTTCATGTAAACCAGATTCAGAAGAAAGACATGTAATTTAAAGAATGTTGACAGTGAAAAAAAAGGGCGAGAGTAAGCTACCATTTAGATCAAATTGGCGACTAAATGGTGCTCCATAAGATTCAGAAAAGATCATCCATATTGTTGATTGCCACAGTGAGTTACGAATAAACTGGGCTCACCATATGGGGTCCCAGTAAAAACTTGAATGTCAGGACTTGTTGCTTACGCTCAATAAATACATGATTTTCATAATAAAGAGAATGGTTGCAAATCAGTATTACTTCTAACGAATTGTAACCACAAATATAACCATGAGTACTTCGATCTACATCAAGTAAAGTAATGGACTAACATACATGATCTTGTTGTTGCCACAAAGTAATGGACTAACATACATGATCTTGTTGTTGCCACAACCATCGAATTGGTAAATTCTACAGACTCCATCGCTGCCCAATGTCGGCCTGACCAATGCATCGTTGCGGATGCAGTCTACAGCGGGTCCATCTCGATGCCATGCAGGCTCAATGAAGTGCGGACGCTAGACTCCCGGTTCCAACCCCGTCTGTCCCACATACCAGGCCGATACATTGATGGATATCCTGAATCCTGATTACTAACTCACCTGAAATAGAGTTGCAGTACAATAGCTAGCTTGATGACCTCGTTTATTGAAAACCATCAGGATGCAATTAGGAAAGCATCTTCCTTAGCTATTATCAGTGTATTGCACTTACCTGAATTTTTGAGGTACGGATGCACAGAAGTAAAACTGATCAGTTCATTCATTGTTATGACCGTGTCATTTGAATTATAGAATCCCACTGCACCGTACTTGTATTTTCCTTCCCCTGCATAAGACTTGTTAAATGTGTGACATGTAACAGAAGCATATCAAACTAAGATTTTTCTATCCATGTGTATTTGCCATACCCGAAAGAGCTATGTAACTTAGCTTTGTTTTAAGAATTAAGCAACTTTATTCTAGACAAAGCTACACACTGTAGACAGACGCTAACCCATCATATCTACCTGGTTTTACATGATCAATAATTATTATGGGGAAGTCTATTGAAGATTCACTAATATAACTTGATTGATAATTCCCTTTGTTTGTATTACATTCCAGAGAGCAAGGGAAGACCAAATGTGTTAGAATCCAAAACAATTTGCACACCATAAATCTCTAGTTGGACAGATTAAGGATGTCTGCTCACCAATAAATAAAGACCAAAATCTGTCTTGTGCATAGAGAAAGACATGTTATGGTGTGAATAAGATAGGTTTTCTATATACGAAGAAAATAAAATTTTGAGCTTTTTTATTTTGTCTTTACATGAACAGTAACATACAAAACATCAAATTGGCTTGTGGCATCAGATCGTAGAACAAATTACACTAACTTTTCATCGACAGTCTTTGATCTACAATCCAACATCAATAGTTCTGGTGAAGTGAAGGACATAAGAGACTAACTCGCAACATATTTAGTGATGCTGTGCATCCAGCAGCATGCTGCTTCCTTGTCTACTAGGTATGTAGCTAGCAACACAAAATGCGAATGAGCTGAAATATGAACAGTATGTGAAAAGATTCCTCTTGCCCATGCTCTATATATGAATAAAAACATAATACAACTGTACTGTTGTACATTAGAAATATCATACACCATTTTTTCAACCATGATATCAATTGGAGAATGACACATGATAATTGGTTCATAAGAACATGTACTAAATCTATAAGAAAAAGAACCTGTACTAAAACTTAAAGCAATGGTGCAGGTCAGAGAGTCTTTAGCACATATATTAGTTTACGTGGAAGTACTGAACCCAGAAAAGAAAAGTTAAAGAGGAAAATGAGAGACATATGGTTTATCAATCACCAAGTAGAGATCAATATTATACGATAGCACCAAGAAATTATTAGTCTTCTATAAATATAAGTGTTTAAACAGAACTTCTAGCTGGCTTTTCAAGGGAAAAAGTAAAATAAAGGATGTAAGCTAGTACTTTAGCACTAAAAGGTAATGTTGCATTAGAATAGTAGGAGTAGCAGAATTCTTCTACCATCCGAGTTCTCACAACCAGCAAGGTAAATGAGAGTGACAAAAGTAAAACCAGATACATGTTGTACTCTGAAAAGGGGATTATTTTGCCCATTTAAACACATCGCTGGAAAACAAGCAATAAATAATAGAAAAATAATGTAGTAGTTAGCCATATATGTGCAACAATTATCACATTACTGGCAGAGTAGAAACTGACGGAACACCTATCATCCATCTACTGACGTATTGATGATGGTTTCTACTTTTTAATTTGCATTAGTTTACATAGAAAAAAAACATAATTAAGTTTTCAAGTCGCATCAGTACGCTCTTTCAAGTACTTTGCTGACATCTTCTTCTCAAGTAGATTGATGTTATGCCTTCAAGCAATTCGAAAACCTACATGAAACAAACAACACATAAGATTTTCTAGCAGACAAATTATCAAGACATCTTACTCTCATTGTTAATGAATAAATGTTTGGCAAGTCTGCATACTTCTGAAGTCTTGGGGTATCCTGACTGCTCCATGTGCAGGTATGATTTTTATTAAGGCCGGTAAAGCATTTGTGCTTCAAGCCACATCTGACTCCATCATTGGCTGTTCAGTGGCTAGGCCATCGGTAATCCCAAATCCATTGCCAAGTCTAAAAGGCAATCTGTCTGATGAATCCAACAAACGACAGCAGCAAAAACCTTTGAGAAATTACTTTATCTATTCGGCAATCTGCAGCAGTATATATACTCGAGCGTTATGCTGCCTGGTCGGACACCACACCATCCTTTACGGAAGAGTCAGCGTCGTCCAGCTGTTTAGGAGGAAGGAACAGAGGGGCTGAAGGTCAGAAGTTCAGCAATATGGTTCCAGACGGGAGCTGCAGTACTGAACCAGGTAGAGAAGACTGACCTTGGGCTGGTGGTGCGGGAGTAGGAGTAGCATCTGCGGCCTCAGGGCACTCCATTGGGGCGCCGTAGCAACGGAAGGGCTCCGCGTCGTCGCACGCCAAGCCGTCCACGGGGTCGTCGTCTTAAGTGCGGTTCCAGTTGACGAGCGGCTCGCAGCTGCAACCGCAAGGATTTCGTGACACCGCACTGGATCCCTACGTCACCCGTGCCCATCGGCCGTCATCCGGCTCCGGCAAACTCCTGCGTAGGTTGCCGCGGATGCCCTAGATCCGCCCGAGAAGCCATGCTTCGGCCTTCCTCGCCGTCACCGGAGACCCCCCCCCCCTCCGGAATCCTGCCTCCGGATTCACCTCCCCAGCCCCTAACGCGCAGGGATCCGGCCTCTGCAACCTCCAGCCGCGGCCGCCGCCGCCGTTCTACATCGAGGAGACCCCCTCCAGTGCGTATTTTCTCAGCCCCGATGTGTTTTCCATAGGGGGCTCGCTGCAAAATTGAAACATTTTTCTCTGTTTAGACCACACTTAAAATTGCACTGCGGGTTGAATACTCAGAACAACAAGGGCTTTTTTGCAAAATCGACGACGACGTACGACCAGCAGCGATCCGTGGTTTATTATATTATATTAACTAGCACAAAGGCCCGTGCTTTGCAACCGGAGACAACAATGATTCCTATCAATCAAGGTTGGCCGGATCAAGAACTATGTAGCAGAAGAATGGTCGCTGCTGACAAAAAAGAATGGATCATTTGAGGATCGTATGGCGTGAGCTCGAGACGGGGGTATGATTCCATGCAAACTAATTGACTGGACAACATTAGGTTTAGAATTCACATTAAGTTTAGATTATTTGTTCTACTGACAAATTGTGCATAATGGCTCAATTTTTTTGTGCAATAACACAATCTCCAAAAAGTAAATAGCTACCATTTGTATGTATACACACAGAGAAAAATGATGTAAAAATTCTTTACAGAAAATGCACATTGGTACTTTTGGATTTTTGGATAAACAGATGATTATGATGGCACAGCTGATACGTGCACATCAGATGATCCTACGTAGCTAATTATCTAGCCAAACCATTAAGCATTATTGCATATAACTCATGAAAATCTGACATGAAAAATATTTAAATTAGAGGTATTTTATGTGAACTAAAAGGGCATCTCAGCATAATCTAGCATTTTGCAATTAAGACCTTATAGGTAAAGACGTAAAGTATAAAAAAAACTTCCGGTCAAGGAGATACTAACTAATAAGAGCAGCGGGTGCCAGATGATTAGAAGTTGTAACTAAGGCCATTGATGTCATGCGTTCATGTTCAAATCATATGGCGCACCCAAAGGTGGTCAAATCCACCAGCCGTCATGTCGTGGCCGTGTCCGGTAGTAGTGGTCGCTGCTGCCTAGCTTGCTATGTGCATGATGCAACGTGCGTGAAAATGAACCATAGCCCATGTTCACTAATTGACGCACATACTGCTGATTCAGCTAGTAAGCAGGCAATAGATGCCGAGGAAAACTCTGCGTTCATCGATGCCGTTGACTGCATGATCTCGGCCTGCTGGCCACCGTCATCGGCCACGGCCCGCACAATGTGACATCACCGATCTGCTGCCAAATCACGAAGCTAGAGAGCCAGCGACACTACTCTAATCCAGCCGACGAGTCCTTTCGATTAGGGCCAGCCCATAATCCAGCCGACGAGTCCTTTCGATTAGGGCCAGCCCATCATCTGTGCAGCAGTATATGTTCCTCTTCTCACACCCTATCTTTCTGTGGTCTCTTATTTCTTTTCGAGTTGGACTTAATGTGTCTCTTTTGGTTTGTCGATTTTACTACAATTAACATGTGTATACAGATTGGTGCAACAAGCTTAATATAGGCTGACTGGTTGTAGTTTATCTGGACTGAATGAGAGATTGTAGGTTCGGTACCCAGGTAAAAATATATTTTGGCTCTTTTTTCGTCATGGTCGCACAAGCAGGCCCATCGAGGCCCAGCCGTTTGAGGCCTTCCGACTATATATTTTGCCAATGCACGAAAAGATAGTCAGAAATTTCACCTGAATAGTACCACCTCGTGGGATAATAAAAACTAAAAAAAATCAACTAAGCGGGACGAAACCAAGAATATCACCTTGCTTTATTAGTAGGTATAGATATAGATATAGATATAGATATAGATATAGATATAGATTAATTATAGGGGTATAGAGAGGTAAAGATAAAGATGTAATATTGGGCCGCCAGTCGGCCCAACGGATCAAATGGATCAACCGTCCACGAAAATACGAATGCGGCCTTGGCCCGACCCAAACGTACCCGGACCAAATCCGCGTCAGCGACTCAGCGCCGTTGGAGTTTTGCCTTAGCACTTGGGAGAAAATAAAAAAGTGTTTGTCAAAAACACAGGGAGGAAAATAAAAAAAAAAGCAAGATAAACGGATAAGATAGACCCACGGCCACGGGGGGCGCTCGCCGGAGGCTGCTGCTTTGCCAGCGACCACCCACGACGCCACCGGCCACTTACCTAGCCAACTCCATCTCCATGGCCGCCGCCGCCGCTGCCGCCGCCGCCATACACCACCATCATTCTTTCGCGGCTTCTCTCCGCCCTGCTTCGAGGCGGCTCAGCAGCAGCAGCGCCGGCAGCTCGCCGCCCCATCCCGCAGCCTTCTTCCTCTGCTGCTCCCGTCCCGAGACGCCGCGCATCCAGCTGCAGGCCCCCCGCGTTGCGTTCAATCCCTCCGGCAACTTCGACCTCTCCCTCTCCGACCAAGACGGTGAGCTCCCTCTCCAACCGTACCAGCATCAGCAGCCACTTCACTGAAGCCCAGTTATAAAATACGGAGTACTAATCATCCAAACTTTCCCTGGGATGGGATGGGATGATGATTGTTGATTAGCTTCACAATGCAACATTAACATATGATGACATTCCATCCTCCTTTTTGAACCCAACGTATGCCATTATTGGAACCATCATCTTGGATATATAACACGGTTTTTGTCCTCAATCAATCCGTGCAAAGCTGGGGCAATTTACTTTCTTGGTATTCAGTTCTGGAGAGGTGCAGGATGCATGCAGCAATTCTACATTGCTCAAGGTTTTCAAGTTTGCTCAAGTACCTACAAATAGGTTCTATTTCCAATCAGCGTCATGTTAAATGATAGGAAAATGTGCCTTGGAAATGCTAATCGAGCACCTATATATACAAACTGCCTCTCATGTATGGCACCCTGTTATACAGTGTTATAATAGCTTCTTGAAGGGAAAAGGCCCCGATTGATTGCTGTATGTCACTATGTCAGTCTGATTATAAATTCCCCACACTAATAGTTTGTGGAATTCGTATTGTTGTTTGCCTTGAGTGAATTCATTTCTTTCGCTTAATTACAGTTAACATCCTTAATTTTATGATTTTCTTAGACGCACCACAAGTCGAGCCTCCTCCACCACCTACGGAAGGGCGCATCGAGATCGTTATCAACAAGGACCTCATCCGGACACTTGACCTATCACCCGTTCAAGAAGCCCTTGGCAACCTGAATTCCTTAACAACAGGTCCTCACCATACCTCCAACATCATATACCTGCATTTTGCACCGGGATGCTTTAACTGACCAGAATCGTATGCACATTGTTCAGCTCAATCAAGAAATCTGCTGGACAGAACCGTCGGCTTCACAATAAACTACGAGAGAGAGGATCCATACGACACGCGGGAGCTGTCGGAGTTCCCGGACGTAAGGCTATGGTTTGTGAGGCTCGATGCCTCCTACCCCTGGTTCCCGGTGGTGCTTGACTGGAGAGCCGGTGAGCTCGCCAGGTATGCTGCAATGCTGGTCCCTCACCAGGTAACCACAGAAACTGAATCATCTGAAATCAGCACGTGTGGTCTCATGCACCTAAAAAAGTGCAGACATATATACACTTCGGTATCATCTTGTTCAAAGTCGACGAAATCTACGAACTACTACTGCAGATGAGCATGCGTCATGGCGTAGTCTTCAACCCGGAGGCGTTGGAGCTGTTTGGGATGAAGAAAGTGTTCCTCGTCTACTCGTGGCTGAAGCAACAGAGCCATGCCAAGCCCAGGTTGAAGACAGGGGACATGGCCAAGATGCTCGGTTTCGGCATCGGAGACGAGTTGTTCGATTTGATCGAGAAGTACCCCGTGGATCAACCATAGATCTTCATGCCGAAAACAGCTGCTGAAGAATACTAGATGGCATACAATACACGGTTACTTGCGCTATATACAGTACTCCCACCGTAACAAATGTAGGGTGCTTTTTTTAGCGAACAACGCCAAAAAACGTCTTATATTTTGTTACAAAAGGAGTATATACTTGCCGTTCTTGTATACAGAACATTAATCAGTATTTTTTCATTTTTGAAGTTCACATATTAGATATTAAACTGATAAAAACAGATGCAGCACTTATTCTTAGCCAAAAGGCCGAGAAAGGCATCAATCAGGAATTCGGGGTGTATAAGGTAGTCACGCAAGGGATACTGTTTTAAGCGTAAAGCCTAGAGAATTTTCTTGGGCATGCAGCATCATATGCTAATCACATGCGCGTTATAGCCCTTTTTGTCTTTTATGAAATGGGCCCTTCTAAAAGGGGGCGAAATTAATCATTAAGGAAAAGCAGAAACAACTAAGGCATCATTTGGTTTTACAGCTACAAAGATTTTTTCTGTGCATGGAGTGATGACACACTAGCTGCAGGGCTGGATGCAAAATGCCTAGCTTGTAAGGCCGACTAGGCATAAGAAAAGACTACATGCACATACATTATCGAAAAAGTCTTTCGCCCCGCACCAGAGCCATAAGTTTGCACTATACCTGGGCATTCCTCGGGCCAGGCCGCATTTCGGGCTGGGTCTATAAAAGCCCGACGGAAAAGTCTAGGTCCAAGCCTGGCCCGACCCATACAAAAAACGAAAGTATAGGCCCAAACTCAGCCTAAAGGGACTAAAATAGCAATATCGGATGGGGCCGAGTCAGGCCTCCATGTAAACTGTCTGATTTCCCAAGCCCAAGCCCAGGTCAAAATACACGACGGGCCAAGATTTCAAGCCTTAGCCTGGACCGAACACTAAGCCCGACCCGGCCCGGGTTTTTAGGCTGGGCTACCCATGCCCAGGTATAGTTCACACCACACACGCACACAAGTAGCACACGGATAAAGTACGACAAGGTTCAAGGTTCCGTTGAGGACACAACTCAACAAACCTTAAAAAGAGAGAAGAAAAATAAAAGATGAAATGGTCAAGAGCCCAACGACATGTCCTGCCATAGTGATTCCCAAGGACTAATCTGGCTCCGGCGGTAGGGGGGGGGGAGCAGAGCAGCCAAGCACAATGCCAGTGCAATCTTCAATGAAGATGTCGATGGCGTGTCGATCTTACGGGCGGCTAAGCGGTCGTCAAAGATGCATATATCCACGCATTTTGAAAATCGTGTCAGTAGCATGTCGAGCATGCACATATATTCTTCCTCGAAATGCATGGACTTGCCTCTGTAACTTTTTATAAGATGTTTTCGGTGTCTATGACGGTGTCAAAAACGGTCTTTTTATTAAGTTACAAAGGTAGCCGTATTTCTATTTAGGATTGAAATGCATGAACTTTACATGAAGCATCCAAGGTTCTACCAACTGGGCGCAATCGGCATAAAATTCCTCACGGTTGCAATCTTGCTCGGTATATTGCAGGTGTTTTGATTAATTAACTAAAGCTAGTCTTGTAACTTTAAATTGAATAAAAGACAGGTATCCCCAGATCATCAATTCGATTTATATCACAAAACTGCACAATTACAAACTTGATGCGAATACAGATTCAGTGATACACTTTCTGTGACATATAAATGATATTTCATTGGTCAAACTGATGATCTCATATGATTTACGAACCTTTTTCTGCGGGATATATGATGTACAAATCGGGAGAGAAGAAATAGATATAGGATGAAAGAAATACGCGAGAGAGGGTGATGTTTAGCTCATGATACACGTTTGATTGATTTCGTTTTCTAGTGCCGGCTGAAGATATATAACAAAATCGAGGTTGACTTGGATCATTTGACAGTTTCTTTTTATGTTTGTCTGCATGCTACTCTGCATCTCAGATTCTCAGTACGCATAAAGACCATCGGAGTCGGATCTAATACCTTTCTTTGGCCGGTCACACACTCTAGCTAGGGTTCTTCGAGACACGTTGCATGTTGCGTTTTTCTTTCTTTTCCGAAAAAGAGCAGATCTTTTTCCTCTTCCAAATCTGTTGTAAAGTCCATCGAAAGTACAAAACATGTCAAACATAAGACCGCCAAACAACCATTACTACAGTCGGAAGGAGCCGACGACGAGCCACTGGTACCGCTCTTCTACCGAACCGGCCGCTTACCTTGTGGATTACAGCCAGAAACTTTGTGCATTTACCCCTGAGAAACATCATGCACACAATCACACTATCATGCACACACACACACATATTTACACAACGCCTGCTAAAGGTCGGATTGGAGTTGCCAAGTTTAAGATTAATAAAGTCGTCACATATGTCTCGTTATTTGATACTATTTATGAGTTATTAGGGCATCTCCAACACTGTCCCGCAAATTTGCTTCGTCATTCGTCCGCTGACCATGAGGATCAGTCCATGGACACGAATGCGGGATCCGGCCATCCAACTCTCGTCCGCATACAATTGAAAACACATTTGAACTAACCGGACGAAATTCATGCAAACACGAAGGATTTTCATATAAACCAAAGTACATTCATTAGAATTTGGACATTTTTCAAATAAATCAGACATAATTCATTACAATTTTAACAATTTTAACTAAACCCTACTCTAAAGCAAATCTAAATGATCGTTGGCGCCTGTTACCATGTGTGGCCGTGAGCCCCAAGAAGTGAAGCCTTCGGTACTTGCCTTTTGCGTTCTCCAGATCCTCCTAAGTGCTCTCCAGCTTTGCCTCTCCAGTCTCCATCATTGCAGCCTGAGCTGCTAATCGGCCGACGATGATCATGTTGGAAATATGCCCTAGAGGCACTAATAAATTAGTTATTATCATATTTATTTGTTCATGATAATCGTTTATTATCCATGCTATAATTGTATTGATCGGAGACTTAAATGCATGTGTGGATACATAGACTAAACCATGTCCCTAGTATGCCTCTAATAGACTAGCTCGTTGATCAAAGAATGGTTAAGGTTTCCTAGCCATGGACATGAGATGTCATTTGATAACGGGATCACATCATTGGGAGAATGATGTGATGGACAAGACCCAAATTACAAACGTAGCATATGATCATGTCAGTTTATTGTTGCTGTTTTCTGCATGTCAAGTATATGTTCCTATGACCATGAGATCATGCAACTCACTGACACCGGAGGAATGCTTTGTGTGTATCAAACGTCACAACGTAACTGGGTGACTATAAAGATGCACTACAGGTATCTCCGAAGGTGTCTGTTGAGTTGGCATGGATCAAGACTGGGATTTGTTACTCCGTGTGACGGAGAGGTATCTCAGGGCCCACTCGGTAATGCAACATCACAACAAGCCTTGCAAGCATCGTGACTAAAGTGTTAGCCACGGGATCTTGCATTACGGAACGAGTAAAGAGACTTGCCGGTAATGAGATTGAACTAGGTATAGAGATACCGACGATCGAATCTCGGGGAAGTAACATACCGAAGAACAAAGGGAACATTATACGGGATTAACTGAATCCTTGACATAGAGGTTCGACCGATAAAGATCTTCGTAGAATATGTAGGAACCAATGTGGACATCCAGGTCCCGCCATTAGTTATTGACCGTAGAGATGTCTCGGTCATGTCTACATAGTTCTCGAACCCGCAGGGTCTGCACACTTAAGGTTCGGTGACGTTTCAGTAGTGTAGAGTTATGTATGGTGGTGACCGAAGTTTGTTTGGAGTCCCGGATGAGATCCCGGACGTCACGAGGAGCTTAGGAATGGTCCGGAGGTAAAGATTCATATATAGGAAGTCCCAGTTTGGTCGCCGGAAAAGTTTCGGGCTCATCGGTAGTGTACCGGGAGTGCCGGTAGTGTACCGGGAGACCACCGGGAGGGGTATTTCGACCCAAGAGGCTTTATGGGCTGTAGGAGGATGAATACCAGCCCTTAGTGGGCTGGTGGAAGTCCTACACAAAGCCCATGAGGCTGGGAAGAAAATACCAAAAGGAAAAAGGTGGAAAAAGCCAAAAAAGGGCCAAATAAGGAAGGAGTCCTAATCCTACTAGGAGTGGAGGAGGAGGACTCCTCCCTCCTTGGTTTGGCCGACCCAAGGGCTGCCTTTTTGGCAGCCAAGCCTCATCCTCCTCTCCTCCTATATATATTAGAGGATTTTAGGGTTTTGGCACGAGATTTTTAGCCACGTGCCACCCATTCCTCTAGTGCATAGTTTCTCCTCTAGATCGGTTTTCTGCAGTGCTTAGGCGAAGCCCTGCCGGAATAGCTCCACCACCATTGCCGGAGCGCCGTCACGCTGCCAGAGAACTCTCCTACCTCTCCGCTCCTTCTTGCTGGATCAAGACGGCGGAGATCGTCATCGAGCTGCACATGTGCTGAACGCGGAGGTGCCGTCCGTTCGGTACTAGATCGGAAGGATCGTGATCAAGGCCACGAGACATTCGTGATCGGATCGCGGGACGGGTCATGATGAGATTGCGGGACGCACGACGATTTGAATCGCGAAGACGTTCGACTACACCAACCGCGTTTCTTAACGCTTCCCGCTTAGCGATCTACAAGGGTACGTAGATCCACTTTCCCTCTCGTAGATGCTCATCACCATGGATAGGTTTGCGTGTGCGTAGGAAATTTTTTGTTTCCCATGCGACGTTCCCCAACAGTGGCATCATGAGATAGGTTGATGGTTCAATGAGATCGCGAGTAGAACACAAAAGGTTTGTGGGCGTTGATGCTTAGATTGCTTCCTCCCTTGGTCGGATTTTGTTTCAGTGGTATTGTGGGATGAAGCGGCCCGGACCAACATTACTCGTACGCTTACGAGAGACCGGTTCCCTCAACTGCACTTGCTGCAAAAGATGGCTAGCGGGTGTCAGTTTCTCCTACTTTAGTTGGATCGGATCCGACAAAGGCGGTCCTTGAGAAGGTTGAAAAGCAAACTAGTGTATCAGCGTTGTGGTTTATGCGTAGGTGAGTATCATTCTTGCTAGAAACCCGTAGGAGCCACGTAAAACATGCAACAACAATTAGAGGACGTCTAACTTGTTTTTGCAGGGTATGTTGTGATGTGATATGGCCAATTACATGATGAGATATATGTGATGTATGAGATGATCATGTGATGTATAGAATTTCACGACTTGCATGTCGATGAGTACGGCAACCAGCAGGAGCCATAGGGTTGTCTTTAATTATTGTATGACCTGCGTGTCAATCATTAAGCGTTATGTAATGCTTTACTTTATCGCTAAACGGTAGCAATAGAAGTAGAAGCAGGGCTGGCGCCACAATCCCGATGGCGACACGTTGATGAAGATCAAGATGATGGAGATCATGGTGTCATGCCGGTGACGATGGAGATCATGCCGGTGCTTTCAAGATGGAGATCAAAAGCACAAGTTCATGGCCATATCATGTCACTTATGAATTGCATGTGATGTTAATCCTTTTATGCACCTTGTTTTGCTTAGGACAGTGGTAGCATTATAAGGTGATCCCTCACTTAAATTTCAAGATGAATTGTGTTCTCCCCGAGTGTGCACCGTTGCGAAAGTTCGTCGTGTTGAGACACCACGTGATGATCGGGTGTGATAGACTCTACGTTCACATACAACGGGTGCAAGCCAGTGTTGCACATGCAAAACACTCGGGTTAAACTTGACGAGCCTAGCATGTACAGACATGGCCTCGGAACACAAGAGACCGAAAGGTCGAGCATGAGTCATATAGTAGATATGATCAACATAATGATGTTCACCATTGAAGCCACCTCAACTCACGTGATGATCGGACTTGAGTTGGTGAATTTGGATCATGTGACACTCAGATGACCTGAGGGATGTCAATTTGAGTGGGAGTTCTTGAGTAATATGATTAATTGAACTCATTATCATGAACATAGTCAATAGTGTCTTTGCAAATTATGTCGTAGATTACTAGCTCACGCTGTAGCTCCCTTGTAATTTTATGTTCCTAGAGAAATAGAGTTGAAAGATGATGGTAGCAATATTGCGGACTAGGTTCGTGATCTGAGGATTGTCCTCATTTGCTCCACAGAAAGGCTTATGTCCTTAATGCATTGTTCGGTGCGCCACCCCCTATAGCGTCGTCTGTAGATGTTGTGAACATCTGACAGGCACATTTCGATGACTACTTGATAGTTTAGTGCGTCATGCATTGCGGCTTAGAATTGAGGCTCCAAAACGTTTTGAACGTCATGGAACATATGAGATGTTCTAAGAGCTGAAATTAGGATCTCAGGCTCGTGCCCGTGTTGCGAGATATGAGATCTCCAACAAGATTCTTTGCCTGCAAGATGAAAGAGAATAGCTCAATCGTTGAGCATGTGCTCAGATTGTCTGGGTGCTTCAATTGCTTGAATCGAGTGGGAGTTTGATCTTCCTGATAAGATAGTGATTGATATAGTTCTCCAAGTCACTGTCACTAAGCTACTAGAACTTGGTGATGAACTACAAAGTGTTAGGGATAGTAATATTGATCCCTGAGCTGTTCGCGATGTTTGACACCGCGAAGGTAGAAATCAAGAAGGAGCGTAAAAGTGTTGATGGTTAGTAAAACCACTAGTTTCAAGAAGGGCAAGGGCACGGGAGGAAACTTCATGGATGGCAAGCCAGTTGCTGCTCCAGTGAAGAAACCCAAAGTTGAACCCAAACCCGAGACTAAGTGCTTCGATTATGAGGAGGGCGGTCGCTGAAGCGGAACACCCCTAGATACTTGGTAGATAAGAAGTCTGGCAACGCCAACAGAAGTATATTTGATATGCGTGTTATTGATGTGTACCTTGCTAGTACTCCTAGTAGCACTTGGGTATAGGATACCGGTTCGGTTGCTGAATGTTAGTAACTCGAAGTAAAAGCTACGGAATGAACGGAGAACTAGCTAAGTGTGAGGTGACGATGTGTGTTGGAAATGTTTCCAAGGTTGATGTGATCAAACATCGCACGCTCTCTCTACCTTCGGGATTAGTGACGAACCTAAATAAATGTTATTTGGTGTTTGCGTTAAGCATGAACATGATTGGATCGTGTTTATAGCAAGACGGTTATTCATTTAAGTTAGAGAATAATGGTTATTCTGTTTACATGAATAATACCTTCAATGGTCATGCACCCAGTGAGAATGGTTTGTTGAATCTTGAGTGTAGTAGTACACATGTTCATAACATAGATGCCAAAAAGATACAAAGTTAATAATGATAGTACCACATATTTGTGGCACTGCAGCTAAAATGTCATATTGGTGTAAAGCGCATGAAAAAACTCCATGCTGATGGATCTTTGGACTCATTCGATTTCGAATCGGTTGAGGCATGCGAACCATGCCTTTTGGGCAAGATGACTAAACCCCGTTTTCCGGCTTGATAGAACGGGCTAGTGACTTACTGGAAACAATACATGTTGATGTATGCGGTCCAATGAGTGTTTGTAGCTTGCGGTGGATATCATTATTTTCTTACCTTCACTGATGATTTGAGTGAATATAGTGTATATTTACTTAATGAAACACAAGTCTGAATTGTTTGAAAAGTTCAAGCAAATTCAGAGTGAAGTTATCGTGACAAGAAGATAAAAATGTCTATGATATGATCGTGGAGGTGAATATCTGAGTTACGAGTTTGGCATACAACTTTAGACAATGTGAAAGTTGTTTCACAACTCACGCCACCTGGAACACCATAGTGTGATGGTGTGTCTAAACGTCATAGTCATGCTCTATTGGATATGGTGCTTGCTATGATGTCTCTTATCATTTTGCCACTATCGTTTTGGGGTTATGCATTAGAGACAACCGCATTCACTTTAAAATAGGGAACCATCTAAATCCGTTGAGATGACACCGTGTGAAATTATGGTTTGATAGAAATCTAAAGCTGTCATTTCTTGATGTTTGGGGTTGCGAAGCTTGTGTGGAAAATGTTTTCACCTAATGAGCTCGAACCCAAAGCGGACAAATGCATCTTCATAGAATACCCCAAGAACAGTTGGGTATACCTTCTATCTCAGATCCAAGTGCAAAGTGTTTGTTGCTGAAATGGGTCCTTTCCCGAGAAAAGGTTTCTCTCGAAAGAATTGAGTGGGAGGAAGATAGAACTTGATGAGGTTATTGAACCTTGTTTCAACCAGAGAGTAGCGCAACACAGAAAGTTGTTTCTGTGAAGCCTATGTTAAGTTGAAGAAAGAAGTTAATGATGATGATCATGAAGCTTCGGATCAAGTTACTATCGAACCTCGTAGGTCGACAAGGACGTGTACTGCCCCTGAGTGGTACGACAACCCTGTCTTAGAGGTCATGTTGTTGGACAACGATGAACCTACGAGCTATGGAGAAGCGATGATGGGCCCGGATTCCGACAAATGGTTAGAGGCCATGAAATCCGAGAAAGGATCCATGTATGAAAACAAGTATAGACTTTGGTAGACTTGCTCGTTGGACGACAGGTCGTTGAGTACAAATGGATCTTTAAAATGAAGGCAGACGCTGATGGTAAATGTCACCATTTATAAAGCTCGACTTGTCGCAAAGAAGTTTTTCGACAAGTTCAAGGAGTTGACTGCGATGAGACTTTCTCACTCGTAGCGATGCTAAAGTCTGTTGGAATTATGTTAGCAGTTGCTGCATTTTTCAATTATGAAAGCTGTCAGATGGATGACAAAACATTGTTTCCTTAACAGTTTACTTGAGGAAAGGTTGTATGTGATAAAACTAGAAGGTTTTGTCAGTCCTAAGGATGCTAAAAGGTAAGCAAGCTTCAGTGATCCTTCTATGGACTGAAGCAAGCATCTCGGAGTTGGAAATATACACTTTGATAAGGTGATCAAAGTTTTGTAGTTTATACAAAGTTTACGAGAAACTTGTATTTACAATAAAGTGAGTGGGAGCACTATAGAATTTCTGATAAGTATATGTGATGACATATTGTTGATCGGAAATAATGTAGAACTTCTGGAAAGTATGAACGGTTGTTTGAAAGGAGTTTTTCAAAGGAAGACCTGTATGAAGCTACTTAATTGTTGAGCATCAAGATCCATAGAGATAGATCAAAATGCTTGATGAGACTTTCAATGAGTACATACCTTGACAAGATTTTGAAAGAGTTCAAAATGGATCAGTCAGAGAGAAGTGTTCTCCCTGATTTGTAAGGTGTGAAGTTGAGTGAGACTCAAAGTTTGACAAAGGCAGAAGAAAGAGAGAGGACGAATGTCGTCCCCTATGCCTTAGCCATAGGCTCTATATAGTATGCCATGCTGTGTACCGCACCTGTGTGTGCCTTGCCATGAGTCCGTCAAGGGGTACAAGAGCGATCCAGGAGTGGATCACTGGACAGCGGTCAAGATTATCCTTAGTGACTAAAAGACTAAGGAGATGTTTCTCAATTATGGAGGTGGTAAAGAGTTCGTCGTAAAGAGTTACGTCGATGCAAGCTTTAACACCGATCCGGATGACTCGTAGTAGTAATCTGGATATGTATATTGGAGCACCATTTGGAATAGTACCAAGTGGAGTGTGGTAGCAGTGTTTACAGTTTGACATAAGAGATTTGCAAAGTACACACGGATCTGAATGTCGCAGACCCGTTGACTATAAGACCTCTCTCACATGCAAAGCATGATCGAGCCCTAGAACTCATTGGGTGTTAGATTCATAACAATGCGAATCACATGGTGATGTGAACTAGATTATTGACTCTAGTGCAAGTGGGAGACTGTTGGAAATATGCCCCAGAGGCACTAATAAATTAGTTATTATCATATTTCCTTGTTCATGATAATCATTTGTTATCCATGCTATAATTGTATTGATCGGAGACTTAAATGCATGTGTGGATACATAGACTAAACCATGTCCCTAGTATGCCTCTAATAGACTAGCTCGTTGATAAAAGGATGGTTAAGGTTTCCTAGCCATGGACATGAGATGTCATTTGATAACGGGATCACATCATTGGGAGAATGATGTGATGGACAAGACCCAAATTACAAACGTAGCATATGATCGTGTCAGTTTATTGCTGCTGTTTTCTGCATGTCAAGTATATGTTCCTATGACCATGAGATCATGCAACTCACTGACATCGGAGGAATGCTTTGTGTGTATCAAACGTCACAACGTAACTGGGTGACTATAAAGGTGCACTACAGGTATCTCCGAAGGTGTCTGTTGAGTTGGCATGGATCAAGACTGGGATTTGTTACTCCGTGTGACGGAGAGGTATCTTAGGGCCCACTCGGTAAAATGCAACATCACAACAAGCCTTGCAAGCATTGTGACTAAAGTGTTAGCCACGAGATCTTGCATTACGGAACGAGTAAATAGACTTGCCGGTAACGAGATTGAACTAGGTATAGAGATACCGACGATCGAATCTCGGGGAAGTAACATACCGAAGAACAAAGGGAACATTATACGGGATTAACTGAATCCTTGACATAGAGGTTCGACCGATAAAGATCTTCGTAGAATATGTAGGAACCAATGTGGAAATCCAGGTCCCGCCATTGGTTATTGACCGTAGAGATGTCTCGGTCATGTCTACATAGTTCTCGAACCCGCAGGGTCTGCACACTTAAGGTTCGGTGACGTTTCAGTAGTGTAGAGTTATGTATGGTGGTGACCGAAGTTTGTTCGGAGTCCCGGATGAGATCCCGGACGTCACGAGGAGCTCCGGAATGGTCCGAAGGTAAAGATTCATATATAGGAAGTCCCAGTTTGGTCGCCGGAAAAGTTTCGGGCTCATCGGTAGTGTACCGGGAGTGCCGGTAGTGTATCGGGAGACCACCGGGAGGGGTATTTCAACCCAAGAGGCTTTATGGGCTGTAGGAGGATGAATACCAGCCCTTAGTGGGCTGGTGGAAGTCCTACACAAAGCCCATGAGGCTAGGAAGAAAATACCAAAAGGAAAAAGGTGGAAAAAGCCAAAAAAGGGCCAAATAAGGAAGGAGTCCTAATCCTACTAGGAGTGGAGGAGGAGGACTCCTCCCTCCTTGGTTTGGCCGACCCAAGGGCTGCCTTTTTGGCAGCCAAGCCTCCTCCTCCTCTCCTCCTATATATACTAGAGGATTTTAGGGTTTTGGCACAAGATTTTTAGCCACGTGCCACCCATTCCTCTAGTGCATAGTTTCTCCTCTAGATCGGTTTTCTGCAGTGCTTAGGCGAAGCCCTGCCGGAATAGCTCCACCACCATTGCCGGAGCGCCATCACGCTGCCGGAGAACTCTCCTACCTCTCCGCTCCTTCTTGCTGGATCAAGATGGCGGAGATCGTCATCGAGCTGCACGTGTGCTGAACGCGGAGGTGTCGTCCGTTCGGTACTAGATCGGAAGGATCGTGATCAAGGCCACGAGACGTGATTGACCGGATCGCGGAACGGATCGTGACGAGATCGCGGGACGCACGGCGATTTGAATTGCGAAGACATTCGACTACACCAACCGCGTTTCTTAACGCTTCCCGCTTAGCGATCTACAAGGGTACGTAGATCCACTCTCCCTCTCGTAGATGCTCATCACCATGGATAGGTTTGCGTGTGCGTAGGATAATTTTTGTTTCCCATGCGACGTTCCCCAACAGATCAGTCTGCCAAGCTTAGCTGCAACGGGAGGTAAGGAGTGATGGCCTTCTTGGGACCTAAGCAGTGGCGACCTATCGTGCACTACTCTTCCTTGCTACCGGCGGCTCCCGTGGACGTGCCTACTTCGTGGCCGTGACTGCGGGGCGCGGCTGGGGCAGAGCTGGCGATGTCCTACTCCTCGTCTCTCTTCCCTCACTCCTCCTGCTCAGGCATGTCCACGTCCGACACGATGGATGTGCCAGCGGCGAGCTGCTCCTTCGCACGTCGGTGCTTGTCGAGGAGATGCGGGTGTAGGCCTGGTCGGCCTGCGCCTGCCGGAACCTGCCCTCTCACTCCTCCCGCAACATTTGTGTGTAGTGGGCATGAGCCTCGCCGATGGTGATGGTGGTATGCACCGGCGAGGAGGGTGGCGCCGAATCGTCCTCGGTCGCGTCCTCCATTGGGATGTTGTCATCCTCAGTCTCTCTGTCGTCTTGGCAGCCGCCAATAATGGCCACCATTACCCTCTTCTGCTCAGATGAGGGGCTATCCCAGAGGGCTTTGGAGCTTGAGGAGGCCATGGCGAGCATGGTGCAGTGAGGAGAAAGGAATCGGAGGAGGATGACCGTGGCTGTCGCTAGGGATGAAGTTTATATAGCGTGCGAATGGCAATGGGCAGTGGTGGTGTGGTTAGTGGTGGGCGGAAGATGGGCGGATGGGTGGCGCCAGAGTTGGTTCCTCCGCAACTGCATATCATTAATGTAGGGTGACGGATTGATGGGGTGTCGTTTGAACCATCGGGAAGCGACTCGCGACCAGCACTCTTTTGGCCAACGGGCTGCTTTAGTGCCGGCAACAGTGTGAGGTCGTGCCCGTTCTGACCGGGCATGAATGCGGCACTGATGCTTTCGAGCGGCGCGAACCGTTTCCGAGGGGGAGGGGGTGGAGAGGGTTAAGGATGGGCCAGAGTAGTTAGAAGCGGACGTGGCAGCGATCCGAATGCACGCAAAACTCCTCCATTTTTTTCTCCGGTTTGTGGGAAAAAGAACGTCAAGAGCGCTCTGCGGGCCGATGCAGTACCACATTGCATGTCAAAACACGTCCAACTTTAAGGATGGAGATTCTTATGACCAAATAATATACTATAGATCACTAACGTAATAATCTAAATGCTTTTGTATTAGTTTACCGAAGGTGTTAAACCTTTTTCAAAATATATCAGTTTGTTTGTTTATCTCTGTGGTGCAATCGACTTGGGTCAACTTTAATTAAACCAAATGACAGTCTTGTATTCGAGTGGGCCCCACCCGTCATCGTGCAACGTTACCACCGTCGCCGTCTCCCTCTTCCTCCCCTGTCCACCTCCGCGCTATAAATACCACTCACTTAAAATAGAATAATGAACTCGGCCGACGGAAGCAGCTCGCCGTCCGCCTCCGCCCTCAGTCCTCGTCGTCGTCGAGCGGCGCCGCCGCAGCAGTGGCCAGCGTCCGACGGGAGGCCGACGTTTCCTCTTCGCGGGGGCCCGAAGCCAATCCGTAAGTCGAGAAATATCTCTCTGTCCCTGCTCTCGAATCCCCGCCCATCTCCTACAGTCCTACAGTACTTCCCTGCTGCGGCGCTGCCAGTGGCATCCAGGCCGCCATTCCCTCCGTTTCCTGGGGTCTCAGTGAGGAATCCGAGGGTAATGGTTGTGGACTGGTCCCTCGGTAATGGCGGCCCTGGTCGCTGTTGCCGCTGGGTCTACCCTTGCATGCCCGTCCTCAAGGTGTTCGATGGATTGTGCGCAGGGTGTCGGTCCGGCTGGTCTCGTTTCACTTCTTCCAGGTTTCAGTCCGTTTACCGTCAGTCTCTGACAATGTGCACTAGACGCATGAAAAATGCTCGGATATGCGCTCTTTCTTTACCGTTTGCTGCCATTCGTTTGGTTGCAGCAGGAAGCACCCGGTCTTAATCTTAATTAAGCATAATATATATAAAGTTGTATCTTCTATTATGTTTGTTTGTTTGCTGTCTGATGATTGAGACAAGGGCATAATCCAAAGTTTGGCACCTGCTCCTGCACATTTATGTGTTGGAAACTGGAAGCTGTTGAGAGTAGTATGGCCACGCCACATGTCTCGGCTTTAACTCAAGGACCACATTGCTTCTTCACTTTCTTGGATGCTTGCTGGCCTGGCCCAACCTGGGAACTGTATATTCCTAATAGTACATTGTATAAATCAGGCACATACAGTTTTGTTGTTGTTGTTGTTGCTTACTAGAGTTAGTGTTTTTGCTTAATGTGTTTAGTCGAACCATCTGTCATTCTTTCTTCTCTCGATCAAGTTGCTTTTCCTCGCGATATTCAGTCCATCGGGTTTCTAACTTCTGTAATTGATCTTTCAATTTTATATTTGCTTCTTTGTTCCTGTCTTCCTTTCAACATTTGAGCTGAGGTTTCAAATGTTGGTGCTCTTTTACATGGGCTATGCTACTCTAGAGAATACAGGAATTATGCGTTGGTATGACGATGACAACTGCTCTATGTTTTTTTTAACAGGGGGTTTCCAACACATAAATTGTTTGCTAAAAGTTTGTCACCTGCGGCGTTTGTTCTCTCTCTCTGCATCGCAAAGGTTTGTCATCTGCTCCATAATCCAAAGTTTGTCACCTCTGGCTTTTGTTCTCTCTCTGCGTAGCAAAAGTGTGTGCAAACTGGAATCTGTTAAGAGTAGTATGGACACGCCAAGAGCCTTGGCTTTCACTTCAGGACCACATTGCTTCTTGACTTTCTTGGATGCTTGCCGGCCCAACCTTGGAGCTATATCTTCCTAATAGTAGTATAAATGGCTAAATATAATTGGGACACATACCAAAATTGACATTTCCTTCATCGCTTCAATTGGATCTATGCCGCAAAGTTGCTTTTCTTTGCGATATTTAGTCCATTTTTTAATTACTGCAATTGCTTCATTCAAATTGGCATTTGCTCTTTTGTGTCTTTTTCCTTTCAACATTTTGACCGAGCCTATCAAATGTTGATACTCTTTTACATGGACTATGTTTCTTTAGGGAATACAAGAATTATGCATTGATATCATGGTAACATCTGCCATATGGTCCTTTTTTTTTTTCTTACAGGGGTTTTCAGCACATAAATAATTTGCTAACATGCAGACAAGCGTCCAGTAGCCTTTGCACCATTTGAGGCACAATGGAGATAGCTTCTCTCACGTTGTTGCTTCTCTCTCTGCTCCTGTTCCCTAGTGGCATCCGCAAGAATTTAGCTGCAGCGCCTCCTGTTGTGAATATTGGGTCTATTCTTCAATTTAACTCCACCACTGGAGGTGTTGCGGAGGTTGCCATCCGTGCAGCCTTGGAAGATATCAACTCTGATCCAACTGTTCTAAATGGAACGACACTAAAGGTTAAAATAAAGGATACAAATTGCTTTGATGGTTTCCTTGGCATGGTTCAAGGTAGGCTAGCTTTAATTTCACTCATTCATTTCGCATCATTAAAATAGTTTTTGGTTCTGTTCTTGAGTTATGACAATGATACTGTGTTCCTTGTATCAGGTTTGCAGTTCATGGAGACTGATGTTATTGCAATCGTTGGCCCCCAGTGCTCCACAATTTCTCATATCATTTCATATGTAGCAAATGAGCTCCGAGTCCCTTTGATGTCCTTTGCTTCTGATGCAACTCTTTCAACGATACAGTTCCCATTCTTTGTCAGAACTGGTTCCAGTGATCTCTATCAAATGGCGGCTGTGGCAGCACTTGTTGACTATAACCACTGGAAGATAGTGACTGCCATATACATTGATAATGATTATGGTAGAAATGGAATTATTGCTTTGGATGATGCACTCACTTTAAAGCGTTGCAAAATCTCCTATAAGGTGGGTTTTCCTGCCAATGCAAAAAGGAGTGAGCTCATAAATTTGTTGGTTAGTGTCAGTTATATGGAGTCTCGCGTTATCATTCTCCATACTGGAGCTGAACACGGACTCAAGTTTTTCTCTATGGCAAACCAACTGAACATGATGGGCAACGGCTATGTGTGGATTGCAACTGACTGGCTGTCTGCGTATCTTGATGCTAATTCATCAGTTCCCGCTGAGACTATATCTAGCATGCAAGGTATTCTTACTTTACGGCCACATATCCCCAACTCAAAGATGAAGAGTAATTTGATATCCAAGTGGAGCAGGCAAAGTCATAAGTACAACCATACTGATCTTCGTGTAAATACTTATGGTTTTTATGTTTATGATAGTGTCTGGGCACTAGCTCGGGCTCTTGATGCCTTCTTTGGTGATGGTGGTAGGATTTCCTTTTCAAATGACTCAAAGTTGCACGATGAAGCTGGGGAAACTCTCCACCTTGAAGCAATGAGCATTTTTGACATGGGAAATAAATTATTGGAGAATATTAGAAAGGTAAACTTCACTGGAGCATCTGGGCAAGTGCAATTCGATGCTTCAGGTGACCTCATTCATCCTGCATATGACATCATAAACCTCATCGGAAGTGGCATGCGGACCGTTGGTTTTTGGTCAAATTATTCTGGTTTGTTGTCGACTATCTCTCCAGAGGCTCTATATTCAAAGTCTCCGAACACTTCTCTAGCCAATCAGCATCTCTATGATGTTATTTGGCCTGGGGAGACTGCACAGAGGCCTCGAGGGTGGGCTTTTCCTTCAAATGCCAAGGAGTTAAAAATTGGTGTTCCCAACAGATTTAGCTTCAAAGAGTTCGTCACGGAAGACAATGCTACTGGGTCAATTAATGGTTATTGCATCGATGTCTTCACTCAGGCATTGTCTTTGCTTCCTTATCCTGTTAGCTACAAGTTCATACCTTTTGGGAGTGGTACTGAAAATCCTAGTTATGACAAACTCATACAGATGGTTGAATCAAATGTAAGTATAAATTTTGCTTTTCTTCTCCTAACCATTTCGTCATTACCGTACTGACCTGGGGCATCTTATCCTGCAGGAGTTTGATGCAGCTATAGGGGATATCGCAATTACAATGAGCCGGACAGTAACTATAGATTTCACCCAGCCATTCATTGAAACAGGCTTGGTTATCTTGGCTCCGGTTAAAAAGCATATAAAAACATCCTGGGCATTCTTACAGCCGTTTACTTTGGAGATGTGGTGTGTTACAGGGTTGTTCTTTCTTATTGTGGGTGTGGTTGTTTGGGTTCTTGAACATCGAATCAATGAGGATTTCCGGGGTCCACCAAGTCAACAAATAATAACTATTTTCTGGTAAGAAGCTGATGTGCACGTTTTGTATCGTCTTCCTGTATGTCAGTTCTGTTTTCTTAGAAATGTCAACATACCTTAGAAAAGTTGCCTGTTAACATACCACGTGAACTCTTATCTTGTGGTGGGACGTATATATGCACAGTATGAACCAAGAATTCTACCTATAGACCTGTTTTGCTAAGTGGGTCCTACTTAGCTGTATATTCGCTTAATGATATTATGATGATTTTTTTTCTGTCTTTGCACTTCTCCACATGTATTGCCAAATGCTCTTATATGTGCGGTTTCTTGCTCTCAAATGTGATTATAATCTCAATTTTGATTGCCTGTAGGTTCAGCTTTTCGACTTTGTTCTTCTCCCACAGTGAGTAAACCAACCTTCTTTATTATCTGTTTCTTGTTTTTGCTATAAGTAACATTTTGTTCTGGCACACGACTCATGATTTCATCTCTACCTGCTTGCAGGAGAAAATACTATGAGTACCTTAGGGCGTGGTGTCCTGATCATATGGCTATTTGTTGTTTTGATAATTGTATCCAGCTATACCGCAAGTCTTACTTCCATCCTGACCGTGCAACAACTTGATACTTCTATAAAAGGAATCGATGACCTGAAAAATAGTGATGATCCTGTTGGTTTCCAAGTTGGTTCATTTGCACAAGACTACATGGTTAATGAACTGAACATCTCACGGTCAAGGCTACGAGCCCTTGGTTCCCCACAAGAATACGCTGATGCCCTGCAGCTAGGCCCTAAGAACGGAGGTGTTATGGCTATTGTCGACGAGCGCCCCTATGTTGAGCTGTTTTTGTCAACCTACTGCAAGATTGCTGTAGCTGGCACAGATTTCACCAGCAGAGGATGGGGCTTTGTAAGTACATTTAAACCATATTCTTTAATATAGGTTTGAATATAAGAACACGATATTTTGGTGTTAAAATCCTGGAATAACAGCTTTAATTTTGAATAGTCATGTCTACTCTCTTAGTATTATGCAATTTTCCTTGCACTTATTTGCGGCTGCAAGTCTAAAATCTACATCTACTTTGTTTCACAAATCAAAATGTAGCACCTTACAAAGTTCATTCTACCAGGCATTTCCAAGGGACTCCCCTTTGCAAGTAGACCTGTCCACTGCAATCCTGTCATTGTCAGAGAATGGGGAGCTGCAGCGGATCCGCGACAAGTGGGTGAAGACAGGCGATTGCGCAACTGACAACAGCGAGTTTGTTGACTCGGACCAGCTCCGCCTTGAGAGCTTCTTTGGCCTGTTCCTAATCTGTGGTGTGGCATGTGTCCTCGCCCTGCTCATCTACTTTGGTATCATGCTACACAAATACCTGAGACATGAACCGAGGAGGAGCCTCAGAAGATTCATCTCGTTCGTCCATAACAAGGATCCGCCAAAGAACATGGAGAGGCGATCCATGAGCCTGCTTGGAAGCTCGACACCAACAACGCCGATGAGCAGCCTTGCTGCCCTTGACATAGAAAGGCCGGCCAGGCCAGTCAGAAATGGCAGCGCTGTTGACATGGAAAGCTAGCTCATGTGAACAAAGATAGTGCATGGTATTTTTCAAGTCAGGTGGTCAACTGTTCTGTGTGAAACAACACTAGGGTCAACTAACCAATGTTCCAACCTAGGTTGGAAAGCCAAGCACCAGGGGGTGTATAGAGGGGGTACAAAATACTTCTGAAGTACTAAAGTTTAAGAAATAAGAAAAGGAGGGATCACTTTTTTCTTTGCATGACTGTATTTTGGGGGATATTGTGCCGCTTCAGACTTGGCACTTTGTTGTATGGTCTGTTCATGTGTTCGATTGGGCGTTGTGTGGTTATTCCAAGTCAGTAGGATTGTGTGGGTACTTCAGTTCAATATTATGCAGTGGACTTAGTCTCCAGGCTGCAGTTAGTACTTCTGTGTTGTCTGAGTTTTGTTCAGGGCAACTTTGAAGCTTACCTTAGGGTGATCGCTAGAAAAATGTGTTATCACCTTCGACAGCTCTAAAGAAGATAATGAAAGACAACAGAGGAAGAAAAACTTATGATCTTAGCAGGAAAGTGAAGAAAGAGTCTGACACTGTATTTTTATTTCTCTAACTATAAGATTATTTATGGATTAGCTACTAATTGTCTCTCTCAAGTCTTAAGGAACACCAAGGCACTGGTCTCAAAAGAGGGATTTCCTGCAGGTTTGTAATTCATCTGTTTAGGTTCTTTCCTGCACCCCTGAGAAATAAACTGCAGCTATCGTAAAATAGTGGTGTTAGTGGTGGAGTGGTAGGCAGATAATAATTCTTGCAGGGATGCTGCAAATTCCTGGGAGAAAGGGATTAGTGGTACTGGGTTTGTCTATTCTAGTGATACTGGGTTTGCTTTTCTGATTTCTTCCAAATTAATAGTTGTGCTATTGGTAGCTACACTGGGAGTGCCAACTCTGCTGTAACTTTTCTGCGAGGCATAACAACTGGATGCTTGTTGATATAGGGGATAACAGAAACCAGTGTCGATGGCTTTTTATTTAATTTAGTCATAATGATTGACTTAATATATTGTGGTATTAGAGATGGATAGGCGATTATGTATTTTTCTTGAAAACAGAAGAGCAACAATAGAAAGAGTTTCTTTACGCAATGGATCAATTTTTTCATAAGGAAAATACATAATGTATATATATATTTGTCATTCTGTTCAGCACCTGTTTTTTATTAGGAAAACCAGTAGGCGAATTTCCTACTGTAAATCTATTAAATAGGAAGGGTTTTTGTATGCAATGGAGTGATTCTTTTCCTAAGAGAAATAAATAATATATATATATTTCTCATTCTGCTCAATACCTGTCTTTTTTGAGGCTTACTGTAAATAATACGCCTTCTGTAATATATTAAATTATAGAAGTATGTGCATAAGCAAGGCTAGCAAAAAGAAAATAAAAGCAAGTGCGAAAGTGGTACAAGAAGTTAGTCACCCAGGTTCTGAAGCTGGCATAAGAAGCCCTACTAGTTCTGTGAAGGATCAGCTCAAGCTCATCCTTAGAAATCTTTCTGCATCTATATAGGCCAGGCAATCTGTCTATGAAAATGAAGCCATTTCTGGTAATCCAAATGCTCCAGGCATATTGTATACTGTATATGTTTCTAATCATGATTGCAGGCATATTCATAGTACTGCTCGCATCGGAGCCGTTGCTTCAACAGCGCGGCCCATGGGTCTGATAGTAAAGATTTATACTAGTGGTGTGGTGAACTGGTTTAACACCGTGCAGGTCAGTTCTTTCGTCACTAACCTTTTGTGTTTTGATATGCCGCCTGCTCTGTTCTGTTACATCGTTCCTGGCGTCGCTCGTTTCGTCACCGTTCACTCTCTGTGAAATGGAGAAGTAAAGCCGGTAAGTAAGCTTGTTTACCTCGTCCCTTTTGGGTAGTCCTAGGTTAAGAGAAAACAAGTAAATGACCGACAATCCGGACCAGCCTGCCTTTGAAATGTGAAACTTGTTTGTCGCTGACTATTTTGCGTTGACAACTGCTAGAGAGGAGGAAGAAAATGAAGGTCTCAATCATCAGAGCAAAACTGAATGCGCACGATTAAATGTATATACCTATGGTAGATTTATCAGTACCAGTGTGGAGTTATGACTGTTTGATGTTTTAACATGGATGGTGGCCTGATAAAAAGTTCGACTACTAAGAAACTTTTTTTTACGATTGTAATAACATCTTATATCATGGGACCAACGAAGCAGTAAATTAGGTAGACGAAGGGACACATGTCAGAGCTTGGAACAGGCTAACATGATCCTAGTAGCTGATGGACACTGTCGCTGCACATCGTACCTAGGATCGAGAGATTCAATCCCTCCAACCAAACACACCATTACTTTCCATTGTTCTTTCTTCCTTACATCAGGATTTCGAGTTGTTTGGTGCAATGCACGATCTCACCTTGCTATATTTTGGCAGTCCTTTATTTCACCTGAACACACGTGAACTGATGTCCGATGCAAAAAATGTCGGTGTATATACATTTGCATGCGCTACGTACCCTAGCATGTTCTGATCGCAATGCACTAGTAGAAAACAGGCTTTGGTTCAGGTCTGAAATGCCATTAATCGCGGTTCACTCACGAACCGGGACCCAGGGCGCCGGTCGGGCCTCGTGGGCCATTGGTCCCGATTCGTCTGACCCCTTTGGTCCCGGTTTCAGACATGAACCGGGACCAATGAGCCTCGATCCTGGCCCACAATCGTTGGTGTTTGTGGCTGGAACCGGGAATAAATGTTGTCCGTTAGTCCCGGTTCCGGCCACAAACCGGGACCAATGGTTGGCCTATATACCCCTTGCCCGCGAGCAGAGCAGTGCACTGCTCTATTTTTTTAGCCGGCCGTGGTAGAGCTTTGTGGTGCTCTAGCTCACCTCCTATGCACATGAGGTGTTCGATGAAATCGGGACCAATGATTGGCCTATATATACCCCCTGCCCGCGAGCAGAGCAGTGCACTGCTCTTTTTTTTGGCCGGTCGTGGTAGAGCTTTGTGGTGCTCTAGCTCATCTCCTATGCACATGAGGTGTTCGATGAAATGCTTGAGCCACACTTAAGCTTTCTCTTCTCGAAGCTCCTTGTCCAAACTCCATTTTTCTCAAGATTTGTCTAGGTTTGGCGGTCCGTCCTGTCCCGTCCCCATCCTCACCGCCGTCGATCGCCCGTGCCCATCTCGACGTCAGCACCACCGTGGTTAGCCTCTTCTTCTTATCTTCTTTCTAAAAAAAGTTCTTACTTGTATCTTCTTTCTAAAATAATGAAACTATGTATGAACTTTATGTATTTATTTTGGTCACTATTGTACTTTGGCTTTAATGTGATGATGAATTTCTATTAATTTGGTCACTTCTGTATTCATGATATGGTGTAATGATTTTTAATACACTTTATTATATAACACACGTAGATGAACCGGCAATGGATGTACGGTGACCGATGCACCTTTGAGTATATTAAGGGCCTGCATAATTTTCTCGAAGCGGCTGAGGCAAATAAGCAGAATGGTTTTATGCATTGTCCATGTATTGTCTGTGAGAATACGAAGGCTTTCTCCAACTCTAAAACCCTACACTTTCACCTGCTTGAGAAGGGTTTTATGCCACACTATAATGTTTGGACCAAGCACGGAGAAAGAGGGGTTATGATGGAAGACAACGAAGAAGAAGAGGATGATGACAACTATGTGCCTCCTGAATACGGTGATGCTGCAACGGGGGAAGATGAAGATCAAGAGGAACCAGACGATGTGCCCAATGATGATATTCGCGTGTCATTGTTGATGCAAAGAGACAATGCGAAAGTGAAAAGGAGAAGTTGAAGTTCGATCGCATGTTAGAGGATCACAAAAAAGGGTTGTACCCCAATTGCGAAGATGGCAACACAAAGCTCGTTACCACACCGGAATTGTTGCAGTGGAAGGCAGAGAATGGTATACCTGACAAAGGATTTGAGAAGCTACTGAAAATATTGAAGAAGAAGTTTCTAAAGGATAACGAATTGGCCGACAGTACGTACGCAACAAAGAAGGTTGTATGCCCTCTAGGATTGGAGATGCAGAAGATACATACATGCCCTAATGACTGCATCCTCTATCACGGTGCGTACGAGGATTTGAACGCATGCTCGGTATGCGGTGCATTGCGGTATAAGATCAGACGAGATGACCCTAGTGATGTTGACGTCGAGAGCCCCATGAAGAGGGTTCCTGCCAAGGTGATGTGGTATGCTCCTATAATACCACGGTTGAAACGTCTGCTCAGAAACAAAGAGCATGCCAAGTCGATGCGATGACACAAAGAGGACCGTAAGAAAGATGAGAAGTTGAGAGCACCCGTTGACGGGTCGCAGTGGAAAAAGATCGAGAGAAAGTGGAGCGACTTTATAGTTGACCCAAGGAACGTATGGTTTGGTTTAAGTGCAGATGTCGTTAATCCTTTTGGGGATCAGAGCAGCAAGCATAGCACATGGCCTGTGACTCTATGTATGTATAACCTTCCTCCTTGGTTGTGCATGAAGTGGAAGTTCATTATGATGCAGTGCTCATCCAAGGACCTAAGCAACCCGGTAATGACATTGATGTGTATCTAAGGCCATTAGTTGATGAACTTTTACAACTATGGAATGGAAGAGGTGTACGTGTGTGGGATGAGAAAGAACAGGAGGAATTTGACCTACATGCGTTGCTATTTGTAACCATCAACGATTGGTCTACTCTCAGTAACCTTTCAGGACATGCAAACAAGGGATACCACACATGCACACACTGTTTAGATGACATCGACACAATATATTTGGACAAATACAGGAAGAATGTATACCTAGGGCATCATCGATTTCTTCCGACCAACCATCAATGTCGAAAGAAAGGAAAGCATTTCAAAGGTGAGGCAGATCATCGGAAGAAGCCCGCCCTTCGTACTGGTGATCACATACTTGTTATGGTCAATGATTTACAAGTAATCTTTGGAAAGGGTCATGACAGACTATCTGTTTCGACTGACGATGCAGGACGCGCACCCATGTGGAAGAAGAAAATCCTATTTTGGGACCTACCCTATTGGAAAGACCTAGAGGTCTACTCTACAATCGACTTGATGCACGTGACGAAGAATCTTTGCGTGAACCTGCAAGGATTCTTGGGCGTGTATGGGAAGACAAAAGATACACCGGAGGCACGGGAGGAACAACAACGTATGCATGGAGAAGACGACATGGATCCAAAGCAGTTTCAGGGTCATGCCAGCTACGCTCTTACCAAAGATGAGAAGGAAATCTTCTTCGAATGCCTGCTCAATGTGAAGGTCCCGTCTGGCTTCTCGTCGAACATAAAGGGAATAATAAATATGGCAGAGAAAAAGTTCTAGAACCTAAAGCCTCATGACTGCCACGTGATTATGACACAACTGCTTTCAGTTGCATTGAGGGGGCTTCTACCGGAAAACGTTCGATTAGCCATTGTGAAGCTATGTGCATTCCTCAATGCAATCTCTCAAAAGGTGATCGATCCAGAAATCTTGCCAAGGTTAAGGAGTGATTTGGTGCAATGTCTTGTTAGTTTCGAGCTGGTGTTCCCACCATCCTTCTTCAATATCATGACACACGTCCTACTTCATCTAGTCGACGAGATTGTCGTTCTGGCCCTGTATTTCTATATAATATGTTCCCCTTTGAGAGGTTCATGGGAGTCTTAAAGAAATATGTTCGTAACCACGCTAGGACAGAAGGAAGCATCTCAATGGGCCATCAAACAGAGGATGTCATTGGATTTTGTGTTGACTTCATTCCTAACCTTAAGAAGATTGGTCTCCCTCAATCGCGGTATGAGGGGAGACTGATTGGAAAAGGCACGCTAGGAGCGGACTCAATAATATGTAGGGACGGACATTCTTGGTCTCAAGCACACTACACAGTTCTACAGAATTTTATCTTGGTGACCCCGTATATGTCGATGAACACAAGAATATTCTGCGCTCCAAACACCCCGAGCAGTGTGACAACTTGATTACATGTGAACACATAAGGACTTTCGGCATTTGGTTGCAAACACGTCTCATGCGTGACAACACTGTTCCTAATGAGCTGTACTCGTTAGCCAGGGGACCATCTTCGACTGTATTGACTTACAAAGGGTACGAGATAAATAGGAATACATTTTACACGATCGTCCAAGATCAAAAGAGCACAAACCAAAATAGCGGTGTCCACTTTGATGCAACAACCAAGAGGGAAAAGGACACATATTATGGTTACATGGTGGACATATGGGAACTTGACTATGGACATGATTTTAAGGTCCCTTTGTTTCAGTGCAAATGGGTCAATCTCTCAGGAGGCGGGGTATAGGTAGACCCACAGTACGGAATGACAATAGTGGATCTGAACAATCTTGGGTACATAGACGAACAATTCGTCCTAGCCAATGATGTGGCACAGGTTTTCTATGTGAAGGACATGTCTACCAAACCGAGAAAAAGAAAAGATAAGGAAGCGAATACACCATACGATGGGACAAAACGCCACATAGTTCTTTCAGGAAAAAGAGACTTCGTGGGATTGGAGGGCAGGACAGACATGTCTGAAGATTATGAAAAGTTTCATGAAATTCCTCCCTTCAGAGTCAAGGTTGACCCAAGTACCCTATTAAACGATAAAGATTATCCATGGTTACGGCGTAATAAGCAAAGGACACAAGCGAAGAAAAATTGAAGACTTTCTCTCGATAACTACTATGATTATGCCTTTGATCGAGAATATCACTGCACTTACATGTGAAGGAATGAAATACCTTTGTAACTGATGATTTTTCGTCCAAAACCATGATACTTCGAAAGAGATTGTTCGTTTTGTACATGAAGTGCATCCATTTTTTTACCGTAACCCTCTCAAATTTTTAACACATGCTTGTGGGTGAAATGATGATACCATGCCAACTTTCAACCTTTTCAGGGTTCATTTATAATGCTTTTCAATTTTAGGGTCATTTAGATCAAAAAAATAAGTAAATGCATGAAAAATACCAAATGAAGCCAAAAAGGATTGAAAATTGATGACGTGGCTTTGAATGGTGCATTTTGAACACACAAAAAGTTTGGAGTTCAAATAAGTTCAAAAAATTGAAACCCCTTTGTAACAGATGAGTTTTCGTCCGGAACCGTGATAATTCGAAAGAGATTGTCCGTTTTGTACACGAAGTGCATCCAGTTTTTGACGTAACCCTCTCAACTTTTTAGCACATGCTATGTGGGTGAAATGATGATACCATGCCAATTTTCAACCTTCTTAGAGTTCCTTTGTAGTGCTTTTCAATTTTAGGGTCATTTAGATTTAAAAAAATCAGCAAATGCATGAAAAATACCAAATGAAGCCAGAAAGGGTTGAAAATTGATGACGTGGCTTTGAATGGTGCATTTTGAACACACAAAAAATTCCAGAGTTCAAATAAGTTCAAAAAAATGAAATCCCTTTGTAATAGATGAGTTTTCGTCCGAAATCGTGATACTTTGAAAGAGATTGTCTGTTTTGTATACGAAGTGCATCCAATTTTTGCAGTAACCCTCTCAACTTTTGAGCACATGCTATGTGGGTGAAATGATGATACCATGCCAACTTACAACCTTTTCAGAGTTAATTTATAGTGCTTTTCAATATCAAGGTCATTTAGATCAAAAAATCAGTAAATGCATGAAAAATACCAAATGAGGCCAGAAAGGGTTGAAAATTGATGACGCGGCTTTGAATGGTGCATTTTGAACACACAAAAATTCTGGAGTTCAAATAAGTTCAAAAAAATGAAATCCCTTTGTAATAGATGAGTTTTCGTCCGAAACCGTGATACTTCGAAAGAGATTGTCTGTTTTGTATACGAATTGCATCCAATTTTTGCCGTAACCCTCTCAACTTTTGAGCACATGCTATGTGGGTGAAATGATGATACCATGCCAATTTTCAACCTTTTCAGAGTTCATTTGTAGTGCTTTTCAATATCAAGGTCATTTAGATCAAAAAATCAGTAAATACATGAAAAATACCAAATGAAGCCACAAAGGATTGAAAACTGATGGCGTGGCTTTGAATGGTGCATTTTGTACACACAAAAATTCTAGAGTTCAAATAAGTTCAAAAAAATGAAATCCCTTTGTAACAGATGAGTTTTCGTCCAGAACACTCATACTTCGAAAGAGATTGTCTGTTTGTACACGTAGTGCATCCAGTTTTTGTCGTAACCCTCTCAACTTTTTAGCACATGCTACATGGGTGAAATGATGAACCATGCCATCTTTCAACCTTTTCAGAGTTCATTTGTAGTGCTTTTCAATATCAAGGTCATTTAGATCAAAAAAATCAGTAAACGCATGAAAAATACCAAATGAAGCCAACAAGGGTTGAAAATTGATGGCGTAGCTTTGAATGGTGCATTTGGAACACATAAAAATTCTGGAGTTCAAATAAGTTCAAAAAAATGAAATCCCATTGTAACAGATGAGTTTTCGTCTCAAATTGTGATACTTCGCAAGAGATTGTCCGTTTTGTACACGAAGTGCATCCAGTTTTTGCCGTAACCCTCTCACCTTTTTAGCACATGCTATGTGGGTGAAATGATGATACCATGCCAACTTTCAACCTTTTCAGAGTTCATTTGTAGTGCTTTTCAATTTCAGGGTCATTATATATAAAAAGTCTCAGTAAATGCATTAAAAATACCAAATGAAGTCAGAAAGGGGTGCAAATTGATGATGTGGCTTTGAATGGTGCATTTTGAACACACAAAAATTTTGGAGTTCAAATAATTTCAAACAAATGAAATCCCTTTGTAACAGATGAGTTTTCATCCGAAACCCTCAAACTTCAAAAGAGATTGTCCGTTTCGTACATGAAGTGCATCCATTTTTTGCCGTAACCCTGTCGAATTTTTAGCACATGCTATGTGGGTGAAATTATGATACCATGCCAACTTTCAACCTTTTCAGAGTTCATTTTTAGTGCTTTTCAATTTCAGGGTCATTTAGAGAAAAAAAGTAAATGCATGAAAAATACTAAATGAAGCCAGAAAGGGTTGAAAATTGATGACGTGGCTTTGAATGGTGCATTTTGAACACACAAAAAGTCTGGAGTTGAAATAAGTTCAAAAAATGAAATCTCTTTGTAACAGATGAGTTTTCGTTCGAAAGCGTGATACTTCGAAAGAGATTGTCTGTTTTGTACACGAAGTGCATCCAATTTTTTCCATAACCCTCTCAACTTTTGAGCACATGCTATGTGGGTGAAATGATGATACCATGCCAACTTTCAACCTTTTCAGAGTACATTTGAATTGCTTTTCAATTTCAGGGTCATTTAGATCAAAAAAATCAGTAAATTCATGAAAAATACCAAATGAAGTTAGAACGGGTTGAAAATTGATGGCGTGGCTTTGAATGGTGAATTTTGAACACACAAAAATTCTGGAGTTCAAATAAGTTCAAAAAAATGAAATCCCTTTGTAATAGATGAGTTTTCGTCCGAAACCGTGATACTTTGAAAGAGATTGTCTGTTTTGTATACGAAGTGCATCCAATTTTTGCCGTAATCCTCTCAACTTTTGAGCACATGCTATGTGGGTGAAATGATGATACCATGCCAAGTTTCAACCTTTTCAGAGTTCATTTGTAGTGCTTTTCAATATCAAGGTCATCTAGATCAAAAAATCAGTAAATGCATGAAAAATACCAAATGAAGCCACAAAGGGTTGAAAATTGATGACGTGGCTTTGAATGGTGCATTTTGAACACACAAAAATTCTGGAGTTCAAATAAGTTCAAAAAAATGAAATCCCTTTGTAACAGATGAGTTTTCGCTTGGAACACTCATACTTCGAAAGAGATTGTCTATTTTGTACACGTAGTGCATCTAGTTTTTTTGTAACCCTCTCATTTTTTTAGCACATGCTACTTGGGTGAAATGATGAACCATGCCATGTTTCAACCTTTTCAGAGTTCATTTGTAGTGCTTTTCAATATCAAGGTCATTTAGATCAAAAAAATCAGTAAATGCATGAAAAATACTAAATGAAGCCAACAAGGGTTGAAAATTGATGACGTTGCTTTGAATGGTGCATTTGGAACACATAAAAAGTCTGGAGTTCAAATAAGTTCAAAAAAATGAAATCCCTTTGTAACAGATGAGTTTTCGTCCGAAATTGTGATACTTCGAAAGAGATTGTCCGTTTTGTACATGAAGTGCATCCAGTTTTTGCCGTAACCCTCTCACCTTTTTAGCACATGCTATGTGGGTGAAATGATGATACCATGCCAACTTTCAACCTTTTCAGAGTTCATTTGTAGTGCTTTTCAATTTCAGGGTCATTATATAAAAAAAATCAGTAAATGCATTAAAAATACCAAATGAAGGTAGAAAGGGGTGCAAATTGATGATGTGGCTTTGAATGGTGCATTTTGAACACACAAAAATTTTGGAGTTCAAATAATTTCAAAAAAATGAAATCCCTTTGTAACAGATGAGTTTTCATCCGAAACCCTCAAACTTCGAAGAGATTGTCCGTTTCGTACATGAAGTGCATCCATTTTTTGCCGTAACCCTATCGAATTTTTAGCAAATGCTATGTGGGTGAAATGATGATACCATGCCAACTTTCAACCTTTTCAGAGTTCATTTTTAGTGCTTTTCAATTTCAGGGTCATTTAGATAAAAAAATAGTAAATGCATTAAAAATACCAAATGAAGCGAGAAAGGGTTGAAAATTGATGACATGTCTTTTAATGGTGCATTTTGAACACACAAAAAGTCTGGAGTTCAAATAAGTTCAAAAAAATGAAATCTCTTTGTAACAGATGAGTTTTCGTCCGAAACCGTGATACTTCGAAAGAGATTGTCTGTTTTGTACACGAAGTGCATCCAATTTTTTCCACAACCCTCTCAACTTTTGAGCACATGCTATGTGGGTGAAATGATGATACCATGCCAACTTTCAACCTTTTCAGAGTTCATTTGTAGTGATTTTCAATTTCAGGGTCATTTAGATCAAAAAAATCAGTAACTGCATGAAAAATACCAAATGAATTTAGAAAGGGTTGAAAATTGATGATGTGACTTTTAATGGTGCATTTTGAACACACAAAAATTCTGGAGTTCAAATAAGTTCAAAAAAATGAAATCCCTTTGTAACAGATGAGTTTTCGCTTGGAACACTCATACTTCGAAAGAGATTGTCTATTTTGTACACGTAGTGCATCTAGTTTTTTTGTAACCCTCTCATTTTTTTAGCACATGCTACTTGGGTGAAATGATGAACCATGCCATGTTTCAACCTTTTCAGAGTTCATTTGTAGTGCTTTTCAATATCAAGGTCATTTAGCTCAAAGAATAAACTAAAAAGCTTTTATAAAACTCTAATAGAAAAACGAATCAACTAAAAAGCTTTTATAAACCTCTAGCATTTTTGAAACTAAAATTATATAAAATTTATGCAGCTGAAATTATCTAAGTATTTTTTGTTCGAAACCTTAATAGCAAAAAGAATTTTCATAAAGAAATTTTTTGTTAGAAACTTTAATAGCGAACTAAAATAACCAAATATGTTTTTGATTAAAGCAGACATTTAAAATAACCTAAAACTTACCAAATAGCAGGTAAAAGAATCACTCAAAAATCTATTTTTTAGTAAAGTTATTCACAAACTAGTGATTCACACAAATTTCGAAAAATTCAAATTTAAACTATTCAAATTTGAAAACTAATGGCACTAACAAAAAGTTTATAATTTTTGTGACCTAAAAACAAAAAGAATAACTGAAAAGCAGTAATTAGGAACAAAATTAAATAAATAAAGCAAAAAACAAAACAAAAAATTAGTTGTTTTAAAATGCCACCTACTGGGCCACCACGACATGAATACGACTAGAAACATGATTAATACAGTATACTAACCATAAAGGCTTTACTTGGCACTTTATTGAAATAAAAGCTATAAAACATGATTAATACAGTATACTAATCATGTGAACACACAAAAACAGTATGGATACATATTGGGTTGTCTCCCAACAAGCACTTTTCTTTTATGCCTTTCAAGCTAGGCATGATGGTTTCAATGATGCTCACATAAAAGATAAGGATTGAAACATAATGGAAGCATCATGAAGCATATGGCCAGCACATTTAAGTCTAACACACTTCCTATGCATAGGGATTTTTTGAACAAACAACTTATTGGAGCAAGAATCATCTAGCATAGGAAGGCAAAACAAGCATAGCTTCAAAAATTTCAACACATAGAGAGGAAACTTGGCATTATTGCAATATGTAGAATCATATGATCCTCTCTCATAATAATTTTTATTAGCATCATGAATGAATTCCATAATATAACCATCACATAAATCATTATTTTGATGATGCACAAGCATAGAAATTTTTTCACTCTCCTCATAAGCAGTTTTCTTCTCATTCAAAATAGTGGGAGCAAACTCAACAAAATAACTATCATGCCATACTTGATTGACATAACCACTTTGAATATTAAAATCATGATGAAAAGTTTCATGGTTACCATTACTCTTTATAGCATATGTGTCATCACAATAATCATCATAGATAGGAGGCATGTCATAATCATAATAGTTTTGCTCATCAAAACTTGGGGTGCTAAAAAGATCATCTTCATCAAACATAGCATCCCCAAGCTTGTGGCTTTCCATATAATTAGCATCATGGATATTCAGAGAATTCATAGTAACAATATTACTATCATGCTCATCATTCAAATATTTAGTGCCAAACATTTTAATAACTTCTTCTTCTAACACTTGAGCACAATTTTCCTTTCCATCATTTTCACGAAAGACATTAAAAAGATGAAGCATATGAGGTATCCTTAATTCCATTTTTTGTAGTTTTCTTTTAATAAACTAAACTAGTGATAAAACAAGAAACTAAAAGATTTGATTGCAAGATCTAAAGATATACCTTCAAGCACTCACCTCCCCGACAACGACGCCAGAAAAGACCTTGATGTCTACTACGCAACCTTCTCCTTGTAGACGTTGTTGGGCCTCCAAGTGCAGAGGTTTGTAGGACAATAGCAATTTTCCCTCAAGTGGGTGACCTAAGGTTTATCAATCCATGGGAGGCATAGGATGAATATGGTATCTCTCAAGAAACCCTGCAACCAAATAACGAAGAGTCTCTTGTGTCCCCAACACACCCAATACAATGGTAAGTTGTATAGGTGCACTAGTTCGGCGAAGAGATGGTGATACAAGTGCAATATGGATAGTAGATAAAGGTTTTTGTAATCTGAAATTATAAAAACAGAAAGGTAACTAATGATAAAATTGATCACGAACGGTATTGCAATGCGTGGAAACAAGGCCTAGGGTTCATACTTTCACTAGTGGAAGTTCTCTCAACAATGATAACATAACTGGATCATATAACTAGCCCTCAATGTGCAACAATGAGTCACGCCAAAGTAACTAATAGCGGAGAACAAACGAAGAGATTATTGTCGGGTACGAAACCTCCACAAAGTTATTCTTTCTGATAAATCTATTCAAGAGTCCGTAGTAAAATAACACGAAGCTATTCTTTCCGTTCAATCTATCCTAGAGTTCGTACTAGAATAACACCTTAAGACACATATCAACCAAGACCCTAATGTCACCTATATACTCCATTGTCACCTCAAGTATCCGTGGGTATGATTATACGACATGCATCACACAATCTGAAAATCATCTATTCAACCGACACATAGAACTTCAAAGAGTGCCCCGAAGTTTCTACCGGAGAGTCAAAACGTGTGCCAACCCCTATGCATAGGTTCCCGAGGTCACGAAACCCGCAAGTTGATCACCAAAACATACATACAGTGCTCACATGAATATCCCATTGTCACCACAGATAGACACGTGCAAGACATACATCAAGTGTTCTTAAAGATTCAATCCGATAAGATAACTCCAAAGGGGAAACTCAATTCATTACAAGAAGGGAGAGGGGGAAGAACATCATAAGATCCAACTATAGTAGCAATTCCCATGGTACATCGAGATCAAGACATCTCAAGAGCACGAGAGAGAGAGATCAAACACATAGCTACTAGTACATACCCTCAGCCCCGAGGGTGGACTACTCCCTCCTCGTCATGGAGATCGTCGGGATGTTGAAGATGGCCACCGGAGATGGGTTCCCACTCCGGCAGGGTGCCGGAACGGGCTCCCAATTGGTTTTTGGTGGTACAGAGGCTTGTGGTGGCCGCACTCCCAATCTAGGTTTAGTACTGATAGTTTCTGTATTTATAAGACTGTATGGCGTCGAGAACAAGTCAGGAGGGGCCACGAGGAGGTCACGAGCCTCCCAGGCGTGGCCAGGGGGGGTGGCCGCACCTCCCAGGCTCGTGGCTTCCTCGGGAATCCTCTCCGGTATCTTTTTCTTCTGGTATTTTTTATATTTTCCATAAAAAATCACAGCAAAAGTTTTATTCCGTTTGGACTCCGTTTGATATTCCTATGTGAAAAAGGTCAAAAACACGGAAAAAACATGAACTGGCACTGGGCTCTAGGTCAATAGGTTAGTCCCAAAAACTAATATAAAATAGCATATAAATGCATATAAATGCATATAAAACATCCAAAGTTGATAACATAATAGCATGGAACAATCAAAAATTATAGATACATTGGAGACTGCTACTTCTCTACAACGTCGCCAGAAATTGGCAAGTTGATCTTGTCTTGCGTTGGTTTTTCCCTTGAAGAGGAAAGGGTGATGCAGCAAAGTAGAGATAAGTATTTCCCTCAATTTGAGAACCAAGGTATCAATCCAGTAGGAGTATCAAGATGAGGCACCAAGAAACCTGCACAAACACAAACAAACTTGCACCCAACGCGATAAAGGGGTTGTCAATCCCTTCACGATTACTTGCAAGGTGAGATCTAATAGTGATAATGAGTAAATATAAATAAGTAAATAAAATTGAAGAAAGGTATTTTTGGTGTTTTTATGTTTAGATCTAAATATATAATATGTAAAATAGACCCGGGGGCCATAGTGTTCACTAGAGGCTTCTCTCATGATAGCAAGTATTACGGTGGGTGAACAAATTACTATTGAACAATTGATAGAATAGCGCAAAGTCATGACGATATCTAAGGCAATGATCATACATATAGGCATCATGTCCGAGACAAGTAGACCGATACTTTCTGCATCTACTACTATTACTCCACACATCGACCGCTATCCAGCATGCATCTAGTGTATTAAGTTCATAACAAACAGAGTAATGCTTTAAGCAAGATGACATGATGTAGAAGGATAAATTCATGCAATATGATATAAACCCCATCTTTTTCCCTTGATGGCAACAACACGATGCGTGCCTCGCTACCCCTTCTGTCACCAGGTGAGGACACCGCACGGTATGAACCCAAAACCAAGCACTTCTCCCATTGCAATAACTATAGATCAAGTTGGCCAAACAAAACCCATAACTCGAAGAGACTTACAAGGATATGAAATCATGCATATAAGAATTCAGAATTGACTCAAATAATATTCATAGATAATCTTATCAGAAATGCACAATTCATCGGATCTCAACAAACACACCGCAAAAGAAGATTACATCGGATAGATCACCATGAAGATCAGGGAGAACTTTGTATTGAAGATTGGAGAGAGAGAAGAAGCCATCTAGCTACTAGCTATGGACCTGTAGGTCTGATGTGAACTACTCACGCATCCTCGAAGAGGCAAGGATGTTGATGAAGATGGCCACCGGAGATGGATTCCCCTCCGGCAGGATGCCGGAACGGTCTCCCGATTGGTTTTTGGTGGTTCTGGAGGCTTGCGGCGGCGGAACTTGCGATCTAGGTCTATTTTTGCGAGTTTGGGTATTTATAAGACCGTATGGCGGTGGAAATGAGTGGAGGTGGGCCTCGAGGAGGCCACAAGCCCCCTGGCCGCGGCCTAGGGGGGGGGCGCCTCCCAGGCTCGTGGCTCCCTCGGCCCACTTCTCTGGTATTTCTTCCTTCAGGTATTTTTGATATTTTTCATAAAAAATCATGGCGAAAGTTTTATTCCATTTGGACTTCGTTTGATATTCCTATCTGAAAAAGGTCAAAAACACGAAAAAGACAGGAACTGGCACTGGCCACTGAGTTAATAAGTTAGTCCCAAAAATCATATAAAATAGCATATTCATGCATATAAAACATCCAAACTTGATAATATAATAGCATGGAACAATCAAAAATTATAGATATGTCGGAGACGTATCAAGCATCCCCAAGCTTAACTCCTGCTTGTCCTCGAGTAGGGAAGTGATAAAGAACGAATTTTTGATGTGGAATGCTACCCAACATATTTGTTTTATGTAATCTCTTTATTATGGCATGAATGTTCAGATCCATAAGATTCAAAACAATAGTTCAATATTGACATGAAAACAATAATACTTCAAGCATAATAGCAAAGTGATCATAAACTTTTGAAATAACAAGGCCAAAGAAAGTTATCCCTACAAAATCATATAGTCTGGCTATGCTCCATCATCCCCACACAATGAATTTAAATCATGCACAACCTTGGTATTGGACAAGTAATTGTTTTCACACTCTTACTTTCTCAAACCTTTTTCAACTCTCACGCAACATGTGAGCGCGAGCCATGGATATAGCACTATAGGTGGAGTAGAGTGTGGTGAAGATTGTGAGGCAAAAAGAAGGAGATGGTCACATCGACTCGGCGTATCAATAGGCTATGAAGATGCACTAGAGCTATAAGTGTATGAAAGCTCAAAAATAAAAACTAGTGGGTGTGCACCCAACTTGCTTGCTCATGAAGACCTAGGGCAATTTTGAGGAAGCCCATCATTGGAATATACAAGTCAAGTTACATAATGAAAATTTCCACTAGCATATGAAAGTGACAAAACAAGAGACTCTCCATCTTGAAGAACATGGTGCTATTTTGAAGCACAAGTGTGGAAAAAGATAGTAGCATTGTCCCTTCTCTCTTTTTCTCTCATATTTTTGTTTGGGCTCTTTGGCTCTTTTTTTTATTTTTTTGGTGGGCATCTTTGGCCTCTTTTATTTCCTCACATGGGACAATGCTCTAATAATGATGATCATCACACTTTTATTTACTTACAACTCGATACTTAGAACAATAATGACTCTATATGAATGAAAGTGATGGCACATGTCATGAGACAGAACGGTGAAAGTTGCATGGCAATATATCTCGGAATGGCTATGAAAATGCCATAATAGGTAGGTATGGTGGCTGTTTTGAGGAAGATATATGGTGGGTTTGTGTACCGGCGAAAGTTGCACGGCACTAGAGAGGCTAGCAATGGTGGAAGGTGAAAGTGCATCTATACCATGGACTCACATTAGTCATGAAGAACTCACATACTTATTGCAAAAGTTTTATTAGTAATCGAAACAAAGTGCTAAACGCATACTCCTAGGGGAAGGGTTAGTAGGAGTTAACCATCGCGCGATCCCGACCTCTACACAAAGGATGACAATCAATAAATGCATTACGCTCCGACTTCCTAACATAGCGGTTCACCATACGTGCATGCTACGGGAATCACTAACCTCAACACAAGTATTTCTAGATTCACAACACCCTACTAACATAACTCTCATATTACCATATCCATATCTCAAAACTAATCATGTGGAATCAAACTTCTCTTACTAATCAATGCACTTGAATATGAAAGTTTTTATTATATCCTGTTTGGATGCCTATCATATTTAGGACTAATTTCATAACACACGCCAATTAACAAGTTTCTCAGAGAGAGAGAGAGCACTCTCAAAATGATATAAGTGAAGATTAGAGAGTTTTTGTTTCTATAAAATATGACACCGCCGTGCTCTACAAAGATTTAAGTGAAGCACTAGAGCAAAATTATCTAGCTCAAAACATATAAGTGAAGCACATGTGAGCTAATATTACCAATCTCAAAAGATATAATTGAAGCACATGTGAACAAAATCATCAACCTCAAAAGATATAAGTGAAGCACATGTGAGCTAATATTGCATAACTCAAAAGATATAAGTGAAGCTCATTGAGTATTCTAACAAATTAACGATGAGTGTATGTCCCTATCAAAAGGTGTAAAGCAAGGATGATTGTGATAAAACATAAAGCAAAGACTACTATAACACACGACGCTCCAAGCAAAACACATATTATGTGGTGAATAAAAATATAGCTCCAAGTAACGTTATCGATGGATTGAAGACGAAAGAGGGGATGCCTTCCCGGGGCATCCCCAATAGGCTTTTTGGTGTCCTTGAATTTGGCTTGGGATGCCTTGTGAATCCCCAAGATTAGGACCTTTCCACTATTTATTCCATTGTCCATAAGAACATCACCCAAAACTTGAAAACTTCACAACACAAAACTTAAACAGAAACTCGTGATAGCATTAGCATAAGAAAACAAACCACCAAATTTTCATGTGATGTAGTAAACTTGGTTTCCATTTAGATTGATGTTATATTTATGTATTCTCACTTTTACATGGATCATACCCCCCGATACTAACCATAGTTTCATCAAAATAAGCAACCAACACAATAACAAAAATCTGTCAAAAAAAGAACAGTCTGTAGAAATCTGTATATTTCGAAAACCTCTGTTAACTCAAAAATTCTGAAACAATTATGAAAATTAAGGCAATTTTCATATCAATCAGAAGCAAAAATAATCAACTCAAAAGCTCTTTCTGGCTGGGAATGAAAACTAATTTCGTGAGCATAAAGTTTCTGTGTTTTTCCAGCATGATTAAACAACTATCACCAAAACTAATCATAAAGGTTCTAGTTGGCACAAAAACTAATTAAAACATAAAAAACACAATTATAAAAGAATCATGATGGTGTTGAATCAACAAAACAGAAAGTAAAAAAGCAAGAATAAATCTGTTCATTGGGTTGCCTCCCAACAAGCGCTATCGTTTAACGCCCTTAGCTAGGCTTAACGATTTCAATGATGCTCACATAAAAAGTAGTACTTGACATATGCAAAAGAGCATCATGAATGGAAAAAAAATTAAGTCTAACCCATTTCCTATGCATAGGGATTTTTTGAGCAAACAATTTATGTGAACAAGAATTAACTAGCATAGGAAGGCTAAACAAGCATAACTTCAAAACGTTGAACACATAGAGAGGAAACTTGATATTATTGCAATATGTAAAAGCATATGTTCCTCTCTCATAGTAATTTTCAGTAACATCATGAAGGAATCTTACAATATAACTATCACACAAAGCATTCTTTTCCTGATCAATTATAGCATAAGGGTCATCACCAAAACTTGGGGAACAAAAAATATCATCTTCATCAAGCATAGCATCCCCAAGCTTGTAGTTTTGCATATCATTAGCATCATAGATATTCAGAGAATTCATACTAACAACATGGCAATCATGTTTTTCATTCAAGCAGATATCATGAACTACTTTATAATTTTCTTCTTTCAACACTTCATCAAAATTTTCAGTTTCATGATTTTCAAACAAAACTCCTTAGAGATAGTCAAGTGCACTCAACTCACTAGCAAATTGTTCATCATAATTTGGTATTTTGAAAAGATTAGAAAGTGGATGAGGATCCATATCAATAGATTTTTAGCAAGCGAAGATGCAAGCAAATAGAAGGCACATGGCAACACAAGCAAACATAGCAACAAAAAGGCGAACGGAAGAAGAGCGAATAAAAAGGAAAATATTTTTGGTATTTTGGAAAATCGTTTTAGAAGTGGGGGAGAGAAAAACGAGAGGCAAATAGAAAATAATGTAAATGCAAGAGATGAGTTTGTGATAGGTACTTGGTAGATATGCTTCACTTTAATACTCCCCGGCAACGGCGCCAGAAATTCTTCCTGCTACTTCTCTGCAACGTCGCCGGAAATTGGCAAGTTGATCTTGTCTTGCGTTGGTTTTTCCCTTGAAGAGGAAAGGGTGATTCAGCAAAGTAGAGATAAGTATTTCACTTAGTTTGAGAACCAAGGTATCAATCCAGTAGGAGTATCAAGATGAGGCACCAAGAAACCTGCACAAACACAAACAAACTTGCACCCAACGCGATAAAGGGGTTGTCAATCCCTTCACGATTACTTGTAAGGTGAGATCTGATAGTGATACTAGATGAACTTAAATAAGTAAATAAAATTGCAGCAAGGTATTTTTGGTGTTTTTATGTTTAGATCTGAATATATAATATGTAAAATAGACCCGGGGGCCATAGTGTTCACTAGAGGCTTCTCTCATGATAGCAAGTATTACGGTGGGTGAACAAATTACTGTTGAGCAATCGATAGAATAGCGCAAAGTCATGACGATATCTAAGGCAATGATCATACATATAGGCATCACGTCCGAGACAAGTAGACCGATACTTTATGCATCTACTACTATTACTCCACACATCGACCGCTATCCAGCATGCATCTAGTGTATTAAGTTCATAAGAAACGGAGTAACGCTTTAAGCAAGATGACATGATGTAGAAGGATAAATTCATGAAATATGATATAAACCCCATCTTTTTACTCTTGATGGAAACAACACGATGCGTGCCACGCTACCCCTTCTGTCACTAGGTGAGGACACCGCACGGTATGAACCCAAAACCAAGCACTTCTCCCATTGCAAGAACTATAGATCAAGTTGGTCAAACAAAACCCATAACTCGAAGAGACTTACAAGGATATGAAATCATGCATATAATAATTCAGAATTGACTCAAATAATTTTTTTGATAATCTGATCATAAATCCACAATTCATCGGATCTCAACAAACACACCGCAAAAGAAGATTACATCGGATAGATCACCATGAAGATCATGGAGAACTTTGTATTGAAGATCAGACAGAGAGAAGAAGCCATCTAGCTACTAGCTATGGACCCGTAGGTCTGATGTGAAATACTCACGCATCATCGGAGAGGCAAGGATGTCGATGAAGATGGCCACCGGAGATGGATTCCCCTCCGGCAGGATGCCGGAACGGTCTCCCGATTGGTTTTTGGTGGTTCTGGAGGCTTGCGGCGGCGGAAATTGCCATCTAGGTTTATTTTTGAGGGTTTCCATATTTATAAGGCCATCTGGAGTTGGGAACAAGTCAAGAGGTTGCACGAGGAGGTCACGAGCCCCCTAGCCACGTCCAGGGGGGCCCGCGCCTCCCAGGCTCGTGACTCCCTCGGGCCACCTCTCCGGTATCTTTTTCTTTAGGTATTTTTCATATTTTCCAAAAAAATCACGGCGAAAGTTGTATTCCATTTGGACTCCGCTTGATATTCCTATCTGAAAAAGTTCAAAAACATGGAAAAAACAGGAACTAGCACTGGGCACTGGATTAATAAGTTAGTCCCAAAAATCATATAAAATAGCATATTCATGCATATAAAACATCCAAAGTTGATAATATAATAGCATGGAACAATCAAAAATTATAGATATGTTGGAGACGTATCAAGCATCCCCAAACTTAACTCCTGCTCGTCCTGGAGTAGGGAAGTGATAAAGAACGAATTTTTGATGTGGAATGCTACCCAACACATTTGTTTTATGTAATATCTTTATTGTGGCATGAATCTTTAGATCCATAAGATTCAAAACAATAGTTCAATATTGACATGAAAACAATAATACTTCAAGCATAATAGCAAAGTGATCATAAACTTTTGAAATAACAAGGCCAAAGAAAGTTATCCCTACAAAATCATATAGTCTGGCTATACTCCATCATCTCCACACAACGAATTTAAATCATGCACAACTTTGTATTGGCCAAGTAATTGTTTTCACACTCTTACTTTCTCAAACCTTTTTCAACTCTCACGCAATATGTGAGCATGAGCCATGGATATAGCACTATAGGTGGAATAGAGTGTGGTGAAGTTTGCAAGGCAAAAAGAAGGAGATGGTCACATCGACTCGGCGCATCAATAGGCTATGAAGATGCCCATCAATAGATATCAATGTGAATGAGTAAGGATTGCCATGAAACCGATGCACTAGAGCTATAAGTGTATGAAAGCTCAAAAATGAAAACTAGTGGGTGTGCATCCAACTTGCTTGCTCATGAAGACCTAGGGAAATTTTGAGGAAGCCCATCATTGGAATATACAAGTCAAGTTACATAATGAAAAATTCCACTAGCATATGAAAGTGACAAAACAAGAGACTCTCCATCTGGAAGAACATGGTGCTATTTTGAAGCACAAGTGTGGAAAAAGATAGTAGCATTGTCCCTTCTCTCTTTTTCTCTCATTTTTTTGTTTGGACTCTTTGACCTCTTTTTTTATTTGGTGGGCATCTTTGGCCTCTTTTATTTCTTCACATGGGACAATGCTCTAATAATGATGATCATCACACTTTTATTTACTTACAACTCGATCCATTGAACAATTTATGACTCTATATGAATGCCTCCGGCGGTGTACGGGATGTGCAATGATCTAGCATAGCAGTGACATCAAAAAACGGACAAGCCATGAAAACATCATGCTAGCAGTGAACTACTCATGCATCATCGGAGAGGCAAGGATGTTGATGAAGATGGCCACCGGAGATGGATTCCCCTCCGGCAGGATGCCGGAATGGTCTCCCGATTGTTTTTTGGTGGGTCTGGAGGCTTGCGGCGGCGGAACTTGCGATCTAGGTTTATTTTCGAGGGTTTCCGTATTTATAAGGCCGTCTGGAGTCGGGAACAAGGCAAGAGGTGGCACGAGGAGGTCACGAGCCCCCTAGCCGCGACCAGGGGGCCCGCGCCTCCCAGGCTCGTGACTCCCTTGGGCCGCCTCTCCGGTATCTTTTTCTTCAGGTATTTTTCATATTTTCCAAAAAAATCATGGAGAAAGTTGTATTCCATTTGGACTCCGTTTTATATTCCTATCTGAAAAAGGTCAAAAACACGAAAAAACAGGAACTGACACTAGGCACTGGATTAATAAGTTAGTCCCAAAAATCATATAAAATTGCATATTCATGCATATAAAACATCCAAAGATGATAATATAATAGCATGGAACAATCAAAAATTATAGATATGTTGGAGACGTATCATCGTCGGAGGAGGTCACTTGCTTGAGCCGAGGGGTCCTGTTAGGGACTAGGCTCCGCCGGGCTGGTACTGGGAGGTGTTGCCTTCCGGGCGGTGCAGCTTGGTGAGGAGCCAGCCCGTCATCGACCCGGAGGTTCCGTGGTGGCGGCCGCATGGGCCACGGATGATCGAGAGGATTGAGTCCCTCGCGAAGGTGGTACAGTACCATGTCAGCAAGGAGAACGAGCACGTTCGTCGCTACATGGCAGCTTTGGTGGCTAGGTCCGACAATACCTGGCAGATTCTTCAGGGATCTCACTAGAGCTATGTTCCTATGATGGTTCCTTCTCTTTGGGTGTCCACCGCCTGCCTCGATATCCGTCGGGCGCTAGGGTTCTAGCTAGATCGATATATTAGCTACTATATATGTATTATTATGATGTATTAGCTAGATCGATGGATTAGCCGATGTATTGAAAATTATCCAAGATTATGAGATGAGATATTTTCTAAGAACTACTATATATGTATTCGATGATGCATTATTAATTAACTATCAGTTATTTTGCTTCTTGAATGCATGCTAATTTAAATACTAATTTGTTTTATCTATATTATTATGGATTAGTTATTAAGCTATGGACAATACCGGTAGAGCTCATGAAGAGGACATCTTCGACATGATACGCTCCTCCGAAAACCCAGTGGACCTTCGAGGTGAATCACATGATGGTGATGGCTCACAATATCTAAACGATTACGGTGATGGATGTGAGGCCGAGGAAGAACAACTTATGTTCCAAAATCCGGAACAACCAACAATATTAGGCGAGGTATATACACATATTAGCCTCTGGTGATCATTACATGTGTATTAATTAATTTATATATATATATTAACAAATCATTCTTATTTTAATTATCAGCCCTCAGGATCCAGCCAATCTAGTAGAAATGTACGAGGTGGTGCCAAAATATTGGACGGCAACGTAAAGCTCAATCTTGATGCTTTCAAACATAATGGCGAACCGACTCACTGATAACCCACAAGTATAGGGGATCGCAACAGTTTTCGAGGGTACAGTATTCAATCCAGATTTATTGATTCGACACAAGGGGATCCAAAGAATATCCTCGAGTATTAGGAGTTGAGTTGTCAATTCAATCACACCTGAAAGATTTAAAATATGTAGCAAAGTAATATGATGGTAACAGGAACAGTAGCAGCAGTAGCAGTAGTGATTTGTGTAGCAAGTGTAACAGCAGTAGCGGTAAAGTAACGTAGCAAAGACCAGTATAGGAAAAGCTCGTAGGCATTGGACCGGTGATGGATGATTATGCCGGATGATATTCATCATGTAAAAGTTATAACATAGGGTGATATGTAACTAGCTCCAGTTCGTCAATATAATGTAGGCATGTATTCCGTATATAGCCATACGTGCTTATGGAAAAGAACTTGCATGACATATTTCGTCCATCTCTCCCGTGGCAGCAGGGTCCTAATGGAAACTAAGGAATATTAAGGTCTCCTTTTAATAGATTACCAGAACAAAGCATTAACACATGGTGAATACATGGGATCCTCATACTATGGTCATCTCCGGGAGTGGTTCCGGCTATTGTCACTCCAGAGTTGCCGGGTCATAACACATAGTAGGTGACTACAACTTGCAAAATAGGATCAAGAACACACATATATTGATGAAAACATAATAGGTTCAGATCTGAAATCATGGCACTCGGGCCCTAGTGACAAGCATTAAGCATAGCAAAGTAGTAGCAACATCAATCTTAGAACATAGTGGATACTAGGGATCAAACCCTATCAAAACTAACTCGATTACATGATGGATCTCATCCAACTCATCACCGTCTAGCAAGCCTACGATGAGATTACTCACGAACGATGAAGAGCATCATGAAATTGGCGATGGAGGATGGTTGATGATGACGATGGCTTTGATTTCCACTCTCCGGAGCCCAGAACGGACTCCAGATCTGCCCTCCCGAGGAGGAACAGGTGGTGGCAGCGGCTCCGTATCATAAAACGCAATTATTTCTTCTCCTTGATTTTTTCTGGGACGAATAGGATTATATGGAGCTAGAGAGGAGGTCGGAGGGGCCACGTGGGCCCCGCAAGACGGCCAGGCGCAGCCTAGGGGGGTCGCGGCTCCTGGGCTCGTGGCCCACTGGCTCCTCCCCTCCGGTTGATTCTTTTGCCAGTATTTTTTATATATTCCACAAAAATTCTCCGTCAATTTTCAGGTCATTCCGAGAACTTTTATTTCTGCACAAAAACAACACCATGGCAGTTTTGCTGAAACAGCGTCAGTCCGGGTTAGTTTGATTCAAATCATGCAAATTAGAGTCCAAAACAAGGGCAAAAGAGTTTGGAAAAGTAGATACGTTGGAGACGTATCAACTCCCCCAAGCTTAAAGCCTTGCTTGTCCTCAAGCAATTCAGTTGATAAACTGAAAGAGACAAAAGAAAAACTTTTACAAACTCTGTTTGATCTTGTTGTTATAATTATGTCTAACTCATATTCAGATTTTTAGCAAGATCATAAGCTAAACACATAAGCAATATGACATTCAGGTCTCTCGATATACTCATATCAATGGCATAATTAACTAGCAAGCAATAATAACAAGTTTCAAACGTCAACACTTCAATTAAAACAATCATGATACAATATGAATAGATGGTATCTCGCTAGCCCTTTATGAGACCGCAAAACATAAATGCAGAGCACCTTCAGAGACCAAGGGTTGACTAGAAATTGTAATTCATGGCAAAGAAGATCCAGTCATAATCATACTCAATATCAATTAATAGCAAAGCATACATATGACGGAGGTGCTCTCTGGCTAGTGCTTTTAATAAGAAGAGGATGACTCAATAGAAATGTAAATAGATAAGCCCTTCGCAAAGGGAAGCATTGATTTGCAGAGGTGCCAAAGCTCAAGCTTTTTAAAACAGAGATAGATAATTTTTGGGGTGGCATGCTTTCATTGTCAATGCGATAAAAAAGAGTTTTCACCATCTTCCATGCTACACATATTATAGGCGGTTCCCAAACAGAATAGTAAAGTTTTGACTCCCCCAACCACCAATCAATCACACTCCATGGCTAGCCGAATCCTCGGGTGCCGTCCATACCAACAACAATCCAGGGGGAGTTTTGTTTGCAATTATATTTTTATTTGATTTGAACATGGAACTGGGCATTCCGATTACCAGCCCCTTTCTCATGAGTGATAGTGAATCAACACATATCGAGGATAACACGCCTAGCATGGAAGATACTGACCGCCCCTTGTCACAACATGAGCGGTTCAGGCATAAAACAGGTTATCATTTGAAGGTTTAGAGAATGGCACATGCAAATTTACTTGGAACGGCAGGTAGATACCGCATATAGGTAGGTATGGTGGAATCATATGGAACAACTTTGGGTTTAGGAAATGGATGCACAAGCAGTATTCCCACTTAGTACAAGTGAAGGCTAGCAAAAGACTGGGAAGCGACCAACTAGAGAGCAACAACAGTCATAAACATGCATTGAGATTAACCAACATTGAGTGCAAGCATGAGTAGGATATAAATCACCATGAACATGAATATCGTGAAGGCTATGTTGATTTTGTTTCAACTACATGCGTGAACATGTGCCAAGTCAAACCACTTGAATCATTCAAAGGAGGATACCATCCTATCATACTACATCACAATCATTTGAAAATTCATGTTGGCATCCGAGACAAACCATTATAAGCTCCTAGCTAATTAAGCATGGCATAAGAAACTATGATCTCTAAGTTGTCATTTCAAACATGTTACTCTCATAACAATGCTGAATTAGGAACGATGCGCTAGTCATATTTACAAAAACAAAACAGATCGAGTTCATACCAGCTTTTCCAGGCTCAGTCACTTCATCATATATCGTCATTATTGCCTTTAACTTGCACGACCGAATGATGTGAATAATAATAAGAGTGTTCGTGCATTGGACTAAGATGGAATCTGCAAGCAAACTCAGAGGAGAAGACAAAGTAATATGGCTCTTTGACGAATAAACAAATATGCATATGAGAGCCACTAATCATTTTAATCATGGTCTTCTACCTCGACCCAAAGAAAAATAAAACTATTTACACGGGAAAGCTCCCAACAAGCAAAAGAAGAATGGGAAATCTTTTTGGGTTTTCTTATCTTAATTATTACTAAGCATGCAAGAATATAAAGTTACAACTATTTTTTTTGTTTTTCTCGTTTTTAATTTTTTTTGAGTTTTCTCAGGTTAATAAAACACACAAGAAGAATGCGAGAAAAAGAAAACAAACTAGCATGGATGATATAATGAAAAAGTGTGAACACCGACTATCAAAGTAAATGTGTGAACTTGAATATAAAGTCGGTGAGAAACACGTACTCCCCCAAGCTTAGGCTTTTGGCCTAAGTTGGTCTACTCCCAGGGAGGAAAGTAACCAGCTCTTGGGTACTCCGGGCGATATCCGAAATCATAATGTGGGTTGTACTGGGACGCAGCAGCTACCGCCTGAATAGCTGCCTCATGGAGGCGAGCAGCCTTCACCTCCCTCTCATATTCCTCTGCCTCTTTTCTAGTTATGTAATATCTTCCTTTACTTTGAAAATCAAAGAAGGCAGGAGCAGGAAGGGTAATATGAAAAACACGCTGCCGGTTAAATATTAACCGGTATATGAGGGACTCATGGCTCCTCTCGAGAAACTGGAAGCGTATCATAGCAGCACGATCAAGGAAAGCACTGTGAAGCGGGGGATCTTCAGTCTGAATGGGTATTATAAACTAATTAGCTAGGCGAGTGGCATAGATCCCACCAAAGAAATCTCCTTCATTAGCATTGTTATTTAGTCTCCTAGCAATTATAGCTCCCATGTTAAAACTTCTATCACCTGTTACTGCACTCTTAAGTATACTAAGGTCAGGTGCACAGAGGTGGCTATGGTCGCGCTTACCATTAATGCATCTACCTATGAAGAGAGCAAAATAATGTAAGGCAGGAAAATGAATGCTCCCCATGGTAGCCTGCGTAATATCTCTAGTTTCTCCAACAGTTATACTGGACATAAAGTCTCTAACAGAGGACTTAGGAGGGTCATTGGGACTACCCCAATTAGGTATCTTGCATATTCTATTGAAATCCTCTAAGTCCATAGCATACGATTTATCATAAAGATCAAACAGTATGGATGTATCACGGCCAACTGAAAATTTGAATCTATGAACAAAGGAGGTAGTGAGTATAGTATACTGTTCACATCTTTTGGAGACGAACTTCGAGCCCGGCGTTGCGAATAAGTGTATCAAACTCGTCCGTGAAACCTACATCAATCATGAATTCGTCGGAAGGCCATTCACATGGTTGCACTAGTGCATCCCTCGGCTGATAATGATCGGGCTCCCGAATCGCGAGACGGGGACCCCTCTTGCTTGAGGAACTGCCATGATAGGTCTTCCTAAACATTTTCCTTTTTGTGAAATAATTCTAAAAAATTTAGTGGAGCAAAATAAAAGTGAACACAACTTAACAAAACTCATAGCAAGTACTCCTACAAGTGCCTAGAGGCCATATCTTGCATCAAAACTACTTGGGACCAAATAAAATTAACATGCAAAGCTCAAGAACAGGGTCGCCAAGGCAGCAACAATATGCAATGAACAAAGCACTAGAACAAAAACTAATTGGACCAATGGAGGAGTCACATACCAAGGAACAATTCCCTTAAATAGTTTGGTGAATGGAGCTTTGCACAAGGAGATCGAAAAATGCAACAAAATGAGCAAGAACACGGGTTTGAGCTGTGGGATGATTTTTTCTGGAGGTAGAAGAAGAAGATGGGGGCTGGAATAAGTGGAGGGGGGCCATGTGGGCCCCACGAGCCTGCCAGGCGCGACCAGGGGGGTGGCCGTGCCTCCTGGGCTCGTGGCCCACTAGTGCATCCCCCTGACTAGTTATTTATTTCAAAAACTCTTAAATATTCCAGAAAAAATCATACTAGAATTTTAGGGCATTTGAAGAAATTTTATTTTCAGGTCATTTTTTATTGGACGGATAATGCAGAAAACAGGAAAGTAATGTTATATTTATTATTTTTCTACTAAATAACAGAAAGTAAAAGTTGAGAATAGAAGGTTGTGACTTCTAAATTCATCCATCTCATCGTCATCAAAAGAAATCCATCAATGAGGTTGATCAAGTCTCCTTGACAAACTTTTTTGAATCACATGAAACCGTAGAATTTTCGAAAAATCACTAGGTTACCTCAATGGGGATATGCACATCCCCAACAATAAGTATATCATATCTCATCTTGACAGTAGGTAAAGGAATTTCAAAACTTCCAACGATAATGGATGAAGATCTTTCAATAGAATTTATGCAATGAGCCCGATATTGTTTCTTCGGAAAATGCATTGTGTTCTCATTACCATTGACATGAAAAGTGACATTGCCTTTGTTGCAATCAATAACAGTCCCTGCAGTGTTTCAAAAGGGTCTTCCAAGGATGATTACCATGGCATCATCCTCGGGAATATCAAGGATAACAAAGTCTATTAAGATAGTAACATTTGCAACCACAACAGGCACATCCTCGCAAACGCCGATAGGTAAAGCAGTTGATTTGTCGGCCATTTGCAAAGAAATTTCAATAGGTGTCAATTTATCTAATTCAAGTCTACGATATAAAGATAGAGGCATAACACTAACACCGGCTCCAAGATCACATAAAGCAGTTCTAACATAATTTCCTTTAATGGAGCAAGGTATAGTGGGTACTCCGGGATCACCTAGTTTCTTAGGAGTCCCACCCTTAAAAGTGTAATTAGCAAGCATGGTGGAAATCTCAATATCAGGTATCTTTCTTTTATTTGTCACAATATCTTTCATGTATTTAGCATAAGGAGACATTTTAAGCATATCAGCCAAACGCATTTGCAAGACGATAGGTCTAATCATTTCAACAAAGCGCTCAAAATCCTCATCATCCTTTTTTGGATGGTTTGGGAGGAAAGGGCATGGGTTTCTGAACCCATGGTTCTCTTTCTTTACCGTGATTTTTATCAATAAAATCACTCTTATCATATCTTTTATTCCTAGATTGTGGGTTATCAGGTTCAATAGCAGGTTCAATCTCCACATCATTATCTTTAGTAGGTTGAGCATCAACATGAACATCATTATCAATATTATCACTAGGCTCATGTTCATCACCAAATTGTGTCTCAGCATCAGAAATAGATATATCATTTTGATTCTCAGGTGTAACAGAAACAGGTTTACTAGCATGCAAGTTCCTATCATCTTTCTTTTTCTTCCTATTACCAGGATGACTAGGTGCATTAGTATTAATTCCTTGAGAATCTTGCTCAATTCTCTTAGGATGGCCCTCAGGATACAAAGGTTCCTGAGTCATTCTACCACCTCTAGTAACAAATTTAATAGAATTAACATTCAATTCATCAAGCAAATCATTTTAGGCCTTAAGTACTTGCTCTACTTGAGTAGTGACCATAGAAGCATGTTTACTAATGAGCTTAAGATCATTGACATTTCTATCCACACAAGCACTTATATGGTAAATCATATGAGCATTTTGTTCCAGTTGTCTGCTAACATAATCATTAAAACTTTGTTGTTTGACAACAAAGTTATCAAATTCATCTAAACATAAGCTAGCAGGTTTATCATAAGGAATATCACTCTCATTGAATCTATGGAGAGAATTTACCTCTATTACCTGTGTCGGGTTATCAAGACCATGCATCTCTTCTACCTTTGTTGGGTTATCAAGACCATGTATCTCTTCAATAGGTGGTAGATTCTTAACATCTTCAGATTTAATACCTTTCTCTCGCATAGATTTCTTTGCTTCTTGCATATCTTCAGGACTGAGGAATAGAATACCTCTTTTCTTTGGAGTTGGCTTCGGAGGTGGTTCAGGAATAGTTATCATTGCTCAAGATATTATTTAATAAAATTTCAGCTTGTTCCACAGTTTGTTCCCTAAAAACACAACCAGCACAACTATCTAGGTGATCCCTAGAAGCATTGGTTAGTCCATTATAAAATATATCAAGTATTTCATTTTTCTTAAGAGGGTGATTAGGCAAAGCATTAAGTAACTGGACAAGCCTCCCCCAAGCTTGTGGGAGACTTTCTTCTTCAATTTGCACAAAGTTATATATATCCTGCAAGGCAGCTTGTTTCTTATGGGCAGGAAAATATTTCTCAAAGAAGTAGTATACCATATCCTGGGGACTACGCACACAACCAGGAGCAAGAGAGGTAAACAAAGTTTTAGCATCACCCTTTAGTGAGAAAGGAAACAACTTAAGGATATAGTAATAGCGAATTTTTTCCTCATTAGTGAATAGGGTGGCAATATCATTCAGTTTAGTAAGATGTGCCACAACAGTTTTAGATTCATAACCATGAAAAGGATCAGATTCAACCAAAGTGATTAACTCGGGATTGACAGAGAACTCATAATCCTTATCAGTAACAAAGATAGGTGAAGTAGCAAACTTAGGATCATATTTCATTCTAGCATTCAGAGATTTTTCTTTCCACTTGCATAATAATTTCTCAAGATCATAGCTATCCTTACAAGCAAGAAAGTCTTCAGCTACCTCTCCTTCCATAACATAACCCTTAGGTATATTAGGCAATCCACATTTAGGAGGGCTAGGTCTAACAGGTGTAACAGCAGGTTCAATTTCAATTGTTTCATCAGCTTCAGAAGTATCATTTGATTCAGTAGTAACTCTAGCAATTTGTGCATCAAGAAATTCACCAAGTGGCATATCATTACCAAGTGAAGCATCATCATAATTATCATGTATAGCAGAAGTAGCATCATCAAGCACAAGCGACATATCGGAATTAATAGTAGGTGGTGGTGTCGCAAATTTACTCATAACAGAAGGTGAATCAAGTGCAGAGCTAGATGGCAGTTCCTTATCCGTCCTCGTAGTTGAGGGCATAACTTTAGTTTTTGGATCTCGCAATTTCTTCATAGTGATCAATAGATATAAATCCCAAGTAACTCAGAGAATAGAGCTATGCTCCCCGACAACGGTGCCAGAAAAAGGTCCTGATAACCCACAAGTATAGGGGATCGCAACAGTTTTCGAGGGTAGAGTATTCAACCCAGATTTATTGATTCGACACAAGGGGAGCCAAAAAAAATCCTCGAGTATTAGCAGTTAAGTTGTCAATTCAACCACACCTGAAAGATTTAATATATGCAGCAAAGTTTTTAGTAGCAAAGTAATATGATGGTAACAGGAACAGTAGCAGCAGTAGCAGTAGTGATTTGTGTAGCAAGTGTAACAGCAGTAGCGGTAAAGTAACATAGCAAAGACCAGTATAGGAAAAGCTCGTAGGCATTGGACCGGTGATGGATGATTATGCCGGATGATATTCATCATGTAAAAGTTATAACATAGGGTGATATGTAACTAGCTCCAGTTCGTCAATATAATGTAGGCATGTATTCCGTATATAGCCATACGTGCTTATGGAAAAGAACTTGCATGACATCTTTCGTCCATCCCTCCCGTGGCAGCAGGGTCCTAATGGAAACTAAGGAATATTAAGGTCTCCTTTTAATAGATTACCAGAACAAAGCATTAACACATGGTGAATACATGGGATCCTCATACTATGGTCATCTCCGGGAGTGGTTCCGGCTATTGTCACTCCAGAGTTGCCGGGTCATAACACATAGTAGGTGACTACAACTTGCAAAATAGGATCAAGAACACACATATATTGATGAAAACATAATAGGTTCAGATCTGAAATCATGGCACTCGGGCCCTAGTGACAAGCATTAAGCATAGCAAAGTAGTAGCAACATCAATCTTAGAACATAGTGGATACTAGGGATCAAACCCTATCAAAACTAACTCGATTACATGATGGATCTCATCCAACTCATCACCGTCCAGCAAGCCTACGATGAGATTACTCACGAACGATGAAGAGCATCATGAAATTGGCGATGGAGGATGGTTGATGATGACGATGGCTTTGATTTCCACTCTCCGGAGCCCAGAACGGACTCCAGATCTGCCCTCCCGAGGAGGAACAGGTGGTGGCAGCGGCTCCGTATCGTAAAACGCGATTATTTCTTCTCCTTGATTTTTTCTGGGACGAATAGGATTATATGGAGCTGGAGAGGAGGTCGGAGGGGCCACGTGGGCCCCGCGAGCCGGCCAGGCGCGGCCTAGGGGGGTCGCGGCTCCTGGGCTCGTGGCCCACTGGCTCCTCCCCTCCGGTTGATTCTTTCGCCAGTATTTTTTATATATTCCACAAAAATTCTCCGTCAATTTTCGGGTCATTCCGAGAACTTTTATTTCTGCACAAAAACAACACCATGGCAGTTCTGCTGAAACAGCGTCAGTCCGGGTTAGTTTGATTCAAATCTTGCAAATTAGAGTCCAAAACAAGGCCAAAAAGAGTTTGGAAAATTAGATACGTTGGAGACGTATCACTCACCCTGAAGCCAATGCCAAGACATTTGTGCGTCAATGCGGAGTGGTTGTTAGGGACAGAGTCCCGATCACAATGCATGAATGGATTCAGCTAAACGAACCAAAACCAGGAGTGAATTATGTCGATACAAGAATTAAAGATGCCCTTTGGCGAGAGCTCATGGAGCATTTCACCCTACTAGATTCTCTCTCGGAGCGTCAAAGGAACAAAGTCAAGGAGTTTGCTCTCCATAAGATGGCCGACGCGTTCCAGACTTGGAAGAAAAGATTATGGACCGAGTACAACGCTAGAGGCAAGAAGGCGCCCGAATTCAAAGGAATATACGAGAAGGTAAGGAATCACTTGGACACAGTTATCGAGTACAAGACATCGATAGCTGCTATGGAGAAGTCGGCAAAGAATAAGATAAATGCTGAGAAAAAAAAGTATCACCATAAACTAGGGACAGGTGGATACAAGTTAGCCATTCCTAAGTGGGATGCATTAGAGAATAAGATGCTTGCTGAAGGGATCACTCCAGTAACCTTCAACTGGCCCAAGAGGTGCAGGAATTGGTTTTTGCGCATGGGGGAAAGTTGGACCCAGCAACAGGGAAGATTATTGCACTGGCCAGTCTGAAGCATGCATCAGATGAGTTGATTCAAGCAATAAAAGATGCCCAAGAAGGACGGTTTCACCCCGATAGAGAGAACGACGAGCTTACACGCGCCCTCGGGAATGCCAAACACGGAGGACGAACACGAGGCATGGGCGTTGTTCCGTGGTACGAGGGGTTTGCGGGATGGCAGGACAGTTATAAAAGTCATTCGAGAAAAAAGAAGGTGGAAGAAGACCGACTTTCAAAGTTGGAACAGAAGTACGAGCAGCAGCAGCTGCAGATACAGGTACTAACCCAGCAAAGGGAAACTCCGCAGCAGGAGGCAGGGGAACCTGTCCCATCTACACTACCGAAAAGCAGCATGGGTTCCACAGGGCACCGCTGGGTCACACCCTCGTGGATGATATCACCGAGAAGACATCTTGTGAGCTAATCCAGAAAATGAAGAACATACCCATGCGGGTCGCGATGGGCTATGCTTTACCAAATACACCTGATGTTCTCTGGTATTGCAATCTGGTTCCAGCTAGGTATGCTCATGTCGCGGTGGACGCAATAGAGCCAGGATATGATGAACTATTGCTTGACATCCCTAGAGGTGAGGGGGAGTCCACACTGGCAGAAGCCGTCCGTGGTCTCATTCTATGGAGTAAGGACTGCATCGTCTTTCCACACTCGGCGCTAAGGCCACCGGCTCCTCCGAGTATCGATGTCCAGTGTGAGGGATCCCAGCCAGAGGCATCGCAGTGCCAGCAGTCCTCCCCACCTCGCCAGCAGCCCTCCCAACCTCGCCAGCAGTCGCCTCGCCAACAGTCCTCCCCACCTCGAGCTCCCCCACAGTCGTCCCCACCTCGAGAGGCATCCCACCTCGCCAGCAGTCCTCCCCACCTCGCCATGAGCAGTCCTCCCAACCTCGAGATGGAGCACGACGCGAGTCCATATCATCGATATCGATCTCCGCCGCATGAGCCGACTCCACCCCGGCGGCGGTCCCGCCAGCAGGGCTCCCAAAAGAGGAAGGCCACCAGCAGTCCTCATCGGAAGAAAGCAAAGAAGAAACCCGAGCCTCCGACCAAAAGGAAGCTGCCTTACGACATGACACCAGAGGAAAACAAAATTGAATGCGATCTCCAAGTGAAAGCCTTTTTTGCGAAGAAGACCGTGCCGCCAAAGGAGGTAATACCCAAGGAAGTCCAAGAGCACTTTATGGAACACTTTATTGATCGACCCCTGGCATATGTCGAGCCTATGCCGACAGACTATGAGCTACAGATTCAGAAGGCAAGTGAGCAGAGAAGTCGGCCCAGCCCAAGGAAGAAATCGGGAAGTATGGCATCAGCTAGCGGGAAAACAGTTCCCTGGCTCGGAGAACAATCCAAGCAATCGATCTCTTCTCTCAAGGTGAGTACCAATCCAAGCAAGCAATCGATCCAACCAGTCAACGTGCAAGGCAACCCAATCGACCTCGAAGTACTAAAGGCTGCAGGTCTCACTCTTGACCAAATCCTTTGCACCGAGGAAATCCACGGGTACGGTGCAACTGAGTACGCAATGCAATATGCCGTCAAAAAACCACTTGTCACACCCGAGCAGTACAAGGAACTACCAACTGCGATGCGACGGTTGCATGATTGGTACCTGCGTGAAGCAAAGCGAGGGGAGACGACGGTCATGGTCAAAGTAAGGAAAGAGCATTACGTCAATGCATGTGACATATGTCTTGAATTCTCAGAACTTTTCCAGTTATACCACATGGACTCTATCGACAAAACTCTCATCAGTTGCTATTGTCTATAAGTGATTTATATCTTTAATAATTTAAGTCTCTAGCTAAGATATCGTCCATTGGATTATCCTCACTATATATGTTCTTTTCTACGCTATTATGCAGATTGAAGATGTGGGAATTGAAATAAGAGGGAATCGATGACATTGGTTTCATCGACCCAAGTACCGTTAATGGTCATGTGGTAAAACATTATGCCAAGGACATGAAAGATCTCTTGGAAAATTTTCTAGAGGCACTAATGAATACCAAATCTACTATAGTATTTCCTTACAACATGGGGTGAGTGTTTACTCTCTTCTATACTACAAATTCTATTTTTGCTTACTAGCTCGCTATCAAGTGTAGTTGATAAGTTATATGCATGCCTGCTTAATTATATAAACTTCTACGCAGAGACCACTATATCCTCCTATATATTATCCTCGCGGATGGACTTGTTCAAGTGTACGACTCACTAGATACACGAGAACAATCATACGTGGACTTGTTTTTTTATGATAGAACGGTAATTTCAATCTTTATCGACCTCGCTTTCTTTCATTATTTCCTGATATCAAAAGTAATTATAATAACTCTTTCGTTATTTTTCTTTGCCGCGTAGTGTTTGGAAAAAGATGATAGAAAAAAACCATCACAGTCGTCAATGGAAACCGAAGCTGAATTGGAAAAAGATTAAGGTAATTAAGTAGTACTACTAGGACCGTGCATCTCTTTAATTCTATTTTCAATACCATTATCATGCTTGATTATTAATTATCTTATTAAATTCTATTCTTTTGCAAAGTGCGCGAAGCAGCCACAGGGGACAAATATATGTGGATACTTCCTCTGCGAGAACATTCGCATCCAGACCAAAGGCCGTATACGTTGCAGAGGAGCACGTGAAAGACAACTCCAGCTTTGGCAGATGTTGTCAAAGCTCTCACCCGAGAAATGCTTTGTAGCACTTCAAGAGAAATTTGCAGCATTTCATTGATGTGAACAGAGAGCACTATTACTTACCGCTGCCTCAATAATGCCAGCAAATCAGTAGTAAAAACTGAGATTTCATCCAAAGCACTAGCTAGCTAGTCCCGGTCGGGTTTTGGGCCTTAAGATATAAGTCCAGAATATATATGGATGTGTAATTCCATTTGTATATATACTGTGTATGAGATATTGTATATTATATTACATATATATATATGCATCAACTTGTGTAATTAATGTTTACAGTATGTAGCACCGTAAAATAAATTTGAAATGAATGGAAAATACAATAAATAGAGAGGAAAACTAAAACCTCATTAAAAGCGAAAAAAACAGAACACTTAGTACCGGTTGGTATCACCAACCGGTACTAAAGGTCCTTCACCACCAGCCCACATAGGCAGCCGCGTGGTGGGCCTTTAGTACCGGTCCGTGGACCAACCGGTACTAAAGGTCTGGACCTTTAGTCCCGACCCTTTAGTACCGGTTGGGGAACCGGTACTAAAGGCCCATCCGGACCGGGACTACAGATCGACATTCTACTAGTGCTAATTAAGTACACTACTACTGTTGCGTAAGTGATATTTATTACACTACTAACTAGGCTACTATTATGTTCTTCAACAAAAATTGCCATATGAAGTTGTGCCACCATTGATGCAACCCGAAGGTAATATGACAATTAAAAGCTCCTTCCATCCCGAGTTCTTTTTTGCATACTCGACTGAGCGCAAACCACCAAGACGGCTCCAAATTGAAGCACGGGGAAAGGATCGCAAGCCACAAGTAGGAGACCATTGGATCTCTTTGCTTCATCATGGAGACATAGGTGTTATTCCTTTTTATGTCATTTTACCTAGGAGGGAGGAGTAGGTCCTATGATGGAGGATTATGTCATTTTATCTTTTTTTGTTTTATGAGACTTTAACTTTGTATGATTAAGATGATGATGATGAGTTGTTAGATCTTGTGTAATTAATGGTTTCCTTCGTTTGCTTATTAGCTAGCATCGAGTTCTCTCTATATGTATAGTAGCTAGCAGCGTCAACCAAGCACGGAGAAAAAGAGGTCACTTCTCTCTATTAGCTACCTAACAAAATATGAAACCCCTATATTAACCATCCAAAAACCCCTAACCGCCCCCTTTAAAAAAATCCAGCTCCTGCCAGATGCTGACGCGTGGATGACTTTTGGTCCCGGTTGGTGTTACTATACTAAAGGTCCTCCTGCCTGGGCTCCCCGCAGAGGCCACGTGGAACACCTTTTGTCCCGGTTCGTAGGCGAACCGGGACTAAAGGTGTTGCACGTGGGCGAACTCGAACTAAAAGTTTGGGGCTTTAGTCCTGACCTTTTAGTCCCGGTTCCAGAACCGGGGTTAATGGGCCTCTGAAACCGAGACAAATGGGTCGTTTTCTACTAGTGATGCAAGGCAATTTTTCTGGCAGCATCAGATGCTAATCAATCACATGCACATGTATATGGTACTAGATGTCAGCCTGAGTTCTCTTCCTTTTTATAGCTCCCAAGAAATTTGGGATGGTTAGAGGGATAGTGGTATCCCAAACCCAACAGGGTTCAAGTACAGGTGCTCGCATTATTTTTGGACTTATTTTAGATTTTTTTGGCGATGAACATTCAATGAGAGGGAACGTTTCATCGAAGACGAGGCGCCTACGATGATTTCGTAAGTCTCAAGATGGTGCCGGCTCAGTCTCTCAGAGGTGTTCATAGGGATAGGATGTGCATGTATACGTTCATAAGGATGAATGTATGCGTATTTATATGAGCACTGAGGGCGTGTCGTGGGAACAAGTCTGACAATAGAAGGTATGGGTACGAATGGAGAGGGCAGAGTCCTAGCTATGGCGAGGGTGTACACAGAGATGTATGAGTTCAGGCCCCTCTCGTGGAGGTAAAAGCCCTATGTCTCAGTGCTCGGAAGCTTATGTCGTGTGGAATATGAAGATTACAACAGTGTCATTAACCCCTGTACAGGAGGGGGAGGGGCGGCTTATATAGAGTCCGCTACCCCTCATAATTGTCCTGTAGTCAAGGGCTGATCGTGGGGTATAAAGATGGCCGTTACAGGTAACACCTGCTATAAAGGCTCATAATGACCATTAAACCGTCGTATGCCCGTTGGGCTCTTAGTAACGGCTTTCGGTCTCTTGGCATCGAGTGCAACGAAGCGTGTCGAGTGTCACACGACCGCCGAGTGGGAAGAGGGCCTCCGAGTGTCGTACTGTCGAGTGACCTTTAGGCGCTTCCAAGGACACACTCAGAAGTTCATGCTTGATCCTCGACTCCTCTACGGTAGTGCCCTTGGGAAGGGTATGTGGGCCCTGCTTAGGACCCTACCCTAGGTACATATACTCGTCATTAGCCCCCGAATGGATCGGGGTGTGAATGGGACAAGAAGATTTCGACGTCAACCTTGAGCTGGAGCGTCTAATCCTCGGAGAAGTGTTTTGAGCTTTCGTGAACTTTATGTCGATTGAATCTTGACCTTCGGAGTCCAATTGGATTTGCCCTAAAGAACATTCCGAACGATATTCGAGGTATTAGAGAAATTTGCGCCGACTGGATTCTTCTCCGTTCGCCCGGATCCATTCAGCCTCAAAAGTGTTCGAGTGGCTATTTGGGATATGTCCTATACCGAGTGAACCAAAGGCACCTTGAGAAAGGACGGGTCGGTCTATCAGACCCGGATCTTCGGGATACGAAAATCTGGGCAGCGCGCGCGAGCGTGCGAAGATGACGACACGATTTGGGCGAGCGGGCGCACGACGCCTTGATTTTTGCGCCAGACATTTCGCACGACGCCTCGATCTTCGTGCTAGACATTTCGCCACGTATCGGGTGCTGCCCGCGGTTGGCGTGTGCGGCTATCTCGTGGGCCCCCTAGTCAGTGACTCGCTCGACAGTGAATAAAGCCTCCTCCGGCCCGGTCCGCACGGCATCCGCCGCAGTCTTCCTCCCTTTTCTTCCTCCGCCTCCTACATCCGCCATTGCCTCTCGCTCTACGCTGATGACAGCCGCCGCCTGAAGATGATGAAGAACGCCACCGAGAAGCTAGAGCGGGCCAAGAGGGGCGCCCCGACATGCAAGGGGAGGAAGCCCTCGTCCGCTCGGTCCACGGTGCCGGCCGGCTGGATACAGGGGGACTTTCTCCCTTCCGTCGTTACCGCCGAGGATCTCGAGGGCCTCGTCGCCAATGGGCTCGTAGCCCACGGAGCGTGGAGGCTCCCCAAGGGCGAGATCAAGCCCGCGCTGCGCGACGGAGAGCGGGTACTTCTTCTGTCCCATGTAGAAAGGGGTTTCTCTCTGCCTCCCCATCCGTTCTTCCGTGGGTTCTTGAACTTCTTCGGGGCACAGCTGCATCACGTGCCGCCGAACACCATTACGTATCTGTCCATGTTTGTCACCCTGGGCGAGTGTTTCCTTGGTGTCTCTCCCCATTGGGGATTGTTCAAACACCTCTTCATGGTCAGATCTCAGACCGTGAAGAAGGCCAACTCGGACGACGGGAAGACTCAGGTCATCCAGACGTGCGGGGGTCTTGGCGTGCAAAAAAGAGTGCTATGTTCCTTTCCTCACATCACCTTGCCCGAGTCAGTTCGGGGGTGGCAGTCGACCTGGTTCTACTGCCAGGACGTAGCGTCGCCGAACATGTCGACTGGTCTCCCCCCTTTCACGCTGGATCGCCCTGCCGCCCCCAAGACCCTGAAGGAGGTAGCCGCAGAAGCCGTCCAAGTGGGAATCTTGGTCGAGGCGGTGGTGCAGTTGATCCGAGGCGGGGTGACGGGGTTGGATCTGCTGGAGACGTTTCTGAGTCGATGCATACAACCTCTCCAAGCCAGGGACCACACCATGTGGCATTATACCGGCGCAGACGATATGACCAGGGCGCACCCCAAGGAGGTTCCTCAGGAGGTTGTCGAACAGTGGCTCCAGAGCATCATCGGAACCCGTGACAACTCTGCGGGGGCAAAAAGGATCGAACCGTATTCCGCCAGCAATCTTCCCAGGAACCTGGTGAGTGACATTATGCCGAGTCATTCGGAAATACCGTCGAGTGTAACACTGTCTTGTAGATTGACGCCCATTTGAACCTTGCAGGAGTGGACGAACATGCACTCGCCCGTTCCCAACGGGGACCAAGTAGAGGAAGGCGTGGCGAGCGACGGCGGGAGCGTGGATGGTGACGGCTCCTCCGATTCCGAGAGCGAGTTAGAGGAGTCTGGCGAAGAGAAGGAAGTCGAGGTACATCCTCGGCGTGAAGCTCGAATCAAGGCCCGTCACGACCCCGCGACCGCGGAGGAGCAGGCTCCAGGCCCCAGCGACAAGAACCCCAAGCGGAGCCATCCTTCGACGGCTGAACCGAGTGAGAAGCCGGCCAAACAGCCCAAGACGAGTGTCGTCAAACCCCGCAAGGCCCTGCCTCGGATGAGGATGGATGTTTCGGTCGTCTCCACATAAGCGCTTGTCTCTGGAGGTTTTTGTCGACTGAAGGCTCGTACTGCTTATTGAATGTTGCATGGTTTTTTAGAGCTGCGATGTCCGTGACCTCGCCTCAGAGGGACAGTGGGGACGCCATGGATATCGACACCGCGGACACGGCCACCTCCCACCGTGGTAAGTGAACTGTTGGCTTGTCTATACGTGACTTGTTATATATGGTTGTTGACATTTGTCTATTGTAGCTCCAGAAGTTATCCAGTTGGAAGACGACGAGGAGCAGCAAGCCACTCCGCGTGCTCGCGTGCGTAGAGCTTCTTCGGTGCAGGATCCACAGCGCTCGGCAGGGGAGTCTTCCCTAGGGGCGGGCGGCTCGACCCAGCCTCGGGTCGAACCTGCTACGCTCCCGACGCATGCTCCTCCCACCATCTCGACGGTAGTGACGGCGACTCCCACGGGACCCGTCAAGGCTGCCCTGACTGCTCCAACGACCATGTCGACTCCCCCCGTGACAACTTTCACTCTGCATCGCACCCCAGAAGATCAAACTGGGGCTACAAAGGAAGCTCTGATTCAGGCGGAGCAGTTGATGCAGAAGTCGAAGGAAGCGTTCGAAGCGAGCGATCTGGCGTTTGGCGTCAGCTCGGTGCTCCGCACCAACCTCCGAGTAAGTTCTATCGTAAGTCTGTTGTCGAGTAAATTTCCATCCTCTATTTGTTGCTTTGCACCCACTGGGTGACTGCTGTAGAGAGTGTACTTTTCCTCGAATAGATCCTATTGTTGTAGATTTTACTTTTCTTGACAAGTTGCTCGACGGATCGAGAGTCAACTGTCTCAGTGGGGGCGCTCTTAGCGCACCCAATGGGTGTAGTCCCTGAGGCCACTGTCGAGTGCTTGCACTGGCAGTGGTCTTAATGTTTGTTGTATACATGATACATGCTTCGTGCAACCGCACCATTCTGCTGCCGCCTAGCAGGTTTCATGGACATAATTTACAAACCATGATATGACGCTGCATAAGGGTAGGTTGAACTTCGCAGAGTAGGGAGGATGGCACTCGACGGGTCGAGTGTACTGACAGGGCAGACCTTGTCGAATGCTCGAGTGGACTTTTATTTTTTCTGACAAGTTGCTTGATGGATCGAGAGTCAACTGTCTCAGTGGGGGCGCTCTTAGCGCACCCACTGGGTGTAGTCCCCGAGGCCACTGTCGAGTGCTTGCACTGGCAGTGGTCTTAATGTTTGATGTATACATGATACATGCTTCGTGCAAACCGCACCATTCTGCTGCTTCCTAGCAGGTTTCATGGACATAATTTACAAACCATGATATGACGCTTCATAAGGGTAGGTTGAACTTCGCAGAGTAGGGAGGGTGCCACTCGAAGGGTCGAGTGTGCTGACAGGGCAGACCTTGTCGAATGCTCGAGTGAACTTTTATTTTTTTCTGACGAGTTCCTCGACGAATCGAGAGTCAACTGTCTCAGTGGGGGCGCTCTTAGCGCACCCACTGGGTGTAGTCCCCGAGGCCACTGTCGAGTGCTTGCACTGGCAGTGGTCTTAATGACGAAGACGTTGAAGTGTAGCCACTCGACATGTCGAGTGGACTTTTATATTCGGCGGCACTCAACGGGTCGAGTGTACTAACAGGGCAGACCTTGTCGAATGTTTCCATAACCAGTGGGGGCGCTCTCAGCACACCCACTGGGTGTAGTCCCCGAGGCCACTGTCGAGTGCTTGCACTGGCAGTGGTCTTAATGACGAAGACGTTGAAGTGTAGCCACTCGACATGTCGAGTGGACTTTTATTTTCGGCGGCACTCGACGGGTCGAGTGTGCTGACAGGGAAGACCTTCTCGAATGTTTCCATAACTAGTGGGGGCGCTCTTAGCGCACCCACTGGGTGTAGTCCCCGAGGCCAGTGTCGAGTGCTTGCGCTGGCAGTGGTCTTAATGACGAAGACGTTGAAGTGTAGCCACTCGACATGTCGAGTGGACTTTTATTTTCTGAACTTTCTTTAACATGCTATGTCGATCAACTGCCTTATCAATTGTTGACTGCAACTCCATCTTGTGTCGACCGCAGCGGGCTTGCGAAATGGGAGCGAAATACAAGGAGGTGGAGGATGAGCGGAACGGGTTGAAGGTGGATCTGGCGGTCGCCAATAATGCCTTGGTGCGAGCTCGTGAAGAGGTGAAGACTCTAGGAGGTAATGATCGCTATTATTCCAAACCTCTTTCCTCACTCGACTCATTTTGAACCGAGGATCTTCACTCGAGTAGACGTGCGCGATGAGAACCGCAGACTCCAAGCGCGACTCAACAATGTTGTTTCTTTAGATTCCATGAAGAAGGCACTGGAGGAGAAGGACAAGGCGCTTGCTGACGCTCAGCGGGCGGCCAAGGAGAAGGCCGAAGCCGTGGACCGGAAGATGGAGGCCGCGAAGAAACTTGAAGACGCGAGTGCGAAGCTGAAGCAGGAGAATGCCAATCTCGCCAAGACGGTTGATAAGCTGACAAAAAAGAGCGCCGGCCTGGAAAGGCATTTAGGCGAGTTCTCCAAGAAGATGTATCTTATGCTTGACGGTGAGTTTTTCTGCCGACTGCCTTGTGTAAGTTCTTTCGTTGTCGACTGAATGTTTCCCCCATCCCTTCTTCCAGACTTCTGCCGCGACTTCGAAAAAGAGACCGAAGAGGTTGAGCCCAACCTTGACCCCACCAAGTCGCCCGTGGCTGATGCGGTGGCGATGAACATGTTGCGGCTCAACTTCAGGCTCCAAGGCGTCCAGGCTCATATCAGTCGGCTCAAGTCCTTTATGGGGAGGATTGACAAGGAGCTCTGGCCGAAAAACACTCTGCAGCTGGACCTCGACGCCATCATGGCTTGACTGAATGAACTTCCTGGTCGAGTCAGAGCATGGAAGAAATCAGCGGCTCATTGTGGAGCGGACATGGCTTTGTCCCTTGTCAGGGTGCACTGCCGGGAGGTGCGGGAGGAGAAGCTGAAGGAGCTCCAGGTGGTGAACACGAAGAAACTGCAATTTGAGGACTTGATGGAGACCTTCATTGAAGCAGCTACCAGGATTGCTGATGGCATCGACCTGGACACCTTCGTCGAGCCCTCCAGCCCTTCGCCCGCTTGAGAACTTAATCTCTGAGAGAGAGAAAGAAACAATTAAATTTGCCTCGGTATGGCGAGTGGATCGGTACCCCTTGAAACTTCACTCAGGCCTTAGGCCTGAGCACTTTTGCTTGAACATCCGTCGTGGTTTCAACTTTTTCAATTCGATCTGAATTCGCTTTTCAACCTTTCATTTGACTGATGCTTGATCTTGTTGAGTGTTTGGACTTTCGTCCGCTCGACGTATTTAGCTTGGGCGAAACATGTTTGCCGCTGAGCCCCCGAGAGTGAGTTTTGCTCATCACTCGGAGTGTTATGAACTTAAGCGAATGTCAATTCGCAGCTAAGGTGTCGAGTAGGTGGACCACTGTTCGCTCGACGTGTTTGAACTTAGGCGAAGCATGTTCGTAGCTAAGCCCCCGAGTGTGAGGTTCGCTCATCACTCGGAGTGTTTTTAGACTTAGGCGAATGTCGGTTCGCAGCTAAGCCCCCGAGTGTGAGGTTTGCTCATCACTCAGAGTGTTTTTAGACTTAGGCGAATGTCGATTCGCAGCTAAGTTGTCGAGTGGACGGACTGCTACCCACCCGACAGGAATTTTAACTCAGGCGAAACATGTTCGTAGCTAAGCCCCCGAGAGTGAGGTTTGCTCATTACTCGGAGTGTTTTTTAGAACTTAGGCGAATATCGGTTCGCAGCTAAGCCTCCGAGTGTGAGGTTTGCTCATCACTCGGAGTGTTTTTGGACTTAGGCGGATGTCGATTCGCAGCTAAGTTGTCGAGTGGATGGACTGCTACCCACCCGACAGGAATTTTAACTCAGGCGAAACATGTTCGCAGCTAAGCCCCCGAGAGTGAGGTTTGCTCATTACTCGAAGTGTTTTTGGACTTAGGCGAATGTCGATTCGCAGCTAAGTTGTTGAGTGGATGGACTGCTACCCACCCAACAGGAATTTTAACTCAGGCAAAACATGTTCGCAGCTAAGCCCCCGAGCGTGAGGATTGCTCATCACTCGGAGTATTCCCAAGACGTGTCTGTATGACTTGAGTCGACAAACTTGTTGCGAGAACGTGCATTGGATTAACAAAGATAATCTTATTTCATCAGAAAACTCTTGTCTCAGGTGTAAAAACGTCTAAGTAAATCCGCATTCCAGGCTCGTGGCTCGTCCATCTGCTTCATGAGGTTGTACAAGTGATAAGCCCCGTTGTTCAGCACCTTAGTGACTATGAAAGGGTCTTCCCATGCAGGGGCAAGCTTGTGCGGACGATGCTGATTCACTCGGAGTACCAGGTCTCCTTCGTGGAATGCTTTACTCTTGACATTTCTTGCGTTGAAGCGTTGCAGGTCCTGCTGATAAGCAGTAGTTCTGATTAGGGCCATCTCGCGCTCCTCCTCCAGAAGATCTACTCCATCTTGCCTTGCCTGCTCAGCTTCAGCTTCATTGTAAAGTTCCACCCGGGGAGCATTGTGCGCCAGGTCACTCAGCAATATGGCTTCTGCTCCATACACAAGTAAGAAAGGAGTTCGTCTAGTCGACCGGTTTGGCATCGTCCTTAGCCCCCACAAGACAGATGGCAATTCGGTCACCCAGGCACCAGCGGTGTGGCCCAGATCACGCATCAGATGGGGCTTCAATCCTTGCAGAATGAGTCCATTGGCCCGCTCGACTTGTCCGTTGGTCTGAGGATGAGCAACGGAGGCGTAGTCCACTCGGGTGCCCTTGGAGTTGCAGAAGCTCCTGAACTCATCTGAATCGAAGTTTGTGCCATTGTCCGTGATGATGCTGTGCGAGATGCCGTACCGGATAATGATCTCTCTCATAAAGGTAACAGGAGTTCGAGCATTCATCTTCTTGATGGGTTTGGCCTCAATCCACTTGGTGAACTTGTCGGCTGCAACCAACAAGTGAGTGAATCCTCCTTTTCCAGGCCGGAACGGTCCGACCATGTCGAGTCCCCAAACTGCAAACGGCCAAGCGAGGGGGATAGTCTTCAGGGCAGATACTGGCTTGTGCGAGAGGTTTGCATAGAATTGGCACCCATCGCAGTGATCCACGATGTCTTTGGCCATCTCGTTAGCTCGAGGCCAATAAAACCCAGCTCGGTACGCCTTGGCGACTATTGCCCTTGAAGAAGCATGATGACCACAAGTGCCTGAGTGAATGTCCTCCAAGATCATTCGACCTTCTTCGGGGGAGATGCAGCATTGGGTGATGCCAGTAACACTCTCTCGGAACAACTGATCTCCCATGACAGTGTAAGCTTTGGACCTACGCATGATCTGTTGAGCCTCGGCCTCATCATCTGGGAGCTCCTGTATGACAATGTACGCGATGTACGACACAGTCCAGTCGGGGATAATAACCAGGATCTCCATGACGAGGTCGATCACAGCAGGAACATCAATTTCAGTCGAGTCAGTGGAACTCAGAGCCTGTGGAGGTTCTTCAGTGAAGTGGTCCTCCTGAACGGAAGGAGTGTGCAAATGTTCTAAGAACACACCACTGGGAACAACCCGTCGAGTGGAACCAATCTTGGACAACTCGTCAGTTGCTTGGTTTTTCAGTCGGGGAACAAGGTGGAGTTCCAGGCCTTCGAATTTCTTTTCGAGCTTCCGGACTGCGCTGCAATACCCAGTCATTGAGGGGTTCCTGATGTCCCACTCCTTCATAACTTTATTTACTACCAGATCTGAATCGCCATAAACCATCAAGCGCTTTACGCCGAGTGATATGGCCATGCGCAACCCATACAATAGTGCTTCGTATTCAGCCTCATTGTTGGAGGAGTCAAAGTGAATCTGTAAGACGTAGCTGAGCTTGTCGCCTTTAGGAGAAATCAGCACGACTCCAGCGCCGGATCCATTCAGCATCTTAGATCCGTCAAAGAACATAGTCCAATGCGCCGAATGAGCTGGGATAGGCTGCCGCTGTTCGATCCACTCGGCCATGAAATTTGCTAATGCTTGGGACTTGATAGCTTTCTTGGCCTCGAATCTGATATCAAAATGAGCAAGCTCTATAGCCCATTTGGCCACTCGACCTGAAGCGTCGCGATTGTCAAAGATTTCTGACAAGGGAGCATCGCTGACGACTGTAATCTGATGATCTTGTATGTAATGAGCCACCTTCTTCGCTGATAGGTAAATATCGTACACCAGCTTCTGATAATGTGGATATCTTTGTTTTGAGGGGGACAACACTTCCGAGACATAGTACACGGGGCGCTGAACTTTGAGCGGCTTTCCTTCCTCCTCTCGCTCGACAGTCAGCACAGTACTGACGACCCGATTTGTGGCCGCGATGTACAAGAGCAAGGGCTCTTTGCTGGCAGGAGCGGCCAATACCGGCTGGGTGGAAAGCAGTGCTTTGAGCTCTGCAAATGCTGCCTCGGCTTCATCAGTCCAGTCAAAAGTGTCAGACTTCTTCATCAACTGATATAAGGGCAGAGCCTTCTCCCCAAGACGGGAAATGAATCGACTCAGTGCCACCAAGCAGCCAGTGAGCTTTTGCACGTCGTGCACTCGCACGGGGGTCTTCATCCGGGTGATAGCGTTGATCTTCTCTGGATTAACATCAATTCCTTTCTCGGAAACAAGAAAACCGAGCAACTTGCCACCGGGGACGCCAAAGGTGCACTTAGCTGGATTCAGCTTTATGTCGAATCGCCTCAGATTGGCGAATGTCTCGGCCAAGTCAGTCAGCAGGTCGGAACCTTTGCACGACTTGACCACTATGTCATCCATGTATGCCTCGACATTCCGAGGGATTTGATCGATCAGGCATTTCTGAATCATGCGCATGAAAGTAGCCCCAGCGTTCTTGAGACCAAAAGGCATGGTGATGTAACAAAAGCACCCGAAGAGGGTGATGAAGGCTGTTTTTATTTCATCGGGGCCAAACAGACGGATCTGATGGTACCCGGAGTATGCATCTGAAAACGATAACCACTCGCACCCCGCTGTCGAGTCAACAATTTGATCTATGCGAGGGAGTGGGAAATGGTCTTTAGGGCACACCTTGTTGAGATTCTTGAAGTCGATGCACATGCACAATGACTTATCTTTATTCGGCACCATCACTACATTCGAGAGCCACTCGGAGTGGTGGATCTCCCGAATGAACTTGGCTTGCAAGAGACGGGCCACTTCTTCTCCGATCGCCTTGCGCTTCTCGGTCACGGATCGACGCAAGCTCTCCCGAACTGGTTTGGCCTTTGGATCCACTCGCAAACGATGCTCAGCCAGCTCTCTGGGAATCCCCGACATGTCAGTAGGCTTCCATGCGAAGATATCCCAGTTCTCATGGAGGAACTGGATGAGCTCGCCTTCCTATTTGCTGTCGAGTGTTGTGGAAATGTTCGTCGGGGCCGCATCGGGATCCGTCGGGTGAATGTGCACCTTCTTCACTTCTCCCGCCGACTGAAATGCTGACTCGGAAGCTGGTTTCTTCGCGCAGAGCAAGTCAGCGGGATCAGTGGTCTTCTTGTACTCCTCAAGCTCCACCATGGCCATCTGATGGTCGGCGATTCTGGAGCCCTGCTGGAGGCACTCCTCCGCCCGTTGCCGATTGTCGGTGACCGTGATCACGCCCTTAGGGCCTGGCATCTTCAGCTTAAGATACACGTAACATGGACGTGCCATGGAACGTGCATAAGCGGGTCACCCCAGAATGGCGTGGTAAGCGCTCTTGAAATCAATGGCTTCAAAAGTTAATTTTTCTTTTCGGAAATTCTTGCTATCTCCGAATGTCACATCCAAGGCTATTTGGCCGAGTGACTTGGCATTCTTTCCAGGGATGACCCCGTGGAACTGCATGCTGCTCTCGCTTAGACGAGACATCGGAATGCCCATCCCTTTCAGAGTGTCCGCATACAGGATATTCAAGCCACTGCCACCGTCCATCAAGACTTTTCTGAGTCGAGTCCCGTGCACCACTGGGTCGACTACCAGAGCCTGACGACCAGGAGTGGCCACACGCGCAGGATGGTCTTTCTGGTCGAATGTGATGGCATACCGAGACCACTTGAGGTAAGTTGGAGTGTTGGGCACGGCCATATTGATCTCCCGATTTATGACCTTCAACTTTCTCTTGCTCTCGACATCAGCGAAAATCACCAGCGTTATGGTGACATCCGGGAATGTTTCCTTTTCTTCTTCTTCGTCTTCCTTTTCAGGAGACTTCTCACTTGACTGTTCGCCCTTGAATTGCTGGATTAGGGTCCGACACTGCCGAGTGGTATGCTTAGGCAAAATCAAATTGCCTTCGGCATCTTGCTTCATGTGAATCACACATGGCTGATCCAAAATGTCAGCCCCTGGCTGACCTTTCCCCTTCTTAGGGGTGTACTGCGCCTTGGCCTTGCCCTTGTTCTTCGGCTGATTCGACAGCACTGCTGCCTCTGCCGGCGTTGGGTCTCGGCCTTCCGCTTCGGCTTGCGATTGTTGTCGTTGCCTTCATTAGCGACGACTTTTCCTTTGCCGCTTCGGAGGCGGTCTTCTTCCTCGCCATTGGCATACCGAGTGGCGATTTCCATCATTTTGCCAAGTGAAATATCACCCGTCCGCCCGAACTTCAGGTACAGCTCCCTGTATCTCACACCGGCCTTGAAAGCACAAACCGCCTGGTGATCCGACACGTTCTCCACAGTGTGATGTAGAGTGGACCATCGCTGTATGTAATCTCGGAGGGTTTCGTTGGGCTTCTGGACGCAGTGTTGTAAGTCGACTAGACCTGCAGGGCGCTTGCATGTGCCCTCGAAGGTCCGGACAAACACTTGAGTGAGATCCTCCCAACAATGTATGCCGGAAGGAGCCAAACGGTTCAGCCACACACGGGCTGGACCATCTAGCATCAAGGGAAGGTGCTTCATCGCGACGTTGTCGTTCCCGCCGCCGATTTGCACCGCCACTCGATAGTCATCTAACCAGGTCTCCGGCTTTGTTTCGCCGGAAAACTTTCCGATCCCCGCCGCCATCCTGAAATTGGGGGGAATCTTTGCAGAACGTATAGCTCTACTGAAGCACTCGGGACCTGACACCATGGCCGAGCTTCCACTTAGAATATCTCGGTCGAGTCCATCTCTGTGTGCTCTGCTCCTATCGATCCTCTTCTGGAGAAGGTATGTGCGGGCGTCAAAACCCGCATCTCGCTCGCCACCGAGCGCCTGTCGTCCTGGTGCCGGGGCACGTACGGACCACTCCGTGGAGGAGAAGGCACTCGACGGTGACCATCGCGGCGATCGTCACTTCGACGCCGCAAGGGTGAACCAGGGCTATGCGCCGACTGAACGGTTTCCGCCTTGGGTGAATTGCTGTGAATCCTGTGACGGGATTGAGAAACTGCCGAGTTCTGACGCTGCGCTGCATCTAGCAATGCTCTGATATGAATCAACCCCCTTCCGGCCTCTGACCGGGACGGCTGAATGGAATCTGCTATCTTCGCAGTCGCAGCAATGTTCAGGACGGGAGTTCGGTATACCTCGACATGGTCGTGAGGCTTTCGCTGGTGTCGACTGGGACAAGGTGGACGCTGACGATCACGCTCCTCGATCTCCGCTTGGAGCTCTCCCAGTCGAACGCGCGTGGCCTCCAGGGCTTGGGCTTCAGCGGTTGTGCCGACAATGGGAGTATGGAGGAACTCCTCATCGTGACGCGGCTGCCCGGACGATGGACCTCCGGCCTCGCGTTTGCCATGGCCGAAACCAGGCGGCGAACTCTGACGAGAGCCCGCCATCAGGACCTCCGCGGCTGGATCGCAGCTTTCGCACTCGGACGGTACGTCAGACGGATTGGAATCCGACTCGAGTATGCCGTGAAGGGATTCGGCAGGTTCGAGCGCTGCCACCTGCAAAGAAGATCGACGCGCCGCTGCGTGCTCAACCCAACGCTGGAGTCGTGAGCGGCCGGACCGCTTTCGACCGGGAACAATGAGAGGGGCCGACCGATAAGGGGTCGACGGCTGGCGCAGCATCACGCCGCAGGGACCCGCGCGAAAGTGCGCGGCCCCGCGGATTGTGAGCGCCTCGATATCAAGAGGCGCCTCCTGGAGCCATGCCGAATCGTCGGCGATGAAGGTGAGCACGCCGAAACGGATCTCGCGGCCCAGAGCGAAAACATCACCGGAAGACATGCTCGGAGAAGAAAATTGCAACCTCGCCGGAAGTCGCTTAGACGCCTGCCCCACGGTGGGCGCCAACTGTCGTGGGAACAAGTCTGACAGTAGAAGGTATGGGTACGAATGGAGAGGGCAGAGTCCTAGCTACGGCGAGGGTGTACACACAGATGTATGAGTTCAGGCCCCTCTCGTGGAGGTAAAAGCCCTACGTCTCAGTGCTCAGAAGCTTATGTCGTGTGGAATATGGAGATTACAACAGTGTCGTTAACCCCTGTACAGGAGGGGGAGGGGCGGCTTATATAGAGTCCGCTACCCCTCATAATTGTCCTGTAGTCAAGGGCTGATTGTGGGGTATAAAGATGGCCGTTACAGGTAACACCTGCTATAAAGGCTCATAATGACCATTAAACCGTCGTATGCCCGTTGGGCTCTTAGTAACGGCTTTCGGTCTCCTGGCGTCGAGTGCAACGAAGCGTGTCGAGTGTCACGCGACCGCCGAGTGGGAAGAGGGCCTCCGAGTGTCGTACTGTCGAGTGACCTTTAGGCGCTTCCAAGGACACACTCGGAAGTTCATGCTTGATCCTCGACTCCTCTACGGTAGTGCCCTTGGGAAGGGTATGTGGGCCCTGCTTAGGACCCTACCCTAGGTACATATACTCGTCAGGGCGTGTATCGATCCGTGGTTTGCAGATTACTTGCCGCGGGTAGGCAATTGCATTACGAAAGCCGATGAGAAAGACAATGTACGGCTCTTTGAAGATATTTGTGTGTTGTGCATTTTTTTCAGATACCGCAAATTTTTATTTCTATTTTTTCAAAGAAAAGGGAGAGCAAGAAATCCTCATTCTTTCTTAAAAAATAAGTACCCCTCACTCTAAATTAAAATAATGAGCTCACTCGACGGAAGCAGCTCGTCGCGGCCATGGGAACGCGATCCTCCTCTCCTGCCCTGCCCTGAGCAGCATCGTCCATCGTCGTCGAGCGGCGCAGCAGCCGGCGCCCGAGGGAAGGCCGGGGTTTCCTCTTCAGAGGGGCCGGATCCAGCTCGTAAGTCGAAATCCCTCTCTGTGCTGGCGCCCGAATCCCCACCCACCTCGTACCCCCCTGCCGCCAATGCCCGCCATTCCCGCCTTTTCTTTGGGTTTCGAGCGAGGAATCGGATCGGAGGGAAAGCAGCGAGCGTACTTCTTGTGGCTTGACCCCCGGTAATGGCGATCCTGCTTGCTGTTGCCGCTGCGTCTACTCTCTGCGTGCCCGTCCTCAAGGTGTTCGATGGATTGCGCGAAGGGTGTCTGCCCGGCTGGTCTAGTTTCACTTCTTCCAGGTTTCAGTCCTGCTGAAAATGCGCACGAAACGCATGAAAATGCGGGGATTGTGTTCAGCCTGTTTGGTTGATTGCAATTCGAGGCATTATGTCCTAGTTGCAGGAACCATCCATCTTTCTTAGTATAAATATAGTTGTAATGCTGTATCTTGTGTTCTGTTCTGTTTGTTTGCCTGCTGTCTGATTGATACAAGTTCATAGTCCAAAGTTTGCCACCGGCAGCTTTTGTTCTTTTCTTACAAAAGTATGGTGTGAGAATCCTTTAAGAGTAGTATGGCCACACCAAATGCTTTGGCTTTTACTTAAGGACTCGACCGCATTGCTTCTTGACTTTCTTGGATGCTTGTCAGCCCAGCCATGGATATATATCTTCCTAATAGTAGCGTAAATGGGTAATATAAGTGAGCTAGGCACATTAGTCGAATCATTTGTACTTGTTCTCTCCAGTTGCTTTTCTTTGTGGTATTCAATCCATTGTTTTTTACTACTGCAGTTGCTTCATTCAATTGACGTTTGCTTCAAATGTTGCTACTCTTTTACATGGACTATGTTTCTTTAGAGAATACTAGAATTATGCATTGGTATCACGATAACATCTGCTCTATGGTTTTTTCTTGCAGGAGGGGAGTTCCCAACACATAAATAGTTTGCTAACATCCCAGTAGCCTTTGCACCATTTGAGGTACAATGGAGATGGCTTTTCTGATGTTGTTGGTTCTCCCTCTGCTCCTGCTCCCTAATGGCATCTGCAAGAGTTTAGCCGCAGGGCCTCCTGTTGTGAATATTGGATCTATTCTTCAATTCAACTCCACCACTGGTGGTGTTGCCGCGATTGCCATCCATTCAGCCTTGGAAGATATCAACTCCGATCCAACTGTTCTTAATGGAACCACATTAAAGGTTCAAATCAAGGATACAAATTGCTTTGATGGTTTCCTTGGCATGATTCGAGGTAGGCTAGCTTTAATATCACCCATTCGTTTTGCAACCTTAAAATAGTTTTTGCTTCTGTTATGGAGTTGTGACAATGATACCATATTCCTTGTATCAGCTTTGCAGTTCATGGAGTCTGATGTTATTGCACTCATTGGCCCTCAGTGCTCCACAATTTCTCATATCATTTCATATGTAGCAAATGAGCACCGAGTCCCTTTGATGTCATTCGCTTCTGATGCAACTCTTTCATCGATACAGTTCCCGTTCTTTGTCAGGACTGGTCCCAGTGATCTCTACCAAATGGCAGCTGTGGCAGAACTTGTTCACTACAACCACTGGAAGATAGTGACTGCCATATACATTGATAATGTTTATGGTAGAAATGGCATTGCTGCTTTGGATGATGCACTCACTTTAAAGCGCTGCAAAATATCCTACAAGGTTGGGCTTCCTTCCAACGCTAAAAGGAGTGACCTCATAAATTTGTTGGTTAGTGTTAGTTCTGTGGAGTCTCGTGTTATCGTTCTCCATACTGGAACTGAACCTGGACTCAAGCTTTTCTCTATGGCACACCAACTGAACATGATGGGCAACGGCTTTGTGTGGATTGCAACTGACTGGTTGTCTGCATATCTTGATGCTAATTCATCAGTTCCTGCTGAGGCTATATCTGGCCTGCAAGGTGTTCTTACTTTACGGCCACATATTCCCAACTCAAAGATGAAGAGTAATTTGGTCTCCAAATGGAGCACGCATAGTAAAAAGTACAACTATAGTGATCTTCGTGTAAATACTTATGGTTTTTATGTTTATGATAGTGTCTGGGCAGTAGCTCGTGCTCTGGATGCCTTCTTTGATGATGGTGGTAGGATTTCCTTTTCAAATGACTCGATGCTGCATGATAAAAATGGAGGAACTCTGCACCTTGAAGCAATGAGCATTTTTGACATGGGAAATAAATTACTGGAGAAGATTAGAAAGGTAAACTTCAGTGGGGTATCTGGGCAAGTGCAATTCGATGCTGTAGGAAACCTCATTCATCCTGCGTATGAGATCATAAATGTCATCGGAAATGGCATGCGGACAATTGGGTTTTGGTCAAACTATTCTGGCTTGTTGTCGACTGTCTCTCCAGAGGCTCTATATTCAAAGCCTCCTAATATTTCTCTCGCCGATCAGCATCTCTATGATGTTATTTGGCCTGGGGAGACTGCACAGAGGCCCCGGGGATGGGTTTTTCCTTCTAATGCCAAGCAGTTGAAAATTGGTGTTCCCAACAGATTTAGCTTCAAAGAGTTCGTCACGCTAGACAATGCTACTGGGTCAATGAAGGGTTATTGCATCGATGTCTTTACTCAGGCATTGGCTTTGCTTCCTTATCCTGTTAGCTACAAGTTCATACCTTTTGGGAATGGTACTGAAAATCCTAATTATGACAAACTCGTAGAGATGATTGAATTAAATGTAAGTATGGAATGCCTCTTTTCTTCCTCTAACCATTTCACATACCATGCTGACCAGGGGCATCTTATCCTGCAGGAGTTTGATGCAGCTATAGGGGATATTGCAATTACAATGAGGCGGACAGTAACTTTCGATTTCACCCAACCATTCATTGAAACAGGCTTGGTTATCTTGGCTCCGGTTAAAGAGCATATAACATCGTCCTGGGCATTCTCGCAGCCATTTACTTTGGAGATGTGGTGTGTTACAGGGCTGTTCTTTCTTATTGTGGGTGTAGTTGTTTGGGTTCTTGAACACCGGATCAATGACGATTTCCGTGGTTCAGTACATCAACAAATAATAACTATTTTCTGGTAAGGAGCTGACCTGCACCTTTTGTGTCATTCCTGTTTCAAAGTGTTGATGTTTCAACAAGTCTTGTGCAATATGTTGCATACAACGAGCACCTTAGAGCAGTTGCCTGTTAACATACCAAAATGAAGCATCTAGAGATTACCAATGAACTATTATCTTAATAATCTTGTGAGACATATATACATGCACAGTATATATATTCGCTTAATGTTATTTATGATGGATTGCTCTATTTTTTCCTCTTTTCATATACTTCTCCACATGTATTTGCCAAATGTTCTTATCATGGCGTGATTCCTTGCTGTGATTATAATTTCAATTTTTATTGCGTGCAGGTTCAGCTTTTCGACTTTGTTCTTCGCACACAGTGAGTAAACCAACCTCCTCCCTTATGTGTTTTTGTGGCTATAACATTTTCTTCTGAGGCTTGACTCGTGATTTCATCTGTATCTTCTCGCAGGAGAAAATACTATGAGCAGCTTAGGGCGTGGTGTCCTGATCATATGGCTGTTTGTTGTTTTGATAATTGTATCCAGCTATACCGCGAGTCTTACTTCCATCCTGACTGTGCAACAACTTGATACTTCTATAAAAGGAATCAATGACCTGAAAAATAGCAATGATCCTATTGGTTTCCAAGTTGGTTCTTTTGCACAAGACTACATGGTCAAGGAGCTCAACATCTCACGGTCAAGGCTAAGAGCTCTCGGTTCACCACAAGAATACGCCGAAGCCCTCAAGATAGGCCCTAAGAGAGGAGGTGTTATGGCCATTGTCGATGAGCGCCCCTATGTTGAACTGTTCTTGTCAACCTACTGCAAGATTGCAGTAGCTGGCACAGATTTCACCAGCAGAGGATGGGGCTTTGTAAGTACAAAATATTTTGCTGTTAATATCCTGGAATAGAAGTTTAAGTTTTAACTTTGATAGTTGTGTCTAGTCTCTAGTTTATTACGCAACTTATCTTGCACTTTTCTGTGCCTACTTTGTTTCGCAAATCAAAATGTAGCACCTTACAAATTCATTCTGGCAGGCATTTCCAAGGGACTCCCCTTTGCACGTAGACCTCTCCACCGCGATCCTGTCTCTGTCAGAGAATGGGGAGCTGCAGCGGATCCATGCCAAATGGCTCAAGACAGGGGACTGTGCAACTGAAAACAGCGAGTTTGTCGACTCGAACCAGCTCCGCCTTGAGAGCTTTCTTGGTCTGTTCCAAATCTGTGGTGTGGCATGTGTTCTCGCGCTGCTAATCTACTTTGGTATCATGCTATGCAAATACCTGATGCATGAACCGAGGAAGAGCCTTAGAAGATTCATCTCGTTCGTCCAGGGGAAGGAGCCACCGAAGAACAAGGAGAAGCGGTCCATGAGCCTGCCTGGAAGCTCGACGCCAACAACGCCGATGAGCAGCCTTAGTTCCCTTGACATTGAAAGGCCGGCCAGGCCAGTCATAAATGGCAGCGTTATTGATATGGAAAGCTAGTTCATGTCTGGTTTATATCTCAAGGCAGCTGGGCAACTGTTTTGGGTGAAACAACAATGCAGTCGACTAACCTAGTTTCTGGTAGTCGGGCAGCAGGGGTGTATAGGGGTTTCAAAATACTTCTTAAGTACTACCTCAGATCCATAGAAGATGTTGCAGTTTTGAACTAACCCCAGTTCAAAACCGCGACACTTATTTTGGATCGGAGGGAGTACTAAATTTTGAGAAATAAGAGAAGGAAAGATTAATAAGAAATAAAAATATTGAAATGCTCCTCCTGTCCTACATATATTGTTTTCTTCCTTTGCATGACTGTATTTTGGGGGATGCTGTGCCACTTCAGACTTGGCGTTTGGCAGCGTGGCGTGTTCAGGTGTGTTTGATTGGGCCTAGTAGTGTGTGGGTCTTCAGCTAGATGGTATGAAGCGGACGGAGTCTGTCGACCTTGTGGCGATGCTTGTAGATTGTAGCACTAAAACTTTGATGCTCATTCATATACTAATTGAGATGGAGCCAAACAAAAAATGTGGTTTTTGTTTTTGCTCACATACTCTGTTTTATCTCAGTTTTAGTCCAGGGCAACTTTGAAGCATATCTTAGGGTGGTAGCCAGGAAAATGTGTTAGCACCTTAAACAGGAGAAATAGTTAAGACCTTATTAAAAAGTGAAGAAGAATAGGCGTGTCCAGATTTTGTTTCTCCAACTCCATGCCTACACGGTAAATTATTTATGGATTAGCTCCAGTTGATGCAACTGTACTCTTTCTGGTAGGTCTGAGATGCGACTGAGCCAGATCGATCCTAAGCTAGCCACTTGTCACCCTCAAGTCTTACAGCAAGACAAATGCACTGGACTACAAAGAGGAAATACCTGCAGGTTCGTAATGCATCTGTTTTGGTTCTGGCATTCATACCAATCATAAACCAGTGTTTCTTAGCAGTGGAGTGGTAGGCGGACGCAAATCAAACCATCATTTTACTTCCAAATACACCTGTAAAAGCTTAATTTTATTTGTCATTCTATTCAGTACCTGGTATAGGAAGAGCTCTTTTTCCTATGCAAAATGCATAACGTATATGTTTCTAATTCCGATTGCAGGCATATTCGTCACGCTTGTGTTTTGACGTGTTGCGGGTATACCTGGCCAAACCTCGGGCCGGGCCGGGCCTAAAAAAGCCCGGTACAAAAAACCCAGGCCCAAGCCCATCCCGGCCCGGCCATCGGGCCTAATTTCTGGGCCTAGGCCCGGCCCGAGCCTGAAGAAAGCCCGGCCCGCATAGGCGTAAAACCAGATTTCCGCAGGCCCGAGCCTGGCCCGGCCCGACCGCCGGGCTCAAAATCTAGGCCCGAGCCCGGCCCGTGGGCAAGGTCGGGCCGGGCCGGGTCGGGTTTTTTCGGGCCGGGTCGACCATGGCCAGGTCTGGTTGCGGGGAACCAAGAGCCGTTCAACAGTGCGTTTCTGGGATACGCCACCAGTCTCACAGTAAAGGTAGCGGTGATGAACTGGTTTCAAGCCGCACGGATCAGTTGTGCTGTTACTAGTATATCATAGCATCTTGGTGCTCTTGCTCGATGTCCTGTCATCTCTGAAAAATATCATTATCAGCTGTTTTATTCCCCTGTCTTTTTTGCGTTTTGATGATGCGCAGCCTGCTGTGTGGCACATCGTTCCTGGCATGTGACTGGTTTCATCTCCGTTCACTCCCCATGGAATGGTGAAGTGAAAGCGGGCAAGTAAGATTGTACACCTTGTCCCTTTGTGATCAGCTTGGTTCTGAAACACGAGTTGTTTGCCACTGACTGTTTTGTGTGGGCAGGTACTGCAGTTCCAGTGGGAAGTCGGAGAGGAGGTCCCAACCGTCAGAGGAAATTCCCCTTTCTAATTACTAGAAGAAAGAAACATTGAAGCAGTAATTTATTCAGGCAAGATCGATTGGCAACTAATTAAGTAGGCTGGGTCGCATTGAGAAATCCAGAAATGATTTATATACACAAGGTAGATCTTCTCTCTCTCTCTCTCTCTCTCCCCCTCCCTGAATGGACTATGCACCGGTTGATCCCTCCAACAACATGGCTAGAGTGGATGGACCATCATTCCAGCATCTTCCATCCATACTAGGTAGGAAGTGCGGCTTGCCACACCCGGCAGCACCCGCTGCCGGGTATAGTCATATCCAATCCGGTAATACAGTTATTGGAGTATTGCAAATATAAAAAGTAGCATGGCATTGCAAATATAAAAAGTAGCATGATATTGCTTCAGAACAATGCCATACAGAGCAAGGCAAATCCACATGTCATCGATTGGTTGTTCAAGGTAGCTTTCAAAGTATCTCCTTGTAAATGGAGATGAAAAATAATGGAAACATGAAGCATATTATGGTCCAGATCAATGGCAAGCATAACCTATTTGTGTCGAGGAGTTATAATTCTGACCCTCTCCATAACGCACCCACAAGCAATGGAAGTTCATCTCACATATAGTATCTGATGGCTGGCATTGGTGCACCAACAACTTTCCTGAGTTGATTAAACTCGCACGGAAGCACATGCATCCAAGGTCCTGCATAATGAGAGACGTGTTCCATAGAGAGACTGGATCATATGACAAATAGGTACATCTTATAAATAATTACATCGTTTGCTTAGTTTTACCAAAAGACAAGGTAGTCAATACAGGAGTGAAGCAAGATGACAAAAGAGGCGCAGTTTTATGGCAGACCTATTTTGGCGCTCAAATATTTTAGGTGCATGATGATAGGGCAGCATAAGCTAAATTTATCGTCTCATTTTGAAGACTAAAGCATGGAGTCCAGGGTAGTAACCAACTCAAGTAACACCACATACCAGGTGTTCAAATGATTTCAGCTAGAGGACCGCTTTGATGGCAGTGTCAAAGACAACTTTGACATTCTGGCAAGACTAACAACATTATCTTTTGGTTCAATAACAGTAACTTAAATTGATATAGCAATGGACTGCTCAATCATACAATTTCAGTCAAACCAATGTGAAACAACTACAATTTCTCCTCTCAATCATACACATTGCATCTACTTGAACTAAAGATGAAGAAATGAAGGAAGAGCAGAAATTCATCCGAGGCTTTGAACAATTGTTGCGCCTCTCCTAGACGGCATGCTACCTGATGAATCGAGGCCAAGCACCGCTCATTTTAGTTGCCCACATCTCCGCCTTCCCTGCAGCTGCATAACAGATGATGCACGGAGCGTGTGGTCGGGGTGAGGACTCCTGTTCATCATTGATGTTAGCCAGCTCTGTCGTTGCTCTTCACTGAGGGAAGGGAGACGGGGAAGCCCCTTGACTGGCAGTAGCGACGGCTCTTCTATGACAGAGTAGTTGGTCGGCAACCAAGGTCATGAACGATGAGAACTCACCACTCCCCCGAGGCTTGGTTTCAACCGACAACTATGTATCCCCAACTCGCAACAGGGGCTAGATGACAGATCTCGAGATCTGACCACCCAGCCTTAGGCCGACCACCTACGAGGAGGAGATGACCGGCACCGCTGATTCTAGGGCCGTTGCGTTGCCGCTCGCCGGCCGCGAGGACGCGACTGTCGTGAGCCGACGTCGCTGTTCCGCCAAGCCCTGCGTCGCCCGCCGCTGTCGCCGCCACCTGGATAGGCCGCCCCGCTTCGGGCATCCCTAAGCAACAGAGAAAAGGGACCCCGCCGGCGGCCACCGCGAGGGGCTTTGTCCCGGGGGCTCCGGATGGTGACGAGGGTCTGGGAGAAAGGGGAGGAGAGGAGGGGAGGGAGGCGCCCGGCCGCCCGGTGGGGGGGGGGGGGGGAGGGACACGGGGGCTCAGATGCGATCTGGGGCTGTCCCCTCGCGTGTCTGTTCCTGATATTTGTAGTGATACCTGGTTTGCTTTTCTGATTTCCTCCCAATTAATAGTTATACCGTCTTCATTATGAGTTCCAACTCAGTTGTAACTTTTGTATCACATAATAACTGGGTTGATGTTATGTAAGGGGAAACAGAAACTAGTAGGAGATTATGTATTTTCTTGAAAACAGAAGAGCAACAATAGGAAGAGTCTTTTTTACGCGATGGAGCGATTGTTTTCTGAAAACAGAAAATAACTGGCAATCTGAAGCCTGCATTTGAAATGCTCACTGATTGTTTTGCGTTGGCAGCCACTGGAATCAGAGTGGCAACTCGCAAGCCAGAGAGGAGGAAGAAGATGAAGGTCCCACTCATCAGAGCAAATAGGTGGACGACGGCTCGCCCTAGCTGTGCTCTCAGGTATCCAGTTACTACTAGGAGAAAGAAAACAGTGAGAACTAGCAGTATGCATCAATTTGTTCACGGAAGGTCGATCGGCAGCAGCTAATTAACTAGATAGGCTGGATGACACTGAGAGATCCATAAACCGATTTACACATGAGAGAACCACTATTTTCTTTATTATTAAGGAATGAACGGAGGATTTTGTCCGTCCGGATCAAAGCCCTATATTCATTCTGGGAGACATTGTTCTGAATTTCTTCTGTGAAATACGAGCATGTATTCCAGTTGTACCATTAGCAAACCAAGGCTGTATTGCACAGAGAATGTTTGCTTGATTCGATCACGCGAATCAGGTTCGTGGCTGACTGCTAAAGTCACTGGCGTTTCTGCCTTTGGCGCAGACAGGAGATGCTGCAGCGTAAAGGCAAAGAGAGCGGATTTTCTACTTTCAAGTGTACTACATTGAGTTCACAAAAAAACCGAAAAACCAAACACGCCATTATTTTCCATGCTTCTTTCTTCATGATGTATGAGACATCAGATTTTCGCGATGTTTGGTGCAAGGCACGATCTGCCCTCAATATATGTTTGATGTGTTTTAGATCGCACTAACTGTGGGACCCACTGTCAGTTTATGCACGGTGAAAAAATTTACGTGTATGTCCATTTGGCATTTGCACGCACTATGTATCATGGCTTGTTTTAAGTATAATGCCAGAGAATTTTCCAGGCGGGCAGCACCAGATGCTGATTACACACGTGCACATGCACGTGGTATATATAGGCAGCCTCTGCTAGTACTAAATTCTCTCTCTTTTTCCAAGTCTCAAGAGAAACATCTTTTTATGAGCTAAGAACATCTACAGTCGGACTGGACAAATCAAACCCTTAATACGCCCGCGGACGCGTTTAGGCACGCATCCAGGCGATACTTGCATGTTTCCCTACCTCCTCTAACCCGGAACTACTTGAGATACTTGCATGCAAGAGGACGGCATAGCTGGCGATCGAGATGGACATCCAGCAACTTGTTATTGAGACGGACAACAAGGGCGTGGCGCAGGTTCTGAATGATCCCGGGAAGAATTGATCAGCTCTGGGACATTTCATTGAAGAGGTGAAAGAGCTCTTGCGACCTATAGGCAGGAGACTAAGGATCTGTTTTGCTTCCTAAAATCTGTGATTTGTTTCCACAAACCATGCGAGCAGTTATTAGGAATTGTGTACCGAATTTGCATCTTAACGTATCTCTCGTCGCCGCCATCCACATCCATCAGATCCACCCTCTCGTACGTCTCCCGGCATGGCGTCCATCCTCTCGCGAGCCTCCCGCGACTTTGCTCGCGCCGGCCGCCATGTTGCGTCTGCAACTCGCCGGGCAGCGCCTGTGACCGCGGCTCGCTCACCTCCCTCAGACCTCCGTACCCGCCGCCTTTCCCAGTCCGTCCACAGAGGCGCCACCGAGGCCAATAGCCCAACATCCCCGGCTCCACCAACGCAACCCCCGACGAACGAGTCGAGTTCGTGGCTTCACACAAGTTCTATGTTTATGGTGTTATGCTTATTTGTACAATGAAATGATGGGCGTTGCACACGCTGCTGCCGTTGCGATTATAATTTGTAAGGCTTCGTAAACCTTGCCTTTGTGTAATCTCTCGCTGGTTCTTCATGATTAGGTTATTCATTAAAAAATCATGGGGACATACTTTTACCGCGGAAGGATTATTCTCCGACTCATGCTTATAGATTTCTCATCAGAATCACTTTCATGCCGTTCACTTTCTTTTAGAAGTTATTTATTACTTTATTTTTTAAAATGATTATTAGCGGAAATGTTGAACTAATGGTTAAACAAGGAAATTATAATTTATTACAAACTACATCCATGTCAAGTACGTCAATCAACATATATAAATCCCATTCAGTCATCAATTACATAAAATTCATATGACACAATCTATTTTTTACCTTATAACCAAACCATGTATTTTCGACAGATATTATGTGAGTCTAATTAACAAAATAAATCTCGCCTTTGGACATTTTAATAATTAATTAATTGCAGAGATATTGAAGTGGAGGTTGAAGAACAAAGTTATAAGCGGAAAATATATGGGTCGATGCTCCTAAGAGCATCTCGAATAGCATGCCCATATTTTGGCAACCCAAATCCATTGTGGGAATAGGAGAGAGAAAATTTGGGTGGTCAAACGAAATTCTGATTAAAATTCTGCTTTTACAACATACCCATATATTGAACTTGATACAATGAACTGCATTTTTTTTCAATAATTACATAAATGCCTCTGGGTTCAACAAAACAACCCTCACACAAAAAATTAAGCAATCAAGTCCTTGAAAAAAAATGGCAATGGAGTTCACAGCTCGTTGCTGCTATCAATCGTTGTGGAGCTCGAGGGATGGTGGCAGTCAGCAGAGATGGAGTTCAAGTAAAGTACAACAGCGGCGAAGCTCGAGCAAGGGGGGCTGAGGACAATGAGGCGGCGGATAGCTCGAGCTTGTTGACACGACCGGACAAAGGAACAGTGGACACGTAAAAACCGATGGAGCCATCACCACTGCCGCCGACCTGACATGTGGTCGCGCGCATAGAGCGTGGTGATATTATGGTGCATTCCTATCAGACTACAATGCGTGACATGCTGTGTGCATGTAAATTAGTCAACTGACATTGAGTTAGATTCAGATGGTCATGTTCCTTCTGGTGAAATCTGCCTATCCAGGTTGAAGTTTTAGACTTAACATGGCGGTGACGGAGTTACGAATACATTGTTGGGTGTGACAAACCAAAGAATACATACATTTGTAATTGTTGAATCATCAGCATTAATTGGTATCTTTTGTTCTCATTTGTTAAAAGATCAAGTTAGCAGATGTAAACAAAACAAGCTACACCAAAATACGGCTTCACCTTTAGATTATTTTAGTTATCGATTACAGAAGTATGGAGAACTAAGTGAAATTTGAAGGCAAGGAAAACTGTGCAGGTCAACAATCAATCAATTTGGATAAAAATCAAACTCTAAGTGAAATTTAAGGCAAGGACATTCTGAATGGATCCAAGAAAATGAGCCGTGCAGCAGGGATTCACAGAAATTGGCAGTGTGCGGGAGACGACATGAACAAATTCACATAAGAAAGTTAAGTACCTATGACTCGCTTATTACAAGACTGAAGAAACTCCTGTTCATGGAGCGCCCTCCCAGTAATGGATCGGCCCAACTTTCAAGTTAGTTCCTTTTTTAAAAAAATCGTTTTTTATTTTTTTGATTTACTTTTGTTCTGTTTTGAATACATTTTTAATACATGTATTCAGAATATTAATTTACTTTAAAAAAGAATTTGGAAAATGTTAACACAGTGTGAAGTTTTTGCTAGTATAACTTAACAAACTGTTGATAGCTTTCAAAGAAATGTTTGCGACATTATAAAAAATGTTCTCGCATTTCAAAAAACATGTATATTTTTTTTGAAATTATAGAAAATACAAAATAGTGTAATTAAAAACAAATGTTAAACATGTATAAAAAATGATTCGGATGTATATTCGAAAATAGAAAGTAGAAATCAAACAATATATTCGAAAAAATGTTAATCATGTATATGAAAAGGGTTAAACATGTATTAACAGTGTTTTAGATGTCTAGAAAAAATTTACACGTGAATGAAAACATTAGACATCAAAAAGAATATTGCAAACAAATTTTTTATCATTTATTTTTCAAATTTCAAATGTGTATTAAATAAAAACAAATTAGATGTATACAATTTGTATGAACACAATAGACATCAAATATAGATTTGAAAATTAATAATTAATCATGTACCTAAAAAATGTTAAACCTGTATTTTATTTAGAAAAGGAGGATATACCCCCGGCATGTGCATTTGGACGATGCATGCAGCCATTTTATTAATTATTTTTAAAGACCTTACAAAGCAATACATCAGTAATCTTGAGGCCACCATCTTGGCAACACATGCCTCTACTCCTATCCCGTGATGAAGGGGTGCCGAATGTCCGAGCCTAATACCAAACAGACATCGCACCAAACCCTAACATGTAAAGTTGGATGCCCCAGCCCAGCCACATACCGAGACTGGGTCCAAACCGGTCCGACGCATAGGCCGTCGCCGCCGTCTTCCATCGACCCATCTCCAGAGCTGGTACTGATGCAGCGACCTTGCCAGGCCTGCTGTCGACGCCACCACGATGCTAGACAACTCCACCATCCTGCATGTATCCATTCACATGCGGCCCTCGGCAAAATTCCGTATCACCATGCCGCCGGGATCCGCCATCGGCCTTGCGGTGAAATGAACACCACTCTTCCTCTTGTCCCCTCGAGCCATCACTTGCTCCAAAACGATGCCCCTAGGAGGGAGAACGACACCGAAAGCGCCATCATCATCCGATCCGGTATACCCAGGGTTTCCCCCAGATCTAGGGTATACCCAGGTCAAGTTTAGGTGACCTGCAACGACGATGCCTCGAGAAGGGAACGACGTCCGAGACGCCGCCATCGTCCGCCAAGACCGCAGTCAGGCGCGATTTTCATCGGAAGCCACGTCGCCCCAATCTCGAGGCTAGATGGAACTGCGCGAAGCCTGGCCATGAAGACGTATGCCGCCGTCGGTACTCCGGTAGAGATCATTCATCCCCTCACCGGTCCCTCCACGCGCCGCCGATCGACGCAAGGCCACCCCGCGGTGGATCCGATCTGGGCATTGGATCCGCAGCCACCACCGCCACCATCTCCTCACAAATCAGCCAACCCCGCTGGATGGGGCGCTGCCACCGCCACCGTCCTCTTCAAGGTCGCCGCTCCGCCGGCCATGGAGCTTTGGCCACCGCCACGCAGCATAGGGTCGCCGCCCTAGCCGTCGCCCTCAGACTCCCATGAGAGGTGCCCCTGCCATTTCCTCAGATGGGATCCCACAGCAACCACCCACCCTGGTGCCTTAGGCGTCGGGCCCGCCGCCACCGGCAGCAGCGGCAGGAGGAGGTGCGAGGGGCGGCCTGCGGCGCTAGGGTTCAGGGGGGCCTAGCGTCGCCCAGGGGAGGCGGCGCAAGGGGGTAAGGGGATCCACTGTACAGTGCATCTGTTAAACCTGTATTAAAAGTTGTTTTAGATGTATATGTAAATTTCCAAAAAAAACAATAGAAAACAAAACATATATTTGATGAAGTGTGATCATGTAGATGAAACATGGTAAACCTATATAAAAATAATTTAGGTTTATACCAGAAATGTAAAATGTATATAAAAATAATAGACATCAAAACATATATTTCTGTTAATCATGTATTTGAAAAATATTGAACTTGTATTGAAATTTGTTACTGCGGTATAAGAAAAATGTAAAATGTGAAAGAGAAAATGTAGATATGTGTTAGAATGGAAAAAGTAAAGAAATAAATAAAACAAAAGAGAAAAAGGAAAAATAAAATGGAGAAAACCGGTGCAAAAATAAAAGGAAAGAACGAGAACAAGTAACCCGGAGGAATCGTTGAAAGAAACCCAATAATGAAGAAAAGGAAAAGAAATAAACAAAATCAGTGAAAACCGAGATAGAAAAGAATAAACCGGTGAGAAAACTAAACAAAAAAAGAAAACCGAAGAAGAAAAGTTAAAAAGAAATGAATGAGACTGGGACCCATTGAGCGAACGAACGTGCGAAAATGGGCTGACCAAAACACTGTAGTGGAGAGGAGGAAGTTGTAGGCGCGGGTATCAGACGACTTGCTACAAGCGGGTTATAGTTTAGATACATTGGTCGGCCCTAGAGTAACTTTGCCAGTGGGTACGTCTCTATAGGATCGCGTCGCTGTTGGAACGGCCTGCGAGCTACACTCCCCTACCATTTGTGTTTGACGCTTGTCTGTAGTCTTGTCTCACCGCGCTGCAATCTCGTGCCTTTTTTGACATCTTGTCCCCTTCGGTTACTAAAGTAAATTTACACATTAAATAAGCTAGCTTATATGAAATATTAAAATTGTTTGTGAATCTAAAAATATTTCACTAAATATTAAAATAATGTTACCCGTTTAAAATTGTACATGTCATTTAAAGAAATGTTTATACCATTTAACAAATGTGCATGAGTTTACAATTTTGTACATGAAAATATTGTACAATGTACATGAAATGAAGAACAGTATGGGTGAATGTTTTTTCAAAGCACAAGGCACATATTTTTAGTTAATTGAAATACCTGTATCTGTTGTCCTCATTAATATCTCATCCTTCATAATAAAGTATGGCTAAACATACAAAGAAAACGCTAGTTTCTTTCATGTTCCCGAGACAGTAACACCATCGCTATTGCTGTTTTTTAGGAAGAACCATGTATTTATTCATAATAGTAGCAACATACAACACACATGGCTTCTTTTTGGAACAATCCAGAGAAACAACACACAAGAAAATTTACATCACCATCGCCAAAGAATCTAGCCGCCGACGACGCTGAAGCGTCCGTCAGAGAAGAGAAACATAGGCCTCCAACTTGGCAAGATCCACGATAGTGTCATAGCAGCCAATCTGCGTTATGAGCCTCTGAACAGGCGCCATAACAACCAATCTTAATACCTTCCATCCTTTCCTTTATAATTAATGAAACTGAAACATATCATCCGCATGGTTGTACTTTTCCTAAAAAAATTAAGGTGCATGTGTCATTGAGTGAATATATTCTGTTGCAAAGTTTCATGAAATTTAATATGCAACATGTGCACAAGAGAAATAAAGATTAAAGTAAATTTAGTTATTTTTGTTAGCCGGCATTATTGTTTTTAGAAAAAACAATAGTGAAGTCACCTTTTCAACATAAAAATGTCCAATGTTCATCTCTCTCTCCCTCCCTCTCTCTCTCTCTCTCTCTCTCTCTTTCACACACACACACACGCACACACGCACACACACACACACAAACACACACATGTAGTACAAACTTAGAATTTTTGGAAATAATGGGAGCAACGTCCATGTGAGAATATGAGGTATATACCTCATAGATTTCCTTTCAGTGTACAAGCCTACATGTAGAATGGATAAAAAAAACTATCTTTCATTCCCTAATTTAAATCTTATCCTTCATCGTCAATTATGACTAAACATACATAGTAACCGCAAGTTTCTCTTATGCTTCCGAGAACATAAGACCGTGGATATTTTAGTCATTAAACTTTGCTATTAATTGTTTCCCTTCTTTAGCGCTAAATAGTAGTCAAACATATTACTAATATATTTCATAAGGATATGGTCGATCATCATGCCACCATGTTCTATATATACTGAATTTAGTGCTCAGTAAGACATAGCAAACACATATTGTGAGAAGGAGTAGTTTCATTGTTCTCTAGTGCACTTTCTTCAACAAGTTGGGTGAAAATGTTGAATTGAACCATCCAAGTCTTCATACTTTTTCTCATGGCACATGTTTGCCTTCTCATGATGATGGGCGCACCATTTGCACAAGAAGCTGGGAGGCCTATGGCATCCTTACCATGGGCTGCGAGGTGTTGCCCGAGGAACTATTTGTGTTGTGGTATCTGTGTCATTGCCCCTGCAGCCCCTGCATTGCAGGAAACCTCTATACCTTGACCTGTGGTTTTGCTTGATCTCCTCTTATAACATAGTTGATATAGCACAATAGCATCACAAAGGACGCATGGTTTCATTGATTCATGGCTTTCCCTTGTGTGTTGACCATCTTTTTCGCTTGTGTGTTCACCATCTTTGAATTCAGTCTTTGATCTTCATCTTCGTCAACATTTATCTTTGCTCCATGATTAATCTTGATGTCTTGATGGCCCTATTGATCTCTTCACTATGACTCATTTCTTCAAGACATGATCACCAATATATCAGTTCATCATGACCATATGAAGCTTCTCCATGAACATCGTATTGGTTATCACTTGCTTTTTATCGTCCTCCAACATATTTTCTTGAGAGGCACAACGAATTATTCACTTGAATTACTTTATTCAAGACATAATCATCCATGACTAAACATATGAGCTCATCATGATACTTTCTTCAACCCATATGTAGAATTCTTACCTTTAATCATTCTCTCACGAAGTTGATCCATCATGGCTCCCATAGGCTTAAGCATGACAACCTCTCAGATCCTCCAATGATCTCCATATAGACCACATCTTGGTCATACATGGAATTCATGTTGATCATATGGATACAGTCATTTAGCTCTGTCTTGATGCACAACTATATCTATGTGGCATTCATTCTAAATCCATTCAATCTCTTTCTTGGATCACCCATGGAACAAACCTTCATATGCAACTTGATGTCATTGTTTCTCCATAGGATTTGCCATTTATTATCAAGTCTCAATGCATATATTTGTGTTGATGGATTACATCCTTCAAATTATCCAATATTCTCCATGCTTTGCCAACGGAACTTTCCATCAAACGTATATCTCAATGCAAACATTAGTCCATAAAGATTTTCATTAATTACCGAAACCACACATGGGGACTACATGCACAATTACGTGGCCATGCATTCTGAATGATTAACGCATCAAAGAAAAATCATTTAATTATTGCATATGGGGTTCTTGCAATGGATGACAATCTTCAAATGGCTTAAGATACAATCATAAAGTGCACGAAAGTGATCACTAACTGTGGTGAGGTTTTATAGAAATCAGTATCCAATTCCGTCATCAAGGACATATAATCCATTTGAAACTGACTTTTGCATTACACAGAGAACTAATAAATATGAATGTCTTTGTTCACCAATCAACTCATCGTTTAATACTTCCGCAACCTCATTATCTCAGTTTCTACTTCTCCTCCTCCTTCCGAAGACCCCACATTTATATTGTTAGAGGAGCCACTACAGCCTTCCTTGTCGATGGGAACCGACACAGTCATTTGTTGTAGCTCGAAGAACTGCTCAACTAGCTTGATAATAGGCAACCACAAGTCAGCCTTTTTGACATGGCCAACATGGCGGATCAACGGGTTTCCCAAGCTCGGGCATACCGTTGCTCCCTCAATTTGTAGGTGACATGTGACAAAGCAGACGGGTAATACATTCTTCCGGAGAAGAACACTGATGTTGTTACAAGTGGCTAAATAAATAAATATTTTTATACTAAAAATTTGTACTTATTTAAATTTTTAAATAAATTGTATCATCTACATGCATAATAATTATAATTTTGTAGTATTTCTTAGCTTGAACAGTTAACTACGTAACATTTTTGCTAAATAATAGTTATAATGGATTTTCTAATACATGTGTAACGTATATCACTAGGAAAAAATCATGAAAATGAACAAATTATGTAACAAAATCATATTACAATTATTATTTTTCACTCGAAATTTTGTTTGACGAAAATGAACAAATGTTGTGTGTGTGTGTGTGCGTGTGTGTGTGTTTGTTCATGTAGATTTTAACATCATTAAATAACATGGTAGAGACATTTGTAGTGCACGTCCTACAAGGTGGTTCCTAGCATATTTACGATATTTATAGAAACTTCTAGAGTATGACAAATCTGTCTTTTAAGTTGGGTTCGATAATTAGATGGCAATATCATGCATCCTTTGTACTTATATTTGAAATATGATTATTATTGTAATCACAAAAGAAAATAAAACAGGACATAAAATATTGTTGATTCAACTTTTGGAACGATTTTTTGATATGCTTGTCTACGATGTGCTTTTTTGATTTTGTGTATATAAGACCTCCTACAACATATGCCCGGCAACGATCCCCTCCTCCATCTGGCGCTTGAGGAGTTCCGCGTGCTGGGCACATTTGAAGCTGCCTGACGCCACGCTAATGTCATCCCACGGCCGCCCTAGCTTTGCAACCTGACCATTAGGCAAGCCTGGGATGGCAGCCATGCTGCTAGCCCAGCCCTTGTGTTGGCAGAGGACATAGGGGGCAAATTTTTATTTTTTCAGAGCCATCTCGATTCGCAAAAACCGTTGAGAATCAAAAGAGATCCGAGGGGGAGTATTGGGGGGAAGAGAGAGTTCCCGCGGCGGGTTGGGGAAGAAGATAGGGAGGGCGATGCGGCATCATCCCTTATAACAACCAGGATCCTACCGCCAGGGACCCTAGTGGTAGGGTTAGACGGAGGTCACGACATCCGTCATTGGTTGACGTGGAAAAGTCGTCTACCGCAGAGGCCTCGGCGGTAGGTTGTCTAACCCTACCGTCAGGGTCCTTGGTAAGGGTCAGGTCTGAAAAGAAAATTGAAACTGGGGTCATATCGCACTAAAGTAACCACAGTCCGCCCCTGCTATACGAAGGGAAGGCTAACACTCGCACCATGATCTACTATGCAAAGGCATTTGCCCACACCGGCACCTCCGACTCGGGATCATCTACAACAACTAGGTAACATCTGTTGGAAATATGCCCTAGAGGTAATAATAAATTAGTTATTACCATATTTCCCTGTTCACGATAATCGTTTATTATCCATGCTAGAATTGCATTGATCGGAAACTCAGATACATGTGTGGATACATAGACAACACCATGTCCCTAGTATGCCTTTAATAGACTAGCTCGTTGATCAAAGATGGTCAAGGTTTCCTAGCCATAGACATGAGATCTCATTTGATAATGGGATCAAATCGTTAGGAGAATGATGTGATGGACAAGACCCAAACTATAAACATAGCATATGATTGTGTTAGTTTATTGCTATAGTTTTCTGCATGTCAAAGTATATGTTCCGATGACCATGAGATCATGCAACTCACTGACACCGGAGGAGTACCTTGTGTGTATCAAACGTCGCAACGTAACAGGGTGACTATAAAACTGCTCTACAGGTATCTTCGAGGGTGTCTGTTGAGTAGGCATGGATCAAGACTGGGATTTGTTACTCTGTGTGACGGAGAGGTACGGTATCTCAGGGCCCACTCGGTAATACAACATCACAACAAGCCTTGCAAGCAAAGTGACTAAAGTGTTAGGCACGGGATCTTGTATTACGGAACGAGTAAAGAGGCTTTCCGGTAACGAGATTGAACTAGGTATAGAGATACCGACGATCAAATCTCGGGCAAGTAACATACCAAAGAACAAAGGGAACATCATACGGGATTAAGTGAATCCTTGACATAGAGGTTCAACCGACAAACATCTTCGTAGAATATGTAGGAACCAATATGGGCATCTAGGTCCCGCTATTGATTATTGACCATAGAGGTGTGTCGGTCATGTCTACATAGTTCTCGAACCCGCAGGGTTTGCACACTTAACATTCGGTGACGTTTCGGTAGTATTGAGTTATGCATAGTGGTGACTGAAGGTTGTTCGGAGTCCCAAATGAGATCTCCGACGTCACGAGGAGCTCCGGAATGGTCCGGAGGTAAATATTGATATATAGAAAGTCCCGTTTTGGTCACCGAAAAAGTTTTGCGTATTTCCGGTAGTGTACCGGGAGTGTGGGAGGGGCCACCCATGCCGGGAGGTCACATGGGCCTTAGGAGTGGCGCACCAGCCCTTAGTGGGCTGGGCAAGCCAACCCCAAGAGGCCCATGCGGCTAGGATGTGGGGAAAAGGAAAAACCCCAAGAGGGGGAAGGGTTTTCCAAGTAGGATTGAAATCCTACTTGGAATAGGATTGGTGGAAACCTCCAACTCCTTCATTTCGGCGAAGTCCCTTAGGGGAAACCCTAGGGCTGCCTCCTCCCCCCTCCCTCCTATATATCCTAGAGGAATAGAACCCCAAAACACAAGTCCACATGCTAGTTCTCTATTCCCTAGTTCCTCCACAAAATAGATTCCGGCGGTGCTTAGGCGAAGCCTTGTCGGAATAGTTCCACCACCACCGCAGCCGCACTGTCGCGTTGCTAGAGAAATCATCTACCTCTCCGCTCCCTCTTGCTGGATCAAGAAGGCGGAGATCGTCATCAAGCTATATGTGTGTTGAATGCGGAGGTGTCGTCCATTCAGCGCTAGATCGGAAGGACCGTGATTGGATCGCCAAATGGTTCGTGATTGGATCGCGGGATGGATCATGATCGAATCGCGGGACGGCTTGCGATTAGGATCGCGAAGATGTTCTACTACATTAACTATGTTTCTTAACGCTTCCCTCTTAGCGATCTACAAGGGTATGTAGATCCACTCTCCCTCTCATAGATGCTCATCACCATGGAAAGATCTTGCGTCTGCATAGGAAAACAATTCTTTCCCATGCAACGTTCCCCAACAGTGGCATCATGAGTTAGGTCTATGTGTGGATGAGATCACGAGTAGAAGTCAAAGGAGTTTGTGGGCGTTGATGCTCAGATTTCTTCCTCCCTTGGAATTTTCTTGATTCAGCGGTATTGTGGGATGAAGCAGCCCGGACCAACCTTATTCGTACGCTTACGAAAGACCAGTTCCATCGACTGACATGTGACTTTGTTGCCTAAAGAGGGCTATCGGGTGTTTGTCTCTCCTACTCTAGTTGGATTGGATTCGACAAAGGCAGTCCTTGAGAAGGTTGAATAGCAATTTGTGTATCACCGTTGTGGTTTTTGCGTAGGTAAAAACCGTTCTTGCTAGTTACCAATAGCAACCACGTAAAACATGCAACAACAATTAGAGGAGTCTAACTAGTTTTTGCAGGGTATGTTGTGATATGATATGGCCAGTAACATGATGAGATATATGTGATGTATGAGGTGATCATGTTTTGTATAGAATATCACGACTTGCATGTCAATGAGTACGGCAACCGGCAGGAGCCATAGGGTTGCACATGCGGAACACTCGGATTATACTTACCGAGCCTAGCATGTACAGACATGGCCTCGGAACACAAGATACTGAAAGGTGGAACATGAGTCATATAGTAGATATGATCAACATGGAGATGTTCACCATTGAAACCACCTCATCTCACTTGATGATCGGACTTGGGTTGGTGAATTTGGATCATGTGGCACTCGGATGACTGGAGGGATATCAATTTGAGTGGGAGTTCTTAAGTAATATGATTAATTGAACTCATTGTCATGAACATAGTCTAAAGTTGTGTTTGCAAAATTATGTTATAGATCAATAGCTCGCATTGTAGCTCCCCTGTGCTTTTTATACGTTTCTAGAGAAAATGGAGTAGAAAGATGATGGTAGCAATTATGCGGACTAGGTCCGTAAACTGAGGATTGTCCTCACTGTTGCACAGAAGGCTTATGTCCTTGATGCACCGCTTGGTGCGCCACGCCCTCTAGTGTCGTGTGTGGGCGTTGTGAACATCTGATAGGCACATTGTCATGAATACTTGATAGTTCAGTGCGTCATGCATTACAACTTAGAATTGAGTCTCCAAAGACATTTTGAACGTCACGGAGCATATGAGATGTTCCAAGAGCTGGAATATAATTGAGATGAATATAATATGCATGTAAGATGAAAGGAGAATAGCTCAATCAGTAAGCATGTGCTCAAATTGTCTCGGTGCTACAATCGCTTGAATCGAGTGGGAGTTGATCTTCCAGGTAAGATAGTGATTGATATAGTTCTCCAAGTCACTGTCACAAAGCTACTGGAGCTTCATGATGAACTATAAATATGCCAGGGATGGAATAAATGATCCCTGAGCTATTCGCAATGTTTGACACCGTGAAGGTAGAAATCAAGAAGGAGCATCAAGTGTTGATGGTTAATAAAACCGCTAGTTTCAAGAAGTGTAAGGGCAAGAAGGGAAAACTTCAAGAATGGCAAGTCAGTTGCCACTCTAGTGAAGAAACCCAAGGTTGAACCCAAACCCGAGACTAAGTGCTTCTATTATGAGGAGAACGGTTGCTGAAGCGAAACAACCCTAGATACTTGGTAGATAAGAAGGATGGCAACGTCAACAGAAGTATATTTGATATACATGTTATTGTTGTGTACCTTACTAGTACTCCTAGTAGCACTTGGGTATTAGATACCGTTTTAGTTGCTAAATGTTAGTAACTCGAAACAAAAGCTATGGTATAAACGGAGACTAGCTAAGGGCGAGGTGACGATGTGTGTTGGAAGTGTTTCCAAGGTTGATGTGATCACCATCGCATGCTCTCTCTACATTCGGGATTAGTGATGAACCTAAATAAATGTTATTTGGTGCTTTCATTGTGCATGAACATGATTAGACCGTGTTTATTGCAAAACGGTTATTCATTTAAGTTAGAGAATAATGGTTATTCTGTTTACATGAATAATACCTTCAATGGTCATGCACCCAATAAGAATGATTTATTGAATCTCGATCGTAGTAATACACTTGTTCATAATATTGATGCCAAAAGATGCAAAGTTAATAATGATAGTACCACATACTTGTGAGACTATCGCTAAAGGTCATATTGGTGTAAAGCGCATGCAAAAAATCCATGCTAATGGATCTTTGGACTCACTCGATTTCTAATCAGTTGAGACATTCGGACCATGCCTCTTGGGAAAGATGACTAAGACCCTGTTTTCTGGTTTGATGGAGCGGGAAAGTGACTTATTGGAAATGATACATTTTGATGTATGCGGTTCAATGAGTGTTGTAGAGTGCGGTGGATATCGTTATTTTCTTACTTTCACTGATGATTTGAGTAGATATGGGTTTATTTACTTAATGAAACACAATTCGGAATTATTTGAAAAGTTCAAGCAAATTCAGAGTGAAGTTTGAGATCATCGTGACAAGAAGATAAAATGCCTACGATATGATCATGGAGGTGAATATGTGAGTTACGAGTTGGTATACAACTTAAGACTATGTGGAAGTTGTTTCAAAACTCATGCCACTTGGAACACCATAGTGTGATGGTGTATCCGAACGTCGTAGTAGTGCTCTATTGGATATGGTGCATACTATGATGTCTCTTATCTTTTTGCCACTATCGTTTTGACGTTGTGCATTAGAGACAACTATGTTCACTTTAAATAGGGCACCATCTAAATCTGTTGAGATGACACCGTATAAATTATTGTTTGGCAAAGACCTAAGATATCATTTCTTAGAGTTTGGGATTGCGACGCTTATGTCTAATAAGCTTGAACCCAAAGCGGAAAGGTGCATCTTCATAGGATACCCTAAGGAAACAGTTGGGTATACCTTCTATCTCAGATCCGAGGGGAAAGTGTTTGTTGCTAAAATGGGTCCTTTCTCGAGAAAGAGTTTCTCTCGAAAGAATTGAGTGGGAGGAAGATAGAACTTGATGAGATTGTTGAACCTTTGTTTCAACCAGACAGTAGCGCAGCGCAGAAAGATGTTTATGTGGAGCCTACGTCAGTTGAAGAGGAAGTTAATGATGATGATCATGAAGCTTCAGATCAAGTTACTATCAAACCTCGAAGGTCGACAAGGACGCGTACTACTCCTGAGTGGTACGACAACCCTGTCTTAGAGGTCATGTTGTTGGACAACGATGAACCTACGATCCATGGAGAAGCGATGATGGACCTGGATTCCAACAAATGGTTAGAGGCCATGAAATACGAGAAAGGATCCATGTATGAAAACCAAGTATGGACTTTGGTAGACTTTCCCGTTGAACGGCAGACCGTTGAGTACAAATGGATTTTTAAGAAGAAGACAGAAGCTGATGGTGAATGTCACCATTTCTAAAGCTCGACTTGTTGCAAAAAAGTTTATTACAAGTTCAAGGAGTTAACTACGATGAGACTTTATCACCCGTAGCGATGCTAAAATCTGTTGGAATTATGTTAGCAGTTCTTGCTTTTTCCAATTATGAAATCTGGTAGATGGATGTCAAAACATCGTTTCCTTAATGGTTTCCTTAAGGAAAGGTTGTATGTGATATAACCAGAAGGTTTTGTCAGTCCTAAGGATGCTAAAAAGGTATGCAAGCTCCAGTAATCCTTCTATGGGCTGGAAAAAGCATCTCGGAGTTGGAATACACGCTTTGATGAGGTGCTCAAAGTTTTTGGGTTTATATAAAGCTTATGTGAAACTTGTATTTACAAGAAAGTGAGTGGGAGCAGTATAGAATTTCTGATAAGTATATGTGGTTGACATATTGGTGATCGAAAATAATGTAGAATTTCTAGCAAACATAAAGGGTTGTTTGAAAGGAGTTTTTGAAAGGAAGACCTGGAATGAAGCTACTTAAATATTGGGCATCAAGATCTATAGAGATAGATCAAGACGCCTGATAAGATTTTTCAATGAGCACATACCTTGACAAGATTTTGAAAGAGTTCAAAATGAATCAGTCCAAGAAGGAGTTCTAGCCTGATTTGTAAGGTGTGAAGTTGAGTGACACTCAAAGCTCGACCACGACAGAAGAAAGAGAATGGACGAAGGTCATCCCCTATGCCTTAGCCATAGTCTCTATATAGTATGCCATGTTGTGTACCGCACCGGGTGTGTTCCTTGCCATGAGTCTGTCAAGGGGTACAAGAATGATCCAAGAGTGGATCACTCGACAGCGGTCAAAATTATCCTTAGTAACTAGAGGACTAAGGAAATATTTCTCGATTATGGAGGTGACAAAGAGTTTGTCATAAAGGGTTACGTCGATGCAAGATTTGACACCAATCCAAATAACTTTGAGTAGCAATCTGGATACGTATAGTGGAGCAGTCATTTGGAATGGCTCCAAGTGGAGCATGGTAGCAGCATCTACAGTATGACGTAGAGATTTTCAAAGTACACACGGATCTGAATGTTGTAGACCGTTGACTAAAACCTCTCTCACATGGAAAACATGATCGAACCCCAGAACTCATTGGGTGTGAAATTCATAACAATGTAAATCACATAGCGATGTGAGCTAGATTATTGACTCTAGTGCAAGTGGGAGACTGTTGGAAATATGCCGTAGAGGCAATAATAAATTAGTTATTATCATATTTCCCTCTTCATGATAATCATTTATTATCCATACCAGAATTGTATTGATCGGAAACTCAGATACATGTGTGGATACATAGACAACACCATGTCCCTAGTATGCCTCTAATAAACAAGCTCGTTGATCAAAGATGGTCAAGGTTTCCTAGCCATAGACATGAGATGTCATTTGATAACGGGATCACATCATTAAGAGAATAATGTGATGGACAAGACCCAAACTATAAACGTAGCATATGATCGTGTCAGTTTATTGCTATAGTTTTCTGCATGTCAAAGTATTTGTTCCTATGACCATGAGGTCATGCAACTCACTGACCCTGGAGGAGTACCTTGTGTGTACCAAACGACACAACGTAACTGGGTGACTATAAAGGTGCTACAGGTATCTCCGAGGGTGTCTGTTGAGTAGGCATGGATCAAGACTGGGATTTGTTACTCCGTGTGACATAGAGGTATCTCAGCGCCCACTCGGTAATGCAACATCACAACAAGCCTTGCAAGTACAATGACTAAAGTGTTAGCCATCGGATCATGTATTACGGAACGAGTAAAGAGACTTGTCGGTAACGATGTTGAACTAGGTATAGAGATACCTACGATCGAATCTCGGGCAAGTAACATATCGAAGAACAAAGGAAACAACATATGGGTTTAACTAAATCCTTGACATAGAGGTTCAACCGATAAAGATGTTCGTAGAATATGTAGGAACCAATATGGGCATCCAGGTCCCGCTATTGGTTATTGACCGCAGTGGTGTCTCGGTCATGTCTATATAGTTCTCAAACCCACAGAGTCTGCAGACTTAATGTTTGGTGACGTTTCGGTATTATTGAATTACGCATGGTGCTGACCGAAGGTTGTTCGGAGTCCCATATGATACTCCAGACGTCACGAGGAGCTCCAGAATGGTCCGGAGGTAAAAATTGATACATAGGAAGTCCCATTTTGGTCACCGGAAATATTTCGGATATTTCCGGTAGTTTACCAGGAGTGTCGGAGGGCCATTGGGAGGGGCCACCCCCGCCTGGAGGTCACATGGGCCTTAGGAGTGGCGCAACAGCCCTTAGTGGGCTGGGCAAGCCATCCCCAAGAGGCCCATGCGGCTAGGATGTGGGGAAAATGAAAAACCCCAAGAGGGGGAAGGGTTTTCCAAGTAGGATTGGAATCCTACTTGGAGTAGGATTGGTGGAAACCTCCACCTCCTCCACTTTGGCCGAAGTCCCTTAGGGGAAACCCTAGGGCTTCCTCCTCCCCTCTCCCTCCTATATGTACTAGAGGAATAGAGCCCCAAAACAAAAGTCCACATGCTAGTTCTCTATTCCCTAGTTCCTCCACCAAATAGATTCCGGCGGTGCTTAGGCAAAGCCCTTCTGGAATAGTTCCACCACCACCGCCGCCGCATCGTCACGCTGCCGGAAAACGCATCTACCTCTCCGTTCTCTCTTGTGGGATCAAGAAGGCGGAGATAGTCATCGAGTTGTATGTGTGCTGAACACAGAGGTGCCGACCGTTCGGCACTAGATCGGAAGGACTGTGATTGGATCGCGGAACGGTTCGTGATTGGATCGCGGAACGGATCATGATCGGATCGCGGGACGGCTTGCAATTTGGATGTTTGACTAAATCAACCGTGTTTCTTAACGCTTCCCGCTTAGAGATCTACAAGGGTATGTAGATCCAGGGGCGGAGCTGGAGCTAATCTTACCCTGAAGCACCACTTAACCATGGTGTATTTTTTTTTCAAGCAACGATAAACTAAATAAAGAAGTGTTTCATATGTTGTAACACGGATTGCAAAACATAATAGAAGTAGGTTTATAAAATCAAAATGCAACTGTCAAACTGCTTAATACAACAAACGACAAAATTACTTGAAAATATTGTCTTGCATTCTCGAACTCTGAAACACCTCATCACACACCAAATTTCAATAACCTACAATATAAAAATATAATTAAATTTCGTAGTAGAAGCGTAGAACATAATAAAATGCCCAAATCAGAGTACTTAAAATTGCTATTGTTTTTATAAAATAACTTTAGTACATTCTCTTCCTTCGAGCCATGAAATACTCAACTACTTGATCATTGGTGACCTTTTTCATCTCTTCTTTCTCTACATAACAAATAACATCATCACTCAAGCTATCATCATTGAGGCGATTGTGCAGTCAGTTTGACCAATTTCATTGCTGAAAAGCACCTCCCAACTGTAGCAGTAGCAATAGGCAACACAATTACTAGTTTCAACAACCGATAAAACAGAGGATAAATAATATGCCTCCTTGTCTGCACCATTTTTTTGAAAGCTCAGTGATTGTTGCTATGTTGGAAAAGCTATCATCTATGCGCACATCAGCAATATAGAGCCTTAGATCTTTATCAAGATCCCTCAAATCACCAGCATCAAAATCCTGAGGGTATAGTTTAGCCAAACTCATGAGATTTCCCAAATTGAAATCACGAAATGAGTCTCTTGGACTCAAAGCCACTGACCAAACAAGCAAATTAGAAGATGTCTCACTGAACCTATTGTCAAGCTCCTGAACTAGCCAATCAAAAACATCATTAGAGCAATCAACTTGATAGTGATGTTTGTTGGTAATTCCTGTTACTTGCCTTCTCTTTTTTGGATTAACGTATGCTTCTTCCATGTCCAACTCTACAATATCATGTTTCTCACAAAACACATGAACTTCACCTAGCAGAGATTCCCATCCATATTCTCTAAGTTCAGTCAAAACCGTTCTAGTTGACTTGACACATTTCATTGCGTTTACTATGTCTTGATCCTTCCGCTGCAATGCTAATGACAATGTGTTGGTAGTAGTGAGTATTGTCAACATGAGATGCAAATAGAAGACAAAGTCAAAAGATTGAAAGTACACTAGAAGACCAATTGCTTGGTCTCTATTTGTTCTGTCGGTGTCTTCCTCTTCAACAAATCCAAGAACTTTTATAACTGACCTGAACATGGCAACCAAACTCTTAAGTGTTTTAGCATCTGAACCCCAACGAGTGTCTCCGGGTCATTGAAGGCATTGCTCTTGATTCAGACCTGTTCCCATTGTAAGTTGCCCACACCCTAAAGCCTTGCTCATTTCTTCAAGATTTATATCTCTAATCATGTCCCTTCGCTTGGAAGAACCACCTACAACATTTAACAAGGTAGGAATCATACTAAAGAAATTACTAACTCCTTTATGCTTTTTTTACAATAGCCACAACAACTAACTGAAGCTGGTGAGCAAAGCAATGAACATAATAAGCCGTGCTACTTTCTCTCATGATTAATGATTTGAGACCATTAAACTCACCTCGCATATTGCTAGCACCGTCATATCCTTGTCCCCTAACTTGATTGTAGCTTAGCTTATGTTTTGGAAAAAGCGAATCAATTGAACTCTTGAGGTATGAAGAAGTTGTTTATTTCACATGAACAAGACCAACAAAGCTTTCTTTAGAATCTCCAGAACTATCAACATACCGCAAGGCCACAGCCATTTGTTCTTTGCAAGAGGCATCTCTGGACTCATCAACAAGCAAGCAAAACACATTACCGTGAACTTCTTTTAGAATTGATTGGACTATCACATGCGCAAAACCTTCAGCAATATCTTTCTGGACTTGAGGAGCAGCCATAATAGCATTCTTTGCAGCATCTTTCTCCATAGCCTTGCCATAAACTAGATCATGCTCAGCTAAGAAATCACGAACTTCCAAAAAATTCCCTTTATTGTGCAAGTTCTTTGACTCATCATGGCCCCAGAAAAGGCAACCCTTGCTTCAACAATAGTCTAGTCGTGTCAATTGCGACATTCAGTCGAGTGAAATATGCAACCTTCGAAGCTTCACTTTGAAACTGGATAGCAACATCAATGTGTTCATCTCTATTTAGTAGAGCGGTACATTTTTTCATTGCTTGGTCATGGACACTACCTGGCTCACCAACATGATCTTTTAACCTTGATGGAACGCTCCAGGTATCCCAACCATTCTGAACAAATGCCTCATACCCAGCTTCTTTCTTGTGGCAACGATCTCTAAATAAGAAACAACAAAAGAAATATGCCTTTTTCTTCTCTTTGCTGTATTCAAGCCAACTCTCATGATCATTAAACCATCCAAGACTGAACCTTCTCCTCTTAGTCCCAAAGCTAGAATATGGAAAATCAATATCTTTTGGCTGACAAGGTCCATTAAGCAAGTACTTTCTTCTTACCAAATCCTTTAAATTTGGATGATAGTGTTCTATCAATTTCCTCTTGCCTGGATCAAATTGAATCTCCTCCTCCCAATTCATGTCTTCTGGAGCAACTTGTGATGGTGCCTTTCTTTTGAGAAGAAACTTGTCCATATTATCTGCGTACAAATATAGAAAATGATTGTTGCTAATAAGAAACATGTACGTACAAATACAGAAAATGATGTTGCTATTTTGCTATGGAAAAACAGAGGCGATCCAGGGAGGAATTTTTTTTACGGTGTGTGGCGTAGTCGGCTGGTTGCGTCTCGCGTTGGAGGAGTCCGGCGTCCCGCGTCCGGCCTCAGGCCGTTGATCGGCGAACGGCCGATGGTGGCCTGCTGGGCGCTGGCTTGCCGTTGCTGCACCTGCACACTGGCTGGCGGCTGCCTAGCCGAGAGGAACAGATCATGACAGTCAGAAGATGAGAAGACGACGGGATTGGATTTTGAATCGCTGTTTTTTTTTCTCTTTTGGAAAATTGAAAAGTCGGATCACCGAACACCGAGCCGCCCGCCCTTTACGATCGTGTGCTTGATTGAGCGTACGTGAATCCAGTATTTGGGCTGCGAGAGTACGCACGTGTGAAGACAGGGAGAAGGCTGGTTCCTTTTTTTAGCAAACACAGCCTGATTCGTTGGTTTCATGGGCCACCCTGATGCACTCTTGATGGGCCACCCTGTTGCCTCGGGCCATATGCATTATAATTAGCACTAAAAATCGTTTTGGACCCTGTAGCCTGTGCTACAGGGTTGGCCCATTGGGCTTCGTTCCTGTGTAGATCCACTCTCCCTTTCGTAGATGTTCATCATCATGAATAGATCTTGCGTGTGCGTAGAATTTTTTTTTCCCATGCAATGTTTCACAACAACATCTCATTATTTCAGTGTAGTGTGTCATCGATAAGTGACAAGTATATGTACGATGTTGATCATCGATATATTTTCGATGATATATTTTCTTTCCATATATATAATCAATCTAGGTCGTCAAGTTTTTCGTGTCTGATAGGAAAATGTCGTAAAAAGAAACTATTGAAAAAGCTTGCAACTTCAGTGTATTTTCAACAACGATTCTAGTGCAAAAGCAGTTGCGACACTTAGTGGTGGTGGACTGGTTTATATACTTGTGAAAGGGTGTGCTCTGGCGGAAACAAAGACGGGATTAGCACCCGGAGATGAGAATTCGATGCGGCACACAACGTCGATCATTAATGGGCGCTCTTCTCGGTGGAAAAGCAGTTGCGCAGTTCACAGGAGTGTAAAAGCATGGTTAATAATATAGCCTGGCTATAAACCATTGTCATGTCATGTATAACCCATCTTATAGCGAACATATACAATAGTTGATTAAAAGAGCGTATTATTTTTTTATTATGTGGCCCACCTTTCACTCTCACAAAGTGCCTAGGAGCACGTGCTAGAGCTGCCTTTTCACGAAGAGTCCGTTTATCTTCTCTCTCCTCTTCTCTTTCCTCCAACTAAACAACAATATACTAGTTTATTTCTTACAGCCCGCTGACTCAACATTATTGTACTTGCTCTAAGAGGCCATTATCTGGAATACTTAATACTGGACCATTGGTAGGGAGCGGAAAAACATAACGCGTGGCTGTTTCAACTTAACTGTTTGCATTGTCACTAGACATGAGAGAATTGTTCGTGCTATATAGGCAGGCAACAAAATAAATCATTTGCGATGACATTCAACATACACAATATTCAGACCACTAATAATCAAAACAAAGCCCCTAACATCATTGCAAATGATGCATAGAAAATGTCAAATGCAATAACTACAACTACACATGATAATTCCTTGTTGTCCCTTGTTTTCATATGTTGATCCAAGTAAGTAATCGTACTCCGTTTTTATTTAATCCGTATATTAGCTTGGTCAAAGTCAATCTTTGTAAAATTTGACAAGGTTTATAAATAAAAATATTAAAGTATACAACAATAAAAAATCAATACCATTCGATTCATTATTAAATGAACTTTCACATCATAGAGATTTGTTACGGTAAATATTTATATTCTTTACTATAAACTTGGTCAAACTTTATAGAATTTGACTTCAGTCAACTCTAATATGCAGACTAAATAAAAACAGAAAGAGTACCCTAATATCAGTCACTTTATTGTTCAACTTTGCATTACTTTTGCAAAGTTGGTGATAGAACTCTAAGCCCTTCCCTTCCATTCATCATGCAACTACTTAACAAAGGCATAAGCGGCATATCCCTATGAATGTTATCTGGGATCAGGCCAAAGGGCATAACTTAAAAAAGGATTTGCTTTGTACTAACACATAATGGGCAATTGAGAAACCGTTTGCCAGTGTTGAATCCCTTCCCGCATACACGTTGAGTGGGAATGTGTCTATGCACACAACTCAACGTTTGATACTTCTCAATGGCACAAAATCGGTTTTGAACTCATATTGGAGAAGACCAAAGTCGAACTCCGACAGTTGATTCTTTTCCTGAACGTGGATGGATCATGGTCGAATGGTTGACCTAACAAGATGATTCAGAGCCGTAGTAGACTGCCCCTTTGATGACCTCAGACAAGTACTCAGTGTCGACCATCATGGCGAAAGTGCCCATCACGCGGGCAACCTCCACGCTGGGACACGCACACGAATAAATTTATATCTTTTTCTATGGACAAGGATAATTTTCTATTTGACACGAACATCTCAAGCACACCCTGTAGTTAAAAAAAGGAAACAAACAAAGCGGCCCCCCTCTTCCCCGGTGTACCGACCATAACGGGCTATAAACAATTACGGGTCAAACGAAAGAACCCCGGGTGATGCAACGAGGTACAGTGGCAACAAAATAAATATACAAGATAAAAAAATTCATGAGAATCACAGCAAAAAAAACCAATGGCCTGAGACTTAGATGTGACATACTTAAATATCTAGATGTGAGTTAGCCATTCCGAAATTCATATGCCACGATCTACTTTTTACCTTAACAACCATGTATTTTTGACAAATACTGCGTGAGTCTAATTAACAAATCAATATCGCCTTTGGATATTTTAATATTTTAATAATCAATTAATTATTTGCAGAGATATTGAAGTAGCGGTTGAGGAACAAAGTTATAAGCTGAAATATATATGGGTCCATGCTCCTAAGAGCATCTCCAATAGCATGCCCATATTTTGGCCACCCAAATGCATTATGGGTATAGTAGCAGTAGCGGAGTTCAAGGTTTCTTGGAGTTATTCATCATAACTTGTCTTCGTCGCCCCCTCAACAATCTTCACCATGCTCCGCCATTGTATAGGAGAGAGAACATTTGGGTAGTGAAAAGAAATTCCGCTTTTACAACGTACCCATATCTTGAACTTGACACAATGAACTGCATTATTTTTTCAATAGTGACATGAATGCCTCTAAGTTCTACAAAACAACCCTCGCACAAAAACGAAGCAATCAGGTCCTTGAAAAAAATGCGGAGCTCGTTGCTGCTTTTAGTCAATGTGGAGCTCGAGGGATAGTGGCGGCCGACAGAGATGAAGTTCGAGTAGGGAACAACAATGGCGGAGCTCGAGCAACGGTTGTGAGGACAACAAGACGGCGCGGAGCTCGATCTTTTTAGCTACATGACCGAACAAATGAACAGTGGACAAGTAAGAACAGGTTGGCACAGGACCACCACTGCTGACCTGACATGTGGTCACATACATAGAGCACGGTGATGCACTAAATGGTGATGTTATGGTGCATTTGTATCAGACTACCATGTGTGTCATGCTATGTGCATGTAAATTAGTCAACTGACATTGAGTTGAATTTAGACTTAACATGGCAGTGACGGAGTTACAAATACATTGTTGGGTGGGACAAACCAAAGAACACATGAATTTGTAATTACTTAATCATCAACAATAATTGGTATCTTCTGTTCTCATTTGTTACAAGATCAAGTTAGCAGGTGTAAAAAAAGAAGCTACACCAACATACAACTTCACCTTTAGTTTATTTTATTTACCGATTACAGAACTATGGATAACTAAGTGAAATCTTAAGGCAAAGAAAACTACGCAGGCCTATAATCAATCAATTTGGATAAAAATCAAGATCTAACTGAAATTTAAGGCAGGGAAATTGTCAATGGATCGAAGAAAATGAGCTGTGCTGCCGGGATTCACGGGAATTGCAGTGTGCGGGAGACGACAGGATCAATTTCACAGAAGAAAGTTAAGCCCTATGCCTCGCTTAAAGCAAGACCGAAGATACACTCACACAAGGAGCGCCCTCCCACACACAAGTAATGGGTCGGCCCAACTTTCAAATTAGTTCCCTTTAAAAAAAATTCATTGTTTCGTTTTTTGTTTTACCTTTTTATGTTTTCTAATATATTTTAAATCCATTTATTCCAAATAGTAATATAATTTCAAAAACAATTAAACCTAAGAATTTTAAAAAGTTAACACAGTGTATTTTTTTTGCTATAATAACTTAAAAGAAATGTTGATAGCTCTAAAAAAATGATGACAATTTAAAAATCATTCTTGCGTTTCAAAAACCTGTAAATGATATTTTAATTGTAAAATTTACAAAATCATTTAATTCAAAACAATGTTAAACATGTATGGGTGTATAATAATAATGTACAAAGTGTACGAAAAAGTAGACATGAAACCAAATATTCAAAATAATAATGTATATGAAAAGTGATAAACAAGTATTAAAAATGTTTTAGATGTATATGAAAAATGTACAATGTGTATGAAAACATTAGACATCAAAACATATATTGAAAAAAATCTTATATTTGAAAAATGTTAAATGTGTATTAAATAAATGTGTTAGATGTATACAATGTGTATGAATACAATAGATATCAAATGTATATTCGAAAAATATTTATTAATTATGTGTATGAAAAATGTTAAACCTGTATAAAAACTTGTTTTAGATGTATAAAAAAAATGCAAATTAGTATGAAGAAAATAAAAATCAAAACATACATTCGAAACAAGGTAATCATGTACAAGAAAAATGGTAAAGCTATATTTAAAATGTTTTAGGTTTATAGCAAAAATGTACAATGTGTATAAAGCCATAAATGTCAAAACATATATTTACAAAGATGTTATCATGTGTTTGAAAAATGTTGAATGTGCATTGAAAATTTATTCCTAGCATATATGAAATATGTAAAATGTGTAAGATAGAATGTAGACATATCTAAAAAAGGAAAAAAAGGAAAGAAATAAACCGAAGAGAAGAAGGAAACAAGGAAATGGAGAAATACCAGTGCAAAAAAGAAAAGGACACAAGGAAACCACGGAAACCAGAGAAACCTTGGAAGAAAATAAATACAAAAAGAAAAAAATCATTGAAAAACGAGAAAAAACCCGAATAAAACCAGTGAGAAAAGAAAGAAAACCAAAAATTGAAGAAAACCAGTGAAGAAACAAAGAAAACCAAAGAAGAAAAGTGAATAAATTAAATGAAACTCGGACCCATTGAGCGAACGAACGTGCGAAAATCGGCAGACCCAAACACTGTAGGGCAGCGGAGGAAACTTAAGGCAAGGGTATCATACGACTCGCTATAAGCAAGTTATAGGGGCCGCACGTAGGTCGGTCCTAGAGTAGCTTTGCCAGTGGGTACCTCTCTATAGGCGCCTTGTCCAGTGGGCAATCTCGTTTCTTTTTCAAAATCTTGTCCCCTTCGGTTACTACAGTCAATTTACACTTTCAATAAGCTAGCTTATATGAAATTTGAAATTTTCTTCAATACGAAGATATTTTACTAAATATTAAAATAAATGTATGCCGCTTAAAATTGTACATGCCATTTAAAGAAATGTTCATACCATTCTAAAAATGGTCATACTATTTAACAAATGTTCACAAGTTTGCAATTTTGTTCATGAAATATTGTACAATGTACCTGAAATGTAGAGAAATGTTTTTGAGAAGTGTTTGAAAAATAAATCTGAACATATGAAATATGTTCACTGTGTATTAAAAAAATGTTCACAGTGCACTTATAAAATGCTCACCAGGCATTTAAAGACCAATTCAGCATGTAAAACTATGAAATGTGCATTTGAAAAATGTTCAGCGTCTATCTGACAAATGTTTAATGCTTATTTAAAAAAACAATATGTGTCTCAAAAATGATCAATTTGTATCTAACTAAAAATTTAACGTGTATTAGGAAATGTTCAGTGTGTACTTGGAAAATGTTGAATATGTCTGGAAAATATTAAACATGTATCTGAAAAACGCATTCAAAATATAAAAAATAAAAATAAATAAAAATGAAGAAACCAAAAAGTAAGAGGTAAATAGAGACGCACAAAAAAAGGGGCTGGAACCTTCCAAAAACCGTGTGGAAGGTCCCAAAACCGCACCAAATAGTGCGCTCGCTAATGGCCACAAGCCGACAACTCCTATAGCATTGCCACATTTTTGTTGTCACACATGTGTAATGTAAGGCGATCAAAATTGACGCCATACTTGACTTACATGAAAGGAATCTTGTCAAAAGAGTAGCTACAAAGCAAACATAGATAGGAAAGTGCCCTTCTTGACCAGAGCTCATTCGAGTTCGTGTGAACAGTAAATGCAAAAAATGTTTTTAAAATGCTTAAAAAATCTGATTTTTTACGGCAAACTTTGACAAATGTTCTAAGAGCTTGCAAAATTTCAGTACAAAATCAAGTTTGTGGAAGTTGTGGCAAAAAAGACAAAATTATTGCTTCAAAATGCTTTTGAAAGTTGCATTTTCAGAGTTTCGATTTTGTTTTTTTGGCCTCGACTTCCACAAATGTGATTTCATGATGAAACTTTGTGAGCTCTTAGAATATTTATGAAGTTTACCATTAAAAAATCAGGATTTTTTTCTACATTTTTAAAATATTTTTTAAATATACTGTTCATCTGAGCTCATTTAAGTTCGGGTGTAGAAACATCACGTCCACACCTACTTTGTTGCGTGGCAAAGTGTGACAATCTTAGTATGCCAACCAAACAGGCCCTAAATCACTACTGAGCCCAAGATATCATGATTTTTTTTCTTTAGGAATTACATGAGATGATGACTTCAGAGGACCTTACAAGTTATAGTAGCTGCAGGATCTAGCCATTCTCAAATCGAACGAGTCGATCATGTTGGGCGCTTTCTTCTGAGTTGGATTAGTCGGGTTGATCGAACAATCCACTCACGACCCAGTTCCTCTAACTAAACAAGCCATTACTTTTATGATTCTTTGTTGGCGATGTGTGAAACAAAGAAATTGGAGCATTTTGTTTGGTGCAATGCACGATCACACCATTTTGGCAGTTCAAAGTCGTAGAGCAAAGAATGTGCAATGCATGCATGTTCATATACGTACGTTAAAGAAGAATTTCAAACGTAAAGCCTTTTCCCCCGGCCGCATCAGATGCCTCTCGCATGTGGTGGGGAGGTCAGCATCACCACTATGTTGTATGTGTAGTATCCCTTTTTAGCTTTTAAGACATGTGTCCTTTTACGTGCTAAAATGGGCAGACCATCCAAAGAAAACAGAGATGAAGAATCATCTGGTTTTACAGCTAGCTGTAAAGATTGTTTTCATCCGTCCCAGCAAAAAATGAAAAGGATTGTTTTCGTGCGTGGAGTGGTGATGAACTGATGATGTACATGCATAAAGGAATATATGATATATATTTACATGTGAAGAAAGCTAGATTAGCTTAAGATGCAACAAATCACCCGACTCTGGCTAGCTTGTTTAATTAATGACTAGGTAGCTGCAGGGCTAGATACAAAATACCTAGCTTGTAACGCCTAGCAAGCATAAGAGAAGGCTGCATGTACGGGTCACTATTTAACAAAAAAAGATTTCGTCCCGCTTTATAGATAAAGCAACCACCACAAGCAAGAATACGACAGCGTTACAACCCATACCCAAAGAGTTTCACACCAACAAGTACGAATGGATTCTGCTGAAGACACAGCTCAACAAACCCACAAAAAGAGAAAAGAAAACTAGGCCACCATGTGCCTGGGAGACGCGCTGTCACGCCCAAGATGCTATCTTTATTTTGGCTCGAGGGCCTCAACAGGGATAGGAGCGCATCTCGTCATGTTGTAAGAATGGATATCATTACAAGTACATGTACAGAAGAGATGAGTATATGGAATTGGCTTACATTCGCCACAAGCTACATCAAGATCGCATCAATACAACAACATATTCAAACATCATACAGAAGAGCAGGGTCCGACTACGGACGAAAACAAACGAAAAAATGGCATCCATCCTTGCTATCCCAGGCTGCCGAACCCATCCTAGATCGATGAAGAAGAAGAAGACGAACTCCAAATCAAACAAGCATCGCTCTCATGTCAAAGCATCGCATTACATGCACCTGGAACTGTTGTTGTAGTAATCTGTGATCCACAGGGACTCAGCAATCTCATTTCCAACGGTATCAAGACTAGCAAAGCTTAATGGTGAGGCATGGTTAAGTGGTGAGGCTGCAGCAAGTGGCTAAACATTTATTTGAGTGGCTAACTTACGGATATAGAAAGTAAAATCTGGTGGTCTACGCATAACGGACGTGAACTGCCACTGATTACTAACTGATCCCGAACACCTACTTACGTCAAATATAACCCCACCGTGTTACCTCTCGGATAAGGACTCACGAGAAGAGACAGTCACGGTTAGGCCCACGGTTGGTGTATTTCTTTGAGTTTACTTCAAGTTTACTATGACCGGGTGTTAAACAAAGTTTCCAAGTTGCCACATAACCGCGGACACGGCTTTCCGAAAGATTTAACCCTGCAGGGGTGTTCTAACTCATCCATCACAAACTAACCACATGCCACGTTGGAATTCCTCAACTACGGAATCACCCGTAGCATTTACGGAATCCCGATGGAATCCCGAAGTGTCGTCAAAATCCCACGCGCAAGACGTTCGAGAAAGGTAAAACAAGTCCATCAAGGCCGCCCGACGTGCCGACAATCCCGATAGGAGCCGTGTATCTTGTTCTCAGGCCACGGCGGATAAGCTAGTGTACGGAGGCCCCACACAGTGCTTTGTTTTGGACCAGCACCAGCAGCACTGGCCCCTGTATTATGTTAAATTAATCCACGAGGGGGCGATCCTCTATGCGTTAATAAGTTGATCAGTATTATTATGTTGGGCAAATGTAGTACCAAGGTTGGGCCTTGCTAGACAAGCTTTATTCTAAAACAAAAATCAAGGGGGTCCCACATAACAACCCCGAGCATGTTAGGAGCACTCAATTATGGAACATAACACCGGTTCACAAGTAACTAGGGCGGCAAGAGTGGAACAAAACACCGAGCAAAAGGCCAAGCCTTCCACCCTTTACCAAGTATATATGTGCATTAAATTAAATAGCAATAATATTGCGATAACAAGAGAATGTCCATGTTAACACATGGAAGCAATTGCACCTGCAGCTAGAACGCTATAAGAAGGGCAGAGCAAGCGGTAACATAGCCAAACAAAGGTTTGCTGAGATGTCGAGGGGTTAGAGGCTTATCATGACAATGTTGGGAGGCTTGTCAAACAAGTGGTAGGTAGCGAGACATAACGATAAAAACGGGACAACTAGCATAGCAATGATAGTAGTGGTATCCAGGGAAATGTGTCATCTTGCCTGAGATCCTGATTGGAAGAGGAATGAATCCGTGAAGAAGACGATCCGTGAAGTAGACGAACGAAACGTAGTCGAACGAATCATCACACTCCGAACGCTTTCAGAACTCTATCGAGAAGAAGCAATCCAAAAACAACAATCAACACACGATACACCACAACATATGCATGACATGATGCACAAACAAATATGATGCATGTCCGGTTTAAATATGCAAGTCATGGCAATTCACATCAAACAACTACTACACATTAAAGTGAAGCTCAATATGCAACGAGTTGTATATTGACGAAACTCCACGCTCAATTATTTAGTTCACTCTCGTTTAAGTACACGACAATATTAAATGTTATTAAACATGGCAAGAGGTGAAGCATGCAAAACTACATTATCAAGGCATTTTAAATGAGGCCGGAAGCAGCATATAGCATATCTGAAACGTCCCCATATGCAAATTATGAATTTGGTCCAGATCTTTCCAAACATAATTTTATATTTAATAAACGGAAATAAAGTGTGTCATGAGATTCTACATGTTTTTCTAGACAAGTTACATATATAAAACATTTGCATCGGAGTCACGAATCAAAAGTTATTAAACAATTCATTATATATGGCATTAACGCAAATTACATGAAAACAGAAAGTTAAACATTTTAAACACATGTGAGAGTTGGATATTATGAATCTACACGAAACTCTAGTCATTTTACATATATAAAGTTTTTACATATGATGCACGGTTTGAAAGTTATTAAATGTATGAACTAGGTTTTTTTTCCTGCAATTCTGGTAATTCAGTGGGTAATTGATAAATCACAGAAGGTGAAAAAACCTACCACAGGCCGAATCTGAAAGCTAATGGGCCATCGAATCTGAGCGTAACATAACCAAACATCGCACAAGCGGGGAATAAAGGAGGCGGTGCTCACCTAGCTGGGCTCGAGGCCCAGTCGGATGAGCTGACGGGGGAAGGCAGTTGGGCCTTGGCCTCGGGCTGGTCAATGCTGGGAACTAGGCTGGCCCACGCGCGGTGGCCAGCCAGGGGAGCAAGGCGGTTTGCGAGGCGTCATCCCCAACCTCCTGCCTGAACGCAGGGAGGCGGCGGCTTCATAGGTGACGGGGAAGGCGAAGAGGCGACAGCGGGGCTCAAGGACATCGGGAACGGATAGATCTGGAGGCGGCACGTCCGGATCCGGTCCGGGCCGACATCCAACGGCGGCGGTGCGGTGCCTTGGGGCGGCGGCGACGAGCTTCAAGCTCAGGAAGCCATGGCGCATGGCAAGGGAGGGAGAGAGAGGTGAGGCTGCGGCTTCGGACAGCGACGATGGGTGGCATGCCGGCGACCTGTGTGGTGGCGGGGCTCCGGTGAGCAGCAGGGTCCCTGGAGGGAGGGGGCCGGCGCAAGGATGCAGTGGGAGGATCTCGGGCAGGGGGTGCTGCTCGGCCAAATGGTCTTCGCTTGTTTGGTTTCGGGCCCGGGCAGGCCTAGCGGCGCTGGGAGGGAGACAGGGGTGGCGGCCAACTATTGGGGTGCGGAATTTGAGGGGAGGCTAGGGTTTGACCGTGTTAGGTAGGAGGAAGTTAATGATGATGATCATGAAGCTTCAGATCAAGTTACTATCAAACCTCGAAGGTCGACAAGGACGCGTACTACTCCTGAGTGGTACGACAACCCTGTCTTAGAGGTCATGTTGTTGGACAACGATGAACCTACGATCCATGGAGAAGCGATGATGGACCTGGATTCCAACAAATGGTTAGAGGCCATGAAATACGAGAAAGGATCCATGTATGAAAACCAAGTATGGACTTTGGTAGACTTTCCCGTTGAACGGCAGACCGTTGAGTACAAATGGATTTTTAAGAAGAAGACAGAAGCTGATGGTGAATGTCACCATTTCTAAAGCTCGACTTGTTGCAAAAAAGTTTATTACAAGTTCAAGGAGTTAACTACGATGAGACTTTATCACCCGTAGCGATGCTAAAATCTGTTGGAATTATGTTAGCAGTTCTTGCTTTTTCCAATTATGAAATCTGGTAGATGGATGTCAAAACATCGTTTCCTTAATGGTTTCCTTAAGGAAAGGTTGTATGTGATATAACCAGAAGGTTTTGTCAGTCCTAAGGATGCTAAAAAGGTATGCAAGCTCCAGTAATCCTTCTATGGGCTGGAAAAAGCATCTCGGAGTTGGAATACACGCTTTGATGAGGTGCTCAAAGTTTTTGGGTTTATATAAAGCTTATGTGAAACTTGTATTTACAAGAAAGTGAGTGGGAGCAGTATAGAATTTCTGATAAGTATATGTGGTTGACATATTGGTGATCGAAAATAATGTAGAATTTCTAGCAAACATAAAGGGTTGTTTGAAAGGAGTTTTTGAAAGGAAGACCTGGAATGAAGCTACTTAAATATTGGGCATCAAGATCTATAGAGATAGATCAAGACGCCTGATAAGATTTTTCAATGAGCACATACCTTGACAAGATTTTGAAAGAGTTCAAAATGAATCAGTCCAAGAAGGAGTTCTAGCCTGATTTGTAAGGTGTGAAGTTGAGTGACACTCAAAGCTCGACCACGACAGAAGAAAGAGAATGGACGAAGGTCATCCCCTATGCCTTAGCCATAGTCTCTATATAGTATGCCATGTTGTGTACCGCACCGGGTGTGTTCCTTGCCATGAGTCTGTCAAGGGGTACAAGAATGATCCAAGAGTGGATCACTCGACAGCGGTCAAAATTATCCTTAGTAACTAGAGGACTAAGGAAATATTTCTCGATTATGGAGGTGACAAAGAGTTTGTCATAAAGGGTTACGTCGATGCAAGATTTGACACCAATCCAAATAACTTTGAGTAGCAATCTGGATACGTATAGTGGAGCAGTCATTTGGAATGGCTCCAAGTGGAGCATGGTAGCAGCATCTACAGTATGACGTAGAGATTTTCAAAGTACACACGGATCTGAATGTTGTAGACCGTTGACTAAAACCTCTCTCACATGGAAAACATGATCGAACCCCAGAACTCATTGGGTGTGAAATTCATAACAATGTAAATCACATAGCGATGTGAGCTAGATTATTGACTCTAGTGCAAGTGGGAGACTGTTGGAAATATGCCGTAGAGGCAATAATAAATTAGTTATTATCATATTTCCCTCTTCATGATAATCATTTATTATCCATACCAGAATTGTATTGATCGGAAACTCAGATACATGTGTGGATACATAGACAACACCATGTCCCTAGTATGCCTCTAATAAACAAGCTCGTTGATCAAAGATGGTCAAGGTTTCCTAGCCATAGACATGAGATGTCATTTGATAACGGGATCACATCATTAAGAGAATAATGTGATGGACAAGACCCAAACTATAAACGTAGCATATGATCGTGTCAGTTTATTGCTATAGTTTTCTGCATGTCAAAGTATTTGTTCCTATGACCATGAGGTCATGCAACTCACTGACCCTGGAGGAGTACCTTGTGTGTACCAAACGACACAACGTAACTGGGTGACTATAAAGGTGCTACAGGTATCTCCGAGGGTGTCTGTTGAGTAGGCATGGATCAAGACTGGGATTTGTTACTCCGTGTGACATAGAGGTATCTCAGCGCCCACTCGGTAATGCAACATCACAACAAGCCTTGCAAGTACAATGACTAAAGTGTTAGCCATCGGATCATGTATTACGGAACGAGTAAAGAGACTTGTCGGTAACGATGTTGAACTAGGTATAGAGATACCTACGATCGAATCTCGGGCAAGTAACATATCGAAGAACAAAGGAAACAACATATGGGTTTAACTAAATCCTTGACATAGAGGTTCAACCGATAAAGATGTTCGTAGAATATGTAGGAACCAATATGGGCATCCAGGTCCCGCTATTGGTTATTGACCGCAGTGGTGTCTCGGTCATGTCTATATAGTTCTCAAACCCACAGAGTCTGCAGACTTAATGTTTGGTGACGTTTCGGTATTATTGAATTACGCATGGTGCTGACCGAAGGTTGTTCGGAGTCCCATATGATACTCCAGACGTCACGAGGAGCTCCAGAATGGTCCGGAGGTAAAAATTGATACATAGGAAGTCCCATTTTGGTCACCGGAAATATTTCGGATATTTCCGGTAGTTTACCAGGAGTGTCGGAGGGCCATTGGGAGGGGCCACCCCCGCCTGGAGGTCACATGGGCCTTAGGAGTGGCGCAACAGCCCTTAGTGGGCTGGGCAAGCCATCCCCAAGAGGCCCATGCGGCTAGGATGTGGGGAAAATGAAAAACCCCAAGAGGGGGAAGGGTTTTCCAAGTAGGATTGGAATCCTACTTGGAGTAGGATTGGTGGAAACCTCCACCTCCTCCACTTTGGCCGAAGTCCCTTAGGGGAAACCCTAGGGCTTCCTCCTCCCCTCTCCCTCCTATATGTACTAGAGGAATAGAGCCCCAAAACAAAAGTCCACATGCTAGTTCTCTATTCCCTAGTTCCTCCACCAAATAGATTCCGGCGGTGCTTAGGCAAAGCCCTTCTGGAATAGTTCCACCACCACCGCCGCCGCATCGTCACGCTGCCGGAAAACGCATCTACCTCTCCGTTCTCTCTTGTGGGGTCAAGAAGGCGGAGATAGTCATCGAGTTGTATGTGTGCTGAACACAGAGGTGCCGACCGTTCGGCACTAGATCGGAAGGACTGTGATTGGATCGCGGAACGGTTCGTGATTGGATCGCGGAACGGATCATGATCGGATCGCGGGACGGCTTGCAATTTGGATGTTTGACTAAATCAACCGTGTTTCTTAACGCTTCCCGCTTAGAGATCTACAAGGGTATGTAGATCCAGGGGCGGAGCTGGAGCTAATCTTACCCTGAAGCACCACTTAACCATGGTGTATTTTTTTTCAAGCAACGATAAACTAAATAAAGAAGTGTTTCATATGTTGTAACACGGATTGCAAAACATAATAGAAGTAGGTTTATAAAATCAAAATGCAACTGTCAAACTGCTTAATACAACAAACGACAAAATTACTTGAAAATATTGTCTTGCATTCTCGAACTCTGAAACACCTCATCACACACCAAATTTCAATAACCTACAATATAAAAATATAATTAAATTTCGTAGTAGAAGCGTAGAACATAATAAAATGCCCAAATCAGAGTACTTAAAATTGCTATTGTTTTTATAAAATAACTTTAGTACATTCTCTTCCTTCGAGCCATGAAATACTCAACTACTTGATCATTGGTGACCTTTTTCATCTCTTCTTTCTCTACATAACAAATAACATCATCACTCAAGCTATCATCATTGAGGCGATTGTGCAGTCAGTTTGACCAATTTCATTGCTGAAAAGCACCTCCCAACTGTAGCAGTAGCAATAGGCAACACAATTACTAGTTTCAACAACCGATAAAACAGAGGATAAATAATATGCCTCCTTGTCTGCACCATTTTTTTGAAAGCTCAGTGATTGTTGCTATGTTGGAAAAGCTATCATCTATGCGCACATCAGCAATATAGAGCCTTAGATCTTTATCAAGATCCCTCAAATCACCAGCATCAAAATCCTGAGGGTATAGTTTAGCCAAACTCATGAGATTTCCCAAATTGAAATCACGAAATGAGTCTCTTGGACTCAAAGCCACTGACCAAACAAGCAAATTAGAAGATGTCTCACTGAACCTATTGTCAAGCTCCTGAACTAGCCAATCAAAAACATCATTAGAGCAATCAACTTGATAGTGATGTTTGTTGGTAATTCCTGTTACTTGCCTTCTCTTTTTTGGATTAACGTATGCTTCTTCCATGTCCAACTCTACAATATCATGTTTCTCACAAAACACATGAACTTCACCTAGCAGAGATTCCCATCCATATTCTCTAAGTTCAGTCAAAACCGTTCTAGTTGACTTGACACATTTCATTGCGTTTACTATGTCTTGATCCTTCCGCTGCAATGCTAATGACAATGTGTTGGTAGTAGTGAGTATTGTCAACATGAGATGCAAATAGAAGACAAAGTCAAAAGATTGAAAGTACACTAGAAGACCAATTGCTTGGTCTCTATTTGTTCTGTCGGTGTCTTCCTCTTCAACAAATCCAAGAACTTTTATAACTGACCTGAACATGGCAACCAAACTCTTAAGTGTTTTAGCATCTGAACCCCAACGAGTGTCTCCGGGTCATTGAAGGCATTGCTCTTGATTCAGACCTGTTCCCATTGTAAGTTGCCCACACCCTAAAGCCTTGCTCATTTCTTCAAGATTTATATCTCTAATCATGTCCCTTCGCTTGGAAGAACCACCTACAACATTTAACAAGGTAGGAATCATACTAAAGAAATTACTAACTCCTTTATGCTTTTTTTACAATAGCCACAACAACTAACTGAAGCTGGTGAGCAAAGCAATGAACATAATAAGCCGTGCTACTTTCTCTCATGATTAATGATTTGAGACCATTAAACTCACCTCGCATATTGCTAGCACCGTCATATCCTTGTCCCCTAACTTGATTGTAGCTTAGCTTATGTTTTGGAAAAAGCGAATCAATTGAACTCTTGAGGTATGAAGAAGTTGTTTATTTCACATGAACAAGACCAACAAAGCTTTCTTTAGAATCTCCAGAACTATCAACATACCGCAAGGCCACAGCCATTTGTTCTTTGCAAGAGGCATCTCTGGACTCATCAACAAGCAAGCAAAACACATTACCGTGAACTTCTTTTAGAATTGATTGGACTATCACATGCGCAAAACCTTCAGCAATATCTTTCTGGACTTGAGGAGCAGCCATAATAGCATTCTTTGCAGCATCTTTCTCCATAGCCTTGCCATAAACTAGATCATGCTCAGCTAAGAAATCACGAACTTCCAAAAAATTCCCTTTATTGTGCAAGTTCTTTGACTCATCATGGCCCCAGAAAAGGCAACCCTTGCTTCAACAATAGTCTAGTCGTGTCAATTGCGACATTCAGTCGAGTGAAATATGCAACCTTCGAAGCTTCACTTTGAAACTGGATAGCAACATCAATGTGTTCATCTCTATTTAGTAGAGCGGTACATTTTTTCATTGCTTGGTCATGGACACTACCTGGCTCACCAACATGATCTTTTAACCTTGATGGAACGCTCCAGGTATCCCAACCATTCTGAACAAATGCCTCATACCCAGCTTCTTTCTTGTGGCAACGATCTCTAAATAAGAAACAACAAAAGAAATATGCCTTTTTCTTCTCTTTGCTGTATTCAAGCCAACTCTCATGATCATTAAACCATCCAAGACTGAACCTTCTCCTCTTAGTCCCAAAGCTAGAATATGGAAAATCAATATCTTTTGGCTGACAAGGTCCATTAAGCAAGTACTTTCTTCTTACCAAATCCTTTAAATTTGGATGATAGTGTTCTATCAATTTCCTCTTGCCTGGATCAAATTGAATCTCCTCCTCCCAATTCATGTCTTCTGGAGCAACTTGTGATGGTGCCTTTCTTTTGAGAAGAAACTTGTCCATATTATCTGCGTACAAATATAGAAAATGATTGTTGCTAATAAGAAACATGTACGTACAAATACAGAAAATGATGTTGCTATTTTGCTATGGAAAAACAGAGGCGATCCAGGGAGGAATTTTTTTTACGGTGTGTGGCGTAGTCGGCTGGTTGCGTCTCGCGTTGGAGGAGTCCGGCGTCCCGCGTCCGGCCTCAGGCCGTTGATCGGCGAACGGCCGATGGTGGCCTGCTGGGCGCTGGCTTGCCGTTGCTGCACCTGCACACTGGCTGGCGGCTGCCTAGCCGAGAGGAACAGATCATGACAGTCAGAAGATGAGAAGACGACGGGATTGGATTTTGAATCGCTGTTTTTTTTTCTCTTTTGGAAAATTGAAAAGTCGGATCACCGAACACCGAGCCGCCCGCCCTTTACGATCGTGTGCTTGATTGAGCGTACGTGAATCCAGTATTTGGGCTGCGAGAGTACGCACGTGTGAAGACAGGGAGAAGGCTGGTTCCTTTTTTTAGCAAACACAGCCTGATTCGTTGGTTTCATGGGCCACCCTGATGCACTCTTGATGGGCCACCCTGTTGCCTCGGGCCATATGCATTATAATTAGCACTAAAAATCGTTTTGGACCCTGTAGCCTGTGCTACAGGGTTGGCCCATTGGGCTTCGTTCCTGTGTAGATCCACTCTCCCTTTCGTAGATGTTCATCATCATGAATAGATCTTGCGTGTGCGTAGAATTTTTTTTTCCCATGCAATGTTTCACAACAACATCTCATTATTTCAGTGTAGTGTGTCATCGATAAGTGACAAGTATATGTACGATGTTGATCATCGATATATTTTCGATGATATATTTTCTTTCCATATATATAATCAATCTAGGTCGTCAAGTTTTTCGTGTCTGATAGGAAAATGTCGTAAAAAGAAACTATTGAAAAAGCTTGCAACTTCAGTGTATTTTCAACAACGATTCTAGTGCAAAAGCAGTTGCGACACTTAGTGGTGGTGGACTGGTTTATATACTTGTGAAAGGGTGTGCTCTGGCGGAAACAAAGACGGGATTAGCACCCGGAGATGAGAATTCGATGCGGCACACAACGTCGATCATTAATGGGCGCTCTTCTCGGTGGAAAAGCAGTTGCGCAGTTCACAGGAGTGTAAAAGCATGGTTAATAATATAGCCTGGCTATAAACCATTGTCATGTCATGTATAACCCATCTTATAGCGAACATATACAATAGTTGATTAAAAGAGCGTATTATTTTTTTATTATGTGGCCCACCTTTCACTCTCACAAAGTGCCTAGGAGCACGTGCTAGAGCTGCCTTTTCACGAAGAGTCCGTTTATCTTCTCTCTCCTCTTCTCTTTCCTCCAACTAAACAACAATATACTAGTTTATTTCTTACAGCCCGCTGACTCAACATTATTGTACTTGCTCTAAGAGGCCATTATCTGGAATACTTAATACTGGACCATTGGTAGGGAGCGGAAAAACATAACGCGTGGCTGTTTCAACTTAACTGTTTGCATTGTCACTAGACATGAGAGAATTGTTCGTGCTATATAGGCAGGCAACAAAATAAATCATTTGCGATGACATTCAACATACACAATATTCAGACCACTAATAATCAAAACAAAGCCCCTAACATCATTGCAAATGATGCATAGAAAATGTCAAATGCAATAACTACAACTACACATGATAATTCCTTGTTGTCCCTTGTTTTCATATGTTGATCCAAGTAAGTAATCGTACTCCGTTTTTATTTAATCCGTATATTAGCTTGGTCAAAGTCAATCTTTGTAAAATTTGACAAGGTTTATAAATAAAAATATTAAAGTATACAACAATAAAAAATCAATACCATTCGATTCATTATTAAATGAACTTTCACATCATAGAGATTTGTTACGGTAAATATTTATATTCTTTACTATAAACTTGGTCAAACTTTATAGAATTTGACTTCAGTCAACTCTAATATGCAGACTAAATAAAAACAGAAAGAGTACCCTAATATCAGTCACTTTATTGTTCAACTTTGCATTACTTTTGCAAAGTTGGTGATAGAACTCTAAGCCCTTCCCTTCCATTCATCATGCAACTACTTAACAAAGGCATAAGCGGCATATCCCTATGAATGTTATCTGGGATCAGGCCAAAGGGCATAACTTAAAAAAGGATTTGCTTTGTACTAACACATAATGGGCAATTGAGAAACCGTTTGCCAGTGTTGAATCCCTTCCCGCATACACGTTGAGTGGGAATGTGTCTATGCACACAACTCAACGTTTGATACTTCTCAATGGCACAAAATCGGTTTTGAACTCATATTGGAGAAGACCAAAGTCGAACTCCGACAGTTGATTCTTTTCCTGAACGTGGATGGATCATGGTCGAATGGTTGACCTAACAAGATGATTCAGAGCCGTAGTAGACTGCCCCTTTGATGACCTCAGACAAGTACTCAGTGTCGACCATCATGGCGAAAGTGCCCATCACGCGGGCAACCTCCACGCTGGGACACGCACACGAATAAATTTATATCTTTTTCTATGGACAAGGATAATTTTCTATTTGACACGAACATCTCAAGCACACCCTGTAGTTAAAAAAAGGAAACAAACAAAGCGGCCCCCCTCTTCCCCGGTGTACCGACCATAACGGGCTATAAACAATTACGGGTCAAACGAAAGAACCCCGGGTGATGCAACGAGGTACAGTGGCAACAAAATAAATATACAAGATAAAAAAATTCATGAGAATCACAGCAAAAAAAACCAATGGCCTGAGACTTAGATGTGACATACTTAAATATCTAGATGTGAGTTAGCCATTCCGAAATTCATATGCCACGATCTACTTTTTACCTTAACAACCATGTATTTTTGACAAATACTGCGTGAGTCTAATTAACAAATCAATATCGCCTTTGGATATTTTAATATTTTAATAATCAATTAATTATTTGCAGAGATATTGAAGTAGCGGTTGAGGAACAAAGTTATAAGCTGAAATATATATGGGTCCATGCTCCTAAGAGCATCTCCAATAGCATGCCCATATTTTGGCCACCCAAATGCATTATGGGTATAGTAGCAGTAGCGGAGTTCAAGGTTTCTTGGAGTTATTCATCATAACTTGTCTTCGTCGCCCCCTCAACAATCTTCACCATGCTCCGCCATTGTATAGGAGAGAGAACATTTGGGTAGTGAAAAGAAATTCCGCTTTTACAACGTACCCATATCTTGAACTTGACACAATGAACTGCATTATTTTTTCAATAGTGACATGAATGCCTCTAAGTTCTACAAAACAACCCTCGCACAAAAACGAAGCAATCAGGTCCTTGAAAAAAATGCGGAGCTCGTTGCTGCTTTTAGTCAATGTGGAGCTCGAGGGATAGTGGCGGCCGACAGAGATGAAGTTCGAGTAGGGAACAACAATGGCGGAGCTCGAGCAACGGTTGTGAGGACAACAAGACGGCGCGGAGCTCGATCTTTTTAGCTACATGACCGAACAAATGAACAGTGGACAAGTAAGAACAGGTTGGCACAGGACCACCACTGCTGACCTGACATGTGGTCACATACATAGAGCACGGTGATGCACTAAATGGTGATGTTATGGTGCATTTGTATCAGACTACCATGTGTGTCATGCTATGTGCATGTAAATTAGTCAACTGACATTGAGTTGAATTTAGACTTAACATGGCAGTGACGGAGTTACAAATACATTGTTGGGTGGGACAAACCAAAGAACACATGAATTTGTAATTACTTAATCATCAACAATAATTGGTATCTTCTGTTCTCATTTGTTACAAGATCAAGTTAGCAGGTGTAAAAAAAGAAGCTACACCAACATACAACTTCACCTTTAGTTTATTTTATTTACCGATTACAGAACTATGGATAACTAAGTGAAATCTTAAGGCAAAGAAAACTACGCAGGCCTATAATCAATCAATTTGGATAAAAATCAAGATCTAACTGAAATTTAAGGCAGGGAAATTGTCAATGGATCGAAGAAAATGAGCTGTGCTGCCGGGATTCACGGGAATTGCAGTGTGCGGGAGACGACAGGATCAATTTCACAGAAGAAAGTTAAGCCCTATGCCTCGCTTAAAGCAAGACCGAAGATACACTCACACAAGGAGCGCCCTCCCACACACAAGTAATGGGTCGGCCCAACTTTCAAATTAGTTCCCTTTAAAAAAAAATTCATTGTTTCGTTTTTTGTTTTACCTTTTTATGTTTTCTAATATATTTTAAATCCATTTATTCCAAATAGTAATATAATTTCAAAAACAATTAAACCTAAGAATTTTAAAAAGTTAACACAGTGTATTTTTTTTGCTATAATAACTTAAAAGAAATGTTGATAGCTCTAAAAAAATGATGACAATTTAAAAATCATTCTTGCGTTTCAAAAACCTGTAAATGATATTTTAATTGTAAAATTTACAAAATCATTTAATTCAAAACAATGTTAAACATGTATGGGTGTATAATAATAATGTACAAAGTGTACGAAAAAGTAGACATGAAACCAAATATTCAAAATAATAATGTATATGAAAAGTGATAAACAAGTATTAAAAATGTTTTAGATGTATATGAAAAATGTACAATGTGTATGAAAACATTAGACATCAAAACATATATTGAAAAAAATCTTATATTTGAAAAATGTTAAATGTGTATTAAATAAATGTGTTAGATGTATACAATGTGTATGAATACAATAGATATCAAATGTATATTTGAAAAATATTTATTAATTATGTGTATGAAAAATGTTAAACCTGTATAAAAACTTGTTTTAGATGTATAAAAAAAATGCAAATTAGTATGAAGAAAATAAAAATCAAAACATACATTCGAAACAAGGTAATCATGTACAAGAAAAATGGTAAAGCTATATTTAAAATGTTTTAGGTTTATAGAAAAAATGTACAATGTGTATAAAGCCATAAATGTCAAAACATATATTTACAAAGATGTTATCATGTGTTTGAAAAATGTTGAATGTGCATTGAAAATTTATTCCTAGCATATATGAAATATGTAAAATGTGTAAGATAGAATGTAGACATATCTAAAAAAGGAAAAAAAGGAAAGAAATAAACCGAAGAGAAGAAGGAAACAAGGAAATGGAGAAATACCAGTGCAAAAAAGAAAAGGACACAAGGAAACCACGGAAACCAGAGAAACCTTGGAAGAAAATAAATACAAAAAGAAAAAAATCATTGAAAAACGAGAAAAAACCCGAATAAAACCAGTGAGAAAAGAAAGAAAACCAAAAATTGAAGAAAACCAGTGAAGAAACAAAGAAAACCAAAGAAGAAAAGTGAATAAATTAAATGAAACTCGGACCCATTGAGCGAACGAACGTGCGAAAATCGGCAGACCCAAACACTGTAGGGCAGCGGAGGAAACTTAAGGCAAGGGTATCATACGACTCGCTATAAGCAAGTTATAGGGGCCGCACGTAGGTCGGTCCTAGAGTAGCTTTGCCAGTGGGTACCTCTCTATAGGCGCCTTGTCCAGTGGGCAATCTCGTTTCTTTTTCAAAATCTTGTCCCCTTCGGTTACTACAGTCAATTTACACTTTCAATAAGCTAGCTTATATGAAATTTGAAATTTTCTTCAATACGAAGATATTTTACTAAATATTAAAATAAATGTATGCCGCTTAAAATTGTACATGCCATTTAAAGAAATGTTCATACCATTCTAAAAATGGTCATACTATTTAACAAATGTTCACAAGTTTGCAATTTTGTTCATGAAATATTGTACAATGTACCTGAAATGTAGAGAAATGTTTTTGAGAAGTGTTTGAAAAATAAATCTGAACATATGAAATATGTTCACTGTGTATTAAAAAAATGTTCACAGTGCACTTATAAAATGCTCACCAGGTATTTAAAGACCAATTCAGCATGTAAAACTATGAAATGTGCATTTGAAAAATGTTCAGCGTCTATCTGACAAATGTTTAATGCTTATTTAAAAAAACAATATGTGTCTCAAAAATGATCAATTTGTATCTAACTAAAAATTTAACGTGTATTAGGAAATGTTCAGTGTGTACTTGGAAAATGTTGAATATGTCTGGAAAATATTAAACATGTATCTGAAAAACGCATTCAAAATATAAAAAATAAAAATAAATAAAAATGAAGAAACCAAAAAGTAAGAGGTAAATAGAGACGCACAAAAAAAGGGGCTGGAACCTTCCAAAAACCGTGTGGAAGGTCCCAAAACCGCACCAAATAGTGCGCTCGCTAATGGCCACAAGCCGACAACTCCTATAGCATTGCCACATTTTTGTTGTCACACATGTGTAATGTAAGGCGATCAAAATTGACGCCATACTTGACTTACATGAAAGGAATCTTGTCAAAAGAGTAGCTACAAAGCAAACATAGATAGGAAAGTGCCCTTCTTGACCAGAGCTCATTCGAGTTCGTGTGAACAGTAAATGCAAAAAATGTTTTTAAAATGCTTAAAAAATCTGATTTTTTACGGCAAACTTTGACAAATGTTCTAAGAGCTTGCAAAATTTCAGTACAAAATCAAGTTTGTGGAAGTTGTGGCAAAAAAGACAAAATTATTGCTTCAAAATGCTTTTGAAAGTTGCATTTTCAGAGTTTCGATTTTGTTTTTTTGGCCTCGACTTCCACAAATGTGATTTCATGATGAAACTTTGTGAGCTCTTAGAATATTTATGAAGTTTACCATTAAAAAATCAGGATTTTTTTCTACATTTTTAAAATATTTTTTAAATATACTGTTCATCTGAGCTCATTTAAGTTCGGGTGTAGAAACATCACGTCCACACCTACTTTGTTGCGTGGCAAAGTGTGACAATCTTAGTATGCCAACCAAACAGGCCCTAAATCACTACTGAGCCCAAGATATCATGATTTTTTTTCTTTAGGAATTACATGAGATGATGACTTCAGAGGACCTTACAAGTTATAGTAGCTGCAGGATCTAGCCATTCTCAAATCGAACGAGTCGATCATGTTGGGCGCTTTCTTCTGAGTTGGATTAGTCGGGTTGATCGAACAATCCACTCACGACCCAGTTCCTCTAACTAAACAAGCCATTACTTTTATGATTCTTTGTTGGCGATGTGTGAAACAAAGAAATTGGAGCATTTTGTTTGGTGCAATGCACGATCACACCATTTTGGCAGTTCAAAGTCGTAGAGCAAAGAATGTGCAATGCATGCATGTTCATATACGTACGTTAAAGAAGAATTTCAAACGTAAAGCCTTTTCCCCCGGCCGCATCAGATGCCTCTCGCATGTGGTGGGGAGGTCAGCATCACCACTATGTTGTATGTGTAGTATCCCTTTTTAGCTTTTAAGACATGTGTCCTTTTACGTGCTAAAATGGGCAGACCATCCAAAGAAAACAGAGATGAAGAATCATCTGGTTTTACAGCTAGCTGTAAAGATTGTTTTCATCCGTCCCAGCAAAAAATGAAAAGGATTGTTTTCGTGCGTGGAGTGGTGATGAACTGATGATGTACATGCATAAAGGAATATATGATATATATTTACATGTGAAGAAAGCTAGATTAGCTTAAGATGCAACAAATCACCCGACTCTGGCTAGCTTGTTTAATTAATGACTAGGTAGCTGCAGGGCTAGATACAAAATACCTAGCTTGTAACGCCTAGCAAGCATAAGAGAAGGCTGCATGTACGGGTCACTGTTTAACAAAAAAAGATTTCGTCCCGCTTTATAGATAAAGCAACCACCACAAGCAAGAATACGACAGCGTTACAACCCATACCCAAAGAGTTTCACACCAACAAGTACGAATGGATTCTGCTGAAGACACAGCTCAACAAACCCACAAAAAGAGAAAAGAAAACTAGGCCACCATGTGCCTGGGAGACGCGCTGTCACGCCCAAGATGCTATCTTTATTTTGGCTCGAGGGCCTCAACAGGGATAGGAGCGCATCTCGTCATGTTGTAAGAATGGATATCATTACAAGTACATGTACAGAAGAGATGAGTATATGGAATTGGCTTACATTCGCCACAAGCTACATCAAGATCACATCAATACAACAACATATTCAAACATCATACAGAAGAGCAGGGTCCGACTACGGACGAAAACAAACGAAAAAATGGCATCCATCCTTGCTATCCCAGGCTGCCGAACCCATCCTAGATCGATGAAGAAGAAGAAGACGAACTCCAAATCAAACAAGCATCGCTCTCATGTCAAAGCATCGCATTACATGCACCTGGAACTGTTGTTGTAGTAATCTGTGATCCACAGGGACTCAGCAATCTCATTTCCAACGGTATCAAGACTAGCAAAGCTTAATGGTGAGGCATGGTTAAGTGGTGAGGCTGCAGCAAGTGGCTAAACATTTATTTGAGTGGCTAACTTACGGATATAGAAAGTAAAATCTGGTGGTCTACGCATAACGGACGTGAACTGCCACTGATTACTAACTGATCCCGAACACCTACTTACGTCAAATATAACCCCACCGTGTTACCTCTCGGATAAGGACTCACGAGAAGAGACAGTCACGGTTAGGCCCACGGTTGGTGTATTTCTTTGAGTTTACTTCAAGTTTACTATGACCGGGTGTTAAACAAAGTTTCCAAGTTGCCACATAACCGCGGACACGGCTTTCCGAAAGATTTAACCCTGCAGGGGTGTTCTAACTCATCCATCACAAACTAACCACATGCCACGTTGGAATTCCTCAACTACGGAATCACCCGTAGCATTTACGGAATCCCGATGGAATCCCGAAGTGTCGTCAAAATCCCACGCGCAAGACGTTCGAGAAAGGTAAAACAAGTCCATCAAGGCCGCCCGACGTGCCGACAATCCCGATAGGAGCCGTGTATCTTGTTCTCAGGCCACGGCGGATAAGCTAGTGTACGGAGGCCCCACACAGTGCTTTGTTTTGGACCAGCACCAGCAGCACTGGCCCCTGTATTATGTTAAATTAATCCACGAGGGGGCGATCCTCTATGCGTTAATAAGTTGATCAGTATTATTATGTTGGGCAAATGTAGTACCAAGGTTGGGCCTTGCTAGACAAGCTTTATTCTAAAACAAAAATCAAGGGGGGTCCCACATAACAACCCCGAGCATGTTAGGAGCACTCAATTATGGAACATAACACCGGTTCACAAGTAACTAGGGCGGCAAGAGTGGAACAAAACACCGAGCAAAAGGCCAAGCCTTCCACCCTTTACCAAGTATATATGTGCATTAAATTAAATAGCAATAATATTGCGATAACAAGAGAATGTCCATGTTAACACATGGAAGCAATTGCACCTGCAGCTAGAACGCTATAAGAAGGGCAGAGCAAGCGGTAACATAGCCAAACAAAGGTTTGCTGAGATGTCGAGGGGTTAGAGGCTTATCATGACAATGTTGGGAGGCTTGTCAAACAAGTGGTAGGTAGCGAGACATAACGATAAAAACGGGACAACTAGCATAGCAATGATAGTAGTGGTATCCAGGGAAATGTGTCATCTTGCCTGAGATCCTGATTGGAAGAGGAATGAATCCGTGAAGAAGACGATCCGTGAAGTAGACGAACGAAACGTAGTCGAACGAATCATCACACTCCGAACGCTTTCAGAACTCTATCGAGAAGAAGCAATCCAAAAACAACAATCAACACACGATACACCACAACATATGCATGACATGATGCACAAACAAATATGATGCATGTCCGGTTTAAATATGCAAGTCATGGCAATTCACATCAAACAACTACTACACATTAAAGTGAAGCTCAATATGCAACGAGTTGTATATTGACGAAACTCCACGCTCAATTATTTAGTTCACTCTCGTTTAAGTACACGACAATATTAAATGTTATTAAACATGGCAAGAGGTGAAGCATGCAAAACTACATTATCAAGGCATTTTAAATGAGGCCGGAAGCAGCATATAGCATATCTGAAACGTCCCCATATGCAAATTATGAATTTGGTCCAGATCTTTCCAAACATAATTTTATATTTAATAAACGGAAATAAAGTGTGTCATGAGATTCTACATGTTTTTCTAGACAAGTTACATATATAAAACATTTGCATCGGAGTCACGAATCAAAAGTTATTAAACAATTCATTATATATGGCATTAACGCAAATTACATGAAAACAGAAAGTTAAACATTTTAAACACATGTGAGAGTTGGATATTATGAATCTACACGAAACTCTAGTCATTTTACATATATAAAGTTTTTACATATGATGCACGGTTTGAAAGTTATTAAATGTATGAACTAGGTTTTTTTTCCTGCAATTCTGGTAATTCAGTGGGTAATTGATAAATCACAGAAGGTGAAAAAACCTACCACAGGCCGAATCTGAAAGCTAATGGGCCATCGAATCTGAGCGTAACATAACCAAACATCGCACAAGCGGGGAATAAAGGAGGCGGTGCTCACCTAGCTGGGCTCGAGGCCCAGTCGGATGAGCTGACGGGGGAAGGCAGTTGGGCCTTGGCCTCGGGCTGGTCAATGCTGGGAACTAGGCTGGCCCACGCGCGGTGGCCAGCCAGGGGAGCAAGGCGGTTTGCGAGGCGTCATCCCCAACCTCCTGCCTGAACGCAGGGAGGCGGCGGCTTCATAGGTGACGGGGAAGGCGAAGAGGCGACAGCGGGGCTCAAGGACATCGGGAACGGATAGATCTGGAGGCGGCACGTCCGGATCCGGTCCGGGCCGACATCCAACGGCGGCGGTGCGGTGCCTTGGGGCGGCGGCGACGAGCTTCAAGCTCAGGAAGCCATGGCGCATGGCAAGGGAGGGAGAGAGAGGTGAGGCTGCGGCTTCGGACAGCGACGATGGGTGGCATGCCGGCGACCTGTGTGGTGGCGGGGCTCCGGTGAGCAGCAGGGTCCCTGGAGGGAGGGGGCCGGCGCAAGGATGCAGTGGGAGGATCTCGGGCAGGGGGTGCTGCTCGGCCAAATGGTCTTCGCTTGTTTGGTTTCGGGCACGGGCAGGCCTAGCGGCGCTGGGAGGGAGACAGGGGTGGCGGCCAACTATTGGGGTGCGGAATTTGAGGGGAGGCTAGGGTTTGACCGTGTTAGGTAGGGGGCTGTTTAAATAGGCAAGGGGGGCTAGGATTAGGGATTTCATCCGTTTTCGGACCGTTCGATCTCGATCGGACGGCCCGGAAGCGGAGGGGGCTAGCTAGGTGGTAGCGGGCTGTGTAGAGGGGGTATGGGCTGAGGAGAGAGGGAGATGTTGGCCCGTGACATGATTTTTAGAACACCGAAAAATGTCCGATAATAAACCGATGACCGCACTGCTACGGTTGACCGTTGGGGTATCAAACGACCTATGATTGTGACGAAACTTGGCAGGCGGTCTACCGACAATATAACAAGACCACACGCCAAGTTTTTGCGTGCGCTTTTAAATCATTTTTTGGCTCGAGGGCCTCGATAGGGATAGGAGCTCATCTCGTCGTGTTGTAAGAATGGATATCATTACAAATACATGTACAGAAGAGATGAGTATATGGAATTGGCTTACAGTCGCCACAAGCTACATAGAGATCACATCAATACAATAATATATTCAAACATCATACAGAAGAGCAGGGTCCGACTATGGACGAAAACAAACGAAAAGATGACATCCATCCTTGCTATCCGAGGATACCGCCTGGAACCATCCTAGATCGATGAAGATGAAGAAGACGAACTCCAAATCAAACAAGCATCGCTCTCACATCAAAGTATCACATTACCTGCACCTGCAACTGTTGTTGTAGTAATCTGTGAGCTACGGGGACTCAGCAATCTCATTTCCAAGGGTATCAAGACTAGCAAAGCTTAATGGATGAGGTATGGTTAAGTGGTGAGGCTGCAGCAAGCGGCTAAGCATTTATTTGAGTGGCTAACTTACGGATACAGAAACTAAAATATGGTGCTCTACGCATAACGGATGTGAACTAGCAATGATCACTAACTAATCCTGAACACCTACTTACGTCAAACATAATCCCACTATGTTCCCTCTTGGATAAGGACTCACGAGAAGAGACAGTCACGGTTACGACCACGGTTGGTGTATTTTATTTGAGTTTACTTCAAGTTTACTATGATCGGGTGTTAAACAAAGTTTCCAAGTTGCCACATAACCGTGGGCACGGCTTTCCGAAAGATTTAACCCTGCAGGGGTGCTCCAACTCATCCATCACAAACTAACCACACGTCGCGTTGGAATTCCTCAACTACGGAATCACCCGTAGTATTTGCAGAATTCCGATGGAAAATCTCAACATCGAGATAGGCCGAAGTGTCGTCAAAATCCCATGCGCAAGACGTTCAAGAAAGGTAAAACAAGTCCAGCAAGGCCGTCCGACGTGCCGCAATCCCGATAGGAGCCACGTATCTCATTCTCAGGCCACGGTGGATAAGCTAGTGTACGGGGGCCTGATAGAAATCCCCCGAGTTGCCCCAGGGTGGCTCCGCACAGTGCTCTGTTTTGGACCAACACCAAAATAAGGATAGGGTCGCATCTTGGCCCATGACATGATTGTTAGAACACCGAAAAACGTTCGATAATAAACCGATGACCGCACTGCTACGGTTGATCGTTGGGGTATCAAATAACCTATGATTGAGACGAATCTTGGCAGACGGTCTACCGACAATATAAAGGTGCCGCGAGCACGTGCGAGTGTGGTTGGTCTCAAAATGGTCAGCGACACGAACGGAGAGAACCGGCGACTATGAACGGATGCAAGTTTCCGAAAACAAGTGACGATGCTATGAAGATGATGCGAATGATGCAATGACGAATGCAACAACCAGACGAATCACACGACGAGAATGGAATAAAAGGGGAATCTTCTGGAGCGTCGACCCCGGGCTGTTACACGCGCACAACATCGCGTGTCACTATTTACAAAGTTTGAATGCAACATCACAGAGTTTGGAGATTTGGAAATAAACAACTCAACAGTTAAGCATACATGGCTTACAGTGCTAAGGGCTCCTAGAATAAACTGCTCCTATCCAACTTATTCGTGAAGCCAAATCCAAAATTTTATTTTAAAAGCCAACTAGTTAGGGGTTAATTAAAACATAATTTAGATTTGGTTTCCAAAAAAATCTAGGTAGCGAGGCATCTTATTCTAGAAGCCATCCATAAACCTCAAAAGAACTTGCCTTAACTATCACTAGAAGCTAAAACTATGACCTGAATTTGAAGAATCGACAACAGAGTTTGAAGAATTACGAGAACAATGGATAGCGAAAAGTTTACTTTCTCTCAACTATTTGGAAAGTCTAAATTTGATTCCTCTTTCAAACCGGACGAACTGCACCCTTAATTATCTCTTCACCCGAAAAGTATTGTCACTTGATCCAATAAAAGCAGTCCTCGCGATTGAACTAGCAGGGCTGAGGCTGGGTCTTCTCGTGACTAGCCACATAGAGGCACATGCTTCGAGTATGTTATGTTATGCTTCAAATTCAAGTATAAAGATAAATGCTGATGCCCGTGGTTTTTCCCCTTCCCTTTGAAGGGGTTTTCCACATTAAAATCTCGTGCCTCGTATGATTGATTTTATTTTTCAGTGTTTGGTTTGTGTGTCATATCTCTAACAAAGTAGGCATGGCTACCTCCTCCCAGGCCCTACGTGCCTAGAGAAGTTATGAGCACTCGCCACAGATGCGCAGACAACTAATCGCGTGCCACACGGGATGAGGAGCAAATGGCACTTCATCGGACCTCACCATAGGATGCTCACCGTGGCCGTTTCACGAGAATGCCTACGATCATGGTGCAGATCTGGTTCGTGTGATTCTTCGAATGCGGGTTGTGACCTACGCATCATCAGTGCGGTGAACATGCAATCCTTCTAGTGTGGGTGTCTGTAGGGAGCTCCTGTGCGAGCTATGACTCCAACCAGTGAGCTGCTCGAGCATCATGAGTGGGCGGAACATGCAATCATTAGCGGCTGACAATGGCATATGGAGATCAACGTGATAGTCTTTCAAGATGATGGAGATCATGGTGGTTCGCTCGAAGATGAAGAATGGCAAGTCGATAAGGTGGTGTAGGTTCCTGACAACAGATGAAATGGCGAAGGCGAGCTCCTCTGTCAAGAGCTATGCGGTGACATTTACTGGTGTTGTGATCTTTGGTTGCCACTTGTTGCATATTTTCCAAACCACACCACGCTCTCAACAAAAACAAAATTTATCTGGTTTGGAAGTTGAGTGATGAAAGTTAGTCTTTTCTCTAATGAATACCCAAAAGGGAAAGCAAAGGCCAATTGATATTGTATTCATTATCAAAATTGTCTCTTCGTCTTCTCTCCGGTGCAAGCTAGAAGGAGAACAATCATGACACCTTAGAAAGAAACTGATATGGGTTCTCCCACAACCACATCGCTTCCAGGGTCGTTCCATTAGAAAAACGGGGTGATGCACTAGTCCCCGAGAGGAGAAGGATCTTCATTACTAAATCTTAGCAAGAACTAGTATATTATTATCCATTATGTTCAAAAACAATGTTGAATGTATGGGGGGGGCTCAATTTATGTGTGCCAGTCTACACTATGACTAATAGCAGGTACCACATATGAACAAATCAACTGCTCGGTGATGTTGAGTTTTATTAGGTTGCTAGTCTCTTTGTGAAGGACTGTCCTACATGTTGTAGTAAAATTTATGTTAATTTGGTGCATAATTTTTAGTTTAGAAACTAGTAGGAGCTCTTGTGTAGACTAGATCAAGTCAAACACATTCCAAATGAGAAAATACAATAATCAGTTGTGTGTATCTAATATTATTTCAATACAAATTGCAATATATATTATACACACACACACACACATAATGACAACATGCCCTAATGACTGCATCCTCTACCACGGTGAGTACGAGGAACAGAACGCATGCCCGGTATGCGGTGCATTGCGGTATAAGATCAGAAGACATGGCCCTGGTGATGTTGAGGGCCAGCGCATCGGGAAGAGGGTTCCTGCGAACGTGATGTGGTATGCTCCTATAATACCATGGTTGAAACGTTTGTTCAGAAACAAAAAGCATGCCGAGTTGATGCAATGGCACCCGCTAAAAGACCGTAAGAAAGATGGGAAGTTGAGAGCACCCGCTAACGGGTCGCAGTGGAGAAAGATCGAGAGAAAGTGGAGCGACTTTACAGGTGACCCGAGGAACGTATGGTTTGGTTTAAGTGCAGATGGCGTTAATCCTTTTGGGGAGCAGAGCAGACAACATAGCACATGGCCTATGATTCTATGTATGTATAACCTTCATCCTTGGTTGTGCATGAAGTGGAAGTTCATTATGATGCCAGTGCTCATCCAAGGCCCTAAGCAACCCGGCAATGACATTGATATGTAACTAAGGCCATTAGTTGATGAACTTTTACAACTATGGAATGGAAGAGGTGTATGTGTGTGGGATGAGAATGAACAGGAGGAATTTGACCTACATGCATTGCTGTTTGTAACCATCAACGATTGGCCTGCTCTCAGTAACCTTTCAGGACAGACAAACAAGGGATACCACGCATGCACACAGTGTTTAGATGACACCGACAGTATATATTTGGACAAATGCAGGAAGAATGTGTACCTGGGGCATCGTCGATTTCTTCTGACCAACCATCAATGTCAAAAGAAAGGAAAGCATTTCAAAGGCGAGGCAGATCACCGAAAGAAGCCCGCCCTGCATACTAGTGATCACATACTTGATATGGTCAATGATTTACAAGTAATATTTGGAAAGGGTCCTGCGGACTATCTGTTTCGAATGACGCTCACAAACGCGCACCCATGTGGAAGAAGAAATCTATATTTTGGGACCTACCCTATTGGAAAGACCTAGAGGTCCGCTCTGCAATCGACGTGATGCACGTGACGACGAATCTTTGCGTGAACCTGCTAGGCTTCTTGGGAGTGTATGGGAAGACAAAAGATACACCGGAGGCACGGGAGGAACAACAACGTGTGCATGAAAAAGACGACATGCATCCAAAGCAGTATGAAGGTCCTGCTAGCTACGCTCTTACCAAAGAAGATAAGGAAATCTTCTTTGAATGCCTGCTCAGTATGAAGGTCCCGTCTGGCTTCTCGTCGAATATAAAGGGAATAATAAATATGGCAGAGAAAAAGTTCCAGAACCTAAAGTCTCATGACTGCCACGTGATTATGACGCAACTGCTACCGGTTGCATTGAGGGGGCTTCTACCGGAAAACATTCGATTAGCCATTGTGAAGCTATGTGCATTCCTCAATGCAATCTCTCAGAAGGTGATCGATCCAGAAATCTTGCCAAGGTTAAGGAGTGATTTGGTGCAATGTCTTGTTAGTTTCGAGCTGGTGTTCCCACCGCCCTTCTTCAATATCATGATGCACGTCCTAGTTCATCTAGTCCACGAGATTGTCGTTCTGGGCCCTGTATTTCTACACAATAGGTTCCCCTTTGAGAGGTTCATGGGAGTCTTAAAGAAATATGTTCGTAACCGCGCTAGGCCAGAAACAAGCATCTCCATGGGCCATCAAACAGAGGATGTCATTGGGTTTTGTGTTGACTTCATTCTTGACCTTAAGAAGATTGGTCTCCCTCAATTGCGGTATGAGGGGAGACTGACTGGAAAAGGCACACTAGCAGCAGACTCAATAGTATGTAGGGACGAGCATTCTTGGTCTCAAGCACACTACACAGTTCTATAGAATTCCACCTTGGTGACCCCGTATGTCGATGAACACAAGAATATTCTACGCTCCAAACACCCGGAGCAGTGTGACGATTGGATTACATATGAACACATCAGGACTTTCGGCAGTTGGTTGCAAACACGTCTCATGGGTGACAACATTGTTTCTGATGAGCTATACTCGTTGGCCAGGGGAGCATCTTCGAATGTATTCACCTACAAAGGGTACGAGATAAATGGGAATACATTTTACTCGATCGCCCAAGATGAAAAGAGCACCAACCAAAACAGCGTTGTCCGCTTTGATGCAACAACCAAGAGGGGAAAGGACACATATTATGGTTACATAGTGGACATATGGGAACTTGACTATGCACAGGATTTCAAGGTCCCTTTGTTTCAGTGCAAATGGGTCAATCTGTCAAGAGGCGGGGTACAGGAAGACCCATTGTACGGAATGACAACAGTGGATCTGAACAATCTTGGGTACACTGACGAACCATTCGTCCTAGCCAATGGTGTGGCGCAGGTTATCTATGTGAAGGACATCTCTACCATATCGAGAAAAAGAAAAGATAAGGAAGCGAATACATCATACGATGAGCCAAAGCGCCACATAGTTCTTTCAGGAAAAAGAGACATCGTGGGATTGGAGGGCAAGACAGACATGTCTGAAGATTATGAAAAGTTTCATGAAATTCCTCCCTTCAAAGTCAAGGCTGACCCAAAGACCCTGTTAAACGATGAAGATTATCCATGGTTACGGTGCAATAAGAAAAGGACACAAGCGAAGAAAAATTGAAGACTTTCTCTCCACAACTATATCATTGAAGTGACATGTGAAGAAATGAAATGCCATTTGTAACACATGAGTTTTCGTCCGAAACCCTAATACTCCGAAAGAGATTTTCCATTTTGCACACGAAGTGCATCCAGTTTTTGCCGTAACCCTCTCAACTTTGTATGACATGCTATGTGGGTGAAATGATGGTACCATGCCAACTTTCAACCTTTTCAGGGCTCATTTGAAGTGCTTTTCAATTTCAGAGTCATTTAGCTCAAAAAATCAGTAAGTGCATGAAAAATACCAAACGAAGTCATAAAGGGTTGAAAATTGATGATGTGCCTTTGAATGGTGCATTTTGAACACACAAATAGTCTGGAGATCAAATGAGTTCAAAAAATGAAATCCCTTTGTAACAGATGAGTTTTCTCCGAAACCGTGATACTTCGAAAGAGATTGTCCATTTTGTACACGAAGTGCATCCATTTTTTGCCGTAACAATATCAACTTTTTAGCAAATGCTATGTGGGTGAAATGATGATACCATGCCAACTTCCAACCTTTTTAGAGTTCATTTGAAGTGCTCTTCAATTTCAGGGTCATTTAGCTCAAAAAAATCAGTAAGTGCATGAAAAATACCAAATGAAGTCAGAAAGGGTTGAAAATTGATGATGTGGCTTTGAATGGTGCATTTTTTTCACACAAAAAGTATGGAGTTCAAATAAGTTCAAAAAATGAAATCCCTTTGTAACATATGAGTTTTCGTCCGAAACCGTGATAGTTCGAAAGAGATTGTCCATGTTGTACACGAAGTGCATCCAGTTTTTGCTGTAACCCACTCAAATTTTTAGCACATGCTATGTGGGTGAAATGATGATACAATGCCAACTTTCAACCTTTTCAGAGTTTGTTCGAAGTGTTTTTTAATTTCTTTCAAAACATCGTGGGAGTGGAGTTCAAAAAAGAATCAGCTAAAAAGCTTTTATAAACCTCTAGTATTTTTGAAACTATAATTATATAAAAATTATGCAACCAAAATTATCAAAGTATTTTTTGTTCAAAACATTAATAGCAAAAAGAATATAATGATAAAACACACTGGAAATAAATAAAGCAAAAAATAAAATAAAGCAAGAAACAAAACAAAATAGTGGAAATTATGCAACTAAAATTATCAAAGTATTTATTTGCTAAAAAGAATGAACTAAAATAACAGAAGCAAAATACTAGAAAAATAAATAAATAAATAAATAAAGCAAAACAAATACTGGAAAAAAATGCCGCCTACTTGGCCACCATGGCCTGAATACGACTAGAAACCCAACCGGTTAATTGGGCCAAGATTCAGGCCCACTAGGCTCGTAGGCAGATACAGAGTGGTTAGGCCCGTAAGCCTGCTTTAGAGAGGAGCTCGAACGCTCAGGCGCACTGCGCCTTATAAACAGGTGCGGCATAGTCTCCACTAGCGAGGTGAGACTAAACTCCCACCACGCCGATGTGCAAGGCCATTGGTTGCACCAACCGGGACCAATGCCCACCTTTAGTCCTGGTTGGTGGCATCAATCGGGACCAATGCCCGCCTTTAGTTCCGGTTGGTGCCACCAACCGGGACCAAAGGTCTCTGCTTCCCGCCCTTCGGGCTGCCGAAAAGAGACCTTTCGTCCCGGTTGGTGGCACCAACCGAGACTAAAGGTTGGCATTGGTCCCGGTTGGTGCCACCAACCGGGACCAATGCTTCTTGTATATAAGAAAACCCATAGAAAATTTTAGTTTTCATCTACCAGTTTCCCCGAGCCGCCGTCCTCGTCCCCGTCGCCTCCCCGAGCCGTCGTCCTCGTCGCCGGCCCTGTCGCCTCCCTGAGCCGCCGTTCTCGTCCCCGTCGCTGCCGTCCTCGTCCCCATCGCCGCCGTCCTCATCCCCGTCGCCGCCGTCCTCGTCGCCTCCCCATCGCCGCCGTCCTCATCCCCATTGCCTCCCCGTCGCTGCCGTCCTCGTGCCTCCCTGTCGCTTCCCTGAGCCCCCGTCCTCGTCCCCGTTGCTACCGTCCTCGTCCCTGTCGCCTCCCCGAGCCGTCGTCCTCGTCCCCATCCCCGTTGCCCTCCCCGAGCCACTGTTCTTGTCCCCATCGCCACCGTCCTCGTCCCCGTCACCGGCCTCCAGCCATCGCCGCCCGCCCAGTGAGGCCCCTACTCCCCGTCACCGCGTATATGTGTGTATATGTTCATGTATATGTTTTTTTCCGGGCATGTATATGTGTATATGTTTTTTTAATTTATGTATATATGTTCATGTATATGTGTGTATATGTTCATGTATATGTTTTTTTCATGTATATGTATATATGTTCATGTATGTGTGTGTATATGTTCATGTATATGTTTTTTTCATGTATATGTATATATGTTCATGTATATGAGTGTATATGTTCATGTAAAAAGTCTTCGTTTTTTTCATATGTATGAAAATGTAGAGTGGAAACGAAAACAAACATATAAGAAAAAACAAAGGAAAAAATGAAGAAGGAAAAGAAAACCGCCCGGCCTGGCCACCACCGCATTTTCATACAATTTTTCCACTGAGTCCACGTCGCACCGAGCACCCGCGGCGAAGCAAGTCTTTTTCTGAAGGTAGTTTTTTTGTTAAAGGAAAATGTTGGCATCAGCTCTATCATCACGTTGGCATCGACTCTATCTATCAACAAGTACACGGGAGCACCCCGGCCCCCTATCATCATGTTGGCATCGGCTCTCCGAGAGATTTCCAATGGATCCAGAATGTATGTCGTTGTTGATATACCCCCTCCCCGATAACTTCAACATGAGGGGGGGGTCGATATACCCCCTCCCTGATAACATTTTTTTCTAAGTTACTAAGGTAAAATGTTCACCCCCCCTCTCGATATACCGGGCGACCAACTCTCGAGGCCACCCAAACCCTAGAAAAAAAGCGTTGTCGATATACCCCCTCCCCGATAACTTTTTTTTCTAAGTTACTAAGGTAAAATGTTCATATAGAAAACTCCGGTAATATAGATTTATCAAGAATGCCCCCATTATGGATGTGCACAAGTTGATCCAATTTTCTTCTGATCCCATATATATATATATATATATATTCTTCTATATGTCATGTTGTGTGTCAAAGTATTGAAGAAATCCATGGCTTCATCATTAGTCAGAAGTAACCGACGTATGATGTTACGAAGCTCTTCAAAGTTATTTTGGAACGGAGTTCCGGATAGAATAATTCGCTTTTTGGTACAAATTTCAGCAACAGCCTTCCAAATAGCGATATTCGGAAGGCTCTTGCTAAACTTCGTACCAAAAATCTAATTATCCTATCCGGGACTCCGTTCCAAAACAATTTTGGAGAGTTTCGTACCATTATGCGTCTGTTACTTCCGGCTAATGATGAAGGCGTGGTTTTCTTGAATCCTTTGACACTAGACAACATGACATATAGAAGGGTAGATGAGATCAGGAAAAATATGGGCCATTTTCTGCACATTCAGAATGGCGCCATTTTGTTAAATCCCTAAAAGGTTAAGAGAATCCCAACCCTCTCGCCCTACCCGATAAACTCTCGAGGCCACCCAAATTTACCAAGTTCAATGAAGAAAACTCCGGTAACATAGATTTATCAAGAATGCCCCCATTATGGATGTGCACAAGTTGATCCAATTTTTTCCTGATCTCATCTATATATATATATTCTTCTATATGTCATGTTGTCTGTCAAAGTATTGAAGAAATCCATGGCTTCATCATTAGCCAGAAGTAACATGCGTATGATGCTACGAAGCTCTTCAAAGTTGTTTTGAAACGGAGTCTCGGATAGAATAATTCGCTTTTTGGTACGAATTTCAGCAAAAGCCTTCCAAATAGCGATATTCGGAAGGCTCTTGCTAAACTTGATACCAAAAAGCTAATTAATTATCCTATCCTGGACTCCGTTACAAAACAATTTTGGAGAGCTTCGTACCATTATGCGCCTGTTACTTCCGGCTAATGATGAAGCCTTGGTTTTCTTGAATCCTTTGACACTAGACAACATGACATATAGAATGGTAGATGAGATGAGGAAACATATGGACCATTTTCTACACATTCAGAATGGCGCCATTTTGTTAATTAAATCCCTTAAAGGTTAACAGAATCCCTTGTTTGACATTCATGAGAGAGGCGATACGGACGTCAGACATTCATGAGAGAGGCAGTCTGGACGTCAGACATTCATGTTTGTATATTAATTGCCATGTTGTAATATTTGCAGAAACTACGGATCCAAGAGATGAAGAACAAGAACAGTTGTTGGGGGACATAATCCACGGCGGACGTGATATCTTGTCGTTTCTCAACGACACCGATGGTCTGTAAGGAGAGGATTATGATGGCTCCGGTGATCGAACAATGGAGGAGGAAGGACATGATCATGATGGCTCCGGTGACCGAATGCCGAAGGAAGAAGGAGACCATGATGACGACTCCGGTGACCGACCGGAGGAGGGAGCTGTTACAAAGTCCGGCGAGGTATATATATTAATTAAGCCTGTGATGACTAGCTAATTGATGCATTAATTGTTTTGGTATGTACATATATTAATTAACTCTTCTTTCTTCTTTTATAGCCCTCCAGATCGAGCCAAACTTCGGTAACGAGACGAGGCTCGAAGAAGAGGTTGCGCAAGGATGAAAAGTTCACGATCACAACACTCGCGAACGATGGCCATCCGATTGAACCCAAGCGGACCAAGAACGCATTTTCTGCTCAGTGCGGAGCTATTGTTAGGGACAACATCCCGATCAGCATCAAGCAATGGAATAAGCCTAAGGACGGCGCCCTTGAAGGTGATTATGTCACCGATAGACAGAAAGATGATCTTTGGACCGTGCTGAAGGCAAATTTCACCCTACCGCTAGAGGAGGATCCGAATAAGCCAGTTATAGTGCCACTGGTCAAGGCGTGTGCTCTTAAGAAGATGGCAGATCTATCCAGGAGGTGGAAGAATGAGTTGAAATCAAAGTTTGTCGACAAAGGGAAGACTCCAGAATTCATCGGCCGATTTGAGAAGATAAGAGATCACTGGCCCGCATTTGTGGACTACAAGACATCGGACAAGAGTAAGAAAATGTCAGAGACAAACAAGGTCAATGCTGCAAAGAAGTAGTATCACCATCACACGGGGTCAGGTGGCTACCTCAAAGCCCGGCCGTTGTGGGACAAAGCTGAGAATGACCTAATTGCTAAAGGGGTCATACCACAGACATTGAACTGGCTAGACCGTTCAAGGACTTGGTTCTTCGGGGTTGGGGGAACTTTGGACCCTGAAACAGGGAAGTGTCATTGGACGGACGAGCAACTTGCAATACCCATGAGCAAGCTTCAGAAGTATATCACCGCAATGCAGGAAGGGACGTTCATTCCCGACAGAGAGAAGGACGAGCTGATTGAGGCCCTAGGGAATGCTGAGCACCCTGGACAAACACGAGGCATGTCAGGCTCCGTTTCGTGGAAGGTTGGGTTTCCTGATGCAGGCAGTTACAGAAGCCGGGAGAGAGAGAGGAAAGCGGAGCTGAGCGAAATTCAGAAGCTCAACGCAAGACTACAAAAGCTAGAGGAAGCTGAGAGCCAGCGAGCTGCCGGCCAACCATCTCAGCGGCACGAAGCTACCTTAGAAGCCACCCCGCCATCTCAGCGGAGAAGCAGTGTCGCTTCTACGGAGCCCGTTCAGCCTGACTTCACGTCTCCTAGCTACCCCGTGGATACTATCACGTAGGCTCAACATTGCGAGCTTATGACGAAATGCCGGAACCTCACTTTCAAGGCGGTTGTCGGCTCTGTTGCACCTCGTCAACCCAACAGAACTTTTCACTGCCGTTCGATTCCACATGGCTATGCTAGTGATGGTGGATGAAGTAATCAAGGAATTTGAGGAGCTCGATCTTGACCACTCTATAGGTGAAGGAGAGAATACGCTGGTTCATGCCCTGAGGAGTACATGTCTATGGCAGAAGGAGTACATCAAGCTTCCAAACTGGACGCCTCCGCCTCCCCCTTCTCCTCAGGCGAATTAGGGCACTCCACCGCCTCCTCCTCCTCTGATGAGTGATCAGGGCACACTGCTTCCTTCTCCGGCTCCTCCGACGCGTGGGGGCACTCCGCCTCCTCCTTCGCCTACTCCAGCACGTCGGAGCAGTACGCCTCCTCCTCAGCCTCGTCGGCAACGGCGGAAGACAGACGTCGCCGCTCTGGCTCCTCCGGCGCCTAGTAAGCAACAACGGAAGGGAGCCGCCGCCGCTCCGGTGGCTAGCAGTACAAGCATAGGCAGGAGGGGATACAGATACAGTCCGTCTCTCAAGCCTCTGGAAAAGTTACCATATGAGAGGACCGAGTCTGAAAATGAGGAGATATGCCAGGCCTAATTGAGGGCTAATTTTGCAAAGAAAACTCCATCTCCGAAGGAGAAGATAGATCCGGTGAAAGCGATGCGCACTATCGATGCCCTGAAGCGACCACCACCGCCTCCGCCGGATTCCAACTTTGACCACTGTATTAAAAAGACATATCAAGAGGCATGGCGGTTGGGAAGTACTTCTAGTGATGCAAGGTTAGCAAAACGAAGAAGTGGGAAAAAAATTCCCCAGCTCGGCGAACAGGCGAACCAATCATGCCCCCCGCTCAAGGTGTCTAGCGATATCGTCGCTAATCATCTGAGGATGGTGCCTGGTACCAAACCTAGTGATTACTTGAGCGATGATGTACAGTTTAAGCCGTCGGAGGTGGACGAATTCCGTTACCGGCATGGGCAGCCTCTCGTCAAACCTGATCATCCTCCTCTAACAACGATGATGCGAGTCTGGGAAGGATTCTTTGATATTGTCAGTTGAAGAGGAGCATGACCTCGTTGGAATGGAACTATTGAATGTTGAATTTGAGGAGATATTCCAGTTATACAATCAAAAGGCCCTCGACAAAACAATCGTGACTTGCTACTGTCTGTAAGTACTACTTCTATAATTAAGTCTCTCTATGTATATAGCTCAGCTCTTTCATTGCATGTATATATAATTATCCTTACTATATTATGTAGATTGAAGATCGTCGAATGCAGAAAAGCACAAATCTATGACATTGGGTTCATTAAACAAATGTCATACATGAGTATATCGTTCGAAAGAATGCCACAGAAACCGAGGAGAACTTGCTACAATCGTTGCTTAAAAATCAAAACAAAGGGACAATACTCTTTCCTTACAACTTCAAGTGAGTGTTACTGTCTTGTGCATATTTGGTTTCCCTTATTTCTCGTGCGCAGTTTCCAGTTTATTCTGCTAGAGATTAAGCTTGAGCGGGGAGTAGTAATCGTCTTAGACTCGAAACGAAAAGATCCCCAAGATTATGCGGACATGACCGAAATGCTCCATAAGTAAGTTCAATCGATCATTATCGCATCATATCGGCAACTTTGTTCATTTCCTGATATCAAGTAATTATTTTCTTTGTCTGGCAGGGTTTGGAAAGAGTTCACGACAATTGTTTCGGCACTGCCGGGGGAGCTGCGATTTACACACCCGAAAGTAAGTACTACTAGCTAGTTTCGCGCATCTCCCATTGATTCTAGTTTTATCAATACCATTTATCATGCTTGATTATTAGTTTGATTGAACTCTATTTCTCATAAAGTGCTTGTTGCAGGAAACCGGGAATGATTTTTGTGGATACTACGTTTGCGAGTTCATCTACAACGCGACGACCCCTAAGCGGGGTTACTCTGAAAAACAATTTCAAGTGCGTAAGCAATAATATTCAAAATTTTATTTTATTATCATATATATGTATTGAACCCTTATTCAAATTAGATGTGGCACATGCAGGATGAACTCCTACCACATGATCGCATACGAGCAATTCAAAAGAATTGGGGGGATTCTTTCTTGACCACGTCATAAATAAAACAGAAGAATACCATCTGGAACTGGACATTAGATGTTAGGGATTATAAGAGATCTTATATTGTATATATGTAGCTAGTAGCGTCGGATATATATACGAAAACTTGTTATACGACCAATCTCTCGGAGAAAGAGAGATCGATCACTTCTATCCCTATATGTTCATGACGATCTTCTGTACTTAATGGTTCCTTCATTTGCTTACTAGCTAGCGTGTCGAGTTCTCTCTATAGTAGCTAGCGTTGACCAAGCACGGAGAAAGAGAGCACACTTCTCTCTATTAATTAGCTAGCTAAAACAATATAAAACCCCTAAATTAACAGTCCAAAACCCCCTAACCCCCCTTCTTTTAAAAAAAAACCCAGCAACTGCTAGATGGTGACGCGTGGATGCCTTTTAGTCCCGGTTGGTGTTACCAACCGGGACTAAAGGTCCTCCTGCCTGGGCTCCCAGCATCGGCCACGGGGAGCCCCTTCTGTCCCGGTTGGTAAGCGAACCGGAACTAAAGGTTTTGGGCTTTAGTCCCGACCCTTTAGTCTCGGTTCCAGAACCGGGACAAATGGGCCTTACGAATCGGGACAAATGGCCATTTTTCTACTAGTGTGTATTGTGTTTTTACGTTTGTAACTTTATACCATGTAAAATATATTTTCTGACCGACATACCTTTTCTTAACTTCTTTTTTCACCTCTGACTTAGGACAATTCACGGGACGAAAAAAATGTGATGTAATGATGAAATAAGAGAGGGGTGACGAAAAACATGTATGTATGTATGTATGTATGTCGATAATTATTGTAAACATTGCTATTTCGGTACAAATGTCAGAGCATGCGTATGTTGTTAACTTATTATTGAACCCGCATGTTATTGAGAGGTTAATGAACCCAACTTTAACCACACATTTGTCGACGGTTCAATCTATTGTCTAGAAGTTTCCGTAAATATGTACACTAGAAACCAATATTAATATATTAGTTTGATTGCACGCCTTAAAGATCCCTACCACAATATTTAGTAATATCTATACCTACTAATAAAGCAAGATGATATTCTTGATGCATAAGCAAATAAGCACGCATCCACAAAAGTAACACTAATATGCAACATAAGTAATTCAATTGTCCTTAGTCCATTTCATATGCATGGTGACAATGAACATTATAAGCAAGAGATCTTGCGGGAAAAGTGTCTCTAAATTTCTCTTTAGTCCATTCATATGTGACCTTAGTGAAAACAGTGTTTTGCTCTTGAGAATTCCTTTCTATTAAACATGTATAGACACACAATTTTTCCTCTTATTTCTTATATTTGGTAATAAGTAATATACATCATTGTCATTATGTTGTTAACTATGTCACCTATAAAATAGATGTATACCTGCTAAGACTATAGTATAGCGAAATTAAATTCTTAAAATGTAAAACTTTGGTATAAAAGTATTTAGTTTAATTCCTTCTCGTTCAAATTCTATTTTGATCGGATATCAAATACTCTTCAAGTTTCTGCATTTATAGTGGTATTCACCTTTGAGATGATCAAACATCTACAAAGGCGATGTGAGTTGCAAGCTTTCTCCGACTCATGGATGTGACAACCAATATTTTATAGGGACCATACATGCAGAGTGAACAGTAGTAGCCGACGCCAAATCCTCGCGGACTTCTTCAAAAATTAGTGACGATGCCCAGCTTGTCAGCTCGACACATCGATACATGTTATCCAAACTCCATGTCATGTTGGTTCTACATAATTGTTCAAGACCATTGTTTTCTAGCAACTTGTTGAGTACAAAATCATAATTTTTTTCTCTGGTGAAAATTATAATAGAAGTGTGAAGTTAGAAAACTAATATAAAATTATATTCCATGTAAGTCAATTAATTTTTTGTTTTTCTAGTGTTTGCATATGAATCGTAATTCCCACGGAACTAATAATCTAAAATTGACATATTTGTTTGCATGTAAAAATCTGTTGGAGTTTTTGTATTGCTTTCAGATAATAATAATAAATATATTTATTTACATGGTTTCTCATTTATACTTTTTCTCTTTTATTTTTCTTAAATGTTCTCTAGTCAGACGATTTCATGACTATTGGGGTTTCACATCAAATTCGAATTTGACTAACTATAATATATAACAACTCTGGGGTTGGAGACATACTCATCAATTTGGTTTTGCTTGCAAAATCTGTCAGATTGGATGAGTAAATTTATAACATACAAGGTTAATAGGGAAGATGATTTGTGGCATGTAGGGGCGGGGCCACTAACCCCATTTCATTTTTGCTTAAGTCATTATTAAGTTTTGTTTGCACATTCATGTTCCTTGTGACTAGCACTATCGAATAAGATCACATTTAAACGTTTTTTAAAAACTTCATCAACCTTCAAGTGCTGAAACTTGATATGAATGAACGAGAAAATCATCAAGTTTCAGAAACTACAACTTAAAATTTAATGTGCCTTGTTTGGAATCCAACGACTTTACACATCGCGAAGCAATTGTGCGGTCAGGCTGGGCTGGGCAAGTGCGTGCCCTTACGAATATCCGAGGTTAATAGTGAAAATTATTGGGAGCGGCACTCCTACTCCTTGTACATGTCGCGAAACTAATACCCAAACTCTGTAAAAATTCCTTGTGATAGCGCACACCTTTGTTCCAGTCTCCGATTCAACACGATTGCTTACATTTGCTCCCATTAACTATGCTCCGGGTGCTACATGTGCGATGAAGGTGGGTGTTTTCTGAATGAGCCGAGCCAAGACTCAAACACATGTTGAGTGTCACTTATAATTTTTACTGGTTGGAATGAAAATTAATTGGTTCTTTTTACGATTCATTAACATCCGCATTAACAAAAATCATTTTTATGGAGAGTTGTGACCAACTTGAACATGTTGGGTTTATCCCGACATTTTACATAACCAATTATATAGAAAGGTGTTCGACTACCATATGTTGGAAATATGCCCTAGAGGCAATAAATAAAGTGTTTATTATTATATTTCCTTGTTCATGATAATTTTTTATTATCCATGCTATAATTGTATTGATTGGAAACACATTACATGTGTGGATAAGTAGACAACACTTTGTCCCTAGTATACCTCTAGTGAACTAGCTCGTTGATCAAAGATGGTCAAGGTTTCCTAGACATTGACATAAGATGTCATTTGATAACGGGATCACATCATTAGGAGAATGATGGGATGGATAAGACCCAAACTATAAACATAGCATATGATCGTGTCAGTTTATTGCTACAGTTTTTTGCATGTTAAGTATATGTTCCTATGACCATGAGATCATGCAACTCACGGACACCAGAAGAGTGTCTTGTGTGTATCAAATTTCGCAACGTAACTAGATGACTATAAAGGTACTCTACAGGTATCTCCTATGGTGTCTGTTGAGTTGGATTGGATCAAGACTGGGATTTGTTACTCCGTGCGACGGAGAGGTATCTCAGGACCCACTCGGTAATACAACATCACAACAAGCCTTGCAAGCAATATGACTAAGTGTTAGTCACGGGATCTTGTATTACAGAAAGAGTAAAGAGACTTGTCGGTAACGAGGTTGCACTAGGTATGGAGATACCGACGATCGAATCTCGGGCAAGTAACATACCGAAGAACAAAGGGAACATCATACGAGATTAACTGAATCCGTGACATAGAGGTTTGACCGATAAAGATCTTCGTAGAATATGTAGGAACCAATATGGGCATCCAGGTCCCACTATTGGTTATTGACTGTAGAGGTGTGTCGGTCATGTCTACATAGTTCTCGAACCCGCAGGGTTTGCACACTTAAGGTTCGGTGACGTTTCGGTAGTATAGAGTTATGTATGGTGGTGACCGAAGGTTTTTCGGACTCCTAGATGAGATCCCGGACGTCACGAGGAGCTCCGGAATGGTCCAGAGGTAAAGGTTGATCTATAGGAAGTCCTGTTTTGGTCGCCGGAAAAGTTTCGGGCTCATCGGTAATGTACCGGGAGTGCCGGTAGTGTACCGGGGGACCATCGGGAGGGGTATTTCGACCCACGAGGCTACATGGGCTGTGGGATAACGTTTACCAGCCCTTAGTGGGGTGGTGGAAGGACCACAGGAAGCCCATGCGGCTGGGAAGAAAAAACCCAAAGAGAAAAGATGGAAAAAGGCAAAAGTGGGAAAATAGGGAAGGAGTCCTAATCCTACTAGGATTGGAGGAGGAGGACTCCTCCCTCCCACTTCGGCTGAAGCCTAGGGGCTGGCCCTTGAGGTTCAAGCCTCCTCCTCCCCTCCTCCTATATATACTAGAGGTTTTAGGATTTTTGCACTAGATTTTCTCCCACGTGCTGTCCTCTCCTCTAGTTTGTAGTTTCTCCTCTAGACCGGTTTCAGCGGTGCTTAGGCGAAGCTCTGCTAAGATTACTCCACCACCATTGCCGCAACACTATCATGCTACTGGAGAACTCGTCTAGCTCTCCGCTCCCTCTTCTTGGATCAAGAAGGCGGAGATCGTCATCAAGCCGTACGTGTGCTAAACGCGGAGGTGCCGTCCGTTCGGTGCTAGATCGGGGCGGATCGTGATTGGATCACGGGACGCTCGGCGATTTGGATCGCGAAGATGTTCGACTACATCAACCGCGTTTCTTAACGTTTCCCGCTTAGCGATCTACAAGGGTATGTAGATCCACTCTCCATCTCGTAGATGCTCATCACCATGGATAGATCTTGCGTGTGCGTAGGAAATTTTTTGTTTCCCATTTAACGTTCCCCAACAGTGGCATCATGATCTAGGTCTATGTGTAGATGATATCTCAAGTAGAAAACAAAGAGTTTGTGGGCGTTGATGCTTAGATTGCTTCCTCCCTTGGTTGTGTTTTGGTTCAGTGGTATTGTGGGATGAAGCGGCCCGGACCAACTTTACTCGTACGCTTACGAGAGACCGGTTCCATTGACTGATGTGTAACCTTGTTGCACAAAGATGGCTGGCGGGTGTCAGTTTCTCCTATTTTAGTTGGATCGGATTCGACAAAGGCGGTCCTTGAGAAGGTTGAAAAGCAAATTATGTATCACCGTTGTGGTTTATGCGTAGGTGAGAATTGTTCTTGCTAGATACCCGTAGCAGCCACGTAAAACATGCAACAAAAATTAGAGGACGTCTAACTTGTTTATGCATGGTATGTTGTGATGTGATATGGCCAATTACATGATGAGATATATATGATGTATGAGATGATCATGTGTTGTATAGAATATCACGACTTGCATGTCGATGAGTACGGCAACCGGCAGGAGCCATAGGGTTGTCTTTAATTATTGTATGACCTGCGTGTCAATCATTAAGCGCTATGTAATGCTTTAATTTATCGATAAACGGTAGCAATAGTAGTAGAAGCATGGTGGGCGCGACAACCCCGATGGTGACACGATGATGGAGATCATGGTGTCATGCCGGTGAAGATGGACATCATGCCGGTGCTTTCAAGATGGAGATCAAAAGCAAAAGTTCATGGCCATATCATGTCACTTACGATTTGCATGTGATGTTAATCCTTTTATGCATCTTGTTTTGCTTAGGATGACGGTAGCATTATAAGGTGATCCCTCACTTAAATTTCAAGATGAATTGTGTTCTCCCCGAGTGTGCACCGTTGTGAAAGTTTGTCATGTCGAGACACCACGTGATGATCGGGTGTGATAGACTCTACGTTCACATACAACGGGTGCAAGCCAGTGTTGCACATGCTGAACACTCGGGTTAAACTTGACGAGCCTAGCATGTACAGACGTGGCCTCGGAACACAAGAGACCGAAAGGTCGAACATGAGTCATATAGTAGATATGATCAACATGATGATGTTCACCATTGAAACCACCTCAACTCACGTGATGATCGGACTTGAGTTGGTGAATTTGGATCGTGTGACACTCAGATGACCTGAGGGATGTCAATTTCAGTGGGAGCTTTAGTAATATGATTAACTAAACTCATTATCTTGAACAATAGTCTAAGTAACCTTTGCATATTTATGTTGTAGATCAATGGCTAACGTAGTAGCACCCCTGAATTTTAATGCGTTCCTAGAGAAAGCTAAGTTGAAAGATGATGGAAGTAACTTTGTTGACTGGGCCCGTAATCTGAGGATTATCCTCATGGCTTCCCAGAAATCCTATGTCCTTGATGCACCGCTTGGTGACGAACCAGAAGACATGTCATCCGAAGACGTTAAGAACGCTTGGGAGGCACGTTCTGGAGATTACTTAATTGTTTAGTGTGCAATATTGTGTGGCTTAGAACCGGCACTTCAAAGACATTTTGAACGTCATGGAGCATATGAGATGTTCCAGGAGTTGAAGTTTATCTTTCAGAAGAATGCCCAGATCAAGAGGTATGAGACCTCCGATAAGTTCTATGCTTGCAAAATGGAGGAGAACGGGTCTATTAGTGAACATATACTTAGAATGTCTGGGTACTCGACTCGTCTGGCAGAGTTGGGAATTGCCCTTCCGCCAGAGGCTATCACTGATAGTGTTCTTCAATCACTGCCACCTAGTTACAAGAGCTTTGTGATGAACTATAACATGCACGGGATGAACAAGTCAGTCGCCAAGCTATTTGCGATGCTAAAAGTCGCTGAGTCTGAAATCCAGAAAGAACATCAAGTGTTGATGGTCAATAAAACCACTAGTTTCAAGAAGAATGTCAAGGGGAAGGGCAAGAATGGTAAAACCAAGAAGGATGGCAAAGCAGTTGCTACTCCATTAAAGAAGCCCAAGGCTGGACCCAATCCAGAAACTGAGTGCTTTCATTGCAAGGGAACTGGTCATTGGAATCGGAACTGCCCCAAGTACCTGGCTGATAAGAAGGCGGCCAATGACAAACAAGGTATATATGATATACATGTTATTGATGTGTACCTTACTAGCTCTCGTTGTAGTGCCTGGGTATTTGATACCGGTTCGGTTCTCACATTTGCAACTCAAAACAGGAACTATGGAATAGACAAAATCTGGCGAAGGACAAAGTGACGATGCGCGTGGGAAATGGTTCCAAGGTTGATGTGACCGCCGTCGGCACGCTCTCTCTTCGATTACCATCGAGATAGCGATGGACCTGAATAATTGTTATTTAGTGCCTGCGTTAAGCATGAACATTATATCTGGATCTTGTTTATTGCGAGACGGTTACTCATTTAAATTAGAGAATAATGGTTGTTCTATTTATATGAGTAATATCTTTTATGGTCATGCACCCAATGTGAGGGGTTTATTCATATTGAATCTTGATAGTGATGATACACATGTTCATAACATTGATGCCAAAAGATGTAGAGTTGATAAAGATAGTACCACTTTCTTGTGGCACTGCTATTTAGATCATATTGGTGTAAAACGCATGAGGAAGCTCCATGCTGATGGACTTTTGGAGTCACTTGATTTTGAATCACTTGACACATGTGAACCATGCCTCATGGGTAAGATGACTAAAACGCCGTTCTCTAGAACAATGAAATGGGCAAGTGACTTATTGGAAATCATACATACTGATGTGTGCAGTCCAATGAATGTTACGCCGCGCGATGGATATCGTTATTTTCTCACCTTCACTGATGACTTAAGTAGATGTGGGTATATTTACTTAAGGAAACACAAGTCTAAAACGTTTGAAAAGTCCAACCAATTTCAGAGTGAAGTTGAGAATCATCATAACAAGAAGATTAAATTCCTGCGATCTGGTCGAGGAGGTGAATATCTAAGTTATGAGTTTGGTAGTCACTTAAGACAGTGTGGAATTGTTTCACAGTTGACACCGCCTGGAACACCACAACGTAATGGTGTGTCCGAACGTCGTAATCGAACCTTATTAGATATGGTGCGTTCTATGATGTCTCTTGCTGATTTGCCACTATCATTTTGGGGTTATGCATTAGAGACAGCTGCATTCACTTTAAATAGGGCACCATCGAAATCTGTTGAGACGGCGCCACATGAACTGTGGTTTGGCAAGAGGCCAAAGTTGTTGTTTCTTAAACTTTGGGGATGTGATGCTTATGTCAAAAAGCTTCAGCCTGAAAAGCTGGAACCCAAAGCAGAGAAATGCATCTTCATAGGATACCCGAAAGAGACAATCGGGTATACCTTCTATCTCTGATCCGAAGGCAAAGTGTTTGTCTCTAAGAACGGAACATTTATTGAGAAAGAGTTTCTCTCAAAAGAATTGAGTGGGAGGAAAATAGAGCTTGATGAGGTTATTGAACCTTTACTCCAACCAGAGAGTAGCGCAGCGCAGAAAGATGTTTCTGTGGAGCCTACGACAGTTGAGGATGAAGCTAATGATGATGATCATGAAGCTTCGGTTCAAGTTACTATTGAACCTCATAGGTCGACAAGGGTGCGTACTTCTCCTGAGTGGTACGGCAACCCTGTCCTGGAGGTCATGTTGTTGGACAACAATAAACCTACGAGCTATGGAGAAGCGATGATGAGCCCGGATTCTGAAAAATGGTTAGAGGCCATGAAATCTGAGATGGGATCCATGTATGAAAACAAAGTATGGACTTTGGAAGTATTACCTGAAGGGTGAAAGGCCATTCAGAATAAATGGATCTTTAAGAAGAAGACGGACGCGGACGGTAATGTCACCGTCTATAAAGCTCGACTTGTGGCAAAGGGTTTTTCACAAGTTGAAGGAGTTGACTACAATGAGACCTTCTCACCCGCAGCGATGCTTAAGTCTGTCAGAATCATGTTGGCAATAGCTGCTTATTTCGACTATGAAATTTGGCAGATGGATGTCAAAACAGCATTCCTCAATGGCATCCTTGAGGAAGAGTAGTATATGATGCAATCAGAAGGTTTTGTCGATCCAGAGAATGCTGACAAAGTTTGCAAACTCCAGCGATCCATTTATGGGTTGGTGCAAGAATCTCGGAGTTGGAATAAGCGCTTTGATGAGGTGATCAAAGCGTTTGGGTTTATACAAGTTTATGGAGAAGCTTTATTTACAAGAAAGTGAGTGGGAGCTCTATAGCCTTTCTAATATTATATGTGGATGACATATGGCTGATTGGAAACAATATAGAAATGCTGGAAAGCGTGAAGGAATATTTGAACAAGAGTTTTTCAATGAAGGACCTAGGAGAAGCTGCTTTCATATTAGGCATTAAGATCTATAGAGATAGATCGAGATGCTTAATAGAACTTTCACATAGCACATACCTTGATAAAGTTTTTAAGAAGTTCAAAATGGATCAGTCCAAGAAGGGGTTCTTGCCTGTGTTACAAGGTATGAAGTTAAGTAAGACTCAATGCCCAGTGACAGCAGAAGATAGAGAAAAGATGAGTGTCATCCCCTATGCTTCAGCCATAGGATCTATCATGTATGCAATGCTGTGCACAAGACCCGATGTTAGCCTTGCCATAAGTATGGCCGGAAGGTTTCAAAGTGATCCTGGAATGGAGCACTGGGCGGCGGTCAAGAATATCCTTAAGTACCTGAAAAGGACTAAGGAAATGTTTCTTGTTTATGGAGGTGATGAAGAGCTTGTCATAAACGGTTACGTCGATGCAAGCTTTGACACTGATCCGGATGACTCTAAGTCACAAACCGGATATGTATTTGTTCTCAATGGGGGAGCGGTAAGCTGGTGCAGTTCCAAGCAAAGCGTGGTAGCCGATTCTACATGCGAAGCGGAGTACATCGCAGCCTCGGAGGAGGCAAAGGAAGGTGTCTGGATGAAGCAGTCCATGACAGATCTTGGAGTAGTGCCCAGTGCACTGAATCCAATGAATTTGTTCTGTGACAACACTGGTGCCATTGATTTGGCCAAGGAACCAAGGTTTCACAAGAGGACCAGACACATAAAGCGACGTTTCAACTCCATCCATGATTGCATCGAGGAGAAGGACATAAATATTTGCAAAGTGCACACGGATCTGAATGTTGTAGACCCGTTGACTAAACCTCTTCCAAGGGCTAAACATGATCAACACCAGAACTACATGGGTGTTCGATTCATTACAATGTAAATCACATAGTGATGTGAACTAGATTATTTAATCTAGTGCAAGTGGGAGACTGTTGGAAATATGCCCTAGAGGCAATACATAAAGTGTTTATTATTATATTTTGCTTGTTCATGATAATTTTTTATTATCCATGCTATAATTGTATTGATTAGAAACACATTACATGTGTGGATAAGTAGACAACACTTTGTCCCTATTATGCCTCTAGTAAACTAGCTCGTTGATCAAAGATGGTCAAGGTTTCCTAGCCATTGACATAAGATGTCATTTGATAACGGGATTACATCATTAGGAGAATGATGGGATGGACAAGACCCAAACTATAAACGTAGCATATGATCGTGTCAGTTTATTGCTACAGTTTCTGCATGTCAAGTATATGTTCCTATGACCATGAGATCATGCAACTCACGGACACCGAAAGAGTGTCTTGTGTGTATCAAACGTCGAAACGTAACTGGGTGACTATAAAGGTACTCTACAGGTATCTCCGAGGGTGTCTGTTGAGTTGGCATGGATCAAGACTGGGATTTGTTACTCCGCGTGACGGAGAGGTATCTCAGGGCCCACTCGGTAATACAACATCACAAAAAGCCTTGCAAGCAATGTGACTAAGTGTTAGTCATGGGATCTTGAATTACGGAACGAGTAAAGAGACTTGTCGGTAACGAGGTTGAACTAGGTATGGAGATACCGACGATTGAATCTCGGGCAAGTAACATACCGAAGAACAAAGGGAACATCATATGGGATTAACTGAATCCTTGACATAGATATTCGACCGATAAAGATATTCATAGAATATGTAGGAACCAATATGGGAATCCAGGTCCCGCTATTGGTTATTGACCGTAGAGGTGTCTCGGTCATGTCTACATAGTTCTCGAACCCGCAGGGTCTGCACACTTAAGGTTCGGTGACGTTTCGGTAGTATAGAGTTATGTATGGTGGTGAGAGAAGGTTGTTCGGAGTCCTGGATGAGATCCCGGACGTCGCGAGGATCTCTGGAATGGTCCGTAGGTAAAGATTGATATATAGGAAGTCCTGTTTTGGTCGCCAGAAAAGTTTCGGGCTCATCGATAATGTACCGGGAGTGCTAGTAGTGTACCGGGGGACCATCGGGAGGGGTATTTCGACCCAAGAGGCTACATGGGCTTTGGGAGAAGGTTTACTAGCCCTTAGTGCGATGGTGGAAGGCCCACAAGAAACCCATGCGGCTCGGAAGAAAATACCCAAAGAGAAAAGGTGGAAAAAGGCAAAAGTGGGAAAATAGGGAAGGAGTCCTAATCCTACTAGGAAGGGAGGAGGAGGACTCCTCCCTCCCACTTCGGTCGAAGCCTAGGGGCTGTCCCTTGAGGGCCAAGCCTCCTCCTCCCCTCCTCCTATATATACTAGAGGTTTTAGGGTTTTTGCACTAGATTTTCTGCCACGTGCTCCCTCTCCTCTAGTTCGTAGTTTCTCCTCTAGATCGGTTTCAGCGGTGCTTAGGCGAAGCCCTGCTGAGATTACTCCACCACCATCACTGCAGCGCCATCACGCTGCCAGAGAAATCGTCTACCTCTCCGCTCCCTCTTGCTAGATCAAGAAGGCGGAGATCGTCATCAAGCTGTACGTGTGCTGAACGCGGAGGTGTCGTCCGTTCGGTGCTAGATCGAGACGGATCGTGATTGGATTGCGGGACGCTCGGCGATTTGGATCGTGAAGACGTTCAACTACATCAACCATGTTTCTTAATGCTTCCCTCTTAGCGATCTACAAGGGTATGTAGATCCACTCTCCATCTCGTAGATGCTCATCACCAAGGATAGATCTTGTGTGTGCATAGGGAACTTTTTGTTTCCCATGCAACGTTCCCCAACACCATAGTCATCACAAATCAGATCACATTTACCTTCTGCCTCTTTGTGCTCACACCACAGGAACCGTTTTCTCCCTGTGCTGCTATTGACTTCCCCATCCCAGGCTCCTGGTGACTGCATCTATGACAGTGCGAGAGGACATCTTCAAAGCATGCCCTTTACTTACTTGCATTCATTGAAGAGATTTGGGGAACATCTCTACACGACATCTCTCTTTCTCGTTACCAATCAGTTGCTTCTAAAATTTTGTTCACTTCCACGAGTTCGACTCTCACTTCACTAAGCTTGCCATGGCCGACACCACAACACCACAGGCACCAACAGGATCACCCTGGTTTGGTTCATGCAATACATATACATTTGAGTTTTATAAATATGATAGTTCCATGTTTTGTATGTACTCACATGACTAGTTTCCAGTATAGGATATAACATTTCTAACACTATTGTTATGATACTTTGACTGAAGTAATTCAAAAATTGCTTATTAGTCCAACAATCGAGCATGAGGTATGTTCAAAAGCACATCGTCGTTGCCAGTTTTATGACACCTTAACCCTATGAGTGTCGCTGAGAGTCCGAGTCGACAGATCTTGGGACTGATGAACACCACAAATGTCTCGCTATCAGTTGGGATGTCGCTTTCCACTAAAATAATATTATGTCTTCATGAAACACGCAGACGTCAAACCTGCGATTGATCTATGATAGTATGGGGTACAATTATTTTTCTAACCATCCAACCACATGTTAATTATGAAAGGGTATTAGATTTTGGATGAAGTAAGTACCTCAGTTGAGTGCTTGTAGGAACTAATTGTGTTTGTCCACATCTTATTTTTTTTAATTATCTTTGTGCATTTTCAATTTATCTTAGTTTATCACAAACTAACCAAATGGGAAAAATCCAATAGGCAATCACTTTGACATATTACTTGATCAGAGAATAAGTTACTATATGAAAGTGGCAAGTGAAAGGACAATCACTAATACCAATATATGATAATTAAATTAACTATTAGCATTGTTATTAGTGATTGTCCTTTCACTTCAATTTTACTACGAAGCCAAAAGCCAAGGAAAAATATAACATCTTTCATGCCAAACTTTTTTTTATCATTTTAAAAAGTGTTGCTCATTTTATTTTCCCTTTCGTCCGGTCTACTGCCCCATGATTTTATTTCACTCTAACGATTTGAGTGAAATCCGATTTTTGACTCCACATAAACCGGAACAATTAACTCGGACAAACAAAACATTATTTTTAGAACAATAACTTTGTATGCAACAGTGATATTTCCGGTAGTTTCATGTCCATCAAAAAACCAAAATATACCCATATCACCCCCGAAAAATACCAAAACAGTACTTCATATGAGCAGTACACTAAATGTAAACTCGAACATTATCATTACAATGCATCCGCATGAATAGAAATCGAGAGAAAATACAAAAATGAAAAACTTGAGTTTTTTTCCTATAAAAGCGATTAAGAATCGTTTTTCTCCTTTTTTATTTTTTATATATTACCTACTATTGATAAACTATGTGGGGTGTATTACGCATATTGTGGATCCACTTACCCCAGAAACAGAAAACGGTGCAATTTGCGAGCAACAAATTGATGCACGAATTTCACTTAGCTAAACGAGATCTCACCATGACATGGAAGACTACCATGCAGCATAGTATAAGTTCGAAAATAATCATAAAATTTGTCCCTTTGCCATTTATAATAGTCATTTGAGAGACACCATCTCTAGTTTTATATTAGTCTTGCATTTTTCTTTTTCTTTTCCATTCGTGTCAAATATAAAGTGCATGAAATCTATATATAATGCTAATGTAATGATATATTATATGGTATTTTGTAGCCTCTCTTTTGTATGGACCCTCAAAAAGTGGTTAAAAATGTACACAAATAACTACATTATGGAAATGGACCTCAAATACTTCGTACTGACAATATCACATGTTGGCATCTAAACATGACGTATTTACCAATTCGAAGTATGCCATCTTGCTTCATTTTGCTTCATTAGAAAAATATTTTCTATGTTGATTTAAAATAATTTCTTTAGAGTTTATGGTATGTCATCTTGCTTCATTAGAAAAATTATGTTGATTTAACCTTTAGCTATTTTGTAATTGCAGCAACGCAACATAGAGATTGAAATTTGATAACGTTTGGTGGGATGCCCTATTAAAGATTTTAAAGACTCAATAGAATGTTGTTTTGTATTCCCTCCGTTCCTAAATATTTGTGTTTTTAGAGATTCAACTAAGGACTACATACAGAGCAAAATGATTGAATCCACACTTTAAATTGTGTCTATATACATCTGTATGTAGTCCGTAGTGAAATCTTTAAAAAGACGAATATTTAGGAACGGAGGGAGTATTGTGCATTTCCTGTCTACATACATTTGAGGGAAAAAAGGATATTTTCCCTATTCACTACAAAATTTATATCCCTTCCACTAGTAGAAAACAGGGCTTTTGGTCCAGGCCTGAAAGCCCATTAATCCCAGTTCACTCATGAACCAGAATACATGGGGGCATCGGTCCCGGTTCGTGAGGCCAGGGCGCTGGCCGGGCCTCGTGACCCATTGGTCCCGGTTCATCTGAACCCTTTGGTCCCGGTTCCAGACACAAACCGGGACCAATGGGCCTCGCTCCTGGCCCACAACCATTGGTCCCGGTTTGTGGCTGGAACCGGGACCAAATGTGGTCCTTTAGTCCCGATTCCAGCCACAAACCGGGACCAATGGTTGGCCTATATATACCCCCCACCCGCAACAAGACCAGTGCACTGCTTTGTTTTTTTTGGCCGGCAGTGGGAGAGCTAATTGTGGTGCTCTAGCTAACCTCCTATGCACATGAGGTGTTCGATGAAATGCCCAAGCCACACTTAAACTTTCTCCTCTCGAAGCACCTTGTCCAAGCTCCATTTTTCTCAAGATTTGTCTAGGTTTGGCGGCCCGTCTTGTCCCATCCCCGTCCTCACCGTCGTCGATCCCCCTTGCCCATCTTGGCGCCGGCACCACCGTGGTTAGCCTCTTCTTCTTATCTTCTTTCTAAAAGAAAAAAGTTCTTACTTTTATTATTTACATAGATACTTGTGTAATTTTCTTACTTTTATTATTTTTTGTTATTATATAGTGCGATGGTTTTGGTATCCGTCTCCCCCGGCCCTCGTCCTGTCTATGATTCGGATGTGGTATATATTATCTTTTATAACTATTTGTTTTATTTAGTGGTTTTGACAATTATGTCGACCAACGTGACATAGATTTTTTAATCTAGGAGGTATGTAAACCGGAAATTCTTGTCGAGAAGTAAAATTTGGTTGAAAAAGAAAACAATGACTTGACAGAAAAATTACAAAGAGTTGAAGAGCAGAAGATGAAGTTGGAGTTGCATGTTGCCGATGTCACCGGCGATCACAAGATCAAGATGGATGCAATGCGCTTGAAGATTAGAAAGATTAGAAAAAAATGCCATTCATAATGAGGCTTGGTATCATTATGGCATTGGATCAATTGGTACCTTAGTAGTGGTTATGATCGCATTTGTTATTGCATTTAATTTTTTTACATAGTTTCAATGTATGTTTTAATTAGATGCTCTATAGAGCTATATGTTGTTCAATAATGAGAACTATGTATGAACTGTATGTATTTATTTTGGGACTTACCCTATTGGAAATACCTAGAGGTCCGCTCTGCAACCGACGTGATGCACGTGTTGAAAGAGATTGTCCGTTTTTTACACAAAGTGCATCCAGTTTTTGCCGTAACCCTCTCAACTTTTTATAACATGCTATGGGGTGAAATGATGATACCATGCCAACTTTCAACCTTCTTTTCAATTTCTGGGTCATTTAGCTCAAAAAAATCAGTAAATGCATGAAAAATACCAGATGAATTCACAAAGGGTTGAAAATTTAAGATGTGGCTTTTAATGGTTTATTTTGAACACACAAAAAGTCTGGAGTTCAAATATGTTCAAAAAAATGAAATCCCTTTGAAACAAATGAGTTTTCGTCCAAAACCGTGATACTTTGAAAGAGATTGTCCATTTTGTACACGAAGTGCATCCAGTTTTTGCCGTAACCCTCTCAACTTATTATAACATGATATGTGGGTGAAATGATGATACCATGCCAACTTTCAACCTTTTCAGAGTTCATTTGTAGTGCTTTTCAATTTCCGGGTAATTTAGCTCAAAAAATCAGTAAATGCATGAAAAATACCGAATGAAGTCACAAAGGGTTGACAATTGATGATGTGGCTTTGCATGGTTCATTTTGAACACACAAAAAGTCTGGAGTTCAAATAAGTACAAAAAATGAAATCCCTTTGTAACAGATAAGTTTTCGTCCCAAACCCTAAGACTTCGAAAGAGATAGTCCATTTTGTACACGAAGTGCATCCAGTTTTTGCCGTAACCCTCTCAACTTTTTATAACATGCTATGTTGGAGAAATGATGATACCATGCCAACTTTCAACCTTTTCAGAGTTCATTTGTAGTGCTTTTCAATTTCAGGATCAGTTAGCTCAAAAAAATCAGTAAATGCATGAAAAATACGAAATGAAGTCAGAAATGGTTGAAAATTGATGATGTGGCTTTGAATGGTGCATTTTGAACACACACAAATTCTGGAGTTCAAATAAGTTCAAAAAAATGAAATCCCTTTGTAACAGATGAGTTTTCGTTTGAAACCCTGATACTTCGAAAAAGATTGTTCATTTTGTACACGAAGTGCATCCAGTTTTCTCTGTAACCCTCTCAACTTTTTAGCACATGCTATGTGGGTGAAATGATGATACCATGCCTACTTTCAACCTTTTCAGAGTTCAATTGTAGTGCTTTTCAATTTTAGGGTCATTTACCTCAAAGAATGAACTAACAGCAAAAAGAATGAACTAGAAAACTTTTATGAAACTCTAATTTATGCAACTAAAATTCTCAAAGTATTTTTTGTTCGAAACATTAATAGCAAAAAGAATTTCATAAAGAAATTTTTTGTTAGAAACTTTAATAGCAAACTAAAATAACCAAATCTGTTTCTCATTAAAACAGGCATTTAAAATAACCTAAAACTTATCAAATTGAATATAATGATAAACCACAATAATATTAAATACCAAGAAAAGGAATCACTCAAAAAGCTATTTTTTTGGGTAAATTTATTCACAAACTAGTGATTCACACAAAATTCAAAAATTCAAATTTGAAAACTAATGGCACTAACAGAAAGTTTATAATTTTTGTGACCTAAAAGCAAAAAAGAATCACTGAAGAACAGTAAGTAGGAACAAAATAAAATAAATAAAGCAAAAAACAAAAACAAAACACTGGAATTTGTTTTTAAAAAAATGCCACCTACAGGGCCACCACGGCCTTAATATGTCTAGAAACCTAACAAGCTTGTTGGGCCAGGATTTAGGACCGCAGAAGGCCCAATAGGCCCATAGGCAATGACAGATTAGGCCCGGAAGCCTGTAGTTGAGAGGAGCTCGAGAGGGTATGCGCAGCTCTCTCAGCTAGCGAGGTGGGACTAAAAATTTCGCCCCGGGAAGCACCACCCATTGGTCCCAGTTTGTGGCACAAACCGGGACCAATGCACCCCTTTGGTCCAACGAGATTGGTCTCAGTTCCCGGCTTTGGTTCCGGTTGCTGACACCAATCGGGACCAAAGGGGAGCATTGGTCCCGGTTGGAGCCACAAACCGGGACCAATGCTTCATGTATATAAGCAGCACTTGTGAAAATTTCCATTCAGTTCTTCGACCTCTCCAACGATGCTGCCAGGCTGCCCTTACCCCGCCATCGCCGTCGCCGTGCCCTACCCTGAGCCCTCACCGTCTCTGCCCCCGACGCCATCGCCGCCCCCAATGCCCCCGACGCCGTCGCCGCGCCCGACGCCCCTGACGTTGTCGCCGCGCCCCTGCCCCCTATGCCGTCACCGTGCCATGAGCCCTCGCCGACGGTCCGCGCCGCCCCGCGCTATGGTTTGGCCGGCCTCCTTTCCTCCCTGTCCTCCTCCCCTGTTCATATACATTTTTTGTTCACATGATTGTTAGATATGATGATGTTGATGATTCTTATCTAGATGATGTTGATCATAGATATGATGATTTTGATGATAGATTATCTATGCTTTTTTCAGTTCATATAATTTTTTTGTTCATACGATGATTCTTTTTGCATTTTTAGAAAAATGTATGTATGTGTGTTCTCTGTATATGTTCATATATGCAAAAATTCCATTTTTAGAAAATTTTTATGTATGTATGTTCTCTGTATATCTTCATATGTGAATTTTTAGAAAAAAAATTGTGTATGTATGTTCATATATATATATATATGCAAAATTTACATTTAAGAAAAAAAGAATATGCAAAGAACTTTTTTTTGTTCATAGAAAACTCTCGAGTCCACCCAAACCGGGATTGAGATGTGATACGTAGTTTTTTTGTTAAATGAGTTAAAAGAGCATTGTCGAGGCCACCCCAAACCCTAGACGTCGGACATGACATGAGGGTGGACGTCGGACGTCAGACATGAGGGGTGAGCGTCGTTGTCTGTTGGAAATATGCCCTACAGGCAATAATAATATGGTTATTATTGTATTTCCTTGTTCATGATCATTGTCTATTGTTCATGCTATAATTGTGTTAACCGGAAACCATAATGCATGTGTGAATACATAGACCACAACATGTCCCTAGTGAGCATCTAGTTGACTAGCTCGTTGATCAATAGATGGTCACGGTTTCATGAGCATGGACATTGGATGTCGTTGATAACGGGATCACATCATTAGGAGAATGATGTGATGGACAAGACCCAATCCTAAGCATAGCACTAGATCGTGTAGTTCGTTTGCTAAAGCTTTTCAATGTCAAATATCGTTTCCTTAGACCATGAGATTGTGCAACTCCCGGATACCGTAGGAATGCTTTGGGTGTGCCAAATGTCACAACGTAACTGGGTGGCTATAAAGGTGCACTACGGGTATCTCCGAAAGTGTCTGTTGGGTTGGCACGAATCGAGACTGGGATTTGTCACTCCGTGTGACGGAGAGGTATCTCTGGGCCCACTCGGTAAGACATCATCATAATGAGCTCAAAGTGACTAAGGAGTTAGCCACAAGATGATGTATTACGGAATGAGTAAAGAGACTTGCCGGCAACGAGATTGAACAAGGTATAGAGATACCGACGATCGAATCTCAGGCAAGTATAATACCGATAGACAAAGGGAATCGTATACGGGGTTGATTGAATCCCCGACATCGTGGTTCATACGATGAGACCATCGTGGAGCATGTGGGAGCCAACATGGGTATCCAGATCCCGCTGTTGGTTATTGGCCGGAGAAGTGTCTCGGTCATGTCCACGTGTCTCCCGAACCCGTAGGGTCTACACACTTAAGGTTCGATGACGCTAGGGTTATAGGGAAATGGTATACGTGATTACCGAAATTTGTTCGGAGTCTCGGATGAGATCCCGAACGTCACGAGGAGCTCCGGAATGGTCCGGAGGTAAAGATTGATATATAGGAAGTCCAGTTTTGGTCACAGGAAAGTTTTCGGGCTCATCGGTAGTGTACCGGGAGTGCCGGGAGGGTGCCGGAGGACCCCCGGGAGGGGTGTGACGACCAAAGGACTTCTTGGGACCTTAGAGGAGGTGTGCCAGCCCTTTGTGGGCTGTCCAAGACCTTCTAGAAAGGCCCATGCGGCTGGAGATAAGAGATAGGGCTAAAAAGGGTTTAAAAGGAGGAGATCCACCTCCCTTGTGGGAGGTGGACTCTCCCCCCACTTCGGCCGAAGCCCTCCTATTTGGAGGAGGGGACAAGGCAGCCCTCCCTCTCCCTCCTCCTATATATACTTGAGGTTTTGGCCTTCTGAGAATAGATCTGAACTCTCTCTCTCATGATAAAGCCCTACCTCTCTTCCTCCTCCTCCGCAGCGCTTAGGCGAAGCCCTGCCGGAATACCTTGCTACTCCACCACCACCACCACGCCGTCATGCTGCTGTTGGAGCTCTTCCCCAACCTCTCTTTCCTCCTTGCTGGATCAAGGCGTAGGAGACGTCACCGGGCTGCACGTGTGTTGAACGCGGAGGCGCCGTTGTTCGGCACTTAGATCGGAATCCACCGCGATCTGAATCGCTGCGAGTACGACTCCACTAACCGCGTTCTTGTAACGCTTCCGCTTAGCGATCTTCAAAGGAATGAAGATTCAATCTCTCCCCTCTCATTGCTGGTTTCTCCATGGATAGATCTTGGTGAGCGTAGGAATTTTTTTGATTTACTACTACGTCTGCCAACAGTGGCATCATGAGCTAGGTCTATGCGTAGAATCTATGCACGAGTAGAACACAAAGCAGTTGTGGGCGTCGACTTTGTTAATGTAGCGACCCGACTCAAAACGAGTCAAGCCTCTGTGTTTTCTGTGCCATCCCTGGATCAGTATGCTGGCACACACAGTACATCAATGTATATATCAAAGTGCAATCACATGTAAATAGCGTAAAACTGATATATACCTTAAAATAGCAGCGAATACAGTCAACGGGAGTGGAGTCCCAATAACACCAACGACAAGTTGAGTGCGGACCGTAACCCTGAATCGTACTCTTACCCGTCGTAGAAGAGTATCTGCAACATAAGACGTTGCAGCCGTGTAGGTCAGCATTTTGAATATGCCGGCAAGATCACCATAGTAGAACAGAAGAATAAAGACTATTCTATATGCAAAGGCTTTGTGGCTTTGTGTCTAAGTTTTTGCGTAAAAGCTGATTTTATTTTCCTACAACAAAGGAATATCAGGAATTTCACTATAGAGTTACCTATCATGACATGGTTCCGCCAACCAATGTCTCAATGCCCATAAGTATCATTAAGTTGCCCACAATTAGTTATCAGTCCAGTGTTGAGAGTTCAGAGATAGATCCAAGTCTAGAAGCTCAAATTGTCCGTAACCGGGGACACGGCTAATCGATTAGGTTTAACTCTGCAGACTGTTGTGTACTTTACCCACAAGATTCTTTCCCTCCTGGTAAGTCCTCGCACTGCCTGGTGTTTGAGAACAGGATGAAAGAAACATGGTCTTTCAGAGTGCTTCCCTGACTGTCCGACAGTGCCCATCCCAATCCTAACGTCGACGACATCTCGTAGCACTGCCCAGCAGAGTCACAACAAAGATCAACCAAGCCAGAGCCCATAATGACTTGTGGCTACACAGGTAAGCTTCCGGGCATGAAGTATTCATCCTTCTCTTTGAGTCTGGGTGAAGCTTTCCGCAAGATGTCATGGCGCTTCTCCATGCATCCCGGCCACTCACTGGTTTCTCCAGGGTGCCCAATCAACCATCCTTCACCCAGTAGTGTATATTGAAAACTTGTCTTCTCGAGTCTTGAAGTCTTGAGGTCTTGAAGATGCAGGACTTGAAGATGTCTTCATGAAGTCGTCGTTTTGACGTGGAGTCCTTCTTCACACCACTCACGAACACTCATACCAAACCCCGTCTACTTTAGCATAGCATTGCACTAACTAGCGTTCCCGGGGTTTTAGTAACCAGTGGTGGGTTCCTACCTCATGCATTCTACTCAACTACAAGAATTTCAATAACACTACGGAAGGGATCTGTTGAATGATGTCACTACATGCAATAAAACATAGGTATGAAGAGATGGTCAAAGTGAACTTGCATGTACTGTTGATGCAGAGAAAGATCGCTCTCAGAAATAACTTGATAGAACTATTCGTCACTCTCCGATGAAAATCTATAACAAACATTACATACATATAAGCAATCATACTGGCAATCAATTCTAACAATCAGAAGGTAACACAAGAAACAAAATCAACAAGGTTGATGAAAGAAATACTTAAGACAAAGTTGAAACACAAAACTCCAACAAATTCAAAAGTAACACAAAACTCAAAACAAAGTAAAATATAATAAAAGGATTTTAGTAAATATTTTGTTAGCAAAATGAATTACTTTTGAAGAACAAGTAAAACTATGCAAACAATATTCTAAACAACATAAGTGTTTGCCTAATGAACTTAACTACAAGCACAACCATAAACTAAGAGAAAACAAATTATGAAACAACTAAGTTAACAGAAATTAATTAAATAAAATCTTTATTATAAAACAGAATTAAGTCATCTAAAACTTTTGTGAAAGAATTACTATTAAAACTAAATTGTTTTATAAAACATTACCTAATGAAGAAAAAAAATATAGTTTTCTATAATAATAGGGTAAAACTAAACTATTTTTGTTTAAAACATTTATTTACAGAAAAGAATTAGTAAAAACTTTATTTGAAAACAGAATCTAAATACTTAAAACTTTAGTTAAAAGAATTGTTACTAACAAATTTGCTTTTAAAACAACTATACCTATTTGAAAGAGGGTATAGATCCCTACAACAAAATTTATAAACTAAACAAATTAACTTTTGTTAACAGCAAGCAATTTACTAAGGTTTGGAACAACAAAACTAAACTAGATATAAAATATAAGTTAAATCATTTTTTTCAGATTTTCAAAATAACTAAAGAAAAAAGAATATTAAACTAACTAAACATCATAGGAACTAAACATAATCTGTTTTAGTTGAAAACACTATTTTAAAATATCCTAAAGATTCTCAAACTCTTCCTAATGATAACTATGGTCACTAGTTACAAGTAGGAAAAAGAATCATTCAAAATTTCATTTTAGAACTCAAGATATTCAGAAAACAAAATTTAAATCAAATCTGTTCAAATTCAAATTTAGATGTTCAAACATAGTCAAATTTGGTATGTACAGAAACTAGATAAATTTTTTGATCTAATGCAAAAAAAATCAATTTAAAATAGTTAAAAACATATTTGATATGATTAAAATGAAAACAGAGCTAAATCTGTTTTTAAAACAAAAAACAGAAAAAAAAACAAAAAACTTAACTAGCGGTCAGGGGTGACGTGGCGTGCTCTGGTTGGTCCAGGTGGGCGTGTGCTAGGGGTTTTCGGGCGGTCGACCGGTGCTTTAGAATAAAACGGTTCGCGTTTAATAGTTTCTAATCTGGATCGTCAGATCCAGATCGGACGGGGGAGAGAGGTGGTGGAGCTCACCGCGGTGGTGGTGTAGGCCGGCGATGACTCCGGTGATGGCGGCGGCTCGGGTGTGGATGGGGACGGTGCTCCGGTGGATTTCAGCGTCGGGGAAAGGTCCCAGTCGACGTGCGCGAGCATGGAGATGACGATGGTAGCGTCAGATGAGCTCGGGGACGACAGGAGCGAGCGGCACGAGCTCGTGGAAACTTCGGGATGGTGGTGGAGCTCCGGCGAGGGTGACGGTGAGGCGGGTCTGGGGTCTCTGGGGCTAGGGCAGGGGATGGGGTGGTGCGCACGTCCGAGAGGAACTCGATGGTGCGCTCGGGAGAGGTCGGGGAGGTCGGAGACGGGCGCTAGGAGGGGAGAGGCGCGGCGGCGACCGAAAGCTCCGGCGAGCGATTCCGGCGAGGAGAGACGTCGGGGTTGGGGGCAACGAGGGGGAATGGGAAGAGGGGAGCGGAGGGTATTTATAGGAGCTCAGAGGGGTCGGGGAAGTAAGGAGGGAGGGGGTCCACGGCGAGGGAAACCGGCGACGACGGCGCGTGCGAGAGGAGGAGGATGACCGCACGGGAGAAAGGAGCGGGTGGTGGGTCCGGCTTGTCAGCGAGAGCGGGCGAGCTGTTAACGCGTCGGTTGACTGGCGCGTATTGAATTCGCGAAATAAAGCCTGTGGGCCGGCCCGTTTTAATTCTAAAACCGTTACCGTTTTCTATTTATGATTTTACCAGAGCAATAAAACTTGTTCAATGCATTCGAATAAATTCCAAATATAGTCAAATTTCATATCAAAATTAATAGAATAATAAATGCCATTTAATGGACATTTTTATTCTCTCATTTGAATACTTTGGAAAAAATATATTTTTCAGAATAACCCCTGGTTTTTTTATTATTCAAATAAATCACCAAGAAGTCCCTGGTGTGGAGTGTCATGTTACTCCTCTCAAATTTTTTGTCAGGGGTTTGAATACTTTGAAAATTTTGGATAGGGACCAATATGAATTGGATTTTCAAAATAATCCAGAGGTTTTCAAAAGCTCTTTTAATTCCTTATTTTAAACTTCCAACTCATATTTCTTAAAATTTGACGAAGTCATATTATCCTCTCTCATGAAAATCATTGAGTTGCATAAAGTTTTTTGAATTTGAAATATTTTCCAAATGAAATTCAAATTTTTTTCAAATCCCTTTTCATTTCCTTAAATGGAAGAAGTCATGTCATCTTCACTCTAGGGTTTTGTGATGAAATGAATTTGAATTCCTGGTGATCAAAATGCAGATTGAAAGTTTTGGGAAAGTCATTTCATTCCCTCTCAATAAACTTTCAAAAGTTTCAAAAAGTTTCAAATTTCACTCACTTTCAATCATTCAAGCAAACAAACAATCATTCTATATTTATTATTATAACATTCCAAAGTTTGGGATGTTACAAATCTACCACACTTAAAATGAATCTCGTCCTCGAGATTCGGAGAGGCTAGAAAGAAAAGGTTAGGGTTTGGGGTCTTCTAACAAATCCACTGTCCTGGAAGGTGTGGGGTCTTCCAACAAAACTCCATTGACCTGGAAATATGGGTCTACCACACTTGAAATGAGAGTTACTGGTCCTTCAACATCTTGACAGTCCTCTGGGTACATCTGTCTGTTCACCTTCTTCACGATAGCTCCTTCGGTGATGCTCTTCCGTTATATCAAAGTCTTGTGTCCTCATAACAACATGTATTTCCTCCGATACTGGGTCTTCTTAACTCGCAGGTCTCGCGTTTATTCTAAGTAACTTATCGATAATCTCATGGTGGTCTACCATTGGTGGTCATCCTGCAGTGAAATGGGTCTTGGCTTCATTCCTCACCGTAAAATTTCCTACGTGTGATAGAAACTGTCATGTACAAGGGGTTTTTCATCATACCATTCTAAGGCTTAAACAAAAGCTTCAAAGAACGTCGTCTCTTTACTATGGGTAAGTCACTCAGATTTACCATTCCGAATAGCAAGAGAATGATAAGAGTAAGTCATCATGGTGGCCAAGCCATGCCGCACTGAAATCATTACCTTGTATAAGGTTTAGTGAATCTCGTATTCTAGCACTTGGGCTTTCTCACAAGCGTTGCAGAAAATTTCTCTTGTCAACGAACAAAGTTCGGATAAATCCATTTATTTCTGCAAGCTGAACAAAAGATCTAGCGTTCCTTCACAACTCTCAGGTTTTCGTAGACTCCGAAGAAAAACGTTTGCTGAGCAGTCGTAGCTTCTTCCAAGTTTCCTCCTTCACAAGGGTGGGGCTTGACCCTTATCAATCCTGAGGTCAGTGACTTGTGGATTCACTTGAATTTCTTGAACAACTTCATCTCACCCGTGGGGTGACTATCGATCCATATTCCAGCATTACCTTCAGTTCACTCCATTATACTCTTGAGGTAACAAATCACAGACTTATTCTTGTCTAAATTCCACTCTGCAGAATCCATTTTCCTTTCCATTGGTCTGTTTAACCTTGGGTATGGTTTCATCACAATCATTCTCTATTCCAACTTCAAAAGTACCTTGTCACAAAGGTTATCATCCACACAGTTTGAGATGGTTCCACATTCTCTTCACCTGTATTCACTTATCCAAACTCCTAAATCCGGAAAAGGTACCTGTGGTTACTACCACACTTAAAATGAAATGCACTCATGTATGCATAGACCATATTTTCTCTTATCCTCGAAAATGGTAAGAGATCTTTGTTCATAGAGTAACAACTCACATATTTCAACATAAGATAAATCATGACACCATAATTTCCATTGACTCATGAATTTATTTACAGACTCTGAGACTTCCATAACAAGATAAACTCATGAAAAACAAAGGTGCTTCATGATACAGGTATTTCCATCTTCAAAACTTAACTATCCCATTCTAGTTTTCTTCTCATATTCAATCCTTGGTTACATCCTCAATCACTTCTTAAAACTCCTAGAAAGTACTTTATTACAAATGCTGCCATCCACATAGTTTGGTATGGTCTAGCATCAACTCCCAACTTTATTCATTCATCTCCCCTTGGAGATACTCTAGTTCCACTGGAAATTTGCGATGTGCTCCTTGAAATCCTCCATATTTTCCTTGATTAGGGTGGACATGAGCTTCATCTCCATCATCTCCGTATGCACCTCTTGCAGGTATTCCTGAGTATGACGGAGTCTTGCTTCAAGTATTTCTCCAATATGGCGTATGGCTTCCATGGCAGCTTCACGAACAGCGTCAAAGAAAATAGCTTGTGGTACACGAGATATGTAAAAGTATCGTCCAGTAGTCTTTGGGCAAACTCCCTTTGCACGGTGAAGGTGTACCTCCACATACCAAAGTTTCACTCCATTATCCATGAATGGGTGGCCTTTGTAGACTGCATCTCCTTCAAGATGGATGTGCTTCATCATATCCTTCAGGATCCTTGGGTAGTCATGATCACTGGTCAGGGTCATGATTGTTTCCGGGCCTTTGAGGAAAGACTCATAAAGGGTGGTCATCTGCGTGTGTCAGAAAAGGTACTCAGAATTGACATATGTCTCGACTTGGGTAAACATCCATGTTATTCAAAATCAAACTTCAATTTCACTTTCCAACATCTTTAGAGAGTATTGTCATCCTTAAAACAAATGGATTATCCATTACATAACCTCAAAGGATAAGAGTGCTACCCATTACATTTATTACTTCCGAACTCAAACTACTCATGCTTAGCATTCTTCTCTGGACAGGTATAGGAGTAGTGTCCTGTCTTCTTGCACTGAAAACAAATGATTTCTGACATCTCTCGGGGCTTCTTGATGTTGGTGCTTGCTCCTTGGGTTCTTGATTCCTTTCTTGGACACTTATCGGCATAGTGGCCTAAATTCTTGCACCTGAAACACATGATCTGACTCAGATCCTTCTTCATAGAAGTTGGGTTGTTCAGAGGAAGTCTTTGGTTTCTCTTCTTGGGTTCCTTGGTTCCGATCAAAAGTTCAATTTCCTGTGGATCAAACTCCACTTCTTCTGTCGGAAAATTTCCCAGATACTCTTTTTCTTTCCTTCGTACAGTCCTGTGAGAAATGTCCTTCTTCTCCACATGTATAGCAGAAATTTGAGTAAAATCTGGTTAATCCTTCTCCATCAGGGTCTTCAATATTTTTCTTCATCACAAATTCTCCAAATTCTCCTCTGAAGGCTTCCTTCTGTTGCTTGATGACTTCCTGTACCTTGGGGTATATTTGGCATTGAGCCGGGTAGTGGTTGGTTCCTTCACACAAGAAACATGTCACCTGCCCAGTTGGGCATTCCTCAGCAGGGTGATTTTCTTCACAATGAGGGCATCCTTTCTTGTGTTCTTCCTGGGTGTGTCCTATTTCTCCACAGATTTTACATGCTCGGGTCTTCTTCATCGGGATAACACAATGCTTCTGAATGAGACGGGATCTTAACAGAGTCTTCTTGAGTTCTTCCCAATTCTTTGCTCCATTAAATCCTTGTATGGCATGATGCATTTTCCACCAAGTTGCGGCACTTTGGGTAAAGTGCTGGAGAGCATATTGAACCTTATACTTCTGTGCTATCGAGTTGCTCCTCAAATGATTCTCCATGTTGTGAATCCATACTTCTGTCTCTAACCGAGTCATTGATCCAGAATACACGAGTCCAGCTTCACTCATCATCTACTGGGTTCAAGGTTTTGGGATGAGATGGTAGAGAGAAAGGAGGGGATACACAATAAACAATGGTTTTGAAAATAGATTTTAGTTGTGGCTGTCAAAAATTAAAACTTACACTCAAATGACAGCTCACAAATCATCGTATCTAACGTAAGTATACAACAGGGGTTTGGTCTTCTAGGGGCATAATATCCTGGAAAATTCTTCATGGTCTTCAATTTCTTTGGGTCTTCACAGTCTTCAACACGTGTAACTTCAACTCTTCTAATGCATGGTGAAATCTTATTTACTTTGAAGTGACCATCAGTTGTTTCGATATCTTGTCCTTCTTGGAGTGGCTTCAGTTGATCCTTCGTGTGGTCAAGGGGAAAAGGGTATTTTCTAACTCTTGATAAAACTCAGAAGGATGAGAAGTAGAAGGTCTTTTGAAAACAAAGTTTTCGAGAAATCATTTCCTAAGGGCTTTCCAGTTTCTAGGGTCACGTCCTACAGTCAACATGTGCTCTGATACCATTTCTGTAGCGACCCGACTCAAAACGAGTCAAGCCTCTGTGTTTTCTGTGCCATCCCTGGATCAGTATGCTGGCACACACAGTACATCAATGTATATATCAAAGTGCAATCACATGTAAATAGCGTAAAACTGATATATACCTTAAAATAGCAGCGAATACAGTCAACGGGAGTGGAGTCCCAATAACACCAACGACAAGTTGAGTGCGGACCGTAACCCTGAATCGTACTCTTACCCGTCGTAGAAGAGTATCTGCAACATAAGACGTTGCAGCCGTGTAGGTCAGCATTTTGAATATGCCGGCAAGATCACCATAGTAGAACAGAAGAATAAAGACTATTCTATATGCAAAGGCTTTGTGGCTTTGTGTCTAAGTTTTTGCGTAAAAGCTGATTTTATTTTCCTACAACAAAGGAATATCAGGAATTTCACTATAGAGTTACCTATCATGACATGGTTCCGCCAACCAATGTCTCAATGCCCATAAGTATCATTAAGTTGCCCACAATTAGTTATCAGTCCAGTGTTGAGAGTTCAGAGATAGATCCAAGTCTAGAAGCTCAAATTGTCCGTAACCGGGGACACGGCTAATCGATTAGGTTTAACTCTGCAGACTGTTGTGTACTTTACCCACAAGATTCTTTCCCTCCTGGTAAGTCCTCGCACTGCCTGGTGTTTGAGAACAGGATGAAAGAAACATGGTCTTTCAGAGTGCTTCCCTGACTGTCCGACAGTGCCCATCCCAATCCTAACGTCGACGACATCTCGTAGCACTGCCCAGCAGAGTCACAACAAAGATCAACCAAGCCAGAGCCCATAATGACTTGTGGCTACACAGGTAAGCTTCCGGGCATGAAGTATTCATCCTTCTCTTTGAGTCTGGGTGAAGCTTTCCGCAAGATGTCATGGCGCTTCTCCATGCATCCCGGCCACTCACTGGTTTCTCCAGGGTGCCCAATCAACCATCCTTCACCCAGTAGTGTATATTGAAAACTTGTCTTCTCGAGTCTTGAAGTCTTGAGGTCTTGAAGATGCAGGACTTGAAGATGTCTTCATGAAGTCGTCGTTTTGACGTGGAGTCCTTCTTCACACCACTCACGAACACTCATACCAGACCCCGTCTACTTTAGCATAGCATTGCACTAACTAGCGTTCCCGGGGTTTTAGTAACCAGTGGTGGGTTCCTACCTCATGCATTCTACTCAACTACAAGAATTTCAATAACACTACGGAAGGGATCTGTTGAATGATGTCACTACATGCAATAAAACATAGGTATGAAGAGATGGTCAAAGTGAACTTGCATGTACTGTTGATGCAGAGAAAGATCGCTCTCAGAAATAACTTGATAGAACTATTCGTCACTCTCCGATGAAAATCTATAACAAACATTACATACATATAAGCAATCATACTGGCAATCAATTCTAACAATCAGAAGGTAACACAAGAAACAAAATCAACAAGGTTGATGAAAGAAATACTTAAGACAAAGTTGAAACACAAAACTCCAACAAATTCAAAAGTAACACAAAACTCAAAACAAAGTAAAATATAATAAAAGGATTTTAGTAAATATTTTGTTAGCAAAATGAATTACTTTTGAAGAACAAGTAAAACTATGCAAACAATATTCTAAACAACATAAGTGTTTGCCTAATGAACTTAACTACAAGCACAACCATAAACTAAGAGAAAACAAATTATGAAACAACTAAGTTAACAGAAATTAATTAAATAAAATCTTTATTATAAAACAGAATTAAGTCATCTAAAACTTTTGTGAAAGAATTACTATTAAAACTAAATTGTTTTATAAAACATTACCTAATGAAGAAAAAAAATATAGTTTTCTATAATAATAGGGTAAAACTAAACTATTTTTGTTTAAAACATTTATTTACAGAAAAGAATTAGTAAAAACTTTATTTGAAAACAGAATCTAAATACTTAAAACTTTAGTTAAAAGAATTGTTACTAACAAATTTGCTTTTAAAACAACTATACCTATTTGAAAGAGGGTATAGATCCCTACAACAAAATTTATAAACTAAACAAATTAACTTTTGTTAACAGCAAGCAATTTACTAAGGTTTGGAACAACAAAACTAAACTAGATATAAAATATAAGTTAAATCATTTTTTTCAGATTTTCAAAATAACTAAAGAAAAAAGAATATTAAACTAACTAAACATCATAGGAACTAAACATAATCTGTTTTAGTTGAAAATACTATTTTAAAATATCCTAAAAATTCTCAAACTCTTCCTAATGATAACTATGGTCACTAGTTACAAGTAGGAAAAAGAATCATTCAAAATTTCATTTTAGAACTCAAGATATTCAGAAAACAAAATTTAAATCAAATCTGTTCAAATTCAAATTTAGATGTTCAAACATAGTCAAATTTGGTATGTACAGAAACTAGATAAATTTTTTGATCTAATGCAAAAAAAATCAATTTAAAATAGTTAAAAACATATTTGATATGATTAAAATGAAAACAGAGCTAAATCTGTTTTTAAAACAGAAAACAGAAAAAAAACGAAAAACTTATCTAGCGGTCAGGGGTGACGTGGCGTGCTCTGGTTGGTCCAGGTGGGCGTGTGCTAGGGGTTTTCGGGCGGTCGACCGGTGCTTTAGAAGAAAACGGTTCGCGTTTAATAGTTTCTAATCTGGATCGTCAGATCCAGATCGGACGGGGGAGAGAGGTGGTGGAGCTCACCGCGGTGGTGGTGTAGGCCGGCGATGACTCCGGTGACGGCGGCGGCTCGGGTGTGGATGGGGACGGCGCTCCGGTGGATTTCGGCGTCGGGGAAAGGTCCCAGTCGACGTGCGCGAGCGTGGAGATGACGATGGTAGCGTCAGATGAGCTCGGGGACGACAGGAGCGAGCGACACGAGCTCGTGGAAACTTCGGGATGGTGGTGGAGCTCCGGCGAGGGTGACGGTGAGGCGGGTCTGGGGTCTCTGGGGCTAGGGCAGGGGATGGGGTGGTGCGCACGGGCGAGAGGAACTCGATGGTGCGCTCGGGAGAGGTCGGGGAGGTCGGAGACGGGCGCTAGGAGGGGAGAGGCGCGGCGGCGACCGAAAGCTCCGGCGAGCGATTCCGGCGAGGAGAGACGTCGGGGTTGGGGGCAACGAGGGGGAATGGGAAGAGGGGAGCGGAGGGTATTTATAGGAGCTCAGAGGGGTCGGGGAAGTAAGGAGGGAGGGGGTCCACGGCGAGGGAAACCGGCGACGACGGCGCGTGCGAGAGGAGGAGGATGACCGCGCGGGAGAAAGGAGCGGGTGGTGGGTCCGGCTTGTCAGCGAGAGCGGGCGAGCTGTTAACGCGTCGGTTGACCGGCGCGTATTGAATTCGCGAAATAAAGCCTGTGGGCCGGCCCGTTTTAATTCTAAAACCGTTACCGTTTTCTATTTATGATTTTACCAGAGCAATAAAACTTCTTCAATGCATCCGAATAAATCCCAAATATAGTCAAATTTTATATCATAATTAATAGAATAATAAATGCCATTTAATGGACATTTTTATTCTGGCATTTGAGTACTTTGGAAAAAATATTATTTTCAGAAATTGCCCTTTTGCTTTTAAATCCCTTTGCAAATATATTTTTCAGAATAACCCCTGGTTTTTTTTATTATTCAAATAAATCACCAAGAAGTCCCTGGTGTGGAGTGTCATGTTACTCCTCTCAAATTTTTTGTCAGGGGTTTGAATACTTTGAAAATTTTGGATAGGGACCAATATGAATTGGATTTTCAAAATAATCCAGAGGTTTTCAAAAGCTCTTTCAATTCCTTATTTTAAACTTCAAACTCATATTTCTTAAAATTTGACGAAGTCATATTATCCTCTCTCATGAAAATCATTGAGTTGCATAAAGTTTTCTTAATTTGAAATATTTTCCAAATGAAATTCAAATTTTTTTCAAATCCCTTTTCATTTCTTTAAATGGAAGAAGTCATGTCATCTTCACTCTAGGGTTTTGTGATGAAATGAATTTGAATTCCTGGTGATCAAAATGCAGATTGAAAGTTTTGGGAAAGTCATTTCATTCCCTCTCAATAAACTTTCAAAAGTTTCAAATTTCACTCACTTTCAATCATTCAAGCAAACAAACAATCATTCTATATTTATTATAACATTCCAAAGTTTGGGATGTTACAGTTAATTTGCTTACCACTACTAGTCTTCTCTTGATTTAGCGGTATTGTGGGATGAAGCGGCCCGGACCGACTTTACACGTACGCTTACGTGAGACTGGTTCCACCGCCTGACATGCACTTGTTGCATAAGGTGGCTAGCGGGTGTCTGTCTCTCCCACCTTAGTCGGATTGGATTCGATGAAAAGGGTCCTTATGAAGGGTAAATAGCAATTGGCATATCACGTTGTGGTTTTGGCGTAGGTAAGAAACGTTCTTGCTAGTAACCTATAGCAGCCACGTAAAAACTTGCAACTACAAATTAGAGGACGTCTAACTTGTTTTCGCAGCATATGCCTTGTGATGTGATATGGCCAAAGGATGTGATGTGATGCATTGTGATGTATGAGATTGATCATGTTCTTGTAATAGGATTCACGACTTGCATGTCGATGAGTATGACAACCGACAGGAGCCATAGGAGTTGTCTTATTTATTGTATGACCTGCGTGTCAATCATAAACGCCATGTAATTACTTTACTTTATTGCTAAACGTTAGCCATAGTAGTAGAAGTAATAGTTGGCGAGACAACTTCATGAAGACACAATGATGGAAATCATGATGATGGAGATCATGGTCTCGTGCCGGTGACAGTGATGATCATGGTGCCCCGAAGATGGAGATCAAAGGAGCAAGATGATAATGGCCATATCATGTCACTATATTGATTGCATGTGATGTTTATCATGTTTACATCTTATTTGCCTAGAACGACGGTAGTAAATAAGATGATCCCTCACTAAAATTTCAAGAAAAGTGTTCACCCTAACTGTGCACCGTTGCTAAGGATCGTTGTTCCGAAGCACCACGTGATGATCGGGTGTGATAGGTTCTAATGTTCGCATACAACGGGTGTAAGCCAGATTTACACACGCGAAACACTTAGGTTGACTTGACGAGCCTAGCATGTACAGACATGGCCTCGGAACACGGAAGACCGAAAGGTCGAACATGAGTCGTATGGAAGATACGATCAACATGGAGATGTTCACCATGGATGACTAGTCCGTCTCAGGTGATGATCAGACACGGGCTAGTTGACATGGATCATGTGTCACTTGGATGACTAGAGAGATGTCTATCTAAGTGGGAGTTCATTAAATAATTTGATTATGTGAACTTAATTATCATGAACTTAGTCTAAAATTATCTTTACAATCTATATTGTAGATCCAATGGCCAACGCGAATGTCACCCTCAATTTCAATGCATTCCTAGAGAAAACCAAGCTGAAAGATGATGGAAGCAACTACGCGGACTGGGTCCATAGCTTGAGGATTATCCTCATAGCTTTAAAGATATTGTATGTCCTAGATGCACCGCTAGGTGACGCACCCTTTCTCCCAGCGGAACAAGACGTTATGAACGCTTGGCAGACACGCTATGATGATTACTCCCTTGTTTAGTATGGCATGCTTTACAGTTTAGAACCGGGGCTACAAAAGCGTTTTGAGCAACACGGAGCATATGAGATGTTCCAAGAGCTGAAACTGGTTTTCCAAGATCATGCCCAGGTCGAGAGATATGACGTCTCCAACAAGTTCTTCAGTTGTAAGATGGAGGAGAATAGTTCTGTCAGTGAGCACATCCTCAAGATGTCTGGGCTACACAACCGCTTGACTCAACTGGGAGTTAATCTCCCGGATGACTCGGTCATTGACAGAATCCTCCAGTCGCTTCCACCTAGCTACAAGAGCTTTGTGATGAACTACAACATGCAAGGGATGGAGAAGTCCATTCCTGAGTTGTACTCGATGCTGAAATCAGCGGAGGTCGAGATCAAAAAGGAGCATCAAGTGTTGATGGTGAATAAGACCACTAGTTTCAAGAAAGGCAAGGGTAAGAAGAACTTCAAGAAGGACATCAAAGTTGTTGCCGTGCCCGGTAAGCAAGTTGCCAGGAAGAAGAAGAACAAGCATGGACCCAAGCCTGAGACTGAGTGCTTTTACTGCAAGGGTACCGGTCACTGGAAGCGGAACTGCCCCAAGTACTTAGCAGATAAGAAGGACGGTAACATTAAAGGTATCTGTGACATACTTTTTATTGATGTGTACCTAACCAGTGCTCGTAGTAGCTCCTGGGTATTTGATACCGGTGCAGTTGCTCAAATTTGTAACTCCAAGCAGGAGCTGCGGAATAAGCGGAGACTGGCAAAGGACGAGGTGACGATGCGCGTCGGGAATGGTTCCAAGGTCGATGTGATCGCCGTCGGCACGCTACCTCTACATCTACCTTCGGGATTAGTGTTAAACCTTAATAATTGTTATTTAGTATGAGCTTTGAGCATAAACATTGTATCTGGATCTCGCTTGATGCGAGATGGCTACTCATTTAAATCTGAGAATAATGGTTTTTCTATTTATATGAGAGAAATGTTTTATGGTCATGCCCCGTTGGTCAATGGTTTATTTTTGATGAATCTCAAACGTGATGTTACACATGTCCATAGTGTGATTACCAAAAAGTGTAAGGTTGATAACGATAGTCCCACTTACATGTGGCATTGCCGCCTTGGTCATATTGGTGTCAAATGTATGAAGAAGCTCCATACTGACGGACTTTTGGAGTCACTTGATTTCGAATTATTTGACACGTGCGAACCATGCCTCATGGGCAAGATGACTAAGACTATGTTCTCCGGAACAATGGAGCGAGCAACTGACTTGTTGGAAATAATACATACCGATGTATGCGGTCCAATGAGTGTTGAGGCTCATGGTGGCTACCGTTATATTCTCACCCGCACTGATGACTTGAGCAGATATGGGTATGTCTACTTAATGAAACACAAGTCTGAAACCTTTGAAAGGTTCAAGGAATTTCAGAGTGAGGTAGAGAATCAACGTGACAGGAAAATAAAGTGCCTAGGATCTGATCGTGGCGGAGAATATTTAAGTCACGAGTTTGGCACACACCTAAGGAAATGTGGAATTGTTTCACAACTCACACCGCCTGGCACACCTCAGCGAAATGGTGTGTCTGAACGTCGTAATCGCACTCTATTGGATATGGTGCGATCTATGATGTCTCTTACCGCTATCATTTTGGGGATATGCATTAGACACTGCCGCATTCACTTTAAATAGGGCACCGTCAAAATACGTTGAGACGACACCATATGAATTATGGTTTGGAAAGAAACCTAAGCTGTCGTTTCTAAAAGTTTGGGGATGCGATGCTTATGTGAAGAAACTTCAACCTGAGAAGCTCGAACCCAAAGCGGAAAAGTGTGTCTTCATAGGATATCCCAAAGAGACTATTGGGTATACCTTCTACCTATGATCCGAGGGCAAAGTCTTTGTTGCCAAGAATGGATCCTTTCTCGAGAAAGAGTTTCTCTCGAAAGAAGTAAGTCGGAGGAAAATAGAACTTCATGAGGTAATTGTACCTCCGCTCGAACCGGAGATTAGCGCAGCACAGGAAGTTGTTTATGTGGAGCCTACACCGGCTAGAGAGGAAGTTAATGATGATGATCATGAAACTTTAGATCAAGTTACTATTGAACATCGAAAGTCCACTAGGACACGTTCCGCACCAGAGTGGTACGGCAACCCTGTCCTGGAGATCATGTTGTTGGACAACGGTGAACCTTCGAATTATGAAGAAGCGATGGCGGGCCCGGATTCCAACAAATGGTTTGAAGCCATGAAATCCGAGATAGGATCCATGCATGAGAACAAAGTGTGACTTTGGTGGACTTGCGTGATGATAAGAGAGCCATTGAAAATAAATGGATCTTTAAGAAGAAGACTGACGCGGATGGTAATGTGACCGTCTATAAGGCTCGGCTTGTTGCTAAGGGTTATTGACAAGTTCAAGGAGTTGACTACGACGAGACTTTCTCATCCGTAGCGATGTTGAAGTCTGTACGAATCATGTTAGCAATTGCCGCATTTTATGATTATGAGATCTGGCAAATGGACGTCAAAACGGCATTCCTTAATGGCTTCCTTAAGGAAGAACTGTATATGATGCAGCCGGAAGGTTTTGTCGATCCTAAAGATGCTAACAAAGTATGCAAGCTCCAGCGCTCCATCTATGGGCTGGTGCAAGCCTCTCGGAGTTGGAACATTCGCTTTAATGAGGTGATTAAAGCGTTTGGGTTTGTACAGGTTTATGGAGAACCCTGTATTTACAAGATAGTGAGTGGGAGCTCTGTAGCATTTCTCGTATTATATGTGGATGACATACTAATAATGGGAAATGATATAGAACTCTTGGAAAGTGTAAAGGCCTACTTGAATAAGTGTTTTTCGATGAAGGACCTTGGAGAAGCTGCTTACGTATTAGGTATTAAGATCTATAGAGATAGATCGAGACGCGTTATAGGTCTTTCACAAAGCACATACCTTGAAAAGATATTGAAGAAGTTCAGTATGGATCAGTCCAAGAAGGGGTTCTTGCCTGTGTTACAGGGTGTGAGATTGAGTACGACTCAATGCCCGACCATGGCAAAGGACAGAGAAGAGATGAGTGCCATCCCCTATGCTTCAGCCATAGACTCTATTATGTATGACATGCTGTGTACCAGACCTGATGTGAACCTTGCCATAAGTTTGGTAGGGAGGTACCAAAGTGATCCCGGAGCGGAACACTGGACAGCGGTCAAGAATATCCTGAAGTACCTGAAAAGGACAAAGGACATGTTTCTCATATATGGAGGTGCCGAAGAGCTCGTCGTAAAGGGCTACGTCGATGCTAGCTTCGACACAGATCCGGACGACTCCAAGTCGCAAACCGGATACGTGTATATTTTTAATGGAGGGGCAGTCAGCTGGTGCAGCAGCAAGCAAAGCGTCGTGGCAGTATCTACATGTGAAGCGGAGTACATAGCTGCTTCGGAAGCAGCAAAAGAAGGAGTCTGGATGAAGGAGTTCATCGCCGACCTAGGAGTAATTCCAAGTGCGTTGGGCCCAATGACTCTATTTTGTGACAACACTGGAGCTATTACCCTTGCGAAGGAGCCCAGGTTTCACAAGAAGACAAGACACATCAAGCGCCACTTCAACTCCATCCGTGATTACATTCAGGAGGGAGATATACATATATGTAAAGTGCATACGGATCTGAATGTCGCAGATCCGTTGACTAAACCTCTCTCACGAGCAAAACATGATCAACACCAGAATGCTATGGGTGTACGATTCATCACAATGTAACTAGATTATTGACTCTAGTGCAAGTGGGAGACTGTTGGAAATATGCCCTAGAGGCAATAATAAAATGGTTATTATTGTATTTCCTTGTTCATGATAATTGTCTATTGTTCATGCTATAATTGTGTTAACCGGAAACCATAATGCATGTGTGAATACATAGACCACAACATGTCCCTAGTGAGCCTCTAGTTGACTAGCTTGTTGATCAATAGATGGTCACGGTTTCATGAGCATGGACATTGGATGTCGTTGATAACGGGATCACATCATTAGGAGAATGATGTGATGGACAAGACCCAATCCTAAGCATAGCACTAGATCGTGTAGTTCGTTTGCTAAAGCTTTTCAATGTCAAATATCGTTTCCTTAGACCATGAGATTGTGCAATTCCCGGATACCGTAGGAATGCTTGGGTGTGCCAAACGTCACAACGTAACTAGGTGGCTATAAAGGTGCACTACGGGTATCTCCGAAAGTGTCTGTTGGGTTGGCACGAATCAAGACTGGGATTTGTCACTCCGTGTGACGGAGAGGTATCTCTGGGCCCACTCGGTAAGACATCATCATAATGAGCTCAAAGTGACTAAGGAGTTAGCCACAGGATGATGTATTACAGAACGAGTAAAGAGACTTGTCGGCAACGAGATTGAACAAGGTATAGAGATACCGACGATCGAATCTCGGGCAAGTATAATACCGATAGACAAAGGGAATTGTATACGGGATTGATTGAATCCCCGATATCGTGGTTCATCCGATGAGATCATTGTGGAGCATGTGGGAGCCAACATGGGTATCCACATCCCGCTGTTGGTTATTGGCCGGAGAAGTGTCTCGGTCATGTCCACGTGTCTCCCAAACCCGTAGGGTCTACACACTTAAGGTTCGATGACGTTAGGGTTATAGGGAAATGGTATACGTGATTACCGAAAGTTGTTCGGAGTCCCGAATGAGATCCTGGACGTCACGAGGAGCTCCGGAATGGTCTGGAGGTAAATATTGATATATAGGAAGTCCAGTTTTGGTCACCGGAAAGTTTTCGGGCTCATCGGTAGTGTACCGGGAGTGCTGGGAGGGTGCCGGAGGACCCCCGGGAGGGGTGTGACGACCAAAGGACTTCGTGGGACCTTAGAGGAGGTGTGCCAGCCCTTTGTGGGCTGGCAAAGACCTTCTAGAAAGGCCCATGCGGCTGGAGATAAGAGATAGGGCTAAAAAGGGTTTAAAAGGAGGAGATCCACCTCCCTTGTGGGAGGTGGACTCTCCCCCCACTTCGGCCGAAGCCCTCCTCTTTGGAGGAGGGTCCAAGGCAGCCCTCCCTCTCCCTCCTCCTATATATACTTGAGGTTTTGGCCTTTTAAGAATAGATCTGAACACTCTCTCTCACGGCAAAGCCCTACCTCTCTTCCTCCTCCTCCGCAGCGCTTAGGCGAAGCCCTGCCGGAATACCTTGCTACTCCACCACCACCACGCCGTCGTGCTGCTGTTGGAGCTCTTCCCCAACCTCTCCTTCCTCCTTGCTGGATCAAGGCATAGGAGACGTCACCGGGCTGCACGTGTGTTGAACGTGGAGGCGCTGTTGTTCGGCGCTTATATCGAAATCCACCGTGATCTGAATCGCTGCGAGTACGACTCCACTAACCGCGTTCTTGTAACGCTTCCGCTTAGCGATCTTCAAAGGTATGAAGATTCAATATCTCCCCTCTTGTTTCTGGTTTCTCCATGGATAGATCTTGGTGATCGTAGGAAAATTTTTGATTTACTACTACGTCTGCCAACATTGTCGTCTACCCCCTCCTTGATAACTTCGACATGAGGGGGGACGTTAGACATGACATGAGGGGTGAGCGTCGTGGTCGTCTTCCCCCTCCCCGATAACTTTGACATGAGGCGGGATGTCAGACATGAGGGGTGAGCATCGTTGTCATCTACCCCCCCCCCGATAACTTCGACATGAGGAGGGACGTCGGACGTTGAACATGAGGGGTGAGCGTCGTTGTCATGTGGAATTTTTTATTTTTCATATTGAAAACTCTGGTAACATAGATTTATCAAGAATGCCCCCATTATGGATGTGCACAAGTTGATCCAAATTTTTTCTGATCCCATCTATATATATATATTCTTCTATATGTCATGTTGTGTGTCAAAGTATTTAAGAAATCCCATCCATATATATATTCTTCATCATTACCTGGAAGTAACCGGCGTATGATGCTACGAAGCTCTTCCAAGTTATTTTGGAATGGAGTTCCGGATAGAATAATTCGCTTTTTGGTACGAATTTTAGCAACGGCCTTCCAAATAGTGATATTCGGAAGGCTCTTGCTGAACTTTGTACCAAAAAGCTAATTATCCTATCCAGGACTCCGTTCCAAAACAATTTTGGAGAGCTCGTACCATTATGCGCCTATTACTTCCGGCTAATGATGAAGTGATGACCCACAAGTATAGGGGACCTATTGTAGTCCTTTTGACAAGTAATAGTGTCAAACCCAACGAGGAGCAGAAGGAAATGACAAGCGGTTCTCAGTAAGGTATTCTATGTAAGCACTGAAATTATCGGTAATAGATAGTTTTGTGATAAGATAATTCATAATGGGTAGCAAGTAACAATAGTAACAAAGGTGCAACAAGGTGGCCCATTCCTTTTTATAGCAAAGGACAAGCCTGGAAAATCTCTTATATAAAGCAAAGCGCTCCCGAGGACACATGGGAATTTATGTCAAGCTAGTTTTCATCATGCTCACTTGATTCGCGTTCGCTACTTTGCTAATTTGATATGTGGGTGGACCGGTGCTTGGGTGCTGCCCTTACTTGGACAAGCCTCACACTTATGATTAACCCCTCTCGCAAGCATCCGCAACAAGGAAAGAAGAATTAAGATAAATCTAACCATAGAATGAAACATGTGGATCCAAATCAGCCCCTTACGAAGCAACACATAAACTAGGGTTTAAGCTTCTGTCACTCTAGCAACCCATCATCTACTTATTACGTCCCAATGCCTTCCTCTAGGCCCAAACAATGGTGAAGTGTTATGTAGTCGACGTTCACATAACACCACTAGAGGAGAGACAACATACATCTCATCAAAATATCGAACGAATACCAAATTCACATGATTACTTATAACAAGACTTATCCCATGTCCTCAGGAACAAACGTAACTACTCACAAAACATATTCATGTTCATAATCAGAGGAGTATAAGTGATGATCAAGTATCTGAACATATAATCTTCCACCAAGTAACCCAATTAGCATCAACTACAAGGAGTAATCAACACTACTAGCAACCCACAGGTACCAATCTGAGGTTTTGAGACAAAGATCGGATACAAGAGATGAACTAGGGTTTGGAGAGGAGATGGTTCTGGTGAAAATGTTGATGGATATTGACCCCCTCTCGACGAGAGGGTCATTGGTGATGATGATGGCTTCGATTTCCCCCTCCCGGAGGGAAGTTTCATCGGCAGGATCGCCCTGCCGGAGCTCTAGATTGGTTCTACCCAAGTTCCGCCTCGAGACGGCGGTGCTTCGTCCCGAAAGGTCTCTTATGATTTTTTTTCCTCGACGAAACCCTCCATATAGTAGAAGATGGGCACCTGAGGGTTTCCAGGTGGGCCACAAGCTCGCTAGCTGTGACCAGGGGGTGGCTGCAGTCAACAGGCTTGTGGCTCCCTGGTGGGCCTCCTGATGTATTTCTTTCGCCCATTATTTTTTATATATTCCAAAATATTTCTCCATAGATTTTCAGGACTTTTGGAGTTGTGCAGAATAGGTATCTCATAGTTTCTCCTTTTCCAGTCCAGAATTCCAGCTGTCGGCATTCTCCCTCTTCATGTAAACCTTGCAAAATAAGAGATAAAAGGCGTAAGTATTGTACCAAAATGTTTAATAACAGCCCATAATGCAATAAATATCAATATAAAATCATGATGCAAAATGGACGTATCAACTCCCCCAAGCTTAGACCTCCCTTGTCCTCGAACGGAAGCCGAAATCAATAAATATGCCCACATGTTTAGAGATAGAGGTGTCAATAAAATAAAATACGGACATGAAGGCATCATGATCATCTTTAGAAAAGCAATGTATTTTCACATATAATTTCTTATGCTAAAGTAAAAATGCATTCACAATGGCAAAGTATGAATCAAGAACTCTATTGAGAACTGACAAGCTATGATCTCAGTCATTGAAGCAATTCCAATTTATCATAACATAGGAAAGAGTCAATATAAGAGCTCGTAAAGAAAACCCACATACTCAATCATGTTTTAGTCTTCCACAATTACTAACACTCATGATGTACCTATGAGTTCAAAGTTTCAATCGAACACAGAGAAAGATAGGGGCTTATAGTGTTGCCTCCTAACTATTTACCTCAAGGGTAACATCAACAGTAATAACTCATGCTCAACCACTTCCGAGTGGATATATGTGCCTAGATCATTCCCCAACATGTGGCACTTGCCAGAAGATAAAGGCGAAAATAACGAAGGTGATTGAGATCACCACGACTCTTGCATAAAGGTAAGTACTAGAAAATAAAAGTAACAGATAGGCCCTTCGTAGAGGAAAGCAGAGGTTGTCATGCACTTTTATAATTGGATGCACAATCTCTTAATGCAAAAGAACGTGACTTTATATTGCCCCTTGTGATAGAGAACTTTCTTATGCAATCCGTTGCTTTTAAGTCTTCCATATCACAAGTTCGTATAAAGTTTATTTTCCTCACACTAATAGATCATACATATTTAGAGAGCAATTTTTATTGCTTGCACTGATCACAACTTACTTGAAGGATCTTATTCTATCCTTAGGTAGGTATGGTGGACTCTCATGGCAAAACTGGATTAAGGGTGTTTGTATGCACAAGTAGTATCTCTACTTGGTGCAAAAGTATTGGCTGATATGAGGTGGAAGAAAGCGACACATGTTGAGGGATCTATAACAATATAACTTCTATTTGGAAATAAGCAAACATAAACCATTTTGTTGTCTTTCTTGTCCAACATCAACTTCTTAGCATATAATATTTTAATGAGTGCTCACAATCATAAAAGATGTCCAAGATAATATATTTATATGTGAACCTCTCTTTCTTTATCACTTCCTTTTAATTGCCCTAATGCCCAATAGCTATATTTGTCAACCCATAACAGGTTTCAATCGACAAACTTTTTATACGTGAAGTCATCACTCCCCATAAGATTTTCATATGTACTCTTTGCTTTTATTCTACAGTTCTTCTACTTCATCATTCTCAAGATTAAAGTCATACCAAGCAAGGCCCTCAACTCAAAATCACTTTTCATGATATAACTCACGGACTTGCTTACATAGGGGGAATCATAAAGCAAAGACTCGAAGCTAGATCACACGAAAACTTTATTCTACTAGATCAAGATATAACAAAAAGGATTGAACTAAGAAAAGATGATGAAAATAAAAATAAAATAAAAACGAAAGATGTGATGGTGATACGATACCGGGGCACTTCCCCCAAGCTTGGCATAAGCCAAGCGGAGTGCCCATACCCATGCGTTTAGTTGTCTGGCTTCAGAGGTGATGGTGATATATACTTGGCAATGAGGCCCTTCAGAATACGATTCTCCTCCTCGAGATTGTTATTTTGCCATCGAAGATCCATTATTTCCTTGTAAAGTTTTTCAATGATGGCTAGAGCTCCTTTAACCCATGGATGTTTCATTGCTACGGGGAAGAAGCAATACTCCTCTTCATATTTTCAAAAGTAAGAAATTTAGCATTGGAAGTGATAACCGAATTTGGAATTGCTGAGCTCTGAAGTTCTTCTAACATGGCTCCAGGTTGTGAATGAGAACTAAATTCTTGGTCCGCCTCCATGGCATCTATCCTTTTCAAATCGGCCTCCATCGCTTCCTCCGTAGCTGGCCCGAAGCAGTTCTGTCCGACCGACTCTTGCAAAGACATCTTGCCCTAAATCTGCTACAGAAACAACTCAAAAGAGAAAATGGGAGGTATTGTCGTGATAAGAGAGTCAAAACCTTCGAGAGATTATATAATGAATTTTTACCGCCCCGAAGGAGTATGCCACAAGAAAACGGAGTCCGGGTGGTGCACGAGGTGGCCACAAGCCCTAGGGACGCGGCTAGGGGGGTGGCCGCGCCGAGCAGGCTTTTCACCTCCTCGTGCACTATTCGGACTACTTTAAATTTTTCTAATTTTTTAAATATTCCAAAACAGATGAAAATTGCCAGAGAAAAAGTTTTGGAGTCTTTTTACTTACCGTACCACATACCTATTCCTTTTTGGAGTCTGAAACGTTCTGGTGAGTCTCCCTAATGTACTCCCCTGGAGTTATGGTATTGATAATATTGGTTTCAACATTTATGGGAGTACCTAAGATATAATGTTTGATTCTTTGACCCTTCACCACCTTCGGGTTTGTGCCTTCGGCATTGTTAATCTTGATGGCACCGCAATGGTATAGACCTTCCCATTTGGAGAGAAGTTTTCCTGCAAAAAATCTTAAACGAGAATTGTATAGCAAGACATGATCACCTACATTGAATTCACGCTTTTGTATTCTTCTATCATTCCATCTCTTAACCTTTTCTTTAAACAACTTAGCATTCTCGTAGGCTTGGGTTCGCCATTCATCAAGTGAGCTAATATCAAATAACCTCTTTTCATCGGCAAGTTTGAAATCGTAATTGACCTCTTTGATTGCCCAATAAGCCTTATGTTCTAGCTCTATAGGTAAGTGACATGCTTTACCATAAACCATCTTATACGGAGACATACCCATAGGATTTTTTAAGCAGTTCTATAAGCCCACAATGCATCGTCAAGTTTCTTAGACCAATTCTTCCTAGATCTATTAACAGTCTTTTGCAAAATCAATTTAATCCCTCTCTTACTCAATTATACTTGACCACTAGACTGAGGATGATAAGGAGATGCAACTCTATGATTAACATCATATTTAGCAAGCAATTTACAGAAAACACCATGAATAAAATGTGAACCACCATCAGTCATTAAATATCTAGGGACTCCAAATCTAGGGAAAATAACTTATTTAAGCATTTTAATAGAAGTCTTATGATCAGCGTTACTAGTTGGAATAGCTTCTACCCACTTAGTGACATAATCAACAACAACTAGAATATGAGTATACCCGTTAGATTATGGAAAAGGCCCCATGTAATCAAAGACCCAAACATCAAATGGTTCGATAACAAGAGAGTAATTCATCGGCATTTCCTGACATCTATTACCAATTATTTGGCATTCATCACAAGATAAGACAAACTTACGAGCATCCTTGAAGGGAGTAGGCCAATAAAACCCAGATTGTAGTACCTTGTGTGCAGTTCTATCTCCAGCATGATGTCCTCCGTAGGCTTCGGAGTGACACTTGTGTAAGATCTGCTCCTATTCATGCTCAGGTACACAATGTCTAATAATACCATGTACTCCTTCTTTATAAAGATGTAGGTCATCCCAAAAGTAATGCCTTAAATCATAGAAGAACTTTTTGTTTTGTTAGTATGTGAAATTAGGAGGTATAAATTTAGCAACAATGTAATTGGCGTAATTAGCATACCAAGGTGCATTATGTGAAGTATTCAAATAGCTAATTGTTCACCGGGAAAGCTATCATCAATAGGTAGTGGGTCATCAAGAACATTTTCTAACCTAGACAAGTTATCCGCCACTAGGTTATCAGCACCCTTTCTACCAATGATATGCAAATCAAATTCTTGTAGCAGAAGGACCCACCTAATAAGTCTAGGATTAGCATCTTTCTTCTCCATAAGGTATTTAATAGCAGCATGATCGGTGTGAACAGTTACTTTGGAATCAACAATATAAGGTCTAAACTTATCACAAGCAAACACAACTGCTAGAAATTCCTTTTCATCAGTAGCATAGTTTCTTTGAGCATCGTCTAGAGTTTACTAGCATAATGGATAACATTTAATTTCTTATCGCCTCTTTGTCCTGGAACAACACCAACAGCATAAGCACTAGCATCTCACATAATTTCAAAAGGTAGGTTCCAGTCGGGTGGTTCAACAATAGGTGCGGTAATCCAGGCATTCTTAAGAATTTCAAATGCTTCTACGCAATCATCATCAAAAACAAACGGAACATCTTTTTGCAAAAGGTTTGTGAGAGGCCTAGAAATCTTAGATAAATTTTTGATAGACCTCCTATAGAAACCAACATGACCAAGGAAACTTCTTATACCTTTGATATCCATAGGGCACGGCATTTTGTCAATAGCATCAACTTTAGCTTTATCAACTTCAATACCTCTTTTTGAGATCTTGTGCCCCAGGACAATACCTTCATTAACCATAAAGTGGCACTTTTCCCAATTCAGCACAAGATTAGTTTCTTCACATCTTTGTAAAACTCAATCAAGGTTGCTCAAAGAATCATCAAATGAACTTCCGTAAACGAAAAAATCATCCATGAAAACCTCAAGAATCTTTTCACAAAAGTCAGAAAATATAGCCATCATACATCTTTGAAAGGTAGCAGGTGCATTGCATAAACCAAAAGGCATACGTCTATAAGCAAAGGTACCGAAAGGGCAAGTAAAAGTGGTTTTTTCTTGATCCTGGCTTGATACAGGTATTTGAGAGAAACCAGAGTAACCATCTTGAAAGAAAAAATTAGTATGTTTGGATAATCATTCTAGCATTTGATCAATAAAAGGTAAAGGGTAATGATCTTTCTTAGTAGATTTATTTAATTTCCTAAAATCAATCACCATTCTATAACCTGCAACAATTCTTTGCGGGATCAATTCATTTTTATCATTAGGAACAACGATAATACCTCCCTTCTAAGGGACACAATGGACGGGACTAACCCATCTACTATCAGCAACAGGATAAATTATACGTGCCTCCAGAAGCTTTAGTACTTCTTTTCGTACCACTTCTTTCATCTTAGGGTTCAATCGCCGTTGGTGATCGATAACTGGTTTGGCATCAAGCTCCATATTAATTTTATGCTGGCATAGAGTGGGACTAATGCCCTTGAGATCATCAAGAGTATAGCCAATAGCAGCACGGTGCTTCCTCAGAGTTTTCAATAATCTCTTTTCTTCATGTTCTGAAAGGTTAGCACTAATAATAACAAGATATATCTCTTCTTCATCAAGATAAGCATATTTCAACGTATCGGGTAATTGCTTGAGCTCAAACACGGGATCACCCTTGGGTGGAGGAGGATCCCCAAGTATTTCAATAGGTAAGTTATGTTTCAAAATAGGCTGTTGCTCAAAGAAAATTTCATCTATTTCATTCCTCTCATTCATATGCATATCATTTTCATGGTCTAGCAAATATTGTTCTAAGGGATCAGTAGGAGGCACAGCAATAGAAGCGAGACCAATAATTTCATCTTTACTAGGCAATTCCTTCTCATGGGGTTGTCTACGAAATTTAGAGAAATTAAATTCATGAGACACATCCCCAAAGCTCACAGTAACTACTTCCTTCTCACAATCAATCTTAGCATTAACAGTATTCAAGAAGGGTCTGCAAAATATAATGGGACAAAAATTATATTGTGGGGAACCAAGAACATGAAAATCAGTAGGATACTTTACTTTCCCACACAAGACTTCAACATCTCTAACAATCCCCATTGGTGCAATATGTCTCTATTAGCACGCTTAATGGTAACATCAATATCCTCTAGTTCAACTGGTGCAATATCTTGCATGATTTCTTCGTATAAGGAATAGGGAATTGCACTTATGATAGCACCCATATCACATAAGCCATGATAACAATGATCTACTATTTTAACCGAAACAACAGACATGCCAACAACTGGTCTATGTTTATGCTTAGTATCAGGTCTAGTGATTCTAGCAGCTTCATCGCAGAAATGAATAACATGCCCATCAATATTATCAACCAAAAGATCTTTAACCATAGCAACACTAGGTTCAACTTTAATTTGTTCAGGGGGTGTAGGTGTTCTAATAAAACTATTACGAACCATAGTTGAAGCTTTAGCATGTTCCTTTATCCTAACAGGGAAAGGTGGTTTCTCAATGTAAGCAGTAGGGATAACAGGATTAGCATTGTAAGCAATAATTTTCACTTCAACTTTAATAGGTTGCACTACTTTCACTTCAATGGGAGTATGATATTTAAACCACTTTTCCTTAGGGAGATCAACATGAGTAGCAAATGATTCACAGAAAGAAGCTACTATCTCAGAGTTAATCCCATATTTAGTGCTAAACTCACTAAAAGCATCCGTGTCCATGAAGGATTTAACACAATCAAACTTAAGATTTATACCTGACTCCTTACCTTCGTCGATTTCCCAATCTTCAGAGTTCCATTTAATTCTTTCCAATAAATTCCATTTGAATTCAATATCTTTCTTCATAAAAGAACCAGCACAAGAAGTATCGAGCATGGATTGATCATTACGAGAAAGCCGAGCATAAAATTTCTAAATAATAATTTCTCTCGAGAGCTGATGGTTGGGGCATGAATAGAACATTGACTTAAGCCTCCCCCAATCTTGAGCAATTATTTCTCCTTCATGAGGCCAAAAAATATAAATATAATTCCGATCATGATGAACTAGATGCATAGGATAGAACTTTTGATGAAATTCCATTTTCAACCGGTTGTAGCTCCATGATCCAGTATAATCACATAGCCTATACCATGTCAATGTATTATCCTTCAAATATAAAGGAAAGACCTTCTTCTTGATGTGATCCTCGGGCAGACCTGCAAGCTTAAATAATCCACAAACTTCATCAACATAGATTAGATGCAAATCAGGATGTAGTGTTCCATCTCCTGCATAAGGATTAGCTAGCAGTTTCTCTATCATACCCGAAGAAATTTCATAATAAATATTTTCAGTAGGTTCAATAGGTTGAGGGACAACTCTTTCTGTTTCCGTTCGAGGTGAATATACCCCGAACAAGTCCCTCAAAGTATTACTCTCCATAGTAACAAGTGACAGTAAATTTCAGCACACTATATTTTTTTTCCTTACCAAGTTCCACTCACCAAAGGCGCTTCACCCCCCGGCAACGGCGCCAGAAAAGAGTCTCGATGACCCAAAAGTATAGGGGATCTATCGTAGTCCTTTCAATAAGTAAGAGTGTCGAACCCAACAGGAGCAGAAGCAAATGACAAGCGGTTCTCAGTAAGGTATTCTTTGCAAGCACTGTAATTATCGGTAACAGATAGTTTTGTGATAAGATAATTCGTAACGGGTAGCAAGTAACAATATTAACAAAGGTGCAACAAGGTGGACCAATCCTTTTTATAGCAATGGACAAGCCTGGACAAACTCTTATATAAAGCAAAGCGCTCCCGAGGATACATGGGAATTTATGTCAAGCTAGTTTTCATCATGCTCACTTGATTTGCGTTCGCTACATTGCTAATTTGATATGTGGGTGGACCGGTGCTTGGGTTCTGCCCTTACTTGGACAAGCCTCCCACTTATGATTAAACCCTCCCACAAGCATCCGCAACTACGAAAGAAGAATTAAGATAAATCTAACCATAGCATGAAACATGTGGATCCAAATCAGCCCCTTACGAAGCAACGCATAAGCTAGGGCTTAAGCTTCTGTCACTCTAGCAACCCATCATCTACTTATTACTTCCCAATGCCTTCCTCTAGGCCCAAACAATGGTGAAGTGTTATGTAGTCTACGTTCACATAACACCACTAGAGGAGAGAAAACATACATCTCATCAAAATATCGAACGAATACCAAATTCACATGATTATTTATAACAAGACTTATCACATGTCCTCGGGAACAAACATAACTACTCACAAAACATATTCATGTTCATAATCAGAGGAGTATAAGTGATGATCAAGGATCTGAACATATAATCTTCCACCAAGTAACCCAATTAGCATCAACTACAAGGAGTAATCAACACTACTAGCAACCCACAGGTACCAATCTGAGGTTTTGAGACAAAGATCGGATACAAGAGATGAACTAGGGTTTGGAGAGGAGATGGTGTTCGTGAACATGTTGATGGAGATTGATCCCCTCTCGATGAGAGGATCATTGGTGATGACGATGGCTTCGATTTCCCCCTCCCGGAGGGAGGTTTCACCGGCAGGATTGCCCTGCCGAAGCTCTAGATTGGTTCTCCCTAAGTTCCGCCTTGAGACGGTGGCGCTTCGTCCCGAAAGGTCTCTTATGATTTTTTTTCCTTGACGAAACCCTCCATATAGCAAAAGATGGGCACCTGAGGGCTTCCAAGTGGGCCACAAGCTCGCTAGCCGTGGCCAGGGGGGTGGTCGCGGCCATCAGGCTTGTGGCTCCCTGGTGGGCCTCCTGGTGTATTTCTTTCGCCCAATATTTTTTATATATTCCAAAATAATTCTCTGTAGATTTTCAGGACTTTTGGAGTTGCGCAGAATAGGTATCTCAGATTTTCTCCTTTTCTAGTCCAGAATTCCAGCTACCGGCATTCTCCCTCTTCATGTAAACCTTGCAAAATAAGAGAGAAAAGGCATAAGTATTGTACCAAAATGTTTAATAACAGCCCATAATGCAATAAATATCAATATAAAATCATGATGCAAAATGGATGTATCATGAAGCCATGGTTTTCTTGAATCCTTTGACACTAGACAACGTGACCTATAGAAGGGTAGATGAGATCAGGAAAAATGTGGACCATTTTCTGCACATCTAAAATGGCGCCATTTTGTTAAATCCCTAGAAGGTTAAGAGAATCCCCTCTCGCCCGACCAAACCCTAGAAGGGTCGAGGGCCACCCCTAACCGTAGAAGCGTTGTCGAGGCCACCCCAAACCGTAGAGAAGTATATTAATTGCCATGTTTTAATATTTGCAGAAACTATGGATCAAAGAGACTTGGGACAAGAACGGTTGTTGGGGGACATAATCTGAGGCGGTCCTGATGCTGTCTTGTCATTTCTCAACAACAACGATCGTCTTGAAGGAGAGGATTACTGCTCCGGTGATCGAATAATGAAGGAGGAAGGACATGATCATGATGGCTCTGATCACCAAATACCGGAGGAAGAAGGAGACCATGGTGACGGCTCCGGTGACCGAACGGAGGAGGGAGATGTCGCAAAGTCCGGCAAGGTATATATATTCATTAAGCATGTGCTGACTAGCTAATTGATGCATTAATAGTTTGTGTATGTGCATATATTAACTCTTATTTCTTCTTTTATAGCCCTCCAGATCGAGCCAAACTTCGGTAATGAGACGAGGCCCGAAGAGAAGGTTGGGCAAGGAAGAAAGGTTCACGATCACAGCACTCACGGATGATGGCCTACCGATTGAACCCAAGCGGACTAAGGATGCATTTGCTGCTCAGTGCGGAGCTATTGTTAGGGACAGCATCCCGATCAAAATCAACCAATGGAATAAGCCTAAGGACAACAATCCTGAAATTTCTTATCTCACCGATAGACAGAAAGATGATCTTGGACCTCGCTGAAGGCAAATTTCACCCAACCGCAAGAGGAGGATCCGAATAACTCAGTTATAGAGCCACTGGTCAAGACGTGTGCTCTTAAGAAGATGGCAGATCTATTCGGCAGGTGGAAGAATGGCAGATCAAGACGGTCGATTTGAGAAGATAAGAGATTACTGGCCCGAATTTTTGGCCTACAAGACATCAGAGAAGAGTAAGAAAATGTTTGAGACAAACAAGAACAATGCTGCAAAGAAGCAGTATCACAATCACACAGGGTCAGGTGGCTACCTCAAAGCCCGGCCGTTGTGGGACAAAGCTGAGAATGACCTGCTTGCTAAAGGGGTCGAACCAAAGACATTGAACTGGCCAGACCGTTCAAGGACTTGGTTCTTCGGGGTTGGGGGAAATGTGGACCCTGAAACAGGGAAGTGTCGTTGCACGAACGAGCAACTTGCAATACCCGTTAAGAGGCTTCAGAAGTATATCACCGTAGCGCAGGAATGGACATTCATTCCCGATAGAGAGAAGGACGAGCTGACTGAGGTCCTCGGGAATCATGAGCACCCTGGATGAACACGAGGCACACCAGGCTTCGTTCCGTGGAAGGTTGGGTTTGCCGAAGCAGGTGGTTACAAAAGCCGGTAGAGAAAGATGAAAGCGGAGCCGAGCGACATGCGGAAGCTTAATGCAAGACTAGAAAAGCTAGAGGAACTTGAGAGCCAGCGAGCTGCCGGCCAACCATCTCAGCAGCATGAAGCTACCCTAGAAGCTACACCGCCATCTCAGCGAAGAAGTATCATGGCTTCCACGGAGCTCGTTCAGCCTGACTTCACGGTTCCTAGCTACCCCGTGGATACTATCACGGAGGTTCAACATTGCAAGCTTTGGACAAAATTCCAAAACCTCACTTTCAAGGCGGCTCTCGGCTCTGTTGCACCTCCTCAACCCAACGGAACTTTTCATTGCCTTCCGATTTCACATGGCTATGCTGTTGTGATGGATGAAGTAACGGAGGGATTTGATGAGATCGAGCTTGACCACCATACAGGTGAAGGGGAGAAGAAGTTGGTTCATGCTCTGAGGAGTACATGTCTATGGTGGAAGGAGTACATCAAGCTTCCAAATTGGACGCCTCTGTCTCCTCCTCCTTCGGCGCGTCAGGGCACTCCGCCACCTCCTCCTCCTCCTCCGACAAGTGATCAGGGCACTCCGCCTCCTTATACGGCTCATCCGACGTGTGAGGGCACTTCACCTCCTCCTTTGCCTACTCTGGCGTGTCCGAGCAGTCTGCCTTTTCTGGCGCATGAGGCCACTCTGCCTCCTCCTTCGCCTACTCCAGCGCATCAGGCCACTCAGCCTCCTCCTCCTCCTCCTTCTTCGCCGCATTAGGACAGTACGCCTCCTCCGATTCGTCAGCCACGACGGAAGAGAGATGCCGCCGCCGCTCCGGCGGCTAGCGGTACAATAGGTGGGAAAAATACAAATGTGATCCAAGCCTCAAGCCTGTTACAAAGTTACCATACGAGAGGACTGACGAAGAAAGCGCTGACATCAGTAAAGCCGAAGTGAAGGCCCATTTTGCACAGAAACAGCCACCTCCAAAGGAAACGGTAGATCCGGTGAAAGCAAAGTGCACTCTGGATGCCATGAAGCAACCATCACCGCCTCCGCTACCATCCAACTATGACTGATGTATTATAAAGACATATAATGAAGCACAACGGTTGGGAAGTACTTCTAGTGCTGCCCGAGTCAAAGAACGAAGAAGTCGGAAAACAATTCCCTAGCTCGGCAAACAGGAGAAGCAATCGTGCCCCCTGCACAAGGTGTCTAGCGATATTGATCATCCGGTGCTACTGCCCGATACCAAACTTGGTGATTACTTGGGGATGATGTACATTTTGAAATGGCTGAGGTAACCAAAGAAGAACACGAATACGTGCACGGGAAGCCTCTCGTCAAACCTGATCATCATCCTCTAACAACGATGATGAACAATTTCCATGGGTGGGAGATGAAAACCTCCAGAGAGTATGGGAGAGACACTATGTATGTGCCAGGGAAACCAGAGCACGAATTCATTGGACTCAGCATGATGCCTATTGAATTTGTGGAGTTATTTCAGTTATCCAATCAACGGGCCCTCGACAAACAACTCATGACTGCCTACTGTCTGTAAGTATTACTTCTATAGTTAAGTTTGTAGCTCAGCTCGTTCATTGCATGTATATATGATTATCATCACTATATTATGCAGATTGAAGATCGTCGAATGCAAAAAAAAGTAATCTTCGACGTTGGGTTCATTAGCCTAGATGTCATAAATGAATGGTCGATATGAAATGAAACCAAAGCGACCGAGAAGAACTTGCTAAAGTCCTTCTTTACACATCAAAACAAAAGGGAAATACTCTTTCCTTACAACTTCAAGTGAGTGTTGTTGTCTTCTCTGTATACTTAGTTTCGCTTACTCGAGGTTAAGTAATGTAATCGATGAGTTATATATGCATGCGTAGTTTCCACTATATTCTACTATCCATTAAGCTTGACGGGGCATTAGTAACTGTCTTAGACTCGAGGCGTAAAGATCCCGAGAATTATGCGGACATGACTACCATGCTCAAAAAGCAAGTTCAATCAATACTGGGACCATATCGGCATGCAACTTTCGGTAATTTCCTGATATCAAGTAATCATTTTCTTTGCCTGACAGGGTTTGGAAGAAGTTCACCCGAAAGCTTCCCGGTCTAAACGAAGAGTTGTGATTTACGCACCCCAAAGTAAGTAGTACTAGCTAGTTCCGTGCATCTCTAATTGATTCAAAATTTCTTCAATATATCATTACCATGCTTGCTTATCAGTTTGATTGAACTATATTCTCATAAAGTGCTTGTACCAGGAAGAAGGGACTGTTTTATGTGGATACTACGTATGCGAGTTCATTTGCCACTCGACCTGTGAGCGAGGCTTATCTGACAAAAAAATTGAAGTACATAAATAATATTCACAATTTTATTTTATATATTACGTTACCATCAATTGTGTTGAGTTTTATTCATATATATGCATGTATTGACCAAAAATTCGTTTTCGAGCTCGCGCTCAGATGCTCCCGTTGACGAACAAAATCAAAGAAATAGTAGAAAATTCAAAAATATACAAATGTTTTTTTATGGTAGATATTTTTATGCGTGAGGTTCGCTCCAAATTTTAGCTTATTTGGACATTCGAGTAGCTCTCAGGAAAAAAGACAAATCGGGTCACAAAAGTTCGTGAACAGTAAACCTTTTTTACAGACCCCGATTTATCTTTTTTGCCGAGAGCTGCTCAGACGTCCAAATACGTTCAAATTTGGAGCGAACCTCACGCACAAAAATATCTATCACCCAAAAAAATTTGGAATTTTTTGAATTTTGTTACTATTTATTTTGATTTTTTTCGTCGGACGGGTGCAGATGAGCTCGGGAGCCAAATAGCCGCTCCCTGTATTGACCCCCTTCTATAAATTAGATCTGGCAGATGCGGGATGAAATCCTACCACATGATCGCATATGATCAATTCAAGAGGAATTGACGGGATTCTATCTTGACCACGTCATACCTAAAGACGGAGAATACTATGTTGATTTGTGATTGGATCTTAGGGATCGTAAGAGATCTTATATTGTATATATGTAGCTAGTAGCGTCAGATAGATATACGAAAACTTGTTGTTCGACCAATCTCTCGGAGAAAGAGAGGTCGATCACTTCTCTCTGTATATGTTCATGACGATCTTGTGTACTTAATGGTTCCTTCATTTGCTTACTAGCTAGTGTGTCGAGTTCTCTCAATTGTAGCTAGCTAGCATCGACCAAGCACGGAGAAAGAAAGGACACTTCTCTCTATTAGCTGGCTAACACAATATGAAACCCCTAAATTAACCCTTCAAAAACCCCTAAACACCCCCCTCCCCTTTAAAAAAAACCCAGCTCCTGCCAGATGCTGACGCGTGGACGCCTTTGGGTCCTGGTTGGTCACTTGTAGAAAACAGGGCATTGGTTCGGGCCGGCCAGCCCATTAGTCTTGGTTCAGTCATGAACCGGGACTAATGGCAGCAACAATCCCGGTTCGGGAAGCCAGGGGGCCGGGCAGGCCACGTGGGGCATTGGTCCCGGTTCGTAGGACACCTTTGGTCCCGGTTCCATACACGAACTGGTACCAATGTGCCTCGCACCTAGCCCACAACCATTGGTCCCGGTTCGTGGCTAGAACCGGGACCAAAGGGGGTAACTGTTCGCCTGGTGTGAGCCCCTTTAGTCCCGGTTGGTGGCTCAAACCGGAACTAACGGTTCCCTTCCCACGACGTTTCGTGCTCCGAGAAAGATTCCGCGGCGAGGGCTACAGTAACTTCGCCCATTTCTCTTCTTCTCCTATCTTCTTCTCCTCCATTCTCCTCTCTTCTTCTCCTACATTCTCCTCTCTTCTTCCCCATATCTTCTACCATGAATCCAATCACTCGCTACGGGGAGGTGCTCGCACAAGGCACGACCAATCTCGATGTCGTCTACACGAACGACAGCGCCATGGTGCCGCGTTTTCTTTCCCTTTTGCAGAAATGGCTTGAAGTGGTGGATGAGAAACACAAGTTCATAGGGCTTGATCTCGAGTACACGGCCAAGCAAGAAGATGTTGCCGTCATCCAGCTATGTTTCAAGAAACATGTGATGATCTTCCAATGGGCAAGGTGAGTTTTGAGGGTTTTCTTTGATCAATTAATAATTTATAGATTATGATGAAAATTGCATAGGATAGAAATATGTTGCATTTTGAATCCTATTGGAAAGATCAATATTTCTTTTAAGTTTGTAGTGAATAACAATTTTCCTTGTTGTAAAACGTGGGAGAACATATATGTCATATCGTTAATTTAGGGTTTCTTCATCAATTCATAGGATATGAAAATTGCATATATATAGGATGTAGCAATATATATGTTCTATTTCGAATCCTATGGCAAAGATCAATTTCTCTTAAGTTGTAGTGAAATAATTTTCGATTTTTTTATGATATTAATTACTGTTCACCGGGCTCAAATGAGCCCGGGAGCAAAAACTCTGCATCTTCCTCTTTTCTTGCAGCGAAATAATTTTCTTTTATATAGTTGCATATTATAATTCTGCCGAAATATACTTGTTGCAGTAGTATTTAACATTTGTTCCATTTTAATTTGTTGATGTTGCAGTAGTGACAAGCACTGCCCAACACTCATGGACTTCCTACGCAGCGGCATACATTTTGCTAGCGTTGATGTAAGGAATGACAAGCTGAAGATGAGGCGCAGCTTCGGTATTGAGATACCAGCTGGCTGCCTTATTGATATCCATGACATATTCAGGCTTCGGTATCAGAGGACTTCGATGGCTTCTATGGTAGTCGCCTTGATCGACGACTATTACGGAGATATGAAAACCAAATTTCCCCTGGAGCAGCACAAAGACTGGGAGAGGACCCCACTTCAGCCTATGATAATTGAGTATGTAGCAAAATATGCATACATTGCATATGAGTTGTATCGCAAGATTCGAACCGTGAACTATGGGCAGCGTCACCTCACACCACCACCACCATGGGGCGGATATTCTTTTGATTCAGACTAGATAGTAGTGTTCGCTTGGACGAGTACTTTCTGTAATGGATATCTGAACTATTATATATTACATATCTCTGTAGCTATTATATATTTGTAGTGCTTTTCAATTCAGGTTTTTCTTAAGTTCCGATTGTGGCCGAGAACAATATGCAACAAAAAAGTGGGTTGTCATCGTTGGCAACAAGCACGCACACACCATGCCAACTTTCAAGCTTTTCAGACTTCATTTGAAGTGCTTTTCAATTTCAGGGTCATTTAGCTCAAAAAAATAAGTAAATGCATGAAAAATATCAAATGAAGTCAGAAAGGGTTGAAAATTGATGATGTGGTTTTGAATGGTGCATTTTGAACACACGAAAAGCCTGGAGTTCAAATAAGTTCAAAAAAATGAAATGCCTTTTGTAACCGATGAGTTTCCGTCCAAAACCCCGATACTTCGAAAGAGACTGTCCGTTTTGTACACGAAGTGCATCCAGCTTTTGCCATAACCCTCTCAACTTTTTAGCACATGCTATGTGGGTGAAATTATGATACCATGGTAACTTTCAACCTTTTCAGAGTTCATTTGAAGTGCTTTTCAATTTTAGGGTCATTTAGCTCAAAAAAGTCAGTAAATGCATGAAAAATATCAAATGAAGTCAGAAAGGGTTGAAAATTACCGATGTGGATTTGAATGGTGTATTTTGAACACACAAAAAGCCTCGAGTTCAAATAAGTTCAAGAAAATGAAATGCCTTTTCTAACCGATGAGTTTCCGTGCGGAACCCGATACTTCGAAAGAGTCTGTCCGTTTTGTACGCGAAGTGCATCCTGCTTTTGCCGTAACCCTCTCAACTTTTTAGCACATACTATGTGGGTGAAATGATGATACTATGCCAACTTTCAACATTTTCAGAGTTCATTTGAAGTGCTTTTCAATTTCAAGGTCATTTAGCTCAAAAAAATAGTAAATGCATGAAAAATATCAAATGAAGTCGGAAAGGGTTGAAAAATTGATGATGTGGCTTAGAATGGTACATTTTGAACACACGAAAAGCCTGGAGTTCAAATAAGTTCAAGAAAAATGAAATGCCTTTTTGTAACCGATGAGTTTCCGTCTGAAACCTCGATACTTCGAAAGAGACTGTCCGTTTTGTACGCGAAGTGCATCCTGCTTTTGCCGTAACCCTCCCAAATTTTTAGCACATGCTATGTGGGTGAAATGTTGATACCGTGCCAACTTTCAACCTTTTCAGACTTTATTTGAAGTGCTTTTCAATTTCAGGGTCATTTAGCTCAAAAAAGTTAGTAAATGCATGAAAAATATCAAATGAAGTCAGAAAGGGTTGAAAATTGATGATGTGGCTTTGAATGGTGCATTTTGAACACACAAAAATCCTGGAGTTCAAATAAGATCAAGAAAATGAAATGCCTTTTCTAACCGATGAGTTTCCGTACGAAACCCCGATACTTCGAAAGAGTCTGTCCGTTTTGTATGTGAAGTGCATCCTACTTTTGTCGTAACCCTCTCAACTTTTTAGCACATGTTATGTGGGTGAAATGATGATACCATGCCAACTTTCAACCTTTTCAGAGTTCATTTGAAGTGTTTTTCAATTTCAGGGTCATTTAGCTAAAAAACAGTAAATGCATGAAACTTGATATTATATACACGATACTTCGAAAGAAACTTGATATTATATACAATTCATGCAACTAAAATTATCAAATTTATTTTTATTAAAAAATTTAATAGCAAAAAATATATTTATAAAGTATTTTTTGTTTAACAACTTTTAATATGCAAAGAAATAACATAAAAAATAGCAAAAGTAAAAATAGATGCGCTAACACTGAAATTCAACCTAAATTCAAAGTGCTAGTTAGGCACCTAACTACCATTTTGAATTTAGGCCAAATTTCAGTATAAACGCATCTATTATCACTATCAGAGGAGCTCAATGTAACAACCGCGGCGGCGCTTATAAGCAAGTTCGAGCAACCTTCCCTTGGCGAGGTGAGACTAAACTCCCACCATACCGCTGTGCAAGGCCATTGGTCCCAGTTGGTGGCCCCAACCGGGACCAATGCCACCCTTTCGTCCCGGTTTGTGCCACCAATCAGGACCAAAGGGCCTGTTTCCCGCCCTTTGGGCTGCTGAAAATAGGGCTTTGGTCCCGGTTGGTGGCACCAACCGGGACCGAAGGTCCCTATTTCCCTCCCTTTGAGCGGCGTAAAATAGGGCGTTGGTCCCGGTTGGTGTGACAAACCGAGACTAAAGGTAGCATTTGTCCCGGTTGGGGCCACCAACCGGGACCAATGCTCCTTCTATATGATAAGCACTTAGCAAAATTCACAGTTTTCATTCCACTTCGTCCTCGTCGCCACCCCGAGCCCGCCGTCGCCGTTCCCGTCCCCGTCGCCGCCCCCGTCGCCACCCCGTCGCCTCCCTCGCCGCCCCCGTCGCCTCCCCGCCGCCCCTGTCGCCTCCCCCGCCGCTCCCGTCGCCTCCCCGCCGCCCCCGCTGCCCCCGTCGCCCCAGTCGCCTCCCCCACCTCCCCGTCACCTCACCCGTCGCCACCCCTCCTCCGTCGCCTCCCCCGCCGCCCCCGTCGCTGCCCCGCCCCGTCGCCGCCCCCGCCCCCGTCATCGCCCCGTCGCCGCCCCCGCTGTGAGCCGCTGCCGCCGCGGCTCGTTGCAATTTTTTTAATATATGGTGATTTTTATGCTTTTTAGTATGTGTATGCATGTTAGATTAGTATGTGTATGTTAGATTAATATGTTTATGCTTTTTTTAGTATGTTTATGTTAGGTAGATTAGTATGTGTATGTTAGATTTGTATGTTTATGCTTTTTTTGAAAGTAGATTGGTATGTTTATGTTAAATTAGTATGTGTATGTTGATTTTGGGTTTTATGAAAAATTAGTCGACGATGCCCGGCCCGCATCCTCATCGTCGAGTAGTCCGCGAGAGCCTGCTTGATAAGCGCCATGTCCGAGACTGAGCTCCGTCGGGCTGGCACTGGGAGGTGCTACCTTCCCGGGCTCAAAGGTTGGTGAGGAATGCAGGTATCGTCGTCGACCCGGATCTTCTGTGGTGGCGGTCACGCGGGCCACTTTCAGTGCAGAGAAAGCCGGCGCCCGCAGAGGTGGTACGTCGCCGTGTCAGGGAGGAGGACGAGCACGTCCGTCGCTACATGGCGGCATTGGACGCCCGGTTTGACAATACCTGACAGATCCTTCAAGGATCTCACTTGAGTTATGATCCCGTGATGGTTCCTTATCATTGGGTGTCCACCGCCGGCGACTCAGAGACCGTTAGTGAACCGAGTTCACCGTCCTCCATTTTGAATTCTAGGATATTTGATCTATATTAGTGATATTATATTCGAGGTCATTATAAATATTAATGTATTAGTGGTATTTTATCTGTATAATGCGTGTGTGACTTTCGGTCCGTCCAGGCTTTCCCCTAGATAACTTTCATGTGTGTTCTTGATGGAGGAATCCCGACTGTTGTCGTGGAGGGCGCCCCTTCTTTCTTCTCTTCCTCGCGATATACTCGTCGATATATTACGCAAGAAGAGAAGAGGGGAGGCGTCCATCACGGACGGTCGAACTATTACTGTGAGAGAGTGTCCATCAACATATATACACCATCATATCAATGTGAGAGAGTGCGCACCAACACACCATGAGATATGAGAGTTATTTAAGGAAAGCATCGACGTACCAAAAGTCACACACGCATTAATTAAGATCCAAAGCGTGTCGTAATTCTTGAACTGGATTATTCGGGATGATGTATTAGTGATATTATATTCAAGTTCATTATAAATGTATTTGTGATTTGCAAGTCATTTCAGTATTTTTTCTATGTCATTGCTTGATATATGAAACGGGTTGACTTTAGGTCTGTTTCGGCTCATTGTTTGTCTTTTCAGTGAGGGAGAGTGTCCACCATATGTATATATATATATATATATGAGAGAGGAAGAATCCTGACTGTTGTCGTGGGGGTCGCTTCTCCTTCGTTCCCGTGTGCTAGACATTTTGGTGTAATGCACTCAGAACGAATGGAGGAGCCACCATCACCGACGGTCGCAATATCAGAGGGAGTGCCCACCATATACGTGAGATGAGAGTTTAGGAGGGAAAGACTCGACGGACCAAAAGTCAACCCGTTGCATATTGAGTAATAGTGATCTGTGTGTTGATCAGTTTTCTCGTAGTTTCCTTCGATCGATTTTAAATGTTTCAACTATGAGCCCGTGCTGTAATTCTTGAATCATGAACACAGGAAATGTCGTCGTCATCAGACGACGATGGGATCCAAGCGTGTGAATTTTGCGGTGAAGATAAAGGTCTTTGTGACAAGACTGGGCTGCGAGACAGCAGGTTCTTCACCATGAAGCTTTATGAGGACTTTGATATTTCTACGGTACGCAACGATGACAACTGTTTTTTCGTAATTAAGCATGACTTCTGTTTCTTTCCTTCAACGCGTAATTTCTGTTTTATATAATTCGACTAGTTCATCCCCTGTCATGCAAGACGGTATTTCTTGGAGAGGCTCGGTTTCGAAGAGCACGAGAGTTTTGAGACGAGGACAGCCAACCTAAGGACTAAACATGGTCACACATTTCTTGTGAAAGTAGTGAATGCATGGATTTCAGGAAGATATGGAAATAACCTTCCATCTTCATCGACGTTTGGGTGGATGTCGATATGTTTCGTGTTTTACCTCCATATGAGTTTGTCAACCATGCATATTTGTCAAGTAATTTGCATTATATATATATATATATATATATATATATATTAGGTGTTCATGCGTACTAAATTTGTTAATTTTTAATTTACAACTTATTTCGTTTCTTCGAGTGAAATACAGAACATAATCGACACGACACACTACACTTATGGATCACATCTAACTTGGGAGGAGAAGGATGATCTTATCTACTTTGTTATTGGTGTCATAGCTGGTAGAGACATCTTCCCGTATAATTTGGGAACTGGCCCAAATTATACATTGTACAGGCCACTAGTGTATAGATTGAGGGAGGATGACATTGGCCGAAATATCTTGGTAAGAATTGCTAATTAAGTACACTAGTACTATTGCGTAAATGGTATTGATTACATTGCTAAGTAGGCTACTATATATTCCGTTCTTCAACAGAAATTGCCAAATGAAGTTGTGCCACCGTTGATGCAACCCGAAGGTAATATGACAATAAAAAGCCCCTTCCATCCCGAGTTATCTTTTGCATACTCGACTGAGCGCAAACCACCAAGAAGGCTCCAAATTGAAGCATGAGACAAATAAAGAAGGATCGCAAGCCACAAGTTGGAGACCGTTGGATCTCTTTGCTTCATCATGGAGACATTGGTGTGATTCTTTTTTATGCAATTTTACCTAAGAGGGAGGAGTGGGTCCTATGAGGGAGGACTATGTCATTTTATCTTTTTTGTTTTGTTTTATGAGACTTTAACTTTGTATTCTTAAGATGATGATGAGCTCTTAGATCTTGTGTAATTAATGGTTTTCCGTCAGTTGCTTACTAGCTAGCGTCGAGTTCTCTATATGTATAGTAGCTAGCGTCGACCAAGCACAGAAAAAGAGAGATCACTTCTCTCTATTAGCTAGCTAACACAATATGAAACCCCTAAATTAACCCTTCAAAACCCCCTAAACCCCCACTTTCAAAAAAAAACAGCTCCTGCCAGATGCTGACGCGTGGATGTCTTTTGGTCCCGGTTGGTGTTACAAACCGGGACAAAAGGTCCTCCTGCCTCGGCTCCCGTAACGGCCACGTGGAGCCCTTTTGGTCCCGGTTCGTAAGTGAATCGGGACTAAAGGTTTAGGGCTTTAGTCCCAACCCTTTAGTCCCGGTTCCAGAACCGGGACAAATGGACCTCTGGAACCAGGACAAATGGGTCGTTTTCTACTAGTGGGTGTTACCAATCGGGAATAGAGGTCCTCCTGCCTGGGCTCCCCGTAGAGGCCACGTGGAGCCCCTTCTGTCCCGGTTCGTAAGCGAACCGGGACTAAAGGTTTGAGTTTTAGTCCCGGTTCCAGAACCAGGGCTAATGGGCCTCTGGAACCGGGACAAATGGATCGTTTTCTACTAGTGTTCGTAAATATTCTATGGATGAAGACAGAGCAAAAAAAATTGATTATGTATATATACTTTTTTTAGACAATTGGTCCAAACAAAATAGTATAGTGTATCTCTTCTTTCAACATAAACTGCGTAATTACATTTTACCTCAAAGTTGAGAAGTCGATAATCCTGTTATATAACAAAATTGATGAAAAGTCTTACCGCCTAAAGTCTTATTTATTCTATCGGGGGTTCCTTGTGAGGCAGAATTAAGTGTCCATAAAAAACAAATGTTTCCGACTAAATAGGGTCCATTTCCCTGGCTTCATAGAAGAATGATAGGTCAAAGCATAAGACAGTGAAGTTTATCCCTAATATAGATAAGAACACAGAGTTGCTGCAATTTTGTCCAAGGATTCCATGGAGTAGTGTCAAATATAGATGAAAATATAGCATACAAGGTGTCATTGCCACTGATAATCCAATATGTGAAGTGTCTGAACATTACCTTCAGATCAACTGTCGGATGAGTGCTTTTAGTAGTTTACGGAAAACTAATCAAAAGAAACTACACAAGGACCTACATGAAATAATTTGCCGAACAAAAATTATCTCTCAATCAACCTCTTCGCTCCAATATACCTATTTCTGTTCTTTAACTAACTGAGCAATAAAGATTCAAGTTGGCTCTTTTACGGACGCGGCCTGACCCCGCGTTTTTTTCGGCGCTACTCTCTCCGTTCTAAATATAAGATTTTTAAGAGATTTTATAAGGAAACTACATACGGAGCAAAATGACGCTTTTTTTGGGCGCTACTCCTTCCGTTTCTAAATATAAGTCTTTTAAGAGATTTTACAAGAGAACTACATACGAAGCAAAATGAGTAAATCTACACTTTAAAGTATGTTTATATACATCCGTATGTAGTTCTTTAATGAAAACTTTTAAAAGACTTATATTTAGGAAGGGTGAATCAGTAAGTAAAGTAAACGGACATACATGTGTTTCACACACATTAAAATTCAGCAATGCATGCATGGCCAACAGCTAGCTAGGTACACGTACATACACGACCGGACGGAAGAAGTGGACACCTAGAACCGGTGGGGCCATGACCACCACCGCCGACCTGACACGTGGCCGCAAGCATGGAGCACGGCGATTCTCTGGAAGCTGGTGTCATGAGGCCGGTCTATTACCACGTGTGTCACATTATGTCCACGTAAATAAAAGCTTTGGTTCGGCAGTCAACTCGTGGTGATATGCAACTAGTGAAGTAGTTTCTTAAAAAATCAGGGATAGAACCACTGTAGGACTAAAGTATCACGACCTTTTCATTTCTACTCGATTTAATACAAAGTTGAGATACTTATTTTAAATAGGAAGGAGTATATCACTAAGCTCTATAGAATTGTAGACCTTGCCGTCAATTAAGGTCTGCAATTCAAATTTGATTATTTGGGTTAATAATTTTTCAGAACTCATTTGTTTATTTATTTTTTATATAATACACTATGCTTTCTGATTTTTAAATCTTCACAATTAATTGAGGCATTAATTTGGAATTGGGTCACCCAAATTTAATCGGGTCAACAATTCATCAAGGAGCTCTCCCATTTAATTATAAATCTCTTTGTTCCCTAATTTTAAAGGTTTTTCACTCGATTGAGGTATTTTTGGGTTTGGGTTTCGATTTTTATCGGGCCAACTATTTTTCAAATCAATCAGCAGCAACCGGTCTATAAAAGCATATCAATCCCTTACGGACTCCTATCACCCAGAAAAAAGCGTGAGCATGTGATACTATAGCACGGATATAGTACATGCAACCAACGATGAAACAATATCCCCACATAAATATGGGTTGATTAGCAGATAACATAAAATCACACAGCAAGAGGCCCACCAAATAACTGCATTGTAAATAAACATAAAACATATTTCATCGTCTCCCCCACCGGTCAAACTAAATACTCCATCAATTTCAAACTATAAGGGTTATTAGATTTTTGAAAAGTAATTTTTTAAAATTTTGACCAAGTTCAGAACCCAAAATATTGACATCCATAATATTAAAAAAAATATGAAAATCCATTTCCTGATGAATCTAATACATCGATTTGATATTGTGAATATTGATATATTTCTCTACAAATTTGATCAGAGTTAAAGAGGTTTGAATTTTCAAAAAAATAATACACCACATATTTTGAAATAGATTGATTATTTTTTTTTAAGAATTCCAATAGATTTAAGGATGCAACAAAGCGTGTTCAACCCTTCTAGTTTCTATAAATTTGGAAAGCTAAGGCCTACGTGAGTATGTAGTGCAGACTGTTAGACGCCACAAGAAAAAGGAACAAATTGTAACAGAAGCTTTGAGTGCATGAAGATTTTTCTTCAAAATGGAGTACAAGAATTCACTAAAAAAATCGAAGGATTTCAATTAATGAGCTCTATATGGAGGGAAAAAATAAAATATGAAATACCTTTGAGCCAAAGACCAATCATGTGAGTAGGGCTAATTCCAAATTACACATTTGAACGATGGAACTTGACAAATAAACGGCTTATTATAAACCCATCTTTTAATGAAGCGGAGTACTGCAATAAATATTTTTATGATAGATATTTAGCATATTATAATGTTATAGATATTGTCATTTTCTTATATTGACGGTCCAACCAAAAAAGAGTTTGTATATACACCACATTCCTTTTTGAAACGGGGCTTCTAGCCCAGTGACAAAAGTGTGGTGGTACATCTTGGCAGACACGAATTTGTATCCCGTGGGCGGGATATTATTTCACGGATTAAAACCGGGCGTCTCGCACCCTCCTTAATTAAAATGTCGTGCGGCTCCTCCCCTTGTGTCTAGTATACCACACTTACTGTAAAAGAACATTTTTGTTGCCAAATGGGGCTATTTTAGACATTTGAACCCTAAATTACCAGTAGGTAGCCAAGAGCCCAAGAGATGATGATTTCACAGAAACCAAATAGTAGAATTTGCAATGAACTAGCCGGTTCTAGTAGCCACAGGATGTCATCGTCACTCAAACCACAAATCGAACAAGTTGGTCATGTGGTGGTGTTTGGTCTAAGATGACAAGTTAGTCGGGGTCGATCGACCGGCCCGGTTAACCAAACCTGTCACTACTTTTCATTATTCTTTCTTGCTGTTGTGTAAAACAACGAAATTCGAGTATTCCTTTGGTGCAATGCACGATCACAACATTTGAGCGGCCCAAAGTCTAGAGAAAAGAATATCCAAGGCATGCATGTTCATGTACTTGCGTTGCAAAAGAATTTCAAACGTAAAGCCTAGAGAAAGTCCCCCCGGCAGCATCAGATGCTAACCACATGCATGCAGGTAGGGATGTGAGCCTCACTATAAGTACTCCTTTTGTTCATAAATATAAGACCTTGTAGAGATTCTATTATGGACTACATATGGATGTATATAGACATATTTTAGAGTGTAAATTCACTCATTTTACTTCGTATGTAGTCTATAATAGAATCGCTAAAAGGTCTTATATTTAGGAACGAAAGGAGTAGTACCGTATATTCCTTTTTAACTTTCAAGAAATGCGCCCTTTGATGTGCTAAAATGGGCAAACCATCGAAAGAAAACAAACAGGAAGGATCATCTAGTTTTACGAAAATTGCTTTTGGAGGCCAAGCTCCATGGAGGCCTTTAAATGCAAAATTCAAAATTTATGAAAATTCATATTTTTACATTTTCAAAAGTTCTGAAAAAATACAGAAAATATGTGAGGGCGTAACACACATGTGGGTAAATTTTCAGAAAAAACTATGTTAAAATGAGGCATGTACAAAAAAGACAAATCTGAGGCTTTTTAACACATGATACTATTCATCGTCTCAGGCCATGAATTTGTCTTTTTTATACAGATCATATTTCAAGGTATTTCATCCTAAGTATTTACAAACGTAAACATAACATCCTTCCTTAGTTGCATAGTTTTTTCAGATTTTTTTGAAACCAAAAAGGTTGAATTTTGAATTTTTCAAAAATACAAAGCTCCATAGAGCTCGGCCTCCAAACGTCCGTTCTCCTAGTTTTACAGCTATATAAACATTGTTTCTGAGCATGGAGAGGGATGACATGCATAAAAACAATATAAATATTAGTTTACATGTGAAGTAGTAAAGCTGGATTAGCAAGAGTAGGTACGGAACTAACTAATCACCCGACTCCACCTAGCTTGTTTAACGATTACCACTAGGTAGCTGCAGGGCTAGATGCAGTACCTGGCTTGCAAGGCCGACCAAGCATAACAAAAGGCTGCATGCACACATATATTTTTTGTTTGGAAATGCATGAACTTCACATAAAAGCAACCAAACTCCTACAGAAACTGGGCGCAACTGAGGTTACCTGGAATGACCTAAATATACTACATCCATCTGGATTTTGTAGATGTTGGTATTCATTTTCTATGACTTCAGATAAATATTACTGTATATGCAGAGTAAAAAGGAAGTGAGGGAGTACTATGTATAGCAGATACAGGACGAACATGGATAGATATGTGAGAGGGTGACGTTTCGTCTTCCTGCGGTCCTTGTGGTACACGTTTGATAAATTCCATGCATTTTCTCATGCTAGCTCACAACAACCGAGTTGGCTTGAATGACCTCTTGGCAGTTAAGATTGATTACTGCGTGCCGAAAATGATTGAAAGCTAGCGCTAGCTGCTGCATGCGTTAACCTCTGTATGTGTGCGTGCCGAAATATATAGTAAAAACAAAGTGAACTTCAAATAGTAATATTTAAGTTATACACATGACATATGCCCTTCCATTTGCGTATACGATACACTATACTGTCAGTTCCAGTTTCTTTCAAACAAAGCTTTCGCGCATCCTCAAAGAAACAATAGACACCAGCAACTAATTTACCAGACAAGAGAGCAGCAAACTACCATGCCATGCATGCTCATGAAGTAATGAATCCACATCTTAGCGCAACCAAACTAGTCAAGCGTAAGATCGATAAGCCAATCATTGTTGTGAAGTATTCCCAGGTGAACCGGAAATGCATGATCAGGTGAAGAGAAGAACACAGTTTCCTCATTCTAGCCAGGGTTTCTTTTCCTTATCCGGCTTTAAAAACGCACAGCTAGCTAGCGAACAATATACCTTCCTTTGGCCGGCCACGCAAGCTTAGCTAGGGTTCTTCGAAGCAGGGTTGCATGCATGAGCAGCAATGTCGCACTAGTAGAAAAAAACCATTTGTCCCCGTTCGTAAGGTCCATTTGTCCCGATTCCGGAACCGAGACTAAAGTGTCGGGACTAAAGCCCAAAACCTTTAGTCCCGGTTCTCTTACAAACCGGGACAGAAGGGGCTCCACATGGCCTCTGCGGGGAGCCCAGGCAGGAGGACCTTTAGTCCCGGTTGGTAACACCAACCGGGACCAACAGGCATCCATGCGTCAGCATCTGGCAGTTGCTTGTTTTTTTTTAAATGGAGGGGGGTTTAGGGGGTTTTAGAGAGTTAATTTAGGGGTTTTATATTGTTTTAGCTAGCTAATTAATAGAGAGAAGTGTCATCTCTTTCTCCATGCTTGGTCGACGCTAGCTACTATAGAGAGAACTCGACACGCTAGCTAGTAAGCAAATGAAGGAACCATTAAGTACAGAAGATCGTCATGAACATATAGAGATAAAACTGATCAACCTCTCTTTCTCCGAGAGATTGGTCGTATAACAAGTTTTCGTCTATATATCCGACCCTACTAGCTACACATATAAAATATAAGATCTCTTACAATCCCTAACATCTAATGTCCAATTGCAAATGATATTCTTCGGCTTTATTGATGACGTGGTCAAGAAAGAATCCCGCCAATTCTTCTTGAACTGCTCGTATGCGATCATGTGGTAGGAGTTCATCCCGCATCTTTCACATCTAATTTGAAGAAGAGGGTCAATACATATATATGGTAATAAAATAAAAGTGTGAATATTATTGCTTACGCACTTGAAATTATTTTTCAAAGTAGCCCCGCTTAGGGGTCGTCGCGTTGTAGATGAACTCGCAAACATAGTATCCACATAAATTAGTCCCGTCTTCCTGCCACAAGCACTTTACGAGAAATAGATTTTAATCCAACTGATAATCAAGCATGATAGATGGTATTGATAAAACTAAAATCAATGGGAGATACGCGGGACTAGCTAGTAGTACTTACTTTCGGGTGTGTAAATCGCAGCTCCCTCGGCAGTGCCAGAACAATTGTTGTGAACTCTTTCCAAACCCTGCCAGACAAAGAAAATAATTACTTGATATCAGGAAATGAACAAATTAAAGTTGCTGATATGATGCGATAATGATCGATTGAACTTACTTCTGAAGAATTTTAGTCATGTCCGCATAATTATGTGTATCTTTTCGTTTCGAGTCTAAGACGATTACTAGTCCCCACTCAACCTGAATCTCTAGCAGAATAAAGTGGAAACTGCCCACGCATGCATAACTCATCAATTACATTACTATAAATATCAAGTAATAAGGGAAACCGAATATGCACAAGACAATAACACTCACTTGAAGTTGTAAGGAAAGAATATTGTCCCTTTGTTTTGATTTTTAAGCAACGATTCTAACAAGTTCTCCTCCGTTTGTGTGGGATAATGTTTTAAATTATGCTCATGTATGACTCTGGGTTAATGAACCCAATGTCATACATTTGTGCTTTTCTGCATTCGACGATCTTCAATCTGCATAATATAGTAGTGAGGATAATTATATATACATGCAATGAAAGAGCTGAGCTATATACATAGAGAGACTTAATTACAGAAGTAGTACTTACAGACAGTAGCAAGTCACGATTGTTTTGTCGATGGCATTCTGATTGTATAACTGCCATATCTCCTCAAATTCAATATTCAACATTTCAGTTCCAACGAGGTCATGCTGATCTTTAACTGACAGTACCAAAGAATCCTTCTCAGACTCGCGGTAGCTTTGCATGTACCATTCATGGAATCTTCGCATCATCGTTGTTAGAGGAGGATGATCGGGTTTGACGAGAGGATGCCCATACCGGTATTTGAATTCGTCCACCTCCAACTGCTCAAACAGTACATCATCGCTCAGGTAATCACCAGGTTTGGTACCGGGGACCATCCCTGGATGATTAGCGATGATATCGCTAGAAACCTTAAGCGGGGGCACGATTGGTTCGCCTGTTCGTTGACCTGGGGAATTTTTTCCCACTTCTTTGTTCTGCTAACTTTGCATCACTGGAAGTACTTCCCGACCGCCGCGCATCTTGATATGTCTTTTTAAGAGTGCAAACATAGTTGGAATCCAGCGGAGGCGGTGGTGGTCGCTTCAGCGCATCGATAGTGCGCATCGCTTTTACCGGATCTATCTTATCCTTCGGAGCTGGAGTTTTCTTTTCAAAATGGTCCCTCACTTCGTCCTAACTTATCTCCTTGTTTTCAGACTCGGTCCTCTCATATGGTAACTTTTCCAGAGGCTTGAGAGATGGACCGTATTTGTATCCCCTGCTGCCTATGCTTGTACTGCTAGCCGCCGGAGCGGCGGCGGCTCCCTTCCGTCGTTGCTTACTAGGCGCCAGAGGAGCCGTAGAGGCGGCGTCTGTCTTCCGTTGTTGCCGACGAGGCTGAGGAGGAGGCGTACTGCTCCGACGTGCCGGAGTAGGCGAAGGAGGAGGCAGAGTGCCTCCATGCGTCGGAGGAGGAGGAGGAGGAGGAGGCGGAGTGCCCTGAGTCGCCTAAGGAGAAGGAGGAGGCGGAGGCGTCCGGTTTGGAAGCTTGATGTACTCCTTCTGCCATAGACATGTACTCCTCAGGGCACGAACCAGCTTATTCTCTCCTTCACCTGTACAGTGGTCAAGCTCGAGCTCCTCAAATTCCGGCATTACTTCATCCACCATCACAACAGCATAGCCATGTGGAATCGGACGGCAGTGAAAAGTTTCATTGGGTTGAGGAGGTGCTAAAGAGCCGACAGCCGCCTTGAAAGTGAAGTTCCGGTATTTCGTCATAAGCTCGCAATGTTGATCCTCCGTGATAGTATCCACGGGGTAGCTAGGAGACGTGAAGTCGGGCTGAACGGGCTCCGTGGAAGCGATGCTGCTTCTCCGCTGAGATGGCGGGGTAGTAGCTTCTGGGGTAGCTTCGTGCCGCTGAGATGATTGGTCGGTATCTCGCTTGCTCTCAGCTTCCTCTAGCTTTTGTAGTCTTGCATTGAGCTTCTGAATTTCGCTCAGCTCCGCTTTCCTCTTTCTCTCCCGTCTTTTGTAACCGTCTACATCAGGAAACCCAACCTTCCACTGAACGGAGCCTGGTGTGCCTCGTGTTCGTACAGGGTGCTCAACATTCCCTAGGGCCTCAGTCAGCTCGTCCTTCTCTCTGTCAGGAATGAACGCCCCTTCCTGCGATGCGGTGATATAGGTCTGAAGGTTGTTCATGGGTATTGCAAGTTGCTCGTCCGTCCAACAGCACTTCCCTGTTTCAGGGTTCAAAGTCCCCCCAACCCCGAAGAACCAAGTCCTTGAACGGTCTGGCCAGTTATATGTCTGTGGTTGGACCCCTTTAGCAAGCAGGTCATTCTCAGCTTTGTCCCAAAATGGTCGGGCTTTAAGGTAGCCACCTGACCCCGTGTGATGGTGAAACTGCTTCTTTGCAGCATTGTTCTTGTTTGTCTCTGTCATTTTCTTACTCTTCTCCAATGTCTTGTAGGCCATAAATACGGGCCAGTAATCTCCTATCTTCTCATAACGGTTGGCGAATGCTGGAGTCTTCCCTTTGTCGACAAACTTTGATTTTAACTCATTCTTCCACCTCCTAAATAGATCAGTCATCTTCTTAAGAGCACACGCTTTGACTTGTGGCTCTATAACTGGCTTATTCGGATCCTCCTCTAGCAGTAGGGTGAAATTTTCCTTCAACGCGGTCCAAAGATCTTCTTTCTGTCTATCGGTGACATAATCACCATCTGGGCGCCGTCCTTAGGCTTATTCCATTGCTTGATGCTGATCGGAATGTTGTCCCTAACAATAGCTCTGCACTGAGCAGAAAATGTGCTCTTGGTCCGCTTGGGTTCAATCGGATGGCCATCGTCCGCGAGTGTTGTGATCGTGAACTTTTCATCCTTGCGTAACCTCTTCTTCGGTCTCGTCTCGTTACCGATGTTTGGCTCGATCCGGAGGGCTATAATAGAAGAAAGAAGAGTTAATTAATATATGTACATACCAAAACAATTAATGCATCAATTAGCTAGAGTCAGCACAGGCTTAATTAATAGATATACTTCGCCGGACTTTGCAACAGCTCCCTACTCCGATCGGCCACCGAAGCCGTCATCATGGTCTCCTTCTTCCTCCGGCATTCGATCACCGGAGCCATCATGATCATGTCCTTCCTCCTCCATTGTTCGATCATCAGAGCCGTCATAATCCACTCCTTCCAGACCAACGGTGAAGTTGAGATACGACAAGATATCACGTCCTTCGTGGATTATGTCCCCCAACAACTCTTCTTGTTCTTCGTCTCTTGGATCCATAGTTTCTACAAATATTACAACATGGCAATTAATATACAAACATGAATGTCCGACGTCCGGACCGCCTCTCTCATGAATGTCCGACAACTCTTCTAGGGTTTGGGATGGCCTCGACAACGCTCTTTTAACTCATTTAACTTGGTAAATTTGGTTGGCCTCGACAACGCTTCTAGGGTTTGGCGTGGCCTCGACAACACTTCTAGGGTTTACGGACTCCTCCTCCCTCATTTCCCCCGATTTACGCTCTTTCTTAATATGAACAAAAAAATCATAAACGTTTAGTGAAGTTGCCCCTCCCCGATTTAGGCAAAGTAAAACCCCTTCGTGAAGGAACTTCTTTTTAGCCAACTTATTTTCTGCCAACAAAATACATATATCATACATACAAAAACATGGGATACCTTAATTATTTCGATTTTTTGCCCTGATAAATCATTGAACCTTTTGACAGAAACCTCCCATAAACTCTTTCATAATTTTCTCTAGCATACATCCATGGAAAAAAACACGAAGCTACAATATTTTTTTATATCATATGATAATATTATATATATACATCCATCCATCCATCCATTCATATACACACACATATATACATGGACCAAAAATGCTATAAAAAATTATATGAACAAAAAAAAGCATACATCATCTATCATCAACATCATCATCTAACTATCATATATCATCTATCATCTATATATATCATCAAATTAAATCAGCAAAATCGGACAGGGAGGAAGCTTAAGGGGGCCGGCCGGACCGAACGAGGAGGAGGGGCGATGTCGTCGGGGCAGGGCTATGGCATGGGGTCCCGACGCCGACGTCGGGGCAGAGGCGCGCGTCGGGGCAGGGGCGGTGCGTCGGGTCAGGGCGGCGCATCGGGGCACGGGGCGGCGCATCAGGGCAGGGCGGCATCGGGGCAGGGGGCGTCAGGACAGAGGGCGTCGACGGCGAGCTCGGGCAGCCTGGCGGCGTCGACGGCGAGCTCGGGCAGTATGGCGGCGTCGAGGCGCTCGGCGTCATCGGGGGCAAGTGCTAGATGAAATCTGAAAAAATTGAAACTGTCGCTTATATACACAGAGCATTGGTCCCGGTTGGTTGCACCAACCGGGACCAATGCATCCCTTTAGTCCCGGTTGGTGCCACCAATCGGGACCAATGGTCTCTTTTCGGCAGCCCAAAGGGCGGGAAGCAGAGACCATTAGTCCCGGTTTGTGGCACCAACCAGGACTAAAGGAATGCATTGGTCCCGGTTGGTGGCAACAACCGAGACTAAAGGGGGGCATTGGTCCCGGTTGGTGCCACAAACCAGGACCAAAAGGTGGTGCTGTCCGGGGACAAATGTTTAGTCCCACCTCGCTAGCCGATAGGGCTCGAGAGTGGTTTATAAGCGATGTTGCGCCAACCCTCTCGAGCTCCTCTCAACTGCAGGCTTACGGGACTAATTGCACTCTCCTCTGTCTGTGGGCTTACTGGTCCTTCTGCGGGCCTGAATCCTGGCCCAACTAGCTGTTGGGTTTCTAGTCGTATTCACGCCGTGGTGGCCCAGTACGCAGCATTTTTTTTTGAAAAAAAATGTTTTTGTTTTGTTCTTTGCTTTATTTATTATTTTAATTTTTTTCCAGTATTTTTCTTATGTTATTTTAGTTCATTCTTTTTAACAAATAAATACTTTGATAATTTTAGTTGCATAATTTCCATTATTTTGTTTTGTTTCTTGCTTTATTTATTTCCAGTGTGTTTTATCATTATATTCTTTTTGCTATTAATGTTTTGAACAAAAAATACTTTGATAATTTTAGTTGCATAATTTTTATATAATTATTTTTTCAAAAATACTAGAGGTTTATAAAGGCTTTTTAGCTGATTCTTTTTTGAACTCCACTCCTACGATGTTTTGAAAGAAATTAATAAGCACTTCAAACGAACTCTGAAAAGGTTGAAAGTTGGCATGGTATTATCATTTCACCTACATAGCATGTGCTAAAAAGTTGAGTGGATTACGACAAAAACTAGATGCACTTCGTGTACAAAATGGACAATCTATTTCGAAATATCACGGTTTCGAATGAAAACTCATCTGTTACAAAGGGATTTCATTTTTTTGAACTCATTTGAACTCCAGACTTTTTGTGTGTTCAAAATGCACCATTCAAAGCTATATCATCAATTTTCAACCCTTTCTGACTTCATTTGATATTTTTCATGCACTTACTGATTTTTTGAGCTAAATGACTCTAAAATTGAAAAGCACTTCAAATGAACTCTGAAAAGGTTGAAAGTTGGCATGGTATCATCATTTCACCCACATAGCATGTGCTAAAAAGTTGAGTGGGTTATGACAAAAACTGGATGCACTTCATGTACAAAATGGACAATCTATTTCGAAGTATCATGGTTTCAGACGAAAACTCATCTGTTACGAAGGGATTTTATTTTTTTTAACTCATTTGAACTCCAGAATTTTTGTGTGTTCAAAATGCACCATTCAAAGCCACATCATCAATTTTCAACCCTTTCTGACTTCATTTGGTATTTTTCATGCACTTACTTATTTTTTTGAGCTAAATGACCCTGAAATTGAAAAGCACTTCAAATGAACTCTGAAAAGGTTGAAAGTTGGCATGGTATCATCATTTCACCCACATAGCATGTCATAAAAAGTTGAGAGGGTTATGAAGAAAACTAGATGCACTTCGTGTACAAAACAGATAATCTCTTTCGAAGTATTAGGGTTTCGGACGAAAACTCATGTGTTACAAAAGGCATTTCATTTCTTCACATATCACTGCAATGATATAGTTGTCGAGAGAAAGTCTTCACTTCTTCTTCGCGTGTGTCCTTTGCTTATTGCGCCGTAACCATGGATAATTTTCATCGTTTAACAGGGTGCTTGGGTCAGCCTTGACTTTGAAGGGAGAAATATAATGAAAATTTTCATAATCTTCAGACATGTCTGTCTTGCCCTCCAATCCCACGATGTCTCTTTTTCCTGAAAGAACTATGTGGCGTTTTGGCTCATCGTATGATGTATTCACTTCCTTATATTTCCTTTTCCTCGGTATGGTAGACATGTCCTTCACATAGAAAATTTGTGCCACATCATTGGCTAGGACGAATGGTTTGTCTGTATACCCAAGGTTGTTCAAATCCACTATTGTCATTTCGTACTATGGGTCTTCCTGTACCCCGCCTCTTGACAGATTGGCCCATTTGCACTGAAACAAAGGGACCTTCAAATCATGTCCATAGTCAAGTTCCCATATGTCCACTATGTAACCATAATATGTGTCCTTTCCCCTCTTGGTTGCTGCATCAAAGCGGACACCGCTGTTTTGGTTGGTGCTCTTTTCATCTTGGGCGATCGTGTAAAATGTATTCTCATTTATGTTGTACCCTTTGTAAGTCAATACAGTCGAAGATGGTCCCCTCGCCAACGAGTACATCTCATCAGAAATAGTGTTGTCACCCATGAGACATGTTTGCAACCAACTGTCGAAAGTCCTGATGTTTTCATATGTAATCCAGTCGTCACACTGCTCCGGGTGTTTGGAGCACAGAATATTCTTATGTTCATCGACATAGGGGGTCACCATGGTGGAATTATGTAGAACTGTGTAGTGTGCTTGAGACCAAGAATGCCCGTCCCCACATATTATTGAGTTTGCTCCTAGCGTGCCTTTTCCAGTCAGTCTCCCCTTATACCGCGATTGAGGGTGACCAATCTTCTTAAGGTCGGGAATGAAGTCAACACAAAACCCAATGACATCCTCTGTTTGATGGCCCATGGAGATTCTTGCTTCTGGCCTAGCGCGGTTATGAACATATTTCTTTAAGACTCCCATGAACCTTTCAAAGGGGAACATATTGTGTAGAAATACAGGGCCCAAAACGGCAATCTCGTTGACTAGATGAACTAGGACGTGCGTCATGATATTGAAGAAGGACGATGGGAACACCAGCTGGAAACTAACAAGACATTGCACCAAATCACTTCTTAACCTTGGCAGGATTTCTAGATCGATCACCTTCTGAGAGATTGCATTAAGGAATGCACATAGCTTCACAATGGCTAATCGAACGTTTTCCGGTAGAAGCCCCCTCAATGCAACCGGCAGCAGTTCCGTCATAATCATGTGGCAGTCATGAGACTTTAGGTTCTGGAATTTTTTCTCTGCCATATTTATTATTCCCTTTATATTCGACGAGAAACGAGACGGGACCTTCATACTAAGCAGACATTCAAAGAAGATTTCCTTCTCTTCTTTGGTAAGAGCGTAGCTGGCAGGACCTTCATACTGCTTTGGATGCATGTCGTCTTTTTCATGCACACGTTGATGTTCCTCCCATGCCTCCGGTGTATCTTTTGTCTTCCCATACACTCCCAAGAAGCCTAGCAGGTTCACGCAAAGGTTCTTCGTCACGTGCATCACGTTGATTGCAGAGCGGACCTCTAGGTCTTTCCAATAGGGTAGGTCCCAAAATATAGATTTCTTCTTCCACATGGGTGCGCGTTTGTCAGCGTCATTTGGAACAGATAGTTCATCAGGACCCTTTCCAAATATTACTTGTAAATCATTGACCATATCAAGTATGTGATCACCAGTATGGAGGACGGGCTTCTTTCGGTGATCTGCCTCACCTTTGAAATGCTTTCCTTTCTTTTGACATTGATGGTTGGTCGAAAGAAATAGACGATGCCCCAGGTACACATGCTTCCTGTATTTGTCCAAATATATACTGTCGGTGTCATCTAAACAATGTGTGCATGCGTGGTATCCCTTGTTTGTCTGTCCTAAAAGGTTACTGAGAGCAGGCCAATTGTTGATGGTTACAAACACCAACGCATGTAGGTCAAAATCCTCCTGTTCGTTCTCATCCCACACACGTACACCTTTTCCATTCCATAGTTGTAAAAGTTCATCAACTAATGGCCTTAGGTACACATCAATGTCATTGCCGGGTTGCTTAGGACCTTGGATGAGCACTGGCATCATAATGAACTTCCGCTTCATGCACAACCAAGGAGGAAGGTTATACATACATAGAGTCACACACCATGTGCTATGCTGGCTGCTCTGCTCCCCAGAAGTATTAACGCCATCTGCACTTAAACCAAACCAGACGTTCCTCGGGTCACCTGTAAAGTAGCTCCACTTTCTCTCGATCTTTCTCCACTGTGACCCGTCAGCGGGTGCTCTCAACTTCCCATCTTTCTTACAGTCTTTTTTGTGCCATTGCATCAACTCGGCATGCTTTTTGTTTCTGAACAGATGTTTCAACCGTGGTATTATAGGAGCATACCACATCACCTTGGCAGGAACCCTCTTCCCGGTGTGCTGGCCCTCAACATCACCAGGGTCATCTCTTTTGATCTTATACAGCAATGCATCGCATACCGGGCATGCGTTCCGTTCCTCGTACTCACCACGGTAGAGGATGCAGTCATTAGGGCATGCATGTATCTTCTGCACCTCCAATCCTAGAGGGCATAGAACCTTCTTTGATGCGTACGTACTGTCGGGCAATTCGTTATCCTTTGGAAGCTTCTTCTTCATTATTTTCAGTATCGAACTAAATCCCTTGTCAGATACACCATTGTCTGCCTTCCATTGCAGCAATTCCAGTGTGGTACCGAGCTTTTTGTTGTCATCTTCGCAATTTGGGTACAACCCTTTTTTGTGATCCTCTAACATGCGATTGAACTTCAACTTCTTCCTTTCACTTTCGCATTCTCTCTGTGCATCAACAATGACCCGGCGAAGAACATCATCTTGCACATCGTCTGGTTCCTATTGATCTTCAGCTTCCCCCATTGCAGCATCACCGTATTCAGGGGGAGGGTAGTTGTCGTCATCCTCTTCTTCTTCGTTGTCTTCCATCATAACCCCTCTTTCTCCGTGCTTGGTCCAAACATTATAGTGTGACATAAAACCCTTCTGAAGCAGGTGGAAGTGAAGGGTTTTAGAGTTGGAGAAAGACTTCGTATTCTCACAGACAGTACATGGACAAGGCATAAAATCATTCTGCTTGTTTGCCTCAGCCGCTTCGAGAAAATTATGCAGGCCCTTAATATACTCGGAGGTGCGTCGGTCATCGTACATCCATTGATGGTTCATCTGTGTGCGTTATATAATAAAGTGTATTAAAAATCATTACAACATATCATGAATACAGAAGTGACCAAATTATTAGAAATCCATCATCACATTAAAGCCAAAGTACAATAATGACCAAAATAAATACGTATAGTTCATACATAGATGTCATTATTGAAAAACATATAGGTCTCTAGAGCATCTAATTAAAACATACATCGAAACTATTTCAAAAATTTAAATGCAACAACAAATGCAATCATAACCGCTAATAAGGTACCAATTGATCCAACAGCATAATGATACCAAGCCTCAGTATGAATGACATATTTTCTAATCTTTCTAAGCTTCAAGCGCATTCCATCAATCTTCGTCTTGTGATCATCGACGATAACGCCAACATGCAACTCCAATCCCATCTTGTCATCTTCAGTTCTTTTCAATTTTTCTTTCAAATGATCGATTTCTTTTTTAGCTTTAGTTAACTTGTCGAGCAGAATTGCATAGTCGGTTGGAATTTCTGGTTCAATTATTTTCTATAGATAAAAACATCTACGTCAAGTTAGTGGCATAATTAATTGCCATAGACATTAGATGTGTGAAATAATTATATAAGAGAGAATATACCACATCTGAATCATAAACTGGACGAGGGCCGACATGGGAGGATACCATAACCATGGCACTATATAATAACAAACAATAATAAAAGTAAGAAAATCATACGAGTAAGTATATTTTCTTTTAGCAAGAAGATAAGATCAAGAGGCTCACCACGCGCGGGCGATCGACGGCGGTTTCAGGACGGGGACGGGACAGGACGAACCACCAAACCTAAACAAATCTTGACGAAAATGGAGTTTGGACAAGGAGCTTCGAGCGGAGAAAGCTTAAATTTGGCTTGAGCATTTCATCAAACACCTTGTGTGCATAGGAGGTGAGCTAGAGCACCACAAACCTCTTCCCTCGCCGGCAAAAAAACAGAGCAGTGTGTGTGAAGTGCTCTGCTCGCCGACGAGGGGGTATATATAGGTACCTCATTGGTCTCAGTTCGTGGCTGAAACCGGGAATAAAGGACCACCGTTGGTACCGGTTCTAGACATGAACCGGGACCAATGGGTGTGGGCCAGGAGCGAGGCACATTGTTCCCGGTTCGTAACTGAAACCGGGACCAAAGGGATCCGACGAACCGAGACCAATGCCTCACGTGGCCTGCCCGGTCCCCTGGCCTCACGAACCGGGACCGTTGCCCTCATTGGTCCCGATTCGTGACTGAACCGGGACTAATGAGCTGGCCCGACCCGAACCAATGCCCTGTTTTCTACTAACGTCGTCAACCGGCTAGGTACAAAAATCTTGGACCACCGTACCAAGAGAATAGAATAGCCAGGCCGCACGCACCGTACGCGACGGATGATTGGGACAAGGAGCAAAACACGTCGGCGGGAGGCGTCTCCCTTCACCGGTGACATCCCGCCAGTGGTCGCGTGCAATGATGACCTGTCCTCAGCTGATCCGTCCAAATCGCTCTCTAAAATCTCAAAGGAAAGGACTTAGTGTACAAGACAAGATCATTTCTGAGTATCGGATGGTCTTCATTTCATTTAAAACAAACCCAACAGCCCTACCATGGTGTAGATCAATGCATAGTCGTAATACACATCTTACTTGGCCCCTCGGTCCGAAAACATATATCGCGTTAGTTTTGTCACGGTTCAAATATATGCCAAGTTTAACGGAGTTTGTAGGGAAATATTATCATATCTTGAATACCATACGAATACACCGTGAAAGAAAAGAAAAACCATATTTCACGGTGCAACCCTACCCGCCGCACCGGAGCGCCCCCGCCGGCCGTCTCCCGTTCCTTCCGCGCACACCCTCTCCCCGCCGCCGCCGCCGGGGGCGTCGCAGGCAGAGCCTGTGTGCCGCAGCGACGGCGGCGGCGTTTCTCCTCGCCAAAGACTCAGTCAGGACGGCGGCGATCTGCTATGGCTGGATCTATAGCAGTGGTGCGGGGCGGCGGCGTTCTGCGACTGGTACTGCGTCGGCAGCTTGGGCGACCGATCTGGGTCCAGATGGGCTTCGGGCGGGCTACACATGCTAATGTTGTATATCGTCCCGTCAATGGTAGGCTGCCCCTGGGATCGACCTGCATCACGAGGACGTCGGGGGCTCCAGCCCTAGGCGTGACGGCGGTGACCGTCTCCTTCACCGGAGATAGTCAGCCTGAGGCTAGTGTAGGAGATATGTCCTAGAGACAATAATAAATGTTATTGATTATCTCCCTGTTCATAATTATGTTTATGTTCCATGCTATAACTCCAATGACTCTCGAGTCTGTAAATAAAATGAGGCTTGAAGGAAGACTCATATGCATGTGTGGAATAATAAACGGTAAAATGTATTCCTAGTCTGGTCTCTAAAACTGGCTCAAGTATTGCATGATGATCCTGTTTTCCTGATCATGGGCATGGCTATGCCGGCAATTTTGAGGGCACAATGTTAGAAGAACATTTGTGTTTAATCGACCTGAATTGATGTTATGCTATGAGATACATTCGTCATAAGTTAATGGTTAATAACACAAAGAAGTTAATGTTTGCATAATTACTTAGACCATGAGAGTATCGAGTTTCTTCATGCTTGCTTCATGAACTTTGGGGTTTGTTAAACGTCATTCGTAAATGGGTGGCTATTACGGCGGCATATGGGTTCAAGGAAAAGTATGTGAAGTAACTTGATAGCACAAGATTGGGATTTGCTCCTCCGACGACGGAGAGATATCTCTTGGCCCTCTCGGTGTTACGGTATCCATCATCGTCTGGCCAGACATTTTTGTGATTTGATCATGGGGATGCCGGAACACGAGAACGAGAAAAGAGAACAATACCGGTAACGAGGTAACTGGCATAGTGGAAAAGTTGTTGATCCACGGGGATGCCAACATGTCTCACCTCGGGTATTTGTAACATATCGCGAAGCAACAGGAATAGCACACGGAGACTAAAGGTTCACTCGAATATTCATTCGTGTGGGTATAGGGGTCAATATGGGTGTCCATGGCTCCGATGTTGATCATTGATCGGAAGGGGTTCTGGGTCATATCTATACTTCACCGAACCTATAGGGTCACACGCTTAAGGGTCATCTATCTACTAAATACTAGATAGGGAGTGTGAGAGAAAATCACTGGAAAAGTTTCGGACACCGGAAAAGTTCCGCAGAGAGAACATCGGAACAGTTCCGGTGAAACTGAAAAGTTGTTTCAGGGGATACCATAAAGTCAAATTGGTTTTGGTACATGCCTGATAATTCTTGGAGGTGTCAGAATCATTCGGGAAACTTTCTGGAATTTTTCGGGATGAAAACCAGAAATGTTCCGGAGCTGCCGGAACCGCTTTAGATGCTTTTCGCAGATGAAAATCACAAAACCGGAATTGTTTCGAAAAGTGTTGAAAACTATTATAGTGGGAACTGGAAACGTCTAAGCCCACATAAATATTTTCAGTTCGATCAGACGCTGAAAAATGTCGTCGTGAATAGTGAAATCAGCTTTATGGTTACCTTTTGGAAAGCCACCTTTTTGGGCTTTTGCTCAAAAGATCTAAGGGGATAACATGGATGGATAGGAACCCTTTTGGTGGGGGCCCACAAGGGTGTGGCCGGCCACATGTGGGCTTCCTACATGGAGCCCCACTTGTCTCATGGATTCACTTGTTTTCTGCTGCTTACCCTACAGCTGGATGGTCGGATCTCCAGATCCATCATTTAGTCCCGGCTGTGAGTTGGGAAGACAGAGTTGCCGATGAAAACTAAGCCAATGGCGGGCGGTGGCGGTGTCTCGCGTCGTTACCTTGATGAGGGCATCGTCGTGCAACTTCTGTCAACCCACTCGTGCTGCTTCGGGGAAACCCTAAGATCTGGTCATCCAGATCAGACGATGGCGATACTACGCTGTCGTTACTCTCTTAGAAGCATCGTTTGTGGAGCAGCGTTGGAAGATAGAGGTGGGAGGTGGAGCGGCTAAGTCTTGCATGGAGCTTTGGCGGAGATGTCAAGTCATGTCTGGCCGACAGGTGCTACGCTGTGTCATGTCCGGTCGACAAGTGCTACGCACGACAGATCTTCCAGAGTCTTCGTGTCCGGATGAATGCGCGCAGGGCGGTGGTACCGTTGGGCGCCGTGGTGGCGTCGACGGATGTCTAGACTAGCAAGGATGATGCGGATCTCTATCCTAAAGATGGATCGGCGGTCCGAGGATGATGGCGGCTTTTGGCTTCTAAACGTGTGCATGTGGTGCGCGCTTTAGGTCTGCTGCACCGGCTGTTGGTCCCGATACGTTATGTGGATGGATCGGCAACGATACCGGTTTTAGATATGGGGGGTGAGAGCACTCCACATTATCGAGTTTGTAGATGTGAGTGGTGGCTTCGGGTGGCTTGATGTATTTTCTTGTCAGACCTTTGTGGAATAATTAATAAAGATGGTTGTATGCATCGATTGATGCACAGGCTGGGGGTTTAACCTCCTTTTCCACACAACAAAAAGAAGTTGAGTCTGAAGACTATATTCTTTTTTGGCATGAGCTACCTCTATCTCAAAAGTTCCCTGGATTGTTCTCTTTTGCCATTAAGGAAAAGCTCTCTTTGACTGATTTTACCCATAGTGACGATCTGGCTCTCCATTTTCATAGGCCTACAATCCTGCAAGCTCATGTGCAGTTCACTGAGATCATTGACTTAATTCATCAAATTAATCTGTCTGATTAGAAGGATACATGGGTATACAGATGGAAAGGCCCTAATTATTCCTCCAGCATTATGTATAAAGTTTAATGGAGCCTGAGAAAGATCACACAATCTTACAGTGGCTACCGAAATGAGCTGCCAGACTGAGACATAAGATTTTCTTTTGGCTCTTGCTGCATGGCAGAGTTAATACAAGAAATCTGCTTAAAGGAAAATACATGCATCTTGATTATTATTGCAGTTGTGTTTTATGCAATGAAAATGCGGAAGAGATTGCTTTGCTTCTTTTCTGCGATTGTGGCATGGCTCAAATTTCCTGGAACTCCATTCTTCTCAACAAGCCGAAAGCTATTTCTACATATGATGAAGTGTTGCAAGCCTTCCATGTTCCAACTCCTCCCTAAAGGAATTGCTTCTGATGTCATTATTATTCTGGGATGTTGAAACATATGGTCTCAAAGAAATGGCAAGATCTATAAGGAAAGCCCCTCTATGATGAGTTTGTCACAGTTTCATATCCCTCTTGTTGTTATCTGATCATGATGAGTTGGTTGGCTTACTGAGATGACAACGTAAGCGGGGTTGATCGAACAAAGTACATGCCATCACTTTTTTCCACGGTGCTTTCTTGCTGACGTGCGGAACATCAACATTCGAGCGTATTATCTGTTCGGTGCAGAGCACGATGGCACCATTGTGGCGGCCGAAAGCCATACAAGCATGTTCATTGTTCAAAAAAGGCACATGCACTCATGTTCAAAAAACAAAAACGTACTGGAGAGTAATATGAACGTATGTACACCCAAGCCGAGAGAGCTTTCCCAGGCAGCATCAGATGCCTCTCTCTCGCATGTGGTGGAGATGTCAGCCTCACTGGGTACTGCGTGCGTTCGTTCCATCCCTTTTCTCACTTTCCAGAAAATGCGTCCCTTTTTCTGTGTGACAGTTAGTTTACATGTGAACCAAAGCTGGATTAGCAGGACGTACACGTACGGAACTAATCACATGACCCTAGTAGCTAGCTGCTGGAGGGCTAGATGCAATGCGTAGCTTGTAAGGCCGACGAAGCATCAGAGGAGGACGCTGCATGCATGCATGCACATGAAAGCAACCAAATTCCTACAGGAACTGGGTGCAATCGTCAGCACATAATATAGACTTCGCCCTAAACCTAATTCCAATCTTGCTCGGTTCATCACACGATCGTGTTTGATCACCCACTATTCCCTCCGTCATATTCATACAATTCAAAATATCTGAGTTCTCGCCTAGATTTTCCGAAAAGGAAATACCTTCATATGCATGAAACTGCTTCTCAAATGAATTTCAGTGTTACATGATCAGTAGATCGTGGACAACCTATACTTAAATCTCAGGGCGCCAGGTCAATTACTTACCAAATTTCAATATTATTATGTCATAGGAGTATGGTGTAGTGCTGAAAGATGCATAGTGTTGATGGTATTTAATTATTTGTAGAGAATTATTCCGCACGCCTAACAAATTAAAGACAGTCTCAGAGCAACCCAACAACTCCCCTATCTCAAAAACAACCGCCGTTTGTGGGAAGTAGGGGCAGAAAAACCTCTTCAACACTTCATGTAAAATGTTCATAAATATAGAGAGGATCCCCTAAAAATAGCATTTTCTTCCCACGGGTTTATGGAAAGGTCATCTTCCCTTAATCCCGGTTCTCCTAATCAGGGCATTGGTTCGGGCCTCCTAATCCCATTAATCCCGGTTCGCTCACGAATCGGGACCAAAGTTGGCAACCGTCTCGGTTCGTGAGCCCAGGGGGCCGGCCGGGCCACGTGGGTCATTGGTCCCGGTTCATCTGGCCCCTTTGGTTCCGGTTTGTTCCGGTTCCAGACACGAACCGGGACCAATGCGCCTCGCTCCTGGCCCATGACCATTGGTCCCGGTTCGTGGCTGGAACCGGGACCAAAGGGAGATCTATTGTCCCGGTTCCAGCCACGAACCAGGACCAATGATCTGCCTATATAAACCCTCGCCCGCCGCTGGCAGAGCCGTGGAGTGCTCTGTTTTTTCAGGACAGCAGTGTTAGAGCGTTGTCGTGCTCTAGCTCACCTCCTATGCACATGAGGTGTTCGATTAAATGACCGAGCCACACTTAAGCTTTCTCCTCTCGAAGCTCCTTGTCCAAACTCCATTTTCGTCAAGATTTGTCTAGGTTTGGCGGTCCGTCCTGTCCCGTCCCCGTCCTGAAACCGCCATCGATCGCCCGCGCGTGGTGAGCCTCTTGATCTTATCTTCTTTCTAAAATAAAATATACTTACTCGTATGATTTTCTTACTTTAATTATTGTTTGTTATTATATAGTGCCATGGTTTGGTTTTAATGTGATGATGAACTTCTATTAATTTGGTCACTTCTGTATTCCTGATGTTCTGTAATGTTTTTTGACTCACTTAATTATATGTAATGCACACAGATGAACAGGCAATGGATGTACGGTAACAGACGCACCGATGAGTACATTAAGGGGGTGCATCATTTTCTCGAAGTGGCCGAGGCAAACAAGCGGAATGGTTTTATATGTTGTCCATGCCCTACATATGGAAATTTGAAGTCTTACTCTGACCACAAAATCCTTCACAGTCACCTGTTTGTGAAGGGTTTCATGCCACACTATAATGTTTGGACCAAGCATGGAGAAATAGGGGTTATGATGGAAGACGGCGAAGAAGAAGAGGATGATGAAAACTATGTGCCCCCTGAATACGGTGATGCTGCAACCGGGGAAGCTGAAGATCAAGAGGAACCAGACGATGTGCCCGATGATGATCTTCGCCGGGTCATTGTTGATGCAAAGAGACAGTGCGAAAGTGAAAAGGAGAAGCTGAAGTTCGATCGCATATTAGAGGATCACAAAAAAGGGTTGTACCCCAATTGCGAAGATGGCAACACAAAGCTCGGTACCACACTGGAATTACTGCAGTAGAAGGCAGAGAATGGTGTACCTGACAAAGGATTTGAGAAGCTACTGAAAATATTGAAGAAGAAGCTTCCAAAGGATAACGAATTGCCCGACAGTACGTACGCAGCAAAGAAGGTTGTATGCCCTCTAGGATTGGAGGTGCAGAAGATACGTGCATGCCCTAATGACTGCATCATGTACCGCGGTGAGTACGAGGAACTGAACGCATGCCCGGTATGCGGTGCATTGCGCTATAAGATCAGACGCGATGACCCTGGTGATGTTGAGGGCGAGCGCCCCAGGAAGAGGGTTGCTGCCAAGGTGATGTGGTATGTTCCTATAATATCACGGTTGAAACGTCTGTTCAAAAACAAAGAGCATGCCAAGAATATGCAATGGCATAGATAGGACCATAAGAAAGACGGGAAGTTGAGAGCACCCGCTGATGGGTCGCAGTGGAGAAAAATCGAGAGAAAGTACTGGAAGGAGTTTGCATGTGACGCAAGCAATGTATGGTTTGGTTTAAGCGCGGATGGCATTAATCCTTTTGGGGAACAGAGCAGCAATCACAGCACCTGGCCCGTGACTCTATGTATCTATAACCTTCCTCCTTGGTTGTGCATGAAGCGGAAGTTCATTATGATGCCAGTTCTCATCCAAGGCCCTAAGCAACCCGGCAACAACATTGATGTGTACCTAAGGCCATTAGTTGAAGAACTTTTACACCTGTGGAATGGAAACGGTGTACGCGTGTGGGATGAGCACAAACACGAGGATTTTGACCTCCATGCATTGCTGTTTGTAACCATCAATGATTGGCCTACTCTCAGTAACCTTTCAGGACAGACAAACAAGGAATACCACGCATGCATGCACTGTTTAGATGACACCAAAAGTATATACTTGTACAATTGCAGGAAGAATGTACCTGGGGCATCGTCGATTTCTTTCGACCAACCATCAATGTCGAAAGAAAGGCAAGCATTTCAAAGGCGAGGTAGATCATCGGAAGAAGACCGACATCCGTACCGGTGATCACATACTTGCTATGGTCAATGATTTACAGGTAACCTTTGGAAAGGGTCCTGGCGGACTATCTGTTCCAAATGACACTGAGGGACGCGCACCCATGTGGAAGAAGAAACCTATATTTTGGGACCTACCCTACTGGAAAGACCTAGAGGTCCGCTCTACAATCGACGTGATGCACATGACGAAGAATCTTTGTGTGAACCTGCTAGGCTTCTTGGGTGTGTATGGGAAGACAAAAGATACACCGGAGGAATGGGAGGACTAGCAACGTGTTCACAAAAATGACGACATGCCTCCAAAGGAGTACGAAGGTCCTGCCAGCTACGCTCTTACCAAACAAGAGAAGGAAATCTTCTTTGAATGTCTGCTCTGTATGAAGGTCCCGTCTGGCTTCTCGTCGAATATAAAGGGAATAATAAATATGACGGAGAAAAAGTTCCAGAACCTAAAGTCTCATGACTGTCACGTGATTATGATGCAACTACTTCCGGTTGCATTGAGGGGGCTTCTACCAGAAAACGTTCGATTAGCCATTGTGAAGCTATCTGCATTCCTCAATGCAATCTCTCAGAGGTGATCGATCCAGAAATTATACCAAGGTTAAGGAGTGATTGGCGCAATGTCTTGTTAGTTTCGAGCTGGTGTTCCCACCATCCTTCTTCAATATCATGACGCGCGTCCTAGTTCATCTACTCGACGAGATTGTCGTTCTGGGCCCCGTATTTCTACAGAATATGTTCCCCTTTGAGAGGTTCATGGGAGTCCTAAAGAAATATGTCTGTAACCGCGCTAGGCCAAAAGGAAGCTTCTCCATGGGCCATCAAACAGAGGGTGTCATTGGGTTTTGTGTTAACTTCATTCCTGACCTTAAGAAGATTGGTCTCCCTCAATCGCGGTATAAGGGGAGACTGAGTGGAAAAGGCACGCTAGGAGCAAAGTCAATAATATGTGGGGACGGGCATTCTTGGTCTCAAGCACACTACACAGTTCTACAGAATTCTACCTCTGTGACCCCGTATGTCAATGAACACAAGAACATTCTGCGCTCCAAACACCCAGAGCAGTGTGACGGCTGGATTACATGTGAACACATCAAGACTTTCGGCAGTTGGTTGCAAACACGTCTCAGGTGTGACAACACTGTTTCTGATGAGTTGTACTCATTGGCCAGGAGACCATCTTTGACTGTATTGACTTACCAAGGGTACGAGATAAATGGGAATACGTTTTACACGATCGCCCAAGATCAAAAGAGCACCAACCAAAACAACGGTGTCCGGTTTGATGCAGCAACGACCAATGGGAAGGTCGACACATATTATGGTTACATAGAGGAGATATGGGAACTTGACTATGGACATGATTTGAAGGTCCCTTTGTTTCGATGCAAATGGGTCAATCTTACAAGAGGCAGGGTACATGTAGACCCGCATTACGGAATGACAACAGTGGATCTCAATGATCTTGGGTACACAGACGAACCATTCGTCCTAGCCAATGATGTGGTGCATGTTTTCTATGTTAAGGACATGTCTACCAAACTGAGAAAAATAAAAGATAAGGAAGCGAATACATCATACGATGAGCCGAAGCATCACATAGTTCTTTCAGGCAAAAGAGACATCGTGGGATTAGAGGGCAAGACAGACATGTCTCAAGATTATGAAAAGTTTTAAGAAATTCCTCCCTTCAAAGTCAAGGCCGACTCAAGCACCCTGTTAAACAATGAAGATTATCGGACGGTGCAATAAGCAAAGGACACAAGCGAAGAAAAAATGAAGACTTTCTCTCCATAACTATAATGATGATGCCTTTGATCTAGAATATCACTGCAGTTACATGTGAAGAAATGAAATGCCTTTTGTAACAGATGAGTTTCCATCCAAAACCCTGATACTTCAAAAGAGATTATCCGTTTTGTACACGAAGTGCATCCAGCTTTTGTCGTAACCCTCTCAACTTTTTAGCACATGCTATATGGGTGAAATGATTATACCATGCCAACTTTTAACCTTTTCAGAGTTCATTTGTAGTGCTTTTCAATTTCAGGGTCATTTAGCTCAAAAAATCTGTTTTTGATTTAAACAACCATTTAAAATAACCTAAAAATTACCAAATTTAATATAATGTTAAAACAAAGTAATATTAAATAGCAGGAAAAAAGAATCACTCAAAAATCTATTTTTATAGTAAAGTTATTCACAAACTAGTGATTCACACAAATTTCAAAGAATTCAAATTTAAATAATTCAAATTTGAAAACTAATGACACTAATAGAAAGTTTATAATTTTTGTGACCTAAAAGCAAAAAGAATCACTGAAAATCTATAAGTAGAAACAAAAGAAAATAAATAAAGCAAAAAACAAAACAAAAAACAGGAAAAAAATAAAAAAAATGCCGCCAACTGGGCCACGACGGCCTGAATACGACTAGAAACCCAACAGCTAGTTGGGCCAGGATTCAGTCCCGCAGAAGGACCAGTAGGCCCATAGCAGAGGAGAGTGCAATTAGGCCTGAAAGCCTGCAGTTTAGAGGAGTTCGAGAGGGTTGGCACAGCAGCGCTTATAAACCACTCTCGAGCCCTCTCGGCTAGCGAGGTGGGACTAAACATTTGTCCCCGGGCAGCACCAACCTTTGGTCCCGGTTGGTGGCACCAACCGGGACCAAAGGTCCCTGTTTCCCACCGGCTGACGAAAAGGAAGCATTGGTCCCGGTTCGTGGCACTAACCAGGACCAATGCCCATCCCGGTTGGGGCGACCAACCGGGACCAAAGGTCCCTGTTTCCCGCCCTTTGGGCTGCTGAAAACAGGGCCTTGGCCCTGGTTAGTGCCACGAACCGGGACCAATGCTCCCTGTATATAAGCAAACACTTAGCAGTTTTTGGCCCATTCTCTCCCCCAAAGGCCAGATCCTCACCCATGCCGTCAGGCTGCCCGAATCTTGCGCGCTCTCTGTCGCCGTCGCCGGCCGCCGACCGCCATCCCCCGTCGCCGCCCCCACCGCCCCCTTTGCTGCCCCTCCCCCGTCGCCTTCCCCGCCACCCCCGTCGTCGTCGCCTCTCCGTCATCGCCCCGCCGCCGCCGCCCTCGCTGTGAGCCTTAGAAAAAATTAGTATGTGTGAGCCATAGGGTTTATGTTTATATGATGAATGTTTATGTTTTAGTTGTTTTATGTTTTATCTAATTATTAGGAGTCTTATGAAAAATTAGTATGTGTATGTTAGATTACAGAAAAATTTTGGGTTTTATGAAAAATTAGTGACTAAACGATAAAAAACGTTCTCATAGGAATTTGTCGATGATGCCCGGCCCGCATCCTCGTTGTCGAGTAGTCCGTGAGAGCCTGCTTGATAGGCACCATGTCCGGGACTGGGCTCCGTCGGGCTGGCACTGGGAGGTGCTACCTTCCTGGGCTTGGAGGTTGGTGAGGAATCCAGGTCTCGTCGTCGACCCGGACCTTCTGTGGTGGCGGTCACGCGGACCACTTTCGGTGCGGAGGGAGCGGGCACCCGCGGAGGTGGTACGTCGCCGTGTCAAGGAGGAGGACGAGCACGTCCGTCGCTACATGGCGGCGTTGGACGCCCGGTTCGACAATACCTGGCAGATCCTTCAGGGATGTCACCCGAGTTATGATCCCATGATGGTTCCTTATCTTTAGGTGTCCACCGCCGGCGACTCAAAGACCGCTAGTGAACCGAGTTCACCGTCCTCCACTTTGGATTCTAGGATATTCGATCTGTATTAGTGATCTTATATGATAATATTCGAGATGTATTAGTTAATATTTGATGATGCATTAACTGAATTATTCGGGATAATGTATTTGTGATATTTTATCAGTATAATGCGTGTGTGACTTTCGGTCTGTCGTTGCTCCTTGTGTGACTTTCATGTGTGTTCTTGATGGAGGAATCCCGAGTGCTGTCGTGGGGGGCGCCTCCTCTTTCTTCGCTTCTTTGCGATATACTCGTCGATATATTGCGCAAGAAGAGAAGAGGGGGGCGTCCATCACCGGCGGTCGAACTATTACTGTGAGAGGGTGCCCACCAACATATATACACTATCATATCAGTGTGTGAGAGAGCGCACCAACACACCATGAGATATGAGAGTTACTTAAGGAAAGTCTCGACGGACCGAAAGTTACACACGCATTAGGATCCAAAGCGTGCCGTAACTCTTGAACTAGATTATTCGGGATGATGTATTAGTGATATTATATTCGAGTTCATTATAAATGTATTTGTGATTTGCAAGTCATTTCGGTAAAATATAGGAATTTTTTTCTATGTCATTGCTCGATATATGGAACGGGTTGACTTTAGGTCTGTTTCGGCTCCGTGTGTGTCTTTCAGTGAGGGAGATTGTCCACCATATATATATATATATGAGAGAGAGAGGAAGAATCCCGACTGTTGTCGTGGGGGTCGCTTCTCCTTCGTTCCAGTGTGCTAGATATTTTGGTGTAATGCACTCTGGGATGAATGGAGGAGCCACCATCACCGACGGTCGCAATATCAGAGGGAGTGCCCACCATATACATGAGATGAGAGTTTAGAAAGGAAAGACTCGACAGACCTAAAGTCAACCCGTTGCATATTAAGTATAGTGATCTGTGTGTTGATCAGTTTTCTCGTAGTTTCTTTCGATCGATTTTAAATGTTTCAACTATGAACATAGTAAATGTCTGACAACAAAAGGGAATTCGCTATGTGTGAATACTGCGAAGACGAGCGCGGCCTGTGTGACAAGCCTTTCCTAGTTGATGGTAGGCGCTTCAGCATCATGCTGGATGAGACCTTCGAAGCGGATACAGGAAGTCACAACGACAAGTCTTTTTTCATAATTAAGCATGACTTCTGGTTCTTTTGCTTCAACTTATAATTTTAATTTTTTACTATTCTACTAGTGTATCCCCTGCCATGCAAAAATTGTTGTCTTGGATAAGATTGGTTTCAATACTAAAAAAGATATGGAGGTAAAGATAGTTCACTTGAGGACCGAGCATGGTTTTACTTTTGCGATAAAATTGTACCATGCAAACACCTACTGTTATTTTGAATGAAAAACTTGTAGAGCACTATGCAAGGCTTATGCATTTGAGCCTAATATGCTTATCACCTTTGATATTCGTCCGGAAGATGAAATTGAAGGTAATATCGACATATGGGTCAATGTGCAGACGCCTCCAGTTCTACCATTATGTGAGTTTCTCAACCATATTTATTAAGTAATTTATATTGTTTATTTAAACATAGTTGACAACTTATTTGCATTGACAACTTATTTTCATTCTTCAAAAAATGTACGAAAGATGGTAGACAGAACCTACTACTACAGTGATGAAGCAGAATTAACTTATAAGGAGAAAGATCATCTTACCGCATTTCTTAGTCATCTTGAGAATTACAATAGCTATTATCAAACTCCCCCACATTATGGTCAATACGTGCCACTAGTGCATGTGGTGAACTACGGTAACATCCATAGAGATTGCATGGTAAGATTTTCTACTATTACAACATCCATGCATCTTTTGCATAAATTCTTCTAAAACTAAACTACATTGCAAACTACAAAGTTATTACTATGTTTTTCAAAAGAAAATCCTGAAGGATTGTGTGCCTCATCTGATGTTTCCGTGAGGTCCCGTTATTGTTATGAGCTTAGGGCCACCACGGCCAGGTCAGCCTATGCATCACTCTTGTCCATACCGGATTTCTAAAACCGATGAAGACATGACAATCAAAGGTTGAAAAAAATGTATGGTCAATCGTAGAGAGCTACTTGGAAGCAACATTGTGCATAGGCCAAGAATGGGAGACAGGATGATCTCCGTTCTCCATAATGGAGAGTCAGGGCCTATCTTGTTTTATGATATTGTACCTAAGAGAGGGTAGAGTAGGTCCTATGAGAGAGGACTAGGTCCTAGGTACAATGTGTTATTATGTGCTATAATGTGTTAGAGTTGATGATCATGATGATGAGAAGTTGTGATTATGACTAGTGACCAACTTGTTATATGATGTCTCATTGACGAAAATGATGATTAAATAGTGTTATATGTTCCCTCTATACGTAGAACGTAGCGTCGCGACCAAGCACGGAGATAAGAAAGGTCACTTCTCTCTATTAGCTAGCTAACAAAATATATGAAACCCCTAAATTAACCCTCCAAAACCCTCAACCTCCCCTCTTTCAGAAAAAAACAGCTCCTCAGCTGCTGACGCGTGGACGCTCTTTGGTCCTGGTTGGTGTTACCAACCGGGACCAAAGGCCCTCCTGCTTGGGCTCGACAGAGTGGCCACGTGTAGCTCCATCTGTCCCGGTTCGTAAGCGAACCGGAACTAAAGGTTATGGGTTTTAGTCCCGACCCTTTAGTCCCGGGTCCAGAACCAAGATAGATGGGCCTCTGGAATCGGGACAAATGGACCTTTTCCACTAGTGTGCATCTCGGGCCGGAATGCCGGCTGCAGCAAGCACACCGCCACGCCGCCTCTCGTTGGCAGCCCCGCACCGCCTGCCGTCACTTTTGTCACTGACAGGTGGGTCCTATTTTTTTTTCCTTTTTTGTTCAATTAAAAATAAAATAAAATAAATTTAGGGAAAGAAGTTTAAGTAAACTGACAAAAGTTGCTCCAGACAACTTCTCCCAACTTTTATGAGAAGACCGTAAAACCAGTTTTACAGGAAGATTTACCCGGGAGTAGTTGGGGTTGCTCTCAGGCCCTCCTAAATATAGCAGATACATGGCCAACAGACATGTGAGAGGGTGACGTTTCGTCTTCCTGCCGACCTGCCTTGTGGCACACGTTTGATACAGTACAACAACCGAGGTTGACTTGACTGACCACTCGGCAGCTAAGATTGGTTACTGCTGAAAATGATTTGTTAGCCAGGGCTGCTGCATCTCCGTCTGCACGCGCGCGTCCACATCATGTAGTAGTCGATCTCACAGCTGATCAGGTCGATCGAAGTCCCTCTCGTTCCAAAATAGCAATACCACTAGTAATTTTTCTCATCACACGTGACTATGCTCTTCCATTTGTGTATCATTTAGCTCCAGGTTTTTCAACCCAAGCTTTCCATATTGTCAAAGAAATAATAGTACTACGTGCTAGCTAGCAACTGAGCAGATCAGACAAGAGGGCATCAACCAACAACTTTGCATCATGTAATGATCCATATATTACCATAATCTAATTAGTCAAGCATACGAGAATCAAATCATTGTGACGTGACCAGCAAAGAACGCACGTAGTATGTTTTTTTCTTTTGGCCTGCTCTTGTTTATTAATTATGTCCCTCTTGGGAAAGCAAATGAATACCTTCCTTCGCCTGGTCACACACTCTAGGTCTCTAGCTAGGGTGCCTATAGATATTCCATGAAAAATACTCCCTCCATCTAAGGAGCCAACTATTATGTTGGTTTTTCATGTCATCAATGGCTAAAGAGCAACATGAAAATCCTATTTAATGTGTCAACCAATGAAAATAGCAGCATGCAAAATGAATATTGATGATCACGAAAAATAAGGAACTCCTTTCATGTATTATGACTTATATATTAGGAATACTAAATTTTCATTAGATGTCTTATGATACCTGCACGGAAGGAGTAGTTTGATTCCATTTAGGGAATGCGAGGACTAAGCACTAGTAGAAAACAGGGCTTGGGTCCAGGTCGGGTCAGCCCATTAGTCTCGGTTCAGTCACGAACCGGGACCAATGGAGGCAACGGTCTCGGTTCGTGAGGCCAGGGGGGCGGCCGGGCCACGTGGGGCATTGGTCTCGGTTCGTCGGACACATTTGGTCCCGGTTCCAGACACGAACCTGGACCACTATGCCTCGCTCCTGGCCCACAACCATTGATCCCGGTTCGTGTCTAGGGGATCCTTTAGTCCCGGTTCCAGCCACGAACTGGGACCAATGAGATGCCTATATATACCCCCTCGCCGGCGAGCAGAGCACTCCACACTGCTCTGTTTTTTTGGCTGGCGAGGGAAGAGCTTTGTGGTGCTCTAGCTCACCTCCTATGCACATGAGGTATTCGATGAAATGCCCAAGCCACATTTAAGCTTTCTCCTCTCGAAGTTCCTTCTCCAAGCTCCATTTTACTCAAGATTTGTCTAGGTTTGGCGGTCTGTCCTGTCCCGTCCCCGTCCTCACCGCCGTGGATCGCCCATGCCCATCTCGATGCCGGCACCATCGTGGTTAGCCTCTTCTTATTATCTTCTTTCTAAAAGAAAAAAGTTTTTACTTGTATGATTTAGATAGATACTTGTGTAATTTTCTTACTTTTATTATTATATTTATTTTGGTCACTATTGTACTTTGGCTTTAATGTGATGATGAGTTTCTATTAATTTGGTCACTTCTATATTCATGATATGTTGTAATGGTTTTTAATACACTTTATTATATAACGCACGCAGATGAATCGGCAATGGATGTACAGTGACCGACGCACCTCCAAGTATATTAAGGGCCTGCATAATTTTCTCGAAGCGGCTGAGGCAAACAAGTAGAATGGTTTTATTCATTGTCCTTGTATTGTCTGTGAGAATACAAAGGCTTTCTCCAACTCTAAAACCCTTCACTTCCACCTGCTTGAGAAGGGTTTTATGCCACACTATAATGTTTGGACCAAGCACGGAGAAAGAGGAGTTATGATGGAAGACAACAAAGAAGAAGAGGATGATGACAACTATGTGCCTCCTGAATACGGTGATGCTGCAACGGGGGAAGATGAAGATCAAGAGGAACCAGACGATGTGCCCGACGATGATCTTCGTCGGGTCATTGTTGATGCAAAGAGACAATGCGAAAGTGAAAAGGCGAAGTTGAATTTCGATCACCTGCTAGAGGATCACAAAAAAGGGTTGTACCCAAATTGCGAAGATGGCAACACAAAGCTCGGTACCACACTGGAATTGCTGCAGTGGAAGGCAGAGAATGGTGTACCTAACAAAGGATTTGAGAAGCTACTGAAAATATTGAATAACAAGCTTTCAAAGGATAACGAATTACCCGACAGTACTTACGCAGCAAACAAGGTTGTATGCCCTCTAGGATTGGAGGTGCAGAAGATACATGCATGCCCTAATGACTGCATCCTCTACCGCAGTGCGTACGAGGATTTGAACGCATGCTCGGTATGCGCTGCATTGTGGTATAAGATCAGACGAGATGACCCTGGTGATGTTAACGGCGAGCGCCCAAGGAAGAGGGTTCCTGCCAAAGTGATGTGGTATGCTCCTATAATACCACGGTTGAAACGTGAAACAAAGAGCATGCCAAGTCGATGCGATGGCACAAAGAGGACCGTAAAAAAGATGGGAATGAGAGCACCCGCTCACGGGTCGTAGTGGAGAAAGATCGAGAGAAAGTGAAGCGACTTTACAGGTGACCCAAGGGGCGTATGGTTTGGTTTAAGTGTAGATGGCGTTAATCCTTTTGGGGATCAGAGCAACAAGCATAGCACATGGTCTGTGACTCTATGTATGTATAACCTTCCTTCTTGGTTGTGCATGAAGCGGAAGTTCATTATGATGCCAGTGCTCATCCAAGGCCCTAAGCAACCCGGTAATGACATTGATGTGTACCTAAGGCCATTAGTTGATAAACTCTTACAGGTATGGAATGGAAGAGGTGTACGTGTGTGGTATGAGAACGAAGGGGAGGAATTTGACCTACATGCATTACTGTTCGTAACCACCAATGATTGGCCTGCTCTCAGTAACCTTTCAGGACAGACAAACAAGGGATACCACGCATTCACACACTGTTTAGATGACACCGACAGTATATATTTGGACAAATGTAGGAAGAATGTGTACCTAGGGCATCGTCGATTTCTTCCGACCAACCATCAATGTCGAAAGAAAGGAAAGCATTTCAAAGGTGAGGCAGATCACAGGAAGAAGCCCGCCCTCCGTACTGCTGATCACATACTTGCTATAGTCAATGATTTACAATTAATCTTTGGAAAGGGTCCAGATGGACTATCTGTTCCAAATGAGCTGAGGGACGTGCACCCATGTGAAAGAATAAATCTATATTTTGCGACCTACCCTATTGGAAAGACCTAAAGGTTTGCTCTGCGATCGACGTGATGCACGTGACGAAGAATCTTTGCGTGAACCTGCTAGGCTTCTTGGGAGTGTATGGGAAGACAAAGGACACATCAGAGGCACGCGAGGAACAACAATGTGTGCATGAAAAAGACGGCATGCATCCAGAGCAGTATGAAGGTCCTGGCAACTACGCTCTTACCAAAGAAGAGAAGGAAATCTTCTTTGAATGCCTGTTTAGTATGAAGGTCCCGTCTGGCTTCTCGTTGAATATAAAGGGAATAATAAATATGGTAGAGAAAAAGTTCCAGAACCTAAAGTCTCATGACTGCCACGTGATTATGACGCAACTGCTTCCGGTTGCATTGAGGGGGCTTCTACCAGAAAACGTTCGATTAGCCATTGTGAAGCTATGTGCATTCCTCAATGCAATCTCTCGGAAGGTGATCGATCCAAAAATCCTGCCAAGGTTAAGGAGTGATTTGGTGCAATGTCTTGTTAGTTTCCAGCTGGTGTTCCCATCGTCCTTCTTCAATATCATAACGCACGTCCTAGTTCATCTAGTCGGCGAGATTGTCATTCTAGGTCCTATATTTCTACAAAATATGTTCCCCTTTGAGAGGTTCATGGGAGTATTAAAGAAATATGTTTGTAACCGCGCTAGGTCAGAAGGAAGCATCTCCACGGGACATCAAACAAAGGATGTCATTGGGTTTTGTGTTGACTTCATTCTTGGCCTTAAGATGATTGGTCCCCCTTAATCGCGGTATGAGGGGAGACTAACTGGAAAAGGCACGCTAGGAGCGGACTCAATAATATGTCCGGACGGGCATTCTTGGTCTCAAGCACACTAAACAGTTCTACAGAATTCTACCTTGGTAACCCCGTGTGTGAATGAACACAAGAATATTCTGCGCTCCAAACACCCGGACCAGTGTGACGACTGGATTATATGTGAACACATAGGGACTTTCGGCAGTTGGCTGCAAACATGTCTCATGCATGACAACACTGTTTCTGATGAGTTGTACTCGTTGGCCAGGGGACCATCTTCGACTGTAATAACTTACAAAGGATACGAGATAAATGGGAATACATTTTACACGATTGTCCAGGATCAAAAGAGCTCCAACCAAAATAGCGGTGTCTGCTTTGATGCAGCAACCAAGAGGGGAAAGGACGCATATTATGGTTACATAGTGGACATATGGGAACTTGACTATGGACATGATTTGAAGGTACCTTTGTTTCAGTGCAAATGGGTCAATATGTCAAGAGGCGGGGTACAGGAAGATCCACAGTACGGAATGACAACAGTGGATCTGAACAATCTTGGGTACACAGATGAACCATTTGTCCTAGCCAATGATGTGGCGCGGATTTTCTATGTGAAGAACATGTCTACCAAACCGAGAAAAAGATAAGATAAGGAAGCGAATATATCATACGATGAGCCAAAACGCCACATAGTTCTTTCAGGAAAAAGAGACATCATGGGATTGGAGGGCAAGACTGGCATGTCTGAATATTATGAAAAGTTTCATGAAATTCCTCCCTTCAAAGTCAAGGCTGACCCAAGCATCCTCTTAAACGATGAAGATTATCCATGGTTATAGCGCAATAAGCAAAGGACACAAGCAAAGAAAAAGTGAAGACTTTCTCTCCACAACTATATCATTGCAGTTACATGTGAAGAAACGAAATGCCTTTTGTAACACATGAGTATTCGTCTGAAACCCTTATACTTCAAAAGAGATTGTCCGTTTTGTACATGAAGTGCATCCAGTTTTTGCCGTAACCCTCTCAACTTTTTATAACATGCTATGTGGGTGAAATGATGATACCATGCCAACTTTCAACTTGTTTAGAGTTCATTTGAAGTACTTTTCAATTTCAGGGTTATTTAGCTCAAAAAATCAGTAAGTGCATGAAAAATACCAAATGAAGTCAGAAAGGGTTGAAAATTGATGATGTGGCTTTGAATGGTGCATTTTGAACACACATGAAGTATGGAGTTCAGATAAGTTCAAAAAATGAAATCTCTTTGTAACAGATGAGTTTTCGTCCCAAACCCTTATACTTCGAAAGAGATTGTCCATTTTGTACATGAAATGCATCCAGTTTTTGTCGTAACCCTCTCAACTTTTTAACACATGTTATGTGGGTGAAATGATGATACCATGCCAACTTTCAACCTTTTCACAGTACATTTGAAGTGCTTTTCAATTTACGGTCATTTTAGCTCAAAATAAATGATGAAATGCATGAAAATAGCAAATGAAGTCAGAAAATGGTTGAAAAGGGACGGTGTGTCTTTGAATGGTGCATATTGAATGCAGAAAAAGTCTTGAGTTTAAATATGTTTAAAAAATTGAAATCCTTTTGTAACAGACGTGTTTTCGTGCGAAACCCTCATACTTCGAAAGAGATTCCTCATTTTGTACACAAAGTGCATCCAGTTTTTGTCCTAACCCTCTAAACTTTTTAGCAAATGCTATATGGGTGAAATGATGGTACCATGCCAAGTTTCAACCATTTCAGAGTTCATTTGCAGTGCTTTTCAATTCAGGGTCATTTTAGATCAAAATAAATGATGAAATGCATGAAAAATAGCAAATGAAGTCAGAAAAAGGTTGAAGAGGGATGAGGTGGCTTTCGATGGTGCATATTGAATGCAGAAAAATTCTTGAGTTCAAATATATATATATAATTTGAAATCCTTTTGTAACAGACATGTTTTTCGTTCGATAAAAGTTATATAACTAAACTTGATATTATATACATTTCATGCAACTAAAATTATCAAAGTTATTTTTATTAAAAACTTTAATAGAAAAAAGAATAATCATAAATTATTTTTTTGTTAAGAACTTTTAATATGCAAAAAAATAAACAAAAATGAAAATAGATGCGCTTATAGAGTAAATTCAACCTAAATTCAAAGTGCTAGTAAGTACATACTAGCATTTTGAACTTAGGTCAAATTTTCCGTATAAGGGCATCTATTTTCACTTTGAGAGGAGCTTAACGTAGCAGCCGTGGCGGGGCTTAAAAAAAGGTTTGAGCAACCTTCGCTTGGCGAGGTGGGACTAAACTCCCGGCACACCGTTCTGAAAGGCCATTGGTCCCGGTTGGTGGCACCAACCAGGACCAAAGGTCTCTGCTTCCCGTCCTTTGGGCTGACGAAAAGGGACCTTTGGTCCCGGTTGGTGGCTCCAACCGGGACCAATGCCCCTTTCGTCCCCGTTGGTGCCACCAACCGGGACCAAAGGTCCCTGTTTCCCGCCCTTGGGGCTGCTGAAAAGAGACCTTTGGTCCCGGTTGGTGGTACCAACCGGGACTAAAGGTCGGTATTGGTCTCGGTTGGTGCCACGAACCGGGACCAATGCTTCTTCTATATAAGGAGCACTTAGCAAATTTCGCAGGTTTCATCGCCCTCCCCGTCCCCGTCGCCCCCGTCGCCGCTCCGCCCTCGTCGCTGCCCCCCCCCCCCCGCCCCCGCCGCTTCTCCCCCATCGCCGCCCTCGCCGCCCCTCCACCGTCGCCTCCCCCGCCGCCCCCGTCGCTCCTGTCGCCGCCCCACCATGTCGCCGTCCCGCCCCCGTCACCACCCCGCCCCGTCGCCACCCCACCCCCGCCGCGGCCCCGCCACGCCCCCGTCGTCCCCATCGCCGGCCCGCTGTGTCACCACCCCCGTCGTCACCCCGCCCCCGTCGCCTCCCCGTCGCCGCCCCCGCTGTGAGCCACCGTCATCCCTGCTCTATGGAATTCTTTTTAACATATATGTTGATTTTTTTATATGATGAATGTTTATGTTTTAGTTTTTTTTATGTTTTATTTAATTATTAGAGTCTTAGGAAAAATTAGTATGTGTATGTTAGATTACAGAAAAATTCTTGGTTTTATGAAAAATTAGTGATTAAACGATAAGAAAACGTTCTCATAGGAATTTTTCTCGACGTCCATGATGCCCGGCCCGCATCCTCGTCGTTGAGTGGTCCGCGAGAGCCTGCTTGATAGGCGCCATGTCCGGGACTGGGCTCTGTCGGGCTGGCACTGGGAGGTGTTACCTTCCCGAGCTCGAAGGTTGGTGAGGAATCCAGGTCTCGTCGTCGACCCGGAGCTTCTGTGCTGACGGTCACGTGGGCCACTTTCAGTGCGGAGGGAGCGGGCCCCCGCGGAGGTGGTATGTCGTCGTCTCAGGGAAGAGGACGAGCACGTCCGTCGCTACATGGCGACGTTGGATGCCAGGTTCGACAATACCAAGCAGATTCTTTAGGGATCTCACCCGAGTTATGATCCCGTGATGGTTCCTTATCTTAGGGTGTCCACCGCCGGCAACTCAGAGACAGCTAGTGAACCTAGTTCACCGTCCTCCACTTTGGATTCTAGGATATTTGATATGTATTAGTGATCTTATATGATAATATTCGAGTTGTCTTAGTTAATATTTGATGATGCATTAATTGGATTGTTCGGGATGATGTATTAGTTAATATCGAGTGCTTGTGATTTGCCAGTCTTTTCGGTAAAACATAGGGAATTTTTTCTGTGTCATTGCTCGATATATGGAATGGGTTGACTTTAGGTCTATTTCGGTCCCTTGTGTGTCTTTCAGTGAGGGAGTGTCCACCATATATATATATATATGTATATATATATGTATATGTATATATGTATATATATATGTATATATGTATATATATATATATGAGAGAGGAAGAATCCCGACTGTTGTCATGGGGGTCGCTTCTCCTTCGTTCCCGTGTGCTAGACATTCTGGTGTAATGCACTCGGGGATGAATGGAGAATCCACCATCACCGACGGTCGCAATATCAGAGAGAGTGCCCACGATATACGCGAGATTAGAGTTTAGGAAGGAAAGACTCGACAGAGCTAAAGTCAACCCGTTGCATATTGAGTAATAGTGATATGTGTGTTGATCAGTTTCCTGATAGTTTCCTTCGATCGATTTTAAATATTTAAAATCGATCGAAAGAAATATTAGTGATCTTATATGATAATATTCGAGATGTATTAGTTAATATTTGATGATGCATTAATAACTGGTTTATTCAAGATGATGTATTAGTGATATTATATTCGAATTCATTATAAATGTATTAGTGATATTTTATCGGTATAATGCGTGTGACTTTCGGTGTGTCGTTGCTCCTTGTGTGACTTTCATGTGTGTTCTTGATGGAGGAATCCCGGCTGTTGTCGTGGGGGGCGCCTCCTCTTTTTTCTCTTCTTTGCGATATACTTGTTGGTGTAATGCACAAGAAGAGAAGAGGGGGGCGTCTATCATCGGCGGTCAAACTATTACTGTGAGAGAGTGCCCATCAACATATATACACCACCATATCAGTGTGAGAGAGAGCGCACCAACACATCATGAGATATGAGAGTTATTTAAGGAAAGCCTCGACAGACGGAAAGTCACACAAGCATTAGGATCCAAAGCGTGTCGTAATTCTTGAATTATGAACACAGGAAATATCATCGTCATCAGACGACGATAGGATCCAAGCGTGTGAATTATGCGGTAAAGATAAGGGTCTTTGTGACCAGCCTGGGCTACGAGACGACAGGTTCTTCATCATGAAGCTTTACGAGGACTTTGATATTTCTACGTTACGCAACGATGGTAACTGTTTTTTCGTAATTAAGCATGACTTCTGTTTCTTTCCTTCAACGCGTAATTTCTGTTTTATACAATTCGACTAGTTCGTCCCCTGTCATGCAAGACGGTATTTCTTGGAGAGGCTCGATTTCGAAGAGCACGAGAGTTTCGAGACGAGGACAGCCAACCTGAGGACTAAATATGGTCACACATTTCTTGTAAAAATAATGAATGCACTTAATAACACAGAATTAGGATGCTCAAATTGGAAAGCTTTTTGCAAGGCATATGGATTTCAGGAGGATATGAAAATAACCTTCGATCTTGAAGATCATATTGAAGGAAACATCGACATTTGGATGGATGTCGATATGCTTCATGTTTTACCTCCATGTGAGTTTGTCAACCATGCATATTTGTCAAGTAATTTGCATTCTATATACATAAATATTTGGTGTTTATCCGTACTAAATTTGTTAATTTTTAATTTACAGCTTATTTCGTTTCTTCGAGTGAAATACAGAACATAATCGACACGACACACTACACTTATGGATCACATCTAACTTGGGAGGAGAAGGATGATCTTATCTACTTTGTTATTGACGTCCTAGCTGGTAGGGACATCTTCCCGTATAATTTTGGAACTGGCCCAAATTATACATTGTACATGACACTAATGTATAGGTTGAGGGTGGATGACATTTGTCGAAATATCTTGGTAAGAGTTGCTAATTAAGTACACTAGTAATGTTGCGTAAATGGTATTGATTACATTGCTAACTAGGCTACTATTATGTTCTTCAACAGAAATTGCCAAATGAAGTTGTGCCACCGTTGATGCAACCCAAAGGTAATATGACAATAAAAAGTCCCTTCCATCCCGAGTTATATTTTGCATACTCGACTGAGCGCAAACCAACAAGAAGGCTCCAAATTGAAACATGGGGACAAATAAAGAAGGATCACAAGCCACAAGTTGGAGACGGTTGGATCTCTTTGCTTCATCATGGAGACATAGGTGTTATTCTTTTTTATGCCATTTTACCTAGGAGGGAGGAGTAGGTCCTATGAGGGAGGACTATGTCATTTTATTTTATTTGTTTTATGAGACTTTAACTTTGTATGATTAAGATGATGATGATGATGAGAGGTTAGATATTGTGTAATTAATGGTTTTCTTCGTATGCTTATTAGCTAGCGTTGAGTTCTCTCTATATGTATAGTAGCTAGCAGCGTCGACCAAGCATGGAGAAAGATAGGACACTTTTCTCTATTAATTAGCTAGCTAACATAATATGAACCTCTAAATTAACCCTCGAAAAAACCCTAAACACCCCCTTTAAAAAAAACACCAACAACTTTTGGTCCCGGTTGGTGTTCCAATAGAGACTAAAGGTCCTCCTGCCTGAGCTCCCCGCAGAGGCCACGTGAAGCCCCTTCTGTCCCGGTTCGTAAGCGAACCGGGACTAAGGTTTAGGGCTTTAGTCCTGACCCTTTTAGTCCCGGCTTCAAAACCGGGACTAATGGGCCTCTAAAACCGGGACAAATGGGTCATTTTCTACTAGTGCAAGAACGCTATTTGTGTTTCCAAAAAAAATCGTACCTTGCAAACCGTGTCACCGGCGAAGGGATGGCAAATCATGCTAATGGAATCTCAATAGGAACATAGTCACTTTGTTCTTAAATATATGATCTTTTAGAAATTTTCACTATAAACTACATATATGGATGTATATAGACATATTTTAGAATGTGTATTCGTTTTTTACTCCATATTTAGTCTATAGTGAAAATTTTAAAATGTCTTATATTTTGAAACGCAATGAGTACTATATTTTGAGACAGAAGGAGTGCATTACATGTCCTTGTCTTGGTTATGACCTAAAATAATGACACTGGTATATATTTACGGAAAACAGTTTCTCGTGATTGAAGACCTCTCCTAAATTCGGTAACGGAGGAACCAAGAGAGATCCGAGAGGGTGACATTTCACAGCATGCATGTCTCTCTGGTCATCCGAAGTCCCTATCATTCCTACACGTGACATGCATGCATACATAAACATAATCCAAGTTTCAAGTCAAGGTTTCAATCTTCTCAAAAGGAATCAATTAAGTAACGACCAATGAGACAAAAGAGCGCCAACCGACTCGCATGCATTGCATGCTAATCCACATCCTACCATAATCTAATCGAGCACAAGAGGATTCCAATCGTCGTGACATGACCAGAAAACAATCAGTGAATTACACTCATGCTTATTTTAGTCTTCGTTTTTTCCAATACCCAAATGTCCACGAACATCATATCAGGCATGGCAGCAAATCGATCGTTTTTCTTGACAAATTATGTTCGTTAAGGATGACAACTTTAGCTGTTGAGGATGACAAATTCGTCTTGTTTTATTTTCTTATCAGAAAATCATCGTGCTTGCAAACTAGATTCGTCATCATCATTGCACCAGTATAAATTGCCATAGAAAACGTTATATTCGTCTTGACCAAAAATCTGACGTCGGATTTTTAATGTTTCCGAAACAAAAACGCAGCTCGCAAGATGCCTTGCTTTGCCCGGCCACGCACTCTAGCCAGGGTTCTTGGAGCAAGTAAGTTTGCACCCGCACGCAGCTGCAAAGTACAAAAAAATCCTGGACCACCGTACAATGTCACGTACCGTACGCAACGGACGATCGGGACAAGGAGAAAAAACGCGTCGGCGTCTTCACCGGCGACAGGCATCTCGCCACGTGGCCGCATGCAGTGATGACCTCAGCACAGTCCGGTCTACCACGTGTATCACGTTACCCCGCTCGGTTTTGTGTCAAAACTTGTTTAAGCTTGACAGAGTTTATAGTATGATTTTCTTTGTCACGTCTAGAATAGCACTTAAAACACGCTGGAAAAAAGGAAAAACATATTCCATGATGCACTTGTTGATGTTGATTGCGTGAATGCGGATTTTTTTTCTACTGGGTTTTTTTCATGATTTTCCTAAATGCGCGGTGGTGCATCCATTTTAAGGGTAGTAGTGTTCAGGTGTTGATGTTTTATGGACTGTATCCCAGACTCCGTTTTCATATAGAAGATGGGGGCCATATACCAGACTCCCTTTTCTCCAAAAAAAAAAAGTTGTCTGAATACCTTTTTTGTCATGAAATTGCTCAGTCTTAACTAAGTTTGACTTAAGACAAAATAAACATGGCCTGTATTAATTACAAGGGCGTATTTGCTTTGTAAGTTATTACGGGGGGGATGTTGAATTCTCACGAAGAGAAACGAATATGGTCCTCATGTCAATCTCCTGGAGAAATCACCAATGCAAACATACTTTAATTTTTTTAGCATAATACAAACGAAAGTGTTTATATATATGTGCATACATTCATTCATATGAACACACACGTGCATCTTATCCCTATGAGCACCTTAATAGACTGGGATACCACCATCACTCTAGCTATCCAGTCACAGATTGATTCGTAACATACTTTAAAATTTCAAAGACACACCTCATGCATATTTGATAAATCAAACCAGATCGGTGTTCTTTTCAAAATTAAAGTTGCTTTATATCATATCAATAAAACATCGGATACAATCAAATACGGGCAACTTAACCCAGAAATCCAGGCATTGAGACACCTGAAAAACATTAGGGGCGTGTTTGATTACATTGCCGATCGAGCCTTGCCCGGCGAGCCTGGCTCTAGTGAGCTGGTTTGAGGGGATGCACGCAAAAGACCCCAGATGCATATAGTTTGGTTGCCTGCATGTACCTTAGTTGTATGAGACAACCATTTTTGACCCGACGTTTGGTTGCCCCAATTGCATTAGGCGCATATATGACATGGTGTTTGGTTGCAACCTGTATAAGGTGTTGTCACCACTTCTAACTAATGGTGAGCTTACCACACACAATCTGAACATGTAGTGTCAGCTAGTTAAACAAGTGACAGTTCATCCTAACTACTATCAAATGACAGAACAAATTATTAAGAGGGGATAGTTCATCAGTGTTGCTGCTACGAGATCTTCCTCTTCATCTTCCTCTTCTTATGCTTCTGCTTCTGCTTCTGCTGCTGCTACTGCTTCTTCTTCCTCCTCCTCTTCTTCAAATCCTGCACTGGCCTCTCTTAAGCCACATTGCCTCTGCCCACTCCAACCTTTTGTTCTTCCAAGCGTCATTGTCAAATGCCTCCACACCATGGCCGGAGCTAATAACATCGTCATGCTCGACCTCTTCCTCCTCAGGCGCGTGTTCATCCAAGCCCCACTTGAGGATCCAGTTATGCAGAATGCAACAAGCAAGAACAAGCTTAACCTGAGTGGAGTATGGGTGGAATGGCTTTTGATCGAGGATCTTAAACCTATTCTTCAGAGCTCCAAATGCCCTCTCAACAGTTACTCTAAGGCTGGAGTGTCTGAGATTAAACAGCTCCTGTGCAGTCCTAGGATAGTTCCTACCAGAGAACTCATTGAGATGGTACCTGGTTTTCCTGAAGGGTGGAAGAACACCCGGCCGACATGCATAGCCAGCATCTCCAAGGTAGAACTTGCCGTCGGGGATGTTGATCCCATCAGGTTGACTCATGTTGTCACTCAGAATGTTAGCATCATGCGCTGACCCCTCCCAGCCAGCCAGCACATATGTGAACTTTAGATCAAAGTCAACAGCAGCAAGCACATTCTGGCTTGTGTAGTGCTTCCTTCCCCCTATATGCTGCAGACTGTGACCTAGGAACTCTGGCAGTGACATGAGTACCATCTATTTGTTGGGGAACGTCGCATGGGAAACAAAAAATTTCCTACGCACACGCAGATCTATCCATGGTGATGAGCATCTACGAGAGGGAGAGTGGATCTACGTACCCTTGTAGATCGCTAAGCGGGAAGCGTTAAGAAAGGCGGTTGGTGTAGTCAAACGTCTTCGTGATCCAAATCGCCGAGCGTCCCGCGATCCAATCACTATCCGTCCCGCGATCCAATCATGATCCGTCCCGCGAACTTGATCACGATCCGTCCCATGAACTTGATCACGATCCGTCCCGCGAACTTGATCACGATCCTTCCGATCTAGCGCCGAACGGACGGCACCTCCGCGTTCAGCACACGTACAGCTTGATGACGATCTCCGCTGTCTTGATCCAGCAAGAGGGAGCGGAGAGGAGGAAGAGTTCTCCGACAGCGTGACGGCACTCCGACGATGGTGGTGGAGCTATTCCGGCAGGGCTTCGCCTAAGCACTGCAGAAATCCGATCAAGAGGAGAAACTATGCACTGGAGGAACGGGCAGCACGTGGCTGAAAATTCGGTGCAAAAACCCTAAAACCTCCAGTATATATAAGAGGAAGAGAGGAGGAGGCTTGGCACAAGGGCCAAGCCTCCAAGGAGTCGGCCGAACCAGGTGGAGGAGGTGGACTCCACCTCCAATCCTAGTAGGACTAGGATTCACCCTATTTTTGCCTTTTTCCACTTTTTCTCTTCGGGCCTTTTTTCCCAAACCGCATGGGCCCTGTGTGAGACTTCCACCAGCCCACTAAGGGCTGGTAAACACTCTCCCACAGACCATGGAGCCTCTTGGGTCGAAATACCCCTCCCGATGGTCTCCCGATACACTACCGGCACTCCCCATACACTACCGATGAGCCCGAAACTTTTCCGGTGACCAAAACAGGACTTCCTATATATGAATCTTTACCTCTAGACCATTACGGAGATCCTCGTGATGTTCGGGATCTCATCCGGGACTCCGAACAACATTTGGTCACCACCATACATAACTTTATACTATCAAAACGTCACCAAACCTTAAGTGTGCAGATCCTGCGGGTTCGAGAACTATGTAGACATGACCGAGACACCTCTACGGTCAATAACCAATAGCGGGACCTGGATGTCCACATTGGTTCCTACATATTCTATGAAGATCTTTATCGATCGAACCTCTATGTCAAGGATTCAGTTAATCCCGTATGATGTTCCCTTTGTTCTTCGGTATGTTACTTGCCCGAGATTCGATCGTCGGTATCTCCATACCTAGTTCAACCTCGTTATCGGCAAGTCTCTTTACTCGTTCCGTAATACAATATCCCGTGACTAACACTTAGACACATTGCTTGCAAGGCTCATTGTGATGTTGTATTACCGAGTGGGCCCTGAGATACCTTTCCGTCACACTCAGTAACAAATTCCAATCTTGATCCATGCCAACTCAACAGACACCCTCGGAGATACCTGTAGAGCACCTTTATAGTCACCCAGTTACGTTGCGACGTTTGATACACACAAGGCACTCCTCCGGTATCCGTGAGTTGCATGATCTCATGGTCATAGGAACATATACTTGACATGCAGAAAACAGTAGCAATAAACTGACACGATCATATGCCACGTTTGTAGTTTGGGTCTTGTCCATCACATCATTCTCCTAATGATGTGATCCCGTTATCAAATGACATCTCATGTCAATGGCTAGGAAACCTTGACCATCTTTGATCAACGAGCTAGTTTCACTAGAGGCATACTAGGGACAAAGTGTTGTCTATTTACCCACACATGTAATGTGTTTCCAATTAATACAATTATAGCATGGATAATAAACGATTATCATGAACAAGGAAATATAATACTAAACACTTTATTTATTGCCTCTAGGGCATATTTCCAACACTATTGCCCCAATGCAATCCTGAAAATGGCATCACAAGCCTGTGCTAGTGCTCAACTTAAACAATACAAGCATATCAAGCCATGAAAAGTGTATATTGTCAATGCTCACCTTAAAGTATAGATACCATCTTGGGCTTCCACGAATCTTGGGTGGAGTCCGGCTAGGTGGTCTCCTGATCATCTCTCCTCTAAGCTCCCCAACAACAAAAAGCACCTACTTGAAGTACCTAGAGATGGTCTCCATTGATCTCCTGAACATGTTGTGAATGACCCTAAACCTATGGTTATGGCCAACAACACGGAGGAACTGGCCATTTGCTCTTCCACACAGGTGTTGATGTTATCTTGTAGCAGCCCCCTGCTCCTGAAGGTCTCGAGAAGCTTGGCAAATGGTGCTCTTTTCATTCGAAGCATCCACAGAGCCTTGACATCATTGCAGTTGTAGATGTAGTTCAGATTTTGGATCCTCTCCTGATCCCGGATAAACATTGGACCATAGCAGATCAAAGGTATCTCAACACGACGAACAACTCTCTAGTGCATGAACATGACCCATGCCACAATCACACTTATTAGTGTTGCTGCCTGAATTATCAACCTCATCCGTGCATCCATAACCTAGTCGACATCGATGGTTTGTTCAGTGGGAAATCGATCCTACACCTTGCCTAACGGCCTAACCACCGACCTAACAAAGGGGAAGGGGTGATGCTTACCGGCATCGGAGACAAGGATGGCATAGGGGGAGCCATGGCCAACAGCAAGGGGAGCACCAGATCCGTCGAAAACCTCGCCGCCTCTTCCTCCGCCACCATCTCTAGCGCAGATCTGAAATTGCAGCCACCGCCGATGGTGAGGCAGTAGGGAAGAAAGTGGCTATGGGTGAGCTTGTAGAAAGGGGGTAAGGCTAGATTTGGTGCCGGGACGACGCGCCAGATTTCCCATCTCCCGCCATCCCCCTCGCCCTCGCATCGCACCCGCCCGTGCGACCTTGCCCCACACTCAGCCTGGCTCACGAGAAAACTGCCGATCCAAGCGTTTCCAGCGAGCCAGGCTCTGGGATGCTTTGAGAAGCATGTGATGCAGGCCCAACAGTGCAAACAGGCAACCAAACATGCCTCTTCCTTCCCGTGCGGGCCTGGTTGGGCTCGATGCAGGCAACCAAACACGCCCTAGAAGGACACGCCTCTTGCCGAATAGCCACAATAGTAAACTACCACGTGAGATGGAGATTGACAATAGCGCCAAGCATATATGCGAGGGATGATTGCCCTCGATCCACGCAGGCAACCGCGCTAGCATCGTCAAACCAAACCGATGTCGAGATTAATTTACTTTCTTTAGCGTAGAAAAATCCAATAGGTAGATCATCACAAAATGCTTGGACATCTTGTAAGAGCATTTATAGCCGGATGCTCCAAACCCATCTCAAACACCCGAGCGGGCGAACCGGTCACTGACCGGTTACAAAAGATCGATCCACCCAGACGCCTTAAGTCGGCCTCAAACGCCCGGGCTATCCAACGCCTTTCGTATCCAACCCAAATCTACGACGGATATGGGGCAGCCTCGACACGCATATGCGCGTTCGCCACGCTATAGATGACATGCCCACCCCATCCCCGAACCCACCGTTGTGCGTTGTCCCGCATATCCCCAATTTGGCTCCTCGCTCGAAACCCTAACTCACTCACTCTCCTTTCTCGCTCTAGCTTCTACTCTTCCCTCTCGGATTCCGATCCAATCAGACACAATATCGAGCTCCAGCAACCATTCCGGCTCCGAACTCCACTACGAGGAGGAGCTGGCCCTCCGCATTGCCTTGGAGCGGTCCAAGGTGGACACCCTGGGTACCTCCGGATCTACATTGTCGATGCAGCACGGACGCCGAAGCTGGACCCTCCCGACCCGCGCGTAGGTTCGCCAAGACAGCACAGTCCGCTCCGCCATTGTGTCGTCCCCTTCCCTCGCCGACCATTGCTCCACGCGTGCAGCGGTGGGTGCTATTGCCCGCACCGGTGGCCCACACACGCACTCCGAAATCGAAGGCACAATGGGTCTACTGCCAGTTGCTCACAACGGTGGACACGAATGCTCACGCCTATGCGGAAGAATGGGAAGAGGTGTCGGCTTGCTATTGAGCAGTCGGAGCACGATGTGAAGGAGGCAGCAGAGGAGGCGACTCGGGTCGTGAAGTTGAAGCGATAACAGGACAGGGCCATCCGTTGGATGAAGGGACTGATCGTCCTCTCCGACTCTGACTCCGATGACGGTGATGACCACAACTCGAGCTCCTCCTTCCATGACCAAGATCCTCCACCAATCGCGGATGCCTATATCTGCATCAGCGACCGGAAAGGCAAAGGCCCGCCACGAAAGTGGCGATATCGCTCCTCCTTCTATGTCTATATCTTTTTTAGCTGTTGAAGTTCAAGAACTTGTTCGATGATCTTTTGGATGATATAAAGTTCGTTTATGTGCATTTAGTTGTCCTTTTGCAACCGATTTGTTTGTCTATTGTTCGCTCACGTAGAGTTGCTCATCACAATGCATGTATAGTATGGATATAGGATGGTCGATATGAGATACACGGATGTGAAAAGAGAAATATGAGGCGTGAGACACGTCCGCAAGTGATTGAGAGACGAACTAGAGCATCTAACAGCCGGACCCCCCTATATCCTCCTCAAATGCCTGAAACACCCTCCTGATCAGTGTCTGGTCAAAAAAATTTAACCCAACCAGACCCCCACTTCCTTACTAAATGACCGGACTGGCCGGAACCCTTCATATCCATCTCAAATTCGGGGACGATATGAAGGCTCGCGGACGCGTTCAGGCACGCCCGGTTAGTCCGCCACGTAGGATGCGACCCCGCCTGGACCACATTCTTTCTTTTTTTACTCATTTTTTATTCCTTTCTCTTCCTTTTCATCATTTATGTGAAAATAAAAAGTATGGATGCGTGAAAAACACATTCGGTCGTGTTTGGAAGGACATATTTGCTAAGTCCGGTACAGATGCTCTTAGCCGGATGTAGGTGCTCTGATAGGTCCATGGCCGACATGGCAGACCATGTGCTCGCATGCTCCTCGGGGTGGGCCCCGGCTGTCAGGGCGTCGGGTACAATCTCCATCTCCCTCTTCCTCCCCTGTCCCCCATCCGCTATAATACCTTCACCTAAAAATAATGCTATGACGAGCTCGACGGAACCAGCTCCCCGTCGCCGTCGTGGGCTCCTCCTCCTCCGCCTGCTCCCCCCTGCTCCGAGCCCCACCCGTCGTCGTCGTCGACCGCCGCCGCCAGCAGCAGAAGCCGAGATTTCCTCTTCCGAGGGCGCCGAATCCAGCCCCCGTAAGTCCCTCTCTTCTTTTCTCTCCCTGTTCTTGCTCTCCAATCCCCTTCCCCGGAACCAATGCCCGCCGTTTCTTGGGCCCTCGGGTCGAGGAATCCGAGGTCAAGCTTTGCTCTTCCCCTCCCCTACTGCTTGTGGACTGATCCCCCGGTAACGGCGGCCCTGGCCGCCGTCGCCGCCGGGCCTACTCTCGCGCGTCCTCGAGGTGCTCGACTGATTGCCGCCGTACCATACCGCGCCGTACGGTGTGGGTTGGCCAGGTCCCCTTCGAGTTCGTAGTGGTCTTCATTCCGTTTAGGGTCAGTTGCTCAACTGACGAAATGCTGAAATCTGTGCTCGGCTGGTCTAACCCAAATCTGTGCAGGCAAATGTTTCCATTTTTCGCAGGAAGCAACCTTGAGCGTCACTAGTAGTATAATCTGCTGGCGTTTCTTTGTTCGCTTGCTGTCCGTATGAGCCTGATTGACAAAAAGGTGTGGTGAAGCAAGGAATGGAATAAATGCCTTGCTGCTTTGCTGCACAATCCAAAGTTCGGTGCCGGCCGCTTTTGTTCTCTCTCTATCTCTCTGCGCGTAGCAATAGTGTGTGGAAACTGGGATCTGCTGGCTCACATGTGTTGGCTTGCAAGCGAGGGCCACATAGCTTCTTGATGAGACCAGAGTACATGTGAACAAGAATGCAGGCCTAACCTAGGGTCTGCATCTTCTTCCTAGGAGTAGCATGAGTGGATGACATAAATGGCACAAACCAAATGTTGTGTTGCTTACCAGAAATGGGTGTTTTTTCATTCTTGTTAACAGGTTTGGTCGAATCATCTGCCGTTGCTCTGTTAAGTTACGGCTTGATCCCCGGGTAATGGTGCCCCCGGTTGTTGTTACGGCTTGGTATTAGCCCACTGTCAAGGTGTTCAACTGATTGCTTCCCTACGGTGTCAGACGGTCTGATCTCCTTTGAGTTCTTCCAGTTTTCGGTCCGTTTATCGTCAGTTGCTAAACAAATGAAATGCTGAAATCTACGTTTAGTTGGTTTAGGCATCTTAGGCAATGTTTCCTTTTTGCAGGAAGCACCCTTAAGTATAGTATCCTGGTATAATCTGTTTGTTTGTTTGCTGTCTGATTGACACAAGGGGCCAAGGAATAGTATAAATACCTTGTGCCTTGCATAATCCAAAGTTTGGCACCTTCAGCTTTTGTTCTCTGCTCTTGGATGAGTACATGTGAACACAAATGCCGGCCCAATCTAGGATCTGCATCTTCTTCCTAGGAGTAGTATAAGTGGATAACATAAACGGCTCAAACCAAAGTGTTGTGTTGCTTACTAGAAATGTTTTTTTTTTCATTCTTAATGTGTTTAGCTGGATCATCTGTTTTTGTTCTGTCAATGAATTGTCTTTTCAATTACTGCAATTACTTCCTTCGAATTGACATTTGCTTCTTTGTTGTTGTTATACTTTCAATGTTTGAATTGAGGCTTCGAATTGGCACTCTTCTATATGGACTATGTTACTTTAGGGAATACAATAATTATGTATTGGTATTGCAATAACGTCTGCTCTATGGTTTTTTCTTACAGGGGGCCTCCAACATACTAATAATTTGCTAACATGTGGATAATCATCCAGTAGCTTTCGCACCATTTGAGGGACAATGAGGATAGCTTTTCTCATGCTGTTGGTTCTCTCTCTGCTCGTGCTCCCTAATGGCATCTCCAAGAGCTTAGCTGCAAGGCGTCCTATTGTGAATATTGGGTCTATTCTTCAACTGAACTCCACCACTGGAGGTGTTGCGGAGATTGCCATCCATGCAGCCTTGGATGATATCAACTCTGATCCAACAATTCTAAATGGAACTACATTAAAGGTTGAAACGAAGGATACAAGTTGCTTTGATGGTTTCCTTGGCATGGTTCAAGGTAGGCTAGCTTTAATGTCACTCATTCATTTTGCACTGTTAAACTAATTCTTGCTTCTGTTCTGGAGTTGTGACAATGATATCGTATTCCTTGTATCAGCTTTGCAGTTCATGGAGACTGATGTTATTGCAATCATTGGCCCCCAGTGCTCCACAATTTCTCATATCATTTCATATGTAGCAAATGAGCTCCGAGTCCCCTTGATGTCCTTTGCGTCTGATGCTACTCTTTCATCGATACAGTTCCCATTCTTTGTCAGGACTGCTCCCAGTGATCTCTATCAAATGGCGGCTGTGGCAGCAGTTGTGGACTACAACCACTGGAAGATAGTGACTGCCGTATACATTGATGATGACTATGGTCGAAATGGTATTGCTGCTTTGGATGACGCACTCACTGCGAAGCGCTGCAAAATCTCCTACAAGATTGGATTTCCTGCAAATGCTAAAAAGAGTGAGCTCATTAATTTGTTGGTTAGTGTCAGTTATATGGAGTCTCGTGTTATCATCCTCCATACTGGTGCTGAACCTGGACTCAAGCTTTTCTCCATGGCAAACCAACTAAACATGATGGGCAATGGCTATGTATGGATTGCAACTGACTGGCTTTCTGCATATCTTGATGCTAATTCATCAGTTCCCGCTGAGACTATATCTGGTATGCAAGGTGTTCTTACTTTACGGCCACATATCCCCAACTCAAAGATGAAAAGTAATTTGATCTCCAAGTGGAGCAGGCAAAGTCAGAAGTACAACCATAGTGATCTTCGTGTAAATACTTATGGTTTTTATGTTTATGATAGTGTATGGACAGTGGCTCGGGCTTTGGATGCCTTCTTTGATGATGGTGGTAGCATTTCCTTCTCAAATGACTCGCGGTTGCGTGATGCTACTGGGGGAACTCTTCACCTTGAAGCAATGAGTATTTTTGACAAGGGAAAGAAATTATTGGAGAAGATTAGAAAGGTAAACTTCACTGGGCCGTCTGGGAAAGTGCAATTCGATGCTTCAGGTGATCTCATTCATCCTGCATATGAGATCATAAACGTCATCGGAAATGGCATGCGGACCATTGGTTTTTGGTCAAACTATTCTGGCATGCTGTCAACTGTCCCTCCAGAGGCTCTATATTCAAAGCCCCCAAATACTTCTCTAGCCAATCAGAAACTCTATGATGTTATTTGGCCTGGGCAGACTGCACAGAGGCCTCGAGGATGGGTTTTTCCTTCGAATGCCAAGGAGTTGAAAATTGGTGTTCCCAACAGATTCAGCTTCAGGGAGTTTGTCACAAAAGACAATGTTACCGGGTCCATGAAGGGTTATTGCATCGATGTCTTTACTCAGGCATTGGCTTTGCTTCCTTATCCTGTTACCTACAAGTTTGTACCTTTTGGGAGTGGTACTGAAAATCCTCATTATGACAAACTCATAGACATGGTTGAATCAAATGTAAGTATGAATTGTTTTTTTTTTCCTTTTTCTACACATTCCATCAGACCATACTGACCAGGGTTATCATATTTTGCAGGAGCTTGATGGAGCTATAGGGGATATCGCAGTTACAATGAAGCGCACAGTGAATGCTGATTTCACCCAGCCTTTCATTGAAACAGGATTGGTTATCTTGGCTCCGGTTAAAAGGCATATAACAACGTCCTGGGCATTCTTGCAGCCATTTACTTTGGAGATGTGGTGTGTTACGGGGTTGTTCTTTCTTGTTGTGGGTGTGGTTGTTTGGGTTCTTGAACATCGAATCAATGACGAGTTCCGTGGCTCGCCACGAGAACAAATGATAACTATTTTCTGGTAAGGATCTTAGCTGCATCTTTTATGTCCTCATTAGAATAATTGCCAGTTAAAGCACCCAAATGAAGCATCTAGTGATTATCAGTTAACTATTATCTTGTGGTGAGATATATATATGATGCATTGGTTTTATTTTCTTCTTTATTCGCATACTCTTGCGAAATGCTGTTATGACGGAGTCATTCCTTGCTCTCAAAACTGTAATTATAACCTCAATCTTTTATTGTCTGCAGGTTCAGCTTTTCGACTTTGTTCTTTGCACACAGTGAGTAAATGAACCTTATCTCTTGTGTTTTTTTGGCTATATATAAAGTAATTTTGTTCTGACACATGACTCGTTATTTTCATCTGTATCTATTCCCAGGAGAAAATACTATGAGCACCTTGGGACGCGGTGTGTTACTCATATGGCTGTTTGTTGTTTTGATCATTCAATCCAGCTATACTGCGAGTCTTACTTCCATCCTTACCGTGCAACAACTTGATACTTCGATAAAAGGAATTGATGACCTGAAAAATAGTGATGCTCCTGTTGGTTTTCAAGTTGGTTCTTTTGCACAAGACTACATGGTTAATGAACTGAACATCTCACGGTCAAGGCTAAGAGCTCTCGGTTCCCCAAAAGAATATGCTCAAGCCCTCTCGCTTGGCCCTAAGAAAGGAGGTGTTATGGCCATCGTTGACGAGCGCCCCTATGTTGAACTGTTTTTGTCAACTTACTGCAAGATTGCAGTAGCTGGCTCAGATTTCACCAGCAGAGGATGGGGCTTTGTAAGTACATTTAAACTAAGTTATTTAACATAACTTAAAAATACAAGGATACAAGATTTTGGTGTTAAAATCCTGAAACAACAGTTTCAACTTCCAATGTGTTGTGTATGCTGTCTAGTACGTATTATGTAACCTTTCTTGTACTTTTTTTACTGGTGAAATCTAAAATCTGCACCTGCTTTAATTTCACAAATCAATACTTAGCACCTTACAAATTTCATTCTGCCAGGCATTTCCAAGGGACTCCCCTCTGCAGGTGGACCTGTCCACGGCGATCCTGTCACTGTCGGAGAACGGGGAGCTGCAGCGGATCCATGACAAGTGGCTCAAGACAGGCGAGTGCGCGGCCGACGAGAGCGAGCTCATCAACTCGAACCAGCTCCGCCTCGAGAGCTTCTGGGGCCTGTTCCTCATCTGCGGCGTGGCGTGCGTCATCTCGCTGCTCGTCTACTTCGGCATCATGCTGCGCAAGTACATGAGGCACGAGCCGAAGAAGAGCCTCCGAAGGTTCATCTCGTTCGTCGACGACAGGGAGCCGCCCAAGAACCGGAAGAAGCGGTCCATGAGCCTGCCCGCGAGCGCGACGGCCACCGCGCCGATGGCCGCCCTCGACGCGGAGAGGCCGGCAAGGAACGGCAGCATCATCAATATAGAAGGCTAGTGCATGTGTACAGAAGCTAAGATGTTATATATATATGCGTTTTCGACCCGAGGTAAGATTTCCTCAGTAGATTCAGAGGATGTGTAGGGGGAGATGATTCTGTAGGTTTTCTGCAACTGGGAAACTGTATAGTAGCAGCTGTTCTTGCCCTTGATGGTGTTGTGAATGGAAGGAATGTGTTTGAGTGAGTGCCTTTTTATCTTGAGAGTTTCTCTTGCCATAGCTGCTCCCTGCCTTGGGCCTTGGCCCTCCCTGAATGGATGTGAGCAGGCAGGTCTTTCATTTAATTTCATTTTTCATGAAATTGCAGAGGCTTGAATTTCTGTGTCCCAATTTTCTTTTTCTTTTTTTGGTGTTCTTGGTTGGAAGTGCAGTTAGTTACAAGGATAAATCCTGTAAAAATAAAAAAGAAGAAGAGGACCACCTTCACTACTTGAAAACTGAAGCTGCAGTTTGACAAGGCAGAACATGCAGAAGTTCTCATCCAGAGCTATGACAGGTAGTTTGCCTTGAACATTTTGTAAACATACTTCTTAGACAAAATTAACGAAAAAAAGAAGGTAAAAACACTATTTATTGATAAAATAAATTGGAAGGTTACAGGGGGAGAAATACCAAAAAAATAATGTAATTAATGATGAAGTATAAAATGGGGGGAAATGGAATATTCTGAATTTTCTGCACCCTACCGTTTATGGATATGCTGATGTGGTGGCGGCAGGCAGCCGAGCGCGCGCCATTCCGACCCATCGTCATCCTTCCCCTTCCCTATGCCTCCTCCTCCTCCGCCGCCGTCCATGGCGCCCTCCGCCCTGCCTTCCAGAACCTTCCACCGCCGCCACCCGCTTCCCTCCCCGGCTTCTCCGAGGGAGGCCACCGTCCCCTGCTGCGTCTCCCGGCGGCGGGCGGCCGCGCAGCTCCTCCTCTCGGCCGGCCTCCTCACCGCCGTCTCCTCCTCGCCGCCGCCGCCCGCGCTCGCCGCCAGGAGGGGCCGCCGGACCATAGCGCCGGAGGACTACGCGTCCACACGTACGTCAGCGGCCCCCCCTCCCCCTCAATTTCTGCTCGGATTTCTGACCCAAAGCTTGCCCCTTTTCCCACTGAATTTCGATGCTAAGCAGTCTCATGCTTTTCTCCGCTCTTAATTGACCCGTCTGACATCAAGAATTGCAAATGCTATTCACCATAAAAGAAATACAGACTTTTCCGAGTCATGAATCATCAGCAGTACTAGCACATTGGTTTAGTTAAACTCCGCGCGATGTTCGAGTAATCTGATCATGTGACAACTGTTTTGTGGCAGCTGATGGCCTCAAGTACTACGATCTCATCGAAGGGAAGGGCCCGACCGCCGAGAAGGGGTCGACTGTCCAGGCAATCAGTTCAACCCTGCTCTCCATTCTTGTACTCAAACTGCTCGTCAGTCTTTAACTGAAACTGACCCTGGTTGCTCTTCTTCTGAAGGTTCATTTCGACTGCATATACCGTAGCATCACCGTGGTGTCGAGCCGCGAGGCCAAGCTCCTGGCGGGGAACCGGAGCATCGCGCAGGTTATGTGGCAAAATACTCCTGACACTGTACGGTAACGTTACTGATTCAGAGCAGTAGGAACTAAGATTTCTGTCTGCCTTCCTCTAGTAGCCCTATGTGTTCACCGTCGGATCGGTGCCCGGAAAAGAGCGGAAGCGGGACTTCGCAGACACCGCCAACGGGTTGTTCTCCGCGCAGGCTTCGCCGAAGCCTCCACGGGCCATGTACATGATTACCGAGGGGATGAAAGTTGGGGGGAAGGTATGGACAGGCAGAACTAGCACAAGTGAAGCCGAATAATCGGGTGTTTTTGTCTTCGGTATGATACTGACCTGATCTACTGTTCTGTTTGTGTGTTGGTCTTGCAGAGGAGGGTGATTGTCCCTCCAGAGCTGGGTTATGGGAAAAAGGGGCAGGGCGAGATACCGGTAAAACCTCGGTTTCTTCTAGTTCGATCTATTGTTTGTGCGTGTTCAGCTATTGATGCGTTATTTGATTCCATTCCATGCTTCTTTGCAGGCCGATGCTAGTTTTGAACTGGATATAGAGCTTTTGGAAGTGACCCCTCCTGCGGAAAGTTGACCATTTTTTCTTACACGTGGAGAAGACCGATGAGGTACTTGTGAAGCTTCACAAATTTTAGAGGGATGTATTTATTTTATACTCTTTTCGTTCTTATCAACGAGAGCTGTAAGCCTGTAACCGATAATATGTAATATTATATTTTGGCTGGATATATATCGAAATGTTGGGACGCAAAGCTTTTGCGTTTTGTCGATTTTGTTTGTTTGCCCTGAAGGGACTTGTTTCTAATAAGTAAAATCTAAGATTAGAGGCAAAACTTAAATAGGTGGAAATCTTCGCTTCAATGTATTTATGTCGAAGCAAAACTGTATCACAGATATTCACCACAATGTGGTGGTGCATGTATGACTCTATAGCAGATTCTTTATATTAAAATTGATCTGCCATTGTGATGTCAGCATGTTCTGATGCTCATTTAAAGGTCCTCAGGGCCGTTGATGTCCTGAAATAAAAGGAAAAAAATATTTTGTTATAGAAAAAGATGGATGGTGCTAGCAGCTTAGCTTTTTATTGGGACATATAAATGGACATCTCAAATAAGATTTTAGTTTGTTACCCAGAAACTAAATGATGGAATTTAGTCAATTATGTAAGACTTCTGATTATTTTAATGATGTCAGTAATTCTTTCGTTTAATTTTAAACTTATTCCAATGCTGATAATAAAGGAAACAGACAAGAACTAAGATCTCTGTTGCTTTTAAACTGCTGAATTCGTGAAACAGCAATGAGAACGTGCATCTTGGGAAAGATACCTTGTTCTCAATCACTTTTCCATCTGGGATTTCCAGCTTAACACCAGGTTTTGCTGTGATGGTCACCTTGCCCTACAAAAGTTATAGAGGAAAAAAACATACATCTTTACTCCCAAGGTTTAAATACTTTTGAGATGTATATCTTCATGAATAGGCATAACTCAGAACAGCAATCATATGAGAAGCGAATCTACACATTATCCAGCTGGTAATGCATGCATTGAAAATAGCAGGTCATAAATAATCTGAACATGTTGTCTAAGAACTGCAACTGCAGTAAAGATTGTAATGATTCAACAACTTTGTCTGAATACCTTCAGCACAATGCCAGAACCAAACCAAACATCACCGGAAACCTTCAAGCTGTCGAGCTCAACAATGCTAGGAATCGACTTGAAGCGGCCAAGGAAGCACCCAACCTGCCAGTGCATGTATAAACAAGATCGGCTTATTTACATTGGGAGTGCAAAAGTAAATGGTAAAACTCTTTCGTTCTGGCGAGGAGTTAGTGTTAGAGCCTGACCTTCTTGAACTCAGGGCCAAGCTCAATTGAGGGATTTGATGGGTTTGTTCTAGCTGAGTTACGCGTAACAAAGCCATCAACCAGGGTATACAGATCAGACTGCAAAAATAATTTGAGTTAGAATTAGGAGTGTTAACTTGAAGAATTTGTTCAGAATATAGCACAAACCTGCACTAGCTGCAAGTCTGATGTTGCCTTCACCGGTAGGAACCGGGACCTTGGAACATTCATGCCGATTGCGTGGTCAAAGAACTGGTTCAAAAAATATATGATTTGTCATATTTATATCTAGCATAAGGCTATTATTATGGGTATATAGGTTAGTGGTAGTTTTTTAGTACCCTGATCGCGGCACCAGCTGCCGTTTCCAACTGAAGGACTTTCACGCCCTCAACTTCCTGAAATGTTTTTGTTGCCCATCACAATCCTTGTTAAATTCTTCACTAATCGTAAGTAAAACTAACAAAGTTCATGGAGCAATCCTTGTGTGAAAATAATTCTCTAAAACGCATTATTACCTTCGGGTTCGGGATGATCTCCATCTTGAGTGCATCAGCCTCGACAAGGCGTTTGATGGCCTTCAAGTTCACCCATCTATAAAAGCAGGTACTAGCGTTATATTACACTGAAATGGTCTTTATAAAACTGAAATGAGAAACTATGAATTCACTTACAGATTGTTGGTGTTGAAGATCTTGAATTTCTCAATTGACTTGAACTCGTCGACCTAGGTTTCAGAAAATTGTGGAAGAAATCTCAGAAAAGACGTACGGTAATTGCTGCGGTGCTGTCTGGTTTTTTGACCATTTATTATGCCATTGCAGTTTCTAGTTTATGACTTACATGTGCATCAGGAACCTGTGCAATCTCCAGAAGCTGAAAAAATAAAAGGGAAAATTGTTGTCGTTATGTTTCCAGACGCAATTCCCCACCATCATTCATGAAATTGGTTTGCAAACTTATGCGACTACAAAGAAGAAATATAAGCTAACCTGAACCCTGCCTTCATATGAGATGAGTGTGCCACCTTTCACATCGGCCAAAGTTTTCGGGGTAACCTGAAGGAAGGCTGTTAATCTTCTTTACCAACAAACCAAATTCAATCTATCTTCAATGTATATTATGATTTTACATACCTCCATGCAGTATTCATTCTGCTTGTGGATCAAGTGGTTCAGTATCTCTGTTCAATAGTTAAGTAAACAAGCAGGGTATCTCTTTTCTTAACTGAAACTTTTGTCAAAGTAAGTATTGAATATCATGTTTAGATATGGATACTCATGTCAACTATAGCGCCCAAGTTATCCGAATTTGCGATGAAAACATACTCTTTCCCCTGCAACAGCATCAGAAAAATAATGTTACATTACATCCATTGAAACTTGGGATGGAAATTTTCCCGACACGGTTGCAAACCTGTGAGAGCAGTAAATCGAGTTTGCCGCTGTTCATCAGGGATGGGAAGATGTCACCATGGCCAGGAGGGTACCTTCATATTTGTGCCATGAACAAGAGGTAGTTAAAATCAATCGGTGATTGTTGTTGGACCAGAATTTGCTGATCAGGCGATGTGTGTATGTTTTACCAGCCATCCTTGTCAGTCTTCCCCTTGGTAGGCCATGGCAAGAACTCGTCGGCCACGACACGGGGGTACTGGCTCTGTGTGCATATTGGAACAGAATTGGTAAATACTACCAGTAGCATGCCTTAAAAAAGGTAAGATAAGAAGAAGAAACAAGATTCTCCAATGGCACAACAGAATCTCGCTTTGGCGTACCTGGTTGAATGTGTGGATGTCGATGCTTGAATTGGCGTACTTCTCGACAATCTGCGGTGCAAGTGTAGTAATCAGCATTCAGAAAAAATCATTCAGATTAATAGGTTTTTGCAGCCTCCATTTTCAGGAGAGATTTGAACGATGGCGGTCTACGTACCTTCAAGGTGTCCTCATGGGTGTTGAAGGAGTTCATCAGGAGCAGCGGCACGTTGCTGCCGTACTTCTTGTTCAGGGACTGTAAAAAGGAACATGATCAGTGAATGCAATCTTACAAAAACAGGTAGTAGCTAGAACAACATTAGCTTTGGATCCAAAAGACTGCAATGGATGAATCACGAATGTTGATTGGCCCCTACCTCGATCTGGACCACGATCAGGTCGAGGAAGGTGAACCCGTTGCGCACCTCGATGACCGACCTGCAACGTTCATCGAGAGATCAACGTAGTGTTTGTCGAGAGATCAATGCAATTGTCAGCACCATGTGGATAAGGTGAATGAATGTGGCAGCTTACTTGGGGCCTGTGCATCCCATGGTGGTCCCCAGGCCGCCGTTGAGCTTGAGCACGGCGAGCTTGTCGAGCAGCGCCTTGGTCGCCGCCAGGTCTGCAATTTTGTTTTTTCAAGAGACAAGTAGAGGTCATCACCAAATTCAGTTTCATGCCGAAGACGACGAAGGAGAAGGAGAAGGGGAAGGAGAAGATGGCCGTCTCATCGGCGCGCACCTTCCGGCGGGGCCTCTAGGGTGTCATACGGCACCACCACCTCGTCGGTCGGCGTGTGGATCTTGCCCCACTCGATGTGCTCCTCGTCGCCGCTTCTCGCCGCCAAAGAAAAACCAACCACGGTCAGAACATAACAACATCCACGCCATAGATGATGATGAACGGGAGCAGAACCGTCGGTGATGAAAGAAAGAAACACAAAGAAATCACTCACCTGAGGTAGCGGGAGACGAGGTTGATGAACCCGGACTTCTCGTTGTCGCTGCACGCAACGCAATCGCAGCACGAAGAAAGAAATTAAGCAAGGGGTCCATCGGACAGGACATACATAGAGGTAAAGTCACGCAGCAATGGCGACGGCTGGCGTCAGATTGACAGGGAGGGGGGAGAGCGACCTGATCTGGCCGAGCCCGGCGACGGCCTCGCGCAGCTTGGCGAGCTTCTCGTCCGCCATTGTCGTTGCGAGAGAGAGAGAGAGGAAGCTTGGCGCGAGTGCTGGGAGGGAGATGCGCGTGAGAAGAGGAGGAGGATGGAGGGTGGTCGGAGGTAGGAGAAGGAGATGGCGCCGGCTATTTATACAGGGAAAAACAGGGACGCGGAAGGAGGGGACGCAAGCGAGGTTAACGGCCGGACCGCTAACCGCTTTTCCTTTTTGAAAAAAGCATTCTTGATATATGGTAGTACTAGAAAATAAAAATCAACAGGTAAAGACACCGCAACTCCATAAATTTGGGTGGCCTTGTTGGTGTCAAGTCGATTGGATGTCCTTTCTTATGAACGTGTTGCAACGGTTTTTGTCCGGATTTTCTTTAATTAATCCGACAACTTTATTTTACCTCTTTTAGTGAATCTGATCCTAAAAAACCGCATTTAAAAAAAATTGCATGACCATCGACATGTAAGGTTTGGTCCCCCTATTTGTATGCACGCCGGCCGAATCTTCCCGCGAGGCACTGGCGCGGGGACCTGCAGCGTTTTTTTTTATGCGGCCAACTTCCTTCCCACGGATGGCTGGCGAGCCCACCCCGGGTGGTCGGGGGATACGAGCGCCGCTTCCGGGGGCGGCTGGGTCGACAAGAGCGGATGGTGTCATGGCCGGCAAGTGCGGTGAGGGCGGGGCGGCGTTGCTCCTAGCAAAAAAAGTAACGGCACAGTTTTGCAACATGCTTCAACCGGCGTTGCATTTTGCTACAACCGCTATCGCATTTTGCTACATCGCACAATGACGTCGCGGTCTTGCTAAAAACTAATGTCTTTTTTTTCTACCATCGGCATCACATTTTGCTACATCCATTAGGACTGAGCTGCGACCCACGACGGAAAAATGCTATAACCATTGTATCAATTTGCTTCATCCTTCGTTCTCTTTTGCTGGAACCAATTCGAGGGTCTGCATGACGGAGTTGCATCCATGAAAAAAAAATGTTACACCCGACAAGTATTTTTGAGGAACCAACATGAGCATCAGACGACCACACGACGCCATTGGAGTTGCTACCACGGGGCCATCTCCGCCGGAGCTACAACCATCTTCATCAGAGCTACAAGGGTCGCCACGCGGAGCTGGAACCGCAGAGTGCAGTTGTTGCATGGGTGAGCCGGCAGTGAGAACCGCGGTGAGGGCCGTGACAGGCAATGAGGACGGACGGTGAGGGCTGCTACCGGCAAGGGCGATGTCCATAGAGCACGCGTGCCGGCGAGATCGACGAGATGCGTGGGGAGAGGGTCCTTGGTTCGTTCGTTCGGACAAAAAAGACGCAGTGGATCGGATGGCTATAGTTCACTGGCTCGTACGACTACTGACCGATCGGCCCAAATTCGAACTGGCGCGCCAACCCCTAGTACTGCCCAAAAAATATACTCCTACATGCCTCGGTCGCTTTCCAGGTGAAAATTGCTCATCAGGCGGTAAGTTACACGCTTACACCCGTAAACAAAACACCTCCTTAATATTTTACACCAATCCAAGTGTGGTCTAAACTTGTAAAAGTTTACTCCGTCACCCACAAACTTGTAGCACCCTCTTGTATAGTTATATAATAAATGTATCTTTGAGGACCGCGCAAGCCCGTGGACGATAGAATGAGCTTTTGCAAGTTCTTGGACCAAACCTTCATGAAAGGTGTAAATTTATAGACTTGCGATGATTTTACCTCAAAAATTTAATTAATAAAATATTTTCTCATTCTGACAACGATTCTGTATCTATTGTTATATTATATGTTCCAATTTTAAATATAAAGAGAAATGACAACTTCTGACAAGCGAGCGGAGCGAGGCCTGTCGCCGATAGGCTTGCGCTAACAACAGCTGTGAGATTTGCAAGCTGATCTCCCTCCCTGTCGAGACCCGTCCTACCACGCGGCTATACATCTGCCTCTCATCATCAGAAATATTCCCTCCGTCTGGAATTAAAAAAAATATAAAAAAATATATCTAGAACTAAAATACATCTAGATACATTCATTTCTTCGATAAATATTTTCGAACGGATGGAGTACAAAAGTATACGAGCTGAGGAGCGTGCACGTTTCTTTTTATAGCAAAAGAGATGAACCATTATCTGTACAGAGTTCTGAACCGTATAACCGTATATTCCCTCCCTCTGTATCAAGACATAAAAAATAATGTCAAAAGGCGTCTTATATTTTGATACGGAGAGAGTAGTTTCAACTCTAGTGTTCCTGGATGAAGTTAAGTTGTAATCAATTAAATGACTCGAATTGAACTCGACGGAGAAGGCATACGAGTTACATCATGATGAATTGTGAAACGGGAATCATTCCATACATCATCGTATTCAAACCCCGTACCAGCGGCTGCAAATCTTACATCGACACACCTAAACGGTCAGGATTTTTACCATTTGTATGTATGTACAAACAAAAGAACAAGAGCAGCAGGGCATTCCTGGTCTCCTACGGATGGTATCTAACCTTTCATCTACTGTTCTTCTGTCGCCGTCACATTCACGCGCCGATGCATACACAAACATGGAGGAAGCATTCGGGGTTCCTCAGGTTGTTGGCCACCCAGAGGAACAGCGTACCCGCGACGAGCTCCACGCCTTGTATCCTCACCAGCTTCACTCTGGCCTTCTTGGCCACAACCATATCTCGTGGAATCGCCCAAGCTGGTTCTCTGTCACCAGGCGTCCCCGGAGCGGTATCTGAATCGTCAGGTGCAGAGCCTGGAGTCGTTGCCACGGGTTCAGGACCGGCAGCGCTAGCTGTGGGCTTCAGGCTCAAGAACTCTGGTAGCAACGTCGCCAGGGCATGCCCCAGGGTAATTATATTTCTACCTGCAAAGCAGCATGATGTGTATATGCGAAGGAAATCTCATTGTTATCGCAACACCATAACCATCATCATGAAACAAAGAATGTGAGCGCAAGGCACTCAAATGGTAACATAAATGTTGGCAGCAGAGCTACATACCTCCTTCCTTTTGGATCTCGACTGGCCGATTTATATAGGATCACTGTTCAAAAAAAATCTTCCGATTCAGCGATTTATCGTCCGATTTATCGCTACTCGTGGGGTGACCGATAAGATTATGCATTATCTTCATCGTTTATCTTTTGGGCCGATTTATCGCTCTGACAAGCGATTTATGGAGAATCTTCCGATAAATCAGGCATATTCCTAGCCCTATGTTTACAAAAATTATGTTTATTTGTATTTTTGTAGACTTTGTTATGCAATATGTACTACTTTACTATTTTGTTTGTCATTATACGAGAATTCAAAGCCTAGGACTCAAGGTAACACTTCTGTCCAATATATTTTGGTATTAAATATAGCATATTTCAGTGTTGGGAACCTGAGATTTGCAAAAAAAATGATCGATTAATAATCGACCGATAAAATCGATTAATCATCCGATTTCCGATTAATCTCTAATCCCAAGCTGACCAAGACGATAACGATAAGCGTTATCCTCAACATTGTATAGGATACACTTTCCCAGTCACTGACAGGAATCGCATCTTCTAAATACTCCAGGTCTTCCTGAACTCTGCGCACGTATAATCGAACAGGTACCCTGCCTAACCAGGTATTAATTGAATAGATCTATCAGAGCATATAGTGATTTCTTAATGTGCCACAAATCCATTTTTATCATAGCCGGATTTTAATGTCATACGAATCCAATAACGTATAGGTCCATCATTGTATAACTTGAAAGTGTATATGAAGTTTTAAAAATGTGAAAAGCATGCATCTATTAACTAATATTAAAGAAATGCCAGACCAAAAATAAAATGGCGTTCAACTAATACAAAAGTAGACAGTTCAATGACGGAAGAGCATACATGGTTTGACAGATCCAGGAGATTCAGGCTCATCAGAACCTTGTCGAGGCTCTAACGAGGAAGTCCGTACTAAGAAGTCCTCTTAAAACGGTCCAAGCTTAAGCTTGGTAGAGATATTCATATAACTATCCACGTCCCCTACAATAATTAATAACAAAATAACACGCCTGTAGTCAAAGCATGAATGAAGGTTACAAGCATTGAAAGAATGGATCTTCCACAAATGGTAGAAACTAGGTATATTTCGTACAGAAAGGTAGTTTCTGGCGAGCATACGTTTCCTCACTGATTCCCACATAGCAAGTTGATCAGCCTGGGACATATTCATCACATTCTTACTGTTTCCAGTTATGATGAAGGCAGCCTGAACAAGAGAAAATATTACTGTACATTATTGTTTGAGATCGGAAGAAAGAGTTGTTGGGTAACACTAGTTCCCAGAACGAACCTCTTTCAGAGAATTATTGTAGTTCCACTTCACACTATCTTCACCTTCACATGGTGATAATATATCTGCAGGATACCCCCTAAAATGAAGCTGCAAATTTTATGCGTAAGTCGTGTGCACGGCGAAGAACCAGAGCAAGTAACAGGGGAAACCATATATAGAAACAGAATAGCCGATTCATGCAAAGAGCTCGTGTTAATCAAAATGTTTTTACTAATCCAGCATCACATTATGGCATAAATAAACCTTGAACACCAGAAAAATACCTTGCAAATTAAAAATAAAACATAAAAGAAAAGGTGTATAAACAGAAGTGCCAGTGGACTCATAGCCTTACCGTTAGATTCCATGGCCTTTCTGGATCCGCACAAAGAAGGTCGTAAAGAACACCAATCGGTATATACCTGACAATGCGAAGATAAAAAGGGCTGTCAGAAAATAAAAGCGACAGCAACAACATGGGTTCTCAAGATTTAACAAGGCGATAGACCATCATTAATATTGGTAGGACATAACATATGTTACCATTTCAGTGGCAGCCCTTTATACTCAAACCAAACAGTATCGACGCCGGTAGGAGTGAACTGCTGAAATGAGCCTTTATAATCGACACCAAGAGTGGAAAATACCCAATTCTTGGTCCAGAAAGCTGTTGTAGACAAAATAATAAAGATCAATAAATGAAACAAATACTCCTATGGGAACGAAGATAAATGCTTTGGCACGAGTGAAAAGAGCAGTAGCATAGCGTAGGTGCTGCACACGGAGGTATCGTTTTATTTTGCTACGCTTGCAGATATAAGAGTGAAAAGAGCATGCCTGCAGCAAACTTAGCCTCTTACATAAACAGGATACAAGACATACTTGAAAAGATCATGCAAGCTAACTGATAACTTCATGTTTTCTTTTTTGAGATGACTGATAACTTCATGCTTGTGACGAACCACAAGCAGAATCAACTACATGCTCATACGCAAGAAAATACTCTGTACTAAATCATCGACAATTAATATGGATCCGAATCCGAGGGAGTACAGAAATTTGGTCAGGGTTTGCCTTAAAATTCAGGGTTTTTGAGCTCACGGGCAGGGTAGAAGACCTTGGATTTTCCCACTAATAAGGGTCTAAAATTCCTAGAGAGCAAGAAATCTGGATTGAAACCTATCAGCAACCGTGATCCAGAGATTTGGGATTTCGGATGGCGTGCACAGTCGACTGCAGGAGTGGAGGTGGCATCTTAGAGCACTTCAACAGGGCGCGCTATACTAGCATTGCGCTGAATAATTAGCCCCTTTAGCGCGCTGTACCGTTTCGGGCGCTCCAGCAGCGGCCCAATAATCACGCGCGCGGCAAATCGAATTCAGCACGCGGGCGAAAACGTCATCGCGCGCCATTTATTTGCTGTGCTCGTTGACGCGCTTCACTCTCGCGCGCCCGCTCGCGACTCCACCCGCCCCGTCCAGCGCTCGCGCCGCCGCCTCCCGCGGCACCCTTTTTCTCCGGTGACTGCTCCGGCGCTTCCCCGGCCAATCCCCGCGGCGCCACTGCGCCCTCCGCCTTCCTCTAGTCACCGGCGTCCCTCGCGCGCGGCCGCCCGCTGCCGTTCGGCGCGCGGCCGCCCGCTGGCGCTGGCGCTCGCAAGGTGTTCGACAAAACTCCCACAAGGTATGTATTGCTTGAACTTCACATTTTTTCATGAATTTGATACGTGTTGTTTTTAGTTTTAATAGCCTAGTTTAAATTAAACATTGTAGATCAGTTCGTCATACGATTCTTCCGAAGAAGAATTTGATATGGAAGAGGAGGAGGATCTTACAATGATCCTAGCTATGCACATCAATAAAAAATCAAAGCACGGTGGTTCGGTTATGAGTCGGCAGAAGATTTGGAGGGATAGGATCGATGCCCACAACAGATTGATGAGGCACTATTTTGTGGAGAATCCCACATACCCGGAATCGTACTTTCGTCACCGGTTTAGGATGAGCACCGAGTTGTTCAGGCACATTGCAAAGAAACTAACGAGCCATGACCGGTTTTTTCAGCAAAGGAGGAATGCCGCCGGAGAGCTCGGGCATAGCACCTTTCAGAAGGTGACAGCCGCTTTGCGTATGTTGGCATATGGTATCCTGCTGATTTAGTTGATGATCACTTGACCATGCGTGAGAGTCAAGCCATCATGTGTGTCAAGCGCTTCGCAGTCGGAATTGTGCAAGTGTTTGGCAAGGAGTATTTGAGATCTCCTACTGCTGAAGATGTCGCAAGGCTATTGGAGATGAACAAAGCTCGCGGCGTTCCAGGTATGCTTGGCTCAATAGATTGCATGCATTGGAGTTGGAAGAATTGTCCTAGGGCATGGCATGGACAATTCTACGGGCAAAACAAGGGTTCCACTATAATCTTTGAAGCGGTGGCCGATCAAGAGACTTGGATTTGGCATGCTTTTTATGGAATGCCGGGATCTTTAAATGACATCAACGTTGTCAACCGGTCACCACTGATGCATAAGATTGCTGACGGTGAACTGCCACCGGTGCAGTTTGTAGCAAATGACCGTACATACAACTATGGCTACTATCTTGCGGATGGCATCTATCCCAAGTGGCAAACATTTGTGAAGCCGTTGAAAAAATCGGAAGGTAAGAAAAATCTTGTTTTCCACAATGCTCAGGCGGCGGCTAGAAAAGATGTGGAGAGAGCTTTTGGGATTTTGCAATCCCAATTTGCTATTGTGAGAGGACCGGCTAGATTTTGGGATCAAAAGATGCTTTGGTACATCATGCACGCTTGTGTGATCATGCATAATATGATCATTGAGAATGAGCGTGACCAAGATGTAGACTACTCTCACTATGAACTGTTGGGACATCCCGTGCGAGTGCATCGGAGGGCTGAAAGGATGGTCCGTTTTGTTGCTTCCTATCATGTCATTCGCCATCCCGAAGCCCATGATGATCTTCAGAAGGATCTCATTGAGTGGTGGGCATGGAATGGCCGCCAAAGAGCATGATGATTTGTGCGTTTGTTGTTGTATTGTTGAATTATTTGTGGTATTCTTGTATTGTTTGATTGTTGAATTATTTGTGGTATTTGTTTGAGTTGTAATCACGAAATTAAACTATTTATTATTGATTTATTTTGTTTGTGTTTGATTTATTTGCTTGTGGTTGGAGCCAAAATGTTGTTTGTGCGGGAGTGCGCGCGCTGCATTTTAGCGCGCCTGCTGGAGTGGCTTGCGCGCCCTAAAATGTGTAGCTGCTGCTGGAGCCAGCGCGCCGCGCCGCGCTTAAACGACCGAACCGCGCGCGGCAAACACATTTTTAACGCGCCGAGCGTTGGGCGACTGTTGGAGATGCTCTTAGATCTTACCAGGAAGGGCGGGGGCGGCGGGAGGGCGGTGACGTCGGTGTTCGTGGAGGTGGACCTGGAGCTCCACGACGCCCATCCAGTGCCAGTGCGCCGCCTCCTCCGCCCACGCCGCCTCCTCCGCGTTCCGGGGCGGCGGCGCCATTGCTCGCTCCGCCGGAGGACGACGGACCGGTCCCACGCACGGTAGGCTCAACTGAGGTCGCTGCCGGTGATGCTTCCTCCCGCGCCACCCCACGAACCAATCTGCCTCGCCTTCCGAAGTTCGGATGCCTTGCTGTCTGCATGCAGAGAGGATTGTTCTTCCGGAGAGGGAGGAGTTGGAGTTGGAGTCGGCTCTCTTTTTCTCTTCTTGTTGTCGCGATGGATTTGAATCGATGTCCACCGTCCGATTCTGAACGTATTTCATCCAAATCAAGTCTCTTCACCCAAAAATCCCAAGCTTAACAGATCCAACCACATTTTTATTTTTTTTATTTTTACTGAAAACAAAGGGTAAACCCCACATCGATTGATGCACATAGTCGTAATCACATATACAAATACAAAACGTTTTTATAGTTAAAATTTAAACTGCAAACACGTCTTATATTTTGATACGGAGAGAGCACATGGGTAACACAACATATACAAAATTAATGATACCGTTCAAAAAATATGCTTTCACACGAATCCAACTATATCAAGTTGATGACCTTGTATTTTAGAAGTTGTTTACTCAAATATAATGAAGTAAACTTAATATGACCTCGCGTCAACAAATTGTACGAGACGTTGGGTCCGGTTGCATGCCGACTAGGTCATGGGCCTACTCGGCAGCATGCCAACTTGTTCATGGGCCTACCCTGCTGCAAGTCAACTCAGATGCCTATATATGGAGGCACCGTCCGGCCAAAGGGCCAACCAACACAGCCCCTTCCCACGCGACCCTACCCGGCATCTACTACTAGTCTTTTTGTGTTGTTTCTAACGATCTCATCCTGACAATAGTATGCATGGTCGGTCGGAAGAGCAGGCCTTTAAAACCCGTCTTTTTTATCTTGCATCGGAAGAAGAGCGATAAGATTTTTTTCGGAAGCGTGTCGGCATGAATGCTCCTGGTTCATCTTCATCACAGCTTCCCCGACTCCGATACCATGGCCGAGGCACCGTCAGGAAGAACGCATAGACAAAGTCATAGCCGTTGCTATCGCCGTGACTCTAGCCTAGCCTACTTAAGGATATGATCTGTTAATTTCCTATTTACTTGTTTATGTGCTAGCCGGATCTGCTTCCATAGATGTCTCGGTTCTATGTTCAATCCAGGCTCACATGTTTTGTTTCCGTATGAGCTTCATATTGTTAATTTCCTGATTATGATTTTGGTTAGGGATTAAATCCATTGAAAAAAGTACTAATATGTACGACATACACTTAACGGGAAGAGTGTCACGCGTCGAGAAGCTCGTCGGTGAGTTTCAGCGTCCATGTACTATGTATTCTTAGAGGCCACTACGACAGCTATATACTCCCTCCGTTTTAGATATTTTAATATGGACTATAAACAAAGTAAAATCAATAAATATACACTGTAAAATACGTCTATATAAGTTTATACGTAATCCTTATTGAAATCTCTAAAAAGATTTATATTTAGAAACCGGTGAAGTATAATGGTCTTGTATCCGCAGGAAAGTTCCTGCAGCTCTGGCCTTGAACAGAGCATATATAATTGTGGTAGTGACCGCAGAGGATGAGGATAATGGGTTGCTCTGCTATAAGATTTTGTGGGCAAAGTGACACACAACAGCAATAAGATGGTACATGTGCTATCACTATTAGAAGAAAGCCTAGTAGTAACACCGGAAATACCCTTACTAATAGCGTTGGGCTGCTAGCGCGCTACAGCTAGTAATAGCGCTGCACTGACCATGCTACTGCTAACTATCTGTAGCGCTGCATAAAGGCACGCGCTACTGCTAATCCTGCGCTGCTGCTAGATGCCTTCCAGCGATGCTGCTAGTATTCCTACATTCACAGATTCATACCCTCTTTACGTATTCGTGATGTATTTATACAGTCTCTATACAGTATTTTCATCAATCACAATAAACATACACTATTATCATCATATCATACACATACAGTAGTCTCGTCATACCATCATCATCATCATTCAACACAAATATCATCATATCTCGAAAATAGCGATACACAAGTCATGTCATTTCTCGTATAAGTGCAACTTCATGGTCATGGCACACACACAAGTTTTATCATCTCTATCAAAACCATGATGTAGAAGAGAAGAGCGATCTGCATGACCAAGACCGCGACTATGTAGTACTTGAGGTACCGGCGATTCCGCCCCCGCTCTTGCCGGAACGTCCACCTCAAGTAACTCCTTTCCGCTTCGGCTCTGCTGTCGAACCCTCTGTGGCTAGCACCTGAGTATTTGTCCACTTGGGCCTGAGCGTCTGGCCAGTGGTCGTAGACTCCTGGAACCTTCCCATCGAACACGGCGTAGCAGCCCTTCGCCATCTCTGATCTATGTACCTGCATTGTGAACGATAATATGCAACATAATGTACTTAAGAACACAAAGAGGCATAATTAGCAAAAAAATCATCGTTCAGGAATTCATCCGATTAATCAGTTAATTGGCTAGTTAATCGCTACTCATAAGGAGGCCAAATCGAATAACACCTATTCACCATGTTAACTTGTCAGTCCGATTTAATGGCTTGCCAGACCGATTAAATGGTTTGTTACACCGATTAATTGATTGTCAAGCCGGTTAATCTCTGTTGACCCACTAACTCTTGGGGAAAGAAATCCCGATTATTTGGCCCATAAACCCTCCCAGCCCCTCCCGCTCCTAAAGAGCAAGGGTTTATCCCTTCACCCTCCCCCTCCCGCTCCTCTCACCCCCTACTGACTTAGATGGTGTCTGGTGAGGTCATCGTCGGTGCCGCCGCTTTCCCTTCTCCCTTGTGTGCCGCCACTTTCCCTTCTCCCTCCGCACCTTGATACTTCCCCTTCTTCGTGACCTGCCACCTCCGGCAACCGACTTGTTCATACGCCCTACGGGCCATTGTCAGCTTTCCTCTATTTGTCGCCATCGCGTGGCCACCATCTCTTGGAGTTGTGTCCTAGGCGGAAATCGGCCAAAAGAAGAGTTGTTATATACATGTTTTTTGATGATTTTTATGCCCACATGGATGATTTTTGTTGCATACATGTTTGTCATATTTTGAGAAAATAAAATGGTGTCATTTGCTTTATATTTGCAATGTAGATTTATTTTCTACGTACACAGTTTGCATCTATCGAGTTTAATATTACACTGGTTAATAGTCAATCGATTAATCCAGTTAATAGACTGATTCAACGATTAATCGCTACTCCCTAACTGAGCGAGCAGTTACCAGTTAACGATTTCCTCAACAATGAGCAATATACAAGCAACCTATAGTAAACATAAATGACGAAGTTCCTCATCCAAACTAATTAACTAGAGCGATCTACGCTAGTTCAGGACCACGGTTTAGTTACATCATATAGTTTCGTCTGGACGCTAGTGACACATATATTGTCAACGACAATCAGTCCTCGGTCCAATCATCATAGTCAGGGAGGAAGCACCCGAGCTTCTTGAAAGGCTTCAGGTCTAGACGCTGAGCGATTAGCAGTGCTTGGACATCATCCCGCGTGATTGGCCCATGGTAGAACATCCCTGTTGGTTCGAGGACCTGCTTCATGATCACTTGGGCAAGTTCACACTACACGTGATAAAACTCAGCTCGGATTTGATGATCCAGTGTCTTTCCTATGCTTGTGGCCCAGTTGACAATCTCCGCGTCGTTGGTAGTAGATGACATGCGAAGGCATTGATTATCCCTTCTGAACTCGAGCAGGTGATGCATGAGGTAGAATCCATCAGGCTTATCGATGTGCGGTTGCTGGATGCAGCAGAAGTCGGTCTTATGGCTAAAAACCAGCCCGTCCCCCCGTACCTTTTCACCTTGATATATCCACCAGACAGACTGAAGGTTAACAGGGCACTATCGAGAACACTCTTTATGTGCTTGTAATCCTTTTTCTTGATGTTCTTTGATGAGTCCAAGTATATAGCATGGGAGTATTCTGGGTACAGAACGATGAGGACGCCCCCCCTCCGCTGCGCAAATTAAGTACACCTCAAATTAGCCCCCATGCTTGCAAAGGAATGATTAACACTTAAGAAAGGATATGCGCGGATGACTTACGTGGGATGATAAGGCAGGAGAATCGCTTCCTTGTCCTTATTAGCGATCATGAAGCCACCGATGTACTTGCTTGCATAGTCACGGTGCTCTTTGCACACATCCAAGAAGCTCTCGTGCATATGGTACAGGTCCGCGATGCAGATATGTTTTATGTTCTCGATCCTGATGATGTAGTGGAGATACAACGCATACATGCGGATGAACTGAAAATCCAGCTTGGTCAGGTGGAACATGTCGTAGATGTAGTCAAATCGCAGGATGAACTTATCCACGAGCCATCCCTCGACGTACAACTTCCCACCCGACACCTGAGCCGCGTAAAGCGGGTATCCTAGTTTTTCCAACATGAGAAGGCTTTTCTCTCTGGCCAGCACATCATCATGAGGTCTCCTTAGATCATTGTTCAGTATGTCCTCTAGCGCTTTTCTGAGGTAGGACCAGGTGGCCGGCGACATGGAAATGCTCCGCAATTACGACAAGTATTCTGTCTACCTCTCGGGGCTTCAGAGATGGCTGACTACTTGAAGCAGCTCTGGCGCCTTTAGGGTCTCTCCTGTCCGGTCTTCTCCTTTGCCTCTTGGGGGGTGGCGGTAGTGAGCCCATCATACCTTCCCTAACTATCACCCCCAGTGTCATCGGGCTATTCAGTGGATGGCCCTCTGGTTTTTGCTGGGTAGAGGCGGCATCTGGAGGCGTCTCCTGCGAGGATCGCTTGAAGAGAGACTTTTTGCATTCCGCCTTAGGACGTCCCAGCTCCGGCAAATCAGGCAGCATCAAGTCATTATCTCCACGCTCATAGCCTGAGTCTTCATCGTCCTGATCCATCAATCCTCCATCATCATAGGCGTTATTGAAATACTTGTCTAGGTCATCATCATCCTTCTCCATGTCATCATCAGCATTTGCTTCTTCGACAACGGCGGCGTCGTCATCTGGCACTAATGAAGGCTCTCCCTCGCATCGACCGCTATCACCCGCCACGAAAGGTGCAGGTAATTTGGTAGGTGGGGTGGTGTTCATACCTTCTTGATAAGCTGTCGTTGGTGTGATACTGGGTGCCTTGACATGAAGAAGAGTCTTCGGCCAAGGCAAGAACCAGCTCTTGCATGCGCCAATCCATTGAGGGGTCTCCTCGTCATCGACTGGTATCGAAGGAGGCAAATTCTCGAAGCCCGCTAAGACACTGGCCAAGCTAACCTTGAAGACGCCATCGAGCATCTCTCGGTTGTGGAACATGCGGTCCTTCGGCTTCACGATCGTTGCCTTTCCCATGGCCAACTTCTGGCCCTTGATGTCGTACAGTAGGGTGCACGGGGTATCATTGGCCTACGAAGACATGTCTGCGACGTCAAACATCTGAAAGGCAATTGAAACGGAAGAATATATAGACATGCTGGTGAAAAGGGTATGACATGTAATTATCGTGAGGGCGTCGAGCTCAGCAATAGACGAAGGCCCGCCGAGTTGGCCAGAGACGGAGGACGGGCTGCTATGAACAGGAGCGGGAGCATGTGCGGTGGCGTGAGCAGGTGCAGGTGGTGCGATGTTCACCGAATTGCTCCCCACGTAGCTGGGAAGCGGAATGTCCGCTGGCCATTTATCTGGATTTTTCTGCGTCCATTCAAAAAATGTCGGAGGCAAGCTGGAAATGGAAGATGTGAAGTCAGTCGTGATGCTATCTACCGCTGCACTGACCCTTGCATCGACTATCTCTTCCAACTTTGCTTTGGTCTCAGCTTTGGATTTATTGATCGCAAGCGCGACCTTCTAGTCGATGGTCTGTTGAGTAAGCAACTTTCTCTTCCTTCTTTCCTCTAGCTCCTCGTGGTAGCACGTCTTCCACGAGGCGCCATCTCCGATGCCGTGCACACATCCATAGGACGGCGGTGTGTCCTCAGGACCTTTTTTAGTATGTTCAGGGGCCGGTTGAAATGGGTGTCCCACTTGGGCCTCGCCGACGACTGTGACGACTCGTCTCTTTTGGCTGCCTTTTGGTGCCGCTCTTTCTACAAAAGGAACATGGATGGTATACTAATAATGTGACAAAACTTGTAGTCAAATTGATTGGAAGCTAATATGATAATATGGTAATATAACAATTACTAGAAGTCTCATGAACTCCCTCATGTTTGGGTCCATGTAAAAGATCTTCTTGACGCGGTCCCACTTGTACCGGGCCCTGATCCAGTCATGCTCCAGCGGGTCGGTGAACTCCGCCAAGGGGTCTGGGATTCCATGACTTTCACGTTCGGCGTCCTCCTTGGCCCATATGTGCCTCTTCTCCTCGTAACCACGACTTCCAAGGCGATGGGGAGGCATGTTCCTAGCCTAGAGCGCCTTAATTTTCTCTGACTTTTTCTTGGTTTCATCTTTAGCGCAAGTCTCCTTGAATTTTTCAAAGTCCTCTTCCGTAATTGACGGATTGTCAGCATGAATCTTGGACCACGGTTCATTCTTATCAATCGCTTTTTTCACCTGAACTTTCCAGGCAGACAAGTCGTTGGTGAACGTCACCATCGCCTTGCTGTTTATCTTTGTCATGGCATCATCGTCCCACGGATCTTTGCTTTCTGTGCGATTGGGGATCAAGAACCTATTCTGCAACTTCTTTAGGAGCATGTGCTCCATATGTGGTATCTTCTTCAACTTCTCATCATTGATGTTGGCAGTTTCCCTGAGGATACATCCTAGTTGATTACCCCAGCATGAGCGCGCTTCATCCGGTGTCGTTGGCTCTAATTTCTTGGGGTGCATATCCATGACCACAATTTGTCCGATGCTGAGCTCGTTTTGTCTTCGTTTCCTCTTCTGCTTCGGTGCTTTACCGGCTATGGCAGCATCGTTGCCAGTCTCGGGGGTGGTGTCGGTGCCGGTGCCAGTGCTTGTGCCAGTGTCGGCATCGGCGTCTGGGTTGGTGCCACTGCCGCCACCTTGCACCCCCATCTGGTGTTCGTCCAGGTAATCGAAATAGTGATTTGCTGCCTCGATGGGGTCTTCTTCGAGGCGAGCAGAACCCCCGACTGAGGCGTGGTTAGACATGTTTCCTATTCAATAATTGTAAATAAAAGATATAATGAATAGAAATAAGGGGCCTATATTTGGTCGGAATGTTGATTCATTCCCCTTCCGGCAAATCTTGGGCACTCCATATGTCCTAGTTTCTAGCACAAGTCATGCCTTTGCTGAACGGAAATTTTCGGCATGAACTTTGCTAAAAAGTGGACATATGGAGCGCCTGAAATTTGCCGGAACGGAAATGAATCAACATTCCGACAAAACATAGGCCACTGGGATATTCTTCGACATTCAACCAACATTGCAAACATTTTGCAACCAACATCAATTTGCAACAAAATTTACAACCGACATTCAACCACTCGGATATTCTTTGACAATCAACTATTTTTATACCTACAAAGCCTAGCTAGTTTTTTATTTAAAGCAACAAAATTTGCTATTGTTTTTTATTTAAAGTTTTTTATTTATACCTACAATCCTATTTTTAACCCTATATATGAACCCTAGATTGTTTTCCTAATTGAGTAGAGAGAGGGGGGGTGGGCGGAGGGGGTACCTGCAGCGGCGCAGACGAGGAGGCTGGAGCGGGCAGGGGCGATGACGGCGAGCAGGGGCGATGGCGGCGGGCAGGGGCGATGATGGCACGCGACAGAGAGGAGGGGGACTGGGGGGATTGGGGGGAATGGGAGGCGTCGGGTGTCCGCGCGGACGAGAAGGAGGCCAGGTGGCAAGCAGGGGCAACGACGGCGGGCAAGAGGGCGACGGTGGCGCGCGACAGAGAGGAGGGGGAGTGGTGGGGGCGCAAAATTTGAGCACAGGTGGCGGTTAACCCAAAAGTAGTAGTAGCGCTGGATTAGGACCAGCGTTATAGCTAAATTAGCTATAGCACTGGTTCATAATCCAGCGCTACTACTAATTGTTTTAATTTTCAATCTTTTTGATTCTAAAATACACATAGTAGTAGCACTGGATTAGTTTCCCTTTTATTTTATTTTTACTTTCCTTTTTCTTTTGTATTACTTTCACCTTTTTGTTTTTGTTCGTTTGTATTGCTTTCTCCCTTTTGTATTTCTTTTGTATTGCTTTCTTCCTTTCTTTTTACGACGGCGTCTCCCTCCCACATTGCGCGAATATCACCGGAACCATGCATGCATGTGGTGGTAACATATATATCAGTTGACCAATAACGGTTACTTAAGTGCGTACACAAATAGATACATATATATAAATGATGGTTTCTCATCTGCGTCCACTAGTAGAAAACGGCCCATTTGTCCCGGTTCCAGAGGCCCATTATTCCCGGTTGTGGAACCGGGACTAAAGGGTCGGGACTAAAGCCCCAAACCTTTAGTCCGGTTTGCTTACAAACCGGGACAGAAGGGGTTCCACGTGGCCTCTGCGGGGAGCCCAGGCAGGAGGACCTTTAGTCCCGGTTGGTAACACCAACCGGGACCAAAAGGCATCCACACGTGAGCATCTGGCAGTTGCTAGGGTTTTGGTTTGTTTTTTTGAAGGGGGGGGGTAGGGGGTTTTGGAGGGTTAATTTAGGAGTTTCATATTGTGTCAGCTAGCTAATTAATAGAGAGAAGTGTCCTCTCTTTCGCTGTGCTTGATCGATGCTAGCTACTATAGAGAGAACTCGACACGCTAGCTAGTAAGCAAATGAAGGAACCATCAAGTACATGATCGTCATGAACATATACAGAGAGAAGTGATCAACCTCTCTTTCTTTGAGAGATTGGTCGAACAACAAGCTTTCGTATATCTATCTGACGCTACTAGCTACATATATACATAGTATTCTCCATCTTCAGGTATGACGTGGTCAAGAAAGAATCCCGCCAATTCCTCTTGAATTGCTCGTATGCGATCATGTGGTAGGAGTTCATCCCGCATCTGCCACATCTAATTTGAAGATGGGGGTCAATACATGCATATATATGAATAAAAATGAACACAATTGATGGTAATATATAAAATAAAATTGTGAATATTATTTGTGTACTTCAAATTGTTTGTCAGAGAAGCCCCGCTCAGAGGTCGATTGGCGAATGAGCTCGCATCCATAGTATCCACATAAAATAGTCCCTTCTTTCTGGTACAAGCACTTTACGAGAATAGAGTTCAATCAAATTGGTAAGCAAGCATGGTAATGATATATTGATGAAATTTTGAATCAATTAGAGATGCGCGTAACTAGCTAGTACTACTTTGTTAGGGATGCGTAAATCATAACTCTTTGTTTAGACCGGGAACCTTTCGGGTGAACTTCTTCCAAACCCTGTCAGGCAAAGAAAATGATTATTTGATATTATAAAATTAATGAAATTTGCATGCCGATATGGTCCCGGTATTGACTGAACTTACTTCTTGAGCATTGAAGTCATGTCCGCATAATTTTCGGGATCTTTACGTCTCGATTCTAAGACAGTTACTAATGCCCCATCAAGCTTAATGGATAGCAGAATAAAGTGGTAACTGCACATGCATATATAACTCATCAATTACATTACTTAACCTCGAGTAAGTGAAACCGAGTATACAGAGAAGACAACAATACTCACTTGAAGTTGTAAGGAAAGAGTATTTCCCTTTTGTTTTGATGTGCAAGGAACGACTTTAGCAAGTTCTGTTGGTCGCTGCGGGTTCTTTTCGTATCGACCATTCATTTACGACATCTGGGCTAATGAACCCCACATCGAAGATTCCTGCTTTTTTGCATTCGACAATCTTCAATCTGCATAATATAGTGATGATAATTATATATATATATATATATGTGTGTGTGTGTGTGTGTGTGTGTACACACTTTGGTAGAAGTTAGAATTGCTATATATGCATGAAGGGGAGAAGAAGCTGGTTAATGCTCTGAGGAGTACATGTCTATGGCCGAAGGAGTACATCAAGGTTCCAAACTGGACGCCTCCGTCTCCTCCTCCTCCTCCGGCGTGTCACACACACACACACACAGACATATATATATATATATACACACACACACACATGCAATGAACGAGCTGAGCTAGAGACTTAACTATAGAAGTAATACTTACAGACAGTAGGTAGTCATGAGTTGTTTGTAGAGGGCCCGTTGATTGTATAACTGAAATAACTTCACAAATTCAATAGGCATCACGGGAAGTCCATTGTATTCGTGCTCTAGTTTCACTCTAACATACATAGTGTCTCTCCCAGACTCCCTGTAGGTTTTCATGTACCACTCATGCAATTTGTACATCATTGTTGTTAGAGGAGGATGATCAGGTTTGACGAGAGGCTTCCCGTGCACATATTCGTGTTCTTCTTTGGTTATCTCAACAATTTCAAAAAGTACATCATCCCCCAACTAATCACCAAGTTTGGTACCGGGCAGTATCACCTGATCATTAGCAATGTCGCTAGACACCTTGAGCGGAGGGCACGATTGCTTCTCCTGTTCGCCGAGCTTGGGAACTGTTTTCCCACTTTTTCGTTCTTTTACTCGGGCAGCACTAGAGGTACTTCCCCACCGCTGCGCTTCATTATATGTCTTTATAATATAGCGTTCATAGTTTGATGGCAGCGGAGGCGGTGATGGTCGCTTCAGGGCATCCAGAGTGCACTTCACTTTCACCGGATCTATCGTTTCCTTCTAAGGTGGTTGTTTCCGTGCAAAATGGGCCTTCACTTCGGCTTTACTGATCTCAGCGCTTTCTTCGTCAGTCCTCTCGTATGGTAACTTTGTAACAGGCTTGTGGCTTGGACCAAATTTGTATTTTTTTTCTTGCCTATTGTAGTGCTAACCGCCGGAGCGGCGGCGGCGTCTCTCTTCTGTCGTGGCTGAGTGGCCTGATGCGTCGAAGGAGGAGGCTGAGTGGCCTGACGTGCCGGAATAGGAGGAAGAGGAGGCGGAGTGGCCTCACGCGTTGGAGGAGGAGGAGGAGGAGGAGGCAGAGTGGCCTCACGCTCCGGAGGAGGCGGACTGCTCCGACGCGCCGGAGTAGGCGAAGGAGGAGGTGGAGCGTCGTCACGTGTCGGAGGAGCCAGAGAAGGAGGCGGAGTGCCCTGATCACTTGCCAGAGGAGAAGGAGGAGGAGAAGGAGTGCCCTAATGCGCCGGAGGAGGCGGAGGAGACGGAGGCGTCCATTTTGGAAGCTTGATGTACTCCTTCGGCCATAGACATGTACTCCTCAGAGCATTAACCAGCTTCTTCTCCCCTTCACCAATAAGGTGGTCAAGCTCGAGATCATCAAGTCCCTCCATTACTTCATCCACCATCACAACAGTATAGCCATGTGGAATCGGAAGGCAGTGAAAAGTTCCGTTGGGTTGAGGAGGTGCAATAGAGCCGAGAGCCACCTTGAAAGTGAGGTTCCGGAATTTCGTCCAAAGCTCGCAATTTTGAACCTCCATGATAGTATCCACGGGGTAGCTAGGAGCCGTGAAGTCAGGCTGAATGAGGTCCGTGGTAGCCACACTGCTTCTCCGTTGAGATGGTGGGGTAGCTTCTGGGGTAGCTTCATGCTGTTGAGATGGTTGGCCGGCATCTCGTTGGCTCTCAGCTTCCTCTAGATTTTCTAGTCTTGCATTGACCTTCTGCATTTCGCTTAGCTCTGCTTTCCTCTTTCTCTACCGGCTTTTGTAACCGCTTACATTGGGAAACCCAACCTTCCACGGAATGGAGCCTGGTGTGCCTCGTGTTCGTCCAGGGTGCTCAGCATTCCCTAGGGCCTCAGTCAGCTCGTCCTTCTCTCTGTCGGGAATGAGCGTCCCTTCCTGCGCTATGGTGATATACTTCTGAAGCTTCGTGACGGGTATTGCAAGTTGCAAGTTCGTCCAATGGCACTTGCCTGTTTGAGGGTCCAAAGTTCCCCCAACCCCGAAGAACCAAGTCCTTGAATGGTCTAGCCAGTTATATGTCTGTAGTTGGACCCCTTTAGCAAGCAAGTCATTCTCTGCTTTGTCCCACAACAGCCGGGCTTTGAGGTAGCCACCTGACCCCGTGTGATGGTGATACTTCTTCTTTGTAGCATTGATCTTGTTTGTCTCAGACATTTTCTTACTCTTCTCCGATGTCTTGTAGGCCAGAAATGCGGGCTAGTGATCTCTTATCTTCTCAAATCGACCGATGAATTCTGGAGTTTTCCCTTTGTCGACAAACTTTGATTTCAACTCATTTTTCCACCTCCTGAATACATTTGCCATCTTCTTAATAGCACACACCTTGACCAGTGGCTCTACAACTGGCTTATTCGGATCCTCCAATGGCGGTAGGGTGAAATTAGCCTTCAACGCGGTCCAAAGATCATCTTTCTGTCTATCGGTGAAATGATCACCTTCATGGATGTCGTCCTTAGGCTTATTCCATTGCTTGATGCTGATCGGGATGTTGTCCCTAACAATGGCTCCGCACTGAGCAGCAAATGCGTCCTTGGTACGCTTTGGTTCAATCGGTAGGCCATCGTCCACGAGTGCTGTGATCGTGAACCTTTCTTCCTTTTTCAACCTTCTCTTCGGGCCTCGTCTCGTTACCGAAGTTTTGCTCGACCCGGAGGGCTATATTAAATAAGAAATAAGAGTTAATATATGTGCATACCAAAACAATTAATGTATCAATTATCTTGTTAGCACATGATTAATTAATATATATACCTCGTCAGACTTTGCAACATCTCCCTCCTCCGTTCGGCCACCGGAGCCGTCACCATGGTCTCCTTCTTCCTCCGACATTCGGTCACCGGAGCCATCATGATCATGTCCTTCCGCTCCTTCAAGACCATCGATGTCGTTGAGATACGTCAAGACAGCATCAGGATTGCCTCGGATTATGTCCCCCAACAACTGATCTTGTTCCAAGTCTCTTTGATCCATAGTTTCTACAGATATTAAAACATGGCAATTAATATACTTCTCTACGAATTGGGGTGGCCTCGACAACGCTTCCAGGGTTAGGGGTGGCCCTCGATGCTTCTAGGGTTTGGTCGGGCGAGAGGCCCGGGATTCTCTTAACCTTTTAGGGATTTAACAAAATGGCGCCATTCTGGATGTGTAGAAAATGGTCACTATTTTTCCTAATCTCATCTACCCTTCTATATATCACATTGTCTAGTGTCAAAGGATTCAAGAAAACCACGGCTTCATCATTAGCCGGAAGTAACATGCGCATAATGGTATGAAGCTCTCCAAAATTGTTTTCGAACGGAGTCCCGGATAGGATAATTAGCTTCTTGGTACGAAGTTCAGCAAGAGCGTTCCGAATATTGCTATTTGGAAGGCTGTTGCTGAAATTCGTACCAAAAATCGGATTATTCTATCCGGAACTCCGTTCCAAAACAACTTTGAAGAGCTTCGTAACATCGTACACTGGTTACTTCCGGCTGATGATGAAGCCATCGATTTCTTCAATATTTTGACACACAACATGACATGTAGAAGAATATATATATATATATATATATATATATATATAAGGGATCAGAAAAAAATTGGATCAACTTGTGCACATCCATAATGGGGCATTCTTGATAAATCTATATTACCGGAGTTTTCTATATGAATAGTTTACCTTAGTAACTTACAAAAAAAATGTTATCAGGGAGGGGGTATATCGACCCCCCCCTCATGTCGAAGTTATCGGGGAGGGGTTTATATCGACCCCCCTCATGTCGAAGTTATCTAGGAGGGGGTATACCCCCCTCATGTCGAAGTTATCGAGGAGGGGGTATATCGACAACGACATACATACATGGAAAAAATGCTATCCATCTATACATACATAGCCACATACATATATTATATATTTTCATTAACTCATGACATATTTTCATTATTTTTCTTTCTTTAACTCAACAACAACGACATACATACATGGAAAAAATGTATATCGACCCCCCCTCATGTCGAAGTTATTCGGGAGGGGGCGATCTCTTTCTCGTTATTTTTCTTTCTTTAACTCATGACATATTTTCATTTATCTTTATATATACTTGCCATGTCCCCGATGGGCTATTTTTGGAAAATGTCGTATCTTGTGTCCCCGTATGTTTGTCGCCGTATACGAGCAGGGGACCATGGGAAAGGGGGGCTCACTGGGGGGAGGGGGCGAGGAGGCGGCGATAGGGCGGCGATGGGACGGGGGTGGGGCGGCGACGGGAAGGCGATGGGGACCGGGCATTGACGGGGACAGGGCGACTACGGGGGCTGCGACGGGGACGGGGAGGCGGTGACGGAGAGGCGACGGGGGCGGTGACGGGGACGGGGACGACGACGGCAGGCTCGGGGCAGCACGCGGCGACGGGGTCGAGGACGGCGGGCTCGGCAAAGTGGCGATGAAAACTAAAATTTCTAAGTGTTTGCTTATATAGAAGAAGCATTGGTCCCAGTTGGTGGCGCCAACTGGGACCAATGCCCACCTTTAGTCTCGGTTGGTGCCACGAACCGGGACCAAAGGTCTCTTTTCGTCAGCGTAAAGGGCGGGAGGCAGAGACCTTTGGTCCCGGTTGTGCCACCAACCAGGACCAAAGGTCCCTTTTCGTCAGCCCAAAGAGCGGGAAACAGCGAGGTGGAACCAACCGGGACGAATGGGTGGCATTGGTCCCGGTTGGTGGCACCAACCGGGACTAAAGCCATGTTCCTGGCAGGATGGGAGTTTAGTCCCACCTCGCCGAGCGAGGAGCGGTCGTACTATTTTATAAGCGCGGCTGCACGTACCGTCTTGAGCTCCTCTCAACCGCAGGCATTGCATACCTAATTGTCTCTGCCTTGTTGGGCCTACTTGTCCCGTGGGCCTGCATCCTCGCCCATGTATATTGGGTTACTAGTCGTATGCAGGTCATGATGGCTTAGTAGGTGGGCATTTTTTATGTTATTTTTTTGCATATTAAAAGTTCTTAATAAAAAATACTTTATGGTGGCTTAGTGTGTTTTATCATTATATTCTTTTTGCTATTAATGTTTTCAACAAAAAATACTTTGATAATTTTAGTTGCATAATTTCCATTATTTTTGTTTTGTTTTTTGATTTTTTGATTTTTGTTTTCTTTTTTTCTTTTTTTTTATTTCCAGTGTGTTTTATCATTATATTCTTTTTGCTATTAAGTTTTTGAACAAAAAAACTTTGATAATTTTAGTTGCATAATTTCCATTTGTTTGTATTGTTTTTTTCTTTATTTTTTTTCGTTTTATTTTTTCTTTATTTATTTCCAGTGTGTTTTATCATTATATTTTTTTTGCTATTAATGTTTTGAACAAAAAATACTTTGAAAATTTTAGTTGCATAATTTCCATTATTTTTGTTTTATTTTATTTATTTATTTCCAGTGTGTTTTATCATTATATACTTTTCTCTATTAAGTTTTTGAACAAAAAATACTTTGATAATTTTAGTTGCATCATTTTTATTTAATTATAGTTTCAAAAATACTAGAGGTTTATAAATGAGTTTTAGTTGATTCTTTTTTGAACTCCACTACCACGATGTTTTGCAAAAAAATAAAAAGCACCTCAAATGAAATCTGAAAAAGTTAAAAGTTGGCATGGTATCATAATTTCACCCAAATAGAATGAGTTAAAAAGTTGAGAGGTTTACGGCAAAAACTGGATGCACTTCGTGTACAAAATGGACAATCTCTTTTGAAGTATCACGGTTTCGAACAAAAACTAATCTGTTACAAAGGAATTTTATTTTTTTGAACTTATTTGAACTGCATACTTTTTGTGTGTTCACAATTCACCATTCAAAGCCACATCATCAATTTTCAACCCTTTCTGACTTCATTTCATATTTTTCATGCACCTACTGATTTTTTTGAGCTAAATAACCCTGAAATTGAAAAGCAGTTCAAATGAACTCTGAAAAGGTTGAAAGTTGGCATAGTATCATCATTTCACCCACATAGCATGTTATAAAAAGTTAAGAGGGTTATGGCAAAAACTGGATGCACTTCGTGTACAAAATGGACAATCTCTTTCGTATTATCACGGTTTCGGAAAAAAACTCATCTATTACAAAAGGATTTCATTTTTTTGAACTTATTTGAACTCCATACTTTTTGTGTGTTCAAAATGCACCATTCAAAGCCACATCATCAATTTTCAACCCTTTCTGACTTCATTTGGTATTTTTCATGCACTTACTATTTTGTTTTGAGCTAAATAACCCTGAAATTGAAAAATAGTTCAAATGAACTCTGAAAAGGTTGAAAGTTGGCATGGTATCATCATTTCACCCACATAGCATGTTATAAAAAGTTAAGAGGGTTACCGAAAAACTGGATGCACTTCGTGTACAAAATGGACAATCTCTTTCGAAGTATCACGGTTTCGGACGAAAACTCATCTGTTAGACACCATTGCAGATAGTTGTTCCATAGCTCGGTCTGAGGAATCAGGTTTCGACCAATGATTCACACATATGCAAAGCCAAGTTCACACAAAATACGAATTTTGTGATAGCGTGAAAATGCGAGGATATGCAAAGTTACACCCGGAGCTGAAGTTGTCAGATCCGTCGGACATCAGGCTATACCACAAGCGAAGCATATTTTACACCAGTATGCCATAGGTGTAAAGTGCATTAGCATTGACTAGATTATTGACTCTAGTGCAAGTGGGAGTCTGTAGGAGATATTTCCTAGAGGCAATAATAAATGATATTGATTATCTCCCTGTTCATAATTAGGTTTATGTTCCATGCTATAACTGTTATGGTTCTCGAGTCTACAATAACCGCGAGGCTTGAAGGAAGACTCATATGCACGTGTGGAATAATAAACGGTAAATTATATTCCTAGTCTGGCATCTAAGACTAGCTCAAGTATTGCATGATGATCCTATTTTCCTGATCATGGGCATGGCTATGCTGGCAATTTTGAGGGCACAATGTTAGAAGAACATTTGTGTTGAATCAAACCCAAATTGATGTTATGCTATGAGATACATTCGTCATAAGTTAATGGTTAATAACAAAGAGAAGTTAATGTTTGCATAATTCCTTAGACCATGAGAGTATCGAGTTTCTTCATGCTTGCTTCATGAACTTTGGGGTTTTTTAAACGTCATCCGTAAATGGGTGGCTATTACGGCGGCTTACGGGTTCATGGAAAAGTATGTCAAGTAACTTGATAGCTCGAGCTTGGGATTTGCTCCTCCGACGATGGAGAGATATCTCTGGGCCCTCTCGGTGTTACGGTATCCATCATCGTCTGGCCAGACATTTTGTGATTTGATCACAGGGATGCCAGAACACGGGAACGAGAAGAGAGAACAATACCAGTAACGAGGTAACTGGCATAGTGGACAAGTTGTTGATCCACGGGGATGCCAACATGTCTCACCTCGGGTATTTGTAACATATCGCGAAGCAACAGGAATAGCACACGGCAACTAGAGGTTCACTCGAATATTCATTTGTGTGGGTATAGGGGTCAATATGGGTGTCCACGGCTCCGATGTTGATCATTGATCGGAAGGGGTTCCGGGTCATGTCTATGCTTCACCGAACCTATAGGGTCACACGCTTAAGGGTCATCTATCTGCTGAATACTAGACAGGGAGTCTGAGAGAAAATCACCGAAAAAGTTTCGACACCGAAAAAGTTTCGGACAATGGAAAAGTTCCGTAGAGAGAACACGAGAACAGTTTCGGTAAAACTGAAAAGTTGTTTCAGGGGATACCATTAAGTCAAATTGGTTTCGGCACATGCCTGATAATTCCTGGAGGGTACCAGAATCATTCTGGAAACTTCTGGGAATTTTCTGGAAGAAAAACCGGAAATGTTTCGGAGCTGCCGGAACCGCTTCAGATGCTTTTCGTAGATGAAAATCACTAATCCGGAATTGTTTTAGATCGCATTGAAAATTATTTTAGTGGGGTACTAGAAATGTTCTAAGACCACATAAATATTTTCAGTTCGACCGGACGCTAAAAAATGTCGTCGTGAATAGTGAAAGTGCTTTTTGGGAGAAAATATCTCGTGAATAGTGGAAACACTATTATGAATAGTAAGAAACACTATTGGGAGAAAATATCTCATGACTAGTGAAAACACTATTACGAAATAGTGGAAAACACTATCGTGAAATAGTGGGAAACACTAATTATGAATAGTGGAATCACTATTATGAATAGTGAAAATATCTAAGGGCATTTTGGTATTTTTACCATAGTCTTGGGGTGATGAGGCAGCCCAAAAACTCACTCCAACTCTCTCACACATGGCATGCATGATCTGCCTTTCTTCTCTCCCTCCCACGAAATAGTTTCGTAGAGCCGAATGGTTGTGTGGGTTCCGATGGGAACTAGTTCTGGATGGCGAAGCCCTGCCGGATAGATGATACCGTATGTGTGCAACTCTGTAGAGAGATTGTAGTTTCGGTCTTAGTTCGAGAGTGCCTCCCGAAGGGCTGTCCGTGTGACCGTCCGAGTTTTGGAGGTCCTCCTGAAGGGCTGTCCGAGTGATACTCCGAGTTTCGGAGGTCCTCCCGAAGGTCTGTCCGCGACACCGTCCGGGGGACTGTCCGACTGCCTCCCGGAGGGCTGTCCGCGGGGCAGATGAGGGTATACATCCTCGCGGTTGGGAGGTTGTAAAATCCTAGCCGCGGGGATCTGCACCGCCGATCATCATCGACTCTACTTCCGCTGCGCTATGAGTCGGTAACGAAAAAGATCAAGCGTTGTATGCAGTCTCCATAGTGGTCCTGGGCTGGTGCGTAGGTCAGAATTTTTTTGTTTTCTGCTGCATTACCCTTCAGTGGCATCAAGATCCATGCTATGCGTAGATGCAGGTTGTGATCTAGAATACATAGAGATGTATGAGTGTTGCACAATATAATTAGGTAGTAGATGAGATCTATTACTGAAAATTATTTGTGCGGGTAGCAGATGAAATCTGTAACCCGATGTTCTTGTGGCTTCCTTGGAATTTGCGTAATCCTGATCTTAATGGCATGGTGGAATCTCACAACGTTCTGGCAATCCGCTATCCTTTCATGCTGCTCCTGAGTATGCTGATTGATAGATCAACGAGGTGCTAACAGTTCTTTGGGTTCCACCATAGTTGAGAAAGATGGATGTTTCGCAGACAAAAGGGCAATGCAGATGCGATCTGCACGGGGGTCACGCGTATGACGAAGTTTAGTATGGGGCTCGAGATTTTATTATCTCGTGTTTCATACACCCTGGAAAGTTAATGTAGCAACTTGAATTATCATACTTGATGATGGACGTTGGTAGATTCGGTTTGTTTCAAAACCTTAGAAGCCACGTAAAACAAGTTTTTGCATGAACCAATTAGAGGTGTCTAACTTGGTTTTGCAGGATGGTTGACATGTGCATATGATGTGGTATAGCAATGCTCATATTAATTTGATTATGTATGAGATGACTATATGATGTAATTATCATGACCTGCGTGTCATGATTCGGCATGATGGTTGGAGCCATATGATTGCACTTTAATGACCTGTGTGTCAACCTTATGTAATGCACTTATTTTATTAGCTATAGAGATATAAATATTATCTGGTGCATCGACAAGGTGGTGGCAATCTTCGCGAAGGTGAACACCGACGTGAATGCCAAAGACGAAGAAATAAAATACTTCTCCTTCACAAAGGGCTATACCATATCATGCTATTATGAATTGCCTGAGATGTTTATCCCTTATGATGCACCCTTTTGATTGCACGGTAGTCACTTTTATTAGGGTGGTGATCTCTCACAAAATATCAAGTAGCTAGTGTTCTCACAAGTGTAGCACCATCACGGCATCTTTCCTTTCGGGGTATCACATGGATACATGGGTACAAATGATTGTACGGGTGTAAGGCGGGTGAGTTGAGACCTTGCAGCGTGATCACTTGGTTGTCTTGACGTTCAGGCATGAAAGTCATGAGCTCGGAACACACACATCGAAAGATGAACAAGGGTCACATAGAGATGTGATTGGCAAGTTGGCCTACCGATTACGATTCTCGTCACTTGAGATGGATACATCCTTGGCGTTGAATTGTAATATGGATCTTGAATCACTCACAATCAATTATGAGAGATATTGATTTGTGTGGGAGCGCACTGTAGAATTGAATTCTTTTAATTCTTAATAGCTCAAGATTGGGATTTGCTCCTCCGATGATGGAGAGATATATCTGGGCCCTCTCAGTGTTATGGTATCCATCATCGTCTGGCCAGACATTTTGTGATTTCATCACGGGGATGCCGGAACACGGGAACGAGAAAAGAGAACAATACCGGTAATGAGGTAACTGGCATAGTGGACAAGTTGTTGATCCACGGGGATGCCAACATATCTCACCTCGGGTATTTGTAACATATGGGGAAGCAACAAGAATAGCACACGGCAATTGGAGGTTCACTCAAATATTCATTCGTGTGGGTATAGCGGTCAATATGGGTGTCCACGGCTCCGATGTTGATCATTGATCGGAAGGGGTTCCGGGTCATGTCTATGCTTCACCGAACCTATAGGTTCGCAAGCTTAAGGGTCATCTATTTGCTGAATACTACACAGGGAGTCTGAGAAAAAATCACCGAAAAAGTTTCGGACACCGGAAAAGTTTCGGACAACGGAGAAGTTCCGCAGAGAGAACACCGGAACAGTTTCGGTAAAACTGAAAAGTTGTTTCAGGGGATACCATTAAGTCAAATTGGTTTCTGCACATGATTGATAATTCCTGGAGGGTGCCATAATCATTCTGGAAACTTCTGGGAATTTTCCGGAAGAAAAACCGGAAATGTTCCGGAGCTGCTGGAACCGCTTCAGATGCTTTTCGCAGATGAAAATCACTAATCCGGTATTGTTTCGGATCACATTGAAAATTATTTTAGTGGGGTACTGGAAATGTTCTAAGCCCACATAAATATTTTCAGTTCGATCGGACGCTGAAAAATGTCGTCGTGAATAGTGAAAGTGCTTTTTGGGAGAAAATATCTCGTGAATAGTGGAAACACTATTATGAATAGTGGGAAACACTATTGGGAGAAAATATCTCATGACTAGTGAAAACACTATTACGAAATAGTGGAAAACACTATCGTGAATAGTGGGAAACACTATTTATGAATAGTGGAATCACTATTATGAATAGTGAAAATATTTGAGGGCATTTTGGTCAATAGATTAGTGCTCAAAAATATTATAAATTGGTAAATAAGGACCCAAAAGTATCCTAGAATGATAATATATCAGAATGGAACAACAAAAAATTATAGATACATTGGAGATGTATCAGCGCACGATGGTTAACTCCTACCAACCTCTTCCCTCGGGGCATGCGAGTAGTACTTTGATTTATGATAAACTAATTAAACTATGCAATAATTATATGAGTTTTTTATGACTAATCTGAAACCATGGACATACGTAATCTCACCTTTTTCATAGTTTTCTAGCCTCTTCGGTGTCGTGCATAGCCTGTTCTCACTTTGAAGATCGGTCTAACTTTTGCCGGTGCATCCAAACCCCCTGACATGATACGCTCTGTTGCACATAAGCCTTATTATATCATCACTACGGGAATCAAGGAATTTGCCGTCTGCCATGCCTGACGGCAAAGGGCAGGACCCCGGATGGCAAAGGCATTTGCCATCCGTCAGCAGACGGCAAACATTACGACAAAGAAAAATCTGGTAAAGAGGTCATTTGTGTTGGGAGACGTAGTAGTAAATCAAAATTTTCCTACGTTCACCAAGATCTATCTATGGAGAAACCAGCAACGAGAGGGGAGAGATTGCATCTTCATACCTTTGAAGATCGCTAAGCGGAAGCGTTACAAGAACGCGGTTGATGGAGTCGTACTCGCAGCGATTCAGATCGCGGTAGATCCGATCAAGTGCCGAACGGACGGCACCTCCGCGTTCAACACACGTGCAGCCCGGTGACGTCTCCAACACCTTGATCCAGCAAGGAGGAAGGAGAGGTTGGGGAAGGGCTCCAACAGCAGCACGACGGCGTGGTGGTGGTGGAGTAGCAAGGTATTCCGACAGGGCTTCGCCTAAGCGCTGCGGAGGAGGAAGAAGAGAGGTAGGGCTTCGCCGTGAGAGAGAGAGATCAAATCCTGTCTCAAAACATCCAAAACCTCAAGTATATATAGGAGGAGGGACGTGGAGGGCTGGCTTGGCCTCTACTCCAAAGAGGAGATGGCCGGCTGAATTAAAGGGAGAGTCCACCTCCCACAAGGGAGGTGGATCTCCTCCTTTTAAATCCTTTTTGCCTTATCTCCTTATCTCCAGCCGCATGGGCCTTTAGCAAAAGTCTTGCCCAGCCCAATAAGGGCTGGCACACTTTATCTAACAGCCCATGTGGTCCTTTGGTCGTCACACCCCTCCCGGGGGTCCTCCGGCACCCTCCCGGCACTCCCGGTACATTACCGATGAGCCCGAAAACTTTCCGGTGACCAAAACTGGACTTCCTATATATCAATCTTTACCTCCGGACCATTCCGGAGCTCCTCGTGACGTCCGGGATCTCATCCGGGACTCCGAACAACCTTCGGTAATCACGTATACCTTTTCCCTATAACCCTAGCGTCATCGAACCTTAAGTGTGTAGACCCTACGGGTTCGGGAGACACGTAGACATGACCGAGACACCTCTCCGGCCAATAACCAACAGCGGGATCTGGATACCCATGTTGGCTCCCACGTAGTCCACGATGATCTCATCGGATGAACCACGATGTCAGGGATTCAATCAATCCCGTATACAATTCCCTTTGTCTATCGGTATGGTACTTGCCCGAGATTCGATCGTCGGTATCGCCATACCTTGTTCAATCTCGTTACCGGCAAGTCTCTTTACTCGTTCCGTAACACATCATCCCGTGGCTAACTCCTTAGTCACATTGAGCTCATTATGATGATGTCTTACCGAGTGGGCCCAGAGATACCTCTCCGTCACACGGAGTGACAAATCCCAGTCTTGATTCGTGTCAACCCAACAGACACTTTCGGAGATACCCGTAGCGTACCTTTATAGCCACCCAGTTACGTTGTGACGTTTGGCACACCCAAAGCATTCCTACGGTATCCGGGAGTTACACAATCTCATGGTCTAAGGAAATGATACTTGACATTGAAAAGCTTTAGCATACGAACTACACGATCTTGTGCTATGCTTAGGATTGGGTCTTGTCCATCACATCATTCTCCTAATGATGTGATCCCGTTATCAACGACATCCAATGTCCATGGTCATGAAACCGTGACCATCTATTGATCAACGAGCTAGCCAACTAGAGGCTCACTAGGGACATGCGATGGTCTATGTATTCACACATGTATTACGGTTTCTGGTTAACACAATTGTAGCATGAATAATAGACAATTATCATGAACTAGGAAATACAATAATAACCATTTTATTATTGCCTCTAGGGCATATTTCCAACAGTCTCCCACTTGCACTAGAGTCAATAATCTAGTTACATTGTGATGAATCAAACACCCATAGCGTTCTGGTGTTGATCATGTTTTGCTCGTGAGAGAGGTTTAGTCAACGGATCTGCGACATTCAGATCCGTATGCACTTTACAAATATCTATGTCTCCCTCCTGAATGTAATCACGGATGGAGTTGAAGCGGCGCTTGATGTGTCTTGTCTTCTTGTGAAACCTGGGCTCCTTCGCAAGGGCAATAGCTCCAGTGTTGTCACAGAGTAGAGTCATCGGGCCCGACGCATTTGGAATCACTCCTAGGTCGGTGATGAACTCCTTCATCCAGACTCCCTCCTTTGCTGCTTCCGAAGCAGCTATGTACTCCGCTTCACATGTAGATGCCGCCACGACGCTTTGCTTGCTGCTACTCCAGCTGACTGCCCCTCCATTCAAAATATACACGTATCCGGTTTGCGACTTAGAGTCGTCCGGATCTGTGTCGAAGCTAGCGTCGACGTAACCCTTTACGACGAGCTCTTCGGCACCTCCATATATGAGAAACATGTCCTTTGTCCTTTTCAGGTACTTCAGGATATTCTTGACCGCTGTCCAGTGTTCCGCTCCGGGATCACTTTGGTACCTCCCTACCAAACTTATGGCAAGGTTCACATCAGGTCTGGTACATAGCATGGCATACATGATAGAGCCTATGGCTGAAGCATAGGGGATGACACTCATCTCTTCTCTATCCTTTGCCGTGGTCGGGCATTGAGTCGTACTCAATCTCACACCTTGCAACACAGGCAAGAACCCCTTCTTGGACTGATGCATATTGAACTTCTTCAATATCTTTTCAAGGTATGTGCTTTGTGAAAGACCAATGAGGCGTTTCGATCTATCTCTATAGATCTTAATACCTAATATGTAAGCAGCTTCTCCAAGGTCCTTCATTGAAAAACACTTATTCAAGTAGGCCTTGATACTTTCCAAGAGTTCTATATTATTTCCCATTATCAGCATGTCATCCACATACAGTATAAGAAATGCTATAGAGCTCCCACTCACTTTCTTGTAAATACAAGGTTCTCCATAAACCTGTACAAACCCAAACGCTTTAATCACCTCATTAAAGCGAATGTTCCAACTCCGAGATGCTTGCACCAGCCCATAGATGGAGCGCTGGAGCTTGCACACCTTGTTAGCATCTTTAGGATCGACAAAACCTTCCGGCTGCATCATATACAGTTCTTCCTTGAGGAAGCCATTAAGGAATGCCGTTTTGACGTCCATTTGCCAGATCTCATAATCATAAAATGCGGCAACTGCTAACATGATTCGGACTGACTTTAGCATCGCTACGGGTGAGAAAGTCTCATCGTAGTCAACTCCTTGAACTTGTCGATAACCCTTAGCGACAAGCCGAGCTTTATAGGCGGTGACATTACCGTCCGCGTCAGTCTTCTTCTTAAAGATCCATTTGTTTTCAATGGCTCGCTTATCATTAGGCAAGTCCACCAAAGTCCATACTTTGTTCTCATACATGGATCCTATCTCGGATTTCATGGCCTCAAGCCATTTGTTGGAATCCGGGCCCGCCATCGCTTCTTCATGGTTCGAAGGTTCACCGTTGTCCAACAACATGATCTCTAGGACAGGATTGCCGTACCACTCTGGTGCGGAACGTGTCCTGGTGGACCTTCGAATAGCAACTTGATCTGAAGTTTCATGATCATCATCATTAACTTCCTCTCTAGCCGGTGTAGGCTCCACAGAAACAACTTCCTGTGCTGCGCTACTCTCCGGTTCGAGTGGAGGTACAATTTCCTCATCAAGTTCTATTTTCCTCCCACTTACTTCTTTCGAGAGAAACTCTTTCTCGAGAAAGGATCCATTCTTGGCAACAAAGACTTTGCCTTCGGATCGTAGGTAGAAGGTATACCCAATAGTCTCCTTGGGATATCCTATGAAGACGCACTTTTCCGCTTTGGGTTCGAGCTTCTCAGGTTGAAGTTTCTTCACATAAGCATCGCATCCCCAAACTTTTAGAAACGACAGCTTAGGTTTCTTTCCAAACCACAATTCATACGGTGTCGTCTCAACGGATTTAGATGGTGCCCTATTTAAAGTGAATGCGGCAGTCTCTAATGCATATCCCCAAAATGATAGCGGTAAGTCAGTAAGAGACATCATAGATCGCACCATATCCAATAGAGTGCGATTACGACGTTCAGACACACCATTTCGCTGGGGTGTGCCGGGCGGCGTGAGTTGTGAAACAATTCCACATTTCCTAAGGTGCGTGCCAAACTCGTGACTTAAATATTCTCCGCCACGATCAGATCGTAGGCATTTTATTTTCCTGTCACGTTGATTCTCGACCTCACTCTGAAATTCCTTGAACCTTTCAAAAGTTTCAGACTTGTGTTTCATTAAGTAGACATAACCATATCTACTCAAGTCATCAGTGAGGGTGAGAACATAACGGTAGCCACCGCGAGCCTCGACGCTCATTGGACCGCATACATCGGTATGTATTATTTCCAACAAGTCAGTTGCTCGCTCCATTGTTCCGGAGAACGGAGTCTTGGTCATCTTGCCCATGAGGCATGGTTCGCATGTGTCAAATGATTCGAAATCAAGTGACTCCAAAATTCCATCAGCATGGAGCTTCTTCATGCGTTTGACACCAATATGGCCAAGACGGCAGTGCCACATGTAAGTGGGACTATCGTTATCAACTTTACACTTTTTGGTACTCACACTATGGACATGTGTAACATCACGTTCGAGATTCATCAAAAATAAACCATTGACCAGCGGGGCATGAGCATAAAACATTTCTCTCATATAAATAGAACAACCATTATTCTCGGATTTAAATGAGTAGCCATCTCGCATCAAGCGAGATCCAGATACAATGTTCATGCTCAAAGCTGGTACTAAATAACAATTATTAAGGTTTAAAACTAATCCCGAAGGTAGATGTAGAGGTAACGTGCCGACGGCGATCACATCGACCTTGGAACCATTCCCGACACGCATCGTCACCTCATCCTTGGCCAGCCTCCGCTTATTCCGCAGCTCCTGCTTGGAGTTACAAATGTGAGCAACTGCACCGGTATCAAATACCCAGGAGCTACTACGAGCGCTGGTCAAGTACACATCAATAACAAGTATATCACATATACCTTTAATGTTGCCGTCCTTCTTATCCGCTAAATACTTGGGGCAGTTCCGCTTCCAGTGACCGGTACCCTTGCAATAAAAGCACTCAGTCTCAGGCTTGGGTCCATTTTTCTTCTTCTTCCCGGCAACTTGCTTACCGGGCGCGGCAACAGCTTTGCCGTCCTTCTTAAAGTTCTTCTTACCCTTGCCTTTCTTGAAACTAGTGGTCTTATTCACCATCAACACTTGATGCTCCTTTTTGATCTCGACCTCCGCTGATTTCAGCATCGAGTACAACTCAGGAATGGACTTCTCCATACCTTGCATGTTGTAGTTCATCACAAAGCTCTTGAAGCTAGGTGGAAGCGACTGGAGGATTCTGTCAATGACCGAGTCATCCGGGATATTAACCCCTAGCTGAGTCAAGCGGCTGTGTAGCCCAGACATCTTGAGGATGTGCTCACTGACAGAACTATGCTCCTCCATCTTACAGCTGAAGAACTTGTCGGAGACATCATATCTCTCGACCCGGGCATGAGCTTGAAAAACCAGTTTCAGCTCCTGGAACATCTCATATGCTCCGTGTTGCTCAAAACGCTTTTGGAGCCCCGGTTCTAGACTGTAAAGCATGCCGCATTGAACAAGGGAGTAATCATCGCAGCGTGATTGCCAAGTGTTCATAACATCTTGTTCCGCTGGGAGAACGGGTGCGTCACCTAGCGGTGCATCTAGGACATACAATCTCTTGGAAGCTATGAGGATGATCCTCAAGCTACGGACCCAGTCCGCATAGTTGCTTCCATCATCTTTCAGCTTGGTTTTCTCTAGGAACGCGTTGAAATTGAGGGTGACATTCGCGTTGGCCATTGGATCTACATCATAGATTGTAAAGACAATTTTAGACTAAGTTCATGATAATTAAGTTCATTTAATGAACTCCCACTTAGACAGACATCTCTCTAGTCTTCCAAGTGATACATGACCCATGTCAACTAGCCCGTGTCCGATCATCACGTGAGACGGACTAGTCATCCATGGTGAACATCTTCATGTTGATCGTATCTTCTATACGACTCATGTTCGACCTTTCGGTCTTCCGTGTTCCGAGGCCATGTCTGTACATGCTAGGCTCGTCAAGTCAACCTAAGTGTTTCGCGTGTGTAAATCTGGCTTACACCCGTTGTATGCGAACGTTAGAACCTATCACACCCGATCATCACGTGGTGCTTCGGAACAACGATCCTTAGCAACGGTGCACAGTTAGGGTGAACACTTCTCTTGAAATTTTATTGAGAGATCATCTTATTTACTACCGTCGTTCTAAGCAAATAAGATGTAAACATGATAAACATCACATGCAATCAATATAGTGACATGATATGGCCAATATCATTTTGCTCCTATGATCTCCATCTTCGGGGCACCATGATCATCACTGTCACCGGCACGACACCATGATCTCCATCATCATGATCTCCATCATTGTGTCTTCATGAAGTTGTCTCGCCAACTATTACTTCTACTACTATGGCTAACGCTTAGCAATAAAGTAAAGTAATTACATGGCGTTTATGATTGACACGCAGGTCATACAATAAATAAGACAACTCCTATGGCTCCTGCCGGTTGTCATAATCATCGACATGCAAGTCGTGAATCCTATTACAAGAACATGATCAATTCATACATCACAATGCATCACATCACATCCTTTGGCCATATCACATCACAAGGCACATGCTGCAAAAACAAGTTAGACGTCCTCTAATTTGTAGTTGCAAGTTTTTACGTGGCTGCTATAGGTTACTAGCAAGAACGTTTCTTACCTACGTCAACACCACAACGTGATTTGCCAATTGCTATTTACCCTTCATAAGGACCCTTTTCATCGAATCCGATCCGACTAAGGTAGGAGAGACAGACACCCGCTAGCCACCTTATGCATCTAGTGCATGTCAGGCGGTGGAACCGGTCTCACGTAAGCGTACGTGTAAAGTTGGTCCGGGCCGCTTCATCCCACAATACCGCCGAATCAAGATAAGACTAGTAGCGGCAAGCAAATTAACAAACTCGACGCCCACAACTGCTTTGTGTTCTACTCGTGCATAGATTCTACGCATAGACCTAGCTCATGATGCCACTGTTGGGAGACGTAGTAGTAAATCAAAATTTTCCTACGTTCACCAAGATCTATCTATGGAGAAACCAGCAACGAGAGGGGAGAGATTGCATCTTCATACCTTTGAAGATCGCTAAGCGGAAGCGTTACAAGAACGCGGTTGATGGAGTCGTACTCGCAGCGATTCAGATCGCGGTAGATCCGATCAAGTGCCGAACGGACGGCACCTCCGCGTTCAACACACGTGCAGCCCGGTGACGTCTCCAACACCTTGATCCAGCAAGGAGGAAGGAGAGGTTGGGGAAGGGCTCCAACAGCAGCACGACGGCGTGGTGGTGGTGGAGTAGCAAGGTATTCCGACAGGGCTTCGCCTAAGCGCTGCGGAGGAGGAAGAAGAGAGGTAGGGCTTCGCCGTGAGAGAGAGAGATCAAATCCTGTCTCAAAACATCCAAAACCTCAAGTATATATAGGAGGAGGGACGTGGAGGGCTGGCTTGGCCTCTACTCCAAAGAGGAGATGGCCGGCTGAATTAAAGGGAGAGTCCACCTCCCACAAGGGAGGTGGATCTCCTCCTTTTAAATCCTTTTTGCCTTATCTCCTTATCTCCAGCCGCATGGGCCTTTAGCAAAAGTCTTGACCAGCCCAATAAGGGCTGGCACACTTTATCTAACAGCCCATGTGGTCCTTTGGTCGTCACACCCCTCCCGGGGGTCCTCCGGCACCCTCCCGGCACTCCCGGTACATTACCGATGAGCCCGAAAACTTTCCGGTGACCAAAACTGGACTTCCTATATATCAATCTTTACCTCCGGACCATTCCGGAGCTCCTCGTGACGTCCGGGATCTCATCCGGGACTCCGAACAACCTTCGGTAATCACGTATACCTTTTCCCTATAACCCTAGCGTCATCGAACCTTAAGTGTGTAGACCCTACGGGTTCGGGAGACACGTAGACATGACCGAGACACCTCTCTGGCCAATAACCAACAGCGGGATCTGGATACCCATGTTGGCTCCCACGTAGTCCACGATGATCTCATCGGATGAACCACGATGTCAGGGATTCAATCAATCCCGTATACAATTCCCTTTGTCTATCGGTATGGTACTTGCCCGAGATTCGATCGTCGGTATCGCCATACCTTGTTCAATCTCGTTACCGGCAAGTCTCTTTACTCGTTCCGTAACACATCATCCCGTGGCTAACTCCTTAGTCACATTGAGCTCATTATGATGATGTCTTACCGAGTGGGCCCAGAGATACCTCTCCGTCACACGGAGTGACAAATCCCAGTCTTGATTCGTGTCAACCCAACAGACACTTTCGGAGATACCCGTAGCGTACCTTTATAGCCACCCAGTTACGTTGTGACGTTTGGCACACCCAAAGCATTCCTACGGTATCCGGGAGTTACACAATCTCATGGTCTAAGGAAATGATACTTGACATTGAAAAGCTTTAGCATACGAACTACACGATCTTGTGCTATGCTTAGGATTGGGTCTTGTCCATCACATCATTCTCCTAATGATGTGATCCCGTTATCAACGACATCCAATGTCCATGGTCATGAAACCGTGACCATCTATTGATCAACGAGCTAGCCAACTAGAGGCTCACTAGGGACATGCGATGGTCTATGTATTCACACATGTATTACGGTTTCTGGTTAACACAATTGTAGCATGAATAATAGACAATTATCATGAACTAGGAAATACAATAATAACCATTTTATTATTGCCTCTAGGGCATATTTCCAACAATTTGCCGTCCGCCTTGGGACCATGGACAACAAAGAATCTTTGCCATGGTGGAGAAGACGGCAAAGAGCATGGACGACGTACCCACGGGTTAGGGCCGTCAAGTGTTAACGGCGGTCTTTGTCGTCCACCTCGGGTCCACCCTTTGTCGTCTACCTTAGGCCACTCTTTTTCGTCCGTGGGCTGACAACAAAGAAGCCTTAGGGAGAAGGGGTTTAAGGCCCTTTGTCGTGTGCCATAGGCCACCCTTTATCGTCCATGGGCAGACGACAAAGAGTAAGGCCCTTTACCGCCTGGGGTCCCCCCCCCTTTGTCGTCTGCCTAGCCCCCCCCCCTTTGCCGTCCATGGGCAAACGGCAAAGAGTAACCAAAATGTCCTTTTTCTTTTATTTTTTATTATAAAAAAATCACAGCAATATATATATATATGTATATTTCACAGAAATACATATCTTGCCATACTGATAACCATATTAAAATAAGTTTAACCCATACATACATACATATTATGCAAGTTTCATCCATACCAAACCATATTACAATATTTTCATCCATACATACATAGTTTCATATCCATACATAGCAAGTCTCATATTGTTCATCGATACAAAATAAAATAATACAAGTAACCCAAGCACTCCATCAATGCAAACTTCCGTGAAGTGAATGTAATCTGCAAAATGGGAAGCTCCAAAATTAGAAGAAGAAGACTAGATTAAGAAGAGAACTAAGTAAGCTTATTATGTCATTTATGAGAGAACTTAGCTAAGTATAGGTCATTTTTGATAAAATAGATCATTTTGGAGCTAATTTAGCTTACAACGTCATTTAGGAAGAAACTAAGCTAACTATATGTCATTTTAGAGCAAACTTTGGTAAAATAGGTCATCTTGGATTAACTATGCTTATTATGCCATTTTGGAGCTAACTAAGCTAATTATAGGTCATTTAATAGCTAACTTGGGTAAAATAGGTCGTTTTGGGGCTAGGTAAGCTTATTATGTCATTTAGGAGTGAACTAAGCTAAGTATAGCACAATTTTTTATAAAATAGGCCACTGTGGAGCTAATTTAGCTTACTATATCATTTAGGAGGAAACTAAGCTAAATATATGTCATTTTGGAGCTAATTTAGGTAAAAATAGGTCATTTAGGGACTAACTATGCTCATTATGCCATTTTGAAGCTAACTAAGCTAATTATAGGTCATTTAATAGCTAACTTGGGTAAAATAGGCCAGTTTGGAGCTAGCTAAGCTTATTATGCCATTTTGGAGCTAACTAGGCAAAGTATAGGTCATTTTTTGATAAAATAGGCCATTTTGGAGCTAATTTAGCTTACTATGACATTTGGGAGGAAACTAAGCTGAATATATGTTATTTTGGCGATAACTTAGGTAAAAATAGGCCATTTAGGAGCTAACTATGCTGATTATGTCATTTTGACGCTAACTAAGCTAATTATAGATCATTTAATAGCTAACTTGGGTAAAATAGGCCATTTTGGAACTAGTTAGGCTTATTATGCCATTTTGGAGCTAACTAAGCGAAGTATATGTGACATCCCAAGTGTTGTCCCTACCTTATTTGGCATGTAATCCATATGTATGACCTTGTGACATGAGCTATGAGATGTTTGCTCCTTGTCATTCTTGTGTCGTTCTTGCATTCATTCATTCATGCATCATGGCATCCATCATTTCATCATCATGCCTTTCATGTTTTGCTTGTGTTTGGGGGTCTTGTATTGGATCTTGTGTATGTGGTTTGTGCCTTGTGTTGTTGTGGCTTGAGAGTGGTGGATGGCTTGTGTGCATCTCTCCCTCTTCTACCTCCTTCCCTTCCTTCTCTTTCAAAAACCCTCCCTTTGCTTTATTTCCCTAAATGATACTTGGCAGATTTAAGTTATTTTAAAAATCTTTTAACATGTCCATGAGGTGGCCCTAATGTTGTTATCAATATTGGGAGTAATTCTTTTGTTATTTGGATATGTTTGGTTTTGAAAACTATTCAAAACAGGGGCTGTTTTATTATTATATCAATAAAATAACTTGTTAAATTAATCAACCTAATATTTTATTTAACAGGAGCATTATTTTTTCCTTCTCAAAACTATTTTTGCTTCACTTTAAAACTCCTTTTATTGCTCTGGGTTTTTTTCATTTTGTGCCTGTTTATTTTAAAAGGGAAAACCCTTTTATTTCCTGCTATTTCGGTGAGAGAGAGATAGGAGTCGGTGGGCCGAGGCCCAGCCCATAGCCACAGTAGACGACGAACTGTTCCCCGTGCTCCTCCATCAGTCGGGGTTCAGAGAGACAGCGCGCCCGCCGTTGCTTTCTGTCGCGTCGCCGTTTGCTCCAGGGTGCATAAGTTCCCCCCCCCCCTCGGAGTCCGTGCATCCCTAGGGTTCCCTCTTCCTTCTCCCTCGCCGCCACCGCAATCTCCTCCTTCTTCCTCCTCCTCCTTCTCCCTCTCTCTTCTTCTTCCTTTCGGGTACAGAGAGTGAGTGTTGGGTTCAGAGAGCGTGGAGGTCGTCGAGATCGTCGCCGGCTTCGTCTCCGGTGGTGCGTCAGCGCCATCAAGATGGCCCGCGGCGTCCAGTGCCGTCCGTGCCCCGTTCCCGCTGCTAGGTGGGAGGAGCGCCCCTGCAGTTCCCCGTCGTTGCCGCCGTTCGCAAGCAAGGGAGCGTCGCTGCCATCTCTGTCATCTTCTTCCTCGTCGTCTCGCCGTCACCCTATCCCCGCTTCGCCGAGCTTCTCCTCGGTGAGCAGCCGATCTCCGATGCCCCTCTCTCCTCGTCGTAGCCGTAGGTTCGCCGTCGTTGCTCTATGGTGTCGCTGTCGCTGCCGGTGGATAGGCGAGCACCTGTCGCTCTCCTCCGACCCCTCGTCGCAAGATGAGTGCGGGAATGGATCCGCCGTTCGTTCCCGCGCGCGTAGATGCAGTTAGGGTCGTCGGAGTTGCCTTGTGTCGCCGGAATGCGCCGCCGTTTCCTTGTCACGTGGCTCTGTTTTGTTCAGTTTCGTCAGGCGCCATATCTGTGTGTGTGTACTAGAGGCAAGCAGATCCCCTCCTGTTAAGAATCGTGGCCGTAGCCGAGTGGTGGCACTCGGGGGAGAGGACCAGGGAGGTCCTGGGTTCGATTCCATCTCCCCCCTTTCATTTTGTTCGTTTTCTGATTTCTTTTTTTTCTTTTTGCTTTCTTTGCAAACCAAATCTTATAAGTGTGTGTGAGTGCTCTTAAGAATGCATGAGAGTGTGTGTGTTGTGTGTGTGTGTATATGCACCCATGTGCATATACACACATGTTTGCTTGTGTGTGTTGGTGTGTGTGTGTGCATTATTGCACATGCTCTTTGTGGTGAGAGCAAGGTGTGTGTGTGTGTGTATACACTATGTGCATATGCACCCATGCTTGTGTGTATGTATGTATTCATGTGTGTGTATGTTATGTATGCTAGGTGATGTATGTGTGTGCTTGTAAGTGTATGTGTGTATGTGCCTTGCACATACCCACATGTGAGTGTTAGTGGGTGAGGCAAACATAGTGTGGTGCTATGTGTGTGTATGTGTGTGTTTCACACACACATACATGTGTAGATGTGTTAGGGAGTGTGTGTGTGTGTAGGGTGTGTGGTGCACATGTAGTGTGATTGGCACATGGGGTGTGCCATGTGAAGTATGTGAGAGTGAGTGGTGTGTGTATGTACTACATACACTCTTCCATGTGCATTGTAGCTCCATGTGTAGGTTTACCCTATATGATCATATGAGCATGGTTTCTTCTCTAGCTAGTTCCATTCTTGTTTTTGATGCTATGCTATGTTATCATGTCCCTAACATGTTAATTAACCACTTCTAACATGTATCTATGGAGCACATATCAATTTGGGGCATTTTCATTAAGTTTCATAAGTGACATAGGTCACTCATGGGAGAGTGGGTCAAATTTCGACCTAGCTTTTCTTCCTTTTGTTCCATGCAAGCATATAGGTATGAGTAATGATTTTGGGGTAGAATCAACCCATGTATGCACCTGTGAAGTAATATTTGACTTTGGGGCAACTTGGCAAAACTGTATTTTTATGCTGTGATGCCCTTTTCTCTTTTTCATATGAATTAATCTATGCATGCTTTCAAGATCTTGCCAACATGAAGTTGTTAGTAAAAGTTGTTGGGAATGTCCCAGTATTTGTGTTATTCGTGTCAGCTCCCTAGATAAGTGGGAACCATGCTGTTTATCAAGCTACTTTCTGTTTCTGCCAATCTGCTCTAAAAAAATGGCTAAGTCTGGAGAATCTGTTGTTATTGTTTTGCCATGTTAAGTGGGGTGTAGCTAGTGATGCATTGTGAATTTGCCCATGCTTAGTGTAAAGTATTTGAGGTATACATTGTCATATACCATCCTGTTAATTTTCATGCCATTTGGAGCTTCCTAGAATATTTCACCAGTGCTGTTAACTTGCTACTTTATTAACCCAGATTCCAGAAAACTGGAATTTTCACCAAGTCCCTCAAAACCTGTTTCATCATGCCTACTTGCCAGCCCCATGCATAGTGATGTATAGTTCTTTTTCTGATTGCATAGTTGGATGGATTGGAGTGTGTGTGGTGTAGTTTATTTTCATGTCTTGTTTGTGGCTGTAGAGTGCCTGTAGCTCTAGTTGTGAGCTTTTCAAATTGCTATGTTGCTGTTTTGTGGCAGATTGAGTGCTATGTTGTTTTGTGTGTTGTGGGAGCTATACTCCATGGAATTGAGTGATTCTTGAGTCTATTGTGGTTGGTTTTTCATCACCTATCCAGTGGCTACCTTGTAATGCCAAGAATTAGCCAGGTATTTGGTGTTCTTGGGTTTTGCCTTCGTACCTTGTCGTGAGCGTATCTTGAGAACCGTAGCTCCGTTTCTCGCAATCTTTATATGGATTTCCATCGATTTTCCATGATGCATCCATATTTTCCATGTTCATGCATGTCTAAATAACTTAACATGAGGTTCTGTCCAGATTCATTAATCTACCACCTTTGCATGTGAAACTTGACTACAATTGGATTGCCATGTTAAATTCTTCATTAAAATGATCATGCATCATCTTGGTTGTGCATTGCACCTTGTTTGGTTATTTATTTGCTGTTTATCTTGGGTAGACGTGAGTGTCGAATCTGAGATCGAGGAACCTGGAGAGTACCACTACGAGGATCCCGCTACTTGTTCCGCTGAAGAACCAACAGGCAAGATGATCGTACCCGGATCCCAATACTATCTTTGCTTGCTAGTTTCTCGTTCTTATCGTTACAATTGCGCTACCTACCACATGATATCATCCCCCATGTTGCCATGACAGCCTCTAACCTCCACATCCCAGCAAACCGTTGATTGGCTAAGTTACCGCTGCTAGCCCCTCTTATAGCGTTCTTAGTTGCAGGTGCAGGTTGTTCCATGTGATAACATGGATTGGATATCACCATAAATTCTGTTATTTAATTAATTCACATATATATCTGGTATTGGTGGGAGGCTTGGCCTTTTGCTAAGTGATTTGTTCCTCTCGTACCGCCATTAGATTTTTGTTACCGGTGTTATGTTTTCCATATTTTGCGCTCCTAACACGCTTGGGGTTGTTATGGGGACCCCCTTGTTATATTCGGTTGAGATAAAAACTTGTCTGGCAAGACCCAACATTGGTACTATATTTGCTAATAACTTAATGAACCTACATAGGGCTTTGCAACCCCATGGATTATTTAATCAACCCCCGGGCCAGTGCTCCTCATGAGTGTTGGTCCAAACTGGGCTGCCTGCGGGGCCACCTCGGGGCAACTTGAGGTTTGGTTTCCCTATAGCTAGTCCCATCTGTCGTGTCCTGAGACTGAGATACGCGGCTCTTATCGGGTTCGTCGACACGTCGGGTAGTCTTGCTGGATTTGTTTTACCTTTATCGAATGTATTGCATGTGGACTCTAACTTTCTTCGGGTTTACTTGAGGTGTTGGAATTCCTTTGTATTTACCGATGAAGATCATGAGATTTGTGGTCGAGGAATTCCCGTGGAGTGTGGTTATTTGTGATGGACTAGTTGGAGCACCCCTGCAGGGTTAAATCTTTCGGAAAGTCATGCCCGCGGTTATGTGGCAACTTGGATATTTGTTTAACACCCGGTTCTAGAAAACTTGAAGTAAACTCAAATTAAAATACACCAACTGTGTGAGTAACCGTGACTGTCTCTGCTCGAGAATATGACCCGAGAGAGAACACGGTGGGGTTATGACTGACGAAAGCAGGTGTTCAGGATCTCTTAGAGATCATGTTAGGAATCGAACGAATCTTCGTAGACCAATCACTTTAAATTCTTGCTACGTAAGTTAGCCACCATAAATGCTTAGAGCTGCTGCAGACTTAAACATCACCCCTTCCATCCTAAAGCTTATATAGTGTTGGCACCCGGGTTACTTGATTGCTGAGTCCTCTATGGCTCACAGTTTACTACAACAATCCAGGTACATGTTCAGATGATTATGTTCAGGATGATCTTATGCAGCTGCAATGGGAGTATGATGAAGAGAGAGGACGCATGTATGTGACGTACCCCGACAAGTAGAGGACCTGGTCGTGATCTTGGGCAGCTTGATAGTATCATCACATTTGTTTTTATCGTTTGTTTTCGTCCATAGCCGGACCCTGTGTTCCCCTTGATGTATGAACTGAGTGATATTGTAATTTAGTATGTGGCGGGTGTAAGCCAACTTCATATACTTTTTCCTTCAGTACATGTATGATGTGATGATGCTCATCTTGCTAACGGCAAGATGCGCTTCTATCCTTTGCGAGGACCTCGTGCCTCAAAACGGATAGGCGCGCATCTTGGGCGTGACAGTATAGGTCATTTTGATAAAATAGGCCACTATGGATCTAACTAAGCGAAGTATAGGTTGTTTTGTGCATGTTTTTGCCTTTTCAGGTTTACAATACCAAACGAAGTCCAATTGCCACGAAACTTTTTGATGGTTTTTCCTAGACTATAATAAGATCTAGAAGCTTTGGAAGGAGGCCAGGAGATGCACGAGGGGCCCACCACAAATTAGGGCGCGACTTGGGGGCGCGCCCTGATATGTGGTGGCCCCCTCGGCTTCCTCCCGACGTCCCTCTTTAGCCTATAAATTCTCTAATATTGCAAAATCCCTAAAGGCAGTCCCGAAACCCTTTTTCCGCCGCCGCAAGCCTCTGTTCCGTCGCGAGGCCATCTGGAGCTCCGTTTCGGCACCCTACCAAAGGGGGATCGGTCACGGAGGGCCTTATCATCAACCTTGATTCCCTCGTGATGATGTGCGAGTAGTTCACCACCGACCTATGGGTGCATAGCTAGTACCTAGATGGCAATCTCTCTCTCTCTTATGATATTTAGTACAATGATCATTGCATCTTGGCTTTGATCTATCCAATGTAATCCTATTGTGCACTATTGGAATCCAGAGATTTGCCATCAGCCAGCTCCTTGTCGTCTGCTGGCAGATGGCAAACAGAGGCTTTGCCATCAGCTCAACAGAAACGGAGGGCAAAGCCCAGGCAGATGGCAAAGATAGTATTTACCATCTGCCTGGGCTTTGCCGTCTGCCAGCTGACGGCAAAGAGCCAGAAGGCAGATGACAAAGAGCCCACCTCGGCCCCACTGGCCCGTGGGGGTGGTGGGCCATCTATCAGCTCTTTGACATCTGCCTGGGGAGTCTTTGCCATCCGCTAGTAGACAGCAAAGGGGACGGCCAGCTTAGCGACACCGGCCTGACCCCCACCCCATCACCTCTCACTCTCTTTCTCTCTCGCGTGCGCGCGCCCCGATCCCTCCGCCACCCCACTCGCCTCGCCACTGGACACCCCTCGCAACCGCCACCGGCCGCCCCTGCACCCGTCGTTGACAGCCTCCACCACTGCCACCGGCCGCCCTGCTGCCAGACGACCCCGCCCCAGCCACAGGTTGCCCTGCCGCCAGAAGTCCCGCCGCCAAACGGGCCCGCCTCCGCCATCGGCCACCGGCTGCCGCCCAGACCGCCCCACCACCATCCGCCTCGCCGTCCCGACCGCCACCTGCCGTCCAGGCCGGCCTTGGCCCTTGGCCGCCGCCACCATCTTTGGTGAGTAATGGTCGTCCCCTTCTTTTTTGTTAATTATTTAGTTAGGTTTGTTAATTAGTTATCTAGGTTAGTTTATTAGGTTAGTTAGGTTAGTGTTAATTAGGTTAGTGTTAGTTTAGGTTAATTAGGTTAGTACAAAAAGAAGGAAAAAATAAGAAGAGGAAGAAGAAGAAGAGGAGGAGGAGGAGGAGGAGAGGAGAAAATAAGAAGAGGGAGAAGAAGAAGAAGAGGGGAAGAAGAGGAAAAAAGGGAAGACGGAAAGAGGAGCTAGAAGAGTGAGGGCCGAAAAAAAGGGCCCGAAGGACCGACCAGCCCGACGCTCAACGAAAGAAAAGAAGAAGCGAGAAGAAGAAGACGCAGCCGAAAGCCGCCCCCTAGAAGAAAGGAGAGCATCGGAAAAAAAGAAGAAGAGGAGGAAGAAGAAAACCCGACACCCCAACGCCCCGACACAACACCTCGACGCCCTTTCACCCCGACAACCGACACCCCGACACGACACCCTCACTCCCCGACACGACACCCCGCTAAGAACCCCGACACCCAGACACGACGCCCAGACACCCCGACATGACGCCCGAATACGATACCCCGAAAACTAGACACGACACCCCAACATCCTAGCACGACACTCCGTGCAACTGTTAATACGCCGCCCCTGACGCCACTGACTCTAGACCCCCGACACCTCTTTAGCCTCCTTTTGACCAAAAAGGTGCTCTTCGTCCTCCAGAGGCCAACGGGGTCATGGTTTTGTAATTATGTGTTAGGTCATGTATTTTCCTATTTTTTTTTATGGAAAACATCATATCTGTGTTGATCGAGTGGACTTCAATGTGCAGTTGTTTTGTCGATGCGAGAGTGTGGTGTTCGACAACCTACCCTGTGCGTTGGACAAGCTCCCCCGCTGCATTCATGGGTGAGCAAAAATGACATCTCCTCCCCCCCTTAATTTTCTCTGTTTCGGTCGTCGTGCCGATGAAACTTGCTAGCTGTAGGTGTCTTCAATTCAACAGTATGCGTGACCAGTATGTGTCTCCCGTTCAAAAGGCGGCATCTATAAATATGCATGTCTTTGCATATTAATAACTGCCATCCTTTCGAACTGTCCAACATTATCCATGGACAGCCCGAGTATGTGTAGATTAGGTTCGTTTTCCTGTATGCTCTGCTCCGGATCCGATGCGGAATTTTGTCAGTGCCCCCCTGTTGTTCTTCGGGTACACATCCTCTCTGCTTATTGCTGAGATGTGTATCAGGAGAATAGTGGGGAGGTCCTGCCAAAATTCTGCATCAGATCCGGTGTAGAGCATAGGAAAACGAACCCAATCTAGACATACTCGGGTGGGATTAGGACCTATCTTTACCTATTAGAGTGTAGGTTGCATGGACGTAATAAAACTGACAAACTTGATTAACTGATGAATATAGATGATGAATTTTATATATATATATATATATCTTGTGTGTTTAGTAGGTAGGCAAGATGAGTGATCATGCGTGGATGTACACCGGTCACCCTAGTTAGAAAGACATGACCGTTGAATGGTTAACAAAAACCAAGGGTTTTCTGAGAGCCGCATTTGCAAATGGCCAAGAAATAACCTGGTGCCCCTGTGTTCGGTGCGACAACCATAAAAAGTGGACACGGGATGAAATGGGTAAACACTTGCAGAAGTGGGGTTTTACGCATGATTATACGATGTGGAGATTTCATGGTGAGTCTGCCCAACGTGCTAGTGCTGAGGTGGTTCATCGTCGCACCGACGAGCATGGTATCGGGATCGAATACATGGTGCAAGACTTTGATGATGCTCGGGATTCGAACGATGAGATGGAGGAATATGCAAAGGCCTTCTATGAAATGTTGGAGTCTTCAAAATGTCCTCTCCACGAGCACACTGAGATTTGTCAGCTGGATGCCATCGCGCAAATAATGGCTCTGAAGGCTTAGTCCAACCTAGGCAGAGAACGCTACGACGCGATGATGACGATATTTGGATGCTTTCTACCAAAGGCCATGTATTGCCTGCAAACCTATACCGTTCGGACAAAATCCTACGTGCGCATAAGATGCCCTATGAGATGCTAGATGCCTATGAGAATGGATATGCCTTATTTACGCTTGAGTATGCGGGCTTGAACTATTGTACCATTTGCAAGTCTTCTAGGTATGTTTTGGTAGACAACGGTATGGGTGAGAAGAGTCAGACCAAAATCCCAGTTAATGTTCTTCAGTATATGCCAATCATACCAAGACTTCAACATCTTTTCATGGTCGAATAGATGGCCAGACAGATGACATGGTACAAAATGGGCAAAGGAACCAAACAAAATGCAAATGGGAATCCGATGTTGGGACACAGTTCAGACGCTTTTGCATGGAAGCACTTCGATGCATTACATAAGGACAAAGTAGCAAATCCAAGGCATCCTCAAGTCGCCATCAGCACGGATGTGTTCAATGTGTTTGGTATGACAGTAGCCCAATACAGTTGTTGGCCTGTATTTGTCATTCCACTCAATCTCGCCCCCCCCCCCCCCCCGGAGAGGTTATGAAAAGAAAGAAAATTTTCTTGACGTTGATAATTCAAGGGCCTAACTATCCGGGGAAGAATATGAATGTGTACATGCAGCCGCTTAAGGATGAATTGCAAGAAGCTTGGGATAATGGGATCAAGACATATGACACCGCTACAAAACGAAACTTCAAAATGCATGTGTGGTACATGTACTCGACGGATGACTTTCCGCGTATGCACTATTCATTGGCTGGTGTGTGCATGGAAGGTTCCCGTGCCCCACATGCAAGGCAGCCCTTGAGTTTCGTTGGCTGTAGGCGGGTCGCAAGTATTCTTGCTTCTGCTTGCATAGACAGTTCCTGGATCCTCGCCATAAGTTCAGAAAAGAAAAGAAGAATTTCATCAAAGGTAGAGTTGCCAAAAACTCTACACCACCTGCATTGACAGGCCAACAAACCCTGGATCAGTTAAATGCTCTCGAGCCTGATCTAGCGCGTCCAGGGTATTTCAAAGGGCATAATTCGGAACAATCCTGGACTCACAAGATATGCTTGTGGGATCTGCCATACTTTAAAGACCTCCTTTGCCCACACAACATCAACGTGATGCACACTGAAAAGAATATCGCCGAGGCCCTTTTTGGTACATTGTTCGGCATATAGGGGAAATCAAAGGATAATCCTAAGGCTAGAGTCGATCAGGAGGCTCTATGTGATAGACCGTTACAAAACATGCAACAACCGAAAGTAAAGAAGAACTAGAGGAAGCCAAAGGCATGGTTCAATCTTGGAAGGCCACCTATGAGGGAAATGATCATGTGGGTGAAAATGCAGTTGATGTTCCCCGATGGGTATGCAGGGAATCTAAAGAGGGGAGCAAGTCTTCACAAATTGAAAATATTTGGTCTCAAGAGTCATGATTGGCACATATGGCTTGAGCGGGTAATGTCGGTGATGTTGTGTGGCTTTATCCTTGGGGATGAATGGCTAGTACTGGAAGAGATGAGCTATTTCTTCCGTGCTCTTTGTGCAAAAGTACTATCGCCTGACGTGCTAGATGAATTGGAAGAGTTGGCGCCGGAGTTGATTTACAAGTTAGAAAAGATCTTTCCACCAGGCTTCTTTAATCCAATGCGGCATTTGATTTTGCATCTCCCGACCGAGGCAAGTTTGGGGGGTGTGCAAAATCATTGGTGCTTTGCAACTGAGAGGATGCAGAAGATGCTTCGAGCAAAATGTAAAAATAAACGTAGAATTGAATCATCGATGGCCAAGGCATTCATTACTAAGGAGGCAGCAAACTTCGTGATAGCACACTAGGAAGCCAAGAATCGTCATTTGCATAATCCGAAGCCTCAGTACAATGATGGCGATCGTGAAAAAGGTCGATCCAATTTCCGCCTATTCCAAGGGACGCTCGCACCAGCCGGTGCTTCGAAAGCAATAACGTTGGATGTCGAAGAATGGTAGACCATTTCGTTGTCTATCTTCAACAATCTAACAGAAGTGCGGCTATACATCGAGTAAGTTTTCGGTACATTGCTTCACAACTGCTAATTCCTTTGAACTGCTCTTATTCCCGGATATGTGATAAAGTCGATACGTCGCCAAATTCTCGGATGGAGCGGTGATCCGAAAGGATTCCATCGAAGAGTATGAGCTTCTGGCAAAGCATGGAGGCGGCTATCTTGGTTTCAGATCTTGGTTCAAAAAAATGGTAATTTCCATTAGAACATTTCATTTCTTTGTCTAGTTTGCGTCTAATGCAACAATCCTTTCGTATTAAACTTGTAGGCTAATTCAGAGTCTATGGACACCGAACTGAGACAACTCGCTAACTGTTTTGACTATAAGGTCCGTTCATTTGACAAATACGAAATCAACGGGTATCGCTTTCCTACTTTTGGCAAAGAGCTATCTATGGCCGATCGAAAGTCTACAAATTGTTGTGTCTCTGCTATCGGTGAAGGAGGTGTCGAGTATTATGGAAGAGTTGAAGCAATTTATGAACTTATATTCTTTGGTGAAAACACACATAACGTCGTAGTCTTAAAATGTTATTGGTTCCAGCAGAAGGAGACTAGAAGGACTCATGAACATATAGGGCTAGTAGAAATCAAACAAAGCACGCATTTAGATGTTCCCGGTGTCTATATTACGGCTCAACAGGCAACCCAAGTTTTCTATCTACCGTGGGCTTGCCAAACTGATCCAAATCTGAATGGTTGGGATGTCATTTATGATGTGTCGCCACGTCTTAGACCACCTCCCCTCAATGAAGATGATTATGAACTTCACATTAACTCAGACACGTAATAAGGAGAATTCTTCCAAGAAACACGTCTTTCCAAAAAAACATTTCAAGAACTTCTCTACTTCACCCCAAAACATTGAAGTAGACAGCGACAGTGAATCTGACTTCACCCCTGAGCCGGAACAAGAAGAGGTGGAAGAAGAAGAGATTACTGCTGCAGATGACCTCTCAATGCTTGATCGACTACATAAAGGAGGCCTTCCACATGTTGCTCGTGATAGTGATGATGATGCATTTATTGATGATAGCGATGATGATGATGCATTTATTTATCCCGGAGCATATATAGACGATGAAGATTATTATTAGTTCATGTGAGGTATACATGATGATGATACACTCAAATTATATATATACATATTATTATTCATGTCGGTATTCAATTTTTTTATGTTGTACTAATTCCGTTTACTCTTTGTCATGGTAGGTGTTGAAAGATGGTGGGCGCTGGTCGAGAGCGATCAGAGGCTCCTTCGTCGGCGCGTGGTGGGAGGGGTACTTCCATTCCACCCCCAACTCTCCGGAGAGCGTTGTACTACATTATTGGGAAACCTGATACATCTCCAACGTATCTATCATTTATTAAGTATTCATGCCATGTTTACAACAATTACATATGATTTTGGTATGATTTTATTAGAACTAACCCAGGCTGACGCTGTTTTGAGCAGAACTACCATGCTGTCGTTTTTTTGTGTAGAAATAAAAGTTCTCAGAATGGGCTGAATATTGACGGAATATTTTTGGAAAATATAAAAAATACTGGAGCAAGAATCAACCGGAGGGGGGCCACCCATTGGCCACAAGCCAGGGGGCGCGACCATCCCCTGGCCGTGCCTAGTAGGCTTGTGGGCCCCTCGGGAGTCCCCTTGACGTGATTCCAACGCCAAGTGCTCCTCTAAATCAAGAAACCCCCAGAAAGAAACCTAGATCGGGAGTTCCACCACCGCAAGCCTCTGTAGCCATGAAAAGCCAACCGGGAGCCCGTTTTGGCACCCTGCTGGAGCGGGAAACCATCATCGGAGGCCATCTTCATCATCCACGTGGTCTCCATAACGAGTAGGGAGTAGTTCACCCTCGGGGCTGAGGGTATGTACCAACAGCTATGTGTTGGATCTCTCACTATCTCGTGATCTTGAGATGGCACGATCTTGATGTACCGCGAGCTTTATTGATATAGATGAGTCATATGGAGTTTCCCCCTCTCTATCTTCTTGTGATGAATTGAGTTTTCCCTTTGAGATTTTCTTATCGGATTGAGCCTTTAAGGATTTGAGGACACTTGATGTATATCTTGTGATGGGATATCTGTGGTGACAATGGGATGTTCTATTGATCCACTTGATGTATGTTTTGGTGATCAACTTGTGGGTTCCGTGACCTTAGCAATCTATGCATAGGGGTTGGCACATGTTTCGTCTTGAATCTCTGGTAGAAACTTTGGGGCACTCTTTGAAGTTTTGTGTTGGATTGAACATGATGAATCTGAAATTGTGTGATGCATATCACATAATTAAGCCCATGGGTACTCGTGATGACATTGGAGTATCTAGGTGACATTAAGGTTTTGGTTGATGTGTATCTTAAGGTGTTATTTTAGTACGAACTCTAGGGCTGTTCGTGACACTTATAGGGATAGCTCATAAGATTTATCGGAAAAGATAACTTTGAGGTGGTTTCATACCCTACAATAAATTCTTCGTTTGTTCTCCGCTATTTGTGACTTTGGAGTGAACTCTTTGTCGCACGTGAGGGATTTACGTGTGATTCAACTATGTTAGTATTGTTGAGAGAACTTGCACTAGTGAAAGTATGGACCCTAGGCCTTGTTTTCAACCATTGCAATACCGTTTTTGCTCACTTTTGTTACTTGCTGCCTTGCTGTTTTTAAATTTTCAGATTACAAAAACTTATATCTACCATCCATATTGCACTTGTATCACCATCTCTTCGCCGAGCTAGTGCACCTATACAATTTATCTTTGTATTGGGTGTGTTGGGGACACAAGAGACTCTTTGTTATTTGGTTGTAGGGTTGTTCGAGAGAGACCATCTTCATCCTACACCTCCCGCGGATTGATAAACCTTAGGTCATCCACTTGAGGGAAAATTTCTACTGTCCTACAAAACTATGCGCTTGGAGGCCCAACACGAGTCTACAAGAAGAAGATTGCATAGTAGACATCAACACCTAAGGGCGCTTCTTCGTCGGTGAAGTTGCCCACCGGGAGAGGAAGTCGAGGGAGGAAGAGAGCTCCTAAAGGTACATGTAGTGTCCGTGGGAGAGGTACGAAGGCTGCTACGCCTTCCTCACCGCCACCCCCAGCTGATTCACCCGAGCACATGACTGCTACGGTCGACCCATCTGAGGTGGAGGCTACAAGGACTCCTGTCCACGAGCCTTGGGTCAATAATCCTTCTATCCCAGACGCTTCGACCTGTGAGACTCTTGTGCCAGATGCTTCGTCCTACGAGACTCTACACGCTTCCACCAGATGGAATACCTGGCCGGATCTGCATCATCCGGAGCCGAGTGGTCATGCTGATGGTGGCCGGGATAAAATTTTGGATAGCGGGGACGAGGTGGTTGAGGGGGCCACTATCTACCAGCGTGGGTGTACACGGCTCCCGCCCGTGCCGGCGACCCATGAGCAGAGGTGGCCGATTAATCCTGAGTCGCTGAAGTAAGCACATTTACTCTTTTTAAACCTTTTGCCTTCATGTTTCTTCATATATCTAATGCATTGGCTTTGTCATACTGCAGGAGTTGGATTCACGCCAAGGATGTCCGCAGGCCCAACTCCATCCTTGATGTGATTTTATGGCATAACTTCCCGGGGTTTGTCACATTGCCAAGCGAGGGTCAGCTTCCAGAGTTAGGATTTAAATGGGGGCAATACTTGGCTGCCCCGGCCCCGACGAAGGAGATGATCGACGGTGTGTTCTGTCACACGAGGGCCGACATGGTGACCAGAAAGTTCTAGGTAATTTCTCCTTTACATAATTAAAAATCAATAATAGCTAGTTATTGTACTAATCAATGTTGTCTCGTTTGATTGTAGACCTTCTACAGGTGTGAGGAGGGATACTAGGAGGCCGCGGCAAAGCTTATTGGTTACGAGTGCAGGCGCCTACTACAGAACTTACGGCACGAGGCTCGGGTACAGGCTATTTGAGACTACTACGCCTCGCGGCGTATTAAGAAGGACAAGGCATCGTCCCGCCAAAAGTTTCTGGACAAGGAGCAGTACATGAAGGTAATTACCAATTCTTAAAGCCTTGTACTTAGTTTCCTTGCTTCGATTCGTAGGCGTAGCTCTCAAATTTCTCTTTACAAACTTAGGTGCCCACGAGATGGTGTGCGGATAAGATGGATTGTTGGGAGGCGTTGGTGAATGATTGGTGCTCTGACGAATGGCGAGTCGTCCATGAAGATGCCAAGGAACGGCGTGCCCAAATGGAAGGTGTGCCACACCATCAAGGCGGTGAATGGGGAGGACTTCAACCCGATCCAACATCCTATTGATCCAGACCTGGTGATGATAGCTGGCGATGGGAGGCCCCATGGCTCGATAGCCATTAGATATGGACTTATACGGTCTTTGCGCACTCTCCGGCAGATCAAGGCGCGCCAAACGAGCTATTGTCCTGAGATGACACCTCGTCCACAGTCAGTCCAGCTCGCCATCGAGGTTAGTCATACGGACTCACATAGCTTTCCTCCATTACATTGTATGTGTGAACAAAGATGATTACAATGCTAACGAGGATTTGTGTTGCAGGCTGCTCTACAGAAAGAGAGAGAGACAACCTAGGCACTTCGGGTGGAACAGGCCCGGCAGGCAGTGGAGGAGAAGAGGGATTTGGAGGACAGGATGGCTAGGTCGTTGGAGGATGAGAGGGCGCGGAACGATGCGTCTAACCGGGCCATGTACGAGCTCATTGTGGTAAGTTTCTTCTTCATATTAGCCAAATCATGCACTACATGTTCGTTTCATTAATAACCAATATGCACGACTTGTCAAAACCAAATGTGCAAACTTTGTGCGAGAAGACCGGCCAGACCCCTCTGCCGATGCCAGTCATTACCACGGCTGGAACGGTGAGTTTCATTTCAATGTTCATTAGTTACTAGTCTTAACATTTTAGCGTCATCATGCTAACGCAAATGATCTTTGGTGCAGCATAATTCCCGAGCCGCATCGCACAATCCTTCTCCAAGGCCAAGTCGTTCTCCAGCTGACAACGGCCCGAGCAACCCCGATGCTTCACCTCCGTGATGACGAGGACGGTAAGCCCTAATATTCCACTTACTTTGCTCATTTTCTCTAACAAAGACAAACATAGCACGACAGACTTAGCGCAATGACAAAGTTAGCACTTAGACAAATGTCATATTTTACCTAAGTTAGCTTTGTTTCCTCTAAAATGACATAGTAAGCTTACTTACCTCCAAAATGACATATTGTACCTATGTTAGCTCTAAAATGACCTATACTTAGCGTTGTTTCCTCCACACTGACATAATAAGCTTAGTTAATTCAAAAATGGCATAATAGACTTGGTAACCTCATAGATGCCATAGACTTAGCTTATTTTCTTGCAAAATGACACAATAAGCTTAGTTAGGTCACAATGTGATAATTACCTAGGTTAGCTCTAAAATGAAACAAATAAGAAAGAAGAAGAAGAAAAACAAGAGGAGAAAGAGAGAGAAGAAAAACGCTTCTTCTTCTTCTACATCTTCTTCTACTTCTAGATCTTCTTCTACTTCTTCTAGTATTCTTCTTCTAACTTTCTTATGTCCAATTTTGTAGATTTGGTTGAGTTCACGGCAGCTTGCTTTAATGTAGTGCTAGTGTTTACTTTCTGTTTCATTTTGTATCGATGAACTTACGTGAACTTTCTACCTATATGTATGAGACTATGTATGTATGGATGAAACTATTGTAATATGGTGAACAATATGACATTTGATACTTTTAATTTGGTATAATTGTTGGATGATCATATCCATATGGCAGGGTTATTGTTTCTGTGAAATATACATACATATATTTGCAAGTGAAAATTGTTGAATATAACAAAAATAGAAGAAAAAAAGAGGCAATACAGCCTCTTTGCCGTCTACCCCGGACGACAAAGCCCTCTTTGCCTATGGCCACGGATGGAAAAGAGGGCACATGGCAGCCACCTGTTAAACCTAGGAGCACCAGGCCTGGGGCCATTTGGCCTCTTTGCCATTCGGGGCAGACGGCAAAGGGCTGGGGGGCGTCAGGGGCAGACGACAAAGGGCTGGGCGGGGGGCAATGGTCTAGGTGGGGGCTATCAGGGGCAGACGGCAAAGAACTATGTGGGCCGTCCGGGGCAGACGGCAAAGGGCTGGGGGCGTTAGCCACCTAACGGTGCTACCGTTAGTACTATGTCGTCCAGCGTCATTGTCGTCTGTAGTCTGACGGCAAAAAAACTTTGCCGTCCGTTGTGCCAAGGCAGACGGCAAAGAACCCTTTTGCCGGGGTTTGTTCGTCCCAAACTTTTGCCGTCCGCTGGCTAACGGCAAAGGCCTTTGCCGTCTATGATTGTGCCCTTTGTCGTCTGTCATGGCAGACGGCAAAGAGCCTGATTCCTGTAGTGGTGTGGTGTGTTTGTTGGGATCCGATGAATTGTGGGTTTATGTTCAGATTATTCATGCCTCTGATATATATTCTCTCTTAATTCCATGATCATTATAGCTTCGTAATGCTCTCCGATCTATTGATGTGCTTTGGCCAAGTAGAATGATATATCATCGATGGGAGTGGTGCGTTGTGGTAGGTTCAACCTGACGAGTTTCTATATCCCAGTGACAAAGTAGGGGACAAGATGCTTATTTGTGTTGTTTCTACTAAGGATAACACAATGGGGTTTATTCATATTGCTTGAGTTTACTTTGTCTACATCATCTCATCGTTCTTCATGCATTACTTTGTTTCACTTAATACTCTAGACGCATGCTGGATACCGGTCGATAGTGGAGTAATAGTAATATGTGCAGGCAGGAATCGACCTATTTGTTTATCGATGTGATGCTTGTATACACATGATCATTGCCGTGAAAATCGCGTAACTATCTGCTTTTCTATCAATTTCTCAACAATAATTTGTTTACACATCGTATGCTTATTTTCATGAGAGATGCCACTAGGGAAAACTATGGCCCCCTGCTCTATTCATGATATATTTACAAAAACTACAAAACCTTGCTGCCATTATTTATCTTTTATTTTATTTTGGAATTTATAATTATCTACAATTATATACACATCTCACTTGCTTGCAAATAACGAGACCAAGTGGATTGACAACCCTCTTGTCCGTGCTGGGTGCGAGTTGCTTGCTCTTTTGTGGTCTACGTGGCTCCGCGACAAGCACGACCAGTGGCGGCAGTCTTTTTTTGCCGGTAGTCCACCTAGCCCACGTCGACGATGTGCTGCTAGCCTGCCCCAAATATGCGGTCGTAGGCATGTGTGCGGCCTCACGCCGACGCCATCTCCGTCCTTGTCCCCGCCACCACCACCTCCAATGACCGAGGAGGAGGAGGAGGTCGAGCTCATGCGGCGTGTCATGGAGGACTCCATGAACACGCATGACGAGCGGCAATGGGTGGGCCTGGAGACGGTGTTGGCCCTCTCTGCGGACGGCGGCATGGACATTCCGAAGCTGGAGCAAGCCGCCGTGGTGAAGGAGGAGGTCAAGGAGGATGTGGTGGACGAGCCATCACTCGCCGCGTGGAACCTGCAGATGTTGGCCAGCAGTGGGGCTGGCTGGCCATGGCGCCGGAGATGGCCGACAAGCTGGGTGTCGGGCCATGGTCAGCGACTCCGCCGCGGTCACCCGGGTCGGAGCAGGAGCCATGGGAGGAGTTGGTGCAGGCGCCGCCAGTGCCTCCGGTCTGGGAGGGGCCACCCACCCACCTTTGGAAGCCGCCTCCGTACGTCGACCTCACCAGCAACCACGATGAGTAGGACGGCGCTTCTAAAGAAGACGGCGGCCTCACCAGCAACATGTGGCCTTGTTTTTTTATGTTATATGTTTCATACTTAATTAAGAAATGTATTAAACTTTACTAGTGTGGCGTGTGGACGTTTAAATATTTCTATTTGTGTTTTCATATTATTTGCAACAGGCCTTGTCTTTTTTAGGGGGAGGGGGGAATTCGAGTCTGCACATACGGACACTTTGAAATGCGGCAGACCGGTTGGGCGCACCAATGGACGCATGATCGCAAATGAATAGACGTGTCCATTTTTCTTCCCCAAACGAAACGTTTCGGATAGGGTAATGCGTAAGAGTTGGCCTCACAACTTATGGAATGGACATGCACCTGTTCCTTCATTGTTAATTATTGCGCCCTGCCTCCCATTATGTGTGAGGGAGTGACGCGACATGGGAAGAGAGAAAGAGTTTGGTCTCATTAAAAGAATATGTAATGGTCCTGACGGTACAAATCACAAAGAAAATCAATGAACAAGATAGAGGGTACCACAGAGCTCGGCCTACAATCGAACATCGACGCACATATATTGCTGGATGAACCTCAAAGGGCTATATATATGGGACACCATATGCTGATTCTGACTTGCGTATCGTTGAATTTGAAAAACTTATTGAATATCTGTTTATCTCGTATGTAACATTTACATTTGAACTATCGTTGTAATAACAATATTTGCATGCTATTTTCAAATGAATCATGCTATCTATACTTCTATATCTATACTTATACTAATTAGACACTCTCAAGTAATTCTCACGTTAATTAAAAATTATGAGCCGTTAATCTGGTGGGTCCGAGTTATTACGATGTAGATTGACTCGTGTAATTGGAGGTTGAAATTTTGGGGGAAAAACAAGGCCCACGATTGTTTATCGGTTGTAAAAATAGAATCCATCCACATGTGTAATATTAATCTACCGTCTCTTCCAACTATAATTATAGCAAAAATAATAGAGCAATCTCTATCTCTTCTGCAAAAATTAAAGGGATGGAAAAACGACTATCTAATAGTCTTCTAATTATAACGATTTTTATATAGAAACGCTAGATCAATAAGGGCCTGCTCCTGGTAGATCCGTCCGTCCGTCACGTACTCATATCTTCCTCACGTCAACCCTTTTTTTTTTTTTTGAGAATTCGTCACGTCAACCTTGACCGTGTCCTTGAAGCGTCCGTCTGCCTCATCTTTCCTCACACATCACCTTCATCTAGACTTCATCTTGCTCCCATGATAACCACTGTTTGCCGCACTTCCTCATCTCCCTGCAATTCTTGCTTCTCTGATTAAATCTGAGCGCCATTATCTACTCGCGCACAATCTCCTGGTGGCTGAGATTCTCCATGCACACGCCCCAGCTCCACTGCCTATTCAAAAAAATAGCGCAATATGCCTCACCACCTTGATTCTCTCACCATCAAGGACGAAGGGAATGACGAAGCCATGCATGTGTCGGCGCCCATGCATCTGCATGCGTTGCCACTGCCTGGCACTGGCAGAGCGGCTACAAGTCTGCTGCATCTTCTACATCGAGCGATGTGCATGGTTGGTAGTCGAGAAGTTTGTGACATCAACGGCAAATATCGCGTGATAGATGAGCTCGAGCATGAGGCAGTTCATAGGAGCCAACGTGGGCGTTCTTCGTCAGGAGAGCCGGGAACATCAGTTTCACCTGAAGCTTAGAGAGGCTTATTCATGTGTACCCCAACTAACAGAAAGTAGACTCCTAGAAGGGTGAAATGGACCTAAAGGTACTCCTTGCAGCACAACAATAGCGGATGCAAGTGGACCTTTCCTTTTCAATTATCCTCAAATTTCAAAGGACAACAGTGCAAATTCTGGCCAAATAAAGTTGACGAAGTGGGTGTACGCTTGCTTTTCCTTTTCCTTTTTCAAAATGATTAATAGACCATGATATATATTCCACAACTCAGAGACTTATAGATATGCCGTGTATTTTAATTCAGCCTGTTCATGTACGAGACCATGCAGAAAAAATATAGAAGTCACGTCATGTTAATATTTTTGAATGGAGATCACATGCACATTTTTTTCTTGATAAAATCTATAACCATTTAAGCCACAACAGTTTGAATACAAGTTTTAGAGCAGTTTCAACTAAAATAAGAATCTACTCCTCTGTACCAAAATATAAGATGTTTTTGTAGAGCAAAATTGACCTGCAAAAAAGTTTCACATAAAATAAGAATCTACTCCTCTGTATCAAAATATAAGATGTTTTTTAAGTAAAAAATTGATCTGCAAAAAGTATTATATTTTGATACAGAGAGGGTAACTAAGAAGATAATTGAAGATTGAGAATTCAGAGAATTTGCATACGAATCAAAGAACTAGACGGAAACAACATTCAAATCTGTCAACAAATTTAATCATGAACAAACTGAAAGTATTTCACCCACACACAAAAACTAATTGAAAGTGTTTAACTCCATTTACTGTTTAGATTGCCATGAAAAATTGTGTGCAACAATTTACATATAAACCATCTAACCAGTATTTTTTGGAATGATGAACGTCTTTTTATCAATGAATCCCACAAAAAATCAATGAATTAAAACCAATTTATTCTTTGGTGCACATGGAGAACAATTATATTTATCGGTGATAGTTTCCACAAGCGTATACCCAAGTGATAGTTAGTAGGTAATACTTCTGCTATTTATGTGTTCTTTGACATTAAACTAGCCCGTGCAATGCACGGGTTGACGGCTAGTTTATTACAATTATTTTGGGTGTTCAGATTTTACAAAAATAAATAAAAACAGTCATTAGGGTTTAAGATTGGATGGCCGGCTCCGTGTCCGTATAATGGTCCGGACCAATCCGCGGACAAGTAGTGTGTCCTTTAGGAAACGGTGTTGGAGATGCCCTTAGAGCATTTCCAACAGACGCGCCCTAACGCTGCCGTCGTCGCGTACTAAAAAAATTATCGAGCATCGAAATAGTGTTTTTAGCGCGCCGGAGAATGTTTGCTTCAACAGGCACTGCAAAATATGGTGCCCAATCCGATAACCCCATCTGCAGCGGCCAGCATGCACAATTCGACGCCCCAAATATGCAGCCCGAAAGCCGGAGTGCCCAACATTTGCAGCATGCACGCTGACGCGTTTTTTGCGCATCCTATTTTATAGTCTTTGCTGGAGCACTGTTTTTTTGTCTCCGTCGCACAAAAATGTCAGCTTTTAACGCGCGCGGTCTTTTTTTGACACCTGTTGAAAATGCTCTTACATAAAAGTGAAGCAAAGATAAAAATGAAGTTAGAATCTTTGCCTCTGATGAAGCAAAGAACTTCCTTCCCCTTCTCTTCCTCCAGCATCCATTTCTATCAGGAAGGTCATCCTAGCAGCAAGGAAGGAATCGATTCCAATCCAATCTCTCACACTTTTGGCTACCTTCCTTATCCAATATAACCCAGAGCATGTATGACTCCATTCACAGTTTTGCATCTCAAGAATCAAACACAGAGCACGCACGCCAACTCGTGTGTGCCGAGATGGAGAGAGGCGCGGGTGGCAGCGACGATTCGGCGAGGGCCGTCGGCATGTGTGACCGACTCCTGACCTTCCTCGCCAAGAACCTGTCGATGAACAGGCCGAGGAGCATCACCGAGGGGCCAAGCCCAAGAGACGCCGGCGCCGGCGGCGATCACAGGAATCACGCAGAGGAGGAAGACGACGAGTTCGATGTGAAGATCGAGAAGGCCGAGTTCGAGTTCAGCCACGAGGAACAAGACCACAGGAGTTTCACGGCCACCATCCTAGAAGAGACAACTGCTGATCTGAGAGCAAGTGATCAGCACAAGGAGGCCATGGCGGAAGCTGGCCATCAGGTGGAGGCGATGGAAGCAGCCGCGGCAGCAGTGCAGGAGAAGAAGCCGAGGAGGTCCGTGACCATCAAAGAGGAGGCCGGCGGCGTCAAGGACAAGGCCAAGAAGTCGTTGTCAAAGAAGAGGCAATCGTCGTCGTTGAGCAGCGGCGGCCAGGTGGTCGGCGCAGGAGGGGAGGACCCGGCCCCCAAGCCGCCGCTGAGGTGGGGGCTCCGGCCGAGGATACCGGCGACGAACCTAAGGGTGCCGTCCAATATCAATGAGAAGTCGTCCAACTTCATCGAGGGGCGTCGGAGGGGCTTCGGCGCCGGCAGCAAGCCGGGAAAATGAGCTGACGCTCCCAGCACGGCGGATGCTTGCAAGCTGCAATGTTAATATAGTAATTACGTGTGTGCGTGTGTGTTGGTTTGGATGATTGTTCGTTGTATCCAAGAGAGTTTGGTGATAATCACCACACAATAATTGATTGTAAATGTGAATAAGTTTGTCAGGTTCATGTCGATTACTGTTTCGTGTTACAGATTGCGATTTCACGTCTAGATGCAATATTATACTTACCTTACATCTAAGTCTGCAACCACATGATTAATTGCTATAAGATTGGTGTAAACTGTTTTCTTTTAACACAGATTTGTGTAAATTGTTTGTCTAGTGCGGCCGGGCTGGTGTTTCTTTGTTGCTGCACTGTGTTTACTTTTCCGGTCCGTGTGAGTCATGGCTGTTTATATGAGCCACATTGAGGTTGTTTCCCATGTTTTTCTCTGGCTGTGATTTTTAGTTTTTGCAACAAAGTGACACGGCGACGGATTGAAGTCATCAAAATATGTTTTATGTATGTGTATGTATGGCCTCTCCTATCCGCCCCCACCTAATTGTTTCTTTTTTCTACTCACTTTTGTTAAAAAAAATCATAAACTTTTTCAAGATTTATGAGTTTTTTGTTGGTGTCAGTTGCCCATTATCAAACACACAACTTTAAGTGTTATTCTGTCCTATAACTTTATGTCTTCAACACAACTACAACTATATAGGCATAAATCACTAGTAGAAAATAGGGCTTTGGTCCATTTCTGCAAAGCCTATTAGTCCCGGTTGCATTACGAACCGAAACTAATGTGAACATTAGTCCCGGTTCAATCGGCTAGGGCATCAGTCCCGGTTCAAATGGGACCTTTAGTCCTGGTTGCAGACACGAACCGGGACTAAAGACCGGGACTAAAGGGGGTTGAGGCTTTTAGTCCCGGTTCGTGTCTCCAACTGGGACTAAAAGTTAGACCTTTAGTCCCAGTTGGAGACACGAACCGGGACTAAAGGAGTCCTTGAATTTTTTTTTCTATTTTTACGTTTGTTTTCTGTTTTTAGTTTCTGTTTTAAATTGCTTATATCTTTTAGGATATTTGATGCTTTTGAGTGATTCTTTTTGCATTAGATCCAAAATTTTGTCTAATTTATGTTTGTGCCATTAGTTTTCAAATTTGAATGGTTTAAATTTGAATTTGTTCAAATTTGCTTCAAACCCTAGACTGTGAATAACTTGAGTTTACAAGAAGTTGTTAATTTAATTCTTTTTGCTCCTAGTAACGTGTTAGATTGTTGTCACAGTAATATTTATTTGGTTATTTTTAGAATAATTTAAATTAGGATTTTAATTAAAACATTACTGTTTTGCTTATATAGTTGTTTTAGTCATTTAATTGTTGTTTTTATTATTTTTAGTTAGTTCTTTCTGTAGATTTTAACACGTTGTAGTATGGTGCATATTGAATGCACAGAAATTCTGGAGTTGAAATAAGTAAAAAAATGAAATGACTTTGTAACAGATGGGTTTTCGTCCGAAACCTTGATACTTTGAAGGAGATGGTCCAGTTTGTACATGAAGTGCATCCAGTTTTTGCCATAACCCTCTCAACTTTATAGCACATTCTATGTGGGTGAAATGATGATATCATGCCAAGTTTCAACCTTTTCAGAGTTCATTTGTAGGGATTTTCAATTTTAGGGTCATTTAGCTCAAAAAAATCATTAAATGCATGAAAAATAGCAAATGAAGTTAGAAAGGGTTGAAATTTGAAGATGTGGCTTTGAATGGTGCATATTGAATGCACAAAAAGTCCGGAGTTGAAATAAATTAAAAAAGTGAAATGCCTTTGTACCAGATGGGTTTTCATTCAAAAACTTGATACTTCGAAGGAGATGGTCCAGTTTGTACATGAAGTGCATCCAGTTTTTGCCATAACCCTCTCAACTTTGTAGCATATGCTATGTGGGTGAAATGATGATACCATGCCAAGTTTCAACCTTTTTAGAGTTCATTTGTAGGGCTTTTGAATTTCAGGGTCATTTAGCTCAAAAAAATCATTAAATGCACGAAAAATAGCAAATGAAGTTAGAAAGGGTTGAAATTTGAGGATGTGCCTTTGAATGGTGCATATTGAATGCACAAAAAGTCCGGAGTTGAAATAAATTAAAAAAAATGAAATGCCTTCGTAACAGATGGGTTTTCGTGCGAAACCTTGATACTTCGAAGGAGATGGTCCAGTTTGTACACGAAGTGCATCCAGTTTTTGCCATAACCCTCTCCACTTGTAGCACATGCTATGTGGGTGAAATGATGATACCATGCCAAGTTTCAACCTTTCGGAGTTCATTTGTAGGGCTTTTCAATTTTAGGGTCATTTAGCTCGAATTTTTTTATTAAATGCATGAAAAATAGCAAATAAAGTTAGAAAGGGTTAAAATTTGAGGATGTGGCTTTGAATGGTGCATATTGAATGCACAAAAAGTCTGGAGTTGAAATAAATTTAAAAAATGAAATGCCTTTCTAACAGATGGGTTTTCGTGCGAAACCTTGATACTTCGAAGGAGATGGTCCAGTTTGTATACGAAGTGCATCCAGTTTTTGCCGTAACCCTTTCAACTTTTTAACACAAGCTATGTGGGTGAAATGATGATACGATGCCAAGTTTCAACTTTTTCAGAGTTTATTTGTAGTGTTTTTTCAATTTTAGGGTCATTTAGCTCAAAAAAATCATCAGATGCATGAAAAATAGCAAATGAAGTTAGAAAAGGGTTAACTCTCGCTTGGTTAACCTTAGTTGTGACTCTGGCTGGAATGGTGCTAGCAGATGTAGTTGACGGTATGATTGGATGGACACCAACCCGGACTAAAGTGGTTCTGAAATTTTCAAACTCTACCCACCCACCCACCCACCCACCCCCCCGCGCGGACCGCATTTTTTGAGTTTTCTAGAAAATAAACAAAAATGATAAAATCTTCAAAAAATAAAATTCTTTGAGATGTAGTTAGGTTTTAGTGTCTAGTTGGTATGGAAATTTTAAAATATGAATTTTGACCATTTTTGCGAAAAAAACGGCCATAACTTTTGCATACAACGTCGGAAAAAAAAGTTTAATATATCAGAAAAACTAGATAAAAATTGGGACTCAATTTCACCGGGGTTTACTTGGTGAAGTTTTCTCAGATTTTCGAAATCCAAAAGTAAAAAAAGTTATTTCAAAAAAGAAGAATTTTTCCTACAAAATAAAAAAAATAAAAAATAAGTTTTTTAAAAAATAAATAAATAATGTCATATTGGGATTCCTCACATTTTTATGATAATAATGGATATATTATTTGTTGAATTTTGATTTATAGATTTAAAGATATTAATTATGCCATATGAATTGAATATATGGAAAAAATGAATAAAATAATAATATTACTTATATTATTTCATAGAAATCAAATATTATTATTACTTATTTTGTTTATTTTAATAATTGTTTGGAATTCAAAAAATTAAATAATATGACATCAAGACCTAAGGGTTAATAGGATTGATAGCTTACTATTGTCAAGAAAATAACAAGTGCAGACTTGGAAACAAAGGGTGATAGAACTCAAAAGTTAAGCATGTTCGGGTTAGAGCAGTGAGAGGATGGGTGACCGGCTCGAAAGTTAGATGATTTGGAGTGAGGAGTGATTAGATATTAAATTGTCAAATAATTCAAAAGCAGTGAGGAGGGGTGATTAGAGATTAAATTGTCAGATAATTCGCAGATTTGAAAATAAAAAAATAAAGAAAATAAAAAATATTAAAAAAATACCTTTAGTCCCGGTTTGTAACATCAACCGGGACTAAAGGTCCCGCTCCAGAAAGCTGCCACGTGGAGGGCCTTTAATCCTGGTTCGTAACACAATCGGGACTAAAGGATGGAGGCTTTGGTCCCGACCCTTTAGTCCCGGTTCCAGAAACCGGGACTAAAGGCCAGTTTTCTACTAGTGAATGTTTTGTCAAATGACATTTGCATGTCTCTTATTAGACACACAATTCCAAGCATCACCCTCTCATTGCAACTACATATCTTTTAACTGAAGATTTGTGGTAGGGACAAAAGTGTTTGTCATCAAATTTGTTTTAAATGGATTTACTAAGTATTATCTAGATGAGATTTAATAATTATGAATTATTTTATATCCATGATTATTTATTCGTATTTTCTATTTTCTCCTTTTCCATTTCTTGTTTTCCCTTTTCTTCTTTATTTATTTTGTTTTAGATTCATGATTTCTTTTCACTCTGTCATATATATTTGCTTTAAATGTCAGAAATCTTGATCACGGGTTGTTTTGTCGCGCGACGTGTTGTATCTGGTGTCTGCTTGGTTGTTTCTGTATGCGTCTTTTGTTGGTCCGTTTGCACTATGTGACCTGGGGTCCAATTTCAGATTGGTTTACTAGTTTTTCTCATCTAAATGAGAGTTAACAATGTCTAATATAACTCGTATATTTGTTAGATATACGGCTTCTGAGTCATGCTTGTTGTCATTGTGTTGTTTATCCGTCCGTCCTTCGTGGAGCGGTGAGGCCCGACGTGACTTTTTCTAGTGAGCCGATTTTATGTTTTGTGTATCGGGGTTATTTTGTGGGTTGTAGCTTTTTTTTGAGCGCCACATGTCTTTTAATTCTTTGTTTTATTTATTTTGGTTTGACTGTATAGCTAGAGAGTGAATAGCATAAAACTACCACAACTCGTTACATTGCTTCATAAAACTATCAGATTTTTTTGTGACTGATACCTACCACTTTTCTCGTCGGTTGTCTTAAAAAAACGTCGAATGGTTTGCAATTATGACAGCTGAGACCCACATGTAAGATAACCGTTTGTTTGACTGTTTAGTTTGACCATTAACTTACATGTGGGGCCTACATGTCGATGTCTCTTTCCCGGTGAGTTTTCAATCAGGTCCTTGCAATTTTTTTGAAAAAAGCAATCGGGTCCCTGCTCTCGATCCAGTAAAAAGCAGACGAAGGTAGCGAGAAGCAGTAGCATGAAGCCACCCACGGCTACGCTGATGACCACCAACGTGGATACCCCGGAGCTACCGCCCGTGAAGGAATGAGGCGGCGATTTGGCGACGGGGTGTTGTGGCCTGGCATGGACGGCGATCTCCCCCCGCCACCGGACAAGGGCAGGGACCTCCCTTCTGGCGAAGGCAGAGAGGGCGTGTCTGAAGGCGGGGAAGGGGTAGCAGGGGCGCGCGGGGGAGACGGAGATGGTGCGGACGGGGTGGCCGTGGTGGAGGACAACGCGGGAGGGGAGGCCATTGGGCGCTGCCGGCGGCGGGATGGAGGACGGGGGCGGCTTGGCGAGGCCGGCGGCGATGGGGAGGGAATCGCTGGGGGAGACGCCGACGGGGTAGCCGGGGGAGACGCCGACGGGGTAGCCGGGGGAGGCGCGGTGGCGTTGGCCGGCGACGCCGGGGGCGAGGTCGGCGCAGGCGCGGCGGTCGGCGACGACATCGGCCGCGCGGAAGGCGCCCGGCTCCGGAGCCGGAGCTGGGGTTACTCCCGCTTTGCTTAGCGGCTAAGAATGGCGAAGGGGGACGCTCCCTCCCTCCCTCTGCAAGATCGGAGGAGAAGATCGACGTGAGCAGGGACCCGATTGTTTTTTGCAAAAAATAAAATAAAATTGCAAGGACCTGACTGGAAACTCATCAGGAAGAGACATTGGCATGTAGGCCCCACATGTATGTTAACGGTCAAACTAAACAGTCAAACAAACAATTATCTTGCGTGTGGGTCCCCAGCTGTCATAATCGTGATTAATTGCAAAGCATTCAACGTTTTTGGTTTTTGAAACAACCGACGAGAAAAATGGTAGGTACCAGTCACAAGAAAAATACAGTAGTTTTATGGAGCGATGTAACTCATTGTGGTAGTTTTATGCTATTCACTCAACTAGAGAAGATCGTAACTAGATTTTCTTTCCCTTACATATTTGCTAAATCTAATCTAGATGGAATTTAACGATGTCTCATCTATGTCTATAACCATCCCATTTGTTTTCTTTTACTGTCTGCACAAACTTGAGTATGAGCGTCTACATCAGCTTTTTTTGCCGCACGTCTTCTTGTCTCAGTTTGTTTTGTGTCGGCAATATCTCATGTTTTCTCATATAGGCCCATATATGTCATTGTATTGAGGACTCGCCGATGAAGCTTATCCCCCATTTTTCTCACCGCCCAACCCTGGCCCGTGTTATTTTGCCCGTGTTTTGTTCACCCCAGTTGTAGGTTCCCCTTGACTCACAACTAGCCATGTAGTTTATTTCAAGCTAGTTGCAAGTCAGACAATTTACTCACTATTGAGCTCCCAGTTTCGTATTTTTTTCAATTGCAAGTTCACTCTTCGAAAGGATCGATATGGTTGATTAGAGGGGGGGAAGTGGATAGGGAACTACCAACTTTTTAGCTTTTGTTTAATAAATTAGATTTAGCAACAAATAGGTTGTCTAGATATGCAACTAGATGAGCAACCTATATGATGCTAACAACAACAACAATCAATCAAGTAATCAACACAAAGTAAAGGTAAGAATTAACCACAAGTGGAACCGATGAAGACGAGGATGTGTTTCCAAAGTTCCTTCCCTTTGAGGGGAAGTACGTCTCCGTTCGAGCGATGTGGAGGCACAATGCTCCCCAAGATGCCACTAAGGCCACCTATTCTCCTCACGTCCTCACACAAGGTGAGATGTCGTGATTCCACTAGTGGTGTACTTGAAGGTGGCAACCGAACCTTTACGAACAAGGGTGGGGCAATCTCCACAACTTAATTGAAGGCTCCCAACAACACCACGAAGCTTCACCACAATGGAATATGGCTTCGAGGTGACCTCTTCCGTCTAGAGTGCTCAAACACCCAAGAGTAACAAGATCCGTAAGGGATTAGTGGGGGGTCAAATTTCTCTTGGTGAAAATGTAGATCAAGGCTTTCTCCAAACCCTAGAGCATCGGCAAGAATAGATGGCTAGGGAGAGAGAGATCGGGCAACAATAAGCTTAGGAGCGAGAATGGAGCTTTGGGGCAAAAGAGATGAGGTCGCTTGGAGAAGAAGACCCACTTATATAGGAGAGGGGGATCTGAACATTCTCTGCCCACAAGTTGTGCCGGGAAAGGAAAGGGGTGCAAATGCGTACGTGATAATTCCTCCCATCCTTTCCAAATGCGGACGGGCAGTCCAAAAGACCTCGAAAATTTTGACGAAGGGTCTAAAATTCCTAGGAAGCAAGAAACCTGGACCAAAACCTATCAGCAACCATGATCTAGCATCCAGAACTCGAATCGAGATTTTGGATTTCGGATGGACGACATAGTCGACTCAGGGTGGCGTCTTACCAGGAAGGGCGGGGTGGCGGGAGCACGATGACGTCGGCGTCGTGGAGGTGGACCTAGAGCTCCACGGCGGCCATCCAGTGCCAGTGCGCCGCCTCCTCCGCCCACACCACCGACTGCGCGTCCCGCGGCGCCGCCGCCATTGCTCGCGCCGGCGGAGGACGACGGACCGGCCCCGCGCGCGGTAGGGTGATATGAGCTCGCTCCCGACGATGCCTCCTCGACCGTCGTGCTCGCGAACCAATCTGCAGTCTGCCTCGCCTTCGGAAGTTCATATGCTTCGCTTCTGCTTGCAGAGAGGAGGATTCTTCTGAGGGGGAACGTTGGAGTTGGAGTCGGATCACGCCTTCGAAACCCGTCCTTTTTTTATCCTGCCCCGTGAGAAGAGCGATGAGATCTTTTGGGGAGCTTCTTGGCGCGACCGCTCCTGGTTCGTCTTCATCACCGCTTCCCCGACTCCGACACCATGGCCGAGGATGACATCGTCAAGAAGAAGACGCAGACAAAGCCGCAGTCATTGCGGCCGACACGGCCCTAGCCTGTCCTACTTGAGGGTATGATCTATTAATCCCTATTTACTTGTTTATGTGTTAGCCGGATCTGCGTTTGTAGATGTCTCGATTGTATGCTCAATGTTCAGTCCAGACTCACGTATTTTGTTTCCGGTATGAGCTTCATATTGTTAATGCCCTGTTTATGATTTGGTTAGGGATTAAATCCATTGAAGAAGTACTAACATTTCCAACATACATTTAACGAGAAGAGTGTCACGCGTCGAGAAGCCCATACTGGAAATCTACAGAAGATCATGTGTAACGGAGAAGAAGGTGAGTCATCGTCAAACGAATGACCATGATACGATGCGCTACTCGGGAAAAAGAAATAGCTGTTGTGTTACAAGATGAATTTAAGTTGTGAGCAATTAAATGACTTTAGCTGCTGCTGCTGCTGCTGCTGCTGCCGCCCGGAAGAATAAACTGTCTAGCTGCACAGCCAACAGCGGCTGTGAGATTTGCACGCTGGTCTCCCTGCTTTTCCTGTAGGAAACAGTCCTACCAGTACAAGGTTATGCTATATTTGTACGAGTTTCGAACTGTATAAGGATGATGAGGATAATGGGTTGCTCTGCCGTAAAATCTTGTGGTCAAAGTGACACAACAGCAATAAGATGTTACATGTGCTATGTATAATGCCCGCACATCGCGGAGGCACATTTCGTTCTTAAAATCTACTGAAGATGCGTTTGTAACGAAGAAGCCAAGGCGCTCCTCGAAAAAAGAAAAAAAATAGTAGCTGTTGTGTTACAAAACGAACTTAAGTTGTGAGCAATTAAATGACTTGACTCGAATTTGACAGAGACGGCATGTGAATTACACAGCATCACCATGCATGAGTGATGTTCCTTCCGCAACAGCACAGCATCAAGAATTGTGAGACAGGAATCATTCCATTCATCGTCGTATTCAAACCCTGCACCAGCGGTTGCAGATCTTACATCGACACGCCTAAACGATCAGGATTTTACCATCTGTATGTATGTACAACCAAAGAACAAGACCAGCAGGCCATTCCTGGTCTTGAAGGCACTCTCGTCCTATGGTATCTAACATTTCGTCTACTGTTCTTGCGTCGTTGTTACATTCACGCCCCGACGTATACACAGACATGGAGGAAGCATTCGGGGTTCTTCAGGTTGTTGGCCACCCAAAGGAACGGTATGTCCATGTCGAGCTCGATGCCTTGCACCCTCACCAGCTTCAGTTTGGTCTTCCTGGCCACACCTGTATCTTGCGGACTCGCCGAAGCTGGTTTCTCGCCATGAGGAGTGCCTGGACTGGTATCTGAGTCGTCGGGTTCTGAGTCTGGTATCGTCGCCGCAGGTTCAGGATCAGCAGCTCTGGCTGCGGGCTTCGAGCTGAAGAACTCCGGTAGCAACGTCTCCAAGGCATGTTCCAAGGCTATGTAGCTTCTACCTGCAGAACAGAGCAAAGTGAACTACTCCCACCGTTCCAGAATATAAGGTGTATTGGTTTCCGTGCAAGTCAACCATTGGAATGTTTGACCAAGATTATAGAATAAAATAACAACATTTGCAACACCTAATAGATAAAATATGAAACTACTTTTCATGATGGATCAAATGAAATAAATATCGTAATGTGGATATTGATATATTTTTCTAAAAACTGGGTCAAACATGCACCCGTTTGACTTTTGAAAAAACAAATACACCTTACATAAAGGAACGGAGTATATGTCAAGAAGAAGTGCTGTTATCGCAACGCCAGAACCACCGTGAAACGAAGGGTGCGAGTGGAAGGCAGTTGTAAGCATGTAGTTTGCACAGTTTCAGGGGTGAACTCTGATTACAGTCACACTTGTTTCTCGTTAAAGAGGAAATCTTAAACCCTTTACCCTGGCTTTCTCAAAAGATGTCGCAAAGCAGAATGTAAAATAGTAGCATAGATAGATAAATATCCTCTCAAAATAAATGGATAAATAGAAGTTGCACCAATTTTCCAACGGAAGAAATGTACGTGTGCATGCTTCTCAGTTTGGGGGTAATCTCCAGACAACGGTAATACAAATAATTAATGTTTTTCTGAAAAGCACTACTACATGGTTGGTGATTACAACAAGCAAAATCCTTCCTCGATCCATACTGGCATTCAAATGACAACATAAATATTGGCAGCAGAGCTACGTACCTCCTTCCTTCCGGATCTCGAATGGCCGATTTATATAGGATACACTTTCCCAGTCACTGACAGGAATCGCATCTTCTAAATACTCAAGGTCTTGTTGAACTCTGCGCACGTATAATCGAACAGGTACCCTGCCTAACCAGGTATTAATTGAATAGATCTATCAGAGCAGATGGTGATTTCTTAATGTGACACAAATACATGTTTATCATAGATGTATCTTAATGTCAATATGACTCTAATAATGTATAGGTCCATTATTGTATAACTCGGAAGTGTATGTGAAGTTTTACGAATGTGAAAAGTATGCATCAATTAACTATTTTTTTAGAAAAATGTCCAAACAAAAATAAAATAAAATAAATTTGGTATGAAACGTTCAACTGATACAAAGTAGACAGTTCAATGACAGAAGAGCATACATGGTTTGACAGATCCAGGAGATTCAGGCTCATCAGAACCTTGTCGAGGCTCTAACGAGGAAGTCAGTAATAAGAAGTCCTCTTCAAACGGTCGAAGCTTAAGCTTGGTAGAGATATTCATATAACTATCCAAGTCACCTATAACAAGTAATAACAAAATAACACGCTGTAGTCAAAGCATAAAAGTTACAAGCATTGAGAGAATGTATCGTCCACAAATTGTAGAAACTAGGTATACTTCGTACAGAAAGGTTGTTTCTGGCGAGCATACCTTTCCTCACTGATTCCCACATAGCAAGTTGATCAGCCTGGGACATATTCATCACATTCTTACTGTTTCCAGCTATGATGAAGGCAGCCTGAAAACGAGAAATTATTACACTGCTGTTTGAGATTGGGAGAAAGAGTTGCCGGGTAACACTAGTTCTCAAAACGAACCTCTTTCAGGGAATTGTTGTAGTTCCACTTTACACTATCTTCACCTTCACATGGTGATAATATATCTGCAGGATACCCCCTAAAATGAACCTACAAATTTTATGCGTAAGTTGTGTGCATACGGCGAACAACTGGAGCAAGTAACAGGGACAACAACATATAGAAACGAAATAGCAGATTCATGCAGATGACTCATGTTTTCAGAAAGACTAATTTTTCAAAAAATACAATCAAAAATCTAACTGTAAGAGTAGATGGTTATAAACTTGGTTTCTACTATTCGTACACTGATGGATGGCTGATTGCAATTAAGCAAGGATTACAAAATGCGTGGCATGCATATAAATAATTTGCACTCTGATTGGTTAATTGCTGAGTTAAGTAACTAACTAGATCCTGAGAACATTATGACATAAATCTCTAACAGTATTTCCAGCAAACATAAATGTTAAGAGAAAATGCACATGGTTAATTCAACACCAGAAAAACACCTTGCAATTAAAAAAATCCCAAAAGAAAACGTGCCTCGACAAAAGTGCTAGAGGACTCGTAGCCTTACTGTTAGATTCCATGGCCTTTCTGGATCTGCACAGAGAAGGTCGAAAAGAACACCAATGGGTATATACCTAACAATGCGAAGATAAAAAGGGCTGTGAGCAAATAAAAGCGACAGCAATAACATGGGTTCTCAAGATTTAATAAGGTGATAGACCATCATTAATATTAGTAGGAGATAACATATGTTACCATTTCAGTGGCAGCCCTTTATACTCAAACCAAACAGTATCAACACCTGGTGGGAGTGAGCTGCTGAAATGAGCCTTTATAGTCGACACCAACAATGGAAAATACCCAATTCTTGGCCCTAAAGTCTGTTGTAGATAAAATAAAGGTCAGTAAATGAAACAGATACTCCTGTGGAAAGGAAGATAAACACTTTGGCAGGAGTGAAAACAGCAGTAATGTAATGTACGTGCTGCACACAGAGGTGTCGTTTTATTTTGTTGCATCTGCGGATAAGAAGAAAAGAAAAGAGTGGCAATCATGTGGAAACTCTTTGTTACACAAGATGCCAACAAAAAGGAGCAGCGATGATCTCACATGGCTATCAGCTTGGACTGCGAGCTAAAATAGATATAAGAGATGATCTCTTGGCAACAAATCTCTCAGCACATTTTTAGGTATATCCATTTAGTAGAGATAATATTATGAGACAACCCATTGTACACCATATATTTTTGTCATCTCTAGATTACATACATGGCAGGATTAAGATAAGACTGCCTTATCAACCATTGTACATGCCCTAATATAGATAGCAAATGTGAAAGAGAAACACAAGAATTTCATACAGCAGCAAATGAAATTTGTAAATGCTTTATCTTCCTTTTGTCAGCACATCAAACATATGAAGACCATGCCTGCAGCAAACTTCAGCTTCTTACATGAACAGGATGTGGGGCATACTAGAAGAGACCCTGTATGCTCTGAGATTGATAGTTTCATGCTTATGATGAGGAACCACAAGCAGAGTCAACTCCATGCTCATATGCAAGAAAAAAGTACCAGACTTTGGTGAGGGTTTGCCTTAAATTCGGGCTTTCGGAGCTGACGGGCAGGCCAAAAGACCTCGAGACCATCATCGAAGGGGTCTAAAATTCCTAGGAGGGCAAGCAATCTGGACTATATAATCTATCAGCAACCGTGATCCTGGAATCCAAGAACGCAGGAACCGCGCGGCGCCGAGATTTGGGATTTCGGATGGCGGGCGGCAGTGGATGGGGGGTCGCGTCTTACCAGGAAGGGCGGGGGCGGCGGGAGCGCGGTGACGTCGGCGTCGTGGAGGTGGACCTGGAGCGGCACGGCGCCGCCCCAGACCAGCCGCGCCGCCTCCTCCGACCACGCCGCCGCCTCCTCGTCCCGCGCCATTGCTCGCGCCGGCGGAGGACGTCGTGTCGGCCCCGCGCGCGGTGGACTCGGCCGAGCTCGCCGCCGGCGATGCCTCCTCCCGCGCCGCCCCGCGAGCCAATCTGCCTCGCCTTTGGAGTTCGGATGCTTTGCTTCTGCTCGCGGAGAGGATTCCTTTTTTTTCTTTCCCTGAGCTGTTCCGGAGAGAGAAGAGAGAAGAGAGAAGAGAGGGAGGAGTTGGAGTATATCTCGCCACGGGAAACCCGGCCCGGTTGGCCCGAAAAAGCCCAACCCGGCCCGGGCTGACCTCGTTAACGGCCAGGCTCGGGCCTAGATTTTCAGTCCGATGATCGTGTCGGACCGGACCTGGGACCGTTGTTTTTGCATTTTACTGAAGAGGCCCGGCACAAAGCCCTAGGTCCAGCGGGCTTTTGTACTTTCGGGTCGGGCTTGGACCTGTTTTTTAGGCCCGACGTTTGGGTCGGACTAGGTCCGGGCCTGAGTTTTTTGCTTCAGGTTTGGTTCGGCCCGGCCGGACCCATGGCCAGATATAAGTAGAAGTAGGGGCCTCAAAACGCTGCCCAACAAATAATGTACATATAAAAAAAAATCCTACACCTACGTAAATTGGGACTAAATCACTATTCTGACCTTCTCAGCAATTTTTATCACAAACTAAACTTGACATGAAAGTATTTCACGATTTGATCCTTTTGGCAACGCCATAGCTTGTGGCGTTTCTGTCCAACATAGAAACATCGAGCTAGATAGCATTTCTGCCCTTGTTCACTTCCAGGCCGAGCTAGAAATGTCAAAGGCCTTGGCTTTTCTATGTAGGATAGCAACCCTTGGCATTGCCACCCTACATAGAAAAGCCAAGGCCTTTGACATTTCTAGATTGCTATCCTACATAGAAAAGCCAAGGCCTTTGGAGTTTTCAGAAACGGTAACAAACTCGGCCTGGTAATAAGCGAGGGCAGAAACGCTATCTAGCTCGACGTTTCTATGTCGAACAGAAACGCCACGGGCTATGACGTTGTCAAAAGGATCAAATCGTGAAATACTCTCATGTCAAGTTTAATTTGTGACAAAGATTGTTGAAAAAGGTCAAAAGAGTGATTTTAGCCCGTAAACTGGTACGAAGAGCTACGTAACCTGCCTAACAAACTCTATTGGCCCCCCTGATTCTCATGGGTGTGGGCCTCTCCCACCCCTTTTATCCAATCCCAATCTTCCATGTTGTCTATTACGTAAAACTTTTAAGTAACTTTACGTGGGTCTGGTATTACTCAAAAAAATTACATCACCTCCTAGAAGTGATGTTAAATACAACACAAATTTTCATCCCCACCTCCCAGGTGAGGCACAACATCGGCCATGCGCGAACGCCCAACCGCCGATTCTTTTCATTCCACTCCCCCGCACGTCGCCCACTCACATCCATCGCAGGCGATTTTTGCCTGGAAAACGCCGCCGCCGCCCGTCTGTCAATCCCCGACCCCGTGATCGTAGTCGATGCCGATTTGATTTCGTCTCGTTAGGGACCGCGTGTCCAGTTCGGATATTTGCCGGAGCTTCGGTGGCCATAATGGTTGTAGAAGCTCTCGACCGCCTTCTGGTAGCCGCTGCTAGCCGTTGGAGCTAAAAGGGGCAACCACACGGCCATCGCAACCCGTTGAGCTAGTGATTTCTCGGTTGTTGTCTCCATCATTGTAGTTTACACGCAGGGAATCTTCCAGTAGCCATGCGGTCGTCCAGAGGCCGTCTGCAGCCGGTGCCCACCTCGGACGGCCGTTGTGCCTCCCATCAACGCTTCGACCCGCCGTCGACTGACACTTCCTTTTTGTGTGATCCAATAACGGAATAGAAAGTACCCCACACCTATTTCTCCAAAGAGGTGACCTTGGGTTATGGAACTCGCGAGAGGAAGGTTCCTTGAAGCGATGATCTCTAGCAAGCAATTATTACACGATTAATTCTAGCTTTTGACCGGATCAATCAAGCAATAGTGATGTAACACTTATAAGAAAAAGAAAGTACGTGTATGAGGTCTTTGATGCTCTTACAATCATGTATTTGTGTTGGGACCATGTAAGATATCAATTTGTGCGCTGGAAGTCACCCATCGAGATGTGCTTGTTATGAACCGAAGTAAGAGATGCATCCAAATAACATCTTGACCGACATGAATCGAAGTAAGAGGGAGATGAACTATGGTGATGATGATGGCTATGGAGATGAGATGGCGGCGGCTAGGGTTGATGAACGGGGTGAATATGGCTCTATTGTGGATGACTTCCTCGATGTTTTGTTGACATTTCGGCATGGTCCCCTTTATAAAAGTTGTTCACGTGGATGAGCTACCTCGGTTTCCATGCCATACGACCACTCATACGAACGGTCACGGTCATATGGAATGTCGTATTTTGCTCTGGTTGCACTAGTGCGCCTCATGTGACTTCGTCTATCTCCGCTTTTACTTCTTTCCATGTTTTGACTTGATATAGTCCACTTGTAGTACATTTCCTGTAGATACACAATAAAGAGAGGGTTTTTGGAATCCTTTGCATTCATTAGTCATTAGTACCAATATCGGGGTGAATATATCAACTAAAAAATATCTTGGTTTAAAAAAAGGTGAAATGAGTGTAAAAATATCACTCATCAACTCCCCCCAAGCTTAGACATGATCATCCTCGAGCAACATAAAGAGAAATTTGAATCATAAGGAACTCAATTGTTTAAACCAAAATAACGAGACGGTTTTGGTTCACTTACGATCAGTAAGCCTAGATAACCCCCGCTTCTTGACTTGAAAACTTAGTATAGATGCAGCGGTGGCATGGTTCATTATGCAAGTCTTAGTGAAGCAAAGATAATCAAAACAAAGTTCTTGATCTACTAGATAAAAAACAACTTTGCAACACTCAATTATATTAATTCTAGACAACACTTGCTTGCAGGGAATGCACGAAAGAGTTTTATTTGATAAAGCCATAAAACATAAGTTAGGGAGTGAAAGACATGTAGAAAAACATGATGCCTTAGTGCTCATTAACATACCCACAATTATCTTCTCCTCAAAGCTCTCAAGCACTTTATTTCAATCATTGTTTGTTGGAACTTTGGTTGTCACATGAAGGGGATTGTGCCAAATAAATGGTCAAGTATAGTGTTTCGTTGTGGCTTAATTTTATAAACTACGAATCTTGTATAAACGTCTCTTTTGAGCTTTATGATCAGTTCCAGACATTTACCACATAAAAGCCTATTCAAGAGAAAATGCTTAATGTTTTTGTTTGTTAAAACATATCACTTTACATCCTCTATGGGTGAAACAATAGGAATCTTGGTTTCACAATAATGCCCCATTTAACTAACATAATCTAGCCATTGTTAAATCAACAAAGAAGCACATGAGGTATGCTTGTAAAATAAATGAAAAGGTAGCGCAAGTCCAAACCTACGTTCAAGATACAAGCAAAATAACTATAGCTTAGACATGACTACCATCAAATGATGACAACCTAATATGAGATTCATGTGAGACACCGACAAAGTTGTAGTTCTTCTTAATGGATGCGAGTGGATCTTAATTAAACTTTAAAATATGTTGGAAGAGTGTGATGGTTATGTGACTTGAACAATATCTTGCTCCACTTTTGGATGGCTCACAACACATTTTGTTTTTTTTCTTGATTCGGTACCTCATCACTTTCAAGGCCTTTGTTTACCGAACTTTCTTTGGTTGTATGTTCATGCTCTCAATGCCCGTCAATTTCTTTGGCACGGAAATCATAGGGAAGCATGTAGGCTCCCTTAATTTCAGCGAAATCAAGCACACAAATTTTAATGTGCTGGCCATCCCCTTTCTTGATGCCTGTCTCTTTGGATTTAATGGATTCAGAATATGCATTATTTGATTTGGACTTTTTAATTGAAGTACTTTGACTTTCCAAACCATCCTTCTTTTCATTAATTCTATCAATCGGCAATGTTTTTTCCCTTAGACACATGCACTATTTGATTCGGCTTTTTAAATAATTGAATTATCTTTGTTGGCCAAATCAGTATTATTTTCTTTGATAATTCGATCAACTTGCCTTATTTTAGCCAGTATTACAATAGAACCAATATGATTTCCTTGTTTTATTAGTTCAAGGCTAATAGCATTGCATTTGTCCCAACAAGACGTAAGATTTTCTCAATAAGTAATGCCTCCCCCCCAATACTTTTAGATTTTGTCGACAATGAAACTTGGGTATTGCCAAAACTCTCTACAATTGCGTAGGGGACATACCATATGCGGCAATACTAGGTGAAGGCACATGTGCTCTTGTGGAATTTTCACTTATTCGCCTATAGCCGTTGTGAAGGTGCGAAACTAAATTATGAACATCAGCAGTTGCACATGGCACTGAAAATTTATAACATAAGGTGTATCATATGAAAGTTCAGGGCAATTGACCAAATAACAAGTAGGAGCATGACCATTTACCCTATCCATAGACATGTTTGGACTCTGTGTATTGTTGATTAAATGGTGAAATAGTTCTTGCATGATATTAGAGGTCCTAAAGTGATGTATTTCAAATTGATTAACCCAACTCATCATGCTATTCATTGGCATATGAAATTCTGGGGTTGTCCGTTGTCGATGCATGAGAATTCGAATACGCATGTTTCATGTTCCCAACATTGTACGAAGTTAAAGCAAGTAAATTATTTTGCAACCACTCTTGCATATAGTTAGATGTAGGACTGAAAAACGAGGGCTAGACAATAAAGTATGCTCATTAAAAGATCTAGCAACAGTCAGATTTGAATTATTTTCATCTACATAAGTGAATTGTGTATTCATAGTAACATCATGTATTGGAAACCGTTGTTGATGATGTCTTTGTGGCTACGACGATCATGATAGATCATTAGAACTTCGTACCCAGCTGGTTCGTCAGAAATTGTGTTTGCACACAAACATGTCCGTAAGTACCCACAACGCTGAGTGCAGTATGCAAGACACGTCGTCGGATGAGCCTCACCTAGAGCGTCGTACACAACACACACCGACGATGTGTTTTGAGAACCCGCTATTGGAAATATGCCCTAGAGGCAATAATAAATTAGTTATTATCATATTTCCTTGTTCATGATAATCGTTTTATTATCCATGCTATAATTGTATTGACTGGAAACTCAGATATATGTGTGGGTACATAGACAACATTGTGTCCCTAGTATGTCTCTAATAGACTAGCTCGTTGATCAAAGATGGTCAAGGTTTTCTAGCCATAGACATGGGATGTCATTTCATAACGGGATCATATCATTAGGAGAATGATGTGATGGACAAGACCCAAACTATAAACATAGCATATGATCGTGTCAGTTTATTGATATAGTTTTCTGGATCATGCAACTCACAGACACCGGAGGTGTACCTTGTGTGTATCAAATGTTGCAACTTAATTGGTGACTATAAAGGTGCTCTACAGGTATCTTCGAGGGTGTCTGTTGGGTTGGCATGGATAAAGACTGTGATTTGTTGCTCCGTGTGATGGAGAGGTATGTCAGGGCCCACTCGGTAATACAACATCACAATGAGCCTTGCAAGCAATATGGCAGTTAGCCATGGGATCTTGTATTACGAAACGAGTAAAGAGATTTGCCGGTAACGAGATTGAACTAGGTATAGAGATACCAACGATCGAATATCGGGCAAGTAACATACCGAAGAACAAAGGGAACAACATACGGGATTTCAATTCTTGACATGAGGTTCAACCGATAAAGATCTTCATAGAATATGTAGGAACCAATATGAACATCCAGGTCCCGCTATTGGTTATTGACAGTATAGGTGTCTCGGCCATGTCTACATAGTTCTCGAACCCGCAGGGTCTGCACACTTAACGTTCGGTGACGTTTCGATAGTATAGAGTTATGTATGGTGGTGACCGAAGGTTTTTAGGACTCCCGTATGTAATCCCGGACGTCACGGGGAGCTCCGGAATTGTTTGGAGGTATTGATTGATATATAGGAAGTTCCGTTTTGGTCACCGGAAAAGTTTCGGGTACTTCGATAGTCTACCGGGAGTGTCGGGAGGGTACCGGGAGACCATCGGGAGGGGCCTCTCGCCCCAAAGGGCCTCATGGACTGTGGGAGGAGGCAAACCAGCCCCTGGTGGGCTGGCCGAACTGTTGGAAATATGCCCTAGAGGCAATAATAAAATGGTTATTATTGTATTTCCTTGTTCATGATAATTGTCTATTGTTCATGCTATAATTGTGTTAACCGAAAACCATAATACATGTGTGAATACATAAATCACAACATGTCCCTAGTGAGCCTCTATTTGACCAGCTCGTTGATCAATAGATGGTCACGGTTTCATGACCATGGACATTGGATGTCGTTGATAACGGGATCACATCATTAGGAGAATGATGTGATGGACAAGACCCAATCCTAAGCATAGCACTAGATCGTGTAGTTCATTTGCTAAAGCTTTTCAATGTCAAGTATCGTTTCCTTAGACCATGAGATTGTGCAACTCCCGGATACCGTAGGAATGCTTTGGGTGTGCCAAACGTCACAACGTAACTGGGTGGCTATAAAGGTGCACTACGGGTATCTCCGAAAGTGTCTGTTGGGTTGGCACGAATCGAGACTGGGATTTGTCACTTCGTGTGATGGAGAGGTATCTTTGGGCCCACTCGGTAAGACATCATCATAATGAGCTCAATGTGACCAAGGAGTTAGTCACGGGATGATGTATTACGGAACGAGTAAAGAGACTTGCCGGTAACGAGATTGAACAAGGTATAGAGATACCGACGATCAAATCTCGGGCAAGTATCATACCGATAGACAAAGGGAATTGTATACGGGATTGATTGAATCCCCGACATCGTGGTTCATCCGATGAGATCATCGTGGAGCATGTGGGAGCCAACATGGGTATCCAGATCCCGATGTTGGTTATTGACCGGAGAGGTGTCTTGGTCATGTCTACATGTCTCCCGAACCCGTAGGGTCTACACACTTAAGGTTCGATGACGCTAGGGTTATAGGGAAATGGTATACGTGATTACCGAAAGTTGTTCGGAGTCCCGGATGAGATCCCGGATGTCACAAGGAGCTCCGGAATGGTCCGGAGGTAAAGATTGATATATAGGAAGTCCAGTTTTGGTCACCGGAAAGTTTTCGGGCTCATCGGTATTATACCGGGAGCGCCGAGAGGGTGCCGGAGGACCCCCGAGAGGGATGTGACGACCATAGGACTTTGTGGGCCCTTAGAGGAGGTGTGCCAGCCCTTATTGGGCTGGCCAAGACCTTCTAGAAAGGCCCATGCAGCTGGAGGAGTAGAGATAAGGGCAAAGGAGTTTGAAAAGGAGGAGATCCACCTCCCTTGTGGGAGGTGGACTCTCCCTTTGATTCGGCCGAAGCTCTCCTCCTTGGAGGAGAGTCCAAGCCATCCCTCCCTCTCCCTCCTCCTATATATACTTGAGGTTTTGGCCTTTTGAGAACAGTTCTGAACTCTCTCTCTCACGGCAAAGCCCTACCTCTCTTCTTCCTCCTCCGCAGCGCTTAGGCGACGCCCTGCCGGAATACCTTGCTACTCCATCACCACCACGTCGTCGTGCTGCTGTTGGAGCCCTTCCCTAACCTCTCCTTCCTCCTTGCCGGATCAAGGCGTAGGAGACGTCGCCGGGCTGCACGTGTGTTGAATGCGGAGGCGCTGTTGTTCGACGCTTAGATCGGAATCCATCGCGATCTGAATCGCTGCGAGTACGACTCCATCAACCGCGTTCTTGTAACACTTCCGCTTAGAGATCTTCAAAGGTATGAAGATGCAATCTCTCCCCACTCGTTACTGGTTTCTCCATAGATAGATCTTGGTGACACGTAGGAAAATTTTGATTTACTACTACATCTCCCAACACGAACCTCCCACTAAGGCCCATGCGGCTAGGGGTGGGGAAACCCAAGAGGTGGAAAGGGTTTCCATGTGGGGGAGGAATCCTACTCCTAGTAGGATCGAGTACCACTCCTCCACCTCCCTACTTCGGCCGAAGCCTAGGCGCAACCCTAGGGGCATCGGCCTCCCTCCCCTTCCTCCTATATATACTAGAGGATTCTGAGGTCGGCCACAACCTTAATGCCCACGTGATGCCCTATTCTTCCTCTAGATCGTTTCACCTCTAGATTATTTCTGCGATGCTTAGGCGAAGCCCTGCCGGATTAGTTCACCACCACCGCCACCACACCGTTGTGCTGTCGGAGAACTCATCTACCTCTCTGCTCCCTCTTGCTGTATCAGGAAGGCGGAGATCGTCATCGAGCCGTACATGTGCTGAACGCGGAGGTGCCATCCGTTCGGCGCTAGATCGGAAGGACCGCAACTGGATCGCGGGACGGATCGTGATTGGATCGTGGGACGGATCGTGATGGGATCACGGGACGGCTTGCGATTTGGATCGCAAAGACATTAGACAAAATCAACCGCATTTCTTAACGCTTCCCACTTATCGATCTACATGGGTATGTAGATTCACTCTCCCTCTTGTGGATTCTCATCACCATGGATAGATCTTGCATGTGCGTAGAATTTTTTTTGTTTCCCATGTAACGTTCCCCCCCCCCCCACACGCATGGGAGGTACCCCACTATGGAGTGTAGCAGCTATGGGCTACCATAGGTCGACCTGATCATCCCTAGGGCTTCGAGGTTTCACTCTTGCAGAAGGTTAGATGTAGGACTGAAAAACTAGGGCTAGACAATTAAGTATGCTCATTAAAAGATCTAGCAACAGTAAGATTTGAATTATTTTCATCTACATAAGTGAATTGTGTATTCATAGTAACATTGTGTATTGGAAACCGTTTGCTGATGATCTCTTTGTGGCCACAATGGTCATGATGGATCATTAGAACTTTGTCCCCAGTTGGGTCACCAAAAATTGTGTTTGCATACAAACATGTCCCTATGTACCCACAACGGTGAGTGCAGTACGCAAGACACGTCACCTGGAGCGTGGTACGCAATACACGCCAACGATGTCTTTTGAGGATCTAAACCCCCACTAACCCGGGAGGTACCCCGATATGGAGTGTAGTGGCTATGGACTGCCGTAGGTGGACGTGATCATCCCTAGGGCTTCGAGGTTTGTTATCGTCAAACATGAAGAAAACGAGTGAGAGATAAACAATGTAAAGGTAAAACTGACAGATTGGCTTGACGATTGTGCGTTGCTCAACTAGTTGTCATCACTCATCCATATATGACGCAGATGCACGTAGCAAACAAGGGAATGACCCTGTGTTGGTGTCTCAATTTCCCTATCTACAACTTGTGTGTTTCCCTGGCTACAAATTGATTAGCTTCCGGACCTCTGAAACACCAACAAATCAAAGCCAGGGAAACATTGTTGATGGTGCAGCCGAGATATTGTAGGTCGAAATCGAAAGATGTCAATAATCAACAATTTGAGAAATTGGTCGTCGTCTCAGAGAAGAAGGCGGTGCATAGGGCTACACGGTCGTCCCAAATCCAACCAGATAGATCAAGAGAGACATAACCTCATGAATCAAAACTGGTCGGACATCGCCGATCGGAGAAGGAGCTAGAGAACCGAAACACGAAACAACGTTCTCCACTACGCCATAAGACACCTTCGATGACCACCTTTATATATAACACAAAGATGCAACCAGATCCCCCGCTCCATAAAAAGCAGCGACCAGATGACCCCCTCCCCCCCCCCCCACCCTCTATGCCGCCACGAGTTGGACCAAGAGTGACGGGAGCATCATTCTTAGCCACCATTGCCACCGCTAGGGATGAAATTCTAATCCTAAGCGACATTTTTTGACGGAAAAAGACCTTTATTAAATTGAAACAATAGTTACATTGTTTACCATGAGGGATACAATATTATTCATGAGGTTCCTCAAATCATTTGTGAGCTGTGGAAAACCTAGCTACCTTTGCAAGCTCATGAGCAACCCTATTGGCTTCCCTATTACAATGTTCAAAACTAGTGAGAGGAAAGTCAGAAGCCATGTAGTAACAATCATCAAAAACAATCTTAGAGTCAAAGCCTCCTCCTTCAGAACATCTCTACACCAATCAGTTCTCAAGTTTCCCAGCAATAAAATTACCTTTATCATCTCACAACACTGCGCCAGCTGTACCGTTAGCAAGCCATGATCAAAGGAAGCATCAACATCCAGTTTTACAAACCCCCTCGTTTCATTGTTGCATTGGAAGAGCAAGCCATGACATAATCAGCCATGAGAGCTCAAATTCAAATCCGCGTATAAATCTGATTGGCCTCTAGAATTTTCTCCTCATATTTAACTTGCGCCTGACCCACCATAAATACCAGTAATGGCGATCATTTCACGCACATTCTGAGTTCCCAAATAGATAACTCTTGGCCTGGAAGCATCAATAAAATTCAAGTACGGACTCACCATCAACTTCACAGGAGGCTTAACACAGCGCTGCTACGCATTTTGAATTGTTTTTTTCTGTATGCACGCAATCCTTCTATTTTTTTTTTTTTTTTTTTTTTTGCAATTTGCTTAAGTTTTTTCAGGTCCTCCCGACTACAACGCCTATTAGAAAGCATGACTGGAGTGTCAGAGGTAGACGAGAGAAACACTACAAAAATACAAAAATTGAAGAACATAATCATGCAACACTCAACATTCAGTGGCCGTGAGCCGAGCTGCACGTTCAAAAATATGCTGCATTTACAGTTACAGAGAGATGCCTAGTTGCAGTCAAGTTTTACACCTGAAACTGTGAGGGCTGCAATTTTGTTCCAAAGTGCAATCCCAAAATCAGTACGACAGACCAACCACACCAGCATTGTTTCTCAAAACAAGATTCTCAACAGTCGGCTCACACTCTAGTGAACGATCTCATCTCATCTCGCCTTCAGATGAAAATTTGGGTTCGTAGAGTTTTCCAAGCTCCAAGCTCAGCATTATCTTCCTTCCAGCACACAATTTACAGGCCTGAACTTCAGCGCACACGGCTGTCAACCTTTGCCCTGCTTGAAGTAGTGCAAGATCCGCGCGGCCAAGATGTCGACCCACGTGTCCGGTACGCCGGGCAGGCACCAGTGCATGCAGTCCTGCCCCCAGACGGCCACCGCATCCTTCTTCCCGAGCCAGATGGCTGGATGGGCGTCGGCGCGGAACTCGCTCATGTAGGTCAGGTTGAGCAGCTGGATATCCGTGCCAACTAGCACTTCCTGGATCACTGAGTTTACTAGTCTCGCTTCCTTGTTCACTCCCCCGAACCCGGGATCGAACCAAGAATCCAGCTGCACATGATTTTAGGGGGGTCATGATTAATTTTTTTGGGGAAAATGTCAGATCATGAAAAAAGCTTGGCCCTCAAACGGTACCTCGTTTTCTTCTAGGAGCCTATTAGACACGCAACTGCCATTGTGATCCCATTCGCCTCCATCAAAGTGCCTGGGTGATTGTGTGCGCCACAGTTTCAGTGTCTTACTTGGGACCTCCCTTTCGATGTACGAGCCCATACTTTTGAGGACTACCTTCAGTCCATCAAAGATGCCGAGTGGAGGCTCAATTGGTTTTCCTCCTCGGTAGAAAACAAGGGGAGTCTCTTTTGGGAATTTATCCTGGCCCCACCTGACAATGAGAAACGCAGTCATGACTAATAACCAAACTACAAATACAGTTGCCACAAAATAGAAGAAATGTATAAGAGCAATACACATTGCCATGCTAGTTAAGTCGTCATTCTTATTCCACAATGGTAAGTATACAGAGAAAATAAAAACAAACAACATTTCGACACTGAAAGGAAAAAAAGGCTTTTTCTAGACACAAACAGCTCAGTTTCCACGTAGTTCCAACATAGAGAATATGCAGTGTTAACACTTAATAAATATTATCTTACGAAACTCATCAAGAAACTCAGTATCCCTTGAACAAAATTAAAGTTTCACCCTATGTTAGCGTGTGCACACAGTAACAAAACATCGAGTAAATACTTACCAGTGTCCAGTGTTGAAAATAAGCACGTCGTAGAACTCTGTGATATTTGCCCAATCGTCAGCAGGAATGTCAACATCAACTCTGTAAGTCCCCCTAATTCCATCACTCTGAGGTTTGGAATTCTCTACAGGCTGCCACCTTTGTATCATTAGTTGTCACCATGTGAGTTTCAAGATTTATCATATAAACATATAGTCCTGTTCGTGTACAAAAGCACAAATGCAGGCAGCTTTGCAGTTGAAATGTCAGATGCTATCAGTTTAAGTTTAACAAGTATGAACTTTTAAATTACTGATACAAAACTCCACATTACTGAAGCTCATACATCACAAAAGTAACCAAACTGTCCATGCATTCCTAGCATATGGATATAGGAAACAAAACACGCAGTAACAGTAGGATAAAATGCTACTCCCCCTGTCCCAAAATAAGTGACTCAAATTTGTACTAATTTTATACTAAAGTTAGTACAAAGTTGAGTCACTTATTTTGGGACGGAGGGAGTAACATCTACTCAGAAATCGTCAAAAGCAACGATGCAGCAGACAATCAGAATCATGGAATGTTTCGCTAGCTAGATCTCTCAATTTCATAAAATTGACAAAAATGTATTCGTATGCATTAATATACTTCTGCATCTGGAAAATGTTTTTTTTCTTGTGTGGATCTGAGAGTAAAGAGCATGTGTTGCAACCTACAATAAACACGAAAGCAGTAGCACAGGAATTCACTGTTGAGCAGACAAAACTACAGAACTGTACTCAGCAGCCAAGACTGCAGAGGTTAAGCATGCAGCAGCACGACGGCATTTGCTATGGAATAATTCCTGATTTCTCTAAGAGAGCAGAACTACCGCCACGGTTAAGTTTGAGCCCCTCACAGGCCAATGAGCATGATTCATGAAGCCAAGCACAGATCTTCCAAACCAAATAACTAAAAGTGCAGCTCATCCAGATTTCTAGAGGGTAAAAGAAATGCATCACCCGAATTATCTTCCGAGAATATTTAAAAAATACATGACTATTGCACGCTCATGTCTGCGACATCCACTGTCACAGTAACTGTCCCTGATTTATCAAACTTCCTCTCTTTTACATACACATATCACAACCAAACCAAGCAAACTGAATTCTTATAAGCAGCCATGGACACATCTAGTTGTATCTATCTACAGTTCATCCACCCTACTAAAAAAACACAAAGATGCATTCTAGCAGTCCGGATCCTAAATGCAACTACACTAAGCAAGATAGATCTACAGTTCATCCTAACCAAAGTTTCTTCTCACACAAAGCATAGATCTCGTGATGCAATCTACAAGAATCACGGAGAAGAAGGAGCGGCGCCAGGCAGAGAAGGCAGCAGGACTCACGTGTACTTGGCGAGCAGCACGGCGCGGTGGTACCCGATGACGACGTTCTCCCGGGGGAAGTAGCCGCCCCGCCACGCGCCGCGGCGCTTCCACTTGCGCGCGTCGCCGTCGCCGGACCGGAGCGCGCAGAGCAGCGCGACGACCAGGTTCTCCGACAGCGAGTCCCCCACGAGCCCGATCCGGCGGCCCCTGGCCGCGACGAGGAACGCGGTGGGGTCGAGCCTCGGGACGACGGCGCCGCCGCAGCGGGAGGGGGCCCAGGAGAGCGCGGCGACGGGGGCGCGGCCGTTGCGGAGGCAGTTCCAGGCGTTGCGGTGGAAGGGGCAGGACTGGGTGTAGAGGGGACGCGGCGGGGGCGACGGGGAAGGGACCCAGCGGCCCGCGGTGGCGTCGGAGGGGGCGGCGCCGCAGGGGATGGGGGGCTGTGGCGGGGGTAGGGGAGGGGAGGAGGAGAGGAAGAGGAGGATGGAGATGGTGAGGGTTACGGGGAGGAGGAGGAGCAGAGGCAGGCGGAGGCGCAGCATTGCGGGACGGGGGTCCGTCCGGCGATCCCCCGGCGGCGACGCGGATGAAACGAGGGAAGAAAATAAATTTCTGTTCTTTTTCCCGCTGGGCAGAGCTTTCCCTTTCTCAAAACACCCATAGAAAATTAAAAAGTTACTCCCCCTGTAAACATATACATGTAAAAACACATATTTTACCTATGCGCGAAACTAAATCACGATATTAACTGCATTTGGAAAAAATTCACAAACTGATTGTTTTGTGTGGTGCCTCACAGTCGGGCGTTGCAATGCACTATGCAGTGCCTCGGCCTTAGGCGCCGCACTCCGGCCATCGTGGCACCTCGGGGCCAGGCGTGGCCCCACAGCCAAATGTGCAACGCCCGAAGGATACGCGTCATACAGTTTAATGTGCAGCGCCTAGCGCTTAGGCATTGCATATTGACTTAACCGCATCGGACCAGCCCTCTCCCAGACAGTTCTTCCCTCTTCCTCTCTGTCCAACAGAGAGCACTGGCGGCGGCCCCTTCGACCCCCCACCCCTCTTAGATCTGGTGATTTTAGCCATGGAATCGATATCTAATCCCTCCTACTAGGTAAACTCCTTCGTTCCCCTTTTCTTTTCCTTCGTAAATTCGTTGCCATTTTTGAGATTTGTCCGAGATTGGGTGAAACCCTTGATTTGTTTTGTTTGGATCTCTATTTGTCCAAGATTGGGTGTTGTGATTTAGGATGTGTAGTATTGTTCATTAGTTCACAGTATATGATTCTTGTTAGTGAAACCGTAGATTGTTTAGTTTTTTTAGATATATATGAGATGCCTAGTTTTGTAGATAATTATGAGATGTTGAGTTTTGTAGCTATATATATGAGATGTTGAGTTTTTTAGATATGTATGAGATGTTGAGTTTATATGAAATATGAGATGTTGAGATGAACACATATGACATAGGAGATATATATGAGAATTTTTCAAATGAGTATTGTAAATCATTTATTCATTGTGTGAGAAGGAGATGTTGAGATTATTGTAGATGAATACATATGAGATGTTTAGATGAACACATATGAGATGTTGAGTGTATGCCGATATTTGAGATGAACTCATATATGTGTATTGTTTGGACTTAGTAAGGATGGTTTGGCTTCTCGACGATGCCTATGACACACGACACCGGGCCTACATGATGCGCGGGCAGGGGATGGTAATAATGAGTAATGTAAATATTTTGCAAATTTGCCTTTAGTTGAAATTCACATGCCCTAAGATTTTTCATTACTTGTTTTTTGCAGAAGCTTGAACCTCTGAAGATTCGGTATCATGGGGTCTCTGGTGCTGCCATGCCCAACGATCCGCGGTACACACCCTACATCCAGTAGGCAGGACTCCTCCCATGGATTTAGTTGGTCAGTCGGTCCACGCCGAACCTCAACGCTCCACTGGTGTCCTCGCTTGTTGATCGGTGGAGGCCGGAGACGCACATTTTCCATCTTCGGACTGGGGAGATGACCGTGACGCTCCAGGATGTCTCCTTGATCACTAGTATTCCTATCGACGGGAGGCCTCTCTGTATGAGCACCGATTCTGGTGGGTGGCGCCAGCAGATGACTGCTCTTATCGGTATGGCTCCTACCGAAGCTGAGGCTGATATAGAGAAGGGACAAAAGAAGAAGAAGAAGGAAAGGAAAGCAGTCGAAGCTCCTTTCACGTGGATTCAAGCAAACTTCACACATTGTCCTCAAGGTGCCACTGATGATGTGATCCAGACACATGTTCGTGTCTATATGTGGTACGTTCGAGGACTTTGTTTCCTGATGCCACAGGAAAGAACACTCCATGGATGCGGCTGAAGGCGTTGACCGTCTTCGATAGCAGATGGAGCTGGGGTTCAGCGACTCTTGCCTACTTGTACCGATAGGTAGTTGGTTTGTTTTATTATCAATTTATTTGTTCATTAGCAATGCAACCTTGCTGTCAAGTTAACATTATTTTATTTGATATGCAGTTGGACGATGCGTGTTGCAGGATCACTGATAGTGCATGCATTGGTGGTAATATACTTCTACTTTCTCTATGGAGCTGGGAACATCTGCCTGTTGGACGCCCGAAGAGTGTCACGTTTAATTCTTGGGATGAAGAAGCCGATTTACGACGTCCCACTTGGGCTTACAAGTGGGATGTGGTATCCGAGATGACGAACAATGTCAATCTCATGTACCAAAAGTACATTGTCGAGTTGGACACGATTACGCCTGAGCAGGTAACGAGGACATTACATCAGTCATTTCTCATGCTTTCCTGAAAACTTGTCATCAATGTTGCTTTGCTGTCCTATTTCATAGGTGGAATGGCAGCCATATGAAGCCAATGACACATTAGGGCTCACCAACGAGTTTTACCTCAACCAAAGCAAAAGCCAAAGGCAACACCCGGTTATCGGCATCACTTGCTATTGCAACCAATATAGTGCCCTTGTATTGTCCGGTCAAGAACGTGCCATCAATGGTGATGACGGGAAGACAATGCTCAAAGCCCTCCCGCATTGCTCAAAGGCCCAAAATGCACGGCCAAATACTCTAATGGTCCTCCCGTTGTGAATCAATGTTTGCTGCCCATGAGGCTGCTTGGGTTTGTGGCGGCCATAGCTAACAACAACCTAGGGAGTCGGTTGTATGCTTCCTCCCAATTGCCATACAACATCTTGAATGAGGCTTACTTCGCCTTCCATGCCTTGCCGTACTTCACCTTGTAATGAAAGATGGCTTTCACGAGGTCAATGCCACTCTTAATGCTCATTATTGAAAGTGTGGATATTTGGTTGAAAAACCTATAAGCGATGAACTCACACGTGAGTTATCTGTGTTCTTGGACACAAGTTTGCCATCCGCATTCTTGTGTCGGCACATGTCACTTGGTACACAACTCGCTATGCTCCAAGTGGGACCTTATTTCTGTGGCCTTGCACGCACAATCCATGGACGTCTTGGCATTTCACATTTAACCGTGTAATGCACATTGACGTCTGAGTTGGCCACTCTATGTGGACGATAATGCGTAACCGAGTAGTTGTCGAGCCACATCTTCAATTCCAAGAAGGATCCAAACTCACAACTGGGATATATTCCGTTCTTGCCATCTCCCAAATCACGGTGAACTTGGCCTAGCTCCAAGGGATATACATTTGCGACCATCTACAACGGGTTCATCCGCAAGACTAAGATCCTTGAACAATGGTGTCTTGTGATCCCGTCAGAATAACTTCTTAAATGCTTCGGCCTCCTTCGCCGTGAACCCCTCCTCATCAACTTCTTCATCGGGACCATCATCATCCGAGTCAGATGCATATGAACAGGAAAAAGGGATGGATTGGTCCATTGTCTCTTGCACATTATATATGTCGAGATCACCCACATTGTTGTCATGGAGATCAACTTCGTTGCCATCCTCCTCTTACTCATCATTATCCTCTTGAAAATCTTCATTTTGGTTGTTTGAAATCGGGCTCAATGTTGGCTAAACTTGTGGCATCAAATGAGGTTCACTCATTTGATCTTGGTTCATGGGTGGAGGAGTACTAGCAACCAACGGGGAGGGGTTCCGGTTCAAGTCCAAATGCAAACTAGACTCAACCTTCTTGGAGGCAAATAACTCAAGAGCCTTGTCTAGATATTCTACAACCGTCTCCTTGTATGCAACCGTTGCTCGGAGTTCACACGCATTGTCTTCCAACAAATGTGCATTCCAAAGCCAACATTATGCCTTCCCTCCAACTCAACAATGTCACTTGGTTCCATCCAATTCAAATCCCGCCTCACTTGTTCCAAGACAACCACATAGCTAGGACTACTCTCAAACACCATATCAAGCTCATCCGGGTCCAGCTCAATATTGCCTTTCAAAAAGGCCTATTTATCCGCATGATGAACATAAACACATGTTCTTCCCATCCCTAAAAAAATATCAAAAACACACATATATCCAATAAGTACTTAACCGAATATTTGTACAAAATACATAAGCCCTAACATAGATATTAAACAATAACCCTAACCCCCACTTAACAATAACCACAACCCTAACCATAACATAACCCTAACCCTAACCCCAACATAACAACACACATAACCCTAACCCTAGCATAGTAGGAAGCCTAACCCTAGCAAATTGGGAAACATATATACATAACATGTTTCAACACAAATTTCCAAATCCAAGCCAAAACTAGGGTTTCCCCAAACTAGCAAGATTTGAGAATTCCTATGGATGAAAAAGAGGGGATCGGAGGAGATTACCTTAAGGGAGAGGTTGGCTTCGAAATCCACAGACAAATACTCCGGATTTGCAAGATTTGAGAAGGATTTGAGAGGGGGGAGAGGGGGAGAGAGGGGAGAGAAGGGTGGGAGTGGGGTGGGGGTGTGTGGATGGGCGGGGCAGCCTAAGTGACACACAGGCAATGCAACTCCTAAGGGCTAGGCGCTGCACAATACATGTGTGGTGCCTAGAACTTAGGCGATGCACGGCTGGTTGTGGGGCCTCGCCTGGCCCCGGGCTACCACGCTGGTCGGTGTGTGGCGCCTAAGGACTAGGCTCTGCATAGTGTAGTGCAGCGCCCGTCTGTCAGGCGCCACACAAAACGGTCAGTTTGTGAATTTTTTCCATGTGCAGTTCAAAACGTGAATTAGTTTCGCACAAAGGTCAAATATGTGATTTTTGCCCATATATAGTACTGTATAAGACTTTAGTGATCTAAAATGTCTTATATTTATTTACAGAGAAAGTATTTATAAACGCAGCACAATCAAAATCACCAACATACACGAGCATACACTCATCCCTATACGCACACATGCATACTCTACCACCATGAGCATCTTTGAGAGACTAAGTCGGCACATCATCTTGAGATTGACGAAGTCTCTCACATACGTCTTCGTAGTCGATAAAAACGTCTCTTTCTATTGAACACACGTCGTCGAAAGGCCCGAAATACATCCAAAAAAATGTGAGTACATTGTTGAAATCCGTTTTCACCGGCCTATTGGGGTGAGTATTGCCAGATAGGCCTAATGTTGATATTTAATTTTAATGCTGCATAATTGGTATAAAGAGAATAGTAGCTTTTTTCATGTTTACCTGCTAGAGTCTTCCCTATTTATCTAGATATATGATCTTTATGTTGGGAAATTCGTCTCTGAGCCCAGGCCCATCTGCACCTGCCGACGGAAAAAATAAAAGCAAATACTAGAAAAATTCAAAAAATTCCAATTTTTTTTGTGTGGTACATATTTTGATGCGTGAGGTCTGCTCCAAATTTCAACTTATTTGGACATCCGAGCAGCTCTCTACAAAAAAGACAAATCGGGTCAAAAAATTTGGTGAATAGTAAACTTTTTTTCCGGACCCCGATTTGTCTTTTTTGCTGAGAGCTCCTCAAATGTCCAAATAAGTTGAAATTTAGAGCGAACCTCACGCATCAAAATATGTACCACACAGAAAAATTTGGAATTTTTTGAATTTTTGTAGTATTTTTTTTGATTTTTTTCGTGAGCGCGGGTGCAGATGCACCCGAGAGCCAAAACGCTGCTCTCATCACACCAGTCACTGTTTTACTTGGTTATGAAGATCAAGCTACAAGACAGCCAAGTGTCTTTGCAAGTTCAGGCAAAATGGACAAAATTAACCTAGGAACACAAACTAAACCGTGGAGAAAAAAATTCCACGCGACAAACCCTTTTGTGTACCGCCCGACAAGTCAGAGCTACACTACATTGAGTAGCGTTTGACTGATAGGCTCTAAACTACAATGCCTACTTATACCACCAGGGGCCGGCCCTCCCCATCCCACCCCGAGTCATACACGCGATATTTTGGACAGAGAGGTGTTGGCCTTGGTTTGCTCTCTCTCCCCCTCTTAAACCCTCCCTAAATCAAGCAAATCTGAAGGTTTGGTTCATGGATTTGGACCCCAATTCCTCCCTTAAGGTAATCTCCTCCGATCCCCTTCCTTTCATCCGAAAAAATGCTCTCATTTGCTCAATTTTTTGCAAGTTTAGGCAAACCCTAGTTTTTCATGGATTTTGGAATGTGCATGCAAATATGAGATGATTATTTGTCACATTGTTAGGGTTAGGTTCTTAGTGTGTTAGGGTTAGGTTTATGGTTCTTGTTATGTTAGGGTTAGGGTTCTTAGTATGTTAGGGTTAGGGTTATGTTGGGGTCAGGATTGTTGTTCAATATACATGTTAGGGCTAGGGTTTGGTGTTTTGACTAGATTTTTTCTGTTCTCTCGTGTTCCGTAGCCGTCTCTAGAGGTTATTTTTGTCCATTTTGCCACAAGTTCAAAAGGTGTTTATTGAGTCATGGCTAGTGTAGTTTTTGCCTTTTGAGGTTCAGATTCACTCCATCCTTTCCTATTCTTTTGTGTTCTGCTTTTGATGGTCCACTTTGCCATGTATTTAGTAAAAAAAATTCAGGCGATGGATGTAGTATATATGGTTGCGCTTGAAGGGGGTGTGTTAACTTTCTCATGTAATCAGATACTCTCATTCTTGAAGGGGTCAGCATCAAAATTGTGCAGATTTGGAAACGGACGAGACTCAGAGGTCGTTACAGCAGAAGTCATGTTTTACATCCAACCGTTAGTTTTTTTAACAAACATCAAACTGTTAGTAGGGGGGTGTGTTTGGTGAAACAAACAGTAAGTGGGAACAGACCCCTCTACCAGAATCTGTGCTGCCACTCATCTCCCATCCGACGGCACAAGTTCCCTTGTTATATTTTCGCACCCGAAGCTCAGATTCTATATTAGCCGCTGCTTTTGTGGCTTTGGGTAGTGCACTTGATGCTAGCTCACCACCAACTGTGTCATTGGTCAATGCTAACCAGGAGGAGTTGTCCCAAGTTTTGGCTTATTAAGATCACCCTCTTTGTCTATTCGAGCATCGAGTATGGCCAGGAAATCTTCTGTTTGAACCAAGCCACCGGCAGCCCCTACCAAAGCCAGGTTTGCGGGACTGCTCCTAGCATACTGCTCGAGGAAAGGTTCTGCTTGGGTAAGGTATGTCGATGATGACGGTTGCGTGTCCCCGCACTCCCGTAGGATGTAGACAACCCTGCCAACCAGTAAACCGATTGAATTAACAGAACCATTTGTAAGGATGCATATGCTTTGGAAAGAGAGGGAGGGAGATTATCAATGTACCATTCGTCCAACATTTTGGCAAGCTCTTTTTGCTTACTTGCCGATGTTCCCCAGGTCTCCATTTGGCTGTAAACAACACATCCAGGAACATTGGTATCAGGGGAAGCGCTTTTTGTGCATTTCAATACAAAAGCAGCAACGAACGTTCATGTATACTAGTCACGATTGACAACTCGGCTACATCAATTGCATATGTCTAGAGACTTCAAGCATGAAACCATGACTTGCCCCAGGAAAATTCCTTGCTTTTCAGAGACATTTGTGTGGCCATGTATAGTGGAGAAGCAGTGGAAGAAAGCTCAAGCTTGGAATTAGGTAAGATTGGCCTACACACAGCATACCTCAGGTAGTCAGATCTGTAAGCAGACGGGCCTTTTTTGAAGAGGATGGACAGGCCATTTCGAATTAAAAACGTCCTTATCTGTCAGGTAGAAATATAAGAAAATTGTTAGAAGATATATATTCATCTCCCATGCACAAGAATAGAGATTGTAGTTAAGAAAAGGAAGGTCCAAAGGAGGGTAAAGAGCAAAGTATTCATATCTTAACAAGTGACCAACGAGCAAAGTGCCAAGCGAAGCTGAAAACGATGGCAAAGTACCTTAACTAGTAGAAAACATGGCTTTGGTCCAGGCCGGGCCAGCCCATTAGTCCCGGTTCAGTCACGAACCGGGACCAATGGGGGTAAGGGTCCCGTTTCGTGAGGCCAGGGGGCCGGCCGGGGCACGTGGGGCATTGGTCCCGGTTCGTCGGACACCTTTGGTCTCGGTTCCAGACACGAACCGGGACCAATGCCCACACCAATTGGTCCCGGTTCGTGTCTGGAACCGGTACCAAAGGGGGTCCTTTAGTCCCGGTTCCAGCCACGAACCGGGACCAATGAGATGCCTATATATACCCCCTCGCCGGCGAGCAAAGAACTCCACACTGCTCTGTTTTTCTGGCCGGCGAGGGAAGAGCTTTGTGGTGCTCTATCTCACCTCCTATGCACATGAGGTGTTCAATGAAATGCCCAAGCCACATTTAAGCTTTCTCCTCCCGAAGCTCCTTGTCCAAACTCCATTTTCCTTAAGATTTGTCTAGGTTTGGCGGTCCGTCCTGTCCCGTCCCCGTCCTCACCGCCGTCAATCGTCCGCGCCCATCTCGGTGTCGGCACCACCGTGGTTAGCCTCTTCTTCTTATCTTCTTTCTAAAAGAAAAAAGTTTTTACTTGTATGATTTAGATAGATACTTGTGTAATTTTCTTACTTTTATTATTGTATTTATTTTGGTCACTATTGTACTTTGGCTTTAATGTGATGATGAATTTCTATTAATTTGGTCACTTATGTATTCATGATATGTTGTAATGGTTTTTAATACACTTTATTATATAAAGCACGCAGATGAACCGACAATGGACGTACGGTGACCGACGCACCTCCGAGTATATTAAGGGCCTGCATAATTTTCTCGAAGCGGCCGAGGCAAACAAGCAGAATGGTTTTATTCATTGTCCATGTACTGTCTGTGAGAATACGAAGGCTGTCTCCAACTCTAAAACCCTTCACTTCCACCTGCTTGAGAAGGATTTTATGCCACACTATAATGTTTGGACCAAGCACGGAGAAAGAGGGGTTATGATGGAAGACAACAAAGAAAAAGAGGATGATGACAACTATGTGCCTCCTGAATACAGTGATGCTACAACGGGGGAAGATGAAGGTCAAGAGGAACCAGACGATGTGCCCGATGATGATCTTCGCTGGGTCATTGTTGATGCAAAGAGACAATGCGAAAGTGAAAAGGAGAAGTTGAAGTTCCACCGCATGCTAGAGGATCACAAAAAAGGGTTGTACCCCAATTGCGAAGATGGCAACACAAAGCTCGGTACCACACCAGAATTGCTGCAGTGGAAGGCAGAGAATGGTGTACCTGACAAAAAATTGAGAAGCTACTGAAAGTATTGAAGAACAAGCTTCCAAAGGATAACGAATTGCCCGACAGTATGTACACAGCAAAGAAGGTTGTATGCCCTCTAAGATTGGAGGTGCAGAAGATACATGCATGCCTTAATGACTGCATCCTCTACCGCAGTGCGTACGAGGATTTGAACGCATGCTCGGTATGCGGTTCATTGCGGTATAAGATCAGACGAGATGACCCTGGTGATGTTGACGGCGAGCGCCCCAGGAAGAGGGTTCCTGCCAAAGTGATGTGGTATGCTCCTATAATACCACGGTTGAAACGTCTGTTCAGAAACAAAGAGCATGCCAAGTCGATGCGATGGCACAAAGAAAGAAGGGAAGTTAAGAGCACCCGCTGACGGGTCACAGTGGAGAAAGATCAAGAGAAAGTGGAGCAACTTTATAGGTGACCCAAGGAACGTATGGTTTGGTTTAAGTGCAGATGGCTTTAATCCTTTTGGGAATCAGAGCAGCAAGCATAGCACATGGCATGTGACTCTATGTATGTATAACCTTCCTCCTTGGTTGTGCATGAAGCGGAAGTTCATTGTGATGCCTGTGCTCATCCAAGGCCCTAAGCAACTCGGCAATGACATTGATGTGTACCTAAGGCCATTAGTTGATGAACTTTTACAGCTATGGAATGGAAGAGGTGTACGTGTGTGGGATGAGAATGAACAGGAGGAATTTGACCTACATGCATTGTTGTTTGTAACCATCAACGATTGACCTGCTCTCAGTAACCTTTCAAGACAGACAAACAAGGGATACCACGCATACACACACTGTTTAGATGACACCGACAATATATATTTGGACAAATGCAGGAAGAATATGTACATGGGGCATCGTCGATTTCTTCCGACCAACCATCAATATCGAAAGAAAGGAAAGCATTTCAAAGGTGAGGCAGATCACCGGAAGAAGCCCGCCCTCCGTACTGGTGATCACATACTTTCTATGGTCAATGATTTACATGTAATCTTTGGAAAGGGTCTTGGTGGACTATCTGCTCCGAATGACGCTAAGGGACGCGTACCCATGTGGAAGAAGAAATCTATATTTTGGGACCTACCCTATTGGAAAGACCTAAAGGTCCGCTTTGCGATCGACGTGATGCACGTGACGAAGAATCTTTGCGTGAACCTGCTAGGCTTCTTGGGAGTGTATGGGAACACAAAAGATACACTGGAGGCACGCGAGGAACATCAACATGTGCATGAAAAAGACGGCATGCATCCAGAGCAGTATGAAGGTCCTGCCAGCTACGCTCTTACCAAAGAAGAGAAGGAAATCTTCTTTGAATGCCTGCTTAGTATGAAGGTCCCGTCTGGCTTCTCATCGAATATAAAGGGAATAATAAATATGACAGAGAAAAAGTTCCAGAACCTAAAGTCTCATGACTGCCACGTGATTATGACGCAACTGCTTCCGGTTGCATTGAGGGGGCTTCTATCGAAGAACGTTCGATTAGCCATTGTGAAGCTATGTGCATTCCTCAATGCAATCTCTAAGAAGGTGATTGATCCAGAAATCCTGCCAAGGTTAAGGAGTGATTTGGTGCAATGTCTTGTTAGTATCGAGCTGGTGTTCCCACCGTCCTTCTTCAATATCATGACGCACGTCCTAGTTCATCTAGTCAATGAGATGTTCGTTCTGGGCCCTATATTTCTACACAATATGTTCCCCTTTGAGAGATTCATGGGAGTCTTAAAGAAATATGTTCGTAACCGCGCTAGGCCAGAAGGAAGCATCTCCATGGGCCATCAAACAGAGGATGTCATTGGGTTTTGCGTTGACTTCATTCCTGACCTTAAGAAGATTGGTCTTCCTCAATCGCGGTATGAGGGGAGACTGACTGGAAAAGGCACGCTAGGAGCGAAGTCAATAATATGTGGGGACGGGCATTCTTGGTCTCAAGCACACTAAACAGTTCTACAGAATTCTACCTCGATGACCCCGTATGTCGATGAAAACAAGAACATTCTGCGCTCCAAACACCCAAAGCAGTATGACGACTGGATTACATGTGAACACATCAAGACTTTCGGCAGTTGGTTGCAAACACGTCTCAGGTGTGAAAACACCGTTTCTGATGAGTTGTACTCATTGGCCAGGAGACCATCTTTGACTGTATTGACTTACAAAGGGTACGAGATAAATGGGAATAAATTTTACACGATCGTTCAAGATCAAAGAAGCACTAACCAAAACAGCGGTGTCCGCTTTGATGCAGCAACGACCAATGGGAAGGTCGACACATATTATGGTTACATAGAGGAGATATGGGAACTTGACTATGGACATGATTTGAAGGTCCCTTTGTTTCTATGCAAATGAGTCAATCTGTCAAAAGGCGGAGTACAGGAAGATCCACAGTACGGAATGACAACAGTGGATCTGAACAATCTTGGGTACACATACGAACCATTCGTCCTAGCCAATGACGTGACGAAGGTTTTCTATGTGAAGGACATGTCTATCAAACCGAGAAAACGAAAAGATAAGAAAGCGAATACATCATATGATGAGTCAAAGCGTCACATAGTTTTTTTAGGAAAAAAGAGACATCGTGGGATTGGAGGGCAAGACAGACATGTCTGAAGATTATGAAAAGTTTCATGAAATTCCTCCCTTCAAAGTTAAGGCTGACCCAAGCACCCTGTTAAACGATGAAGATTATCCATAATTATGGCACAATAAGCAAAGGACACAAGCGAAGAAAAAGTGAAGACTTTCTCTCCACAACTATACCATTGCAGTTACATGTGAAGAAATGAAATGCCTTTTGTAACACATGAGTTTTCGTCCGAAACCTTATACTTCGAAAGAGATTGTCCGTTTTGTACAGGAAGTGCATCCAGTTTTTGCCGTAACCCTCTCAACTTTTTATAACATGCTATGTGGTTGAAATGATGATATCATGCCAACTTTCAACATTTTTAGAGTTAATTTGAAGTGCTTTTCAATTTCAGGGTTATTTAGCTCAAAAAAGCAGTAAGTGCATGAAAAATACCAAATGAAGTCAGAAAGGGTTAAAAATTGATGATGTGGCTTTGAATGTTGCATTTTAAATACACAAAAAGTATGGAGTTCAAATAAGTTCAAAAAAATGAAATCCCTTTGTAACAATCGAGTTTTCGTCCGAAACCGTGATATTTCGAAAGAGATTGTCCATTTTGTACACGAAGTGCTTCCAGTTTTTGCCGTAACCCTCTCAACTTTTTAGCACATGCTATGTGGGTAAAATGATGATACCATGCCAACTTTCAACCTTTTCAGAGTTCATTTGAATTGCTTTTTAATTTAGCGTCATTTTAGCTTAAAATAAATGATGAAATGCATAAAAAATAGCAATTGATGTTGAAAAGGGATGACGTGGCTTCAAATGGTGCATATTGACAGAAAAATTCTTGAGTTCAAATATGTTTAAAAAATTGAAATTCTTTTGTAACAGACGTGTTTTCGCCCGATAAAAATTATATAACTAAACTTGATATTATATAAAATTTATGTAACTAAAATTATCAAAGTTTAAAAAAAAACTTTAATCGCAAAAACATATTCATAAAGTATTTTTTGTTAAGAACTTTTAATATGCGAAAAATAACATAAAAATTAGCAAAAGTGAAAATAGATGCGCTTATAGGGAAAATTCGACCTAAATTCAAAGTGCTAGTTAGGCGCGTAACTAGCATTTTGAATTTAGGTCGAATTTCCTGTATAAGGGCATCTATTTTCAATTTGAGAGTATCTCAACGTAGTAGCCGCGGCGGGGCTTATAAACAGGTTCGGGCAACCTTTGCTTGGTGAGGTGGGACTAAACTCACATCACACCGCTGTGAAAGGCCATTGGTCCTGGTTAGTGCCACCAATCGGGACCAATGCCAACGTTTCGTCCCGGTTGGTGCCACAAACCGGGAGCAAAGGTCTCTGCTTCCCGCCCTTTGGGCCGACGAAAAGGGACCTTTGGTCCCTGTTTCCCGCCCTTTGGGCTGCTGAAAAGAGACCTTTGGTCCCGGTTGGTGGCACCAACCGGGACCAAAGGTCCCTTTTCGTCGGCCCAAAGGGCGGGAAGCAGAGACCTTTGCTCCCGGTTTGTAGCACCAACCGGGACTAAAGGTGGGCATTGGTCTCGGTTGGTGCCGCGAACCGAGACCAATGCTTCTTCTATATAAGAAACACTTAGGAAAATTTGCAGTTTTCATCGCCACTTTGCCGAGCCCGCCGTCCTCGTCCCCGTCGCCGCTTGCCGCCCCGAGCTCGCCGTCGTCGTCCCCATCCCCGTCGCCACCCTCGTGGCTCCCAGTCGCCGCCCCCGCCGTCGTCGTCCCCGTGCCCGTCGCCGCCCCCATCGCCGCCTCGTCCCCGTCGCCTCCCCCGTCGCCCCCGTCGCCGCCCTGCCCCCGTCACCGCCCCTCCCCCGTCGCCCCCGTCGCCTCCCCGTCGCCGCCCCGCCCCCGTTGCTGCCCCATTGCCACCCCATCGCCTCCCCGTCGCCGCCCCCGCTGTGAGCCGCCGCCGCCCCGTCGCCTCCCCGTCGCCGCCCCCGCTGTGAGCCGCCCCCGCCCCGGCTCTGTGCAATTTTTTATATATATGTGTTGATTTATTTTATATGATGAATGTTTTTATTCATATATAATGTATATATGTATGTGGCTATATGTATGTATGGATGGATGTATATATGTATGTGGCTATATGTATGCGGCTATAATGTATATATGTATGTGGCTATATGTATATGTATATGTATGTATACTAATTAGTTGTCCTACAAAAATTAGGAGTCCTAGTAAAAATTAGTTAATTAGGAGTCCTAGGAGATTAGTTCATTTTGTTTATGATGCTTTTTATGTTTTAGTTGTTTTATGCTTTATTTAATTATTAGCAGTCATAGAAAAAATTAGTATGTGTATGTTAGATTATAGAAAAATTCTTGGTTTTTGGAAAAATTAGTGATTAAACGATAATGAAACGTTCTCATAGGAATTTGTCTCGACATCGATGATGCCTGGCCCGCATCCTCGTCGTCGAGTGGTCCGCGAGAGCCTGCTTGATAGGCGCAATGTCCGGGACTAGGCTCCGCCGGGCTGGCACTGGGAGGTGCTACCTTCCGGGGCTCGAAGCTTGGTGAGGAATCCGGGTCTCGTCATCGACCCGGAGCTTCTTTGGTGGCGGTCACGTGGGCCACTTTCGGTGCAGAGGGAGCGGGCCCCCGCGGAGGTGGTACGTCACCGTGTCAGGAAGGAGGACGAGCACGTCCGTCGCTACATGGCGGCGTTGGATGCCAGGTTCAACAATACCTGGCAGATTCTTCAGGAATCTCACCCGAGTTATGATCCCGTGATGGTTCCTTATCTTTGGGTGTCCACCGCGAGCGACTCAAAGACCGCTAGTGTACCGAGTTCACCGTCCTCCACTTTGGATTCTAGGATATTCGATCTATATTAGTGATCTTATATGATAATATTCGAAATGTATTAGTTAATATGTGATGATGCATTAATAACTGGATTATTCGAGATGATGTATTAGTGATATTATATTTGAGTTCATTATAAATGTATTAGTGATATTTTATCGGTATAATGCGTGTGTGACTTTCGGTCTGTCGTTGCTCCTTGTGTGACTTTCATGTGTGTTCTTGATGGAGGAATTCTGACTGTTGTCGTGGGGGACGCCTCTTCTTTCTTCTCTTCTTTGCGATATACTCGTCGGTATAATGTGCAAGAAGAGAAGAGGAGGGGCGTCCATCACCGGTGGTCGAACTATTACTATGAGAGAGTGCTTACCAACATATATACACCACCGTATCAGTGTGAGAGAGTGCACACCAACACAACATGAAATATGCGAGTTATTTAATGAAAGCCTCGACGGACCGAAAGTCACACATGCATTAGGATCCAAAGCATGCCGTAATTCTTGAATTACGAACACAGGAAATGTCGTCGTCATCAGAAGACGATAGGATCCAAGCATGTGAATTTTGCGGTGAAGATAATGGTCTTTGTGACCAGCCTAGGCTGCGAGACGGTAGATTCTTCACCATGAAACTTTACGAGGACTTTGATATTTCTACGGTATGCAACGATGATAAATGTTTTTTTTGTAATTAAGCATGACTTCTGTTTCTTTCCTTTAACGCGTAATTTTTGTTTTATACAATTCGACTAGTTCGTCCCCTATCATGCAAGACGGTATTTCTTGGAGAGGCTCGGTTTTGAAGAGCACGAGAGTTTCGAGACGAGGATAGCCAACTTGAGGACTAAACATGGTCACACATTTTTTGTGAAAGTAATGAATACACTTAATAACACAGAATTAGGATGCTCAAATTGGGAAGCTCTTTGCAAGGCATATGGATTTCAGGAGGATATGGAAATAACCTTCGATCTTCGTCCTGAAGATCATATTGAAGGAAACATCGACATTTGAGTGGATGTCGATATGCTTCCTGTTTTACCTCCATGTGAGTTTGTCAACCATGCATATTTGTCAAGTAATTTGCATTCTATATATAAAAATATTTGGTGTTCATCTGTACTAAATTTGTTATTTTTTAATTTACAACTTATTTCATTTTTTCGAATGAAATACAGAACATAATCGACACGACATACTACACTTATGGATCACATCTAACTTGGGAGGAGAAGGATGATCTTATCTACTTTGTTATTGGTGTCATAGCTGGTAGGGACATCTTCCCGTATAATTTGGGAACTGGCCCAAATTATACATTGTACAGGACACTAGTGCATAGGTTGAGGGCGGATGACATTCGCTGAAATATTTTGGTAAGAGTTGCTAATTAAGTACACTCGTACTATTTGCGTAAATGGTATTGATTACATTGCTAACTAGGCTACTATTATGTTCTTCAATAGAAATTGCCATATGAAGTTGTGCCAACATTGATGCAACCCGAAGGTAATGTGACAATAAAAATCCGCTTTCATCCCGAGTTGTCTGTTGCATACTCGACTGAGCGCAAACCACCAAGAATGCTCCAAATTGAAGCATGGGGACAAATAAAAAAGGATCACAAGCCACAAGTTAGAGACCGTTGGATCCCTTTGCTTCATCATGGAGACATATGTGTCATTCTTTTTTATGTCATTTTACCTAGGAGGGAGGAGTAGGTCCTATGAGGGAGGACTATGTCATTTTATCTTTTTTTGTTTTATGAGACTTTAACTTTGTATGATTAAGATGATGATGATGAGTTGTTAGATCTTATGTAATTAATGGTTTCCTTCATTTGCTTATTAGCTAGCGTCGAGTTCTCTCTATATGTATAGTAGCTAGCAACATCGACCAAGCACGAAGAAAGAGATGACACTTCTCTCTATTAATTAGCTAGCTAACACAATATGAAACCCCTAAATTAACCCTCCAAAACCCCCAACCCCCCTTCAAAAAAAAACCCCAGAAACTTTTGGTCCCGGTTGGTGTTACCAACCGGGACTAAAGGTCCTCCTGCTTGGTCTCCCCGCAGAGGCCACATGGAGCCCCTTCTGTCCCGGTTTCTAAACGAAGCGGAACTAAAGGTTTAGGGCTTTAATCCTGACCCTTTAGTCCCGGTTCCAGAAGCGGGACAAATGAGCCGTTTTCTACTAGTGCTTGTAGGTCAGGAATTTTAGTTTAATCATCAAATTTGAATCCTCCTGAACCAGACCAGCCTTAGCTGACGATCTTGAATTCGAAGCACCGTTTGTATTTTCTGGTAAAGCGCTACTGTCTTTGGAAAGTTCAGCAGCCTTGAACAGGTTTACATCAACGAAGAAACCTAACCATGAAACATAGGTCAGTCAAAGGTGCATCAGTACAAGTATTATTGCAAGAGCTGAGAATTAGTTGTCAAAAGAGGTGAGAGTTTAATGGAACCAAAGGTTCATCTTACCTCTGTACAGTGGCCACAACTCTTGATTTTTCCTACAAAGGAAAATGCAGGATTCATTAGAGCTAATAAATAACTAAAAGAGAGCTAATGAGACACTTTCTCCATTTCATATTACAAGTCTCCATTTCATATTACAAGGTGGACTTAGGAACTAAGAAGCCAATAATAGTATAGGAAAATGACCGTGATAGCCAGGAACTTGTTGTTTAGGGAAGGGAAGGAGAGCGAATAGTTATTTAACCATAAATGGGGAAGGGAGATGAGAGATAAACAATGGCAAAGGCTTACCTCATCTCTTGCTGATAACGTCTAAAAGCAGAATCCTTGTGCACATGGATAACCATCTTGTAGTACAAGTTACCATTTTGAAGCGAATCATTTTTTTGGTAATTCCAGTAACATTTGAAAGCTGCAGGGAGATTTCTCTTCTTCATCAGACGGATCATCTCCTGTAACAGCCCAGAACAACAAGCTATTGACCTACTGACGTTGCAGTTATCATGAATTTAAAATGGAAGTGTGTCTATTACAGTCAAGAAGAATCTATTGTTGGACAAGAACCAATAAAATCTGCTAACCTCTAATTTCTTAGTTGCATAGTCCACATGATGTGCTTGAAGAAAATGAGTGACCACTAGTAGAAAATAGGGTTTTGATCCTAGCCAGATCAGAGCATTAGTCCCGGTCAATTTACGAACCGGGACTAATGGGAGCATCAGTCCCGGTTCGAGAGGTTAGGACGTCGGTTGGGCCTCGACAGGCATCAGTCCCGGTTCAGCTGGGACCTTTAGTCCATGTTTGAGCCACGCATCGGGACTAAAGGGATTTAGATAGTACGTACATTACCTCTCAAAAAAAGATAGTACATACATTATTACACATCACATACATAGTATATAGGTTTTACGTCCTGGCCACTTGAAACTGATAATGCGTCTAAAAACAAAATTAAAACTATTGCATCTTGCTGATTGTCATTAATAACCGGTTCTAGCATCATATTTTTGTTTGTTTGTTTAAAGACGATTTACTGGTTCCGGTGACAAGGACTCCAGCAAAACCAACACAAGACATATGATGATGACGATGAGATGAGCGGTTGAATTTCATCAATAAAAAAATCACAACATTGTTCTTTATTTCTAATTTTTAAACTGGTACACCATAAAATTGATCAGGATGTATGGGATGGCAAAGGATGATGGGCCAGCGACGCCGATGCGCCTGGAGAAGAATATGTTTTATTGCACGCATCCAGGCATTGATCCAATGAAACATAGCAGAGGTTGTTTACTAAACAACAGTCGCAATAAGATGAACCTGAGCAGTCTAGACCAGTCTTATGCACGCACAATCCATGTGGTAAACTAATCTTCTTGCTGACTTTGTCATCCATGATTCGGCCTATGCGACAAACAATACATATATATCAACCATTAATATTCATAAGTCTTCTTTGGTTACCAAATCGAACAACGATTATGGATCCAGCAAGGCGTATGCACACGCCTAAATCGGAACATGAATAAAATACGAACAAACTTTGTGGTAGTGCATTATCTGTGATATAAAATATGCACGAGTAGGGCGTACTAGTTTGCAGAGATGATGGTTAAACTCTTTCAGTTCTACTATTATTTTGATGCAATTATAATATGGTATGGCGAGAAGAAATACTAGTAACTCACGACGTGACTTACAATGTACATGGATAGAAAAGCACATCAGAAGTAGCAGCGAGAGCAGTGTTGCTGCATGAGCAAGGCCGGTGCGCTTCGCCATCAAGACGATGCAATTTTCTCCCGCAAAAAAAAGAAGAAAGAAAGACGATGCAATTGAAATTGCAAATACTTCCCTGGGGAGTGTATGTATGTTTTCTGACCGGACTACACTACAATATGCTTGCTCTATCTACACATTGTTTGCGCGCGCACACACACACATATATAGAGAAAGAGAGAGAGAAGCAGAGAGAAAGGCGGAAATTCAATTTGGGGATACAATACCCCCACCTCCAAATATATGGGTATCAATATAAATGATTACTCAGAATACATTAATTGTAACCAATATATATCCTTAGCTAAACATCAATGATCGAATACATTAATTGTAACCAAATTGCATATATAGATAGGCTATAGATAGGTGTCTACCATATTAATGTACATATGCAGTAGTTTGAATATAGGATTTGTATATCAATGTTATACATCACGCAATATGTTTGCAGGTATACATTAATTGTAACCAATTTGGTTACGACATCTGCAACGTTGATCCGCAAATTTACTTTGGCATCAGGGGACCAGTTCGTGAACACTGATGTCGGAGGCCGCCATCCAACGCTGTCTGCATACATTTCAAGTACTAATTAAACTAATCGGACAAAATTTATGCAATTTTGGCAGAATAGAGACATATCTACAGATCGACGATCGCAACGCTAAATCCGATGGAGTGACTGGATTTTACTAGGACCTGCAAGCAAACGAGATCCAAAATCAGAAGAGAATAAATGGACAGGTAGAATTAGCATGTGATGAGAAAGCATCTCAACCGGCGCCGCGCCGCAGTGAGACTATCACAACACCTAGCCCGCAACTCCAGATGCAGTCACCCCCAACGCTCGACCAACAAGGACCAAAACGGCAAGAAACAAGAACAGAGCAGGAGCAGGAGCAGCGAAGAGGAAATGGAAGGGGAAGGAGAAAAGGTAGGGGTGACCCTAGGATAACGGCGAGAGGAGACCACTGTCCACCCCTTCTCCTCGTCAGGTACATCATTGCCCCCCTACGAGCGAACCAGAGCTGGTCAGCTCACTTGCTGTGGCCCCGTCATCAATAATGCTTCATCTACGCGGAGCTACGTAAACAGGTAGTACGTAAATTGCCTAAATAAACTCTACCCCTGAATCTAACGGGGGGTGGGCCCCTGCCTCCTCTAATCTTCAATCAATGACCTCCATGTTGCTCTTTATGTTAAATACATACTTAAAATTACGTAAGGGCCCCTACCGGGGGGTCGGGGTTGAGGTAGAAGGCTGATAACCCACAAGTATAGGGGATCGCAACAGTTTTCGAGGGTAGAGTATTCAACCCAAATTTATTGATTCGACACAAGGGGAGCCAAAGAATATCCTCGAGTATTAGCAGTTGAGTTGTCAATTCAACCACACCTGAAAGATTTAGTATCTGCAGCAAAGTTTTAGTAGCAAAGTAGTATGATAGTAACGATAATAGTGGTAACAGTAGCAGTAGTGATTTGTGATTTGTGTAGCAAGTGCGACAGCAGCAACGGTAAAGTAACGTAGCAAAGACCAGTATAGGAAAAGCTCGTAGGCATTGGATCGATGATGGATAATTATATCGGATGGCATTCATCATGTAACAGTTATAACCTAGGGTGATATGTAACTAGCTCTAGTTCGTCAATGTAATGTAGGCATGTATTCCGTATATAGTCATATGTGCTTATGGAAAAGAACTTGCATAACATCTTTTGTCCATCCCTCCCATGGCAGTGGGGTCCTAATGGAAACTAAGGGATATTAAGGTCTCCTTTTAATAGAGAACTGGAACAAAGCATTAGCACATGGTGAATACGTGGAATCCTCATACTATGGTTCCGGCTATTGTCACTCCGGGGTTGCCGGGTCATAACACATAGTAGGTGACTACAACTTGCAAGATAGGATCAAGAACACACATATATTGATGAAAACATAATAGGTTCAGATCTGAAATCATGGCACTCGGGCCCTAGTGACAAGCATTAAGCATAGCAAAGTAGTAGCAACATCAATCTTAAAACATAATGGATACTGGGAATCAAACCCCATCAAAACTAACTCGATTACATGATAGATCTCATCCAACCCATCACCGTCCAGCAAGCCTACGATGAGATTACTCATGAACAATGGAGAGCATCATGGAATTGGCGATGGAGGATGGTTGATGATGACGATGGCATCGATTTCCCCTCTCCGGAGCCCAGAACGGACTCCAGATCTGCCCTCCCGAGGAAGAACAGGTGGTGGCGGCGGCTCCGTATCGTGAAACGCGATGAACTCTTCTCTCCTAATTTTTTCTGGACGAAAGAGGTTATATGGAGTTGGAGAGGAGGTCGGAGGAGCCACGTGGGCCCCACGAGCCTGCCAGGCGCGCCCTAGGGGGGGCGCCTCCTGGGCTCGTGGCCCACTGGCAGCTTATCTTCGGTTGATTCTTTCTCCGGTATCTTTTATATATTCCATAAAAAATCCACGTAAGTTTCTAGGTCATTCTGAGAACTTTTATTTCTGCACAAAAACAACACCATGGCAGTTTTGCTGAAAACAACGTCAGTCCGGGTTAGTTTCATTCAAATCATGCAAATTAGAGTCCAAAACAAGGGCAAAAGAGTTCGGAAAAGTAGATACGTTGGAGACGTATCAACTCCCCCAAGCTTAAAGCCTTGCTTGTCCTCAAGCAATTCAGTTGATAAACTGAAAGAGACAAAAGAAAAACTTTTACGAACTCTGTTTGATCTTGTTGTTGTAATTATGTCTAACTCATATTCAGATTTTCAGCAAGATCATAAGCTAACCACATAAGCAATGACATTTACATCTCATGGTATACTCATATGAATGGCATAATTAACTAGCGAGTAATAATAATAAGTTTCAAACGTCAACACTTCAATCAAAACAATCATGATATAATATGAATAGATGGTATCTCGCTAGCCCTTTCTGAGACCACAAAACATAAATGCAGAGCACCTTCAAAGACCAAGGGCCAACTAGAAATTGTAATTCATGGCAAAGAAGATCCAGTCATAGTCATACTCAATATCAATTAATAGCAAATCATACAAATGACGGAGGTGCTCTCTAGCTGGTGCTTTTAATGAGAAGAGGATGACTCAACAGAAATGTAAATAGATAGGCCCTTCGCAGAGGGAAGCATTGATTCTCAGAGGTGCCAGAGCTCAAGCTTTTTAGAACAGAGATAAATAATTTTGGGGTGGCATGCTTTCACTGTTAACGCGATGACCAAGAATTTTCACCATCTTCCATGCTACACATATTATAGGCGGTTCCCAAACAGAATGGTAAAGTTTTGACTCCCCCACCACCGATCAATCACACTCCACGACTAGCCGAATCCTCGGGTGTCGTCCATACCAACAACAATCCAGGGGGAGTTTTGTTTGCAATTATATTTTTATTTGATTTGAGCATGGAACTGGGCATTCCGATTACCGGCCCCTTTCTCGTGAGTGATAGTGAATAAACACATATCGAGGATAACACGCCTAGCATGGAAGATACTGACCGCCCCTTGTCACTTCATGAGTGGTTCGGGCATACAAAACAGATTATTATTTGAAGGTTTAGAGAGTGGCACATGCAAATTTACTTGGAACGGCAGGTAGATACCGCATATAGGTAGGTATGGTGGACTCATATGGAACAACTTTGACGTTTATGGACGTGGATGCATAAGCAGTATTCCCGCTTAGTACAAGTGAAGGCTAGAAAGAGACTGTGAAGCGACCAACTAGAGAGCGACAACAGTCGTCAACATGCTTTGAGCTTAACCAACATTGGGTGCAAACATGAGTAGTATATAAATCACCATGAACATGAATATCGTGGAGGCTATGTTGATTTTGTTTCAACTACATGCGTGAACATGTACCAAGTCAAGCCACTTAAATCATTCAAAGGAGGATACCATCCTATCATACTACATCACAATCATTTTAAATTTTATGTTGGCATCCAAGACAAACCATTATAAGCTCCTAGCTAATTAAGCATGGCATAAGAAACTATGATCTCTAAGTTGTCATTGCAAACATGTTTCTCTCATAACAATGCTGAATTAGGAACGATGAGCTTAGTCATATTTACAAAAACAAAATAGATCGAGTTCATACCAGCTTTTCAGGCTGAGTCACTTCATCATATATCGTCATTATTGCCTTTCACTTGCACGACCGAATGATGTGAATAATAATAAGAGTGTTTGTGCATTGGACTAAGCTGGAATCTGCAAGCAAACTCAAAGGAGAAGACAAATTAATATGGCTCTTTGACGGATAAACAATAATGCATATGAGAGCCACTAATCATTTTAATCATGGTCTTCTACCTCGACCCAAAGAAAAAGAAAACTATTTACACGGGAAAGCTCCCAACAAGCAAAAGAAGAACGGGAAATCTTTTTGGGTTTTATTTTTAGTTACTACTAAGCATGCAAGAGTGTAAATTTACAACTAGAATTTTTTTGTTTTTCTCATTTTTAAATTATTATTTTTGGATTTTCCCAAGTTAATCAAACACACAAGAAGAATGCGAGAAAAAGAAAATAAACTAGCATGGATGATATAATGGAGAAACACGTACTCCCCGAAGCTTAGGCTTTTGGCTTAAGTTGGTCTACTCCCAAGGCGGAAAGTAACCAGCTCCGGGGTACTCCAGAGTGTACTGAGGATGCCACTGCTGGGTGAGCTCCTCTGGCTCCCACTAATAAACTGGCGTCTGGTACTCGACTGGTGGCTCGGGCACGGGTGCCTGAGGTGGCGCCATGCCCCAGTATGCGTAGATGTCCGAGGGCATAATGATGTACCTGCCTAGATGAAGGTTGAACAAAGAAGGAGCAGGCAAGGTAATGACCTCACGAGTACCCTGGCTAAATACCAAGTTATAAATTAGCCTCCCATTATCATTTTTATCAAGAAAGTCATGGTGAACCATGCTATCATAATCTAGATATCTCTCTAGATGAAGCATCTTTCCCTCCTCATGCAGCCTAGCAGGTATCCCAAATTGTTTAGCTAGACGAGTAGCATAGATACCTCCATACACCGCGCCCTTGGAACGGTTCGTGTTCAACCGTTGGGCAACAATAGCGCCAAACTATAAGTTCTATCATTATGTAAAGCTGAGCGTAGGACTGCAAGGTCTGGGGAACTAAGACCCCCGGCCTTTCCCTGGCCAATCAAACATTTTCCTACAAATAAAGAGAAATAACGAAGCACAGGAAAATGCACACTGGCAATTCTGGCACCAGACACCCCTCTCTCCTCTCCTACGACAATAGTATCAATGAAAGCCTCCAAGTCTCGGGGGCGAGGTTCATGAATATCCCCAACATAAGGTAACTTGCAAACATTGCAAAAATCCTGAAGTGACATGCGCTGGGGGATATCATATAACTTGAACTTAACCATAGGAGGACTCTTCCTCGGATAGAAATTAAAGCTTTGCACGAAAGTACTAGTGAGGAGGTATTGTGGACACTTATCTTCGACAAATGCGGTAAGGCCTGCGTTCTCCACCAAGTAATAAATCCTTATGAAGACCGGCTGCGTGCAAGAACATATCGCTTGGCCACTCGCATGCTCGAACTTCTGCAACTCGGGGGACTGGATACTTGGGTTTCTTTTTCTCATTTTCATTTTCCTTGGGGTTATGGCTCGAAGAACCCCTTAGAAACTTCCTCATAATTCCCTTTCTTCCTCTGAAAAATTCTGAAATTTTTAGTGACTCAAAATAAAAGTGAACAAAACTTAACAAAACTCATAGCAACTACTCCTACAAGTGCCTAGAGGCCATATCTTGCATCAAAACTACTTGGGACCAAATAAAATTAACATGCAAAGCTCAAGAATAGGGTCACCAAGGCAACAATAATATGCAACGAATAAAGCACTAGAACAAAAACTAATTGGACCAATGGAGGAGTCACATACCAAGGAACAATTCCCCAAAACAGTTTGGTGAATGGGGCTTTGCACAAGGAGATCGAAAAATGCAGCAAAATGAGCAAGAACACGGGTTTGAGCTGCGGGATGATTTTTTCTGGAGGTATACGAAGGAGGTGGGTGCTGGAATAAGTGGAGGGGGGCCACGTGGGACCCACGAGCCTGCCAGGCGCGCCCAGGGGGTGGGCGCGCCTCCTGGACTCGTGGCCCACTGGTGCATCCCCCTGACTAGTTATCTATCTCAGAAATTCTTAAATATTCCAGAAAAAAAATCATACTTGCATTTCAGGGCATTTGAAGAACTTTTATTTTCAGGTCATTTTTTATTGGACGGATAATGCAGAAAACAGGAAAATAATGCTATATTTATTATTTTTCTACTAAATAACAGAAAGTAAAAGTTGGGAACAGAAGGTTGTGACTTCTAGATTCATGCATCTCATGGTCATCAAAAGAAATCCATCAATGAGGTTGATCAAGTCTCCTTGACAAACTCTTTTCGAATCACATGAAACCGGAGAATTTTCGAAAAGTCACTAAGTTACCTCAATGGGGATATGCATATCCCCAACAATAAGTATATCATATCTCATCTTGACAGTAGGTATAGGAAATTCAAAGCCTCCAATAATAATGGATGAAGATTTTTCAATAAAATTTATGCAATGAACCCGATATTGTTTCTTCGGAAAGTGCACCGTGTGCTCATTACCATTGACATGGAAAGTGACATTGCCTTTGTTGCAATCAATAACAGCCCCTACAGTGTTTAAAAAGGGTCTTCCAAGGATGACTGCCATGGCATCATCCTCGGGAATATCAAGAATAAGAAAAGTCTGTTAAGATAGTAACGTTCACAACCACAACAGGCACATCCTCGCAAATGCCGATAGGTAAAGCAGTTGATTTGTCGGCCATTTGCAAAGAAATTTCAGTAGGTGTCAACTTATCCAATTCAAGTCTACGATATAAAGAGAGAGGCATAACACGAACACCGGCTCCAAGATCACATAAAGCAGTTCTAACATAATTTCCTTTAATGGAGCAAGGTATAGTGGGTACTCCAGGACCACCTAGTTTCTTAGGAGTCCCACCCTTAAAAGTGTAATTAGCAAGTGCTACTTCTTGAGCTTGCGTTGGTTTTTCCCTTGAAGAGGAAAGGGTGATGCAGCAACGTAGAGATAAGTATTTCCCTCAGTTTGAGAACCAAGGTATCAATCCAGTAGGAGTATCAAGATGAGGCACCAAGGAACCTGCACAAAAACAAACAAACTTGCACCCAACGCGATAAAGGGGTTGCCAATCCCTTTACGATTACTAACAAGGTGAGATCTGATAGTGATAATAAGCAAACATAAATAAGTAAATAAAATTGCAGCAAGGTATTTTTGGTGTTTTTGTATTTAGATCTGAATATATAATATGTAAAATAGACCCGGGGGCCATAGTGTTCACTAGAGGCTTCTCTCATGATAGCAAGTATTATGGTGGGTGAACAAATTACTGTTGAGCAATTGATAGAATCGCGCAAAGTCATGACGATATCTAAGGCAATGATCATACATATAGGCATCACGTCTGAAACAAGTAAACCGATACTGTCTGCATCTACTACTATTACTCCACACATCGACCGCTATCCAGCATGCATCTAGTGTATTAAGTTCATAACAAACGGAGTAACGCTTTAAGCAAGATGACATGATGTAGAAGGATAAATTCATGCAATATGATATAAACCCCATCTTTTTACCCTTGATGGCAACAACACGATACGTGCCTCGCTACCCTTTCTGTCACTGGGTGAGACACCGCACGGTATGAACCCAAAACCAAGCACTTCTCCCATTGCAAGAATCATAGATCAAGCTAGCCAAATGAAACCCATAACTCAAAGAGACTTACAAGGATATGAAATCATGCATATAAGAAATCAGAGGAGACTAAAATAATATTCATAGATAATCTGATCATAAATCCACAATTCATCGGATCTCAACAAACACACCGCAAAAGAGAATTACATCGGATAGATCTCCATGAAGATCATAGAGAACTTTGTATTGAAGATCAAAGAGAGAGAAGAAGCCATCTAGCTACTAGCTATTGACCCAAAGGTCTGATGTGAACTACTCATGCATCATCGGAGAGGCAATGGTGTTGATGAAGATGGCCACCGAAGATGGATTCCCCTCCGACAGGATGCCGGAACGGTCTCCCGATTGGTTTTTGGTGGCTACGGAGGCTAGCGGCGGCAGAACTTGCGATCTAGGTTTAGTTCTGGTGGTTTCCATATTTATAAGACCGTATGGTGGTGAGAACAAGTTAGGTGGGGCCACGAGAAGGTCACGAGCCCCCTAGCCACGCCCTAGGGGGGGGGGCGCCTCCCAGGCTCATGGCTCCAGCGGGCCTCCTCTCCGGTATTTTTTCCTTCTGGTATTTTTGATATTTTCCACAAAAAGTCATGGCAAAAGTTTTATTCCATTTGGACTCCGTTTGATATTCCTATCTGAAAAATGTCAAAAACACGAAAAAAATAGAAACTGGCACTGGGCACTGAGTTAATAAGTTAGTCCCCAAAATAATATAAAATAGCATATTCATGCATATAAAACATCCAAAGTTGATAATATAATAGCATGGAACAATAAAAAATTATAGATATGTTGGAGACGTATCAAGCATCCCCAAGCTTAACTCCTGCTCGTCCTCGAGTAGGGAAGTGATAAAGACCGAATTTTTGATGTGGAATGCTACCTAACATATTTGTTCTATGTAATCTCTTTATTGTGGCGTAAATGTTCAGATCCATAAGATTCAAAACAATAGTTTAATATTGACATGAAAACAATAATACTTCAAGTATAATAGCAAAGTAATCATGAACTTTTGAAATAACAAGGCCAAAGAAAGTTATCCCTACAAAATCATATAGTCTGGCTATGCTCCATCATCCCCACGCAACGAATTTAAATCATGCACAACCTCGGTATTGGCCAAGTAATTTTTTTCGCACTCTTACTTTCTCAAACTTTTTCAACTCTCACGCAATACATGAGCGTGAGCCATGGATATAACACTATAGGTGGAATAGAGTGTGGTGGAGGTTGTGAGGCAAAAAGGAGGAGATGGTCACATCGACTCGGCGTATCAATAGGCTATGAAGATGCCCATCAATAGATATCAATGTGAATGAGTAGGGATTGCCATGGAACGGATGCACTAGAGATATAAGTGTATGAAAGTTCAAAAATGAAAACTAGTGGGTGTGCACCCAACTTGCTTGCTCACGAAGACCTAGGGCAATTTGAGGAAGCCCATCATTGGAATATACAAGCCAAGTTATATAATGAAAATTTCCACTAGTATATGAAAGTGACAAAACAAGAGACTCTCTATCATGAAGAACATGGTGCTATTTTGAAGCACAAGTGCGGGAAAAGATAGTATCATTATCCCTTCTCTCTTTTTCTCTCATTTTTTTGTTTGGGCTCTTCGGCCTCTTTTTCTTGTTTGGGCTCTTTGGCCTCTTTTATTTCCTCACATGGGACAATGCTCTAATAATGATGATCATCACACTTTTATTTACTTACAACTTGATACTTAGAACAATAATGACTCTATATGAATGAAAGTGATGACACATGTCATGAGACGGAACGGTGGAAGTTGCATGGCAATATATCTCGGAATGGCTATGAAAATGCCATAATAGGTAGGTATGGTGGCTGTTTTGTGGAAGATATATGGTGGTTTTGTGCACCGGCGAAAGTTGCCCGGCACTAGAGAGGCTAGCAATGGTGGAAGTGTGAAAGTGCATCTATACCATGGACTCACATTAGTCATGAAGAACTCATATACTTATTGTGAAGTTTTTATTAGTAATCGAAACAAAGTGCTAAATGCATACTCCTAGGGGAAGGGTTGGTAGAAGTTAACCATCGCGCGATCCTGACCGCCACACAAAGGATGACAATCAATAAATCAATTGTGCTCCGACTTCCTAACATAGCGGTTCACCATACGTGCATTCTACGGGAATCACTAACCTCAACACAAGTATTTCTAGATTCACAACACCCTACTATCATAACTCTAATATTACCACCTCCATATCTCAAAACTAATCGTGAGGAATCAAACTTCTCTTACTAATCAATGCACTTGAATATGAAAGTTTTTATTATATCCTCTTTGGATGCGTATCATATTTAGGACTTATTTAATAACACACGCCAATTACCAAGTTACTTAGATAGAGAGCACTCTAAAAATGATATAAGTGAAGATTCAAGAGTTTTTATTTCTACAAAATATGACACCGCCGTGCTCTACAAGGATTTAAGTGAAGCACTAGAGCAAAATTTATCTAGCTCAAAAGATATAAGTGAGGCACATGAGAGCAAAATTACCAAGCTCAAAAGATATAAGTGAAGCACATGGGAGAAAAATTACTACGCTCAGAAGATATAAGTGCGGCTCATGGGAGCAAAACTACCAAGCTCAAAAGATATAAGTGAAGCACATGTGAGCTAAATTGCCTAACTCAAAAGATATAAGTGAAGCTCATTGAGTATTCTAACAAATTCACGATGAGTGCGTGTCCCTCTGAAAAGGTGTGCAGCAAGGATGATTGTGATAAAACAAAAAGCAAAGACTCCTATAATATACGACGCTCCAAGCAAAACACATATCATGTGGTGAATAAAAACATAGCTCCAAGTAACGTTACCGATGGATTGAAGACGAAAGAGGGGATGCCTTCCCAGGGCATCCCCAAGCTTAGGCTTTTTGGTGTCCTTGAATTTGGCTTTGGATTACTTGGGCGTCCCCAATCTTAGGCTATTCCACTCTTTATTCCATTGTCCATAAGAACATCACCCAAAACTTGAAAACTTCACAACACAAAACTTAAACAGAAAGTCGTGATAGCATTAGCATTAGAAAACAAACCACCAAATTTTTAGGTACTTTAGTAAACTTAATTTCCATTTAGATTGATGTTATATTACTTTATTCTCACTTTTCCATGGTCGTACCCCCCGATACTAACCATAGTTTCATCAAAATAAGTAATCAACACAACAAAAACAGAATATGTCAAAAACAGAACAGTCTGTAGCCATCTGTATATTTCGTATACCTATGCTAACTCAAATTTTTTGAAACAATTATTACAATTAGATAAATTTGGATATCAATTAGCATAAAAAATAATCAACTCAAAATCTCTTTCTGGACAGGAAAGAAAAATAATTTCGTGAGCACAAAGTTTCTGTCTTTTTTCAGCATGATTAAACAACTATCACCAAAACTAATCATAAAGGTTCTACTTGGCACAAACACTAATTAAAACATAAAAAACATAATCATAAAAGAATCATGATGGTGTGGACTCAACAAAACAGAAAGTAAAAAGCAAAAATAAATCTATTCATTGGGTTGCCTCCCAACAAGCGCTATCGTTTAACGCCCCTAGCTAGGCTTAACGATTTCAATGATGCTCACATAAAAAGTAGTAGTTGAGATATGCAAAAGAGCATCATGAATGAAAAAAAACACGTTTAATTCTAACCCACTTCCTATGCATAGGGATTTTGTGAGCAAACAATTTATGGGAACAGGAATTAACTAGCATAGGAAGGCAAAACAAGCATAACTTCAAAATGTTGAACACATAGAGAGGAAACTTGATATTATTGCAATATGTAAAAGCATATATTCCTCTATCATAGTAATTTTCAGTAACATCATGAAGGAATCTTACAATATAACTATCACACAAAGCATTCTTTTCATAATCAATTATAGCATAGGGGTCATCACCAAACCTTGGGGAACAAAAAATATCATCTTCATCAAGCATAGCATCCCCAAACTTGTGGTTTTGCATATCATTAGCATCATAGATATTCAGAGAATTCATACTAACAACATGGAAATCATGTTTTTCATTCAAGCATATATCATGAACCACTTTATAATTTTCTTCTTTCAACACTTCATCAAAATTTTCTGATTCATGATTTTCAAACAAAACTCCATAGAGATAGTCAAGTGTACTCAACTCACTAGCAAATTGTTCATCATAATTTGGTCTTTTGAAAAGATTAGCAAGTGGATGAGGATCCATATCAATAGCTTTTTAGCAAGCGAAGATGCAAGCAAATAGAAGGCACATGGCAACACAAGCAAACATAGCAACAAAAAGGCGAACGAAAGAAGAGCGAATAAAAAGGAAAATCTTTTTGGTATTTTCGGAAAATCGTTTTAGAAGTGGGGGAGAGAAAAATGAGAGGCAAATGGAAAATAATGTAAATTCAAGAGATGAGTTTGCGATAGGTATTTGGTAGATATACTTCACTTGAATACTCCCCGACAGCGGCGCCAGAAATTCTTCCTGCTACTTCTTGAGCTTGCGTTGGTTTTTCCCTTGAAGAGGAAAGGGTGATGCAGCAACGTAGAGATAAGTATTTCCCTCAGTTTGAGAACCAAGGTATCAATCCAGTAGGAGTATCAAGATGAGGCACCAAGGAACCTGCACAAAAACAAACAAAGTTGCACCCAACGCGATAAAGGGGTTGTCAATCCCTTTACGATTACTTGCAAGGTGAGATCTAGTAGTGATAATAAGCAAACATAAATAAGTAAATAAAATTGCAGCAAGGTATTTTTGGTGTTTCTGTATTTAGATCTGAATATATAATATGTAAAATAGACCCGGGGGCCATAGTGTTCACTAGAGGCTTCCCTCATGATAGCAAGTATTACGGTGGGTGAACAAATTACTGTTGAGCAATTGATAGAATCGTGCAAAGTCATGACGATATCTAAGGCAATGATCATACATATAGGCATCATGTCCGAGACAAGTAGACCGATACTGTCTGCATCTACTACTATTACTCCACACATCGACCGCTATCCAGCATGCATCTAGTGTATTAAGTTCATAACAAACGAAGTAACGCTTTAAGCAAGATGACATGATGTAGAAGGATAAATTCATGCAATATGTTATAAACCCCATATTTTTACCCTTGATGGCAACAACACGATACGTGCCTCGCTACCCTTTCTGTCACTGGGTGAGGACACCGCACGGTATGAACCCAAAACCAAGCACTTCTCCCATTGCAAGAATCATAGATCAAGTTGGCCAAGTGAAACCCAAAACTCAAAGAGACTTACAAGGATATGAAATCATGCATATAAGAAATCAGAGGAGACTCAAATAATATTCATAGATAATTTGATCATAAATCCACAATTCATCGGATCTCAACAAACACACCGCAAAAGAGAATTACATCGGATAGATCTCCATGAAGATCATAGAGAACTTTGTATTGAAGATCAAAGAGAGAGAAGAAGCCATCTAGCTACTAGCTATGGACCCGAAGGTCTGATGTGAACTACTCACGCATCATCGGAGAGGCAATGGTGTTGATGAAGATGGCCACCGGAGATGGATTCCCCTCCGGCAGGATGCCGGAACGGTCTCCCGATTGGTTTTTGGTGGCTATGGAGGCTTGCGGCGGCGGAACTTGCGATCTAGATTTAGTTCTGGTGGTTTCCGTATTTATAAGACCATCTGGCGGCGAGAACAAGTCAGGAGGGGCCACGAGGAGGTCACGAGCCCCCTAGCCGCGCCCTAAGGGGGCGCCTCCCAGGCTCGTGGCTCCCTCGGGCCTCCTCTCCGGTATTTTTTCCTTCTGGTATTTTTGATATTTTCCACAAAAAATCACAGCAAAAGTTTTATTCCGTTTGGACTCCGTTTGATATTCCTATCTGAAAAATGTCAAAAACACGGAAAAAACAGAAACTGGCACTGGGCACTAAGTTAATAAGTTAGTCCCAAAAATAATATAAAATAGCATATTCATGCATATAAAACATCCAAAGTTGATAATATAATAGCATGGAACAATCAAAAATTATAGATATGTTGGAGACGTATCAGCAAGCATGGTGGAAATCTCAACATCAGGTATCTTTCATTTGTTAGTCACAATGTCTTTCATGTATTTAGCATAAGGAGACATTTTAAGCATATCAGTCAAACGCATTTGCAAAAAGATAGGTCTAATCATTTCAACAAAGCGCTCAAAATCCTCATCATCCTTTTTCTTGGATGGTTTAGGAGGAAAGGGCATGGCTTTCTGAACCCATGGTTCTCTTTCTTTACCATGCTTCTTGGCAATAAATCACTCTTATCTTATATTTTATTCTTAGGTTGTGGGTTATCAGGATCAATAGCAGGTTCAATCTCCACATCATTATCATCAATAGGTTGAGCATCGATATGTACATCATTATCAATATTATCTCTAGGCTCATGTTCATCACCAGATTGTGTCTCAGCATCAGAAATAGATATATCATTTAGATTCTCAGGTGTAACAGTAACAGGTTTACTAGCATGCAAATTCCTATCATCTTTCTTTTTCTTCCTATTACCAAGATGACTAGGTGCATCAGTATTAATTCCTTGAGAATCTTGCTCAATTCTCTTAGGATGGCCCTCAGGATACAAAGGTTCCTGAGTCATTCTACCACCTCTAGTAACAAATTTAACAGAATTATCATTCAATTCATTCAGCAAGTCATTTTGAGCCTTAAGTACTTGCTCTACTTGAGTAGTGACCATAGAAGCATGTTTACCAATAAGCTTAAGATCATTAACATTTCTATCCACACAAGCACTTATATGATTAATCATACGAGCATTTTATTCTAGTTGTCTACTAACATAATCATTAAAACTTTGTTGTTTAGCAACAAAGTTATCAAATTCATCTAAGCATAAACTAGCAGCTTTATCATAAGGGATATCACTCTCATTGAATCTACGAAGAGAATTTACCTCTACTACCTGTGTAGGGTTATCAAGACCATGTATCTCTTCAATAGGTGGTAGATTCTTAACATCTTCATATTTAATACCTTTCTCTCGCATAGATTTCTTTGCTTCCTGCATATCTTCAGGACTGAGGAATAGAATACCTCTTTTCTTTGGAGTTGGCTTCGGAGGTGGTTCGGGAATAGTCCAAGCATTATCATTGCTCAAGATATTATTTAATAGAATTTCAGCTCGTTCCACAGTTCGTTCCCTGAAAACACAACCAACACAACTATCTAGGTGGTCCCTAGAAGCATCGGTTAGTCCATTATAAAAGATATCAAGTATTTCATTTTTCTTAAGAGGGTGATCAGGCAAAGCATTAAGTAATTGGACAAGCCTCCCCCAAGCTTGTGGGAGACTCTCTTCTTCAATTTGCACAAAGTTATATATACCCTATAAGGCAGCTTGTTTTCTTATGGGCAGGAAAATATTTCTCAGAGAAGTAGTATATCATATCCTGGGGACTACGCACACAACCAGGAGCAAGAGAAGTAAACCAAGTTTTAGCATCACCCTTTAGTGAGAAAGGAAGCAACTTAAGGATATAGTAATAGCGATTTTTTTTCCTCATTAGTGAATAGGGTGGCAATATCATTTAGTTTAGTAAGATGTGCTACAACAGTTTCAGATTCATAACCATGAAAAGGATCAGATTCAACCAAAGTGATTAACTCAGGATCGACAGAGAACTCGTAATCCTTATCAGTAACAAAGATAGGTGAAGTAGCAAACTTAGGATGATATTTCATTCTAGCATTCAGAGATTTTTCTTTCCACTTGCGTAATAAATTCTCGAGATCATAACTATCCTTACAAGCAAGAAAGTCTTCAGCTACCTCTCCTTCCATAACATAACCCTTAGGTATATTAGGCAATTCATATCTAGGAGGGCTAGGTCTAACAGGTGTAACAACAGGTTCCATTTCAATAATTTCATCAGTTTCAGAAGTATCATTTGATTCAGTAGTAACTCTAGCAATTTGTGCATCAAGAAATTCAGCAACTGGCACATCATTATAAAGCAAAGCATCATCATAATTATCATGTATAGCAGAAGTAGCATCATCAAGCACAGGCGACATATCAAAATTAATAGCAGGTGGCGGTGTCGCAAATTTACTCATAACAGAAGGTGAATCAAGTGCAGAGCTAGATGGCAGTTCCTTACTTGTCCTCGTAGTTGAGGGCAGAACTTTAGTTTTTGGATCTCGCAATTTCTTCATAGTGATCAACAAATATAAATCCCATGTGACTCAGAGGATAGAGCTATGCTCCCCAGCAACGGCGCCAGAAAAAGGTCTTGATAACCCACAAGTATAGGGGATCGCAACAGTTCTCGAGGGTAGAGTATTCAACCCAAATTTATTGATTCGACACAAGGGGAGCCAAAGAATATCCTCGAGTATTAGCAGTTGAGTTGTCAATTCAACCACACCTGAAAGATTTAGTATCTGCAGCAAAGTTTTAGTAGCAAAGTAGTATGATAGTAACGATAATAGTGGTAACAGTAGCAATAGTGATTTGTGATTTGTGTAGCAAGTGCGACAGCAGCAGCTGTAAAGTAACGTAGCAAAGACCAGTATAGGAAAAGCTCATAGGCATTGGATCGGTGATGGACAATTATGTCAGATGGCATTCATCATGTAACAGTTATAACCTAGGGTGATATGTAACTAGCTCTAGTTCGTTAATGTAATGTAGGCATGTATTCCGTATATAGTCATATGTGCTTATGGAAAAGAACTTGCATGACATCTTTTGTCCATCCCTACCGTGGCAGCGGGGTCCTAATGGAAACTAAGGGATATTAAGGTCTCCTTTTAATAGAGAACCCGAACAAAGCATTAGCACATGGTGAATACATGGAATCCTCATACTATGGTCATCTCCGGTAGTGTTTCCGGCTATTGTCACTCCGGGGTTGCCGGGTCATAACACATAGTAGGTGACTACAACTTGCAAGATAGGATCAAGAACACACATATATTGATGAAAACATAATAGGTTCAGATCTGAAATCATGGCACTCGGGCCCTAGTGACAAGCATTAAGCATAGCAAAGTAGTAGCAACATCAATCTTAGAACATAGTGGATACTAGGGATCAAACCCCATCAAAACTAACTCGATTACATGATAGATCTCATCCAACCCATCACCGTCCAGCAAGCCGATGATGAGATTACTCACGAACGATGGAGAGCATCATGGAATTGGCGATGGAGGATGGTTGATGATGATGATGGCGTCGATTTCCCCTCTCTGGAGCCCAAAACGGACTCCAGATCTGCCCTCCCGAGGAAGAACAGGTGGTGGCGGCGGCTCCGTATCGTGAAATGCGATGAACTCTTCTCTCCTAATTTTTTCTGGACGAAAGAGGTTATATGGAGTTGGAGAGGAGGTCGGAGGAGCCACGTGGGCCCCACGAGCCTTCTAGGCGTGCCCTAGGGGGGCGCCTCCTGGGCTCATGGCCCACTGGCAGCTTATCTTCGGTTGATTCTTTCTCCGGTATTTTTAATATATTCCATTAAAAATCCTCATAAGTTTCCAGGTCATTCCGAGAACTTTTATTTCTGCACAAAAACAACACCATGGCAGTTCTGCTGAAAACAGCGTCAGTCCGGGTTAGTTTCATTCAAATCATGCAAATTAGAGTCCAAAACAAGGGAAAAAGAGTTCGGAAAAGTAGATACATTGGAGACTTATCAAAGGCCTCCCCCACCTCGAGCTCCGATGGAGGATAGTGAACCACCGGTGGACGTGACAGGCGCTAAGACCGATCTGGCAGCAACAGCCGCCGGTGCTACCGTGCTTTGAGGGAAGGCCGTCGAGGTCGTCAAAGCTCTGCCAGAGGTGAAATACCCAATGCAAAGGCAGGAGCAGGCCGGGACGGTGTGTCAGACAAGGCCTCTGATAAATCTGATGGAGAAAAGTTGACTAAATGGGCTCGCAAGAAGGAAAATATGTCATGCTATCGGTGTGGGGCACCGGGCCATTTTGCTGCTGAATGTGTGGTTGAACTCTGCGAGGTGTACTAGAAACCCAAGCACGATAATAGGTGGTGCATGTTTCTCTTAGGCCCTAAACCCGTGGTCACAATTTACAGGGTGTGCTGCCCGGAGCTGATGTTCTTTGAGTCTCCTCGAGCTACTGCACAATCTCCTAGTCCGGAGAGTTCCCAGATGGGGATCGTTCGCGTCATTCGTGGAAACTTGACCACGGAACAGATAGTGCAACGCCTGCGTCAGCTGGTACCGTCTACTTTTAACTGGAATCCGGTAAGTCTCGGTGATCACACATTCAGAGTGGACTTTCCATCCAAAGAGGATCTAGGTCGCTTACTGACTTTTGGTATGAGTAAATTTCCAAACAGCTCTTGTGTGTTGGAGTTTGAACCTTGGACATGAAAGGAACCAGTTGGTACTCCACTTGCTCAACTTTGGGTGCAGTTTACGGGTGTACCTCAGGTGGCTCTTTATGATGTTAATGTTACCTGGAGTCTCGGGTCTTTAATCGGTAAGACCGAAAAGGTGGATATGCCATTTTCTCGCTCTAACGATGTTGCTCGTTTGTGTTTGAGCGTCATTAGCATGGAGAACATCCTAGAGTCTGTCAGATGGACATATGACGATTGCACCTACCTACTTGATATAGAGATCGAGGAAAATGTGGAGTTCCTTGACCTGGCCAGACACATTGATATGGAAACAGATGACGGTCATGATGGATATGGACACCCTCAGGCTGATATCCATGTGGAGCATGGGACAGATAAGGGGGGTCTGCCGGATTCTAAAACGGCGGAGGCAGATAAGTCTACTGAGCATCACAACGGTAACTCGACGGGGAACCAGTTGATGTTTGGATCGTTTGGATCACAGTCGGCACCGAGCAAACTATGGAGCGCCAGGGTTGAGCTCGACGATCCGATGGAAAACGAGCTACCCCCACTTTCGCCACTTGGGTCAACTTCGACGCTGAGATGGGGGTCGCTCACGTTCTTGCCCTCAATAACTAGGGAGTTCTCTACGGCGGAGAGCGTGCATGCTAGTTTGATGGCTACCTTTGCACACGACAGGGAGTCTCTGCTCTTGACTGAGGCATCGATGGACCCCTCTGTCACTTCCACGGCGTTGAGGGCGGCTGATTCGGGAGCGCCACAATGTGGCAGCGGAGCCGTGTTGGCTCCCAACCCGGGGGTGCAACTACGCACCAGCCTGGCCGCTCCGACTACGGCGGTGATGACCGCACCAGGGTCACCATTGTTGGAAATATGCCCTAACAACCATCCCCCGGCTAACTGTTCTGAAAGCGATAACGCACACAATGTGGGGCCTAGGCCGGAGGGTGTTGTCTCACTGCCCAGCTTACCGGAGCATCAACGGGTCGCAGTCAACGAATCCAGCTCGGTGGCGCAGCAGTGTGGTGATGCGTCTCCAACATATCTATAATTTTTGATTGTTCCATGCTATTATATTATCAACTTTGGATGTTTTATATGCATGAATATGCTATTTTATATTATTTTTGGGACTAACTTATTAACTCAGTGCCCAGTGCCAGTTCTTGTTTTTTCCGTGTTTTTGACCTTTTTCAGATAGGAATATCAAACAGAGTCCAAACGGAATAAAACTTTCGCTGTGATTTTTTATGGAAAATATCAAAAATACCTGAAGGAAAAAATACCGGAGAGGAGGCCCGAGGGAGCCACGAGCCCAGGAGGCGCCCCCCTAGGCCGCGGCTAGGGGGCTGGTGACCTCCTCGTGGTCCCTCTTGACTTGTTCTCGCCGCCATACAGTCTTATAAATACCAAAACCCTCAGAATTAAACCTAGATCGCAAGTTCCGCCGTCGCAAACTTCCAGAGCCACCAAAAACAAATCGGGAGATCGTTCCAGCATCCTGCCGGAGGGGAATCCATCTCCGGTGGCCATCTTCATCAACACCATTGCCTCTTCGATGATGCGTGAGTAGTTCACATCAGACCTTCGGGTCCATAGCTAGTAGCTAGATGGCTTCTTCTCTCTCTTTGATCTTCAATACAAAGTTCTCCATGATCTTCATGGTGATCTATCCGATGTAATTCCCTTTTGCGGTGTGTTTGTTGAGATCCGATGAATTGTGGATTTATGATCAGATTATCTATGAATATTATTTGAGTCTCCTCTGATTTCTTATATGCATGATTTCATATCCTTGTAAGTCTCTTCGATTTATGGGTTTCGTTTGGCCAACTTGATCTATGATTCTTGCAATGGGAGAAGTGCTTGGTTTTGGGTTCATACCTTGCGGTGTCCTCACCCAGTGACAGAAAGGGTAGCGAGGCACGTATCGTGTTGTTTCCATCAAGGGTAAAAAGATGGGGTTTATATCATATTGCATTAATTTATCCTTCTACATCATGTCATCTTGCTTAAGGCGTTACTCCGTTTGTTATGAACTTAATACACTAGATGCATGCTGGATAGCGGTCGATGTGTGGAGTAATAGTAGTAGATGCAGACAGTATCGGTCTACTTGTCTCGGACGTGATGCCTATATGTATGATCATTGCCTTAGATATCGTCATGACTTTGCGCGATTCTATCAATTGCTCAGCAGTAATTTGTTCACCCACCGTAATACTTGCTATCATGAGAGAAGCCTCTAGTGAACACTATGCCCCCCGGGTCTATTTTACATATTATATATTCAGATCTAAACATAAAAACACCAAAAATACCTTGCTGCAATTTTATTTACTTATTTATATTTGCTTATTATCACTATCAGATCTCACCTTGCAAGTAATCGTGAAGGGATTGACAACCCCTTTATCGCGTTGGGTGCAAGTTTGTTTGTGTTTGTGCAGGTTCCTTGGTGCCTCATCTTAATACTCCTACTGGATTGATACCTTGGTTCTCAAACTGAGGGAAATACTTATCTCTACTTTGCTGCATCACCCTTTCCACTTCAAGGGAAAAACCAACGCAAGCTCGAGAAGTAGCATGTGGCAAGGCATCTGCGCCGGCATCTCCAGTAGTGATAGCTGCAGGGGTGTCCGGGTCGTCGTGTTCACGGCGTCGTGACAAAACTCCATCGTACTCTCACCTTATGGCATGTACAGATCCAACATCAGGTGGGTGTTCAGGTCGTGTGGACGGCGTTTCAGGTACAACTGCTAGTCGGGGTGCAGGTGGCTCCTCGCTAGCGGGCCGGACTACGGCGGAGGTGGTGGAGTTTGGGGGCATCCCAGATCCTAGTACTGGGAATAGGCGGATCGGTAGCCGCCTATAGGATCAGCCGGACGCCGATGACCTGGTCATGGGACGTGCCATGAGGGCGGCGAAACTTAGCGATATGGAGAGATTAACAGGTATGTCAGTTAATACGTCTTGTTCTATTCTACATTTCTCAAATGATGATATTTTATTAAAGGCCAATCAACTAGGAGTATCTTTAGGTAGCAATGCTACTATAGTTTCAAAATCTGTTAATACACTCTTAGACTTAGAGGCACAGAGGGCAATGACGAGGTTAAGAAATATTGCGGCTGTCAAACCGATAGATGATGATGAGTTTAATGACCTAGGGTTGGGGGCGATGGAACGTCTTTGTGAGGATTTAGTACCATCGTCCTTGATGACTCAGGAGGTTGATGACATAAGTAACAAGGAGTTTCTAGCCACATCTACTTCCACTGATCGTGTACCTGTACCGACTGGTTATGTGGACCAGGTCATTACACAGGACAAGCCTAAGCGGTCGTGGAAGAGGAAAGTTTACCCGGTGTTGGCGGTCCGACGTAGTGCAAGATTTAAAACTGCAAAGAAATTCCATGATGAACGATGAAGGGCATATTTTGGAATAGCATAGGTTTTGGTGACTTGGCTAAAAGAAGATTTCTTGCAGAAACTACTATCGAGCATAAGCTCGATTTTATCGCGCTAATGGAAACCGGGAGGAATAACTTCACTTCGCAGTTTCTTAGTACGATTTCAGGAGGTACTGATTTTGACTGGCACTGTTTACCTCCAAGAGAAAGGTCTGGCGGGATCTTACTTGGGGTGCGCTGTGAGACACTGGAAGTTAGACAAGTTGTTTTAGGTGAATTTCCTGTCAAATTTAGAGTTAGATCCAAAGAGGATAGGTTCCAGTGGGCTCTTGTGGCTGTCTATGGGGCGGCACAGCCTGAGCTCAAAATGGATTTCCTCACGGATTTAGTTCAAGTTTGTGGAAATGAGAGGCTACCTATCTTGGTGGGGGTGACTTCAATATTATCAGGCGTAGGGACGAGAAGAATAATGATAACTTTGACGACAGATGGTCCTTCATGTTTAATTCTATTATTGAAAGCTTGGACTTAAGAGAGATAGATCTCACGGGTAGAAAGTTCACGTGGGCCAATACTTTACCTAATCCAACTTTTGAGAAATTGGATAGAGTACTGGCGAGTGTGGAGTGGGAACAGAAGTTTCCGAGAGTTACAGTGAGAGCACTGTCGAGAGTTATTTCTGACCACACCCCTATGCTTGTTGACTTTGGTGACGCTACCCAGAGGTAACAAAGACACTTTCTCGTTTGAGATGGCCTGATTTGAGAAAGAAGGGTTCTCAGATATGGTGGTGAGGGTATGGTCAAGAGCTCCTGGAGGTAGATCAAACATGGATAGATGGCAAAACAAGATTATACATCTTAGACAGTTCCTTAGGGGTTAGGCAAAACATGAAAGTGGTTTATATAAGCAAAAGAAAGAAAGGCTTATGCAAACGATAAATGCCCTAGATATTAAGGCTGAATCCATGCTGTTGGATGACGATGAGAGGGCATCCAAAGTGAAGGCAGAGCATAACTTAAAACTTTTACTCAGGGAAGAAGAGTTAAAATGGGCACTAAGAGCGAAGGTGCGTCAAGTCATCCAAGGGGATGACAACACGCAATTTTTTCATCTCATTGCAAATGGTAAACATAGGAAGAAAAGGATTTACCAATTGGAGCAGGATGAGAGTACAATCGTTGGGCAAGAAAACCTGAAGTTGTACATCACAAATTATTATAAGAAACTATTTGGAGTCCCTGAGGATAATACGGTTAACATGGATGAACGGGCAGTAGGGGATATACCTCAACTTGGTACAGACGAGAATGAGTTATTACCCGCACCTTTCACTGAGAAAGAGGTGTTCGAGGCCATTTCTCAAATGAAAAATAATAAGTCTCCTAGACCAGATGGGTTTCCAGCGGAGTTTTATAAAAGATTCTTGCATACTATTAAAGGGGACCTCATCCCAATGTTTCAGGACCTGTTTGAAGGACACCTGCAGTTGCACCATTTGAACATCGGAACTATAACGTTGTTGCCAAAGAAGGAGGGGGCTGTGTGTATTGAACAATTCAGACCTATTTGCCTTCTTAATGTGAGTTTTAAGATTTCTACTAAGGTTGGAACGAATAGGCTTACAAAGATTGCCCACGCGGTGGTGCAACCTAGTCAATCAGCGTTTATGCCTGGTAGAAATATTCTCGAAGGGGTAGTTGTACTCCACGAAACTCTTCATGAAATTCACACGAAGAAACTAGATGGGGTTATCTTCAAGGTGGATTTTGAAAAGGCATATGATAAGGTCAAATGGTCCTTCCTACAACAGGCCTTGAGGATGAAGGGTTTCGATGAGCCGTGGAGAAAGAAAATCGAGGCCTTCGTACAAAAAGGGAGTGTTGGAATTAAAGTCAATGACGATTTGGGTCATTTCTTCCAAACTCATAAAAGTCTCCGGCAGGGCGATCCTATGTCTCCCATCCTCTTTAATGTAGTTGCGGATATGTTAGCAATCTTGATAGGGAGGGCTAAACACGAGGGCATGCTTGGTGGCCTGGTGCCCCACCTCGTGGACGATGGGGTGTCCATCCTACAATACGCTGATGATACGATACTCTTCATGGAACATGGGATTACAAAGGCAAGAAACATGAAGCTTATCCTATGCCTTTTATCTGTCGGGAAGGGCAAGTTATTGTCATATGGGGGGAGGCTCATATTGATTAACTTAGTCCTCACAAGTATGCCTATGTTCCTATTATCATTCTTTCAGATACCAATAGGAGTTCGTAAGAGATTGGACTTCTTCAGGTCATGGTTTTTCTGGCAGAGTGATGAAATCAAGAAAAAATATAGGCTCACGAGATGGGATATTATCTGTCACCCTAAAGACCAGGGTGGTTTAGGTATTGAGAATCTTGAGGTCAAGAATAGATGTCTGCTTAGCAAGTGGCTATTTAGATTGTCTACGGAAACAGATGGAATGTGGGCACAAATACTACATAATAAGTATTTGAATACCAAGACGCTAGCACAGGTTTCCGCTAGACCCACTGATTCTCCTTTTTGGAAAGGATTGATGAAGGTTAAACCTTATTTTTTCCAGCTAACTAAGTTTGTCGTGGGTAATGGAGAGACTACTAGATTCTGGGAAGATACGTGGTTAGGGGACACGCCTCTGGCTATACAGTATCCATCATTGTATAACATAGTGCAACATAAAGAAAGATATGTTGCCACCATTATGCACACAATCCCACTAAATATTCAGTTCAGACGCTCGTTGATTGGACATCGTTGGGCTGAGTGGTTGCACTTAGTTAATAGACTGATGGACATTCAACTATCAGGAGACCCTGATAGAGTGCTTTGGAAACTGACGAAGTCTGGCATTTTTGCAATAAAATCGATGTACCTGGACCTTGTGGACACGATGACCATGCCTAAGTCAATTCATATTTGGAAGGTTAAGGTCCCTCTACGAATTATGGTATTCATGTGGTTCGTGCACAAGAGGATGATTCTCACTAAGGACAACCTAGCCAAATGACATTGGCCTGGGAGTGTACGTTGTACCTTTTGTGATCAACAGGAGTCGATCCGACACTTATTTCTAGACTGCCCACTTGCGAAACTGTTATGGCAAACGGTCACCGTCGCTTTTAGTATTAATCCTCCGGATAGCATTGATACGTTGTTTGGTACCTGGCTAGATGGAGTGGATGTTACACTTGCAAGGCATATACGCGTAGGTGTATCTGCACTACTTTGGGCAATATGGAATTGCAGGAATGACCTGGTATTTAACAAACAAACACATATTCATTTCTTGCAGGTACTACACAGGGCGGCGGTCTCGATCCGTATGTGGTCGTTACTCACTCCTGCGAAAGCCAGGGAGCCTTTGGTTACTGGGTCTGCCCGGTGGGAGATGGTAGTGCGAGATATATTCAACCGGTTTGGATGACGGTCCAATAATAGAATAGGTGTTAGGCATCTAGTTCTATTTTGCGGGTTGTGGCCTTTATTTCTCTATATTTCGGTTCAGACTTGTTATTCCTTTGCAACTTGGCAGAGGTGGACAAATATTTGCTTTGATCTTGTTTAATAAAGAGGCTGTATGCATCATGCTGATGCAGAGGCCGGAGGTAACGCTCATTTTCTTAAAAAAAATACGTAAGGGCATGTACAATGGTTGATAAGATAGTTTTATCTTAAGTCTTGTATTTAATTTAGAGATGACAAAAAAATGTCTACAATAAGTCATTTCTTAGCCTCATCTTCAATAAATAGCAATTTCTAAAAAAATGGTGAGACATATTATCCTAAGAGATCCTTCTCTTAAATAAGAGAAGACAAATTTTTTCTTATGAATTTTCTCTTCTTTATTCATCATTTATCTTATGTAACAGTCATAAGATAGCATCATTTTACATGCCCTTTGCATGCCCTAAGTGTAGCCTTACTCCACCGTCGTACCCGACCGCGAATGCCGCACCAGCACGCCCCCACCCGGGACTCTTCCCGGCGCCCAGTCCGCGCATCACACAAATCCTCACCTAGAACGAGAGCGTCATGTTGGTCGACACAACTCGAGCTCAAATGTAAATGAGAGGAGTCAACGGGAGGATGATGAAACCGAGAATCAATTGGAACGAGCGACCGGCGATGATCGGGACACCACAACCAGGAGCCTCAGATCAAACGGTCAGCATACACGTGCTGCTATAGATTCATAATCCTCGTTTGATTCTGTTGGATTTTAACGGTCGATATATTTTATTTTATTTTCGGCGTAGGCCGAATCATGGAAGACAAAGTCAACAAGAAGATTAATTTACCACACGGATTATGCGCGCATAGGGGCTGGAATTGTCGCATGTACCTCCATTGCGACTGTTGTTTACTAAACAACGTCTGCTATACTTCAATGGACTTATGCATGGGATCGTGCAAATAAAATACATATTCTTCTTCAGCCACGTTGGCACGCCGGCCCATCCTCCTTTGCCTTCCCATGCACTTCGATCCGCTTTTATGTAGTTCCAAGTGATCACGCTAATGCGCCGGCTGATGCGCAATTTGGAAATAAAGGGCACCGTTATTATTTATTTATTGAAGTTCAATTGCTCACCGTTATCATCATATAAATTGTGTTGGTTTTGTTGGAGTCCTTTTCACCAGAACTAGTAGGTCGTCTTCGAGACAAACATATTCATTTTGTTACCAGAAGGTGTCTATATACAATAGTTTTCATTTTGTTTTCAGAGGCATTGACAGTTTCAAGGGTTCAAAAACTATATGCAATGCATGTGATGTGTAATAATGTACGTAGTAGAAATTTTGGCAATGGTAGCCAGAGATGTGGCCAGAAATGGACCTTCTTCGCTACGGTCAACCGGGCAAAACCCAACCCGATTGTCGATCCGTGCCCGCCCCTTTTGCATGCCTATAGTTGAAGTCCACACCCAGTCAACCGAAGGTCCTTCGACCGCCAAATCCGTCGAAACCCGCCGTGCACTGCATCAGCAGCGACACTTTCCTTGTCGACTTCCACTTCCGCCCCACCTCGCCCCTCGCAATGCCTCCTCGTCACGACCACGTACACCGCCTCTCGACCCTCCTCCTCCTCCTCCTCTCCGGCTCCCCGAACCCTAACCGTGTCTCACCTCGCAGGGCAAACATGTGCAATAGACGGCCAGACCCACCCCCGCCCCCTCGTCCACGGCCGCCAGGGTCGTCGAGAAGAAGACGACCTTTGCGTCCCCAACATGACAGGGGCGGTGTTCTCGTCCCCCAATTGCACTAAACTTGATACACTTATTTTGAGACCGAGGGAGTATATAATTAATTAATTAATACAGTCAAAAAATATAATGTATTCTCAGGATATATACATATAATGTATTCTAAGGATATATATATATTGGTTACATTGATGCATTCTAAGTAATCATTTACATTAATTGATTTCCTCCTCCTCATTCTGTCTCTCTGCTTTATTCTCTCTCACGCGCACACACTCTCTCTCGTATATATATGCAAACAAGGTGTAGATAGAGCAAGTATATTGTAGTGTACTCTGATAAGAAAACATACATATACACTCCCCAAGGAAGTATTTGGAGTTTCAATTGCATCGTCTTGATGGCCAAGCGCACCGGCCCTGCTCATTCACCAACACTGCTCTCGCTGCTGCTTCTGATGTGCTTTTCTATCCATGTACATTGTAAGTCACGTCCTGAGTTATTAGTATTTTCCCTTCTCTCCATATCAAAATCTTTTGCTAATATTATAATCGAATCAAAAGGATAGAACTGAAAAAGATTTTAATCCTCATCTCTGCAAACTAGTATGGCCTACGTACTCGTGCATATTTGTATTTACAAACAATGCTAGCTTGTTCTCTAGTTGGTCCTGCACTACCACAAAGGTTGTCTATATAGTTTATTCCTGTTCCGATTTAGGTGTGTGTATACGCCTTGCTAGATCCATAGCCGTCATTCGATTTGGTAAACAACAGAGACTTATAACGGTTGATATGTATTTTTTTTGGTCACATAGGCCGAATCATGGATGACAAAGTCAACAAGAAGATTAATTTTCCACATGGATTGTGCGTGCATAAGAGTGGTCTAGACTGCCCAGATCCATCTTATGCGACTGTTGTTTAGTAAACAACCTCTGCTATGTTTCCTTTGATGAATGCATGAATGCATGCAAAAATACACATTCTTCTTCAGGCGCATCGGCCACGCCGGCCCATCCTCCTTTTCCATCCGATACATCCTGATCAATTTTATGGTGTTCGAAGTGTTCACGCTAATGTGCAATTCAGAAATAAAGAATAATGTTGCGATTTTCTTATTTATGAAGTTCAACCGCTCACCGTTATCATCATATATATTGTGTTCGTTTTGTTGGAGTCCTTTTCACCGGAACTAGTAAATCGTCTTCAAAACAAAACAAAAAGATGATGCTAGAACTGCTTATTAATGACAATCAACAAGAGTCTATATGTAATAGTTTTAATTTTGTTTGCAGGCGCATTATTAGTTTCGAGAGGTCAGAGCACAAAAACTATATACCATGTATGTGATGTGTAACAATGTATTTACTGTCTAGATCGACCTGAATTAATATGGATGGGAGATGTGCACAGAAATGGACCTTATTCGCTATGGTGAACAACAGTAAGAGCAACTCTGACAGACAGAGTAAACCCGCGTCTCCCAAAAATCATTTATGAGCTCCTGTAAAGATTTTATACGGTACCGCGAGCCCTCCGACAGAACAGATCCCGTAAACCTGTCCTACAAATGTTTCGCGGGAAGAGTTTACGGGATCTGTTCCACGCAGGAGGACTGGTGGTACCGAAAAAAAATCATAGGACAAATATTGACAAGTGCTTGCATATGAATACACGAAATTTATAATATATACATCACTACTTCATTATCAAACTAGTTCACCAAATCCAAAATCATGTCCAACATACGAGGTAACAAGATTACCCTTACAAATGCACGATCGAACAAACAAAAGATGCTCAAATGACCTCCGATCATATAGAAATCAAGCAACATTCTCATTGTTGCGGAGATCATTGCCGCCACCACCACCCCTAGCACCTCCATCACCATCATCCACATTGACTTTTAGGGAGATAACCCTGCGGTATAACCCACCCTATTGGTCCGGGTCAACGAGTGGTGGCTTGTGAATCATACTCAAGGCAGGCCGTGCTGCTGAAAACAAAGCACGCAAGGCGGATTACCAAGTGAGCCGGATGGCAGCCCAGCACATGAAGATGGCGACTCAAGGCCCATGAGCCAGAAGATGCCAGGAGTTTCCTTGCTTGAAAGGCAAGGCGAGTTAGAGACATAGTAGGTCACGAATCGTAGCACGACTCGGACTCTTGTAAGCCTAGGGTCTCGAACTATATATAAAGGTGAGCCCCTAAGGCCAATAGACTTAAGTTGAAAACCCTCGAAAGCTAGGTTAGCAATTTCGCAGCCTTGTAATCGAGATCATCATCAATATAGACACAAAGCAGGACATAGGCTTTTACCTCCAAAGGAGGGGCCGAACCTGGGTAAACTCGTCTCTCGTTCCATATCAACCCCTTCAATTCGCCACACAACAACGATGGCCTCTCACCTAAGTTCTCCTACAAGGACATCTGTCGTGACTAAACCATGATAGTTGGAGCCCACCGTGGGGCTGTCGCATGGTGGAGTTGAGTTCTCGAAGGGAGCTCTTCCAGGGTTCGGGAGCTACGCGGTTGGTCAGATGACCAAGAGTCGCCACGACAAGCTCTACATCGACAATTCAGTCGACTCCAGGTACCGGGTCCCCTCCGGCAAGATCCACGTCGGTAAGATCAGTGCGTCAGTACCCGAGCCGGATATCTGCACCAACATCGTCGAGCCAGGTCGGCACACCCAAACCGGCCAGCATCAAGCCGGCCGACTTCACGTCTTCGTTGGTTTCACCCAAGGAGTCAGCCTTCCGGATAGCCGGCAAGTAGCGAGGACACCCCCACCAACTCCGACGGCGAGTCATCCATGGGAGATACCGAATCAGTTTGTCCTCTCTATGATGGGAGACTTGGGGGTTGTTCGGAGGCGGAAGTCGCCAAGGAGTCACTTGAGCCGCCTCATCAGGTCACCATCTACACAGCGGGAACTGCAGCGGCTCAAGATCCGTCGGCGGCAGGAGCCAAGAACGGTGCTGGCAGGTCAGGCAAGACGACAGCTTAAGCCATGAGCGACTTGATGGCTGAGATGGCCAAACTCTTGGAGAATCCTGTCACCGTGGAGAACCAGGAAGCTCGTGGCATGGAATTGCTAAAAATTTGCGCGGAGATGACTAATGTTTAGGAAGAGATTAACCCCGAAAACGTCGGATGGCAGAACTACAGGCTTGTATCCATAATAAGTCGGAGCGCTTGAAAGCAGAGGCTTGGCAGTTAGGGCTTTGTCGGGATGCCTCTGAGGCGGTTTACCACAGGAGACACCGGAGCCAGCCGCCATTAAACATCGAGCCGACTCAGTTATTCACCAGTCCAGGAACGCCCGGGGCAGGGTAGGATCCGCCTCTTCATGCATAGCGGCAGATAGAGTCGGTTCAGCCACAACCGGCTCAGTTGCCGACTCAGCACTTTCAGACACCACAAGGTCACTTCTCCAACCCCGTTGATAATATGCTAGGAGCAACACACAATTTGTAAGCACTCCCTATATATGGAAACATCCCAGTTGAGATCGAGGCAAGGAACACCATCGAGATGCTGAAAACAGCACTGGTGCAGCAAGCACAATATTCTTACAACCATGATGGAATGCACTCCATGTCTTATGCCAGTCGCAGTAAGAGCCGCCATGTGGATTCTCCAGCTGTTTCTAGTAGCGGGCGTCAGCGGCAACCTCGGTTTTCCCAAACCCAACCTATGTTACCCAATGCTCAAGCAGTCATCGACGCAGCAAGAGCAGCCTGACAGGCGAAGGCAGAGGCATCGGCGATACGGGTAGCTCAGCAACCCATGCTTGAACCCCAATGAATAGTACCATGGGCTAGAGTTAACAGCAGGACGATAGACATCCCTTGTTTGTCTCCGGCTCTCCGAAGTGAGCCCATGCCTAGGGATTTCAAAGGGCCTCACAAGGTGCCAAACTATACAACGGATCTTGAGCCGGCTGCATGGATCAAAAGTTACGAGCGAGCCATGGATATGCTCGATGTTAGCGACACAGTGTGCATGAAGTATTTGACAATGATGCTGGAAGGGACGGCTCGAACGTGGCTGAAAAATCTTCCGCCTAACTCCATGAACACTTGGGCCGAGCTGAAGGAGCAATTCATCAAAAAATTCCAATGAATGTGCAAATGGCCAATGACAACCGTGGATCTTCAACATTGTATCAAGCGCACGGACGTGTCGACTTATCATTGGACTCGATGGGTTGCCGAAATCATCCAGCATCATGGTGGCTCAGGCCATACTCATCCTAGAGAAAAACTGCCACTTTCAACCTCTGGTCCAGAAGTGTGATGCCCCCAATTTCGACCGTACACTAAACATACATGCAATGCGTACGGACAAGATTAGGGACTCACTGATTGATATCACAACACAACTCTAGACACAAATTAAAGTCATACAGCTTCATATTACAAGATAGGGGCCTCGAGGGATCAAATACAAAGCTCGACAAGCATGAGTCAGCGAAAGCAAATAATATCTGAGTAAAGACATAAGTTAAACAAGTTTTACCTTAAGAAGGCTAGCACAAACATTACAATGGATCCAAATAGGCGAGGCCTCCTGCTTGGGAACCTCCTATCCTACTGCTGGTTGGGGACCACCTCCACATAGTTGTAGGCTCCGTCGGTGGCATAGTAGTCATCGGTGGGATACACGATCTCCTGGGCTCCATCATCTAAATGCAGCGAATGAATCGAGGGGGAAAGAGAAAGCAAAGCAGCGGTGAGTACTCATCCAAAGTACTCGCAAGACGGACATCAGAACTATCCTAAGTATGCAACATTATTAAGGAATGGGGGTATATCTGGGCTGACTGCAGAAAGCAAGAATAGGGGGAAAGCCTAGTCCTATCGAAGACTAGCATCTTCAGCATCTTGTAGCATTAGAAGAGAGTAGACTGGTATCTCATATACGATCATATTGTTGTAGCAAAGTTTTATTAAGTAACCACGCCCAGAGATTCTTGCTCGACTCCCTACGAGGAAGCAATCTCGGAGCCAACATTCATTTCAATTTAGAGTCAAAATTATAGTAGTAGTAGGTCAAGGTATAACTCCAAGTCGTCCTGTTACCGTGGACACGACTATTCGAATAGATGAATTCATCCCTACAGGGGTGCACCGCATATCCAACACGCTTGATCACCTCCGACCGGACACACTTTCCTGGTAATGCCCGGCCTCGGGATCCAACATGTCGTGGCCCCACCTAGACTCAACGAAGAGGCCAACCTGTATGTCTAAATCCTAAGCATGCATGGGTCATGGGCCCACTCGCCTTTTGCACTCTTGCATGATGCAAATGCGACCGAGGTTAGTCCTAGCACCTGTTATAACAAGCGCAGTGCCATCGCGGACCACTCGGGCGCACGCCACTCCATTGCTGACATCCGAAGAGCTTCGGTTGATACAATGACGGTGAGTACCCATAACTTCTACCATGTGAAGGTTTGGTGCGTAAAAGGTCAAACGACCAACTCAGATCAAATACTCAACCCATTTGCATTTTATTCATGCGGGGAAAGTGCGACCCATGAAGTGCGGTCCCATCGCCCCGTCTCGAGGATGTGTGGCAAGGGCATCACCTTCCCGTCCACGCCTCAACAACATCAAACCGTGGGTACCCCTCAGGGGCGACCCATCACTAACATGTTTCCGTAACTGTGTATATAAAACATCAAGGCGGGAACTAAGGAATCACCCTCAATGGTCCCCGCACTTGAGGGGTTGCACGACAAAGACATCGTCGGGAATGGTGAAGGAGGAATTACCCTCGATAACTACGACCGACTAGCTGCACTACAGGGCTAGCATCATGAATACTTCACGAGGTGTCACGCTTGGTACTCGATAGTAGCACTGCATAGTTGTACAACTAAGGGGGAGTGCGGTGATGTGAGGGGCCTGGCTTGTCGGTCGGTTGACCGAGTCTTCGAGTCTTCAAGTCATCGAGTGGTCAATGAAGAAGCAGGGGAAACTAGGACTAAGGGGGGTCACTTGGGATTCATTGATCAACCAATACTAATCAGTTGGTATGATTGCAGGTATGGTAGCAGTTTATCAAAAACAGGCTATGCATCAGAATAGGAGCTAGCTAATATAGCAGCAAAATCTAATGGAAGAAAGAGAGGGAAGAATGGGTGATATTCGAATGATTAAGGGGGATTGCTTGCCTTGCTGCTCTGCTGCACAGGCCTGATCGTCAGTGGTGTAGTCTTACCGGCAGCAGCGTCAGTCTCGGGGTCTATAGGTAAGAAGAGAGGAGAGAAACAATAAATATAAAGCAAACAGATACATCACATGCATGACATGACAATATGCAGAGCTAGGCATACACTAACACAACATTACATGTCCCAGACGGTTTGGAAGAGTATCTGACGATATTTTCCGGGTCTCGGGCTAGTACCGGACAGATGAAACGGATGGAAAAGTTTCATGTTCGCCATGATAGGAGCACGTGACAAACAAACGGACTACCATTCCGGATTCGTAGGATTTTTGTGATCAACTTTCATGTATAAATTATTTTCATTCGAGTTACAGATTATTTTATATTAATTTCTAAAGTTTTATTAATATTCTGAAATTAAATATATTATTTTAATTTAATAATTCAATTTATGACATCAGCATGATGTCATGCTGACGTCAGCAGTCAACAGTTTTAGTTGACTGGTCAAACTTACCAGTGGGTCCCACTATCATGGACACAGTGTTAATTAATGTTTAATTAATTTAAACAAAATTAATTAGGGAGTGGGACCCATCTGTCATTGACTTATTAAATTATTTTAGTTAACAATTTCAATTAAACAGATTAGTTAGTCCTAATGTGGGCTGGCCCTACATGTCATTCACATCAATTAACATGGATTAATTAATCTAATTAACCGAACTTAAGCTAATTAACTAAATACTTATTTACAATACTTATTTATTTATTTATTTATTTAATTTTTATTTTGTTTAGGGGTGTGGGCCTCGTCGTCATCCACAGTGGGGGCTCGCCCCACGTGGAAGTGGCCACAACCACACACACACACGCACACAGGGGGCAGGCGGCGGCACCAGGCCCTAGCCAGGGCGCGCCAGCGGCCAGGGCACCGGCCCGGGGGGGCCAGCATGCTAGGGGGAGGGCGCGTGTGGTGCTAGTGGTTGCTAGCGGCGAGCGCACGAGCAGGCACGCGGGTAGCGCCGACGGGGTGCAGCGGGAGGCAGGCGGGGCACGGGCGCGGCCATGTGATAGCGGACGCGCGGGCGGTGGCGAGCACGAACGTGAGCCATGCGCGGTTCGCGCGGTCTTGCATGCGATTGGGTGTGGGCGACCTCAGTGAGGATGAGCAGCGGCAGGGGGCAACGACGGTGGTCATGGCCAGCGCGGCAAGGAGAGAGGGGGAGTGGGGACACTACTGGAATCAAACAATTTGCCATCTGCCAGCTCTTTGTCGTCCGCTAGCGGACGACAAAGAGGCTGTTTGTCGTCTGTCTTTCCAAAGCAGACGGCAAAGAACTAGCTGATGGCAAAGAGGGTCTTTGCCATCTGCACTTCTTTGCCGTCTCCTGGCAGACGGCAAAGACCAGAGTGGGCCCCACGAGGCACAACACTAGCTAGGCCAAGCTCTTTGCCATGTGCCACTTCTTTGCCGTCTACTAGCAGACGGCAAAGAACTCTTTGCCGTTTGCCAGCAGACGGCAAAGAAGTAAGTGGGGCCCACAATGTCACGGCGGACTAACGGTTACCCCGCCCCCCGTGCCTCTCTCTCTCTCTCTCACATCTCTCTCTCAGCGCCGCCGCCCCGCCCTCCCGCCGCCGCCCCCTCCCCGCAGCCCTCCTCCAACATTGCCCCCTCCCCGTGGCCCTTCTCCACCACCGCCGGAGCCAGGCCGCGGCGCCGCCCGCCCCCTCCCCGCGGCCCTCCTCCACCACCTCGGGCCCGTCGCCCCCGCCGCCCCTTGCCCCACCGCTCCGCCACGTCGGGTCGCCGGCGAGTAGGCACCCCCGACGACCCAGCTCCGCCCCTCCCCCTCCGCCGCCCCGCGCCGCCGCCTCGACCCTCCTCCAGTGAGCTCCACCCTCCCCCTTTTTATGTTTTTGTCTATTTTTATTAGTTCATATTAGTTAGTTATTAGTTCATATTAGTTCGTATATATTAGGTAGAAAAACCTTAGATATAAAAGAAGAAAATAAAAAACCTAGAAGAAAAAAAGAAGAAAAAAAGAAGAAAAAAAGGAAAAATAAAAAAGGAAAAGAACAAAAAATAATAATAAGAAGAAGAAACAGAAGAAGATGAGGCGGAGAAGAAAAAAGAAGAAGAAAGAAGAGAAGAAGAAAAAGATAGGGGAGGAGACCAGAAGGAAAACAGAAAGCCAGACTAGAGCGAGTAGAGGAGAGTCTAGCCTCCTGCCTCCTCTGCCCCCCCCCCAGGGAGAGGAGGAGACGCCTCCCCCTGGAAAGGCGCCTCCGCCCTAGACTAAGAAGGAAAAAAGGAGAAAATGAAGGAAAAGGAAGAAGATGAAGAAGAAGAAAAGAAAAAAAAGAGGAAAAACCCTGACCCCGACCCCGACAAGACACCCCGACCCCGACCCCGACCCGACACCCCGACCCCGACCCCGACACGACATCTCGACCCCAACACGACACCCCGACATGACACCCCCGACCCCCGACACCTCTTCGGCCTCCTGTTGACCGAAAGGGTGCTCTTCGGCCTTCTAGAGGCCGACGGGGTCATATATGTGTGAATTATGAGTTAGGTCATATAATCTATGATTTTGTTATGAAAAACATCATATATATATATATTTGTGTTGATCGGGTGGATTTAAATGTGTAGTTGTTTCGTCGCTGCGAGGGTTTGGTGTTCGACGACCTCCTCGTGCGTTCGACGAGCTCTGCCCCTGCGTTCGTGGGTGAGCACAAATGACATCTCCTCCTCCCCCTTCATTTGCTCTGTTCCGGTTTTCGTGCCGATGAAACTTTCTAGCTATAGGTAGATTGAATCATCAGTATGCGTGAACACTATGCGTCTCCCGTTCGAAAGGGTTACATCTATAAATATGCATACATTTGCATATTTATAACCGTGATTCTTTCGAATTGTCCAACGTTATCCATGGACAGCCCGAGTATGTGTAGATTAGGTTCGTTTTCCCATATGCTCTGCTCCGGATCCGATGCAGAATTTCGTCAGTGCCTTCCTGTCGTTCTCTGGGTACACATCCTCTCTGCTTATTGCCGAGACGTGTATCAGGAGAACAGCGGGGAGGTGCTGCCGAAATTTTGCATCGGATCCGGAGCAGAGCATGGGAAAATGAACCCAATCTACACATACTCGGGTGGGGTTAGGACCTATCTTTACCTACTAGTGTCTAGGTTGCATCGACGTAATGAAACCGACAAACTCATGAATATGGTTTGCTGAATTATGTATATATTTTGTGTGTGTCCAGTAGCTAGGCAGGATGAGTGATCGTGGATGGATGTACACCGATCACACTAGTCAGAAAGACATGACCTGTGAATGGTTAAGAAAAACCAAGGAGTTTGTGAGAGTCGCATTTGCAAATGGACAGAAAACAACCTGGTGCCCTTGTGTCGATTGCGACAACTATAAGAAGAAGTCAGAGTTTGAAATGATCAAACACGTACAGAAGTGGGGTTTTACGCCTAATTATATGGTCTGGACATTTCATGGTGAGTCTGCCCAACGTGCGAGAGCTGAGGTGCTTCGTCGTCGCACCGATGAGCATGGTACCGGGATCGAAGACATGGTGCAAGACTTTAAGGATGCTCGCGATTCAGACGATGAGATGGAGGAATCTGCAAAGGCCTTTTATGAAATGTTGGAGTCTTCAAACCATCCTCTCCACAAGCACACTGAGCTTTGTTAGCTAGATGCCATTGCGCAAGTAATGGCTCTAAAGGCTCAGTTCAACCTGGGCAGAGAATGCTACGACGCGATCATGACGATATTTTGACGCGTTCTACCCAAAGGACATGTATTGCCACCAAACCTATACCGGTCGGACAAAATCCTACGTGCGCTTAAGATGCCCTATGAGAAGATAGATGCTTGTGAGAATGGATGTGCCTTATTTAGGTTGAGTATGCGGGCTTGAACTATTGACCCATTTGCAATGCTTCTAGGTATGTTCTGGTAGACAATGGTATGGGTGAGAAGAGTCAGACCAAAATCCCCATTAATGTTCTTCGGTATCTGCAAATCATACCAAGACTTCAACAACTTTTCATGGTCGAAGAGACGGCTAGACAGATGACGTGGCATAAATTGGGCAAAAGAACAGAACTGGATGCTGATGGGAATCCGAATATTGGGACACACTTCAGACGCTTTTGCGTGGAAGCACTTCGATGCATTACATAAGGATAAAGCGGAAGATCCAAGGCATCCTCGAGTTGCCATCAGCACAGATGGGTTCAATGTGTATGGTATGACGGCAGCACAATATAGTTGTTGGCCTGTATTTGTCATTCCACTCAATCTCCCCCCAGAGAGATTATGAAAAGAAAGGACATTTTCCTGACGTTGATAATTCCAGGGCCCAAATATCCGGGGAAGAATATGAATATGTACATGCAACTACTGAAGGATGAATTGCAAGAAGCCTGAGATAATGGGATCAAGACATACGACGCCACTACAAAAAAGAACTTCAAAATGCATGTGTGGTACATGTACTCGATGCATGACTTGTCGGCGTATGCGCTATTCGTTGGCTGGTGTGTGCATGGAAGGTTTCCGTGCCCCACATGGAAGGCAGCTCTTCAGTTCCGTTGGCTGGAGGCGGGTCGCAAGTTTTCTTGCTTCGACATGCATAGACAGTTCCTGGATCCTGACCATAAGTTCATAAAAGACAAGAAGAATTTCATCAAAGGTAGAGTTGTCAAAAACAATACACCACCTGCGTTGACAGGCCAACAGATCCTGGATCAGATAAACACTCTCGAGCCGGATTGAGATCGTCCAGGGTATTTCAAAGGGTGTAATACGGAACACGCCTGGACTCACAAGATATGTTTGTGGGATTTGCCTTACTTTAAAGACCTCCTTTGCCCACACAACATCGACGTGATGCACACTGAAAAGAATATCGCGGAGGCCCTTTTTGGTACATTGTTCAGCATAGAGGGGAAGTCGAAGGATAATCCTAAGGCTAGAGTCGACCAGGAGGCTCTATGTGATAGACCGTTACAAAACATTCGACAACCGAAAGGAAATAAGAGCTAGAGGAAGCCAAAGGCATGGTTCAATCTTGGAAGGCCAGCTATGAGGGAAATGATCTTGTGGGTGAAAATCCAGTTGATGTTCCCCGATGGGTATGCAGCGAATCTAAAGAGGGGAGCGAGTCTTGACAAATTGAAAATATTTGGTCTCAAGAGTCATGATTGGCACATATGGCTTGAGCGGGTAACGCCGGTGATGTTGCGTGGCTTTATCCCTGAGGATAACTGGCTAGTACTGGCAGAGCTGAGCTATTTCTTCCGTGCTCTTTGTACGAAAGAACTATCGCCTGACGTGCTCGACGAACTAGAAGAGTTGGCGCCGGAGTTGATCTGCAAGTTAGAAAAGATCTTTCCACCGGGCTTCTTTAATCCAAGGCAGCATTTGATTTTGCATCTCCCGACCGAGGCAAGATTGGGGGGGGGGGCGTGCAAAATCATTGGTGCTTCTCAACTGAGAGGATACAGAAGACGCTTCGAGCAAAATGTAAAAATAAACATAGAGTTGAAGCATCGATGGCCGAGGCATTCATTTCTGAGGAGGCAGCAAACTTTGTGACAGCACACTACACAGCCCAGAATCGTCATTTGCATAATCCGAAGCCTCGGTACAATGATGGCGACCGTGAAAAAGGTCTATCCAACCTCAGCCTATTCAAAGGGAATCTCGCACCAGCCGGTGCTTCGAAATCAATAGGGTTGGATGTCGAAGAATGGTGGACCATTTCGTTGTATATCTTCAACAACCTAACAGAAGTGCGGTCGTACATCGAGTAAGTTCTTGGTACATTGTTTTGCAACTTCTAATTCCTTTGAAATGCTCTTATTCCCGGTTATGTGATACAGTCGATACGTCGCCAAATTCTCGGATGGAGCGGTGATCCAAAAGGATTCCATCGAAGAGTATGAGCTTCTGGCAAAGCATGAAAGCGGCTATCCCGGTTTCATCTCTTGGTTCAAGCAAATGGTAATTTCCATTAATTAGACGATTTCATTTCTTTGCCTAGTCTGTGGTTAATGCAACAATCCTTTGGTATTAAACTTGTAGGCTAATGCAGAGTCTATGGACTCCGAATTGAGACAAGTCGCTAATGGTTTTGACTTTAAGGTCCGTTCATTTGACAAATACGACATCAACGGGTATCGCTTTCGTACTTTTGGCAAAGAGCTATCTATGGCCGACCGAAAGTCTACAAATTGTTGTGTCTCCGCTGTCGGCAAAGGAGGGGTCGAGTATTATGGAAGAGTTGAAGCAATTTATGAACTTACATTCTCTGGTGAAAACCCACCAAACGTCGTAGTCTTCAAATGTTATTGGTTTCGGCCGAAGGAGACTAGAAGGACTCATGAACATATAGGGCTAGTCGAAATCAAATAGAGCACCCATTTAGATGTTCCCGATGTCTATATTACGGCTCAACAGGCGACCCAAGTTTTCTATCTACCGTGGGCTTGCCAAACGGATCCAAATTGGAAAGGTTGGGATGTCGTTTATGATGTGTCGCCACATTTTAGACCACCTCCCCTCAATGAATATGATTATGAACCTCACATTAACCCAGACACATATGAAGGAGAATTCTTCCAAGAAACACGTGTTTCCAAAAAACGCTTCAAGAACTGCTCTACTTCAGCCCAGAACATTGAGGTCGACAGCGACAGTGAACCCGACTTCACCCCTGAGCAGGAACAAGAAGAGACGGAAGAAGAAGAGGTTACTGCTGCGGATGACCTGACAATGCTTGACCGATTACATAGAGGCCTTCCACATGTTGATGCATTTATTGATGATGCTGATGAGCACGTCATTACTGATAGTGATGATGATTATGCATTTATTGATCCAGGAGCATATATAGACTATAAATATTAATATTAGTAATGTGAGGTATTCAATTATTATTATGTGCATATATATTATTAATTAGTTCATGTTATTAGGTATTCAATTTTTTTATGTTGAACTAATTTCGTTCACTCTTTGTCATTGCAGGTGTTGACAGATAGTGGGCGGGGGTTGAGAGAACTCTAAGCCTCCTTCCTCGGCGTGTGCTGGGAGGGGTGCTATTATTCCACCCCAGCAACTCCGGAGAGCGCTGGTACACAGCATGCAGACACTGGCAGGCGCTTCTTCTTTGACCGGGAGAGGTCGGGGGAAGACGAAGAGAGGTGCTAGAGGTAGGAAGGCTCCTGCGCCTTCCTCGCTGCCATCCCCAGCTGATTCTCCCGACCACAGGAGTGCTCCATCTCAGGTGGACCCGTATGACTTGGACCCGTCTTAGACTCCGGTCCACGAGCCTCGGGTCGATGAGCCTCGGGTCACCGAGCCTTCGTCCTAGGAGACTCCGGTCCTAGAGTCTTCGTCCCAGGAGACTCGGGTCCCAGTGTCTTCGTCCCACGTGACTCCGGAGGCTAGTGGACATGCTGATGGTGGCGAGGACAATTACTTGTCTGAGGACACCTATAGCGAGGGCGAGCTGGTTGAGGAGGGCAAGAAGGTCTACCAGCGTGGTTGTACAAAGCTGCCTCCCGTGCCGACGACCCGCGAGCAGAGGTGGTTGATTGCGCCTAATGCGGAGAAGTAAGTGCATTTACTCTTTTTTAACCTTTTGCCTACATGTTTCTTCAAATTAATATCTAATGTGTTGGCCTTGTCATACTGCAGGGGTTGGAAATACGAGCGTGGTGCCCGCAGGCCCAACCAGGTCCTCGGTGTGCTTCTCCGGCACCACTTACCGGGGAAGGTCCAGTTGCCCGGTGAGGGTGAGGCTCGACAGGTAGCACTGACCTGGGAGCTGTACAAGGCTGCCCCGGCCCCGCCGGAGGAGATGGTCGATGGTGTCTTGTGCGAGACGGTGGCTGACATTGTGATCCGTCGCTTTTGGGTAATTTCTCCTTTACAGAATTAAAAATCAACAATAACTAGTGATTGTACTAATCAGTGTCTAATGTGTTGTCTTGTTTGATTCCAGACCTTCTACAGGTGTCTTGAGGAAGACGAGGCGAGAGCGGCTATTGTTCTCGAAGCCGAGTGCAAGCGCCTACTTCAGAACTTACGGCACGAGGCTCGGGTGCAGGCTATTCGAGACTACTACGCCTCGAGTAACATTAAGAGGGCCAATAATAAGTGCCGCAAAAATTATCTGAGTAAGGAGAAGTTTATGAAGGTAATTATCTATTCTTAAGGCCTTGTACTTAGTTTCTTTGATTTGATTCATAGGCGTAGCGCTGAAATTTCTCTTGTCTAACTTAGGTGCCCCCGAGATGGTGTGCGGATAGGATGGACTGTTGGGAGGCATTGGTGGATGAGTGGTGCTCTCCCGAATGGCTAGCCGAACACAACAAGGCCAAGGAGAAGCATGCCCAAATGAGAGGCGTGCCACACCATCAAGGGAGCTCCGACCTGTTTGAGTACGGGGACAACTGGGTATGTGGTTTGCTTCATGATTCATGCAATTTCATTCTTCATGCTAGCTTGAGCCCTTAACTAATATTTTGTTCACCTCTTTTAGGTGCAAGAAAACAAGAAGGAGGTGCCACCTCTGTTCGACCTCTATGCCATGGACCATACTGCCTCGTACAAGAAGGCCAAGGCATTCTCTGAGGATGACCTCGATCATCCAGAGAGCTTCAGCAACATCTCCTCCCACAACAAGCTCGTGAGGTACAGAGATGAGGGGAAGGCGAGGAAAGGGGAGGACTTCAACCCGAGCCAGAGTCCTTTTGATCCAGAGCTCGTGATGATATCTGGTCGTGGGAGGCCCCATGGCTCGATAGCCATTGGGGATGGATTGATACGAGCTCTGATCCTGAGATAAGGCCTGGTCCATGGCCAATGGAGCTCGCCATTGAGGCTAGGGACCAGGAGCTTCTGGTGGAGGCAAATAGGTAGGCGGCGCAGAGGGAGAGGGACATGGAGGAGAGGATGGCTAGGCTGTTGGAGGAGGAGAGGAATCGGAACGACGCGTCTCACCGAGCCCTATACGAGCTCCTCGTGGTAAGTTTCTCCTGTATATTAGCCAAATCATGCATGTAATGTTCGTTTCATCACTAACTAATATGAATGACTCGTGAAAACAAAATGTGCAGACCGTGTGCCAGAACAATGGTCAGACCCCTCCGTCGATGCCCCATATTGCTATAGCACCCACGGTGAGTTTCATTTAAATGGTCATTAGTTACTAGTATTCACATTTGAGTTGCATCATACTAAGGAGACATTCCAAATGATCTTTTGTGCAGCGTGCCTCCCGACAAGCATCGATCGATCCTTCTACGTCTGCCGGAACCCCGACCGGTCCTTCTACGTCTCACCGTGGCCCAAACCCTACTGGTCCTTCACCTTTGTGTTGATGGTAAGTTTTCCCAAGTGTTTTCATTAACAAATGCATACTTAGATTAAGAAATGACCTACTTAGCTCCAAAATGACCTATACTTAGCTTATTTTCCTCAAAAATGACTTGATACGCTTAGTTAGCTAGAAAATGGTATATTCTACCTAGGATAGCTATAATGATCTATAATTAGCTCAGCTAGTTCATTTACGACATAATATGCTCACTTAGGTAAAAAAATGGCATAATAACCTTGGTTTAGCTCCAAAATGACCTATACTTAGCTTATTTTCCTCAAAAATACATAATAACCTTACTTACCTCTAAAATGACATATTCTACCTAGGATAGCTATAGAATGACTTATACTTAGCATTTTTTCCTCCGAAATGACTTGATATGCTTTGTTAGCTACAAAATGGCATTACTACCTTGGAGAAGAGGAGGGGAGAGGAGAAAAAGAAAGAGAAGATAAATTCTTCTTCTTCGTTTTCTTCTAGCTAGTCTTCTTCTTCTTCTAACTATCATCTTTCCTACTTTGCAGATTTGCTATAGATGAGGAAGAGTGCATTGATGGACTGTACTCTTCTACTTCTGCTTCCTTTGTGTTTATGGAAACTTGTTTTGGATACGTATGTATGGATATGTTGTTGGAAACCATTGTGTGTTGTTGGAAACTTGTATATATGTTGGAACTTATTGTTGGTATATGATTGTTTCAACTTATTGTTGGTATGCTTGTATTGTTGGATATATATGTGATATTGTTGGATATATATGTTTCAAATTGAATGATTTTAAGAAAAAAACATGGTCTATATAGCCACTTTGCCGTCCGCTGGCAGACGGCAAAGTGGACACGTGGTAGCTACCTGTGCAACCTGGGGCTGGCCTAGGTTGGTTCTTTGCCGTTCGCTGGGAGACGGCAAAGAGTCTTTTCTGTCTGCCAATGGACGGCAAAGAACCAACCTAGGCTAGCCAAAAAAAAGGTGCATTGCCATCCGCTGGTAGACGGCAAAGACCTAAGGTCTTTGCCGTCCGACAGCTGACGGCAAATCACGCCGTTAAGCCCCTAACGGAGCTATGTTGCCATGTGTGCTGTCCAGGCCCTTTTCCGTCCGCTGGCGGACGACAAAGATTCAAAGGTCTTTGTCATCCGCCAGCAGACGGCAAAGTGCCCTTTACCGTGGCATATTCAGTCGAACGGTTGGCCGTCTGCTGGCGGACGACAAAGCCTTTGTCGTGTGGGATGCATGCCTTTGCCGTTCGGGATGGCTGACGGCAAACTGCCTGATTCCTGTAGTGGGAGGCGCTCACGAGAGCTGCAGGGAGGTGGGGTCGGCAAGGCTTGGGGATGCTGGCGGTGGAGAGGCCGAGGGCGATGGGGAGAGGCTATTGGAAATATGCCCTAGAGGCAATAATAAATTAGTTATTATCATAGTTCCTTGTTCATGATAATCGTTTATTATCCTTGCTATAATTTTATTGATCGGAGACTTAGATGCATGTGTGGATACATAGACAAAACCATGTCCCTAGTATGCCTCTAATAGACTAGCTCATTGATCAAAGATGGTTAAGGTTTCCTAGCCATGGACATGAGATGTCATTTGATAACGGGATCACATCATTAGGAGAATGGTGTGATGGACAAGACCAAACTACAAACATAGCATATGATCGTGTCAGTTTAATGCTATTGTTTTCTGCATGTCAAGTATCTGTTCCTATGACCATGAGATCATGAAACTCACTGACACCGGCAGAGTGCCTTGTGTGTATCAAACATCGCAACGTAACTGGGTGACTATAAAGGTAATCTACACGTATCTCCGAGGGTGTCTGTTGAGTTGGCATGGATCAAGACTGGGATTTGTTACTCCGTGTGACGGAGAGGTATCTCAGGGCCCACTCGGTAATACAACATCACAATAAGCCTTGCAAGCAATGTGACTAAGTTTTAGTCACGGGATCTTGTATTACGGAATGAGTAAAGAGACTTGCCGATAACAAGGTTGAACTAGGTATGGAGATACCGACGATCAAATCTCGGGCAAGTAACATACCGAGGAACAAAGGGAACATCATACGGGATTAACTGAATCCTTGACATAGAGGTTCGACCGATAAAGATCTTCGTAGAGTATGTAGGAACCAATATGGGCATCCAGGTCCCGCTATTGGTTATTAACCGTAGAGGTGTCTCGGTCATGTCTACATACTTTTCGAACCCGCGGGGTCTGCACACTTAAGGTTCGGTGACGTTTTGGTAGCTTAGAGTTATGTATGGTGGTTACCGAAGGTTGTTCGGAGTCCCGGATGAGATCCCGTACATCACGAGGAGCTCCGGAATGGTCCTTAGGTAAAGATTGATATATAGGAAGTCCTATTCTGGTCGCCGGAAAAGTTTCGGGCTCATCGGTAGTGTACCGGGAGTGCCGGGAGTGTACCGGGAGACCATCGGGAGGGGTATTTCGACCCAAAAGGCTACATGGGCTGTGGGAGAGTGAATACCATCCCTTAGTGGGCTGGTGGAAGTCCCACACAAGGCCCATGCGGCTAGGAGAGAAAACCCAAAGAGAAAACATGGAAAACGGGCAAAATAGGGAGGAATCCTACTCCTACTAGGATTGGAGGAGGAGTCCTCCTCTCCTCCTTGATTCGGCCGAACCAAGGGCTGGCCCCTTGAGGGCCAAGCCTCCTCCTCTCTTCCTCCTATATATACTGGAGGTTTTAGGGTTTTTGGCACTTGATTTTCAGCCGCGTGCTACCCGTTCCTCTAGTGCATAGTTTCTCCTCTAGATCGGTTTTCTGCAGTGCTTAGGCGAAGCCCTGCCGGAATTGCTCCACCACCATCGCCGCGGCGCCGTCATGCTGCCGGAGAACTCGTCTACCTCTCCGCTCCCTCTTGCTGGATCAATAAGGCGGAGATCGTCATCGAGCTGTATGTGTGCTGAACGCGGAGGTGTCGTCCGTTCGGCGCTAGATCGGAAGGACCGTGATCAAGATTGCGAGACGGATCGTGATGAGATCGCGGGACGGATCGTGATGAGTTCGTGGGACGGATCCTGATTGGATCGCGGGAAGGATCGTGATGAGATCGCGGGACGCTTGGCGATTTGGATCGCGAAGACGTTCGACTACGCCAACCGCGTTTCTTAACGCTTCCCGCTTAGCGATCTACAAGGCTATTTAGATCCACTCTCCCTCTCATAGATGCTCATCACCATGGATAGATCTTGCGTGTGCGTAGGAATTTTTTTGTTTCCCATGCAACGTTCCCCAACAGTGGCATCATGAGCTAGGTCTATGTGTAGATGAGATCTTGAGTAGAACACAAAGAGTTTGTGGGTGTTGATGCTTACATTGCTTCCTCCCTTGGTCATTTTTTGGTTCGGCGGTATTGTGGGATGAAGCGGCCCGGACCAACATTACTCGTACGCTTATGAGAAACCGGTTCCCTCAACTGCAACTTGTTGCATAGATGGTTGGCGGGTGTCAGTTTCTCTCACTTTAGTTGGATCGAATTCGACAAAGGTGGTCCTTGAGAAGGTTGAAAAGCAACTAATGTATCACCATTGTGGTTTATGCGTAGGTGAGAATTGTTCTTGCTAGATACCCGTAGCAGCCACGTAAAACATGCAACAACAATTAGAGGACGTCTAACTTGTTTTTGTAGGTTATGTTGTGATGTGATACGACCAATTACATGATGTGATATATGTGATGTATGAGATGATCATGTGATGTATAGAATATCACGACTTGCATGTCGATGAGTATGACAACCGGCAGGAGCCATAGGGTTGTCTTTAATTATTGTATGACCTGCGTGTCAATCATTAAACGTTGTGTAATGCTTTACTTTATCGCTAAACGGTAGCAAAAGTTGTAGAAGCATGATGGGTGCGACAACCTCGATGGCGACACATTGATGGAGATCAAGATGATGGAGATCATAGTGTTGTGCCAGTGACGATGGAGATCATGTCGGTGCTTTCAAGATGGAGATCAAAAGCACAAGTTCATGGCCATATCATGTCACTTATGATTTGCATGTGATGTTAATCCTTTTATGCACCTTTTTTTGCTTAGGACGATGGTAGCATTATAAGGTGATCCCTCACTTAAATTTCAAGATGAATTGTGTTCTCCCCAAGTTTGCACCGTTGTGAAAGTTCGTCGTGTCGAGACACCACGTGATGATCGGGTGTGATAGACTCTACATTCAGATACAACGAGTGCAAGCCAGTGTTGCACATGCAGAACACTCAGGTTAAACTTGACTAGCCTAGCATGTACAGACATGGCCTCGGAATACAAGAGACCGAAAGGTTGAACATGAGTCATATAGCAGATATGATCAACATGATGATGTTCACCATTGAAACCACCTCAACTCACGTGATGATCAGACTTGAGTTGGTGAATTTGGATCATGTATCACTCGAATGACCGGAGGGATGTCAATTTGAGTGGGAGTTCTTAAGTAATATGATTAATTGAACTCATTATCATGTACATAGTCAATAGTGTCTTTGCAAATTTTGTTGTAGATTACTTGCTCGCGCTGTAGCTCCCTTGAATTTTTATATGTTCCTAGAGAAATAGAGTTGAAAGATGATGGTAGCAATATTGCGGACTGGGTCCGTGATCTGAGGATTGTCATCATTGCTGCACAGAAGGCTTATGTCCTTAATGCACCGCTCGGTGCGCCAACCTTTCTAGCGTCATCTGTAGATGTTGTGAACATCTGACAGGCACGTTCTGATGACTACTTGATAGTTTAGTGTGTCATGCATTACGGCTTAGAATTGAGGCTCTGAAATGTTTTGAACGTCACAGACCATATGAGATGTTCTAAGAGCTGAAATTAGGATCTTAGGCTCATGCCCGTGTTGCGAGATATGAGATCTCCAGCAAGATTCTTTGCCTGCAAGATGAAAGAGAATGGCTCAATCGTTGAGCATGTGCTCAGATTGTCTGGGTGCTGCAATCGCTTGAATCGAGTGGGAGTTGATCTTCCAGATAATATAGTGATTGAAATAGTTCTCCAAGTCACTGTCACTAAGCTACTAGAACTTGGTGATGAACTATAAAATGACAGGGATAGAAATAATGATCCCTAAGCTATTCGCGATGTTTGACACCGCGAAGGTAGAAATCAAGAAGGAGCGTCAAGTGTTGATGGTTAGTCAAACCACTAGTTTTGAGAAGGGCAAGAGCAAGGAGGGAAACTTCATGGATAGCAAGTCAGTTGCTACTCCAGTGAAGCAACCCAAAGTTTAACCCAAACCCGAGACTAAGTGCTTCGATTATGAGGAGAGCGGTCGCTGAAGCGGAACAACCCTAGATACTTGGTAGATAAGAAGGATGGAAATGTCGACAGAAGTATATTTGATATATGTGTTAATGATGTGTACCTTGCGAGTACTCCTAGTAGCACCTGGGTATTGGATACCGGTTCGGTTGCTAAATGTTAGTAACTCGAAATAAAAGCTACGGAATAAACGGAGAGCTAGCTAAGGGTGAGGTGACGATGTGTGTTGGAAATGTTTCCAAGGTTGATATGATCAACATCGCACGCTCTCTCTACCTTCGGGATTAGTGACGAACCTAAATAAATGTTATTTGGTGTTTTGCGTTGAGCATGAACGTGATTAGATCGTGTTTATTGCAACACGGTTTTTCTTTTAAGTTAGAGAATAATGGTTATTCTGTTTACATGAATGATACCTTCAATGGTCATGCACCCAGTAAGAATGGTTTGTTGAATCTTGATCATAGTAATACACATGTTCATAACATTGATGCTAAAAGATACAAAGTTAATAATGATAGTACCACATACTTGTGGCACTGCCGCTAAATGTCATATTGGTATAAAGCACATGAAGAAACTCCATGCTTATGGATCTTTGGACTCATTCGAGTTCGAATCGGTTGAGACATGCGAACCATGCCTCTTGGGCTCTTGGGCAAGATGACAAAGGACCCCATTTTCTAGATGGATGGAGCTGGTAAGTGATTTATTGGAAATGATACATGTTGATGTATGCAATCCAATGAGTCTTGTAGCATGCGATGGATATCGTTATTTTCTTACCTTCACTGATGATTTGAGTAGATATAGTGTATATTTATTTAATGAAACACAAGCCTAGATCGTTTGAAAGGTTCAAGCAAATTTAGTGTGAATTTTAAAGATCATCGTGACAAGAAGATAAAAATGTCTGCGATATGATTGTGGATGTGAATATCTGAGTTACGAGTTTGGCATACAACTTTAGACAATGTGAAAGTTGTTTCACAACTCAAGCCACCTGGAACACCATAGTGTGATGGTGTGTCCGAATGTCATAGTCGTGCTCTATTGGATATGGTGCGTGCTATGATGTCTCTTATCATTTTGCTACTATAATTTTGGGGTTATGCATTAGAGACAACTACATTCACTTTAAATAGGACACCATCTAAATCCATTGAGATGACACCGTGTGAATTATGGTTTGATAGAAACCTAGCTGGCATTTCTTAATGTTTGGGGCTGCGACGCTTGTGTGGAAAATGTTTTCACCTAATGAGGTCGAACCCAAAGCGGACAATTTCATCTTCATAGAAAACCCTAAGAACAGTTGGGTGAACCTTCTATCTCAGATCCAAGCATAAAATGTTTGTTGCTAAAACTGGGTCCTTTCTCGAGGAAGAGTTTCTCTTGAAAGAATTGAGTGGGAGGAACATAGAACTTGATGAGGTTATTGAACCTTTGTTTCAACGAGAGAGTAGCGCAGCGCAGGAAGATGTTTCTGTCAAGCCTACGTTAGTTGAAGAGGAAGTTAATGATGATGATCATGAAGCTTCGGATAAAGTTACTATCAAACCTCGTAGGTCGACAAGGATGCGTACTGCTCCTGAGTGGTACGACAACCCTGTCTTGGAGGTCATGTTGTTGGACAACGATGAACCTGCGAGCTATGGAGAAGCAATGATGGGCCCGGATTCCGACAAATGGTTAGAGGCCTTGAAATCCGATAAAGCATCCATGTATGAAAACCAAGTATAGACTTCGGTAGACTTGCTCGTTGGACGGCAGGTCATCTAGTACAAATGGACCTTTAAGATGAAGGCAAACGATGATGGTAAATGTCACCATTTATAAAGCTTGACTTGTTGCAAAGAAGTTTACAACAAGTTCAATGAGTTGACTGCAATGAGACTTTCTCACTCGTAGCGATGCTAAAGTCTGTTGGAATTATGTTAGCAGTTGCTGCATTTTTCAATTATGAAATCTGGCAGATGGATGTCAAAACATCGTTTCCTTAACGGTTTACTTGAAGAAAGGTTGTATGTGATACAACCATAAGGTTTTCTCAGTCCTAACGATGCTAAAGGGTGAGCAAGCTTCAGTGATCCTTCTATGGACTGAAGCAAGCATCTCGGAGTTGGAATATACACTTTGATGAGGTGATCAAAGTTTTTGAGTCTATACAAAGTTTCTGATAAGTATATATGGATGACATATTGTTGATCGGAAATAAAGTAGAATTTATGGAAAGCATAAACAATTGTTTGAAAAATGATTTTCAAAGGAAGACCTGGATAAAGCTACCTAATTGTTGAGCATCAAGATCTATAGAGATAGATCAAGATGTTTGATGAGACTTTCAATGAGTACATACTTTGACAAGATTTTGAAAGAGTTCAAAATGGATCAGTTAGAGAAAGAGTTCTCGCCTGATTTGTAAAGTGTGAAGTTGAGTGAGACTTAAAGCTTGACCACGGCAGAAGAAAGAGAAAGGATGAACGTCGTCCCCTATGCCTTAGCCATAGGCTCTATATTATGCCATGCTGTGTACCGCACCTGGTGTGTGCCTTGCCATGAGTCTGTCAAGGAGTACAAAAGTGATCCAGGAGTGGATCACTGGACAGCGGTCAAAGATTATCCTTAGTAACTAAAAGACTAAGGAGATGTTTCTCGATTATGGAGGTGATAAAGAGTTCGTCGTAAAGTGTTACGTCGATGCAAGCTTTAACACCAATCCGGATGACTCGTGGTAGCAATCTAGATACGTATAGTGGAGCAGCCATTTGGAATAGTACCAAGTGGAGTGTGGTAGCAATATTTACGGTTTGACATAGAGATTTGCAAAGTACACACGGATCTGAATGTCGCAGACCCGTTGACTATAAGACCTATCTCACATGCAAAGCATGACCAAGCCCCAGAACTCATTGGGTGTTAGATTCATAACAATGCGAATCACATGGTGATGTGAACAACAATGGGGGAAGAAGTTGAGCCGACAATGTGGGAAGGAGCTGAAGAAGAGGCATCAGATGAGCCCGCTGATGACCCTGGTCGGGCCATTGCCAATTCCAAGAGAGAAACTGTGCAAGTGAAAAGGAGAAGCTAAAGTTGCAGTGCATGTTAGAGGATCACAAAAAAGGGTTGTACCCAAATTGTGAAGATGACAATAAAAAGCTGGGTACCACACTGGAATTGCTGCAATGGAAGGCAGAGAATGGTGTATCTGACAAGGCATTTCAAAAGTTGCTGATAATGTTAAAGAAGAAGCTACCAAAGGACAATGAATTGCCAGAGAGTACGTACTAAGAAAAGAAGGTTGTCTGCCCTCTAGGATTAGAGGTCGAGAAGATACATGCATGCCCTAATAACTGCATCCTCTACCGCGGTGAGTACGAGGATTTGAATGCATGTCCGGTATGCTGTGCATTGCGCTATAAGATTGGCCACGATGACCCTGGTGATGTTGAGGGCGAGCGCCCCAGGAAGAAGATTCCTGCCAAGGTGATGTCGTATGCTCCTATAATACCATGGTTGAAATGTTTGTTCCAAAACAAAGAGCATGCCATGTTGATGCGATGGCACAACGAAGACCGTAAGAAAGACGGGAAGTTGAGAGTGCCCGCTGACGGGTCGCAGTGGAGAAAAATCGAGAGAAAGTGGAAGGACTTTGCAAAGGATGCAAGGAACGTATGGTTTGGTTTAAGTGCAGATGGCATTAATCCTTTTGGGGAGCAGAACGGCAATCATAGCACATGGCCTGTGACTCTATGTATCTATAACCTTCCTCCTTGGTTGTGCATGAAGCGGAAGTTCATTATGATGCCAGTGCTAATACAAGTCCCCAAGCAACCCGGCAACGTCATTGATGTGTACGTAAGGCTATTGGTTGAAGAACTTTCACAGCTGGGGAATGGAAAAGGTGTACGTGCGTGGGATGTGAAAGATCAGGAGGAATTTGACCTACATGCGTTGCTGTTTGTAACCATCAATGATTGGCCTGGTCTCAATAACCTTTCAGGACAGACAAACAAGGAATACCACGCATGCACGCACTGTTTAGATGATACCGACAGTATATATTCGGATAAATGTAAGAAGAATGTGTATCTGGGGCATCGTCGATTTCTTCAGAGCAGGCATCCCGTAAGAAAGAAAGGCAAGCATTTCAAAGGTGAGGCAAATAATCGGAAGAAGCCTCGCCACCGTACGAGTGATGAAATACTTGGTATGGTCAAGGATTTAAAAGTAATCTTTGGCAAGGGTCCTGGTGCACAATCTGTTCCGAATGACGCTGACAAACGCGCACCCATGTGGAAGAACAAATTTATATTTTGGGACCTACCGTATTGGAAAGACCTCGAGGTCCGCTCTGCAATTGATGTGATGCACGTGATGAAGAATCTTTGCGTGAACCTGCTAGGCTTCTTGGGCGTGTATGGGAAGAGAAAAGATACGCTGGAGGCACGGGAGGACCAGCAACGTATGCACGGAAAAGACAGCATGATCCAAAGCAGTTTCAGGGTCATGCCAGCTACGCTCTTACCAAAGAAGAGAAGGAAATCTTCTTTGAATGTCATCTCAGTATGAAGGTCCTGTCTGGCTTCTCGTCGAATATAAAGGGAATAATAAATATGACAGAGAAAAAGTTCCAGAACCTAAAGTCTCATGACTGCCATGTGATTATGACGCAAGTGCTTCCGGTTGCATTGAGGGGGCTTCTACCAGAAAACGTTGGATTAGCCATTGTGAATCTATGTGCATTCCTGAATGGAATCTCTCAGAAGGTAATCGATGCAGAAATCCTACAAAGGTTAGATAATGATTTGGTGCAATGTCTTGTCAGTTTCGAGTTGGTGTTTCCACCATCCTTCTTCAATATCATAACGCATGTCCTAGTTCACCTAGTCGGGGAGATTGCCATTCTGGGTCCTGTATTTCTACACAATATGTTCCCCTTTGAGAGGTTCATGGGAGTCTCAAAGAAGTATGTTCATGATCGTGCTAGGCCTTAAGGAGGCATCTCCAAGGGCCATGAAATAGAAGAGGTCATTGAGTTTTGTATTGACTTTATTCCTAACATTAAGCCGATAGGCGTTCCTGAATCGCAGCATGAGGGCAGACTCGGTGGAAAAGGCATGCTAGGAAATAATTCACTAATATGCCGGGACGGGCATTCTTTGGCGCAAGCACACTACACAGTTCTACAAAGTTCCGCCTTGGTGGCTCCATATATCGAGCAACACATGAATATTCTACGCTCCAAACACTTGGAGAAGTCTGATGACTGGATTACACATGAACAAACGGTGACTTTCGCCGGTTGGTTGCAGACACGTCTCATGCATGATGACACTGTTGAAGATGACCTGTACTTGTTGTCCAAGTTACCATCTTCGACTATATTGCCTTTCAAAGGGTATGAGATAAATGGGAATACATTTTACACGATCGCTCAAGATAAAAAGAGCGCCAACCAAAACAATGGTGTCTGCTTTGATGCAGCAAACAACAATGGGCCAAAGGACACATACTATGGTTACATAGAGGAGATATGGGAACTTGACTATGGACTTGATTTGAAGGTCCCTTTGTTTAGGTGCAAATGGGTCAATCTGACAGGAGGCAGGGTAAAGGAAGACCCGCAGTACGGAATGACAACAGTGGATCTCAACAATCTTGGGTACGCAGACGAACCATTTGTCCTAGCCAATGATGTGGCGCATGTTTTTTATGTGAAGGACATGTCTACCATGCCAAGAAAAATAAAAGATAAGGAAGCAAATACATCATGTGATGAGCCAAAGCATCACATAGTTCTTTCAGGGAAAAGAAACATCGTGAGAGTGGAGGACAAGACAAACATGTCAGAAGATTATGAACAGTTTCATGAAATTGCTCCCTTCATAGTGAATGTTGACCCGAGCATCAAGTTAAACGATGAAGATTGCCCATGGTTACGACGCAAAGGGACACACGCGAAGAAAAAGTTTTACACCCAAACATCCCACTCTGGGATGTGCCGGCTTCTCTAGTTAGTTTCCGGACTTATATATCTAGAAAGTCCCACTTCGGACAAACCGAAGGGAATCTTTGTAATAGTAGTGTACTTATGTGTTTGGTGCGTTCAGTATGCACCAATCGAAGGAAGACCATCAATTTTCAACCCTTTCTGACTTCATTTGCTATTTTTCATGCATTTACTGATTTTTTTGAGCTAAATGGCCCTGAAATTGATAAGCACTACAAATGAACTCTGAAAAGGTATAAAATTGGCATGGTATCATCATTTCACCCACATATCATGTGCTAAAAAGTTGAGAGGGTTACGGCAAAAACTGGATGCACTTCGTATACAAAATGGACAATCTCGTCCGAACTATCAAGGTTTAAGACGAAAACTCGCCTGTTACAAAGGCATTTCATTTTTTAACTCATTTCAACTCCAGACTTTTTGTGCGTTCAGTATGCACCATTCGAAGGGAGGCCATCAATTTCCAACCCTTTCTGACTTCATTTGCTATTTTTCATGCATTTACTGATTTGTTTTGAGCTAAATGACCCTGAAATTGATAAGCACTACAAATGAACTTTGAAAAGGTTGAAAGTTGACATGTCATAAAAATTTGAGAGGGTTACGACAAAAACTGGATGCACTTCGTGTACAAAATGGACAATCTCTTTCAAAGTATCAGGTTTTCAGACGAAAACTCGCCTGTTACAAAGGCATTTCATTTTTTAAATAACCTAAGAATTACCAAATTGGATATAATCATAAAACACGATAATATTAAACAGTAGAAAAAAGAATCACTAGAAAATCTATTTTTAAAGTAAAGTTATTCACAAACTAGTGATTCACACAAATTTCAAATAATTCAAATTTAAACTATTCTAATTTGAAAACTACTGCCACTAACAGAAAGTTTATATTTTTTTGACCTAACGCAAAAGGATACACTCATTAACTCCCAATAAAGCACCAAAAAACTCAAAAACAAAGGAAAATAAATAAAGCAAAAAACAAAAGAAGAATGAAAAATAAATAAAAAATAGGCCGCCTACTGGGCCGCCACGGCCTGCATACGACTAGAAACCCAACCTGGGACAGGATGCAGGCCCGCAAGGCCCAGTAGGCCCAACAAGACCGCACAGGTTCAGTAGACCCACATAGGCCTGCTTAGAGAGGAGCTTGAGGGAGCAGCCGCAACAGGGCTTATAAACCAGTGCAACTGCCCCTCGCTTGGCGAGGTGGGACTAAACTTCCACCACAGTGAGTCATGTCAGGAACAGGTCTTTAGTCGTGGTTGGTGGCTCCAACCGCGCCTAAAGACCCCCCTTTAGTCGCGGTTGGAGCCACCAACCGCGACTAAAGGGTTTCGCTTCCCGCCGCTTCAGCTGGTGAAATTCACCTTTAGTCGCGGTTGGTGACTCCAACCGCGACTAAAGGGGGGTCTTTAGTGTTAGGTGAATTTTAGATATATAAATGTTAATTAGATGAATTTTGTATTTTTTATATAATGTTGTTTTTCTATAATTAATGTTTAATTAATATATATGTTTAGTTAGTATATATGCTTAATTAGATTTTTTTGCTTAATTGCAAGTATATAATGTCCCTAACCTATTAAAATGTTGCTTAGAAGTATATAATGTTGCTTAGTTAGATTTTTTATTGAGAATGGAATATTATTAGGGTAGTTATAACCTAGGAATTTTTTCCATGAGAATATTTTCTCGGCGTCAACGATGCCCAGTCCGCATCCTCGTCGTCGACTCATTCGCGACGACGTCATGCTTTAGAGGGGCAACGTTCGGGACTGAGCCGCGCCGGGCTGGCACTGGGAGGTGCTACCTTCATGGGCGCGCAGCTTGGTGAGGAACCCAGGTCCCGTCGTTGACCCGGAGCTTCTTTGGTGGCGTTCGCGTGGACCACTGTCGGTGCGGAGGCACGCAGCCCCGCCGGAGGTGGTACGTCGTCGTGTCAGGGAGGAGGACAAGTATGTCCGTCGGTACATGGTTGCGTTGGACGTCAAGTTCTCCAATACCTGGCAGGTTCTTCAGGGATCTCACCCGAGCTATGATCATGTCATAGTTCCTTCTCTTTGGGTGTCCACCGCCTGCCGCGCGAGACGTCAACTAGATATGTAGTAGTGATATTATATAATCAATAATATTCGAGATGTATTAGTAATAATATTCGAGATTATATTCGATAATATTCGTGACGATTTATTCGACATTATATTCGATGATGCATATTATGTACTATGATTCACTTTTCCTTATTAATTGCATGCATTCTAATTTGAATACTAAATTGTTTTATCTTTCTTCTGGGTTAGTTAAAAAAGCTATGGACAATATCGGCAGAGAAGGAGAAGAGGCTCTGTTCAATATCATACACTCAACAAGCCCAGAGCATGAACATGAAGAGGATGACGGCTCGCAATATCTGAACAATTCTGGTGAGGGTTGTATGTTTGATGAAGACGAGAGAATAGATAAATTCGACAACGATGTTCACGCCCAACAGAGAGGACGACGAGCTTACGCGTGCCCTGAAGAATCCTGAACACCCAGGAAGAACACGAGGCAAAGGCGTTGTTCCGTGGTTTGAGGGGTTTGCGGGTTGGAACGACGACTAGAGGAGTCATGCGAGAAAGAAGATGCAGGAGGAGCAGAAGAAGGAGGAGGAGGAAGCACTCCATCTTGAAGGCCTCGAATCAAAGCACCTGGAGTTGGAATCCAGAGTCAGGCGGCAGAAGGAGCAGATCGACTCACTCAGCCAGGAAAGGGCGTCTCAATGGAGGCATGAGTAGATCGATCCAGCATTGGATACCACCATCCCATCTATGCCTAGAAGCAGCATGGGTTCCGCCCCGGCCGATATCGATGACGATGCACTGCTAGCTAGGTACCCTATGAACGATATCAAAGACAGGACTAACTGTGAGCTACACATGAAATGAAGAACTTATCCATGAAGATGGAGGACGGCTATGCTTTAGCAAATCCCCCAGAGGCAACCTTCCATTGCAATGCCATTCTAGCTGGCTATGCTCGTGTCGGGGTTGATGAAGTGATGTCAGCATATCACGAGCTACAACCTTACATTCCTGGAGGTGACGAGGAGAGAACACCGGGAGAGGCCATACATCGTATCATTCTATGGAAAAAGGATTGCATCGTCTTTCCAAGGCCACCGACTCCTCCTCCTCCAAGTCCACCGCCGCGTCAGTCGACTCCTCCTCCTCCTCCAAGTCCGGCACCGCATCAGCCGACTCCTCCTCCAAGTCCGGCACGACGTCGGCCAACTCCTCCTCCTCCAAGTTTGGCACCACGTCAGCCAACTCCTCCTCCAGGTCCGGCACGGTGTCAGCATGCTCCGTCGGCTCAGCGTGCTCCATCGCCTAAGCAACAACGAAAGAGAGAGGTCATAGCTACGACGACTAGTGGTACAACAGGCAAGAAATTCAAATATGGTCCAAGCCTCAAGCATGTTCCGAAGTTGCCTTACCACCTGACTGACGAGGAACTCGACATCAAAGTGGATGCCAATTTGAAGGCCCATTTTGGACCGAAACCGCCCCATCCGCCAAAGGAGAAAGTACCTGAGCATGTGTGACAACACTTCATTGATATGGCTCGACCAACTCAGAAGGACAGTGACTATGTGCGGTCTATCAAGAAGTCATGTCTTGTAGGACAAAAGGAGTCGAGCTCGAGCTCGAGCCAAGGAGTTGGCAAGAAAAGCGGGAAAACTATCCCCCAGCTAGGAGAACATGTAGTGCAATCGATCCATCCGCTCATTGTACAAACACATGTGAGTACCGTCGGTCGGTCAGAAGTAACCGAAGAACATATTAAGATGGCTAAAGAGGCCGGTGTCACTGTTGAACAACTACTAGGCCTTGAGGAAATCTCCGTGCTTAAAGAGTCAGAAGTAAAATATCAATATGCCCGCGACAAACCTCTGGTCAAGCCTGAAGATGTCAAGCTTGTACCAACGAGAATGTACGTTTTGCATACATGGTATATGCAAATAACAACAAATACCAATGAAGAGTCCCTCATGGTGAGAGTCAAGAAAAGGCATTACTTCCATAAAAAAGATCTGTGGATTCATTATGCAGAGTTGTTTCAGTTATTCAATCAAGACGCACTCGACAAATCTTTAGTCAGTTGCTATTGTCTGTAAGTGATTTCTTTCTAAATTTAAGTATCTAGCTAGTTGTGCTCTCGTTCATTACCTATAATTATCCTTACTATTTTCGTTTCTGTGGTATTATGTAGAATGAAGATGTATGAAATAAAACAACCTGTACGCTATGGCATTGGGTTCATTGACCCAAATACGATTAATCAAAAGATATGTAAACTTCATATTTGAGAAAAGACACAGAGAAAAAAATTGCTACAATTTTCTATGCATCTAAACACCCAACCAGAAATAGTACTTCCTTACAACTTCGGGTGAGTGTTTATATATATATATATATATATATATATATATATATATATATATATATGACATATTTTCGGTATTACCGGGTGTAGTTACCCCTGCTTATTTGTTTGTCCCTCTCTCCCCTCCGGTCAAACGGGTACAGGAGAGTGTTAACGCGCCGATGTAATCTAACATGCAGCAACTAATTCATTATTTGTAATTAAATAATCCGGGAAGCCGGTCTGTTTCAACTACCTCCTCAATTCTTGGTTACGTACAACGATATTTTCATCTGATAAACAAGTGAACGTGATACTTATTATTATAGTTAGGTAGATGGAAATTTTCTATCCAAAGTGCACACGCAGTTTTTTCTCAAATATGTAGTATGGGAACATATAAGTCTTTTTTGGTCTTACTTAATATAGTAAGAAATGTATTTTTAAACTGCATAGAGTATAGTCTTGTATATTTGTAGTATGTACTCGAGTATGGAGTATTAACGCCAAGCTAGAGTATGTAGTATTAACATTCTTTTCATGTGAACGTACAAAATATTTGCTCCTGTATATTTTGTATGCAATATATCGTTCATTTTAGAAGTATCCAATGTACTACATACTACTCCTAGTTGTAGGATGGAGTATATTTACATATTTTCATGTGGAATATGTGCATTTGTATTTTTTTTTTCTAACAAAGAGTATGTAGTATATCTCTTTGAAGTAGATATTGTTCTTTTTAGTATGTAGTATGTAGTATGTAGTACGTAGTATGAACTGTGAAGTAAAAGATTTAATAGGTATTTAGTGTTCAGTTCCATACACCAACGAGCTACATCCATCAGTAGTTTTCTTCCCAGCAAAAAATGTAATTTTCTAGCAGCCATATTTGTAGTATGTACACAAAGTACTAGTACAAACCAACAATTAATAATAGTGGGCAGTACTCTAGAGTATATACATGTATATAAAAAGGAGTATGGAGTATACATATGGAAGGAAGTATGATGAACGTTACTCACAACGGTCCGTACATATACATCTAGCTGATTCATCCGATCAGATCAGTGTGAAGTATACGCCATGTGTGAATTAACGGCCGGACGTATGTTGATTATGGATGGCAGATGTATCCCTGTGCGTGAGAAAATCAAAAAGCGGGCACCGATGTCGGAACAGGTGTACGTTCGCTCGTGAACGACATCGGACGAGCCGTGTGTGGCCGCCGTCATCATTGCCGTTGAGCGGAGGAGTCACGCATAGTCTATCGTCACGCCAACAATGAAGCTATACTTCGTCGTCGTCACGCCGTCCGCGTCGGAGCAATCCGTGGTTGGCCATATGAATCTACATGAGCAAATGAATCAGACAAAACAAGAAATCAATTGAGAAGAGCATGAAAGCATTTTTATATCAGATGCACCTTGTAATATGTGCCCGGGCTACTTATGCAATTGGTTGCAATCACCATTTGCGTCCGTAACACCACTTGTTGAGATCGGTTGTGACAGAAAAGATGCATGATGAGGCCAGTCAGATCCGAAACCTGTCAAGTTTGTTTTATACGGCGGGGTTTCTATATATATAGCTTCCACAAAAATCGGAAGCACCCAGCTAATTCTGTTCTCTGACGCAGGAAGGAGTAATCAATAGTTTTTTTATCTAAACCCGTTAATCAAAGTCCATGCGTGAGACAAGATTTGATGGCAGCTAGAATGGGGTAACTACACCCGGTTGTAGGCTGTATTTTCCCTATATATATATATATATATTACTATAAATTCTATTTTTTGCTTACTAGTTGTTAATAAGTGTTGTTGATGAGTTATGCAGTTATCATTGGATCTTGTTAATCATTGAAATTGACAAGGAAAAGGTTGAAGTACTCGACTCGCTATTAAAGGATCCATCGGAATCCGCAATCTTGAGGGGGTTGCTTGACAAGTAATTTCAATCATTATCGCACTATGTCGACTTCTTTAATTACTCCATTTCCTGATATCAACTAGTTAATAACTCATTTATTCATTTTCTTTGCCGGCGGGCAGGGCTTGGACCAAGTTCATCAAACAGGTCTCAGGCGACTAGGCACAACAACTGAAATGGGTGCGACCCAAGGTAATTAACTACTACTAGCTAACTAGCTACGTCTGTGCATCTTTTTAATTCTAGTTTCAATATCATTATCATGCTTGATTAATTATTATCTAATTGAATTTTATTATGATCTAGCTAATATATATATACACAACTAATATATTCATCTTGATCTCTATCTTGTAGCTAACGGAGATACGGGGCCAGCTCATACCAGAGGCTTGGGTACGAGCAATTGAAGAGGAATTAGCTGGATTTCTGCTCGACCAGGTCATAGATCTCAAAAGAGAATACCATTACAAGATCAAGAACAATAAACAGTAATGCATGCATATATATGTAATGATCCTCAAATTGTAGGAGAAATTGTATATATATATATGTGTGTGTGTGTATGTATGTGAATGGTCGTCGTACTACCAATTTGATGATATATATATATATATGATCGGTTCTACGAGAAATTCTATATATATGCACAACGTGTGTACAATATATAGTAGCGTAATATATGTTTGAAATAAAAATTAATTAAATTGAAAACACAACATTAAAAGGAAAATTAAACCCTAATTAATTCATAAACCGCTAAAGAATTAAAAGGAAAAATAAAACAAAATAAAAAAACTAAATACTTTTAGTCCCAACCCACGGCGCCATCGGATGCCACGTGGAGGGCCTTTGGTGCCGGGCCATGTTGAACCGGGACTAAAGAGGGGTAGGCTTTAGTCCTCACCCTTACCAACCACGACTATAGGCCGATTCTGCACTAGTGCCTCTTCGTCATGGAGACCCTCGAGATGATGAAGATGGCCTCCGGTGATGGTTTCCCCCTCCGGCAGGGTGCCGGAATGGGCTCCCGATTGGTTTTTCATGGCTCTGGTGGTTTGTGGCAACGAAACTCCCGATCTAGGTTCTGCGTTGGGGTTTTGGGTATTTATGGGAATTTATGGTGGTGGAAATAAGTCCGGATGGGCCATGAGGGAGTCACAAGCCTACAGGGCACGGCCAGGGGGGCGCGCGCGCCCCTGAGGCTTGTGACTGCCTCATGGGTCTTCTGGCCCAACTCCGATGCTCCGTGGGTCTCTTCTGGTCCAAAAAAGATCACCATAAATTTTTATTCTGTTTGGACTCCGTTTGATATTCCTTTTTTGTAAAACCCAAAAACAAGGAAAAAAAACAGGAACTGGCACTGGGCTCTAGGTTAATAGGTTAGTCCCAAAAATAATATAAAGTTATGGTTAAATGATTGTAAAACATCCACGAATGATAATATAACAGCATGGAACAAGCAAAAATTATAGATACGTTGGACATGTATCAATCATATCTCATCCTTACAAGTAACCTTAAAGGGATTGATAACCCCTTTATAGCGTTGGGTGCAAGAGTTTCATTCCTTTTGTAGGAACACCTATTGGGGAATTGCTTGTATCTCCTACTGGATTGATACCTTGGTTCTCAACAACTGAGGGAATACTTATCTACTTTGCTGCATCACTCGTTCCTCTCCACGGACACCAACGCATGCTCGAGAAGTAGCATGCACTACATGTTCTTTTTATTAATAACCAATATGATTGACTTGTCAAAACCAAATGTGTAGACTTTGTGCGAGAAGACCAACCAGACCCATCCGCCGATGCCAATCATTACCACGGCTGGAACGGTGAGTTTCATTTCAATGTTCATTAGTTATTAGTCTTGACGTTTCACCATCATCATGGTAACGCAAATGATATTTGGTACAACATAACTCCCGAGCCGCATTGCACGACCCTTCTCCCGACCCCGGTGCTTCACCTCCGTGATGACGAGGACGATAAGCCCTAATACTACTTGGATCATTTTTTCAAACAAAGACAAATATAGCACTTAGACAAGCTTAGCACAATGACAAATTTAGCACTTAGACAAATGTCATATTTTACCTAAGTTAGCTTTGTTTCCTCTAAAATGACATAGTGAGCTTACTTACCTCCAAAATGACATATTGTACCTAAGTTAGCTCTAAAATGACCTATACTTACCATTGTTTCCTCCACACTGACATAATAAGCTTAGTTAACTCAAAAATGGCATAATAGACTTGGTAACCTCATAGATGCCATATACTTATCTTATTTTCTTGCAAAATGACACAATAAGATTAGTTAGGTAAAAATGTGATAATTACCTAGGTTAGCTCTAAAATGACATAAATAAGCAATAAGAAGAAGAAAAACAAGAGGAGGCAGAGAGAGAAGAAAAACACTTCTTCATCTTATTCATCTACTTCTACTTCTAGATCTTCTTCTACTTCTTCTAGTATTATTTTTCTAACTTTCTTATTTCCAATTTTGCAGATTTGATTGAGTTCATGGCAGCTTGCTTTGATGTAGTGCTAGTGTTTACTTTTTGTTTTCATTTGTATCGATGAACTTACATGAAACTTTCTACCTATATGTATGAGACTATATGTATGTATGGATGAATCTATTGTAATATGGTGAACAATGTGGCATTTGATACTTTTAATTTGGTATAATTGTTGGTTGATCATATATGGCTGTTGACATTGTTTCTGTGAAATATTTATATACATATCATATATTGTTTCCTAGAAAATTGTCGAATATAAAACAAAAGAAGAGGCAATACATCATCTTTGCCGTCTTCCCCGGATGGCAAAGACCCCTTTGTTGACTACCCGGACGGCAAAGAGGGCATGTGGCAGCCACCTGTTAACCTTGGGAGCACCAGGCCTGGGGCCATTTGGCCTCTTTGCCGTTAGGGGCAAACGGCAAAGGGGGGGCGGGGGGCGGCCACGGCAAACGGCAAAGAGGACGCGAGGGGCGGCCATGGCAGACGACAAAGGGGGGTGCGGGGGCGACCATGGCAGACGGCAAAGGGGGCGCGGGGGGCGGCCATGGTAGACGGCGAAGGGGGCGCAGGGGTGGCCACGACAAACGGTAAAGGGGGCGTGGAGGGCGACCACGACAGAAGGCAAAGGGGGTGGGTTGTGCCGTCGGGGGCAGACGACAAAGGGGGGGGCGGCAGACAGCAAAGGGATGGGGGTCCATTAGCCACCTAATGGTGGTACTGTTAGTAGTACGTCAACCACATTCTTTGTCATCTGCAGGCTGACGGCACACCAGCTTTGTCGTTCGCTTAGCCCAGGCTGACGGCAACGGAACCCTTTGTGGGGGTTTATATGGCCCAAAAAAATTCCGTCTGCTAGCGGACGACAATGACCTTTGTCGTCCGTGGTTGTGCCATTTGCCGTGTGCCATGGCAGACGGCAGAGAGCCCGAATCCTGTAGTAAATCTAGCACACAAGCAAACAAAAAGCAAACGAAAAGACGAATGGAAGAAGGGCGAATAAAAAGGCATATCTTTTGTTTTTTCTGAAAATCGTTTTAGAAGTGGGGGAGAGGAAAACGAGAGGCAAATGGCAAATAATATAAATGCAAGAGATGAGTTTATGATGGGTACTTGGTAGGCTTGATCTAGACCTCCCCGGCAACCATGCCAGAAATTGGCAAGTTGATGGGAGAGTTCTTGTCTTGACTTGCTATGTATCCTCCCCGGCAACGGCGCCATAAATTCTTCCTGGTTCTTCTTGAGCTTGCGTTGGTTTTTCCCTTCAAGGGGAAAAGGTGATGCAGCTAAGTAGAGATAAGTATTTCCCTCAGTTTTGAGAACCAAGGTATCAATCAAGTAGGAGGTACAAGCAAGGCCCCAATATATCCACCTGCACAAACAATCAAACACTTGCACCCAACGCTATAAAGGGGTTGTCAATGCCTTCACAGTCACTTGCAAGGATGAGATCAAATAGAGATAGATATAAAAGATTGCTAAAAGTAAAAGTAAATAAAATTGCAGCAAGGTATTTTTGGTATTTTTGGTTTATAGATCTGAAAATATATAATGGAAAATAGACCCGGGGGTCATAGGTTTCACTAGAGGCTTCTCTCTTGAAGGAAAATAATACGGTGGGTGAACAAATTACTGTCGAGCAATTGACCTAAAAGAGGAAAGTTATGAAGATATCCAAGGCAATGATTATGCATATAGGCATCACATCCGTTTCAAGTAGACCGAAACGATTTTGCACCTACTACTATTACTCCACACATCGACCAACTCATGTCTGCATCTAGAGTATTAAGTTCATAAAGAACAAAGTAATGCCTTAAGTAAGATGACATGATGTAGAGGGATAAAGTCAAGCAATATGATGAAAATCCCACCTTTTTATCCTTGATGGCAACATTACAAATACCTGCCTCGCTACCCCTACTTTGTCACTAGGTGAGGACACCACAAGATTGAACCCAAAACTAAGCATATCTCCCATTGCAAGAACTACTGATCTAGCTGGCCAAACCAAACCAATAACTCGAAGAGAAATACAAAGATATGAAATCATGCATATAAGAATTCAGAGAAGATTCAAATAATATTCATAGATAATCTGGTCATAAATCCACAATTCATCTGATCTCGACAAACAGGCAACAACAGAAGATTACATCAGATAGATCTCCAAGAACATTGAGGAGAACATGGTATTGAGGATCGGAGAGAGAGAAAAGGCCATCTAGCTCCTAGCTATCGACCCGTAGGTCTGAGGTAGACTACTCGCGCTTCATCACAGGAGCAATGGAGTTGATGTAGAAGCCCTCCATGATCGAATCTCCCTCCGGCAGATTACTGGAAAAGGCCCCAAGATGGGATCTCACAGGAACAGAAGGTTGCGGTGGCGGAAAATTATTTTTTATGGCTCCCGTTGATGGTTTGGGAATATATGGGAATATATAGGCGAAGATTCTAGGGTTAGAAGGCCTTTAGGGGACCCACAAGCCAGGGGGCATGCCTTGGCGGCTTGTCGTCTGATGCCAGGTCTTCTGACCTCCTCTCTAGGTCTTCTAGATGTCTTCTGGTCTAAGAAAAATCAACTCGAAAGTTTTATCCGTTTGGACTCCGTTTGATATTCCTTTTCTGTAAAACTCAAAACAGGAAAAAAAAACAAAAACTGGCACTGGGCTCTAGGTTAATAGGTTAGTCCCAAAAATAATATAAAATAGCATATTAATGCATATAAACATCCAAAACAGATAATATAATAACATGGAACAATCAAAAATTATGATACATTGGAGACGTGTCATGGGCACCCGCGCTATTGCTAGGCCCTTAACCCACGCTACTGCTAGGCTTTTCCCTAGTAGTGTGAGACTCTAGGAGCTCGCGGTTGAGAATGCCCACATAATATACCTTCTCCTCAACACGTGTAGGATTAGGTACATATCATACCAAGTGAAATGTTTGAAATTGTTAGATATGCGTGTGTGTTTCCAATCACCATGATGGATGTGTTTGGAATCTTACATGGTTGGTGCTACCTTTGCCTCCGTCGACGTTGCCATACGCCCGCGAAGTTCCAAGAAGACTAGTAGTGGCTGTTGTAGGTACTCATCGATGTGAACTACAAAATAATAACAAGTTTTATGAATGAAACCCAAAACCGAAGACAATTTCATAGTTGGGACTAGGATGAACTAGAATTTTGATGAAGCACAAACTCTTGACACCAATGAAACTAGTTCAACTAAATGAATATGTTGGCACTGTTTTGGCACTATCAAAGTTTTGGCAACGCAACTAAATCTTGAAACCAATGAGAAGTAGTTCAAATATTGCATATGTTGGCAAATGGCAGTTTCTACGAATTATCGAACACATGACAGAAACACTATCAAAGTTTTGGCAATGCAACTAAATCTTAACACCAATGAGAAGTTGTTCAGATATGGCATATGTTGGCAAATGGCAGTTTCTAAGAATTATCCAACACATGACAGTTTCTATATATTATCAAGTGTACTGCCGTACAAATTATGCATCATTCCCATACAAACTATTCATCTATTCAAAATCTTAATTTTGCCTACTCACTTCGTTGCCATACCGAAACCCTAGTGACAAAATCAAATCAGTAGGGGATGAACTCACCGATGATTTCGTACAGAGGAGGAAAAATGTGGAGGGGATGAACTCACCGACGATTTCGTAGAGAGGAGAAAGAAGGTGGAGGGGATGAACACCCCGATGATTTGAAGTCGATGTCGTTCCAAAGCGAAACCCTAGCAGCATGTTGTTTCCGTTGCCGCCATTGAAACCCTAGCTATGCAAACAAAATGAAATCAAATCAAATCAAATCAAACAAAATGAAATCAAATCAAATCAAGAGATAGTGGAACGAAAGAGGGAGCTATAGAAGTTACCTCACGGGAGAGGGCATAGAGAGAGAGTGTGGGCAGAAACAGAAGGAGCGCGGGCAGAGAGAGAGAGAGCGAGGTGGGGCGAGCCGCCCCTTGGTTTTGACCCACTGCCTCCGATGCATTTTTGGGCTTGACCCAATACGCAACTAAGTAGCTTAACAAAAACAAGTGAATTTCTTACTTTAATAAAAGTAATACAATATTTTTACTTCACTAAAACAAATAAAAGACTCAAAATATAGCCCAAAAATGTCAACATTTAATAAAATTAAAAAAATGTCAGCATTTAATAAAATGAAGTGGGCCAATAATTAAAAAAATGATTTATTAAAACATTCAAAATAATATTAGTGCTTTAATAAAATATAAAACAATATGTTTACTTTAATGAAAACAATTATTGACTAAATATATTTAAAAAATCATTTCCAGTTCAAATATTCTTACTTTCATAAAAGTAGCCACAATATTTGTTGACTACTATAATATAAAATTATCAGCCCCATTTACAAGAAATAAAAAGTTACAAAAATAAAAATAATCAAAATATATTATAAGAAATCACCATTTTCAGTGAAAATATTCTAAATTTAATTAAAAAACTACAATATATTGTAAAAATGATCACCAGTTACAAAAAAATAAAAAATGTAAAAAATTTAAAGTCTCAAAATATAATAGAAAAATGTTCTCATTTACAAAATATATTATTAGTTTAATAAATCTAAGTAATACGTAAACATATTTTTAGTAAATTAAGAGTAAATAATTAAAAGTCATTCCAAAACATAGACCTCCCATCAGATAGTACTGACGTGGCAACCCATGACAGGCCACGAATGAACATAATAGTGTTGGCCGTTCCATGCTATGCCACATCATCACTATATTACACTTTGTACAAACTATGGGTCCCACCTACAAGTGGCATTGTACTATTTTCCAATCGTCGCCACTATGGTCTTAGTAATATCGTACCAAATATAGTGGTGGCGTTGATTGAAAATGAGGCGTCACCAACTGAATTTGTGGTTAGTCATTTCTCTACTAGTGTTGGTATCTGCATTCAATGTGATTTTCATGATTTGATTTTATTGATGTTATAATTAGACAATGTTTATGTTTAGTTCACTGCTTAATGTGCTGGTGTAACTACTGATAATTGCTCAAAGCTGCAAGCTTTGCGTAAAGGGTAACAACTTTGTATGCCCTTGGTAAGTCTGACAATGAGCTATATGCCCTTGCCAAGTACGTCAGCCATTGGATGCCTCTTCAAATGTTTGACAATCCTTCTCCACACCCTCTAAATTTTTCGTTCAGCAGGATCGGAATTGATGTGTGTATATAGGTTACAATTAATGTGCGTGTATATTGGTTATAGTTAGTACATTCGAAGGATATATTTATATATAGGTTGAATTAATGTCTCCGTATATTGGTTACAGTTAATGTATCCAAATGATATTTCTATATAGGTTCAATTAATGTGGGTATACATTGGTTACAATTAATTTTTTTAAGGATGTGTGTGTGTGTGTGTGTGTGGTTAATTAATGCATTCTAAGGATAGATTTAGGTTATAATTGATGTATTCTAAGTAATCATTTATATTGATCCACATATTTTTGGAGATGGAGAATTGTATCCCTAAATTGCGCAAACAATGTGTTGATAGAGCAATCATATTGTGGTGTTCTTCGATCAGAAAAAATAGATACACACTCCCCAAGGAAGTATTTACATTTACAATTGTATCATCTTTATGGACAAGCGCACCAGCCTTGGTCATGCACCAACACTTCTCTTGTTGTTGCTTATCATGTGCTTCGCTATCCATGCACACTGTAAGTTACATCATGCGTTACTAGTATTTCCTCTTCTCCCGGTAATGAAATCTTTTGCTTATATTATAATTGCGTCAAGATGATATACAACACAAAAGAGTTTAACCTCGTATCTGCAAACTAGTATGCCCTACTCGTGGACATTTTTCTTCACGGATAATGCTAGCTTGTTCTCTAGTTATTGTGCACTACCACAAAGGTTGTCTGTATTTTATTCCTGTTCTGATATATGTGTGTACATATGGCTTGCCAAATGCACAATAGTCATTCAATTTGGTAAGAAACAGAGACTTATAGACATTAATGGTTGATATGTATTTTTGTCGCGTAGTTCGGATCATGGATGACAAAGTTAACAAGAAGATTAAGTTGCCGCACGGATTGTGTGTGCGTGATCCAGGGTGCACAGATTCAAACTGCAATTGTTGTTTAGTAAACAACCTTTGCTATGTTTCAATGGAACAATGCATGGACAAGTACAAAAATTCATATTCTTCTTCAGGCACATCGGCGATGCCAGCCCATCATCCTTTGCCATAACATACATCCTGATCAATTTTATGTTGTTCCAAGTGATCATGCTAAGGCGTCAGCTGATGTGCAATTTGGAAATAAAGAACTATGTTGTAGTTTATTTGCTAAAGTTGAACAGCTCATCGGCAGATATATAGTGTTGGTTTTGCTGGAGCCCTTTCCACCAGAACCAGTGATAAAATAGTCTTCGAAACAAACAAAAAATAATCTATTTTTTTTAAAAGGAGGAACGAAGCCCTTGGCCTCTGCATCAATCGATGCATGCAGCCATCTTATTAAATATTACCGAAACAAAGTGCCAGGTCCACAATGCGTCCAGACGCTAATGCAAAGTAAAGAAAAATATAAATCGATCTGCCACATTCGGCGCTTTGCAACAATAGACTACGATGCCTACACACCTAGCCTATTATTAGCACGCCATCTAAATCGGTTGAAGATAACCCATGCGACCATTTCCCAACGGTTGCACCCAATATTCATATGCTCCCTGAAGTCCACATGGCTGAGTAATGACCACGTAGGGATCCAAGTTGTTGCTCTGAAGATAACCTGCAAAAAGTTATTAAATTCTTTCCATTAAAAATCATATCATTTCGGGTGTTTCATATAGCCCAAAATGTAGCACAAATCCCAACTCTGATACGTTGCGCTATTGTAACGTCTACTCCACTAAGCCACGTTGTAAATAACGAGCTTGTACATGTGGGTGGGTTTAGATTAAAAGCTATATGAATTGTTCGTCATAATAGTTTTGCCAGAGGACACTCGAGAAAGAGGTATTGTATTGTCTCGTTCTGATCACAAAAACAACAATTAAGTCTGCCTCCCCATCTTCGTTTTGCCAAGTTGTCTTTGGTTAATACCACTCCTTTGTGTAAGAACCACATAAAAAATTTAATCCTAAGGGGAACCTTAATTTTTCAAATATGTAAAGATCTTGATAGTGGTCCAGTGTTAATCAAGTCGTTGTAAAAAGATTTTACCGAGAATACCCCATTCACTAGTAACGTCCAACGAATACTGTCTATCTGGCCAGATAGTTGCACTTGCATCAATCTCCTAACCAGATGTAACCATGCAGCCCAACGTGCTCCCACTAAAGTTCGTCTGAATTGCATATTCAGGGGTACCGATTGTAACACCGTGGACACTAACTCTTCTTTACGTAACGCGATGTTATATAATGAAGGATATTGAGTTGCTAATGACGAATCTCCAAGCCAAGTGTCTTCCCAAAATCTTGTTGAGGTACCATTACCAACTACGAACTTCACCCTTCTAAAGAAGGTTGCTTTTATCTTCATTAGCCCCTTCTAGAAAGGTGAGTCACTTGGTCTAGCTGTGACCTGAGTTAGAGTTTTGAAATGCAGATATTTGTTCTTCAACAGTTGTACCCACATCCCATCAGTATCTGTGAATAGCCTATAAAGCCATTTGCTAAGCAGGAATTTGTTCTTCAAGTTTAGATTTTCGATACCAAGACCTCCTTGGTCTTTTGGTCTGCATATAATATCCCATTGCGCCAGTCCATATTTCTTCTTAGCCTCATGAGATCTATAAAAGTCTAATTTTTTTCGTACCCCTACAGGCACTTCAAAGAAAGACAGCAGAAACATCGGCACGCTTGTTAATACTGAGTTTATTAATACTAGCCTCCCTCGGTATGACATAAGTTTGCCCTTCCAGCAACCTAGTTTCTTTTCAAATCTTTCCTCAATACATTTCCATTCCTTGTTCGTCAATCTTTTATGATGAATAGGAATCCCAATTCACATCCAAATAGCTGCCTGTAAGCGTCTTGCTCATCCTTTGCCTTTCCGAAGCAAAATATTTCGCTTTTGTTAAAATTTATTTTTAGCCCTGATAGTTGTTCAAATAAACACGTAACTAGTTTCATATTCCTTGCTTTTGCCATATCATGTTCCATGAAAATTATAGTGTCATCCGCATACTGTAGTATGGACACCCCCCCTCCACTAGGTGTGGTACGAGTCCTCCAACATGTCCCTGTTCTTTAGCTCTACCAATGAGTATTGCCAACATGTCTGCTACAATATTGAACAATAACCGAGACATGGAATCACCCTGCCTAAATCTCTTATGTGTTTGAAAGAAATGACCTATGTCATCATTAACTGTAATTCCCACGCTGTCTTTCTTAATGAAAGTGTCCACTTGATTCCGCCATTTTTCATTGAACCCTTTCATTCATAATGCCTGTTGTAGAAACGGCCATTTTACTTTATCACATGCCTTCTCGAAATCCATCTTAAAGACAAACCCATCGAGTTTCTTCGTATGTATTTCGTGCAATGTTTCATGCAAGACAACAACCCCCTCTAAGATGTGTCGTCCAGGCATAAATGTTGTTTGTGTTGGTTGGACTACCGAATGAGCTATCCTTGATACTCTATTTGTGCCCACCTTTGTAAATATTTTAAAACTGACATGGAGCAAGCATATCGGTCTAAATTGCTCAATGCGTACAACCTCCGCCTTCTTTGGTAACAGTGTAATTGTTCCAAAGTTTAAATGAAAGAGTTGTAGATGGCCATTAAATAAATCATGAAACATAGGCAAAAGGTCGCCCTTAATGATATGCCGGTATTTTTTATAAAATTCTGCCGGAAACCCATCCGGTCCCGGTGCCTTGTTTTGTTTCATTTGAGATATAGCATCAAACATCTCCTTCTCTATAAATGGAGTTGATAGCACATCATTTTCATCAGAACTAATCTGAGGAATATCATGAATTGTGCTTTCATCCAGAGAGACAAAATTCTCCTCTGGCTCCCCAAATAACCTCTTATAGTATTCTGAAATATACGTTTTTAAATTGTTCTAGTTGAATTATTTTCTTCTTTCGATGCTTGCCATTCGCAATCATGTGAAAGAATTGTGCGTTATCATCTTCCTGGACCACCTTCGTCACCTTAGCTCGAAGTGCCCATTTCATCTCTTCCTCTCTCAGAAGTTGTTGCAATTTCTTCTCCGCCTCAGTTTTCGTATTTCTATCCGACAAGTTGAGGAGATTAGTCTCAGTCTTCACATCTAACTCCTCAAATAGTCGAATAAGCCTCTCCTTTTCCACTTTGTATATCCCGCTCTGATTATTACTGGCAGACAACATGATTCTATATTATGCAATAGTTTTCATTTTTTTCAAAGGTGTTATTAGTTTCAAGAGGTCGGGGTTCAAAAACTATCACCCAAAAAAATACTCCCTCCGTAAACATATATAAGAGTGTTTAGATCACTACTAAACGCCCTAATATTTTTGCACAGAGAGAGTAATTTACAAATTTCGATAGTGCTGGTAGTCGGAGATGTGCCCACAAATGGACCTCCCCATGATGAAGAGAAGTAAAGCGTGTCGGGCAATAGGCCCAACCCCAACCTGATTGTCTTGCTGCCCACAACCTTTGCGACATGTCTCTCTCTAAAAAAAGCCTTTTGCGATGCGGAGGTGGAGCGCACATCAAAAGTCCAAGCCCACACCCGCCCAATCAACCTGCAGGTCCTTCCATTAATCTTGGCAATCCATTAGGGCATCTCCAAGGCGGACCCGCAAACCTCCCGCAACCGTCCGGACCGTTCGGTATGGACCGCGTAAGCCATCCAACGCGAGCAATTATTGGTCCGCGGGGCGGTCCGAACACGATTTCTCTCACAAATTGGAGACAAAAGTGGGGGAGGTTTGCAGGAGTCCGAACACGAGAAACGCCGCTATCTGACACCCCCGGCCCACCCAATCCCCCACCCCCATTTCCTCACACTCCACCCCTTCTACCCCTTACTTTCCACCGTCCACCTCTACCGCCGCTGCTCCTTGTACATCTCCGGCTACCAGAGAGGCATTGCCTGACGTTCGCATCCAGCACCGATGCGCCCGCTTGCCGTCTACGGTGGAGCATTCCACCCTGGTGCCGTTTGTACCTAGGTACACTCCGCCCCCTATCGACGATCTCCATGGCGGTCACCGCAACCGGCAGGTGTTCGGTCAAATGTCATTGAGCTTATTTTCAGATGCTATGTCTTTTTTAGATTTCGGAGGATGGTGAGCTACTCGACCATGGAGGATGAGTTTTTGTGCGATGATTGGCTGGCCGCATCCGCGGATTTCGTATGCAGAACCAGAGAGGGTCCCTACTGGCGGCAAGTGCACGAAACATTCATGCACGAAAGGACATTGCGCCCTATGACATGTACATCATTCAACCATGCAACGTGAAGTCGTTGTCGTATCACCGACACATTATCCAGATCAGTGTCACCAAGTTTTGCAACATGGTTCATGAGCTCGAGGAAAGGTGATCATTGCTCGCGATAGATGAGGGGCTCGTAAGTTTTTTTCTTCCTATTACTTAACTTGTTGATTGATTCATTTATTCAATGTTGGTTTACACATTACATGTAGCCCGCACGCGCTGTCGTGGCGTACCACAGGAAATAGGGACGACCATTTACGTGCACACACTGTTTGATGAAGCTGAAGGGACAGTTTGTGTGGGACGACGTGATCTTTTGATCAAAAACTTCTTGGACATCTGCTTAATGTGAGACCTTATTGTACTAGACTTAATTTGAATGATATGTATGTATGATTTGTACTATTTTCTATCCGAACTTTGATGAATATCATCCGGTTAGTTTGAGTTGTTGGCGGATTTATGCGGCTACGGTTGGATGGCAGCCTTCCGCATCCGTGTCCGCAGACCAATCCCCCCTGCCGCGGACATATGCATGAGGAAATTTGTGGATTGCCCTTGGAGATGCCCTTAGTTAATGGTTACTAGACAGACCACCTTAATGGTCTTGGTACGCTTGGGCTCAATATGCGGTTGATGTGCTGTGCTTGTTTTCAAGTTGGTTTGAAACATAATCGCGTGACAAATCTACTATCGTTGTGTTTAGTAAATCTGATCAATAGATAAATTCTGTTTTCCAGTGATTGTCCTCGATCGTATGACCTGGAATGCTAACAGGAGCCTAGTTTCTAACTTTTTAAAACAGTTAGTATTGCTCACTTTTCTAGGTTTTCATCCAATTGTGGCGATGTGACTTCAAATTCTGAGTAATCACACCAGTTTATTTTCAGCCATTGGAACATGATCCCTGCAATCTGTTGTAGCTGCAGAGACCCTTTTATTTTCTTGGACAGAGCTGTAGAGACCTTGATGGGTTTGATTAATATAGATTCATTTATTGTTCTTAAGGAAAACATATTGATGAACTGACCACACAGGAGATATTTTTAGTAACAGTGGGTTCTGGCTCATTTGGACGTCTCTTATTCTCATTTGGTAAATGGATAATTAGCTCTAGAATGTTTATTGTGCGTCTGTGACCCGATCTGTGTGATTGGAGACAAGAACCCGGATGATTGAGATGGTGTCACATGGATTAGCTACCATGGGGATATATCTCATTCGTCATTTTATCCCATCTAATTATTTCTTGGTTCTTGTTTGGAAACTAAAACTAGAGCCCATACTGACTGTTCTTGTTTGGAAACTAAAACTAGAGAGCTCTTTTGTGTCGAGACCATCTGTTCCAGGCAGTTGTGGTTCCAGGGTGTTCTAGCAGAGAATGGAGTGAAGATGGCGTTTAACTAATGGTTGTGCGTATGAGGTTTAGTATTGTGGCGATGTCCACGTTAAAGCCATGTGTGTGATGATGGCGAGTCGGACGTTTGGAGTTCCAGCACTGTTCCCGACAAGTGGGCGCGGCGGCACAGGGTGACTTCTGGTGGAGCTCTTTGAGCACCGTGTCTCGATTTCGGGGGTGAAAACCCCAGGTCTGACTTTTGTTGGTTGTACCTGACAATTGCGTCTCCTTAGTTGTTTCCTTGTTGAAGGCATTGTTCGGACACTCGACATTCTCTAGGGTGAAAACCCTGGTTCTGACTATGTGGCTAGACTGGACGCCGACAGCGCTTGTGCGTTGTTACCGACCTGGAGGCGTCATTTTGGAGAACCTTTCGTGGAGTCTATGTGTCGCCTTTGGTGGTGGTATGATCATGTTGCTGCAAGTCTCAGATCGCTTCGGCGGGGTCTTTTTTTTTTTCCCTTTTCTTTCTCTTTTTGGCTGTGTGCATCCTTAATGTCTAGACTATGCCTTGATATTTATGTTGTTGCAGAGGTTTGGTGTAATTGGTATCATCCTGATATTAATATTTCCTTTATCAGAAAAAATACCGATTGCTTGATGTTTTAACCTACTGCCTAAAATGAAGTGTTTATCCTGCATAAGATATTCTGTTCCCTTCAGGTTACCTCAAGCACTCACGGTCTCTGTGTGCATGTATGCTGGTAACCATGGTGGTGCATATGCAAAGAATGGCTTTGGAAATATGTACGTTCTGCTCTTTTATCTGCATTATTTCTTGAGCTATTTGTGTTTGGACTGATGGCAAGATTCTGCTTATAGCTAGACTGATTGGGCGTTTTTGTTTTGGGTCGCTTGTTTCATGAAGCCTGGGGGAGGGAAGCTCCTAAGATGCAACTGGAATTCAATGATTGTCTCGAGGTATTCCACACCAAATTCAACTTTTGTCAAGAATTTCATGTATTGATTTTTGTTTTTGATGTTCATGTGCCTCTGGTAATTATTGGTAATTTCATGTGCTGGGTGTGGTAATTATTGACAATTTCTAAAATTTCCACGCATGGTGTAAAGGGTAACAACTTTGTATGCCCTTGAAAAGTCTGACAGTTAACTATATGCCCATCGAGAGTCTGACAATGAGCTATATGCCCTTGCAAAATGCGGCAACCCTTGGATGCCTTTGCAAATGTCTGACAATCCTTCTTTGCTCCTTCTACATTTTCCGTTAAGAAGGTTTTTTTAATTATGTAGTTCAGCGAACAAAATTGAGTAGAAAGCCTCGGTTTCCATGGATCAAATTCTAAAGTTGAAAGTTTAGAAGCATGGATCTCTCAAACCTATGATCCAAGCGATCTTAAACCTTCACAAATTAGTAAAATAGGTATTCTTCAATTTTTGGAATATATTTCAAATGTTTCTGGAATCTTTGAAATTTCTTTCAAAATTCAATCAATTTTAATTTGTAAGTTGAAAGTTTCAAAGCATAAATCTTTAAACCAATGGTCCAAGAAATCCAAAACTTTCTAGAATAGTCATATATGTATTTTACAATTTGTGAATTTTCTTTTGAAATATTTTAAAGAAATAAAATTTATATACAAGTTTCAACGCAAACACGTCAACATGGCACAAGGGTGCCGTGCGGGCATGGCTAATGTTTGTGTGTGTGTGTGTGTAAGCTACAAGGTTATAATTAATGTGAGTATACATGTAGTATGCCAAAAAAAAAAACATCGTACGCAACATATAATAAGCATTTGATGGATTCTATTTGTATGTCATGCATGCATCACAGTGCGGTAGGCATGCACTAGATCTCAATTCTTGATTCGTGCCACATGCAATAGATCTCAATTCTTGATTCGTGCCAGAATAGAAGGCTTCGAAGATCGAGTGCAATAGTACAAACACAAATCGGAATAGGAATTACCACGCACAACCTTGGTGGTAGTGCCCAACCAACTACAGAACAAACTGGCATTATTTGTAAAGACAAATATACACGAGCATGCCATACTAGTTTGTAGAGGCGATGGTTAAATTCTTTCTCAGTGGTATCATTTTGATACGATTATAATATTAGCAAAAAAATTCATTATGGGACAAAGGGCAATCACTAGTAACTCAGGACTTGACTTACAATTTACATGGATAGCAAAGCACATGAGAAGCAGCAGCGAGAGCAGTGTTGCTGCATGAGTAAGGCCGGTGCGCTTGGCCATTAGGACGATGCAATTCAAATTGCAAATAGTTCCTTGGTGAGTGTGTATGTATGGTTTCTGATGGGAGCTACACTACAATATGCTTGCTCTATCTGCACACTGTTTGCGTCTATATATGGAGAGAGAGGAGGAGGAAATTCAATTTAGGGATGTGATAAATCACCTCCAAGATTATGTTTATCAATAATTCAATATATAGGATACGTTAATTGTACCAATATATATATATATATATATATATATATATATATCTTTGGAATTCATTAATTGTAATCTATATATAATACATTAATTATTTGAGCTGTTTTGCGGTGATTGGCATAGTACTCGGAGTACTAACCAGTACTTATCCCTTCGATTTTTATTAGCCGTATGATCTGGTGGGGGATTGTGAATGATTAAATTTAATTGTTTTATTCCAAAAAAGGCATAATGGTGCAGGACGGAATCTATTTTTTTCAACCGATCACCTCCACGACCAGATCCATGTCTACTCCATCCAGATCCAGTCCTCGTCCTCCTAGTCATGCCGTTCACTGTCCTTGACGTGCCCGATGAGATTCATCGTCCTCACCTCCGACAGCCAAACCTACACCCCCGCCCCCCAATAACCCCCAAGCCCCCACGCCTTCACTGTCATCTACGTGCCCGGCGACAGGAAGAAGGAGAAGGCACCACATCTACGATGCAGGTGAATCGGCGGCGACGGCGGCATTCGATACCATCTCTTCGCGCCTACCATCTTTAAGTATGAATCCGGTTAGGATCCTTACGATCGTTCGGGTAGTTCTCCTCGACCTTGCGCGCATCTACCGTGCATGCAGTATCATCTCAACCCTACCATGATTACGCAATTTACTAGTATTTGCCATGCGAGATTTGTACCATCATGTGTGTTTGACTAGGCCATTGCTTAGTACCTTTCATATCAAAGAAAAAAAGTGACTTACTTGACATTTGAGATGAAAGATTCATCATGGCATTGGAGCCTTGCTTGCCTATGCCAATAAGATGACATACTAGTTCCTTTCTTCCTACTTAGTTTACTTTATTCTAGTCACCATCACTTAAGGTTTCCATAGTGCATACAGTACAATTAAGTTTCTGGACGTTGATGATCGGTTGCCCTCACACGTAAAACATGTTACATGCAGGACGACATGGTGGGTGTAAGTGAGGAGTGTCTGATTAAGTACCTAGATATTGTCAGCAAGATGTTTGGTAGTGAGGCTGAAGGCTATGAATTCTATAACAAATATGCACTTCAGAAAGGTTTTAGTGTGAGGAAAAGCTACGTTAAGTGGGATCGATCCAATAATCATATAATTTTAAGGAAATTAGTGTGTAGTCCTCAAGGGGTTCACGAAGACAAACACATGAAGACAAAGATGGAAGATAGAAAGAGGAGGCCACGGAGTTTGACTCGTGTTGGGTATAATGCTAAATCGATCATTGCAAGGCAGGAGGAAACATGTCGGTGGTTTGTCAAGGATTTCATCGATGAGCACAACCATCCTCTACCCCCACAGGATCTTTATTGTCTTTTGCGTTCGCACAAATGAATTACCAATGAGCAAAAAGCAGACATTGCAGACATGGAAAAATCTAGGATCCGCAAGCACCATAAAATGGATATTTTGTGCATGCAATACGGTGGATGTGATCTTGTGGGATGCACAAAGGGGGACATTTATAATTTCTGCCATGCTAATAAGCAGGAGACAATCAGTGTCGGTGATGCTAAAATGGTTATCGGTCACATGATTGCGTGGCGAGAGCGAGATACGGATTTTTTTTTCTTCAGGTACTTGGTTGATGAGAAGGGCCATCTGAAGGGACTGTTGTGGGCTGATAGTCAATCGCGACTTGACTATGAGTCTTTCGGAGACGTCATTGTTTTTTATAGAACATACAAAACCAATAAGTACAATCTGCCATTCATGCCGTTTGTCGGGGTGAATCACCATCGCAACATTGTAATTTTTGGGTGTGGTATCATTTCCCATGAAACAAGCCAGACATATGAGTGGATGTTGCGGACCTTTTCTGAATGCATGGCACAAAAGCACTGATATCTATGATCACGGACGGGGACCTTGCAATGCAAAGAGAAATCAGGGTGGTCTGGCCTGACTCCAACCATAGGCTCTACATATTGCACATTCAGCAGAACATCGCACGTCTTCTGCATGATGATGAGGTAAAAGAGGAATTCAGATCTTTCATATTTGATTTTTCTTCCATTGAAGAGCATGAGATAAAATGGATACAATTCTTAACGGAATAAAGTAAGCAATGAGGAGTCTTGGCTGCATCAGACGTATCAAATGAGAAAGTTATGGTGTGTGCTCCATATCTTCAGGGGCGTTGTTTCCTAGGATTGAGCAGCAATTAGCGGAGTGAGAGCATGAACTCTGTGCTACATACACATCTTGAGCTTGAACTCACGTCGGGTTGCAAGTATTTGTTGTTTGTGTGCAGGTGATGTTTTCGTAGATGCATGATCTTCCTCTATGGATTGATACCTTGGTTTCATAACCGAGGAAAATACTTACCGTCATTGTGCTGCATCATCCCTTCCTCTTTGGAGAACTACCGACGCAGTCTCAAGCCACGTCATTGTGCCTCCTGTAGAGAGCAATAGTTCTGCTGAAGATGATGAAATTAATGAGTACGGAAAATATGCCAAAGAATTCAAGTTGAAACAGAGAAACAAGATGCTTGGGAAGGAAGAAGCAAGAGCTTGCAATGTTCCTGAGGAGTTCAATGTACCAGAAACATGTAAGCTGGATGATGATGCAGATGACACTCCATATTTTGAAAGTGATGATGAGTCCAGTTTGCCTGGTATTTGTTAGTCCAGGGGATTAAGAGTCCGGTTTTGCGGGGGGGAGGGGGTGATTTGTTCGAAATCTCACAGTTCAGGGGGGTATTTGGACTTCTTTCGTTTCAGCCGATGGTCGTTGTGTGAGAACTTTGGGAGTTCCTATACCATTCTGAAACCATGGGATTGCGACTATAATGTTCACATGAGCCATCCCACGAACCTTCGGCTTGCTCGGCTCGGATCCTTGCTCCACTCGTTTGCTTATCATTTTTTCTTCAAACATTGAAATTTTATAAAACCGGCTATCTTTCCTTTGATTTTTTTTGTCAAATCAGAAGATGTTTAAAAAAAATCTTGCAAATAAAAAAAATATTTTTAAAAAAGTTCAAGAATTTTAAAATATTCATGGATTTATAAAATAATTGCAAATTTGAAATGAACTTTGTAAATTGAATTTTTTTCACAAACTGTAACTGTTTTGTGGAATTTTTAAATATTCATGAATTTTTTAAAAGGTTCATGCTATTCTTTTATGTTCGCAAATTTTAATAAAAGTTCATGAATTAAAATGTGAAAAAAAGTAAGAACTCTCGATTAACGACACAATATGCTTACAAATGGCCCCAGTGACCCCATTAGCCCTCGAAGCACCAGGATGCTTCAATCCAAGGAGCTTAGTTTTTAAACAAGAAGGCATGAGAAAGGGATGTGGTAACCGCCCTAAGTGCAAATCTATCTGAAATGGGTCACACCGATGTTGAGGAATTAAACTAGTGATATGGTTATACTAAAAAAGTTATTATTAGAGTAAATAATATCAAACAACCCTTCTATACTCATTCAACAATTGCTCCCACAAACCACTAGAATGCCCGTCAACATGATGAAGTCTCCTCTAATGGGTGGGAAGTAGTTTGGCCGCCAGTTCAAAGACTCTATTAATGGAGTGAACAAAAACGGCATATGGCCACCACTCTACTATATTGAGCAGCGATAAGCCCGCCATTAAAGGATCCCTAGTCTGGCCTCAAGTGAAATGCCGCTAATGAGCATCAGTACACTCATCAAGGGAAGTACTTCACTAGTTGCCACGCGACCATTCGTAGGTGGAGACCTGTCGACATAGGGCTAATCTACAATAGTGATTCATTTCTGATTCCCGGTGCCCTCTATACCATGTAGACCAAAGGCACCACCGAAAAACTATGCTAAAATCCAGGTGGACGCTAGATTCAGAGCTAATCAGTGGATGCAGTTTGCCGGGACAGCAGTGGCAACTACGTGGGCAACTCGGCGCTGGTTATCGTAGGCGTTTATGGTCCTACGACGCTGGAGGCGATCGATATATGGGAGGCTATTGCCCTGGCCAAAGATCTTCAAATCCACAATTTTTTCATTGCCTCTGATTGCAAGAAGGTCATGGGTGAAATTTCGAAGAGCACTCTGGGTTCCTTTTAATTTCATGCAACATTACTTTTGAGAGTCGTGAGGTCAATTTAGAAGCTCGTAATTTAGCAAAACATTCACTTTCCTTAGTTGCATGGCGTCATGTGTGGTTTGGCCAGCCGTACGATCTAGTTTATATCCCACTCGTTATGGAATTCTATCAATAAAACATGCTTTTCCCCTAAAACAAAAAACATGTGTTGTTGTGAAGTGTGTGACATAGTCATGTGACGCGCCGTAGCCTCTCGGGCATCGCCTTTGCCTTGCGCCAAGGTGAGTGTTGTTCTCCAACTCGATCAAACCTTGGCAGAGGAGCTTCTGGTTGATCTGGCGGGCGCGCCGTGCATCGGATTCGTTGGATGTTTCCAAGCGGTCCATCTCTCAGGGCTCTGCGAGCATTAGGTTGGCGAGGACATGTGGTGGTGATACATTTAACTTTGCAAAGGCTACCGAACTCATGCCTGGCCCCACAATGATTCTCTAGGCACCGTGAGCCCCCCCTCCCCCCCCCCCCCCCCCGGTGCGAGAAGGACGATGACACAATAGTACTCGAGGTGGGTGCGTAGTGCCGGAGGGGGTGGCGCCAACTCAAGCTTAACTAACAACGCCTGCATAAAAAAAGACGTGCACGCTCAAGCTTGATGACGTGTTTCAATATTGATGAAAAAATTATTATTTTTGAAAGAAAATTTTCTATTATTTTAACTAACTTACATTTACAAAACAATGAAATAAAAAAGCAAGCAAAAAAGGGAAGTTCAAAAGTGGAAAAAGGACTCGGCCATACGTATGCCCCCCTTGATAGAGCGGCCGACTTGAAGAAGCATTACTAGGGAAAACCTTATACACAGAGGATTATCAGCAGCGCTGGTCAAAAGAGGACGTTACTACTATCTAACAGTAGTGCGGGGAGACAAACATCGCTACTGCTATGTAAATAGCAGTAACGCGTCCTAGACAAAAAGCGCTACTACTATAACTGTCACACTGTTGCCAAGAGGCTAAGTATAGTAGTAGCGCCCTGTTTTGACAAACACTACTGTTAAGAAAATAGTAGCAGCGCGTTTTCCTTAAAAGCGCTACCGCTAAGTTTGACTTGCCCCTTCGCGGTTATCCCTCCTTCCCAAATTCCCCATTCTTCTCACGTCCCTCTCCCCTCACCGCCCCTGCTCCCTCTCGTCGCACCTGCTCCCTCGCCGCCACTGCCTCCGTCGCCGTCACCGGGGCCGCCACCAGAGCCACGCGTCGTCGCCGCCACCAGGGCCACGCGCCCTCGACGCCCCCGGGAGCCACCCTCGTCCCCTCCTCGCCGCCCTGCCTCCCTCAACGGCCCTGCCTCCCTCGTCGTCATGGGGCCGCCCTGCCTCCCTCCACGGCCCTGCCACCCTCGATGCCCTCCTCGCCACCGTCTCCCCCGAGCACCCTCTCTGTAAGACCCCACCCCTCCTCTCTAGGTTAATTTACTTAGGTGAATTTATTTATGAACCCAGCTAGGTTTAAGCAGAGTAGTAGTGGTACAGTAGGTGAATACTTTGCAAGAGGGCAGTAGGTTAATTTACTTAGGTGAATTTAGGTATGAACCCTAGGTTTAAGTATGAACCCTATGTTTTGGTATGAACCCTAGGTAGCTAGGTTTTGGTATAAATCCTAGGTAGCTATTTTGATATATATGAATTCAGCTAGATATCAAATTAGGACAAAAATATTATTCTAGGGCAGTATATTTGGACATGTGGTTGCTCGTGTATATTTGGACATGTGTTGCGATGTCGAAGATGGATATTTGAAAATTGTTTGCGGGGAATGATTCCGAGTGACCTATGTTTTGTCGGAACGTCGATTCATTTCCGTTCCGGCAAATTTCAGGCGTTCTATTTGTCCAGTTTGTAGCAAAGGTTATGCCGAAATTTTCTGTGAATTTCGGCATGACTTGTGCTACAAACTAGGACATATCGAGTGCCCGGAATTTGCCGCAATGAGAATGAATCAACATTCCTGCAAAACATTGGCTGAGCTCGACGACCTCACGGTACCTGTCACACCGGCCCTCTTCAATAAATGTGTAATCTCCCGTTTCCGTTGCCTTTTGGATGCCTCACGTCACAGACATGTCTTTGCAGGCCGACGTAACCCCGTGCACCATATTGTATACCATCAACGGCCAGGAGGTGGATGTGGTGAAGGCGGCGATAGTGAAGCCGAAGGAACAATTGTTCCACAGTCGGCCGATCCCCCCTAACGTCTTCAAGGTTTCCGTGGCCAGTGTCAAACCGGGCCACGAGAATTTGGCTCCTCCGGTACTAGGGGAGACGACGACGAGACCCCGCAGCGGCTTGGCGATTGCAAGAGGTGGGTCCTGTTGTGGCCAAAGAGTCTGCTTCATCTGGAGGCAGCCGGGAGCACACCCACGACCACGCAGCCTCAGCAAGGTATGAACATCAACACCCCACCTACCCAATTAGCATCGCCTATCGTGCTGGGTGATAGAGGACGGGGTGAGGAAGAGGCTCCATTAGTCGCTGATGACGTTGCCGCCACCGAAGAAGCAATGCATGATATTGATGCCATCGATGAGGATGACGATGACACTCTATAGTATCTCAATACTGGCGCCTATGACGACGGAGTATTGATGGCTCAACGTCATGAGTCGGTGCCTGAATTGCCTCCTCCGGAGGCTGAACATATTATAGACGACCTTCCAGTAGCAAAGAAGCATAGGAAGAGAGCGAGGAAAGGCAACAAAGCTGCTTCTATGATCCAGCCGCCTTCACAGCCTCAGGTTCAAGACAGTATACCTGTCATGGGTGTGGCGAAATACCATATCCCTGGTGAACCAATCCTACCTAAGGCAGCGGTAGAGGCCATATACGTCGATCTCAGGAGACTTCATGACGATGTGATGCGAAGAGAGAAAAGCCTGATCGTCTCGCAAAATCCAGGATACCCGCTCTACATGGTTTAACGTGCCGTATCAAACGTTGTATGTCGACACATTCCCCGCGGAAAAGTTCTTCCTTCGATTCGATTACATCTTCGACATGTTTCACTTGAAAAAGCTGGATTTTACGTTTGTCTGTCTTTTTGCCTTGTACATGAACTACATCATCAGGATTGAGCAGATACCTTATATCTGTGTCACTGATCTATACTTCATGCGCAAGAGCTTCTTGACAGTCTGCCAAAAGCACTGTGAATATGCGAGTAACTACATCGCCGATTTCATGGTCGGCAATAAGGACAAGGAGACGATTCTCATGTCTTATCATCCCATGTAAGTCATCCGTGCGAATATCCTTCCTTCTATTTTAATCATTTCATTTACACGCGTGGAGGCTAATTTGAGGTGTACTTATTTTACGCAGCGACGGGCGCGTCGCCCTCACCATCCTTTACCCCCGAGTCTCCCACGCTCTTTACTTGGACTCGTCGACGAACATGAAGAAAAATGATTACACCCACATCAAGTCTGTTCTCAACAGTGCTATCTTTACGTACGGCGTACGGGGTGGAGAGATCACGCTCATGAAGACAAGGAACCGCACACCTTGTTTCGGCCACAAGACTGACTTCTGCTGCATCCAGCAATCGAGTGATACTATCAGTGATGGATTCTATGTCCTCCACCACATGTAGGAGTTCAGACGGGATCAACAGAACCTTCGCATGTCACCTAGATCCGGCGATGCCCATATTCTGCAGTGGGCAAAGAACCTAGGAGATATCCTAGATCATCGACTCCGAGCTGAGTTCTATCACATCCAGCGTGAACTTGCCCAAATCATCATGAAGGAGGTCCTCAAAAAAACAGGGATGTTCTACGAAGAAGGGCAAATGTCGCGGGAAGACGTCCAAACACGCGTAGCCGCTGAGCGTCTCGACCTGAAGCCTTTCACTGTGCTCGAGGACTATCTCCTTGACTTGCATGAATGGCACGACATGTTGGAGTGATTGACGATATATGACAATGTCTCTGTTTAGTCCATACTTTCTCTATGACGAAACTTTGAGTTATGCATAACGAAACTTTATTTGTGATGTAATTAAACCGTCCTCCTCAACTAGCGAAGATCACTCTAGTTAGGGCATTTTTGATACGATGAACTTTGTATGCTTATGATATGTTGCTTATATTTTTGCCAAGTCTATCTCTTTCTGTTGCTCAACTATATATGTTGCATATCATCAACTCATGTGACGACGCAGGTGCATAGATAATCGATGACGAAGAAGTGCTACGCCAGAAGTATACGACGAGTGCCCGGAGTGTCAGGCCTAGGTGTATCGGTTTCCGGTTTAGCGACGGCTAGTAGTTAGTTTAGGTTCACGCTAGTGCGAGAGAGGGATACGAACCGACGCCTCAAGAAGTACCCCATTATGTATGATAAGACATGTCTTGTAACTTGTATAGTTATATCGTGATTATGACGTGATGACATGATTTGTGTTGGATGATATGATGAGACTATTATGTGTATGATATGATGAGCGTATTGTATGTTTATGATATGATTAGATTACTGTATGAAACCTGTGTAGAAACATCGCAAATATATAGAAAAAAATGATATGAGAAAATATAGTAATAACGCTCTTTAGTGTTGGACAGAAAATATGGTCGTGTTCAACTGTCTCAATGCCCGAGCCTCCGCGAGCACCGTGTCAGCGAGTAGATGTGGCGGTGACAAGTGCATTTTCGCGAAGGGTACCGAGCGCGTGCCTAGGGACACATACTTATAATTACTTTGTCGGTGTTTTCTTTTTCCCTTGAGTGAAGCATTTTTTTTTCTTTGAGGGGAAGAGTAGACCTTGCTTACTTTCTGGGTTACCAAGTGGAATAAGGAGAATAAAATAATGCGGAGTAGGCCAGCTGTGGGCTGGGCCAATAGGCAGGCATTATTGTGTTGTTCATGAATTAAAATATGTTTATCGATTCAAAAAATGTTCACTGATTCAAAAAATATTCATACATTGTTTTCATGCATTTCATAAATAATTATCAGAAAAAAATTGTTTGGGCATTACAGAAAAAATCACCAAATTTCCAAAATATGTTCACGGGCATAAAAAAATATGTTGAAGTTCCAACAATATTTGCGAATGTGTAAAAGATATTGTGAGTTTGAATTTTTTTTTCAAGATTTTTGACTGTTGATGTTAAAAAAAATAAGATTTGAGAAAATGTGTTCGCAAATTTGAAAGATGGTCTCAAAATAAAAGGAAAAGGGGAAAAGAAAGAAAGAAATAATAATGAAAATAATAATAAAGGAAAAAGGAAAATGAAAATACAAAATAACATAAAAGAAAGCGAAAAGAAAAGAAAAGAAACAGGGTAAAAAAGAATGAGAAAAGGAAAAAATCCTGGTTCATCGAAGGTTTCTAAAACCGGTGGGGAAGGAGTCTGAAATAGGCCGACCCAAAAGAGAATATGCGACCCACATGCATGGTAGGCTAGGGTTGGGTTCGTTCCCCTCTGCCTTTGTATTCATCGACGTCACCTCCCACTCCCCCTCGTAGTTCCAAAATGAATGTTTGTGATTTGCCAAAAATATATATGGCAAATGATTAGAATCAACCGGCCGATCTATGCCTCACGATCCGTCATGTTAAGAGCCACCGACGTGTCGGATAGTCCCACATACCTCAATTATTAGTATTTTGCAGCATCGTGTATGTTTCTGAAACATGGAGAATATTGCAGTGAGGATGTAACGGTGCAGGCAAAAAAAATTCTGCAATACAATCTGTCTTGCAAAAGAATTCCGCAAATAATCCCTGTTGCAAAAGCAATTCAGCAACATAATGTTTGCTGCAAAAAATCTGTAACACAACCTCTCTTACAAATGTCTTATATAACATGATCTCCGTTGCAAGAAAATTCTGGAACATAGCCTATGTTGCAGAACTTGTGAAAATATAGTAGTCAATCAGATCTGATGATTGATCCAGCACCGGGTATCTGTCGCCTTCGTGTGACACGTATCTCATGCATGGCTCACGCGGCCACTAAATCTTTGTTGTAATTTTTCTGCAATGATGTCTGTGTTGTAAAAATTCCTTCCGTAACAACACTAATATTAAAAAAAGCAAGTCACAATTTTTTTGGCAACAAGTCGGTTGTGCAAAAAAAAGGCAATAGGAGCACCGTTGCAACAAAAAGTTTATGAAACAAGACCTTTATTGTAAAAATAAATAAATATGCAACACTATGTCTGTTATAAATGTTTTTGTAATAAGACTTGTGTTGCGAAAAAAAACTTGCAACACATCCTCTGTTACAATATGAGAACAACACTGAGCATCGGATATAATGGCTCGCTACCTGAACGCGTAACATAGCATAGCTTAGCCGGGTTACACTTACACGTTAACAAAAGTTCTTTAGACCATCATGTCGACGTGTCGTGTGAAAGAAACAGCTACAACGTCCTGTGGGCTGAGCACGTATGCGAGCTGCTTAGTACTAATCATATGGAATAAAAAAATGCTACTACTAATCATATGGTATAGAAAAATGCTACTATTAATCATATGGCTGACAAACGCGCATGATGGGTTGATTCAGTTGCTAGCGAGCCGACGGATCCTCACGTAGGATCTGCCGGATGACGTGTAGCGTCCACCAAAAAATATTTGCATATTTGAATAATATTTTAAAAAATGTTTGTATATTCACAAAATGTTATGAAATTGAACAATGTTCACAAATTCAAAAGAAAATTGTAAATTATAAAACAATATAGAGAAAAAACAAAACATGTTCATGAATTATAAAAAAATATCCATGGATTGAAAAAATGTTTGTGTATTAAAATAATATTATGATAATGAATAAATGTTTGTAAACTCAAAATTTCTTCATGAATTTCAAAACAATATTAATAAAATGTTCATGAATTGCAAAACTATCCATGGATTAAGAAACTGTTTGCCTATTCAACAAATGTTGTTTAGAAAATGTACAGGAATGTCATAAATGCTCGCCAAAAATATGTTTGTGCATTACAAAAAAATATCCTAAATTCCAAAATTGTTTCGCTGATTCAGAAAATTGTTCATAGGCTTAAAAAACATGTTCGTAATTTCCAAAAATATTCATGAATTTTAAAAAAATTATGAGTTAAAAATGTTTATTATTTTCGAAACATCAATATTTGAGTAAATATGTTCACGGGATGTGGCGGTGACAAATGCATCTTTGCAAAGGCTACCGAGCGCGTGGCTAGCTCGAGGCCCTTATAAAATCTTTGTCGGTGTCTTTTTTCCCTTGAGTGAAGCATTTTTTTTCTTCGAGTGGTAGAGTGAAACTTACTTAGTTTGTGGGTTGCCGAGTGGGAAGGAGAATAAAATACTACGGGCCTACCTAGCCTCCACGGCATTGTCCTCGGGCTGCAGTGCCACGCTCGCGCTCCAACTCGACAAGACATTGGCGGAGGAGCTACTGGTAGAGCCGGCACGCATGGTGAGTATCAAACTCCTTGGTCGTCTTTGACCGTTCCAACGCCCAGTCCTCCGCAAGCACTGGGTCGACCAGGACATGTGGCGGTGACAAGTGCATCTTTGCAAACTTCACGCTTATAAAAACGTTCTCATTGTTTTTTCCCTCGGGTGAAGCATAATTTTTTTCTTATTTACTTTGTGGGTTACCCATTATTATTATTTTAAGGGGTACTTTGTGGTTAATACCACCCAAGGAGAATAAAATATCATGGGCCTAGCTTGGCTGGGCCAATAGAAGGCATTATTATATTGTGTTGTTGCGATCGGACGGACATGCACTTCGCAATGCATCGGATTTGCAAGTGCGACTGTCGCAAACAGAAAAAAAGGATTTGCAAGTCCGACTGTCGCAAACAGAAAAAAAGGATTTGCAAGTCCGACACTGGCTGGGTAGGCTGGCTAGGTTTGGTTCGTTCCCCTCCACCTTGCCTTTATATGCCTGGGGCCCAGCGAAAGTGGCAAACTGCCTGGTTTTTTGGTGGTCCTCGACCAGGCCCATACCCGGCCCATATGTCTAGGGGATGTTATGGCTAGCACCCCTAATCCAGGAAACCATCACTCGATGCGGTGCTGGACGAGGCTGAACGCGCCTCTTCCCGGCGATGTTGGGTGTGTGACATGTGTCTCACCCTTGGTAGGGGAGCAAATTGGAGAGACACGGTTCAAACCAGCATGTAGGTCATCAGGGTCGATGCCGATCGAAGTGTTTAGTTCGTCAAGCCTGCTAGGTATGCCATCGACGAGAGAGCGCTTTGTCTCAACAATGTTTTCATCATAGCACTTGAATCTGACATCAAGGGTATCCGCTAGATCTGCCTTGAGAAACGCATAGACAGACTTCATTGCCGGTGACAAGCTCTCCTAACAACGGTACTTGATTTTTCCGACAATCAGATGCTTCAGGGTGTACCGGCTCTTGCTATGCCTGTTGTCCATGCAATAGTCAACATCCTCATCATCCTCCTATGGATTAGTAAACACAGAAAAACTAAGCTAATCTGTTTTCATATCATCTTCAAATTAAATGTGTAAAAAGTACAGATGAACACTAATTAGCAAGACGTAATAGCACTATCCACAGAGTACAAAAGGGCAACTAACTATTCTCTCTACGGCTACCAACAAGTAATTGACATGCATCAATATTGACTGACGATGGAATAGTTGCATGGATAGATTACTGCACAACTAGTAAATGATTTCCACATGCATGACTTTGATGATGTGGCTCTGTTTCATGATAGTTGATGCCTTTTACAGCGGTCATTCTGATTGGAATAAGAGAAAGGATATTATTGTCCTATATAGGATATGCTTCACACTAGGGGGATTTTATTCTATCTATTCGAATAAGGGAATGATTTTTGTATCTAGGAATGGTTTTTGTTCTATCAATTGGAATTTGTAAATGAATCAGATTTAGAAACCACATACCAATAGTAAAATCAATCATAGAATCCCTAAGATCTTACATATGTACAACTAGCACGGGGCCTTATGAGATCGATGTTCATCTACTTTACAAGCAAAACTCCAATGCCATGAAAAACAGAGTTCTTGAATGGAAAAACAAATATGCTAAAAACAGAGTAGTACCTCGGAGAGCTCGTCGATGGCATGGACCTCGTGCTTGCGCTTGCGCTTCTCCTACTCTAGATCTTGTGCGACCTTGACCTGCTCATGCTCGCCGTCTGGAAGCTCGACGACAGTGATGGTCGCCGGAACAGGTACATCAGTAGCTACACCAACAGCCGTCGCCGCAACAACGGTCTCAGGCGCGCCAACCGCGGCGTCAGCCATGAGAGCAGATTGCTCTGCTCCAATGGTTGCTTCCTACTTCTCCGTCGCTTCTTCACGCTCGGTCTTCATCGTCAGATGACGAAAGGAGGAGGGTGGGGGAGGAAGGGAGGAGGGTGCTGGCGATGGGACGTGGTATGGCTGGAAAGGGAGAGGGAGAGGACAAGGATTTTCTACCAGAGTTGGGGGAGAAGAGAAATGACTGTTGGAGAGACCGAGGGGGCGAGTGGGTGAATTAAAAGACGGTTGTTGGATTTACTCTTCTTCCCGGGTCGTTCCACATTCCACAGAGAGGACACTTGGCATGGTGGCGTCGTGCACATCCTGCTGTTCGCTGCGCGTCGCCGTTGCGTTCGCTGACACGTGGACCCCAGCGTCGTGTAGAACCGATTGGTGGGTCATGCACGTTTCCTTTTTTGTTTTTTCTTTTCTTTCTGACTCCCTTTTTTTACTGTTATGCCAACACCGACCTCGGATTGATCGGTGGGAAAAGACTCTTCACTGTTTCATGCCAGTGTGTTGGCTTTGCCTTCAGTTTCGTTTATCTGTAATAGGATCTAGTTCTCATGTCCTCGTCTGCATGGAGTTTTTGAGGTTTCAAGGTTCCAAGATTTGTAGTTTGGACTGCTACTGAGAACTCTCTTTTCCGTTTTATCTGAATGATTACAACTAAAATTTACCCGAATGAGTACAACTGTAATGCATAACAACTTCTGGTGTTCAAATACATAACATGAAATAATGACACAACTAGAAATGCGAAACAACTTCTGATGTTGATGTGAGGCCCAGCATCTTCAACAACGTATCCGTGCTCCCACCTTAAGCGCAAAAAAATGAAAATTTCAGATTGAATACATATAAAGGTAATGACATTTGGTAATGGAAAGATGACAATATGGTCATTTGAAGATGACAAGCCAATTTGTCAGAATAACCCACCCATACCAATTTGTATACCAAGTTGTATAAGTTAAGGTTGAATTAATATGACTTTTGCAAGATGCAAGAAGCACTTATAGGAAGAGATTCAAAAGGATATACAGCACCACAACATGACCGACCCAACATCCCTATCAAAAGTTGTCCTCCTAATATTTCAAGAAGACACCTATATTTTTGTTTTTAGATGCAGACCTATTGAAGCAAGACAAAACTTGACAGTAATTCAAAAGTGAAGACAGTGGCTGCAATATTAAGCAAGTGACTAGAACTTGGTTGCAACATGCCAAAATTTGTTATAAATTGAAAAATAGTTGACATCCAACTACCCTAAAACTTGTTTATCTTAGCACTCACACCATGATTGTAAGCATGAAGAGAAGAAAAATTAGATCGAGTGCAAAGCTTACTATTCCTCGGCCTCAGACCTCTTCCCCATGAGACGAGGAGAATGGCGAGGGAACCGTGGAGAACGGCGAGGAAGCAACGTCGGGACAAATGCTTTCCTCCTCCTATGGTTGGTGGGCTAGGACTCCACCGGCTCTTGGATCAATGCCGCCTTCACAAACGACACCATGATACTTCTCTCTAGTTCTTCATCCTCCGGATGCTCGATCTTGGACCGATATTGACAGCACCTCCGCCTCACGATCGCAATCGGTAAATCCAACTGCTTCATGGCCCAGAGGAGGACCTCTATGGGGTTGCGCACGAGTCCGCCTGGGTGGATAGAAGTTCTCTCATTATCTTTCAAATGTGTGCACATCACGTGCACTGTCCCCGCTAACTACCGCTTGTTGTCAAACCAAGAACCGATCTCCCTCAACCTGGCTAACTTTACCTCATCTCCGCCGGAGAGCTTCACGTACTCATCTTCAAAAAACGGGATCGCCGGTGGTGTGTCCATGGAAAAGGAGATTTGGGGCAATGGAAGAAGATAGGGCTCGGCGACGGCGGGTTGGAAGAAATGATGGCAATGGATGATGATTGGGATCGACGGTGGCGGTTTCTGGCGACAGGGGCGGCGGTGGGAAGGAGCAATGATGCCAATGTAAGAGGATGGGGCTCGGTGGCGACGGTTTTTGGATTGGGCGACAGGGGCGATGGCATACGGGAAAAAATGATGGACTAATTTGCCCTTCAGTTAAAAGTACCGACCCCACCAATATTAGTACTTTCGAGTACTTGCGAAGCAGTACTACCGAGTACTAACAATTTTATGACCCTTAGATCAACGAGAACGGACGGTTGAAAAATAGACCAACCATGGTAAAACTTGTATAATTATTTATATATTAGTGTTCGAAAAATATTTATATATTACTTAGAATACATTAATTGTGCCAATATATATCCTTAGAATACATCAATTTTAAACTATATATATATAATAAATTTATTATTTATTATGTATATATATCCTTAGAATACACTATTCTCTCTATATATACATTAATTGTGTGTGTGTGTCCTTAGAATATCTTATATATAGCTTTCTGCAGACTTAGCTATCTGAGCCACAAGCCCATGCTCCGTGATTCGTGCTGAAAGAGGAAGGCAAAAAAAATGGTAAAGGGTTTAGGAGAGTTTATGTGGTGTATGTGCCTATCGTAGCTTATTACAGAAACAAGTAGAGATGCTTATTGGAACCGGATGAAGAAACACTTTGATGCTCGCAACGTGAGTGGAATTGACCGCTCCGACCGATCTCTTCGGTTCCGGTGGTCGACAATTAACAAGGATTGTCAAAAGTGGGCGGCCGCACAAAAGGCGGTTGACAAGTTGAACCCAAGTGGCACCAATGAGGATGATAGAGTAAGTGGCATTTCATCCATGTTCATCATACTTGTTGTTGGTGTTTGACGTGCTAACTTGTTTTGTTTTCATGCAGTACAACATTGCACAAAACTTGTTCAATGGAGAGGAGAAGAGGACCAAGAGGGGAAGATCAAGAAAGGAAGGCCATTTACCTTGCCTCATTGCTATGAGGTGTCGAAGGATGATGAGAAATGGAAGAAGCGTGATGATTTGGATGATTTGGATTTGAGCAACAAACGCAAGCGAACAATTGAGTTGGATGATGAGGAGGAGGAGAAAGCATCAAGTGATGATGGCAAAGGAAGCCCCACACCCAACTCGGTTTCATACTCGAAGCCAAAATGACCGGATGGGTGCAAGAAAGACGCAAAAGAAAAGAAGAAGAGGAAATAAGATGATGCGCTCAAAAATGCTATGGAAGCTATTGTGAAGGCAAGAAAAGAAGCCAACGAGGTGAGGAAAATGACAAGGAACCAAGATGCCGCGGCCAAGGAGAGGAGGGTGGCGGCCAAGGAGAGGAGGGTGGCGGTCGAGGAGAGGAAGGTGGCTTTGGAGGAGAGGAAGGTGAGCAATGAGGAGCGAACTAGATTGATGGAATGGGAGAAACACTTGTTCTTCTTGGACACATCTATCCTCAATGAGGCGCAAAAGGAGTATGTCAATCTTGCCCGTGAAGAATTCTTGATCCAAAAAAGAGCCATGATTCGCGCAATGGGTGGCGGTGGCCTTGGCGCCATGGGAGGCATGGCTGGCTTCGGAGCTACTATGGGCGGCTTAGGTGCCATGGGTGGTTTTGGAGCTACCATGGAGACCATGGGAGGCATGGGTGGTTTTGGAGCACCCCCGGCGCCATGGCCGCCATGGGAGGCATGAGTTTTGCGTCTCTCATGGGAGTCATGGATGCACCTCCGGCCGCCATGGGCGGAATGTCTTCCGGTGTGCCTCACACACCTTCCCATGAAGATGCCGTTGAAGATCTTGCCAACACCGTCCGAGCTTCACGTGATGATGCGGTGCGCGACAATGATGATGAGGAGGAGGAAGAATCATCTTCGGAAGATGAGGACGAAGACGAGGACGAGGCTTGATGTGTCTTTCGTTTGTGTCATGAACTTGGTTTGCATTTTGAACTTGGTTGGATGAACTTGTGGGCATGATTTTGAACTTGTGGGCATGAACTTTTTTTCATCAACTTATTTGTGTGAAATTTATATGCCATGTTCATTGCATTTTGAATGTTTGAAATTCATTTTGTGTCCAAAATGCAATATATGGCGAGTCGCACGCGCTGTATTTTTGCGTGCTGCTGGAGCGGCGCGCGTTGTATTTTAGCACGGCTGTTGAAGCCAGTGCTGTCCGCCGCGCCAAACCAAGCGAAACGCGCACTGCAAAGTCATTTTCAACGCGCCGTGCATTGCGCGACCGTTGAAGAAGCTCTTACATAAACAACTTCACACTGGCACTATTTTCAGGCAAGTGTACGCGGTGTGTGCCATTCATGTGTCCACGCATGACCGTTTCTTACCCGGCATAATAGTTCCATAGATATCTTAGTAGTATTATCTTACTTCAACTACTCCCTCTCTTTCAAAATATAAGACCTTTTACAGATTTTATTATAGGCTACATATGAATGCATATAAACATATTTTAAAATATAGATTCATTCATTTTGCTTCGTATATAGTCGACGGTAAAATTCGTAAAAAATCTTATATTTAGAAACGAAGGGAATAGTAATTAGCACAGATGTTTATGGACTGTTTGAAGTTTTTTTCTACATCGAATAATAATATGTTGCGAATTCCGTGTTATCACTTATTTCTCGAGCCATCTACGTGTATACAGGCATACTAGACATTAGAGCATCTTGATGCAAATTTGAAGATGTAAAAATTTACATCTTCAAAGAATGCATTTTACATCTTCAAAAAAGAGGCAACTTCAACATATGATGTATATTGAAGATGTAAAAGAGCAACTCCAATAGATGATGTATATTTGATGATGTAAATCTCTTATTTTAACAAATATTTTTATTGAACACGTTGTGTGCGAGGTGGAACAAACCTTTCGGCGACGGGTCGAAGCGCTGATGGGCAGCATCAAGGGTCTGCGTTGGGTGACGACTGCTTCAACAACCTTTGGACGACTGCGCGGTTGCAAGAGGTCACTCGCGACGACGCAACAGTGGCGGCAACGACCGAGAAACCGCCTTCTCGACGGGTTGCGGTGGCCGTGCGGCCGCCCTACTAGCTTCGGCGACGGGCAACGACTACTAGGAAAGGTAATCGTGAGCTGCTACGGCCATTACGGCCATCGGAGCTCCAGCGATCCTTCGAATAATCAGACACTCGGTCACTGGCTGGGCGGACTAAAATCGATTGGCGGCTAGCACGGCACGGTTAGCGCGGGAGGGGGGGGGGGGATATTTTCGGACACTAATCGCTCCGCCGCGCAGGCCGGTCCATGGGACGATTCTGTCGGTGACCGATCACTTGGTGCGTCGGTGACCAATCCGTCGACCATTTCCAAAATTGTCTCACACCTTTGTTGTTCGTCCTTTTTGAATTTATTTCACGCTTTTTTAACAGTGTGGGTTTCGTTGGAGTAGACGTTACCGTCGATCACAAAGACATATATGATGATTTCATTAATTTTAAGATGATCGTGTCGGGCTTACGTGAGTAGAGCGTAGGTTCATATCAGCGTCATCGGTCTGTTGAAATCAGCCTCTAATTCTCCAGCTCATCGACCCGGTACGACGTGTGAAACAGCGACCGATCAGTGACGTGTACGCACTACGAAAGGGAGAACAATATTACCACTGACTCTAAATGTTTTTCGTGTGACCGACGAATCCCCAGAAAATCAATGGAGATGTAACGCCGCGCCTGCTTTTTACCGGCCGGTCACCCTTCCGGAACAAGCTCCGTGGAGTACACACAGACCCTACGACTTGCCACCACTTGTGGCGCGCGCTCAAGTCTCCGGCTGCAGCTTCAACCACACACACACGCCGCGGTCCGCAGTTCACACGCATTAAAAAGGCAACCGGAGCCGCCGCAACCACCACCGCTCACCTGCTCCGCGGCCTCCAACAGCCCACGCCCGCCGCCGCCGCCGCCCATGCCTCCTCGGCCGCGGCCGAAGCCAAAGCCTCCCAAGCCCAAGCCCAAGCCCAAGCCGGCGCAGACGATGAAGCCGGAGCCGGTGCGCGACGAGCCCCCCCACGCCGTCCACCCGTTCCCTCCCGACCCCCTCGCCTGCGCCGCCCACTGCTCGGAGCCGTGCGCCTACCACCGCCTCTGCACGCCGCCGCCGCCCTCCAGCACCGCCACCGTCCACCTCCGGCCCTCCTCCCGCCTCCCCACCCCGCTCATCGCCCTGTCGGCGTCCGTCCTCGCCGCGTCCGTGCTCCTCCTGCTCGTCCTCCTCGTCTGCCACGTCGTGCGACGGCGTCGCCGCCAGCGCGCCAACGCCGCGCCGCTGCCGCTGCACCACCAGGTCGTCGAACAGGGGCTCCCGGTCGACATGCTGGTCCCGGTGCCGGCGGGCGACGGCTCCGACGACGGGGTGCACCACGTGTGGTACATACGGACCGTGGGGCTCGACGAGCGCGCCATCGCGGCCATCACCGCGCTGGTGTACGACCCCGACAAGTGCCGCGCCCTGGGGCTCGGCGGCGACGGCTGCGCGGTCTGCCTCGCGGAGTTCCGCGGCGGGGAGACGCTGCGCCTGCTGCCGCGCTGTGGCCACGCGTTTCACCGCGGCTGCATCGACACCTGGCTCCGCGCCCATGTCAACTGCCCGCTCTGCCGCGCTCCGGTCAAGGTCACCGCCGCCCCCGGTAACGACGTGAGCGAGCCCGCGGCAAACCTCCTAGTCGCCGCCGCTGGTGCTGGCGCCGAGGAGACAGGGGGCGGGGGCGATGGCGTCCTGTCGACGGAGATGGCTGTGAGGCGCGCCGCGTCCATGGTGGCCTTCCCAAGGCTGCCGTGGCCGGACGTCTCCCTACGGCCTCTGGCGTCGAACAGTGCGCGCGAGGGGGAGATGGGTCTAGCGAAGGTCAGTAGAGCGCTGAAATCGTGGGAAGCGTTGGAGATGACCGGCGTCAGGGTAGGCAGGTCGGCGTCGTTTGGCGCGGCGCCGCCGCGATTACCTGGGCGGTCAGGCCAGCCAGCCACCGGCATCAACACCGACGAGATCCCACGTTGAACTGCGATCGATCGATGCTTCTGCTGCTGGGGTGAAAGTTCTTGGAGTGAACAGCGTGAGCTTGTGCATACACCGTCAAAATGTCAGAAATTGTAAATAAGAATTACTGACGCAAAAGATGTACTCCCCTCTACGCGATAATCTAATAAGCTATGGAGATCTTAGATATGAACATCATAAGCGCATGTTCATCTTCTGGAGTACATGATACATGAGCTTAATTCTCTTTTTGTTGTTACAAATAAAGTACTCATCGATTTCAAGTTTCTTTTAATCTTCCATGATATGTATGTTCAATTTTTTGGGCATTTGCTATTTTGTACTCCCTCCATTTCAAATTACTTGATTTGGATTTATCTAGATACCGATGTATCTAACACTAAAACATGTCTAGACATATCCGTATCTAGACAAATCTGAATCAACTAATTTGGAACGGAGGGAGTATACTAGCTAGTTTTGAGGTTTTGTGACAATTAATAAGTTGAGCTGCTTTTGATTTACAGTTGCAATTCACCCTTTTGGACTGTGAGGATCATCAAGTTTTTTTTTTTTTGAGACGAGCGATGATCATCAAGTTGATAAGGTTTTATCTTCCAAGCTAGTAAAGTAAGCACAATTGCTAAATGTCAGTCGACTGGTTTTAGCATTTGGGTCAGTCGATTTTGAGAATGAAGAAGGAGGCCGTCGACGCCGGGGAACAACACTCCACTATCTATCTTAGGATGGCGGGTGCAGGTTTGCCGGCGAGGCGGTCGCAGGAGCGCCGACGGCCGAGGGCGGCGAGGCAATTCAAGGTTGAAGACGAAAAAGCGTGAGGTCGAAGATGCAATCTTGACCGTTTATTTTGTATCCGACAGCTGATAGGAATCGCCTGAGCCAAATAATTTTTTCAGGCGACTTATTACATGTAGCCGCATCCTAAAGTAAGCATGCAGCTGGCCAATTTTCGATCCATTTTCAACCCAGCTAAAGCGTGGGGATGGTGATGCAGAATTTATCCCGTTCCAATCTGAAATGAACTGGATCTCATATTCCCATTGCAATCCTCCGCGCTCAAAAGAAGGCGCCACCTTAGATCCCGAAAAGAAAGCAGAGCAGAGACTTGGCTGCCGGAATCAGAATTCTCAAGGAAGCTCCATCGAGTGACCGGCCACCCACCTTGCCCTTTGTCACCGTCGCGCAACCAAGACTGCATTAAAGATGATGCCTCCGTTTGCAATGCCAAAGCAGGGGGCGAGCGAGGTGGGCAATCAGTCCCAGTCACCTCGCCAAAATGCAGGTGTGCTGTCATTTATTTCAACCAAGAAACTGCTGCTGTTCATTTAAGTGAGATGGGTGAGCGACAAGTGTGGGAGCAGGAGTAGAAAGCAAGCAAGCAGCTTGAGGAGATTGGACCAGAGCAGGCAGCGGTCTAAAGCAAGCAGCTTGAGGAGATTGGACATCTTGCATTTAGCTCTGCCGTGCGTGTTTGTGCTCCAGGCAGGCTGTTGCTTGTCCTGGGCAAGATTCAGGGCCCGGTGTGAAATTGAAGTCTCGACAACTTTGTTCAAGACGGTGTATGTGCAGATCGATGGGCTGCATGAAAATACTCGAGGAAAAACACTGATGCGTCATGCGTGTAATAACATTTTGCAGAAAAGCAAAACCAAGGACAAAGGGAAGGAAAATACAGACCTATACCATTCAGGATGGGTCATCACGTAATTAAACGCTACTCCCTCAGTTCCTAAATATAAGATGTTTTGGTTTTTCTCTGTTTTCTAAGATTCACTCAGTTTAATCCGTATGTAGTTCACATTAAAATATCTATTTTTTTTGTGATTAGAAACAGAGGGAGTAGTATCTAAGGGGAACTCTAACCAATCCCCAATAACCAGATGTAAAAAATCGGGTTTTACTACTCTAACCGGCATCTATTTATCTAAGGGGAACTCTAACCAATCGGTGTTGGTGAAGGATAATTTATCCTTAGCCGTGCCCCTATTTATCCTTCACCGCTCGCCAGTTGAGTAAAAAAAGCCACTTCTCCATCGCCTCCTCTGCCTCTTCTCCTTCCACGTCCCCGCCGCCGGCGACTTCACCCTACCGTTCCCCGACGCCCCCCTTCCTTCTGATAGTCGGAGCTCGTGGCCGACGCTTCCCGTCGCTGATCCGAAGCATGGATGTGCGCCGCCGCGCTTGAGGTTTGTCTTCAAGTGGCGCGTCCTCGAGTCGCCTACGCCACGTCGATGCGGCTCCCGCCTGCCGCATCACGGACTTCCCCGACCTTCACCCACCGCGGTAGTCGCAGAGGACATACCTCGGCGTTCGGCAACCAACGTGGAGGGCATGGATGGCTGAGATCACCGGCCGCGAGACCCACAAAAAAATTGGTTCGGGTCGTTCCACTCGACGGAGCTTGCCGCCATGGAATATCACTAGTGGTGGGTGAGGTTCCACGGCGCGGAGGCGCAACTCAACTTCCCATGGAGGAAAAAGCCTCATGACCCCGTCCCACCACCCCGAGAGGTGGTGGATGTGGCGACGACTCGCGAGGACCGGGAGGCGCGGGAGTGCATCGCGGCGGAGGCCACCGACGAGGAGTACAGGGCGGACCTCCGCCGCTAGTACCCCGAGCTCGTGGAGGCAGAGAGGGTGATCTTCACAAAGAAGGCGGTCAAGGAAGACGCCATCGACATCTCCGACGACAAGGAGCAAGGCGGCGATGGCGACGTGGACGAGTTCGACGTTGCGCAGTAGAGGCGCATCTTCCCGGACTCCGACGACGACGAAACCAGCCCAGACCCAATGGGTGGTGCCATGTCGATGGAAGATTGGCTCGACCTCTACCACAACCAAATTGGGTTGAGCTCGGATGAAGATTAGCTATTTTAGGTTTAAGTTTAAATTTCTGTTGTCAAGACTACGTTAAAGCTATGCTGAAACTAGGTTGAACTTATGTTTAAACTTATGCAAATTTCGGTTGAAGCTATGTTGAAACTAGGTTGAATTTGCATAAATAAAATTTAGTACGACCAAGTTTTAGTGGAGTAAAAATACTCAACTAAGGTTTTGCTCCGCCGTATCCTCCGTTATATATTGAGGGTCGGTTAGAGTTGCCCTAAGAAGACACATGCAATTAGAAAAGAGGGCATCGTCTAGCGAGAGCATGTTATGGATTGAGGCTGAACTACAAGAGGTAAAAATGATTGAAGTTCATGCTTCTAGATGGCATATTTGTATATTATATCTACCATGTATATTATTTTGTACTTCAACTTTTCTTGTTTTCTTAAATATAAGAGCCCAACTGAGATTTTTTATCGAGACCTTATTAGTACTTGCAAACTTAATTTAAGAAAAGTGCATTTTCATATCAAACATCCCTACTCCTAGCATGAATTTTTTTGAGTTGCTTACTTTTCATTGTCTCCAGGGTTCGAAGTCAAGCTGCTCCTTTTGATCCACAAATGTGGTTTCATCTTCCTTGCCTTGTTTCACATCATGTCCACCACCAAAGAGTTCTGGTCTATAATACTAGGATTTAATTTAGTGGACGGTAGGTGTGAGGGTGTTTTGTTAGAGGCAACAATGTCAAATTATGGAGATGCCCATATTAGACTTTTTATAGTTTCAGGATTTAAGACTAACATTTTGGGTTGCTAGAGGATGACATTGCAGAATACCAAACGATACCAGATTCTGCAACAACATTGTACACTGCCATGACAACGTTATATGTTTATGAGGCTTTGGCTCTCAAGCCGGGACAAATAGTATCTACTGAAATCTGGGTAGAGAATTACCAACCGGACGAGCCTAATTGTGTTAATATTGTACAAGTTGGATGGACTGTAAGCTAGTTTCCCCTTATTCACACAAAACTATGGTCTAATTGATTATCCATTGCTCAACAAATACTGTTGTTATTTTCTGTAAATTCAATGGGGACGAATTTGGGTAGAGGGACCGATGGCCTCCTAATATCATTCTTCCCGACCTTTTGGGAGGGCCATCAAGCGCGGTATATTGAATATGTTCCATGATTGATTAGGACCATCTGTATGTCCCTCCTTGACTTTGTGTTGTGAGCCTGGTCACAAGGTAGTGTAGGCCATGGATATTAGGAAATTTAGGTCAACCACCAGCATCGATCCAGCACATTTTTTTCTGGAAGTGTGTGTGATTTGCTTAGCACTAACTGCAGATTGGTTGGCTCATCCTAATCAGTTGTTCTTCATCTTGGCCCGGTATATCCACGATGGGTTGCTTATGCTGCATAAAGTAACCCACGAGGTTAAAATCAAGCACCAGAAGAGTGTATTCCTTCGAAAGTGCACAACCTTCTTGAAAGGTCCTTCCCTCACTAGGCTATGAAAATGTGGGAGCTCTGATGATATATGGATCTACTGGGTGATGCAAATGATTTCTAGTGGCAACACTTACATCAATATCAGTGAAGAATTTGGCGGCTACTTTAGATCGTCTCGGGGTGTGAGATAAGGATATTCGCTCTCTCTCGTCCTCTTTGATCAGACCATGATGCTTGTCCACCATCCTTGAGAAAGCGAACAGGCGAGTGGGGCATCCGCCCCTGTCGGGGTGGGGATCCTCCATCAATATCTAGGGAAGCTTGTCCAAAATTCCTATGTTTTTGAGGTACCTTCAAGAAACTCATTTATTGCGATTTTGTGTGTGGAAATTGTAGTGTTTCATGAGTCGTCGTCTTGGGTTGGTTCTCATGTGCTAGACTGCAAGGTTCAACCATCTACTATTTGTATATCATGTGTATGTGTGTGCTTCTACTTGTAGTTGATGAATCAAATCTTTCCTTGAGGTTCGATTGCACAACCTAACAGTTAGCTTAATAAAAAGTTATCCATATTATGATGGTTAGGTTCATTAATCATGGTATGTAAAAAATAGTTTTTTTCGTATAAAATCATGGATGAACCATATGTTAACAGTTTTATTAACATTATAGCTTGCGAAAACTATATTAGATGTAGGCTACTACATATTTATAAGCCCAAATGATACCTAAAAGAGAGAAGGTTTCACACAACTATGTGTGATGGGTTTAGAACCATCTGGCTAATCTGACATTGGTTATTTGTTAAACTCCATCCCTTCCGTGAAAGAAACAAAAGCACGTTGCATCTATCTATAACTATATTACCAAATAGATCATGCATCTAGTTCATGTTTAATGGTAAGAAATTCAACTCATTTTTTAATAATATTATGGGAACACAATGATAGCTTTTCCATCAATAACAATCTTGCTTCACATTAAAGCAGGACGCGATACATGCAATTTTATTTGATCCTCGGTACTAGCTGTATGTTCAATTTGATCCGACGAATATGCATGCGAGAATCACACATTGGACTATTTATGTAGTTTTTGGGTAACATTGTTGGTATTTAATGCCCTCTTTCTATGCAACAATGTAATCCGGCTTACGGAATTGAGTCGAGAGAGATTTGCATCCCACTGCGTAATTATATTGGAAAGCAAGGGACTATCCTTCCCCTGATTAGTCCACCAATCTTTTCAAGGTGTTAGTTGCATTGTCGTTGCAAACATTTGGTGGTGTAGCTGGGCGTAGGATTTAATTTGGTCCAGTGTAAATAAATAAAATAAATTTGTATATCGACCCGCTCAATAATTTTTAGGGATTAATAAGCTATATCCATTTGTATAGGACTATGATTTATTTTCTAGCACTAAACATTAATGACATTTCTAGGGTTTATGAAAAGTATGCATATGCACAAGATATCAATATCATCTCATTAATGAATCTATGGAAATGCATCATATATATTTCATTAATTTCCACCATAAGGAACACAATAATGCCATGCATATTTGTTTCTTCTCTGACTAATTACATCTATATATTCTATTTACATACCTTTCCATCGTATCCTTCTGCACCCCCTCTCCCTCAAAGATGATGAAACATGTCTACATTTTCTTGGTACTCTTTACCTTTTGCTTAGATAGAGTATCTATAGCATGGTGTCACAACCCATATAGAAGAAGCCACATGCAATTAGAAAAGGGGTCATCGTCTGGTGGGAGCATATTATCGATTGAGACTGAACAACAAGAGGGTGAGATGGTTGAACAGGTGAGTGCATGCTTCTAGATGGCATATTTGTGTATTATATCCACCATGTTAATATATTTTTCTACTTCAACTTTTATTGTTTTTCTTATATAAGAGCCTAACTGAGGTTTTTTATTGAGACCTTATTAGGATTTGCAAAATCAATTTTAAAAAGCCAATATTCATATCAAATGTTTCACCCTCCTAGTCCTAGCATGACAAACTTTGAGTTGCATAATCATGGTCTCCCTGCTCTGAATTATTCAACCCACACCTTTTGATCCGCAAATGTGATTTCATCTTCCTTGGCTTGTACATCAACAAAGTGTTCTGGTCTGCAATAGGTTTAATTTAGTTAGTGGCAACAACTTCAAATCATGGGATGCGGATATTAGACTTTTTTAATAGTTTTAGCATTTAAAGCAAATATTTTTGGTCGATGGAGGATGACATTGCAGAATATTTTTTAATATTTTGTATCCAATCATATGGTTTCCACTTATAATGGAAATAATTAAAAACATTTATTTATTTTCTATACAAAAGTTGTATACCATGCTTTGAAGTGTGAAATGGACTTGAGGGTGTAGTGACATGTATTAGCCTGACCAGGTTTCCCAGCACACTGAGACTACACATACGTGAAAAAATGATCTCATTTCCTTGTCAACCTCTTGACATTGTAAAATATTAATTTGAATCCATTACTCCATAAGTTTTGGATAAAATTTCACAAATTATTACCAATATTAGCATATACTTGCTACTTGCCTTTGTCCCGTTATATCGTTATCTAATGCACCGTGGAAGACAACCTACAAAAATGTCCATGTTTCATTCAATCCTCCGAAAAACTCAGAAGGACTACCAATTATGTCGATTTCTTTGTAGATTGCAGCTTACCAAATAATACCTGATTCTGCGATAACATTGTACGGTGCGATGGCAACTTTAGATGTTTACGAGTCTCTGGCTGTCAAGGTGGGAGAAATAGTATCCGCTGAAGTCTGGGTGGAGAATTATCAAAAGGACAAGCCTAATTATGTTAATGTTGTACAAGTTGGATGGAATGTAAGCTAGATTTCCCTTATTGATACAAAACTATGGTATATTGGAAGTGTCCATATTGCTTGAAAAATCTGATATATTTTTGCTATTTTCTGTAGATTCAACGTTCTTACTATGGAGACAACAAAACACATTTCTTGATAGGATGGACGGTATAATCAACTTACCCCATTCTGGCCACTAATTTTCAATTGTTTCTTTTGTTTAGTTTCTTTTTTAGATTATTAAGTGCACACTCCTATGTTACTGCTAACATGAAAAAGTAAGCTCAAACGACATCATGTTGACTTGCCATCTTGTTAACCAAAGGAAGATAACGTTGATGGTGTCGCCCTTGATATCAATCGAAACAAATAAATCATTATTTCTCCAAATATAGCATCTTGTAGTTAAACGAATACTACGAAACTGTGATTATTTATTGTTTATGGCACACAAAAACCAGTGCATGATTTGTTTAACCAATGATTTTTATGGGGATGGTTAGGGTGATGGAAACAAGACTCAGGGATGTTTTGATTTGAAATGCGATGGATTTGTACCAGTGAAAAATCGTCCAATCACTCCAGGAGACACTCTTGAGGGGAAAACTAAGATATCTATCAAGATATTCAAGGTGGGATGTCAAGTTTCTTATGATGTCTCCAATTTCTTTGACTATTCAAACAATTTGATTTATTGGGCCTATGTGTTACCTAAAATAACAATTTTATTTCTCTGGTTCCATGTATTGATTAGATAGCAACTAGTTCTTATATATTTTACAATGATTTGAGTGAGAGTTTCCATACAACAAGTTCATTTTGCCATTTCCATTTTACAGAGTAAAGAGAACGGAGATTGGTGGTTACACTTTGCACGTGTTGGTGAAAAGTTTGCTCCCGTGGGATATTGGACACGGAGTCTTTTCAAAAGTTTGGCAGATCATGCAAATTACGTGACTTGGGGTGGCTACACTAGATCTCTTGTTAGGAATCCCAGCCCCCCCATGGGCAATGGACGCTGGCCGGGAGGAGACTCTGCTTCATTCCAGGAGGTGAAATATGTCAATAATGATGGGCATGGTTATCTTCCAATGCCTAGTCTTCATTCTAGGGTAACTGATACATCATGATATCAAGTTGGTGAATTCATGACCGACAAGTTCAGTTATGGAGGGCCTGGAGGTTGTGTTAATTAGTATCATTATGCACTAAGATGTACTATCATCAATAAATACAAGATTCATCTTTACTATATCATTCGGTGAATACAAATTGAATAAAGACCATGCTCTCACATTCAAACCAACATGACATTTCAGTCATAGTTTTTTATCCCCGTGTTTATCTGAGTGTCTATATTACATTCGATTGAAGACAAACTAAAGTTCAGCCAATTTTTTTCATCCAGTAACAACGTGACTATGTATGACAAAAAAACAATAGAAAAATGAATGTATGTGTGAATTTATGTCATGAGAGCAAAAGATGACTGAAAATGTGGTTGGTTTCAGTAAAAAAAGTGACCGTGTAATAAGTGCACTAAACCTATATGACACTAAATTTTTCTTTTTTTGTGGAGAACTACTCAGATGTCCAAACAAGCTAAAATTTACCAGGACATCACGCACTGAAACATCTACCACGCAAAAAAAATCAGAATTTTCAGATGTTTTCTAGATTTTACTGTTCATGGCAAGTGTAGATGAGCTCGGGGGCCAAAACGCTCTCTAGATACCTATTTTATCCCAATTCTAGAAAAACTAAAATAAGTTCTATGAAAATATTGCCGCAAACTTACAAAGAAATTTTTTCTAAGTTTATACAAGCCTAAGTGAAAAAACACATGAGAACCGAACTAATCTGCAGGCTCTACAAAACTAATTTTGCAAAAATACTGGAAACAATACAATGGTAAATCTATACAAGCATGGTTGTAAACTAGAAACCACTTGATCAAATTTTAGTGTAAATTCTAGAAACTGAATAATATTTACAAAACTAGTGATGCAAAATTACAAAGAAAGAAAATGTAAGTTTATACAAATCTTTTACAAAACTAGTGATGCAAAATTACAGACAAATGAAATTGTAAGTATACAAGCTCCAGATCTCTATCACCACACAACCCAAAATGCCCAACTCTAACAAGGAACTACTCCTCCGATTAAAATACTTGTCATGGGTTTAGTTTAAAATTGATTAACATTAAAAACATAAGCATACAACCATACTACCACTAATCTAGGGAGATCGAGATCTAGAGATAGACACCTGAGTCACTGGTGTGTGTGCGGGTGCGAGAGGAGAAACATGGGAGGGATGCGCGTGAAAGACACAAAGCTACATATGGGGGGAAGGGGCAAACGGAGCAGAAACCTCAAACGAGAGCATACATGGCCGCCAGAATCCCCATGGAAATGGGGAATAACTCAAACAAACACCTAAAATCTATAAGAAAAGGGGAGAAATGGAGGGAGTGCAGGAGAGACAAAGACCAACCTATACATGCGACAACGGAGATGGCCGAGCCGAAACCTCAACTGATAGCATGTATGGCCACCATAATTGCAAGGAAATGAGGAAGATCTTGACATGCCTTTTCACACTTTGACTCTATATCTTCTCCATGTAGCACCCCGCTCCGCTCCGCTCGCTAGAAAATGAGACTACAAGAGGGGAAGACGGATCCCATTTGAAAAACAAAGCTCAAAAAGGGACACGGAGTGGAGACACCGGGAACAAATCATGATGCATAAGCATTCAGCAAAGAAATTCAAATAAACATCAATTATATTCAATTAATTGTAAAGTAGCAAAACTGTTATCGAATACTACAAGGAATCAGTTGTGCACACGATGGTTATCGCCCCGAGTGCCATGTATGGACGGCTCGATTGCATTGTCGTCCAAAAATCATGTGCACAATATCGCGTTTGTATATACAGTACTTATAATTTTCTTTTGAGACAATGCAGTACTTAAATATATTTTTTGTGAAGGCAAAGCAAATCTTTATAACTTAACGGTGCTCAGGCAAATCGCCCCAAACCCAAACAGCCACTGCGGGCGGTACATCAAAGTCCTAACCGATACTGTCATTCAGTAAACAAAGACGACCAATCTTAGCTAACTCGTGTGCTGCAGTATTGGCACTACGACGGCATACAGAAACCGACTGTAGAGAGAACCACATCTTCAGCTGAAACTTCGTATCTTCTATGATCGCTGCATACGGTGATCCACCCTAGAGAGGTGAAGGGCTTCGCGAAGGAGAGTAGAGTCCGTCTCAAATATCACCCTGATCGCGCCCACTTCAACAGCCATCGAAACCGCTTCAAATACGGTTGTTGCCTCGGCCGCAAACGGGTCGCTCCAAGTGCTCCTTCCGGCCAGCCCGTGCCAGCAACACATCGCCCGCATGATCTCTAATCACAACCCCCCAGGAAACAAAACTTCCACCCGGAGTAAAGCCGCCATCCAGGTTGATCTTCACCTTGTCTTGCTCAGGAGGCTGCCACTTGCTGATTGTAGTATGTTTGTCCTTTGCGCGGAAGAGCTGCATGTATTCCTGTGTATTGCTGAGCACCCGTCGAACCACCTCAGAGACATGGACCGGCACCTCTCCCTCCCGTAGCTTATTTCTGTTATTCCACCAATGCCACCAGAGGGTGGGGATTTGCATCCGGGTTTTCTCATTCAGGCCCCATAAGAAATCCTGCATTGCATGCATGGAAGTGCTATCCTCCGGCTCGCTTCTGACCCCTCCAGATTCATGGCTCTCCAAGCTTCTTTGATCGCTTTGCATTTGATAAAGAGATGTGCACCGTCCTCATCCGCCAAACCACAAAACAAACATTTTGTTGACTCGAGCTTAACACCTCGCCTGACCAGGTTGGTCCGCAGCGCAAGGGACTCATGCTTGATACGCCAGGTTGGTAGCTTCCAGATCCTCTTCCAGGACTGATCGTCACATCTATCCAGGTTGCCCGCTGCCATTGTGCTGCTGCCCGGTAACCCCCTGCAGTCTTGCTTCTCAAGATGCACTTGCAACTTGTAGGCACTCCGGAATGAATGGTTCCCTTTAGTATCAAAATGCCATGCTGCAAAATCATCAATGCCGTCCCGGAGAGGAATCTGCAGAATATGGCGCACGTCATCCGGCCAAAACGTCTCCTTCATCAGATCCTCGTCCCAAGCTCCCCTGAGTAAGGATGGTAATTTTACCCACGGGTACGGATACCCACGGGTACCGTATCCACATGGACAGGTATGGACATACTTTTATATCCATGGGTAGTATCGATACCCTACCCGTTAAGTCATGGGTAGGGTATGGGTATAGTCTTGTACCCGCGGGTATAGCCATACCCTACCCACTTATGAACTATTGTTAAGTTATCACCAATGAATCATTAATTTGTCATGTGAGTCATCTATTCCTATTGACTTATGAATATGTTGTGATTTTTAAATTTTGATAGTGGTCATGTACTCATCTACCTGTTATTGAGTTGAGATAATTCATCTTTGTGTCAAATGTGCTATCAGTGAATGGAAAATTGTGAACAACTTGTGCACTATTCGTTCTACCCGCTGGGTACCCAATGCGTATGGGTAACCGTCGGCCATGGGTATGGGTAAAGTTTTATACCCGTGGATATGGGTATGGGTAAAATTTTGTACCCATTGACTATACGGGTATGGGTATGGTATTGCTCTTCCCTGGCCATACCCTACCCATTGCCATCCTTACCCCTGAGTGGGTTGATAAGCTCATTGACATGAGTTAGTAGGCTCTGCCCCCTAGGGGTGTTAACTTGCCAAGACCAGGCCCTAGGTATCCATGGGTCGGACCCATGAGGATGCTTCTCCAGGCGTACAAGATCCCGTCTTTTGGTGTCACTGCCAACACATTGTAGTTCGGGAAGTACAAAGCCTTTAGAATTCTTTCGCATAGACTGTCAGGGTTTTGAAGGAGCCTCCACCCTTGTCTCCATAACATGGAAATATTAAAGCTATGCATATCACGAAAACCAAGACCTCCCGAAGCTTTCGGTGGTGTCAGCGTCTCCCAGCTCAGCCAGTGCATTGTATTCTCCTTGTCCTGGTTGCTCCACCACCATCGCCCTATGAGTGTATTCAATTCATGTCAGAACGTTTTAGTGAGGTCGAAGCATGACATGGCAAAGGTCGGAATGGCCTGTGTAACAGCCTTCACCAGAGTTTCCTTCCCACTCTTCGCCAGCAGCCGCTCATGCCATCCATGGAACCGTCCGCACATAGCCTTTTTCAGGTACGCGAACGTACGTTGACGAGATTGCCCGACGTGGACTGGTAGCCCGAGGTAGCGATCGTTCTAGTTCTCACTACCGATCTGCACCGCTGCCTTCACTTGGCTCTTGGCGTACGCATCCGTGTTAGGGGAGAACATGATGGTAGATTTCTCCGTGTTGATGCACTTATATAATTACAAATCGAAAAGAAGGACTGAAACAATGGAGATTTTGCTCACTGGCTATTTGGACTCCCCAACGAAAAGTACCATTCTACTCCCGAGCTCAAATGAGTTTGGTGAACAGTAAAATAAAAAAAAATGTTCAAAAAATTCCGATTTTTTTTGTGAACAATATTGACAAATATCTAAGTGTATGCATTTAGATATTTTTTGCATGGACTTATATATTTTGTCAATGTTGTTTACATAAAAAAATCAATTTTTTTAAATATTTTTTGATTTTATTGTTCACCGAGCTCATTTGAGCTGGGGAGCAGAAACTTCGTGTCCCTCCCAACGTGATTTTGGACTGATTTCCCAGCCCGGCCCGCCCCGGCCCTCTACACTGCACATCACTCCACTCTTTCAGCCCGCATCGTGTGAGGTGAGTGGTCGAGACGAGATCCAGGATGAGCAGCCCCCGCCGGCGCCGCGGCTCGCCGGCGCCGGCGCCGCTGGACGACGACGACCTCCTCTCCGAGATCCTCCTACGCCTGCCCCAGCTGCCCTCCTCCCTCCCCCGCGCCTCCGCCGTCTGCAGGCGCCTCCGACCCCCGCTTCTCCCGCCGCTTCCGCGCGCACCACCGCCGTCGCAACCCTCCCCTCCTCGGCTGCTTCGTCCAAGATATTGACGCCATCCACTTCGAACCAACCCTGGAGGCCCCCAACCGCGTCCCGCCGGCCCGCTTCGCCTTCCCGATCGACGCCGGGGACCCCCTCGGATGCCGCCATGGCCTCGTGCTCTTCCTCCGTGACGAGGACCACCTCCTGGTGTGGGACCCCATCACTGGAGACCAGCACATCCTTGACGTCCCCCCCGGCTTCCACGAGGAGCACTCGGTCGGCGGGGCGGTGCTCGGTTCTGCCGCCGGCCACTTCCAGGTTGTCTTCGTGGGCAACAGCGGGGTAGAGCCTACACGAGCGGTCGCCTCCGTTTACTCGTCGGAGACCGGCGAGTGGGGTGACCTCGTCTCCACACCTCTCCCGCCCAAGGCCTCCATGAGCTACCATTCCACCTCCATTTCTATGAACCATCCTTGTGTGCTCATCGAGGGTTCCTGCTACTGGTCGCTCGCTCATGGTCCTGGCATCCTTGCGTTTGATCTGGATAGCCAGAGCCTGAGGGTGATACATCTTCCGGTAGACGTCACTGACCTGGCCCATTACGACTTCTCGGTCGTGTGGGCGGAGGGCGGCTGGCTTGGTTTCTTCGTGGTGCCAGGATTCACTGCCCAGTTGTGGAAGTGGAACAGGGATGGCAATGGTGCTGCTTCATGGGTGCTGGAAAGAAAAATTGAATTGGACAAGCTGCTTTCGCTGAATCCAGACGACGAGAGGGAGCGCCCGATTGTCTCAGGGTTCGCAGAGGACAATAATGTGGTGTTACTGTGGTCATTTGTTGGTGTCTTCACTCTCCAGCTTGAATCACTGTGCTCCAAGAAGCTTTTCAGAGTTAAACGCTGGTTTAGCTGTCTTCCATTTGAAGGGGTCTATACTGCAGGTAAAACAATACAAGGTTATTTGATATTATTGTTGAATTATGTGGTTTGAGTCAGAGGTGGTAGCAAGCATCTTATCTGTTTATTATATGTACACTGGACAGGATGCCAATAGGATAAAAATAACGAACACCAAGATTCGCAGAAATAATATATTGGAGGTCGAATTGGCAAATACTATGTATAATAAGTGCAAGGGCAATTTGTTGTGTTGTTTATGAGTACTAAATCTGTGTATCTCATAGTAGATACCCACTATATGTTGCTTGGAGACAGATCTATAAACTTTATTCCACACTTCCAATAAGCATATTTGAAATGTCATATTTTGGAATTGTAATGAAAATTAAGTCCATGCATGCTTTTGTGGGATAGAGATATCAATTATGAATTGGAAGTAGTATATGCTGTTATTGGGCTATTCTTTGTGCTTTATAGTAATAGATACGACAAATGATTCAGTTTATCTATTCTTAGTGTTGCATCAAACCTAAATTGTTTTACTAAAATTAGAGATGTGTGTTCATCTAAATACCTAGTGACTGTTCGGCAATCCACCAGCTCCGAGAAATACAACGATCTCCGGAGCATCTGTTTTTCCGCTCCGTTATTTTGAACTGCAGCTCCGCCCGCTCCGGGAGCGGAGTCGTGGAGCGGAGAGACTCCGAAAAGGCCCCTAATGCGCCCTCACATCTATTTGACCATTCCTTCTAATCTCATTGTTTCATTTACTTCTTATTGTTGTAGATGCGGATATTGGTGCTGGACGTGATGGAGCCAAACTTTTGCACAATACATAATATGATTTGCCCATTGCTATCATAAACGTATTGATTTGGCAGGTAACTATATATCTGTCTGTAGTAGCAGCATGAAATGTTTTTCTTGCCCATTCAACGGTACTTTTTGTTTTAGTTCTGCTAGTTGCTAGATTGCTTTCTTCCCCCCTGTGATCATGGGTCTTTTAAGTTTGAGGATGATTTATTTTCTGTTCCCTCATTGCAAATAATTGATATCTAAAAAACACCTGAGCATTCTATTTGGCTTTAAACTTGTGTTATTGATATGGGTGTGCCATGTCACATTATTTCTTTTGGAGGGAAAACATTTCACGTTATTGGTGTTTTCTCTTTGTACTGTTTTGGCACAATTTCCATAATTCCGAAGCATGCTGCCTTGTGAGATAACTATTGGTGTTTACTATGTGAATCATGCAAACATGTGAGATAAGTTTAACAGCTTTTCCATGACTGGATAATACAAATCAGTCCAACTGATGGCATTGGTTGCTCTGCAGGTATCGAAGGGTCAGGATTACGTTGGCTGCGACGCAGAAGTGGATTACTTGCTGTAGGTTCTCCTTCCATTCTGCATGCTGTGCATGGGGCCTGTGATGCTCTCCACAAGGGAATTGACCTTCAAATGTGATGTGACCTTGGAGGAATTATAACATGTCCTGGTCAACCGTAACATTGGAACGGTTAGTCTTGTAAGCTATGAGCTGCTGTGTCTGATTTCCGCAAGTAATATTCGAACTGGCAAGTAGAGAAATATACTTTGCTTCAGTTAGCGTATCAGCTAGAACCTGTCCTGTCCACTAAATCTTGTTCACTTGCTCACTTGCTTGTGTCGCGCATACTGTTTGCTCTGTTGCGCATCCACCCCCCCCCCCCCGCGCGTGCCAAACATAGTTTCCCTTTGTCCTATGACGTTTAGTTCTTATGTGTTTTCGAATTTGTATTCCAAAAAAGAGATGGTTGAATTAACATGCATGCACCTACTGAGTAGCAGTGCAACTGCTGGGACAGGCAGATTTTCTTCTTGATGGTAAGAGATGGAGAGTATAGATTTTCTTCTTGATGGTAAGAGATGGAGAGTATACAGATGATCGTAAGCCTGTGCGTGCTCTGGAGACATTCATGGAGTGTTTGCTCCTTTCGAATCGTGCACTCTTCTGACTAGGGATCACCAAGGTTGATCACTAACTACTATATTTATGTATACAGCTCTATTCGTTAAAGTTCTAATTATTAAGTAGTTTGCGAAAAAGTTCTCTATTTTCTCAACACAGAAATAAGATTTACAAAACAACATTTAATGATTATGCAATAATCACTACTATATATTTTCCAAAAGTATGCAACTTAAAAAGGGAAGCTATCACTACATCTAATCTGAAGTGCCTAGTCGATCCCTAGAGGAACACGCCCGATACTGAGGTCTGTTTGAAAGGTTCATCGAACATCGGCTATATAGGGCCTAACTATGGGTGCTCCTATGATACCGCTACAATGCCACACACCGGTCATCCGGACGTCGACACATGCTGTCGGCTTCCCTGTGTGCATGTGTTATTATGTTGACATATATTACATCGTGTGTTTAGCTCCTCATTATACAAGAGGCCTAGACTATAAGAGTCCTAGTAGAACACGACTCCATAACTTATCTACACAAAATACGACTCAAAAGTTCAACTATAATATTACCTTGCATATCCGACACAACTCTAATAGTTGACATGTGAGAAGCCACAACTAAAGAATTTGGACGCGTTTGGTTACCTGTATTACCCTCAACCAGGCCCATGGGGGAAGAAAATGGCCCGTTTGGTTGCCTGGCCAGTACGAACCTTAAAGCAGTGCTGGGGCGATGCAAGGGAGGGGAATGCCGCGCTCCACAGCTGAGGGCAGGGAGATGGCGGGAGCAATGGCGCGTCTCCGAAAAAACGGTGAGACAGAATTCGCGTCACCGTTCGCCGATTCGTGGTCGCCCTATATAGCCAGGGTGCTCGGCGCACCAAAACTCTCGCCACCATCCCCCCTCTCGAGCTCTCACTCCGACCCGGATCCACTTCGACGCCGAGGTAAGCAACACAACTACTCTGGCGACCGGTTGGCTACATTGGCGGATCCACTCTCCTCTTCTCCTTCGTGCCGCACCTCACGATCGAGTCCTCCAATGGCGTCTGTAAGTTCGACGACCCCCTCCTCTCTACTAGTGCTAGCTAAATCTTGATGATCTGTTCGACTGTGATGTTGCATTAGCTAGTTGGGATGTATTTAAAGCATGCTAGGGGTTTGTTTTCGTGATTGTTTGCTTGGATGTTCATGGAAGGATTGGTAGTATGCGTGGATGTTTATGGATGGATTGGTAGTATGCTTTGATGTTCACGGATTGATTAGTAGTATGCTTAGATGTTCATGGATGGATTGGTGGTATGCTTAGATGTATGGTCTGGTAGTGTGCAAGTGTTGAACAAGATCATCCATATGTGTCCATGATTAGTGTTGTCTTGAACTAGATCATCCTTGTGTGCATGTTTTACTGTTTGTTCATATCATCGATGTGTAGTGTGTTGTCCATGTTTACAGTTAGTACTTATTGTCGAGTGTAGTCTGTTGTGCTCTGTTGTGCTATTGATGACACTTAAGTTTGTAGGACATGAACACGCAAGAGTTTAGTATGACCATCATGTCGTTCGAGGGCCAGCTCCCGGCGTCCTACGTCCAGGACACCCAGACTAACATTGACCTGATGCCTCATGATTCAGAGGTTTTTGAGGTGGCACCTATGGTTCCTCCATTCGTGCTGCCTCAGACCAATGATGTATCTCATGTGGCTGCTCGAAAGGCAGCCACAAAAGAGAAGAAGGATGCACTAGTAGAAAACAGACCTTTCATCCCAAGCATTAGTCTCGGTCTGGTTACGAGCCGGTACTAAAGACGGTATTAGTCCCGGTTCGTGCCGGCTCCAACGGCTAGGAGCAGGGCAACCTTTAGTACCGGCTCGTGAGCGATCTTTAGTGTCGGTTCGTGTCACGAGCCGGTACTAAAGGGGCGTGGCAGGCTTTTGGTCAGACTTGGGCCCCGCGTGCACCTTTAGTACCGGCTGGTGACACCAACCGGTACTAAAGGGCAACCTTTAGTACCGGCTGGTGTCACCAGCCGGTATTAAAGACTTCCTACATATACAGTAATTTTTAGGTTTATATAATTTTAGTTTCAAAAATACTAGAGGTTTATAAAAGCTTTTAGAGTTTCTTTTTGCTATTAGAGTTTTATAAAAGCTTTTTAGTTGATTCTTTTTGCTATTGAAAAATATTATAGTTCATAAAATAATATTTAAATTGATTATTTTCAGTTCATTCTTTTTGCTGGATGCACTTCATGTACAAAACGGACAGTCTCTTTCGAAGTTAAGGGTTTCAGACGGAAACTCATCTGTTACAAAAGGCATTTCATTTTCTTGAACTTATTTGAACTCCAGGCTTTTTGTGTGTTCAAAATGCACCATTCAAAGCCACATCATCAATTTTCAACCCTTTCTGACTTCATTTGTTATTTTTCATGCAATTGTTGATTTTTTGAGCTAAATGACCCTGAAATTGAAAAGCACTACAAACGAACTCTGAAAAGGTTAAAAGTTGGCATGGTATCATCATTTCACCCACATAGCATGTGCTAAAAAGTTGAGAGGGTTACGACAAAAGCTGGATGCACTTCGTGTACAAAACGAACAGTCTCTTTCGAAGTATCAGGGTTTCGGACGGAAACTCATGGTTACAAAAGACATTTCATTTTCTTGAACTTATTTGAACTCTAGTTTTGTGTGTGTTCAAAATGCACCATTCAAAGCCACATTATCAATTTTCAACCCTTTCTGACTTCATTTGTTATTTTTCATGTAGTTATTGATTTTTTTGAGCTAAATGACCCTGAAATTGAAAAGCACTAAAAATGAACTCTGAAAAGGTTTAAAGTTGGCATGGTATCATCATTTGACCCACATAGCATGTGCGAAAAAGTTGAGAGGGTTACGGCAAACGATGGATGCACTTCGTATATAAAACGGACAGTCTCTTTCGAAGTATCAGGGTTTCGGACGGAAACTCATCGGTTACAAAAGACATTTCATTTTCTTGAACTTATTTGAACTCCAGGTTTTTTGTGTGTTCAAAATGCACCATTTAAAGCCACATCATCAATTTTCAACCCTTTCTGACTTTATTTTTATTTTTCATGCAGTTATTGATTTTTTTGAGCTAAATGACCCTGAAATTGAAAAGCACTATAAATGAACTCTGAAAAGGTTGAAAGTTGGCATGGTATCATCATTTCACCCACATAGCATGTGCTAAAAAGTTGAGAGAGTTACGGCAAAAGCTGGATGCACTTCATGTACAAAACGGACAGTCTCTTTCGAAGTATCAGGGTTTCGGACGGAAACTCATCGGTTACAAAAGCCATTTCATTTTCTTGAACTTATTTGAACTCCAGGTTTTTTGTGTGTTCAAAATGCACCATTCAAAGCCACATCATCAATTTTCAACCCTTTCTGACTTTATTTGTTATTTTTCATGCAGTTATTGATTTTTTTGAGCTAAATGACCTTGAAATTGAAAAGCACTATAAATGAACTCTGAAAAGGTTGAAAGTTGGCATGGTATCATCATTTCACCCACATAGCATGTGCTAAAAAGTTGAGAGGGTTACGACAAAAGCTGGATCCACTTCGTGTACAAAACGGACAGTCTCTTTCGAAGTAATAACATTTGGTCACTGCTAACTCTACATTTGGTTGTAATGTGATGATGAGGTTGTATTAATTTGGTCACTTCGATGTTGTGTAGTGAACTTGCCGGCAATGGATGTACGATGACCGACTAAGTCCAGGGTTTCTTAATGGCCTGCATGATTTTATTCATGTGGCTGAGGCAAACAAGCAGAATGGTTTCATGTGTTGTCCATGTCGTGAATGTAAGAATGATAGGAATTACTCTACCTCAGAAACCCTTCACTACCACCTGCTGAAGTCCGGTTTCATGTCCGGCTATAGCTGTTGGACCAAGCACGGAGAAAGAGGGGTTATAATGGAAGACAATGGAGAAGAAGAGGATGATGACAACTATCTTTTCGCCAATACAACAATGGGGGAAGCTGAAGAAGAGGCATCAATGGGGGAAGCTGAAGAAGAGGCATCAGATGAGCCCGCTGATGATTTGGGTAGGGTCATTGGTGATGCAAAGAGAAACTGCGAAAATGATAAGGAGAGGTTGAAGTTGAAACGCATGTTAGAGGATCACCGGGGTTAGTTTAATATATCAAAAAAAACTAGAGAAAAATTGGGACTCGATTTCACCGGGGTTTACCCGGTGAGTTCTTTTTTGTAATTTAGAACAAACATAAACTAATTAGGTAGAAAAGGAGCGGAAAAAGATTCTCTCAAATTCTTGAAATCCTAAAAGTAAAAAAAGTTATTTCAAAAAGAAGATTTTTTCCTACAAAATCAAAAAAATAAAAATAATTTTATTTAAAAATAAATAAATGATGTCATATTGGATTCCTCACATTTTTCTGATAATAATGGATATATTATTTGTTGAATTTCGATTTACAGATTTAAAGATATTAATTATGCCATATGAATTGAATATATGGCAAAAAAAATGAATAAAATAATAACATTACTTATTTTATTTTCATAGAAATTCATTATCATCATTATTATTATTATTATTATTATTATTATTATATTTTAATAATTGTTTGGAATTCAAAAAATTAAATAATGTGACATCAAGACCTAAGGGTTAATAGGATTGATAGCTTATTATAGTCAAGAAAACAACAAGTGCAGACTTGGAAACAAAGGGTGATAGAACTCGAAAGTTAAGCGTGCTCGGGTTAGAGCAGTGAGAGGATGGGTGACTGGCTGGAAAGTTAGATGATTTGGAGTGAGGGGTGATTAGAGATTAAATTGTCAAATAATTCAAAAGCAGTAAAGAGGGGTGATTAGAGATTAAATTGTCAGATAATTCACAGATTTGAAAATCAAAAAAAAATCGAAAAAAAAATAAAAATATTATTTTAAAAACCGGTTGGTAACACTTATACCAACCGGTACTAAAGGTCCTCCACCACCAGCCCACGCAGGCAGCCACGTGATGGGCCTTTAGTACCGGTCCGTGGTCCAATCGGTACTAAAGGTCTGGACCTACCTTTAGTCCCGACCCTTTAGTACCGGTTGGGAACCGGTACTAAAGGCACATCCCGACCGAGACTACTGATCGACATTCTACTAGTGATGGCAGGGGATGCAACATGAAATGGCAGCCGTTCCTCTCCACTTTTGTGCTTAACAAGATGTGCGAGATCATATATAGTGGAACGAGGACTTACAAGGGGTTCAAGGAGGTGCATTTGAACTCTTTGGCAAAGCAAGTCTTCGAGTTTTGTGGATAGAAGGTCACCTCAACCCAGGTGTACAACCACCTGAGGAAGTGAAGAACAAGGTGGATCATCTCCTCCAATGTGAGAAACCTGAGCGGTGCTTCATGGGATGAGGAGACATGCACGATCACGTTGGATGCAGAGCACTATCAAGGCCACATCGCGGTCATCTCACAAACCATGCCATTCTAACTAATCATGTCCTATGAACCATTGCCATACTAACTAACCACCACTCTACCCTGCTTCTTTCTTAGGATCACCCCAAGGACGTAGAGTTCCTCAACACACCTATCCAGAACTACCACCAGATGCAGCAGATCTTATCCTTCGGGATCGCAACAGGCAAGCACGCCATGGGCTTAGGTCAACCGCTGGGCTCACCGATGCCCCCCGTGCCGTCGATGCCGCCTCCCGAGTATCAAGACACCCAGGAGTCAGACACCATCAACATTGATGCTCCTGAGAAGAAGGATGGTCAGCACGTTCCTCTGCTTGATAGGAAGAGGAAGAGGGTAGGCTTCATGGAGGAGGAGTTGACCGTCTTTAGCAGCATGAGGCAGTGAAAGAGCTGGCCATTGCCATTAGAGAGAGCAAGACGGTGGACGTGGACCCTAAGCTGTACAATGCCGTCATGGAGCAAGTTGGCTTCAGACCAGAGGCTTTCATGGTGGCTCTCAACCACCTGCTTGACAACAAAGCCAGGTGTGTTGGGTTTGTTGCCAATGGAGAGGCTCAAGGGTGCTGTGGCTGAGGACCTAGGCGGGCAAGCACTACTACTAGTGATGCTTCTGCTGGTGGTGACGATGTCCATGATCCTCCACGATGACGATGACGATGACGACGTATACTTTGTGTAGTTAGGCCTTGAAAAAATCTTATGGTCTGTATATTTTGGTGAGGTGGTATATACTAACCCCTCACGGTGATCACGAACTTACGGCGGGTAGGATTACATCATCTTTTGGATCTGGTGGTAGGATGACACCAACGTAGTGGTAGGTTGAACTTGCTATGCAGTATGATCATGTATGCTTAGTAATTAATGCTCTTATGATCCATTGCTTATGTGTGTCATTGCTTGCTTACTAGTGCTTTTATGCTGCATTGCTTTCTAGGGCAAGAGCTATGCCATATTCGAAGGGAGGGTTTTAGGGGTTTACAGTCATGGGAAGCTTGTAGCAAACAAGTTTCAGGTTACAGCGAAGGCAGCCACACATGGTTTAAGACTAGGAAGGCGGTAGAAGATGCTTACTGCAAGTATGTGCGAGAGCAGGGATGCGGCAAGGTTGAGGTTGCCAAGGTGGATCGTCCGTTGGGGCTGAAGAACTTCATCATCGTTGTCCAGTTCATCACCATTGCAGTGCTATGGTGCTGGTGTGCAAGGTGTAATCGTGTGTAAGGTGTAGTAGTAGTGGGTAAGCTCACCAACTAGGGTACAAAGTGAGCACAACTCCATGCTCGTATGCAACCAAACAATATGCACTCATGTGACCACATACAATGCGGGCAACCAATCACGGAGCAAAGAGGCGTTGCTACGATGCATGAAGAGTATATGCAGACAACCAATCAACATGCAGATGATGATTTTTTGCTTGCATATGCTCAGGTAGGCCCTAGCGGGTCAAGTATGCAAATGGACAAAAAACGATGTGACCAACCAAACGCGTCCTTAGGGGTCCATAAAGGAATGTGTGACTGGCACCTACACGAACCCAGTAGACATGCAGCCTAGCAACTTCAGACAGTAAACCGTCCACACACCGATGCCTATACATGAGAAACATCATCAATACAACTCCAAAAAGTAAAAAAAATCATTAGTATTGAACCTGAAATAGCCAAACCCGCCAAACGGCCAACAAAAATGAAATCCTAGCCAAACAAATCGGAAAAGCAATCCACCGATAGAATCATCCTCCACACATCCAAGAACCCATGCTAACATCCAAAACGAAAAACCCCGAAAGGTCCCCACCCATCCACAAATCACCATGTAATCAACAATTATAGCATCAAACATGAGAACAATGTAAACACAATGAACCTTAGGGCATCTCCGACTCAAACTCTCGTACCGACCGCATACTTCCGGACTTTCCGGTCCGAACATGTTGTGCATCCAATGTGGTCCTATAAGCCATCGCGTATCCCACATCCGAGTTGGGACGAGAGCAGTTTAGAATCATCCGTTAATTACTTCGCATTAAAAACACAGATTTCTTCCATGTGCACTCTGGTGATCCCCCTGACACGGGTCAAGCAAATCAATACTTACCTCATGAACTGCTTCTGGAGAAAATATGAAACACTTAACAGAGGAGCTGCACTCATTTCCTGGGAACAAATTTGCAAACCCAAATCTCAAGGAGGACTTGGAGTATTAGAGATCGATGCTCATACACTGCTCTGCTCATGAAATTCCTCCACAAATTCTTTAATAAAGCAGACATCTCATGGGTCAACATCATTTGGGAAACTCATTATCAAGATAGTTTACGAGGGGACAGGATGTTTGGCTCCTTCCGGTGGAAATCCATCCTCAAGTTACTCCCAATCCAATGGAAGCACTAGTCTTTTCTGGTGTGATAAATGGCAAAATAATCCTCTCAATTCCATATATCCTGAGATGCACTCCTATGCCACCAACAAACAAATCACATTGCATGAGGCCCATGGACATCCAGATCCCAGCCAGCTATTCCACATGCCCACCTCTCAACAAGCATTTGTGCAATTTAATGAATTGGAGGAGACAATCAACTCTACCTCTGCATCCACTGACAGAGATATCATGTCCTATGGTGGAACTTCTAATAAGTTCTCCTCCATCAGATTCTACAAACAAATCATGAGACATAATCAGGCACATAAAATCTTCAAACTCCTATGAAAAAAAAGCATGCAGACTAAGACACAAAATCTTCTTCTGGTTACTCCTCCATGACAGAGTGAGTACAAGAAACATGATGCAGCACAGAGGCATGTACCTAGAAGATTATAGTTGTGCACTATGTGTGGATAATACATCAGAAACAAGTGATCATCTCTTTTGGGATTGTGAACTTTCTATGCAATGCTGGCACACCATCATACCAGCTAAACACAGAGGGATTTCGGCATAGATAATATCCTTTTTGCTATGGATAACCTCCGTACAGATGTTGCCATGGAGATCATTATTATGTCTCTCTGGTTGATAAGGAATGACAATATATTTAGAAGAGCACCTGCATCCGTTAGCACTTGAAAAATACTATCTAAAGGACGGACTGCTTATTACTCATATTCGCACCAAGCAGAATAAAGCTGACAAGACCAGTGCCTGGGCGACACAGAACCTGTAATTTTTCCTCATGTTTCCCAGAGCCGACGTTGGTTAACTCTGCAATTTATACTTTATTATTAATGAAAATACTGTAGGACGATTGTTCTACGTACAGTTTAAGCTCAAAAACAAACTTTGCTTCGGTTAGCGTATCAGCTAGAACTTTGCCATGTCCACTAAATCTTGCTCATTTGCTTGTATCACGCATACAGCATGCTGTTTGTTGTGTTGCACACTTTTTCCCCTAGCATAGTTTGCATGTGTCCTCGCCGCTGGCGCGAGGCAGCCTCCGTGTCGCCAAGCCTGAGCCGCAGCGGCTCCGTCAACCAAGAGGACATTTTGGCGGTGTTCGTGGTGCCCGACCACTCTCCCAAGGACATGCGAGGCTACCCTCGCCCAGCGCACTGTTCGGCGTACGTTGGCTCCACGTCCGCCACCGCGCCACCCTAACGACCCGGAGGACATTCCTTAGACTCCAAGCCGTCCTATGCATGTCGATAGCCGAGGCCAGCATCACCGACTTGTCCTCGTTTGTTAAAGGTTGGTTTAGGTTTAAGTAAACCTGGACATACACCAGGTCGGGCCGGGCTTCGGTCTGGGCTTTAGAAAGCCCGAAGTGAAAATTCCAAGCACGAGTCCAGGCCGGCCCGGCCAAAAAAATCAAATTTCGGGCCCGAGCAGACTAAAACGGTGAATTTCGGGCCAGGCCGGGCGGGCCTCCGTGTAAAATGTTCATTTTCCTAAGCCTGAGCCCGTCCCGAACTACTAATCAGGCCTCATTTTCAATCCCTAACCAGGCTCGAACATAAAGCCTGGCCCTACCCAACCCGGGTTTTTTTGGGTCGGGCTGTTCATGCTTAGGTTTAGTTTTAAGTTCAAATTTCGTTCAAATCTTTGTAACATTCCCTAAGATTTGAATGAAATTGATTTAGTTTGCAAGAAATTTATTCGTTTGAATGAAATTAGTTTTGTTTGAACAAATTTTGTTTTACTTCGAGTAACTATTTTTCTAGAGAAAAAGTACCATTGGCGACTAGTGTATTAGGCCTGTCACCGAAGTTTCTTCATTTGAATGAAATTAGTTTCGTTAGAACGGATTTTGTTTTACTCCGAGTAATTCTCTTTCTAGAGAAAAAGTACCAGAAAAACCCGATCCTGTTGGGGATATAACCCCACGGTGAGACCCGCCCTACAGGCTCTGGGTCACACTAGGTGGCTCGTACGTTAATCCAAGAGTGGGCTGCGAAGACCGAAGCCCAAGACGTTTGGCGGCTTGATAGAGAAGACCCGGACGAGTAAGCCGCCCGGAGACAACTTGGTCAGGAAGGCAAACTATGGTAGAGATAGACTCGAACATGTAATAAGAGTCGGCTACAACTTGTATAACTCGTGGTCTTGACCTCCTATATAAAGGTGAGACCTGAGGCGACTTAGAGATCAGGCTATTGAGAACTAGGTCAAGCAATAGCTCCTTTGTAATCGATACATCAAACAATACAAACACAAGCAGGACGTAGGCTGTTACCTCAACTTGAGGGGCCGAACCTGGGTAAACTCGTATCCTTCGTCCCAATTGCTACTTCTCGAGCTTGCGTTGCTTTTTCCCTTGAAGAGGAAAGGGTGATGCAGCAAAGTAGAGATAAGTATTTCCCTCAGTTTGAGAACCAAGGTATCAATCCAGTAGGAATATCAAGATGAGGCACCAAGGGACCTGCACAAACACAAACAAACTTGCACCCAACGCGATAAAGGGGTTGTCAATCCCTTCACGATTACTTGCAAGGTGAGATCTGATAGTGATAATGAGTAAATATAAATAAGTAAATAAAATTGCAGCAAGGTATTTTTGGTGTTTTTATGTTTAGACCTGAATATATAATATGTAAAATAGACCCGGGGGCCACAGTGTTCACTAGAGGCTTCTCTCATGATAGCAAGTATTACGGTGGGTGAACAAATTACTGTTGAGCAATTGATAGAATCACGCAAAGTCATGACGATATCTAAGGCAATGATCATACATATAGGCATCACGTCCGAGACAAGTAGACCGATACTTTCTGCATCTACTACTATTACTCCACACATCGACCGCTATCCAGCATGCATCTAGTGTATTAAGTTCATAACAAACATAGTAACGCTTTAAACAAGATGACATGATGTAGAGGGATAGATTCATGCAATATGATATAAAACCCATCTTTTTACCCTTGATGGCAACAACACCATACGTGCCTCGCTACCCCTTCTGTCACTAGGTGAGGACACCGCACGGTATGAACCCAAAACCAAGCACTTCTCCCATTGCAAGAATCATAGATCAAGTTGGCCAAACGAAACCCATAACTCGAAGAGACTTACAAGGATATGAAATCATGCATATAAGGAATCAGAGGAGACTCAAATAATATTCATAGATAATCTGATCATAAATCCACAATTCATCGGATCTCAACAAACACACCGCAAAAGAGAATTATATCGGATAGATCACCATGAAGATCATGGAGAACTTTGTATTGAAGATCAAAGAGAGAGAAGAAGCCATCTATCTACTAGCTATGGACCCGAAGGTCTGATGTGAACTACTCACGCATCATCGGAGAGGCAATGGTGCTGATGAAGATGGCCACCGGAGATGGATTCCCCTCCGGCAGGATGCCGGAACGGTCTCCCGATTGGTTTTTGGTGGCTCTGGAGGTTTGCGGTGGCGAAACTTGCGATCTAGGTTTAGTTCTGAGGGTTTGGGTATTTATAAGACCGTATGGCGGCGAGAACAAGTCAGGAGGGGCCACGAGGAGGTCACGAGCCTCCTAGCCGCGCCCTAGGGGGGGCGCCTCCTAGGCTCGTGCCTCCCTCGGGCCTCCTCTCCAGTATTTTTTCCTTCTGGTATTTTTGATATTTTCCATAATAAATCACAACGAAAGTTTTATTCCATTTGGACTCCGTTTGATATTCCTATCTGAAAAAGGTCAAAAACACGGAAAAAACAGGAACTGGCACTGGGCACTGAGTTAATAAGTTAGTCCCAAAAATAATATAAAATAGCATATTCATGCATATAAAACATCCAAAGTTGATAATATAATAGCATGGAACAATAAAAAATTATAGATATGTTGGAGACGTATCACCAATCAACCCCTTTGAGTCCATCACTTTAGCAATGGCCTCGAACCCAAGTCCGTTCACCCGGACATCTGCCGTGATAAAACCACGACAGTTGGCGCCCATCGTGGGGCTTGCCCTCGGTGGTGTTGAGTTCTCGAAGGGTTCTCTCCCAGGGCTCGAGGGATACGTGGTCGGAAGGATGAACAAAAGTCGCCGCGGCCGACTCTACATCGACGACGCCAGTTGGGGGCTTGATGCCGGTTCTGTGGAATACGGATTCCGGGTTCCTTTCAGCGGGATCCATGTCTTCATCGGCAGGATTGACGGATCTACGCTCTGGCCAGACGTCTGCACCGACATCGTCGAGCCGGCTTGGCGCGTGCAACCTGCCCGTGCTGTGCAACCCGCCCGTGTTAACCCGGGCCGGAAGCACATCTTTGTAGGCTTCAACCAAGGTATAGATCTTGAAGCTTCTGCATCACAGGAGACTCTTGTCTGTTCAGAGGACGAATCTTCGAGCGGGGAAACAGAGTCGATCTACCAGCTTCACAACGATGGGCTCGGGGGCTACGACGAGCTTTACCCTGAATCGAATCGCTTTGAGCTGGACGATCTTGGGCCGCTGGTTCATGCGGCAGTGTTCATGACAAGGTCAGCCCTGGGTGCGATTAGCACAGCCGCTGGAGCAGCAGCCTCAGGGGCTGACCCGCCACCATCGGCACAAGTTCTTTTGGATCTGATGAACAATCTTGCGGCCCTGACGGCCACTGAAGTTACACCATATAACCAGGCCGCTCGAAACTAAGAGATTGTGAGGCTCAAGGACCGGATGGCGGAGGAGCAACAGAGGATAACTGAGCTAAAGGTTCAGATGGAGGAAGAGGCAGAATGTATTAAGACGGATGCCTTCCGCCTTGGGCTAGAACAGCAATCGGCGGCTGCGGTGCATCGGATGAGGCATCAATCCCGCTTACCCGAACGTTATGAGGCTAGGAATCTCTTCAACACGCCAGGAACGGGACGGGCAACGGATGCACCTGGAAGCCGGCCGGCGGTTCGACCAACGCCACACCCGGCCTGACGAAACCAGGCCTCACCAGTGGTCTTTCCAACACCGACGGATCATTATTCTAACCCAGCTGAGAACATGGTGGCCGCGGCCACCCGGCTTGAAACGATCCCTATTCTGGATGAAGCGCCTTTTGCGGAAGAGGTACGGAATGCCATTGGATACCTTCAGATGGCGATGGCCCAGCAGGAGAAGTATGCTCACAACCGGAGCCGCGTTCATTCAACCCCTCTCCCCAGCCGAAGCTTTAGCCGACGCTATGATTCACCGGCGATTTCCAGTAGCGATCGGCACAGAGGACCTCCAGGGGACAATCAGGTGGCTCTCGATGCGCAAGCTCTCATAAACCGGCGAGAAACCAGCAAGAGGCGGCAGCTTTGGCCATGGTGACTCATCAAGAGCCCACACCCTCTGTATCAGTAGGAGCGGGAGTAACTGTTGGGGAACGTCGCATGGGAAACAAAAAAATTTCCTATGCACACGCAAACCTATCCATGGTGATGAGAATCTACGAGAGGGAGAGTGGATCTACATACCCTTGTAGATCGCTAAGCGGGAAGCGTTAAGAAACGCGGTTGGTGTAGTCAAACTTCTTCACGATCCAAATCGCCGAGCGTCCCACGATCTAATCACGAACCGTCCCGCGAACACATCATGATCCGTCCCGCGAACTCATCACGATCCGTCTCACGATCTTGATCACGATCTGTCCCGCGAACTCATCACGATCCGTTCCGTGATCACATCACGAACCGTCTCGCGATCTCGATCACGGTCCTTCCGATCTAGCGCCGAACGGACGACACCTCCGCGTTCAGCACACGTGCAGCTTGATGACGATCTCCACCGTCTCGATCCAGCAAGAGGAGGTGGAGAGGAGAGAGAGTTCACCGGCAGCATGACGGCACTCCGATGATGGTGGTGGAGCAATTCCGGCAGGGCTTCGCCTAAGCGCTGCAGAAAACCGATCTAGAGGAGAAACTATGCACCGGTGGAACGGGTAGCACGTGGCCGGAAATTCTGTCAAAAAACCACCCAATCCACTAGTATATATAGGAGGAGAGGAGAGGAGAGGCAGCCAAGGCCTTCGGGTCGCCCGAAATAGGAGGTGGGAAGCAATCCTACTTCACCTCCAATCCTAGTTGGAGTAGGATTGCCTCCTATTGGCTGATTTTCCACTTTTTGCTTTAGGACTTTCTCTCCTGCGCAATGGGCCTTCGTGGATGTTTTCCCAGCCCACTAAGGGCTGGTTATTATTCTCCCACAGCCCATGGACCTCTTGGGGTCGAAATACCCCTCCCGGAGGCCTCCCGGTACACTACCGGCACTCCCGGTACACTACCGATGAGCCCGAAACTTTTTCGGAAACCAAACTGGGACTTCCTATATATGAATCTTTACCTCCGAACCATTCCGGAGCTCCTCGTGACGTCCGGGATCTCATCCGGGACTCCGAACAAACTTCGGTCACCACCATACATAACTCTACACTACCGAAACGTCACCGAACCTTAAGTGTGCAGACCCTGCGGGTTCGAGAACTATGTAGACATGACCGAGACACCTCTACGGTCAATAACCAATGGCGGGACATGGACGTCCACATTGGTTCCTACATATTCTATGAAGATCTTTATCGGTCGAACTTCTATGTCAAGGATTCAGTTAATCCCGTATAACGTTCCCTTTGTTCTTCGGTATGTTACTTGCCCGAGATTCGATCGTCGGTATCTCCATACCTAGTTCAACCTCGTTACCGGCAAGTCTCTTTACTCGTTCCGTAATACAAGATCCCGCAACTAACAATTAGTCACATTGCTTGCAAGGCTTATTCTGATGTTGCATTACCGAGTGGGCCCCGAGATACCTCTCCGTCACACGGAGTAACAAAGCCCAATCTCGATCCATGCCAACTCAACAGACACCATCGGAGATACCTGTAGAGCACCTTTATAGTCACCCAGTTACGTTGCGACGTTTGATACACACAAGGCACTCCTCCGATATCTGTGAGTTGCATGATCTCATGGTCATAGGAACACATACTTGACATGCGGAAAACAGTAGCAATAAACTGACACGATCATATGCTACGTTTGCAGTTTGGGTCTTGTCCATCACATCATTCTCCTAATGATGTGACCCCGTTATCAAATGACATCTCATGTCCATGGCTAGGAAACCTTAACCATCTTTTGATCAACGAGCTAGTCTATTAGACGCATACTAGGGACATGGTTTTGTCTATGTATCCACACATGCATCTAAGTCTCCGATCAATACAATTATAGCATGGATAATAAATGATTATCATGAACAAGGAAATATGATAATAACTAATTTATTATTGCCTCTAGGGCATATTTCCAACAGTCTTCCACTTGCACTAGAGTCAATAATCTAGTTCACATCACCATGTGATTCGCATTGTTATGAATCTAACACCCAACGAGTTTTGGGGCTCGATCATGCTTTGCATGTGAGAGAGGTCTTATAGTCAACGGGTCTGTAACATTCAGATCTGTGTGCACTTTGCAAATACCTGTAAACACTGCTACCACACTCCGCTCGGTACTATTCCAAATGGCTGCTCCACTATACGTATCCAGATTGCTACTACGAGTCATCCGGATTAGTGTTAAAACTTGTATCGACGTAACTCCTTACGACAAACTCTTTATCACCTCCATAATCGAGAAACATCTCCTCAGTCTCTTAGTTACTGAGGATAATCTTGACCGCTGTCCAGTGATCCACTCCTGGTTCACTCTTGTACCCCCTGACGGACTCATGGCAAGGCACACACAGGTGCGGTACACAGCATGGCATAATATAGAGCCTATGACTAAGGCATAGGGGACGACGTTCGTCCTTTCTCTTTCTTCTGCCGTTGTCGAGCTTTGAGTCTCACTCAACTTTCACACCTTACAAATCAGGCGAGAACTCTTTCTCTGACTGATCCATTTTGAACTCTTTCAAAATCTTGTCAAGGTATGCACTCATTGAAAGTCTCATCGAGCATCTTGATCTATCTCCATAGATTTTGATGCTCAACAATTAGGTAGCTTCATCCAGGTCTTCCTTTGAAAATCACTTTCCAAATAACCGTTTTATGCTTTCGAGAAACTCTACATTATTTCTGATCAACAATATGTCATCCACATATACTTATCAGAAATTCTATAGTGCTCCCACTCACTTTATTGCAAATACAAGTTTCTCGTAAACTTTGTGTAAACATCAAAACTTTGATCACCTCATCAAAGCGTATATTCCAACTCCGAGATGCTTGCTTCAGTCCATGGAAGGATCACCGAAGCTTGCACACCTTTTAGCATCCTTAGGCCTGACAAAACCTTCTGGTTGTATCACATACAACCTTTCCTCAAGTAAACCGTTAAGGAAACGATGTTTTGACATCCATCTGCCAGATTTCATAATTGAAAACACAGCAACTGTTAACATAATTCCAACAGACTTTAGCACCAATACGAGTGAAAAAGTCTCATCGTAGTCAACTCCTTGAACTTGTCACAAACATCTTTGCAACAAGTCGAGCTTTACAAATAGTGACATTCACCATCAGTGTCTGTCTTCATTTTAAAGATCCATTTGTACTCAACGACCTGCCGTCCAACGAGCAAGTCTACCAAAGTCTACACTTGGTTTTCATACATGGATCCTATCTCGGATTTCATGGCCTCCAACCATTTGTCGGAATCCGGGCCCATCATCGCTTCTCCATAGCTCGTAGGTTCATCGTTGTCCAACAACATGATCTCCAAGACAGAGTTGTCATACCACTTAGGAGCAGTACACATCCTTGTCGACCTACGAAGTTCGATAGTAACTTGATCCTGAAGCTTCATGATCATCATCATTAACTTCCTCTTCAACTAACGTAGGCTTCACAGAAACATCTTTCTGCGCTGCGCTACTCTCTGGTTGAACAAAGGTTTAACAACCTCATCAAGTTCTATCTTCCTCCCACTCAATTCTTTCGCGAGAAACATTTCCTCGAGAAAGGATCCGTTTAAGCAACAAACACTTTGCACTAGGATCTGAGATTGAAGGTTCACCCAACTGATCTTAGGGTATTCTATGAAGATGCATTTGTCCGCCTTGGGTTCGACCTCATTAGATGAAAACATTTTCCACACAAGTGTCACAGCCCCAAATATTAAGAAATGACAGCTTAGGTTTCTATCAAACCACAATTCACACGGTGTCATCTCAACGGATTTAGATGATGCCCTATTTAAAGTGAATGTAGTTGTCTCTAATGCATAACCCCAAAAATTCTAGTAGTAAAACGATAAGAGACATCACAGTATGCACTATATCAATAGAGCATGACTATGATGTTCGGACACACCATCACACTATGGTGTTCCAGGTGGCGTTAGTTGTGAAACAAATTTCACATTGTCTTAAGTTGTATGCCAAACTCGTAACTCAGATATTCACCTCCACGATCATATCGCGGTCACTTTTATCTTCTTGTCACGATGATCTTTAAAGTTCACTCTGAATTTGCTTGAACCTTTCAAACGATTCAGACTTGTGTTTCATTAAGTAAATATACACTATATCTACTCAAATCATCAGTGAAGGTAAGAAAATAACGATATCCACTGCATGCTACAAGACTCACTAGATTGCATACATCAACATGTATCATTTCCAATGAATCACTTGCCCGCTCCATCCAACGGGGTACTTTAGTTATCTTGCCCAAGAGGCATGGTTCGCACGTCTCAACCGATTCGAAATCGAATGAGTCCAAATATCCATCAGCATGGAGTTTCTTCATGTGCTTTATACCAATATGACATTTAGCGGCAGTGCCACAAGTATGTGGTACTATCATTATTAACTTTCTATCTTTTGACATCAATGTCATGAACATGTGTACTACTACGATCAAGATTTCAACAAACCATTCTCACTGGGTGCATGACCATTGAAGGTATTATTCATGTAAACAGAATAACCATTATTCTCTAACTTAAATGAATAACCGTATTGCAATAAACATGATCTAATCATGTTCATGCTCAACGCAAAACACCAAATACCATTTATTTAGGTTCGTCACTAATCCTGAAGGTAGAGAGAGCGTGCGATGTTGATCACATCAACCTTGGAAACACTTCCAACACATATCGTCACCTCACCCTTAGCTAGTTCTCCGTTTATTCCGTAGCTTTTATTTCAAGTTACTAACATTTAGCAACCGAACCGGTATCCAATACCCAGGTGCTACTAAGAGTACTAGCAAGGTACACATTAATAACTCGTATATCAAATATACTTCTATTAATGTTTCCAACCTTCTTATCTACCAAGTATCTAGGGTTGTTCCGCTTTAGCGACTGCTCACCTCATAACAGAAGCACTGAGTCTCGGGTTTGAGTTCAACTTTGGGTTGCTTCACTGGAGCAGCAACTGACTTGCTATCCATGAAGTTTCCTTCCTTGCTCTTGCCCTTCTCAAAACTAGTGGTTTGATTAACCATCAACACTTGACGCTCCTTCTTGATTTCTACCTCCGCGGTGTCAAACATCGCGAACAACTCAGGAATCATTATTTCTATCCCTGGCAACTTATAGTTCATCACCAAGTTCTAGTAGCTTAGTGATAGTGACTTAGTGATAGTATCTGGAAGATCAACTCCCACTCGATTCAAGCGATTGTAGCACCCAGACAATCTGAGCACATGCTCAACGATTGAGCTATTCTCTTTCATCTTGCAGGCAAAGAATCTCGTTGGAGATCTTATATCTTGCAACTTGGGCATGAGCCTGAGATCACAATCTCAGCTCTTAGAACATCTCATATGTTCCGTGACGTTCAAAACGTTTCGGAGCCTCAATTCTAAGCCGTAATGCATGACGCACTAAACTATCAAGTAGTCATCGAAACATGCCTGTCAGATGTTCACAACATCTACAGACGACGCTAGATGGGGTGGCGCACCGAGCGGTGCATTAAGGACATAAGCCTTCTGTGCAGCAATGAGGGCAATCCTCAGATCACGGACCCAATCCACAATTTTGCTACCAACATCTTTCAATTCTATTTCTCTAGGAACATATAAAAATACAAGGGAGCTATAGCGCGAGCTAGTAATCTACAACATAATTTGCAAAGACACTATTGACTATGTTCATGATAATGAGTTCAATTAATCATATTACTTAAGAACTCCCACTCAAATTGACATCCCTCGGGTCATTCGAGTGATACATGATCCAAATTCACCAACTCAAGTCCGATCATCACGTAAGTTAAGGTGGCTTCAATGGTGAACATCATTATGTTGATCATATCCACTATATGACTCATGCTCGACCTTTCGGTCTCTTGTGTTCCGAGGCCATGTCTGTACATGCTAGGCTCGTCAAGTTTAACCCGAGTGTTCTGCGCGTGCAAATCTAGCTTGCACCCGTTGTATGTGAACTTAGAGTCTATCACACCCGATCATCACGTGGTGTCTCAACACGACGAACTTTCGCAACGGTGCACACTCGGGGAGAACACAGTTCATCTTGAAATTCAAGTGAGGGATCACCTTATAATGCTACCGCCGTACTAAGAAAAACAAGGTGCATAAAAGTAATCCGAAGCAGCTCAGCTCGGGCCAGTATCATGTTTTCACAACCAGCGTTAACAAGCGGGACCAGAAATTGCATAAGCGGGCGGTTAATGCAGTTGCGCCGGCTCTGCCGCAGTACTTGAAGTGGTCTGAATATGACATAACGTGGAACCGGGAGGATCACCCGCCGCGTGTTGATGACCTGGGGCGGCTGGCCTTGGTTGTTGCCCCCCCCCCCAAAGTGGGAGGGTATATGGTGAATAAGGTACTCATGGATGGAGGCAGCAATATCAACATCCTCTATTATGATACCTTCCGGCGGATGAAGCTCCTTGACAAAAATCTTAAGCCCTCATCCACCGTTTTTGATGGTGTGGTGCTGATACATCTCCAACATATCTATAATTTTTGATTGTTCCATGCTATTATATTATCAACTTTGGATGTTTTATATGCATGAATATGCTATTTTATATTATTTTTGGGACTAACTTATTAACTCAGTGCCTAGTGCCAGTTTATGTTTTTTCCGTGTTTTTGACCTTTTCCAGATAGGAATATCAAACGGAGTCCAAACAGAATAAAACTGTCGCCGTGAGTTTTTTATGGAAAATATCAAAAATACCTGAAGGAAAAAATACCGGAGAGAAGGCCCAAGGGAGCCACGAGCCTGGGAGGCGCGCCCCCCCTTGGGCGCGGCTAGGGGGGTCGTGACCTCCTCGTGGCCCCTCCTGACTTGTTCTCGCCGCCATACGATCTTATAAATACGGAAACCCTCAGAATTAAACCTAGATCGCGAGTTCCGCCGCCGCAAGTCTCCAGAGCCACCAAAAACCAATCGGGAGACCGTTTCGGCATCCTACCGGAGGGGAATCCATCTCCAGTGGCCATCTTCATCAACACCATTGCCTCTCCGATGATGCATGAGTAGTTCACATCAGACCTTTGGGTCCATAGCTAGTAGCTAGATGGCTTCTTCTCTCTCTTTGATCTTCAATACAAAGTTCTCCATGATCTTCATGGAGATCTATCCGATGTAATTCTCTTTTGCGGTGTGTTTATTGAGATCCGATGAATTGTGGATTTATGATCAGATTATCTATGAATAATATTTGAGTCTCCTCTGATTTCTTATATGCATGATTTCATATCCTTGTAAGTCTCTTCGAGTTATGGGTTTCATTTGGCCAACTTGATCTATGATTCTTGCAATGGGAGAAGTGCTTGGTTTTGGGTTCATACCGTGCGGTGTCCTCACCCAGTGATAGAAAGGGTAGCGAGGAACATATCGTGTTGTTGCCATCAAGGGTAAGAAGATGGGGTTTATATCATATTGCATGAATTTATCCTTCTACATCATGTCATCTTGCTTAAAGCGTTACTCTGTTTGTTATGAACTCAATACACTAGATGCATGCTGGATAGCGGTCGATGTGTGGAGTAATAGTAGTAGATGTAGAAAGTATCGGTCTACTTGTCTCGTACGTGATGCCTATATGTATGATCATTGCCTTAGATATCGTCATGACTTTGCGCAATTCTATCAATTGCTCAACAGTAATTTGTTCACCCACCGTAATACTTGCTACCATGAGAGAAGCCTCTAGTGAACACTATGGCCCCCGGGTCTATTTTACATATTATATATTCAGATCTACACATAAAAACACCAAAAATACCTATCTGCAATTTTATTTACTTATTTATATTTTCTTATTATCACTATCAGATCTCACCTTGCAAGTAATCGTAAAGGGATTGACAACCCCTTTATCGCGTTGGGTGCAAGTTCGTTGTTTTTGTGCAGGTTCCTTGTTGCCTCATCTTGAGACTCCTACTGGATTGATACCTTGGTTCTCAAACTGAGGGAAATACTTATCTCTACTTTGCTGCATCACCCTTTCCTCTTCAAGGGAAAAACCAACGCAAGCTCAAGAAGTAGTAGGTGCCGGGAAGTCGGCTTACCCGGTGGGCAGGATTTCTTTGGAAGTCACCTTTGGTGACGAATATAACTACAGGGTGGAGTCCTTGTGGTTTGAAGTGGTCAAGATCAAGAGCCCTTACCATGTGTTGTTTGGGCGGCCGACTTATGCTAAGTTCATGGCTAGGCCCTGTTATGTCTACTTGCATCTCAAGATGCCCGGGTTAAAAGGTACGATTACCATTCATGGTGATCGGAATACGGCTATTGAGTGCGAGGAAGGAGACACGGCTTATGTAGAATCCAGTTGTGCTCTAGCGGAGCTTAAGTTTTATATGGAGAATGTTGACCCGGAGGATATGACCCCGCTGAAAAAGCCCACAACGAAGGTTGAGCCGCCCCTTAAGTTTTCGGCGGATGATACCAAGGCAATAGATTTCACTCTGGGCGATTCATCAAAACAGTTCATCATTGGGGCTAACATGGATCCCAAATAGGAAAGCGCGCTCATCGAATTCATCTGTGAGAATCAGGACATCTTTGCATGGAAACCTTCTGACATGCCAGGTGTACCGAGAGAGTTCGCTGAGCACAACCTTAATGTGGATCCTAAGTTTAAACCTGTCAAGCAGTTTCTACGTTGGTTCAATGAGGAGAACCACAAGGCCATTGGAGAAGAGGTTGCCCGTCTCTTAGCGGCGGGTTTCATTGTCGAGGTCTTTCACCCGGAGTGGCTTGTCAACCCAGTGCTGGTGCTCAAGAAGAATGGCACGTGGCTTATGTGCGCAGACTATACGGACCTTAACAAAGCTTGTCCGGCTGATCCTTTTGCTCTCCCTTGTATTTATCAGATCATTGGTGCTACGGCAGGTTGTGAAAGCCTATGCTTCCTGGATGCCTATTCAGGTTATCATCAGATCAAGATGGCAGTTAAGGACCAAGAGAAGACGGCTTTTCATCACACCTTTTGGAGCCTTCTGTTATGTGTGTGTGCGTGCCTTTTGGGCTTAAGAGTGCCCAGGGCACTTATCAGCGCTGTGTGCAGAATTGCCTTCACAGTCAGATCGGGCACAATGTTCACACTTACGTGGATGATATTGTGATCAAATCAAGGAAGAAGGAGACCCTTTTGGAGAACTTAAGGGAAACCTTTGACAATCTCTGGATCTATAAGATGATGCTTAACCTGGCAAAGTGCGTCTTTGGTGTTCCGGCTGACAAGCTCTTGGGATTTCTGGTTTCCAAACGTGGCATTGAGGCTAACCCAGATAAGATCAAAGCTATCACCTCCCTGGCAGAGCCGGTTTGTATTAATGATGTCCAACGCCTGACAGGGCGGATCGCCGCGTTGAGCCGGTTCATAAGCCCCCTTGGTGAGAAAGCTATCCCGCTACATCAGATGATGAAAAAGACAGACAATTTTGTCTGGAGTACGGTGGCGGGTGAAGCATTTGAGGCACTCAAGAAGCAGCTCACTGAGCCGCCGGTATTGGCTGCTCCGGCTGAGAAAGAACCTTTGCTCCAGTACATGGCGGCTAACAACTGGGCTGTCAGCGCTGCAATTGTGGTCGAGCGCAAGGAAGCAGTGAAGGAGTATCCGGTTCAGAGGCCGGTCTATTACATCAGTGAGGTCCCGACAGAGTCTAAGCAAAGATATCCACACTGGCAGAAGCTAGTGTATGGGGTGTTCATGGCCAACCGCAAGTTAAAACTTTATTTGTTAGGGAACCAGATCACAATGGTCAGCTCTGCTCCATTGGGGGACATAATTCAAAACAGAGAAGCCACTGGTAGGATCGCGAAGTGGGCACTGGAGTTGGGACTCCTCAATCTGAAATACTTCCCTCGTACGGCTGTCAAGTCCCAAGCCCTTGTGGATTTTATAAACGATTGGACAGCGTGTCAAGCTCCCAAGGAAAAGCCGGATAACACGTACTGGATTATACACTTTGATGGATCCAAGCATCTGGAAGGATCAGGGGCAGGAATTGTTCTGACATCTCCCAAAGGTGATAAGTTCTGTTATGTGCTCCGGCTGATGTTCCCTTGAACCAATAATGCGACTGAATTTGAAGCCCTACTTCATGCCCTCAGAGTGGCTAAGGAGATGAATTTAAGCCGGGTAAGGTGTTTTGGTGACTCGGATCTTGTGGCTCAGCAAGTTTCAGGCACTTGGGACTCCAAGGACCCGCAGATGGCGGCTTATCGTCAGACGGTGGATGTCATTGCTGGTCACTTCAAAGGTTATCAGGTGGATCACATTGATCATCGCAGGAATGAGGCGGCTGATGCCTTGTCAAGGTTAGGCTGTCAGCGAAAGCTGGTGTCGGCCAATGTCTTTCTAGACGTCTTACATCACCCGACTGTCAAGTTACCTTCAAAAGAAGATTTGGCTGTTCCTGACCCAGAGGGCAATTGGTGGCTGCTCTACATGCTATTCCGGATTGTACTGTGCCCTACTTGACATATTTGACTCGGGGCGAGTTACCCGAAGATGAAAATTTAGCCAGACAGATCACTCGGCGGTCTAAGTCCATGACAATAGTTAATGGTGAATTGCATAAGTGCAGCGTTACTTGGGTGTTTCAACGTTGCGTCTCACCAGAGGAGGGTAAGGAAATTTTGAATGAAATCCACGTTGGAGATTGCGCACACCACGCCGGCTCAAAGTCTCTAGTGGCCAAGTCTTTCCGGCACGACTTCTTCTGGTTGACGGCTCATTAGGATGTAAAGGATTTGGTCCGCAAGTGTGACGACTGTCAAAAATTTGGCCGGCTTGCTCATGTTCCGGCTCAAGAATTGCACATGATACCAATTACATGGCCGTTTGCAGTTTGGGGGCTTGATATGGTCGGGCCTTTCAAGAGATTCAAGGATAAGAAAACGCACCTCTTGGTGGCGGTTGATAAGTTCACCAAGTGGATAGAAGCTGAGTCGGTCAGCAAGTGTGACGCGGCTACGACGGTTCAGTTTATTAAAAAGCTGATCTACCGTTTTTGTTACCCTCATAGCATCATCACGAACAATGGCACAAACTTGTCCAAGGGGGCTATGAAAAAATTCTGCGATGAGGAGCACATCCAGCTTGATGTTTCAGCGGTTGCTCATCCACAGTCCAACGGTCAGGTGGAACGGGCTAATCAAGAAATCCTGAGACGTATCAAGCCACGGCTTATGGTCCCTTTACAGCGGACACCGGGTTGTTGGGTGGAAGAGTTGTCGTCCGTCTTATGGAGCATCAGAACTACCCCCAACAGATCCATAGGGTATACACCTTTCTTCATGGTTTACGGTTTCAGAGGCCGTGTTACCAAGTGCCATCCGGCATGACTCTCCACGAGTGGCGGCTTACATTGAGACGGACAATAAGAGGGCGCGTCAAGACGCGTTGGATGCTTTTTAGGAGGAACGAGAGCTGGCGGCTGCCCGTTTGGCGATCTATTAGCAAGACTTGCGCCGCTATCATAGCCGTAGGGTCAAGACCCGGACGTTTCAAGAGGGCGACTTAGTGCTGCGGTTAATTCAAGACCAGACAAATATGCATAAGTTATCTCCTCCATGGGAAGGACCTTTCGTGGTCAGCAGAAATCTCAACAACGGGCCGTATTACCTCATTGACATCCGGGACGACTCAGATACTTCGGGTCAGGAGACCCGACGACCGTGGAACATAGCCCATCTACGACCTTATTACACCTGAGATTGGTGAGAATCACCACTGTACACTATCATTGTACATATCATATTTATATATGAATAAAGTAGCATCCCTGCAAGCCGGGGCCTTTGACATTTCGCGTATATTAACCGATGCAAGGAAAATCCAAAACATTGGCTGTCGAAGGGGGCTTCCTACACGTATAGCTTATCTAGCCCTAACAGCCGGCTTTATGCCAAAAAAGTTGACAAGTCAACTTTGTTTGTCGAAGGGGGCTTCCCACCTCCGAGTGTAGCTTATCTATCCCTAACAACCGGCTTTCACGCCAAAAATGTTGATAAGTCAACATTGGCTGTCGAAGGGGGCTTCCTACCTTCGGGTATAGCTTATCTAACCCCAACAGCCGGCTTTATGCCAAAAAAGTTGACAAGTCAACCTTGGTTGTCGAAGGGGGCTTCCCACCTCTGGGTGTATCTTATCTATCCCTAACAACCGGCTTTCACGCCAAAAATGTTGATAAGTCAACATTGGCTGTCGAAGGGGGCTTCCTACCTTCGGGTATAGCTTATCTAACCCTAACATCCGGCTCTATGCCAAAAAAGTTGACAAGTCAACTTTGGTTGTCGAAGGGGACTTCGCACCTCTGAGTGTAGCTTATCTAACCCTAACAACTGGCTTTCACGCCAAAAACGCTGACAAGTCAACATTGGCTGTCGAAGGGGTCTTCCTACCTTCGGGTATAACTTATGTAACCCTAACAGCCGGCTTTATGCCAAAAAGTTGACAAGTCAACTTTGGTTGCCGAAGGGGGCTTCCCACCTCTGGGTGTAGCTTATCTAACCCTAACAACCGGCTTCTATGCAACAAGACTAGCGTATTTGGCCCGTTACCGCATTAAGCCCAACACAGGTCACGTGGCACATGCCATTCTTCATACAACGACAACGACCTAGCAACCTGGGCCCAAATGGGAGAGTCACGTCGATCGGCAGGTGCGAGAGGAGCTCGACGCCTCTCTTGCACTTGGCTATTTAACCCGACCGTGACACACCTTGCTCTTCGAAGTGGGACTAAAACTTTCACCGCGCCTCGTTATTGCGTTGTGCGCCTCCTAGAGTGTCGATGTGCGTTGTTGGACCGACCCGTTAATCGACCAAGGTTAGCGATGCTACCAGCCGTTGTGAGTGCGTTCGACTTAGTTTTGTTTTTGTTATATTTAATCATTTCAAATTCAAAAAATGCAACCGTGTCAGCACCTCTGTCCCACACGTCAGCACCTTGGGCCCACTCTTAGCTAGATGGCTAGACGTAGTAAGAAAAGATCCTGGGTTTTTCTGATTTATCTAATAAAAAAAATCGTCAACTCATTCAAATTTGTAATACCCATATATGACATCTTCAAATGTGAGAAACCTTATATCCTTTTGATCAAAAATTGAGAAAGAACATAAAACTCCAACTATTTTTCGACATTGATCCTTAGTATTCAAATTTAAAATTTTAAGGCATTTTAATATTTGGAAATTCATAACTTTAGTTATATAACTTCAATTTGAATATGACATATTCATGCAGGTTAGCCCAACATATTCATATTGCTTTGTAATAAATTCAATTTAACTGAAATTTAATTCTATAATATGGACATTTCGTCAAAAATGAAAACTAGTTGGCATGGAGTCATAACTTGGGGCATCCTACCACATGGAAAAAAGACAAGGGGCATTTCTTGAAAGTCAAGAACATGACATGCTCACAAATGGACTCATTACTGGTTTGGCGAAATTTTCTGCACATGTATTTTTTCGACTTTGGAGAAATGACCCCATATTTTTTTCCAAGCAAACATAACCAATTAGGCACACATACCTAATTTTATTCTTTCGACGTTGTATACCTAATTTATTGACTTTACGAACTTTATTTAGTGCAGCGTTTCGGTGCTCAAGCTCATGTGCACCGGTCAAAGAAGAAATTAAAATAGTACAAAAAATTCAGAAAACTACAATTTTTTGGGGTGGTAGACAATTTGATGCGTGAGGTACGCTCCAATTTTTGAATCATTTGGACTTCAGAGCAGCTCTTAGCAAACAAAAAGCAAATCGGTTTAAAACAATACATGAATAGTAAACTTTTTTAGAGACCACAAATTTGTCTTTTTTGCCGAGAGCTGTTTAGATATCCAAATGATTCAAAAATTCGAGCGGACCTCACGCATCAAATTATCTACCACCCAAAAAATTACATTTTTTAGTATTTGTTTTGATTTCTTATTCAGCACGGGTGCAGATGAGCCTGTGCTCAAAAATGGATTTTCGTATCATTACACGCTTCTCCTTCGATAAATACCTGTATAGTGACAAATGTCTGAACTAAATACCTTTGTTCTTTCTTCACGCATGGATGAAACTTGAAGAAATTTTACCGTTGCTAGTAATCATCCTAATTCAAATCACATTTGTCTCGCCACATGTATGACCACCAGAGAACCGAGCCGTCTTCATGTTTCGTGCTTACTAGACACCTCTCCGTCATTATCACATTGAGCCTCTGATGTCCATGTCAAGTCTCCAAGGTCGTGAACCCACACCACTCAACCCCCAATGCAGAGTACCCCCAATCATCACCGGCCGATAACGAGCCACACTTTTCCATCAAACCAGTTGGCCCCATTATGAACCACGTGTGTATCGCTTATGCTACTGAAATAGGCTTCAAATCTCCCTTGACTTACACCCTAAAACCTCAATCACCCTAGTGAAGTCTTTCAATAGAATCCATCTCCACCTTCAACATGAGTCCACTGTAGATGATTAATCCACCATCATGCCCCATCGACTTCAAGCTCCCATGTGCACACCAGCTTAAATCAACCTCGCGCCATAGTCTTGTCGAAAACATAATCCCTTCGTCCTACACTAGATGTTGCCACGCCTAGAAGTTGGTCACCATCGACACTACACTCCTATGTCGTCATTGCTGAAATCATCACCGTCTTCTATTTTGACCGACATCCCTAACGATATGTCAGACTGTGATATCAGTCGAACTTCTGTGACTGCAACCATGGTCTACCTTGCGCTGTATCATCCCAACATACCGCTATGCATTGCTCAATGCTCATGTAGAACATGATTCCACAGAACGCACTCCAGGCTCCAAATCATCTTCCGCGAATTCTCAACTATCACATGATAATTCCACCTTAGTTGGCATGACTTCTTGCACACTGTTGTGGCTCCTGTTTCCACCGGATCGATTGATCCAATTTGACTTACTGCTTGCGCGATACATCACACCGCCACCGAGAACTCCACCCGCTTCCAATCTCTCTTTTTTCCTGTACACCGTGACATCCTCACCGAATGTTTGACTCGAGCAACCTTGATCCATTGACGTAACAACTTCCACTACCATGTTTCTAATCACACACATTCTCGCCAGACCCGTTGACAACTTCGACGTGTTATCCTCTGGATCAACACAACCGCAATCTCTGAATAACCTAGTTCATGAAACCACTTGTTAGAATTAATCTGAAGCGCATAGTTGATCCATCAAGGAACAAGCAATCCCGAGGCATGGTACCGAGATTTGTTAACGATTTCATCGAACAATGACCGCATACCGGGGCCTGACTATGGGTACTCCTCCAAATGATACCGCAACAACACTGCACACTGGCCACCCAGGCACCGGCACATGACACCGGCTTCCCTTACCAGCGTGTTTGGTTGGGCCTAATAAGAGTCAAGGAATGGGAATTAAAGGGGCACGAGACTTTAAATCTATTGTTTAGTTAGGGGGGTTGAGAATTTATAAAGCAATAGTCATGGGACTTGAGACTCCAACTCCCACCATTTTATTAACACGGGAGGGGTTGGGAGTTATGAGGGAACTGTTTTAGAGAGTCAATCTTATTCCTTCATCGTAACTTATGTTCACTTTCGTGCTATAGTCCATCGTCAATTCACATGAACCAAATAGGGGAATATAAATTCTCCTTAAATTCTTGTACATAATTCCTATCATGAGCCAAACAGGGGACTGAGAATAAAACGACTCATCTCATGTTGTCTAATCTCAATACAATTCCCTACACTAAATTCCCATCCCCTTTCCCAAATATTACCAAACACGTTGTACGTATCTATGCTATTATGTTGAGATGTATAAAATGATGTGTCTACCTGCATTATACAAAAAAAAAACCTATGATTAAAAAAGTCCTACTAGGACCATATTCCATAACCGGTCTATACACAATATGACTGAGAGCTCAACTGTAATCTACTTTCTACACAATATCTGGCACAACTCAAATAGTTGACATGTGAGAAGCAACAAACAAGTGTTAGGGATCCACAAAGGGAGGCATGAGAGCGGAAAATGCAAATGGAGCCCGAGCTACAGGGAGCTCATTTCCAAAAGTCAATTTTCCAAAGCACAAAAGAATTGGAATTTATTTTGTGGACACACACAGAAGTATACTGCAGATATGCAAATTTTCACAGCATTATACTGTGGCATATGGGGAAAAGAGAAATACGCCTTTTTAACGGCCTTTTTATTTTTATTATTGGGCCGTATTTTTTTGTACAGCCAACAAATCACAATATTTTTAGATGAAACTAGCAAAAATGCCCGTGCGTTGCAACGGGATAATATGTGGTGTTCAAATCAAGTTTTAAATATTCTCACTCTATGTATATACACGTATCTGAATATTTGTGCACCAACCACACAAATGTGAATGTAAGACACGTGCATTCTAACATGCTCACAATGTATTGATGTTGGACTTGATCCTTGATGTGTATTTTTTTAGTATATCTTTGATGCGTGTATGAGAAGGAAAAGAAAAGGTAAGTCTCTCGATAGATGAAAAACTGTAGGCCTTACAACGGACGAATATTTCAGAGGAACGCTCATTTTTTTCACTTTTACAGATGGCGGGGTGTGTAATTTTTTTGACAAATGGCAGAGTGTGTAATTTAGTTCAACTTCAAGGGCAGTTCGACGACAGATGAAACATCTAAAGAAACAATTCGCAAAGAGTTTTTTTTTCACTTACGGGTGGCGGGGTCGGTAATTTACTTCAACTTTAAGAACAGTTTCAATGACATGCAAAAAACAGAGAAACAATTAACGAAGAGTTTTTTTCACTTATGGTTGGCGAGGTTGGTAATTTACTTTAACTTTAAGGGCAGTTTCAGTGACATGCAAAAAAAACAGAGAAACAATTAACGAAGAGTTTTTTTTTTCACTTATGAGTGGCGTGGTGGGTAATTTAATTTAATTTTATGTGCTGATAGGTGGACGTACGAAATAAACAGGAGGACGAAAAAAAGTGGAAAAACAGTCCTCCCTTTAGTATTAGGTATAGATTTAATACGTTCTTGCGGAACACATATATCTTTTGGTGGATTTTTCTTGAATTTCTTTTGAAACTTTTAAATATGGAGTTGTATTGAAATATACTTTTTGATTTTTTTTTTAAATACCAAGCTCAGCAGCGGCGGAGCCAACGTACAAGCGTTGGGTTCAAGTGAACCCAACGGATTTTGCTCCGTACGTTCATGTAGGTGCATGTTTACTTACCTGAATCCATTAAAATTTTATGATTGACCCATCAACGAAAGGTTGTCGCGATGAGCGACTAAACAAAAGGCCCAAACATAAACAGCCCACGAGGAGCCTGGTTGCCATAATTAATCATCGTGATTAGTTCTTAAAAAAGAAAAAAATCACCGTGATTAGTCACGTACGCAGCCGCACGCGTCTTTTCCTTTTTCAGTTCGCATCTAATCTCTTCTCTCGTCTGTTCGTGTTTCTGGTGCCTCATCGCGAGGCCGCCTCGGCCGGCCGCAGCTAGATCGAGAGCGGCAATAATTGTATCTTAAAATTTGAGGTAATTAGAGTCTGTTTGGATTCTTTTCCGTCCAAAAACTCCGCTCCGCGTGAAGAGTTCAGTTTGAGCAACTCCTAGGAATTATGCTGTCGCTCTCTCGTTTCGGGAGCTCTGAACAACCCCTTAGATTACATTGCCTGGTCTCCTTTCTCTTATGGTATTCTATCTAGCCTAATAGCCTACTACGATAGTGATCTTTTTGCCCTAGATTTTTATTTGTTCTTTTTTCATGGACTTTGATTGATCTAGGCTATGGAGCTGTATTTTTTTAAAGAAAACCCAGTCACCAGATCGGGAGTATAGTATGTAAACAAGTGATTTTATAATTTTATTAAACCGGTATGTCTTGCACTCTTTAGTTATTAATGCAACACAATATGTGATAGTATGTGATACTTTGTGTAACACACATGTCATATATTACTAGTCTAACCCATAATCAACGGAAATCTCAAAAAAGTATTAGGCCCTACATATAGATGGAGGGAGTACCATATTTCTATTCATTATACTGTTTTTGGGTGCTATAATTTTCTTGTAAAATAATTTAAAGATCGACTTTACATTTCACATATTAGTATAAAGTTGTCATAACAAGTTCATGGAGTGAACCCAATGGTCAACTTTTCTCGCTCCGCCCCTGAAGCTCAGCCTCCAAAACTTCGCCATTGGGGATGCCAGCTGCCACGCACGGGGCTATCACATCCCACCTACACGAATCCAGCTACATGCAAGCAGCCTAGCAACTCTCCAGACAGTAAACCGGTAACACACCCACACCTATATATACATGAGAAACATCATCAGCATTACCCCGGAAAATAGCGAAACCCGCCAAAACGGCCAACAAAAGTCAAATCCCATCCAGACAAACCAAAAAAGTAATGGAATCCACCGAAACGGGAGAATCATCCTCCACACATCCAAGAACCCACGCTGACGTACAAAATGAAAAACACCAAAAGCACCCCCTGCCCATCTACAAATCACCACATAATCAACAATCCTGGCATCACAAACATGAGAACAAAGGATGAACAATGGACCGTACGGTGCAACAGATGAAGCGGACGCAGACCGAAACAGAGGCAACACGTAGCAGTAGAAGCAACCCCGCCCCTGAGCGACCGCCCTCGCGCCCGTGTCGCGAACCTCCGTCGTACTTGTCACAATGACTCTAAACGGAACACCCCACGTTCCCTAGCACGACCAAACCCATGGCACGTATTGGTTGGCAGTGAGCCGAACGTCCAACACAACAGTACACCCCTCAGCCCCATCACAGAGCTCTATCTCTCGGGAGCTTAGTGTTTTAAAGGATATATGACTCCTCGGTGAAGGCAATACTTTTATTTTATTTTAGAGGCACTCTTAGTTTCAAGAGGCCGGTGTTCAAATACTATATGTTATATATGTGTTATGTGTCTTGTTGTCTGTTCTAGTTGTGATGTTGAATATTTAATCCATGATTGTACATATCGTCTTCTGCTAATTGCCAGTAATAAGTGGTTCTAGCATCATCTTCTTTTGTTTGTTCCAAAGATGATTTACTGGTTCTAGTGAACAGGGATCCAACAAAACCAACACACTATATATATATGACGGTGACCAGTCGAGCTTCAGTAAATAAATTAGAACAATGCTCTTTATTCCAAATTGCACATCAGCTAGAGCACTAGCATGACCACTCGGAACAACATAAAATTGATCACAATGTATGGGATGGCAAAGGAGTATGGGCCGGCTTCGCCCATGTGCCTGAAGAAGATGTTTTTTTGCACTCGTCGACGCATATGTCCATCGTACGATAGCAGCGGTCCGTTACTGAACAACATTCGCAAAAAGATGGATTTGGGCAGTCGCTACCACTCTTATGCACGCACAGTCCGTGTGGTAAACTAATCTTCTTGCTGACATTGTCATCCATGATTCGGCCTACACAAGAGAAATGTATATCAACTATTAGTATCCATAAGTCTCTTTTGATTACCAAATCGACCCACGATTACGCATCTAGCTAGTCGTATATACACGCCTAAATTGGAACAAGAATAATCTACTGACAACCCTTTTGTTAGTGCCCAATCAACTACTCCCTCCATCAGGATTTAGGGTCTCTTTGATTCGTAGGATTTTGAAAACGTAGAAATAGGAAAAGTATAGGCTTGGAGTGGCATGCCCACTTGAATCGTATAGTATTAGTAATGAGTGTTTGATGTCACAGAAAAAACAAAGGAGTTGTAAAAAGAGGTTGGAGTGAATGTTAGATTTTCTATGAAATGTAGTACATTTCATAAAAAAAATTCCTATGAGACCCAATCCTATAAATCAAAAGACCAATATAGGAAAAATTCCTAAGGATTTCAATCCTCCAGAAATCCTATAGAATTCCTTTGAATTAAAGGAGCCCTATTAGGCTTTTTCTTGGGTTAAAGTTTAATCTATAATCATAACTAATAAATTATAAACGATATGTTACAAAAATTATACTGTCTGAAAGCTCTTTCAAATTGGAAAATGTAATTTTCATACCATATACTTCATATTTTATTTGTCATATAGATGGTCAAATTCTAGCCCAAACTAACGTTGGGACGCGCGCGCGCGCGTGTGTGTGTGGGGGGGGGGGCAATAAACCCGGACCAAGGTAGCAGAAAACAAGCTAGCATTCAAAGACCCATGTGGATGAGTAGGGCATACTAGTTTACAGATATGAGGGTTAAACTCTTTTCAGTTGTATCCTTTTGAAGTGATTATAATATTTGTAAAGTATTTCATTATCACAGGAAGAGAAAATAATAGTAACTCAAGATGCGACTTACAGTGTGCATGGATAGCGAAGCACATGAGAAACAGTAGCGAGAGCACTATTGGTGCATGAGCAAGGCCGGTGCGCTTGGCCATCAAGACGATGCAATTGAAAATGCAAATACTTCCTTGGAAAATATGTATGTATGTTTTCTGATCGAAGTACACTACAATATGCTTTGCTCTATCTACACATTCTTTGCATGTATATATGAGAGAGAGGAGGAGGAGGAAATTCAGTCAGGGATACAATTCCCCACCTTCATTAATATGTCTTGCAATATAATGATGTTTACTTAGGATACATTATTAATTTTAATAAATATGTCTAGCAATCTAATGATGATTACTTAGAATACATTAATTATACTAAATATATAGCATATCCCTAGAATACATGAGTTCTAAAACTCAAATTGTGTTTTGTCCTCATGTTTGGCTAGTCACATTGGAAGTACCGTAGATAGTATCACGCATGCGAACAAGGCATTTTCCTGAGTTGACATATAACTAAATAAGGAAAAAAAAGATCGGGTATGATGATATGATACCATCTCATATTAAATGTTGTACTAATGTGTTATACATGGAAATAAATGAGTTCACTATGATATTATTATACTATGCACCATGTAGTTAGTATTGTATATGCTAATATCATATGCATGGATACTTCTCATTGTGACCGACCTTATTTAAACAAGTTTCTAAATATTGTGGTCGTGTGGTGAAAAAATAATCCTATATGACTAGGTCATTCCCATGTGAGACGCATCCCTTAAGGATGTGTTTGGTAGGATGCATGGAGGGTGCGTGAGCTCAAAAGTTGCCTACAAAACTTTCTTTTGACTGTTTGTTTGACAGGATGTATGGACTCACCTCTACTATGTCCATTTCATGCAACAAAGCTTTTCAACCATGTTGAGTTGAGCAGCCACAGATAGGGTGCATGGGGGCAACCATTCTTTGGCCGACCCTCCAAAATGTTCAAAAAAATGAACTTCGTTTAAATTCTCAAAAAATGTTTCGAATTTCATTTTTTTAAAATTTCAAAAAAAATCACTTCAATTTTAAAAAATGTTCATAATTTCAACTTTGTTTAAAATTAAAAAATGTTTCGAATATTAAAAAAATAGAATTTCAATTTTGTAAAGCATTTCAAACAATATTCAGAATTTCAAAATTTGCTTATTTTTTTTAGAAAAAATCAGAATTTCAAAATTCGTTGAAGTTCTAAAAAAAGTTCAGAATTTCAAATTTTGCTCAAAATTTTGAAAAATGTTCAGATTTTTTTTAATTTTCAAAAAAAGGATTTCCAAAATTTTAAAAAGTAGAATTCTAAAATATGTTTGAACTTTTATGCATGTTTTTCAAAGTTTTTTCATCATTCAAAAACATTATTCAAAATTTGAAATTGTCCAACATGTCTAAACACATAAAGGCTGCCAAACAAAGTCTCATCTCAGCATGTGTCAGTACATATACTGCTACCAAACAACATTGAATGGATGTACTTAGCATGTTTAGAGTTAGCATGTCTCAAAGGGAAACAATACTATGGTGGAAACTGCTTCCAAACACACCCTGAGATGCCACGCAGCAACACAAATCTCAAAGCAGAGTGGTTTCTTCTTCAAAAATTTCCGTCTGCTGTTACGGTTCTATGTTGTCAAAATCAGTGACAGGATGTTTAGAAATCAATTTCGGATGATATGCGACGAGGACGTCTTTGTATGTTGGACTTGCCTACTAGTAGACAGGTAATGGCTCATTCAACAACCAATAGGAGAATCCCCTAAATAGGAGCTTTTGGTTTCGAAGCCGGAAGCCGGAAGTTGGTTGGAAGCACAACAAAACACACACATGTGTTGTCTTGCAGGCGGTGGCACCCACCCATGTTTCTTGCATCCAGTATCCTCAGAACACTTTGAGAATGAGGATTCTATCCTGCTGCTACCCGAGGTCATCGTCATCGCATGGATGTGGTATGCTCGCTTCTCTCTCTGCCTCTCTCTCTCTTGCTCTCTCTCTCTCTCTCTCTCTCTCTCTCTCTCTCTCTCTCTCTCTCTCGGGAGAAGCTCATTCAAGCTCATGACATCCCGGAGTCGGCTGGTGGTTGGGCGGACATCCTTGAGATGTTTGCCTCCCACTCACATGCCTAGGCTATCCAGCTTTGCTCGTAGCTCGTCAACACCCGCAAGGAAGATCTGACGGTCCACGCCTATCGACGACGGGACTCACTCCTATCGCTCGTCAGAAGTTGGCCTCCCTCTTTATATTAGAATTTGGAGCATAACATAACAAACTCAAAGGAACTAGGCAGCGAGCATAAAAGTAGAAGAACTAAATCGTCACAAGTTCTTCTTCCTCCATCGCCATGGCTGCTCCTTTGCTCGATTCTCTCAACCATACTATCATCGAAAATATCAAACGCGATAATTGTTTGGTATGGAAGGCTCACGTCCTTTCCCACATCCGCATTGCTGCCCTGGTGGGTCACCTTGACGGCACCATGGTACAGCCTGTGGTTGGCCTGATCTCGGATCTGGTATCCTGGAAGATGGAGCAAACCTTGACACGGAACCCTGCTAATGCCATTTGGATCACGTAGGACCAGCAGGTCCTCTCCTTTAAGGTCGCCTCTCTCTCTCTCTCTCTCTCTCTCTCTCTCTCTCTCTCTCTCTTTCTGGAGGTGCTCCTTCAAGTTTATGACATCCCGACGATGGCTGGTGGCTGGGCGGACATCCTTGAGATATTCGTCACACACTCGCATGCCCAGGCTATCCATTTTTGCTCGTAGCTCGTCAACACCCGCAAGGAAGATCTGAGGGTCCAAGCCTACCGACGAAGGGCCTCACTCCGGTCGCTCGTCAGAAGTTGGCCTCCCTCTGTATATTAGAATTTCGAACATAACATAACAAACTCAAAGGAATTAGGCAGCGAGCATAAAAGTAGAAGACCTAAATTGTCACAAGTTCTTCTTCCTCCATCGCCATGGCTGCTCATTTGCTCGCTTCTCTCAACCATACTATCACCGAAAATTTCACACGTGATAATTTTTTGGTGTGGAAGGCTCAAGTCCTTTCCCACATCCGCATTGCTTCCATGGTGGGTCACCTTGACGACACCATGGTAGAGCTCGTGGCCGGTCTGATCTCGGAGGTGGTCTCTGAGAAGACGGAGCTCACCTTGTCATGGAACCCTGCTCATGCCATCTGCTTCGCGTAGGACCAGCAGGTCCTCTCCTTTATGCTCGTCTCTCTCTTTCTCTCTCTCTCCCTCTCTCTCGCTCAATCTCTCCCTCTCTCTCTCTCTGGAGGTACTCCTTCAAGTTCATGACATCCCAACGGTGACTGGAGGCTGGGCGGACATCGTTGAGATGTTCGCTTTCCACTTGCATGCCCAGGCTATCCAGCTTTGCTCATAGCTCGTCAACACCCGCAAGGAAGATCTGACGGTCCAAGCCTACCAACGAAGGGCCTCGCTCCTGTCGCTCGTCAGAAGTTTGCCTCCCTATGTATATTAGAATTTGGAGCATAACATAACAAAATCAAAGGAACTAGGTAGCGAGCATAAAAGCAGAAGACCTAAATTGTCACAAGTTCTTGTTCCTCCATCGCCATGGCTGCTCCTTTGCTCGCTTCTCTCAACCATACTATCATCGAAAAGCTCACACGCGATAATTGTTTGGCGTGGAAGGCTCAAGTCATTTCCCACATCTACATTGCTGCCCTCGTGGGTCACCTTGACGGCACCACGGTACAGCCAGTGGCCGGTCTGATCTCTGATCTGGTATCCTAGAAGACGGAGCACAACTTGACACGAAACCGTACTCATGCCATTTGGATCACGTAGGACCAGCATGTCCTCTCCTTTATGGTCGTCTCTCTCTCTCTCTCTCTCTAGAGGTGCTCCTTCAAGTTCATGACATCCCGGTGGCGACTGGTGGTTGGGCGGACATCCTTGAGATATTCCCCTCCCACTCGTGTGGCCGGGCTATCCATCTGTGCTCGTAGCTCGTCAAGACCCACAAGGGCGATCTGACGGCCCATTCCTATCGGCAACGGACCTCGCTCCACTCGCTCGTCAGAAGTTGGCCTCCCTCTTTATATTAGAATTTGGAGCAAAACATAACAAACTCATTAGTACTAGGCTACGAGCATAAAAGTAGAAGACCTAAATTGTCACAAGTTCTTTTTCCTCCATCGCCATGGCTGCTCCTTTGCTCGCTTCTCTCAGCCATACTATCATCGAAAACCTCACACACGATAATTTTTTGGTGTGGAAGGCTCAAGTCCTTTCGCACATCCGCATTGCTGCCCTGCTGGGTGACCTTGACGGCACCATGGTAGAGCCCGTGGCCGGTTTGATGTCGGGTGTGGTCTCTAGGAAGACGGAGCTCACCTTGACACGGAACCCCGCTCATGTCATCTGGCTTAGGACCAGTAGGTCCTCTCCTTTATGCTTGCCTCTCTCTCTTTCTCTTTCTCTCTCTCTCTCTCTCTCTCTCTCTCTTTCTGGAGGTGCTCCTTCAAGTTTATGACATCCCGACGGCGGCTGGTGGCTGGGCGGACATCCTTGAGATATTCATCACACACTCGCATGCCTAGGCTATCCATCTTTGCTGTTAGCTCGTCAACACCCACAAGGAAGATCTGAGGGTCCAAGCCTACCGACGAAGGGCCTCACTTCGGTCGCTCGTCAGAAGTTGGCCTCCCTCTGTATATTAGAATTTGGAACATAACATAACAAACTCAAAGGAACTAGGCAGCGAGCATAAAAGTAGAAGACCTAGATTGTCACAAGTTCTTCTTCCTCCATCGCCATGGCTGCTCATTTGGTCGCTTGTCTCAGCCATGCTATCACCAAAAATCTCACACGTGATTATTTTTTGGTGTGGAAGGCTCAAGTACTTTCCCACATCCGCATTGCTTCCCTGGTGGGTTACCTTGACGGCACCACGGTAGGGCCTGTGGCCGGTCAGTTCTCGGTGGTGGCCTTCGGGAAGACGGAGCTCACCTTGACACGGAACCCTGCTCATGCCATGTGGCTCACGTAGTACCAGCAGGTCCTCTCCTTTATGGTCGCCTCTCTCTTTCTCTCTCCCTCCCTCTCTATCTCCCTCCCTCTCTCTTTCTGGAGGTACTCCTTCAAGTTCATGACATCCCAACGGCGACTGGTGGCTGGGCAGACATCCCAACGGCGGCTGGTCGCTCATCAGAAGTTTGCCTCCCTATGTATATTATAATTTGGAGCATAACATAACAAAATCAAAGGAACTAGGTAGCGAGCATAAAAGCAGAAGACCTAAATTGTCACAAGTTCTTCTTCCTCCATCGCCATGGCTGCTCCTTTGCTCGCTTCTCTCAGCCATACTATCATCGAAAAGCTCACACGTGATAATTGTTTGGCGTGGAAGGCTGAAGTCATTTCCCACATCTGCATTGCTGCCCTCGTGGGTCACCTTGATGGTACCACGGTACAGCCAGTGGCCGGTCTGATCTCTGATCTGGTATCCTGGAAGACGAAACACAACTTGACACGAAACCCTACTCATGCCATTTGGATCACGTAGGACCAGCATGTCCTCTCCTTTATGGTCGCCTCTCTCTCTCTCTCTCTCTCTCTCTCTCTGGAGGTGCTCCTTCAAGTTTATGACATCCCGTCAGCGGCTGGTGGCTGGGCGGAAATCCTTGAGATATTCGCCTCCCACTCGCATGCCCAGGCTATCCAGCTTTGCTCGTAGCTCGTCAACATGCGCAATCAAGATCTGAGGGTCCAAGCCTACCGACGAAGGGCCTCCCTTTGTACATTAGAATTTGGAGCATACCATAACAAACTCAAAGGAACTAGGCAGCGAGCAAAAAAGTAAAATACCTAAATCGTCACAAGTTCTTCTTCCTCCATCGCCATGGCTGCTCCTTTGCTCGCCTCTCTCAGCCATACTATCACCAAAAAGCTCAAACATGATAATTTTTTGGTGTGGAAGTCTCAAGTCCTTTCCCACATCCACATTACCGCCCAGGTGAGTCACCTTGATGGCACCACGGTAGAGCCTGTCGCCGGTCTGATCGCGGAGGTAGTTTCCGAGAAGACGGAGCTCACCTTGACACGGAACCCTCCTCATGCCATCTGGCTCACGTAAGACTAGTAGGTCCTATCCTTGATGCTCGTCTCTCTCTCTCTCTCTCTCTCTCTTTGGAGGTGCTCCTTCAAGTTCATGACATCCCGATAGCAGCTGGTGGCTGGGCGGACATCCTTGAGATGTTTGCCTCTCACTCGCATGCCCAGGCTATCCTGCTTTGCTCGTAGCTCGTCAACACCCGCTAGGAAGATCTGACGGTCCAAGCCTACCGACGAAGGGCCTCGCTCCGGGAGCTCGTCAGAAGTTGGCCTCCCTATGTATATTAGAATTTGGAGCACAACATAACAAACTAAAAGGAACTAGGCAGCGAGCAAAAAAGTAGAAGACCTAAATCGTCACAAGTTCTTCTTCCTCCATCGCCATGGCTCCTCCATTGCTCGCTTATCTTAGCCATACTATCACCGATAAGCTCACACGTGATAATTTTTTGGTGTGGAAGGATCAATTCCTTTCGCACATCCACATTGCTGCCCTGGTGGGTCACCTTGATGGCAAAAGGGTAGAGCCCATGGCCGGTGCGATCGCGGCGGTGGTTTCCGAGAAGATGGAGCTCACCTTGACACGGAACCCTGCTCATGCCATCTGGCTCGCCTCTCTCTCTCTCTCTCTCTCTCTGTGTGTGTGTCTTTCTGGAGGTGCTCCTTCAAGTTCATGACATCCCGACGGCGGCTGGTGGCTGGGCAGACATCCTTGAGATGTTTGCCTCCCACTCGCATGCCCAGGCTATCCAGCTTTGCTCGTAGCTCGTCAACACCCGCAAGAAAGATCTGGCGGTACAAGCCCACGGACGACGGGCCTCGCTACGGTCGCTTGTCAGAAGTTGGCATCCCTCTGTATATTAGAATTTAGAGCATAACATGACAAACTCATAGGTACTAGGGAGCGAGCATAAAAGTAGAAGACCTAAATCATCAGAACTTCTTCTTCCTCCATCACCATGGCAGCTCCTTTGCTCGCTTCTCTAAGCCATACTATCACCGAAAAGCTCACACGCGATAATTTTTTCGTCTGGAAGGCTCAAGTCCTTTCCCACATCTGCAATTCTGCCCGGGCGGTTCACCTTGATGGCACCACGGTAGAGCTCGTGGCTGGTATGATCTCGAAGGTGGTCTCCAAGAAGACGGAGCTCACCTTGACACGGAACCCTGCTCATGACAGCTGGCTCACGTAGTACCTGTAGGTCCTCTCCTTTATGCTCGCCTCTCTCTCTCCCTCCCTTGTTTCCTTGTTCATGATAATCGTTTATTATCCATGCTATAATTGTATTGATCAGAAACTTAGATACATGTGTGGATACATAGACAACACCATGTCCCTAGTATGCCTCTAATAGACTAGCTCGTTGATCAAAGATGGCTATGGTTTCCTAGTCATGAACATGAGATGTCATTTGATAACGGGATCACATCACTAGGAGAATGATGTGATGGACAAGACCCAAACTACAAACGTAGCATATGATCGTGTCAATTTATTGCTACTATTTTCTGCATGTCAAGTATATGTTCCTACGACCATGAGATCATGCAACTCACTGACACCGAAAGAGTTCCTTGTGTGTATCAAACGTCGCAACGTAACTGGGTGACTATAAAGGTACTCTACAGGTATCTCGGAGGGTGTCTGTTGGGTTGGCATGGATCGAGACTGGGATTTGTTACTTTGTGTGACGGAGAGGTATCTCAGGGCCCACTCGGTAATACAACATCACAACAAGCCTTGCAAGCAATATGACTAAGTGTTAGTCACGGGATCTTGTGTTACGGAACAAGTAAAGAGACTTGCCGGTAACGAGGTTGAACTAGGTATGGATATACCTACGATCGAATCTCGGGCAAGTAACATACCGAAGAACAAAAGAAACATCATACGGGATTAACTGAATCCTTGACATAGCGGTCCGACCGATAAAGATCTTCGTAGAATATGTAGGAACCAATATGGGCGTCCAAGTCCCGCTATTGGTTATTGACCGTAGAGGTGTCTCGGTCATGTCTACATAGTTCTCGAACCCGCAGGGTCTGCACACTTAAGGTTCAGTGACGTTTCGGTAGTATAGAGTTATGTATGGTGGTTACCGAAGGTTGTTCGGAGTCCCGGATGAGACCCCGGACGTCATGAGGAGCTCCGGAATGGTCCGGAGTTAAAGATTGACATGTAGGAAGTCCTGTTTTGGTCGTCGGAAAAGTTTCGGGCTCATCGGTAGTGTACCGGGAGTATCGGTAGTGTACCGGGGGACCATCGGGAGAGGTATTTCTGCCCAAGAGGCTACATGGGCTGTGGGAGGAGGTAAACCATCCCCTAGTGGGCTGGCCGAAGCCTCCTCTAAGGGCCCATGTGGCTGGAGTGGTTTGAGAAGGAAAAAAGTCCAAAGGTGGAGAGGTGGAAAGAGTTTCCAAGTGGAAAGGAGGAATCGTACTCCTAATAGGATTGGAGTAGGACTCCTCCACCTCCAATTTCGACCAAACCTTGAGTGTTTGAGGCTGCCTCCTCCCCTCCCTCCCTCCTATATATACTAGCGGATTTAGAGGAAAAAGCAAACCCTAATAGCCACGTGCTACCTCTCCTCTAGATCGCAGTTTTTCCTCTAGATCGGTTTTCAACGGTGCTTAGGCGAAGACCTACTGGAATAGCTCCACCACCATTGCCACAATGCTGTCGCGCTGCCGAAGAACTCATCTACCTCTCCGCTCCCTCTTTCTAGATCAAGAAGGTGGAGATCGTCATCGAACTATACGTGTGCTGAACGCGGAGGTGTCGTCCGTTCGACGCTAGATCAGAAGGACCATGATCAAGATCGCGAGACGGATCATGATGAGATCGTAGGACGGATCATGATGATTTCGCGGGACGGGTCGTGATTGGAACACGGGATGGATTGTGATGAGATTGCGGGATGATCGGCAATTTGGATCGCGAAGACGTTCGACTACACCAACCGCGTTTCTTAACGCTTCCCGCTTAGCGATCTACAATGGTATGTAGATCCACTTTCTCTCTCGTAGATTCTCATCACCCTGGATAGATCTTGCATGTGCATAGGAAATTTTTTGTTTCCCATGCAACGTTCCCCAACAGCGGTATCATGAGCTAGGTCTATGTGTAGATGAGATCTCGAGTAGAACACAAAGAGTTTGTGGGCGTTGATGCTTAGATTGCTTCCTCCCTTGGTCGTGTTTTGGTTCAATGGTATTGTGGGATGAAGTGGCCCGTACCAACCTTACTCGTATGCTTACGAGATACTGGTTCCATCAACTGACGTGTAACCTCGTTGCACAAAGATGGCTGGCGGGTGCCTGTTTCTCCTACTTTAGTTGGATCGGATTCGACAAAGGCAGTCCTTGAGAAGGTTGAAAAGCAATTTATGTATCACCGTTGTGGTTTTGCGCAGGTGAGAATTGTTCTTGCTAGATACCCGTAGCAGCCACGTAAAACTTGCAACAACAATTAGAGGACATCTAACTTGTTTTTGCAGGGTATGTTGTGATATGATATGGCCAATTACATGATGAGATATATGTGATGTATGAGATGATCATGTGTTGTATAGAATATCACGACTTGCATGTCGATGAGTACGGCAACCGGCAGGAGCCATAGGGTTGTCTTTAATTACTGTATGACCTGCGTGTTAATCATTAAGCGTTATGTAATGCTTTACTTTATCGCTAAACGTAGCTATAGTAGTATGAGCATGGTGGGCGCGATAACCCCGATGGCGACACAATGATGGATATCATGGTGTTATGCCGGTGACGATGGAGATCATGTCGGTGCTTTGAAGATGGAGATCAAAAGCACAAGTTCATGGCCATATCATGTCACTTATGATTTGCATGTGATGTTAATCCTTTTATGCACCTTGTTTTGCTTAGGACGACGATAGCATTATAAGGTGATCCCTCACTCAATTTCAAGATAAATTGTGTTCTCCCCGAGTGTGCACCGTTGCAAAAGTTCGTCGTGTCGAGACACCACATGATGATCGGGTGTGATAGACTCTAAGTTCACATACAACGAGTGCAAGCCAGTGTTGCACATGCAGAACACTCGGGTTAAACTTGACGAGCCTAGCATGTACATACATGGCCTTGGAACGCAAGAGATCGAAAGGTCAAACATGAGTCATATAGTAGATATGATCAACATGATGATATTCACCATTGAAACCACCTCAACTCACATGATGATCGGACTTGAGTTGGTGAATTTGGATCATGTATCACTCGAATGACCGGAGGAATGTCAATTTGAGTGGGAGTTCTTAAGTAATATGATTAATTGAACTCATTATCATGAACATAGTCAGTAGTGTCTTTGCAAAATTATGTTGTAGATTACTAGCTCACGCTGTAGCTCCCTTGAATTTCTATATGCTCCTAGAGAAATAGAGTTGAAAGATGATGGTAGCAATATTGCGGACTGGGTCTGTGATCTGAGGATTGTCCTCATTGCTGCACAGAAGGCTTATGTCCTTAATGCACCGCTCAGTGCGCCACCCCCTCTAGCGTCGTGTGTAGATGTTGTGAACATCTGACAGGCACATTCCGATGACTACTTGATAGTTTAGTGCGTCATGCATTACGGCTTAGAATTGAGGCTCTAAAATGTTTTGAATGTCATGGAACATATGAGATGTTCTAAGAGCTGAAATTGGGATCTCAGGCTCGTGCCCATGTTGTGAGATATGAGATCTCCAACAAGATTCTTTGCCTGCAAGATGAAGGAGAATATCTCAATCGTTAAGCATGTGCTCAGATTGTCCGGGTGCTACAATCGCTTGAATCGAGTGGGAGTTGATCTTCCAGATAAGATAGTCATTGATATAGTTCTCCAAGTCACTGTCACTAAGCTACTAGAACTTGGTGATGAACTATAAAATGCCAGGGATAGAAATAATGATCTCTGAGCTGTTCGTGATGTTTGACACAGCGAAGGTAGAAATCAAGAAGGAGCATCAAGTGTTGATGGTTTGTAAAATCACTAGTTTCGAGAAGGGCAAGGGCAAGGAGGGAAACTTCATGGATGGAAAGTCAGTTGCTGCTCCAGTGAAGCAACCCAAAGTTGAACCTAAACCCGAGACTAAGTGCTTCTATTATGAGGTGAGCGGTCACTGAAGCAGAACAACCCTAGATACTTGGTAGATAAGAAGGCTGGCAACATCGACAGAAGTATATTTGATATATGTGTTATTGATGTGTACCTTGCTAGTACTCCTAGTAGCACCTGGGTATTGGATACCGGTTCGGTTGCTAAATGTTAGTAACTCGAAATAAAAGCTACGGAATAAATGGAGAACTAGCTAAGGGTGAGGTGATGATGTGTGTTGGAAATGTTTCCAAGGTTGATGTGATCAACATCTCACGCTCTCTCTACCTTCGGGATTAGTGACGAACCTAAATAAATGTTATTTGGTGTTTTGCGTTGAGCATGAACGTGATTAGACCGTGTTTATTGCAACACGGTTATTCATTTAAGTTAGAGAATAATGGTTATTCTATTTACATGAATAATACCTTCAATGGTCATGCACCCAGTGAGAATGGTTTGTTGAATCTTGATTGTAGTAATACACATGTTCATAACATTGATGCAAAAAGATACAAGGTTAATAATGATAGTACCACAACTTGTGGCACTGCCGCTAAATGTCATATTGGTATAAAGCGCATGAAGAAACTCCATGCTGATGGATCTTTGGACTCATTCGATTTCGAATCGGTTGAGACATGCGAACCATGCCTCTTGGGCAAGATGACTAAGGACCCCATTTTCCGGATTGATGGAGAGGGCAAGTCATTTATTGGAAATGATACATGTTGATGTATGCAATCGAATAAGTCTTGTAGCGTGCGGTGGATATCGTTATTTTCTTACCTTCACTGATGATTTGAGTAGATATACTGTATATTTACTTAATGAAACACAAGTCTGAATTGTTTGAAAGGTTCAAGAAAATTCAGAGTGAAGTTTAAGATCATCGTGACAAGAAGATAAAAATGTCTGCGATATGATCGTGGAGGTGAATATCTGAGTTACGAGTTTGGCATACAACTTTAGACAATGTGAAAGTTGTTTCTGTTAGTGCATCTAGTGCCCCTTAGTGATTTTGGTGTATTGACGACTTATAGGTTAAGGTACTAATGTGTTTGTGAGTGTACACATGCTCTATAAGTTGACGAGGAGTTTGATATATTCGGAGATTATCGACCCCTTAAAATGAATGTCTTCAACTGAAGACTTTGCTGAAGACTTTGTGAAGACTTTGGCAAAGACTTTGTGAGGACTTTGAAAATGAAGAAGTTGGTGTGACCTTGAAGATCTGAATGAGGATTATGAAGAGTGAAGACTTGTTTTCATAGTTTCATTTCCTTTACTTGAGTCATAGGAAACACCGTACTGTTAAAGAGGGTCGAGGTAATACTAAGGAAGTTTCCAACTAATGCTCAACTCCAAAATCCTCAACCTATACAATCCTTCTAGTGAAGCCTTTGGAAATCTCTTGCGGTTCAGTCAAATTCATCAGTGACAGAGACGAAGTTCTTTTAGTCTCTGAGGAAATTGATCTGACTGAGGAGTTAGGATTTTGCCAGTGCGAATTGCCTACAAGTGAGGAACATGATAAGCCTGAGGACTTTCATAGTTCGAAATTCCGACCGTTGTTGTGCTTAGTGCCATCTGTCCCCAATCATAACATACACATAACGGTCATATCATTGGGGGCATTTATGTCTTATCATGTCAGGTTGCACCCTGGCTATAAATAGCCACCCCCCACAACCACTAGTTGGTTGGCTGCTCCAAGAGAAAACTGACACTTGTCATTTGAGAGCAACCCATCCTCCGAGGACTTGAGAGAAAATCATCAGTGAGGAAAAACCCACAACCAAGCCACAAAACCCAAAGTGATTGAGCATCACTGAAGAAATTCCTGTGTGGAACCGATGCTTGTTACCTTTGAGGACTGTGCATCCTCCAGACGGTTAGGCGTCATGGTCTAGTGCTCCTGCAGTCAATTGGGGACCATGAAGTGACCTTGGTCTAGAGCATCCAGCAGTAAATTGTGGATCACCGGGTGACCAGTTTGTGAGGGTTTTGGAAGTCTACCCTGAAGACTTACCATGAGTGTTGGGCGAGGACTGTGTGACCTTAGCTCAAGGATAATACGGTAAGGACTATGTGTCCTGGGACTGTGTGTCCTCTGGTTTAAATACCAGGCCGCTCCAAACCAGACGTACGACTATCACAGCAGTTGGAACTGGGTCATCAAACTATTGTCTTCATTGAGCTTCCTGGTTCGATTTCCTCAACCTCCCTATTCCTCATAAACCTGTTGATGAAATTGATTGTTACTGTTTGAAGAATTTGACTGAAGACTTTCGCAGATTCCTCACCTGAAATTCTTCAAGTTACCTTGTTCATCACTGCTTATCCTTTATCATGCTACTCACTGTTCGTGCATGTTTCATTTCATCATGATGACTAAGCTAATACTATGCTCCTCATGCACATGAGTACTTATTCCGCTGCTAGTTATTCATCACATTTCAAATTTCTCAAAGTTGAAATTCCGCAAGTGATGAATTTGTAAAAATCACCTATTCACCCCCCTCTAGTCGATATAACGCACTTTCAGTTTCACAATTCACGCCACTTGGAACACCATAGTGTGATGGTGTGTCCGAACATCATAGTCGTGCTCTATTAGATATGGTGCGAATTATGATGTCTCTTATCGTTTTACCACTATCGTTTTGGGGTTATGCATTAGAGACAACTACATTTGCTTTAAATAGGACACCATATAAATCCGTTGAGATGACACCATATGGTTTGGCAGAAACCTAAGCTGTCATTTTTTAGTGTTTGGGGTTGCGATGCTTATGTGAAAAAGGGTTTTCGCCTAAGGAGCTCGAACCCAAAGCGGACAAATGCATTTTCATAGAATAGCCTAAGAACAGTTGGGTATACCTTCTACCTCAGATCCAAGTGCAAAGTGTTTGTTGCTAAAAACGGGTCCTTTCTCGAGAAAGAGTTTCTCTCGAAAGAATTGAGTGGAAGGAAGATAGAACTTGATGAGGTTGCTAAACCTTTGTTTCAACCAGAGAGTAGCGTAGCGCAGAAAATTGTTTCTGTGGAGCCTACGTTAGTTGAGGAGGAAGTTAATGATGATGATCATGAAGCTTCGAATCAAGTTACTATAAAACCTCATAGGTCGACAAGGACGCGTACTGCCCCTGAGTGGTACGATAACCCTTTCTTAGAGATCATGTTGTTGGACAACGATGAGCCTACGAGCTATGGAGAAGCAATGATGGGCCCGGATTCTGAAAAATGGTTAGAGGCCATGAAATCCGAGATAGGATCCATGTATGAAAACCAAGTATAGACTTTGGTAGACTTGCTCGTTAGACGGCAGGTCGTTGAGTACAAATGGATCTTTAAAATGAAGACAGTCGCTGATGGTAAATGTCACCATTTGTAAAGCTCGACTTGTTGCAAAGAAATTTACGACAAGTTCAAGGAGTTGACTGCGATGAGACTTTCTCACTCATAGCGATGCTAAAGTCTATTCGAATTATTTAGCAGTTGCTGCATTTTTCAATTATGAAATCTGGCAGATGGATGTCAAAACATTGTTTCCTTAACAGTTTACTTGAGGAAAGGTTGTATGTGATACAACCAGAAGGTTTTGTCAGTCCTAAGGATGCTAAAAGGTGTGTGAGCTCCAGAAATCCGTCTAATGGCTAGAGCAAGCATCTCGGAGTTGGAATACACACTTTGATGGGGTGATCAAAGTTTTGTAGTTTATACAAAGTTTACGAGAAACTTGTATTTACAATAAAGTGAGTGGGAGAAATATAGAATTTCTGATAAGTATATGTGAATGACATATTGTTGATCGGAAACAATGTAGAATTTCTGGAAAGCATGAACGGTTGTTTGAAAGTGATTTTCAAAGGAAGACCTGGATAAAGCTACCTAATTGTTGAACATGAAGATCTATAGAGATAGATCAAAATGCTTGATGAGACTTTCAATGAGTACATACCTTGACAAGATTTTGAAAGAGTTCAAAATGGATCAGTCAGAGAAAGAGTTCTCGCCTGGTTTGTAAGGTGTGAAGTTGAGTGAGACTCAAAGCTCGACAACGGCAAAAGAAAGAGAAAGGAGGAACGTCATCCCCTATGCCTTAGCCATAGGCTCTGTATAGTATGCCATGCTGTGTACCACACCTGTGTGTGCCTTGCCATGAGTCCGTCAAGGGGTACAAGTGTGATCTAGGAGTGGACCACTGGACAGCGGTCAATATTATCCTTAGTGACTAAAAGACTAAGGAAATGTTTCTCTATTATGGAGGTGATAAAGGGTTCGTCGTAAAGAGTTACATCGATGCAAGCTTTAACACTAATCCGGATGACTCTTAGTAGCAATCCGGATACGTATAGTGGAGCAGCCATTTTGAATAGTACCAAGTGGAGTGTGGTAGCAGTGTTTACTGTTTGACATAGAGATTTGCAAAGTACACATGGATCGGAATGTCGCACACCCTTTGACTATAAGACCTCTCTCACATACAAAGCATGATAGAGCCCCAGAACTCATTGGGTGTTAGATTCATAACAATGTGAATCACATGGTGATGTGAACTAGATTATTGACTCTAGTGCAAGTGGGAGACTGTTAGAAATATGGCCTAGAGGCAATAATAAATTAGTTATTATCATATTTCCTTGTTCGTGATAATCGTTTATTATCCATGCTATAATTGTATTGATCGGAAACTCAGATACATGTGTGGATACATAGACAACACCATGTCCCTAGTATGCCTCTAATAGACTAGCTCGTTGATCAAAGATGGCTATGGTTTCCTAGTCATGGACATGAGATGTAATTTGATAACGAGATCACATCATTAGGAGAATGATGTGATGGACAAGACCCAAACTACAAACGTAGCATATGATCGTGTCAGTTTATTGCTACTGTTTTCGACATGTCAAGTATATGTTCCTATGACCATGAGATCATGCAAGTCACTGACACCGGAAGAGTGCCTTGTGTGTATCAAATGTCGCCACGTAACTGGGTGACTATAAAGGTACTCTACAGGTATCTCCGAGGGTGTCTGTTGGGTTGGCATGGATCAAGACTGGGATTTGTTACTCCGTGTGACGGAGAGGTATCTCAGGGCCCACTCGTAATACAACATCACAACAAGCCTTGCAAGCAATATGAATAAGTGTTAGTCATGGGACCTTGTGTTACGGAACGAGTAAAGAGACTTGCCAGTAATGAGGTTGAACTAGGTATGGATATACCGACGATCGAATCTCGGGAAAGTAACATACCGAAGAACAAAAGGAACATCATACGGGATTAACTGAATCCTTCACATAGCGGTTCGACCGATAAAGATCTTCGTAGAATATGTAGCAACCAATATGGGCATCCAGGTCCTGCTATTGGTTATTGATCGTAGAGGTGTCTCGGTCATGTCTACATAGTTCTCGAACCCGTAGGGTCTGCAGACTTAAGATTCAGTGACGTTTTGGTAGTATAGAGTTATGTATGGTGGTTACCGAAGGTTGTTCGGAGTCCCGTAAGAGATCCCGAACGTCACGAGGAGCTTCGGAATGGTCCGGAGGTAAAGATTGATATATAGGAAGTCCTGTTTTGGTCGCCAGAGAAGTTTCGGGCTCATCGGTAGTGTACCGGGAGTGCCGGTAGTGTACCGGGACCATCAGGAGAGGTATTTCGACCCAAGAGGCTACATGGGCTGTGGGAGGAGGTAAACAAGCCCCTGGTGGGCTGGCCAAAGCCTCCTCTAAGGCACCATGCGGCTGGAGTGCTTTGAGAAGGAAAAAATCCAAAGAAGGAGAGGTGGAAAGAGTTTCCAAGTGGAAAGGAGGAATCCTACTCCTAATAGGATTGGAGTAGGACTCCTCCACCTCCAATTTCGTCCAAACCTTGAGGGTTTGAGTCTGCCTCCTCCCCTCCCTCCCTCCAATATATACTAGAGGATTTAGAGGAAAAAACTAACCCTAATAGCCACGTGCTACCTCTCCTCTAGATCGCAGTTTTCCCTCTAGATCGGTTTTCAGCGGTGCTTAGGCGAAGCCCTGCTGGAATAGCTCCACCACCATCGCCACAATGCCGTCGTGATGCCGGCAAACTCATCTAACTCTCCGCTCCCTCTTTCTGGATCAAGAAGGCGGAGATCATCATCGAACTGTACGTGTGCTGAACACGGAGGTATCGTCCGTTCGGCGCTAGATCGGAAGGACCGTGATCAAGATCGCGAGACGGATCCTGATGAAATCGCGGGACGGATTGTGATGAGTTCGCGGGATGGGTCGCTATTGGATCACGGGACAGATCGTGATGAGATCGTGGGATGATCGGCGATTTGGATTGCGAAGACGTTCCACTACACCAACCGCGTTTCTTAACGCTTCCCACTTAGCGATCTACAAGGTTATGTAGATCCACTCTCCTTATCATAGATGCTCATCACCATGGATAGATCTTGCGTGTGCAACGTTCCCCAACACTCTCAGCCATACTATCACCGAAAAGCTCACACGTGATAAGTTTTTTGTGTGGAAGGCTCAAGACCTTTCCCACATCCGCATTGCTGCCCTGTTGGGTCACCTTGACGGCACCACGGTAGAGCCCGTGGCCGGTATGATCTCGGAGGTGGTCTCCGAGAAGACGGAGCTCACCTTGACATAGAACCCGGCTCATGCCATCTGGCTCACGTAGGACCAGCAGGTCATCTCCTTTATGCTCGTCTCTCTCTCTCTCTCTCTCGGTGCTCCTCAAGTTCATGACATCCCGACGGGTGTTGATGGCTGGGCGGACATCCTTGAGATGTTCGCCTCCCACTCGCATGCCCAGGCTATCCAGCTTTGCTCGTAGCTCATCAACACCTGCAAGGAAGATCTGACGGTCCAAGCCTACCGACGACGGGCCTCGCTCTGGTCGCTTGTCAGAAGTTGGTCTCCCTCTGTATATTAGAATTTGGGGCATAACATAACAAACTCAAAGGAACTAGGGAGCGAGCATAAAACTAGAAGACCTAAATCGTCACAAGTTCTTCTTCCTCCATCACCATGGCTGGTCCTTTGCTCGTTTCTCTCAGCCATACTATCACCGAAAAGCTCACACGCGATAATTTTTTGGTGTGGAAGGCTCATGTCCTTTCCCACATCCGCATTGCTGCCCTGGTGGGTCACATTGATGGCACCACGGTAGAGCTCGTGGCCGGTATGATCTCGGAGGTGGTCTCCGAGAAGACGGAGCTCACCTTGACACAGAACCCTGCTCACGCCATCTGGCTCACGTAGGACCAGCAGGTCCTATCCTTTATGCTCGTCTCTCTCTCTCTCTCTCTCTGTCTCTCTCTCTCTCTCTCTCTCTCTCGGTGCTCCTTCAAGTTCATGACATCCCGGCGGGGGTTGGTGGCTGGGCGGACATCCTTGAGATGTTTGCCTCCCACTCGCATGCCCAGGCTATCCAGATTTGCTCGTAGCTCATCAACACCTGCAAGGAAGATCTGACGGTCCAAGCCTACCGACGACGGGCCTCGCTCCGATTGCTTGTTAGAAGTTGGCCTCCCTCTGTATATTAGAATTTGGGGCATAACATAACAAACTCAAAGGAACTAGGGAGCAAGCTTAAAAGTAGAAGACCAAAATCGTCACAAGTTCTTCTTCCTCCATCACCATGGCTGCTTCTTTGCTCGCTTCTCTAAGCCATACTATCACCGAAAAGCTCACTCGCAATAATTTTTTGGTGTGGAAGGCTCATGTCCTTTCCCACATCCGCATTGCTGCCCTGGTGGGTCACCTTGATGGCACCACGGTAGAGGCCGTGGCCGGTATGATCTCGGAGGTGGTCTCCGAGAAGATGGAGCTCACCTTGACACGGAACCCTGCTCATGCCATCTGGCTCACGTAGGACCAGTAGGTCCTCTCCTTTATGCTCCTATCTCTCTCTCTCTCTCTAGGGGTGATCCTTCAAGTTCATGACATCCCGACGGGGGTTGGTGGCTGGGCGGACATCCTGGAGATGTTCACCTCCCACTCGCATGCCCAGGCTATCTAGCTTTGCTCGTAGCTCGTCAACACCCGCAAGGAAGATCTGACGGTCCAAGCCTACCGACGATGGTCCTCGCTCCGGTCGCTCGTCAGAAGTTGGCCTCCCTCCGTATATTAGAATTTGGAGCATAACATAAAAAAACTCAAAGGAACTAGGCAGCGAGCACAAAAGTAGAAGACCTAAATCGTCACAAGTTCTTCTTCCTCCATCGCCATGGACGCTCCTTCGATCGCTTCTCTCAGACATACTATCACCGAAAAGCTAACACGTGATAATTTTTTGGTGTGGAAGGATCAAGTCCTTTCCCACATCCACATTGCTACCCTGGTGGGTCACCTTGACGGCACCACGGTAGAGCCCATGGCCGGTTTGATCTCGGAGGTAGTCTCTAGGAAGACGGAGCTCACCTTGACATGGAACCTAGTTCATGCCATCTGGCTCATGTACAGGTCCTCTCCTTTATGCTTGCCTCTCTCTCTCTCTCTCTGGAGGTGCTCCTTCAAGTTCATGACATCCCGACGGCGCCTGGTGGCTGGGCGGACATCCTTGAGATGTTCGCCTCCCAGTCGCTTGCCTAGGCTATCCATCTTTGCTCGTAGCTCGTCAACACTCGCAAGGAAGATCTGACGGTCCAAGCCTACCAATGACGGGCCTCGCTCCGGTCGCTCGTCAGAAGTAGGCCTCCCTCTCTATATTAGAATTTGGAACATAACATAACAAACTCAAAGGAACTAGGGAGCGAGCATAAAAGTAGAATACCTAAATCGTCACAAGTTCTTCTTCCTCCATCACCATGGCTGGTCCTTTGCTCGTTTCTCTCAGCCATACTATCACCGAAAAGCTCACACGCGATAATTTTTTGGTGTGGAAGGCTCATGTCCTTTCCCACATCCGCATTGCTGCCCTGGTGGGTCACATTGATGGAACCACGGCAGATCCCGTGGCCGCTATGATCTTGGAGGTGGTCTTCGAGAAGACAGAGATCACCTTGACACGGAACCCTGCTGATGCCCTCTGGCTCACTTAGGACCAACAGGTCCTCTCCTTTATGCTCGTCTCTCTCTCTCTCTCTTTCTCTCTCTCCCACCCTCTCTCTGGAGGTGCTCCTTCAAGTTCATGACATCCCGACGGCGGCTGGTGGCTGGGCGGACATCCTCGAGATGATCGCCTCCCACTCGCATGCCCAGGCTATCTAGCTTTTCTCATAACTCATCAATACCCGCAGGGAAGATCTGATGGTCCAAGCCTACCGACGACGGGCCTCACTATGGTCGCTCATCAGAAGTTCGCCTCAATCTGTATATTAGAATTTGGAGCATAACATAACAAACTCAAAGGAACTAGGGAGCGAGCATAAATATAGAAGACCTAAATTGAAACAAGTTCTTCTTCCTGCATCACCATGGCTGCTCCTTTGCTCGCTTCTCCCAGCCATACTATCACCGAACAGCTCACACGCGATAATTTTGTGGTGTGGAAGGCTCAAGTCCTTTCCCACATCCGCATTGCTTCCCTGGTGGGTCACCTTAATGGCACCATGGTAGAGCCCATGGCTGGTCTGATCTCAGAGGTGGTCTCCGGGGGGACGGAGCTCACGTTGACACGGAACCCTACTCATGCCATCTGGCTCACGTATGACCAGCAGGTCCTCTACTTTATGCTCGTCTCTCTCTCTCTCTCTGGAGGTGCTCCTTCAAGTTCATGACATCCCGACGACAGTTGTTGGCTGGGTGGACATCCTTGAGATGTTTGCCTCCCACTCGCATGCCTAGGCTATCTAGCTTTGCTCGTAGCTCGTCAACACCCACAAGGAAGATCTGATGGTCCAAGCCTACCGACGACGGGCCTCGCTCCGACCGCTCGTCATAAGATGGCCTCCCTCTATATATTAGAATTTGGAGCATAACATAAGAAACTCAAAGGAACTAGGCAGCAAGCATAAAATTAGAAGACCTAAATCATCACAAGTTCTTCTTCCTCCATCGCCATGGCTGCTCCTTTGCTCGCTTCTCTCAACCATACTATCACCGGAATGCTCACACACGATAATTTTTTGGTGTGGAAGGCTCAAGTCCTTTCCCACATCCGCATTGCTGCCCTGGTGGGTCACCTTGACGGCACCACAATAGAGCTCGTGGCCGGTCTGATCTCGGAGGTGGTATCCGGGAAGACGGAACTCACCTTGACCCGAAATCCTGCTCATGCCATCTGGCTCACGTAGGACCAGCAGGTCATCTCCTTTATGCTCGCTTCTCTCTCTCTCTGCCTCTCTCTCTCTCTGGAGGTGCTCTTTCAAGTTCATGACATCCCAACGGCGGCTGGTGGTTGGGCGGACATCCTTGAGAAGTTTGCCTCCCACTCGCATGCCCAGGCTATCCAGGTTTGCTCGTAGCTTGTCAACACCCGCAAGGAAGATTTGACGGTCGACGCCAACTGACGACGGGCCTCGCTCCGGTCCCTCGTTAGAAGTTGGCTTCCCTATTTATATTAGATTTGTAACATAACATATCAAATTCAAAGTAACTAGGCAGCGAGCATAAAAGTAGAAGACCTAAGTTGTCACAAGTTATTGTTCCTCCATCGCCATGGCTGCTCCTTTGCTCGCTTCTCTCGGCCATACTATCACCGAAAAGCTCACACGCGATAATTGTTTGGTGTGGAAGCCTTAAGTCCTTTCCCACATCTGCATTGCTGCCCTGGTGGGTCACCTTGATGGCACCACGGTAGAGCCTGTGGCCGGTTTGATCTCGGAGGTGGTCTCCGGGAAGACGGAGCTCACCTTGACACGGAAGCGCATGCCATCTGGATCACTTAGGACCAGCAGGTCCTCTCCTTTATTGTTGCCTCTCTCTCTCTCTCTCTCTCTCTCTCTCTCTAGAGGTGCTCCTTCAAGTTCATGACATCCCGACGGTTGTTGGTGGTTGGGCGAACATCCTGGAGATGTTCGCCTCCCATTCGCATGCCCAGGCTATCCAACTTTGCTCATAGCTCGTCAACACCCACAAGGAAGATCTGACAATCCAAGCCTAACGACGACGGGCCTCACGCCGTCGTTCGTCAGAAGGTGGCATCCCTCTTTATATTAGAATTTGGAGCATAACATAACAATCTCAAAGGAACTACGTAGTGAGCATAAAAGTAGGAGACATAAATCGTCACAATTTCTTCTTACTCCATCGCCATGGCTGCTCCTTTGCTTGCTTCTCTCAGCCATACTATCACCAAAAAGCTCACACACGATAATTGTTTGATGTGGAAGGCTCAAGTCCTTTCCCACATCTGCATTGCTACCCTGGTTGGTCACCTTGACGGCACCACGATAGAGCCCGTGGCCGGTCTGATCTCAGAGGTGGTCTCCGGGGAGACGGATCTCACCTTGACACGGAGCCCTACTCATGCCATCTAGCTCACGTAGGACCAGCAGGTCCTCTACTTTATGCACGCATCTCTCTCTCTCTATCTCTCTCTATCTCTCTCTGGAAGTGCTCCTTCAAGTGCATGACATCCCGACGACGGATGGTGGTTGGGCAGACATCCTTGAGATGTTCGCCTCCCACTCGCATGGCTAGGCTATCCAGCTTTGCTTGTAGCTTGTCATCACCCGCAAGGAAGATCTGACGGTCCAAGCCTACCGACGACGGGCCTCGCTCCGGTCGCTCGTCAGAAGTTGGCCTCCCTCTTTATATTAGAATTTGGAGCATAACATAACAAACTCAAAGGAACTAGGAAGCGGGCATAAAAGTAGAAGACCGAAATCGTCACAACTTCTTCTTCCTCCATCGTCTTGGCTACTCCTTTGCTCGCTTCTCTCATCCATACTATCACCGAAAAGCTCACGTGATAATTGTTTTGTTCGGAAGGCTCAAGTCCTTTCCCACATCCGCATTGCTGCCCTGGTGGGTCACCTTGACGACACCATGGTAGAGCCCATGGCCAGTCTGATCTCGGAGGTGGTCTCTGGGAAGACGGAGCTCACCCCGAAACGAAACCCTGCTCATGCCATCTGGCTCACTTAGGCCAACAGGTCCTCTCCTTTATGCTCGCCTCTCTCTCTCTCTCTCTCTCTCTATCTATCTCTCTGGAGGTGCTCCTTCAAGTTCATGACATCCCGATAGTGTCTGGTGGCTGGGCGGATATACTTAAGATGTTTGCCTCCCACTCCATGCCTAGGCTATCTAGCTTTGCTCGTAGCTCGTCGACACCTGCAAGGAAAATCTAACGGTCCAAGCCTACCGACGACGGGCCTCGCTCCGGTCGCTCGTCATAAGTTGCCCTCCCTCTTTATATTAGAATTTGGAGCATAACATGACAAACTCAAAGGAACTAGGCAACGAGCATAAAAGTAGAAGACCTAAATCGTCACGAGTTCTTCTTCCTCCATCGCTATTGCTGCTCCTTTGCTCGCTTCTCTGAGCCATACTATCACCGAAAAGCTCACATGCGATAATTTTTTGGTGTGGAAGGCTCAAGTCCTTTCCCACATCTGCATTGCTACCCTGGTGGGTCACCTTGATGGCACCACGGTAGAGCCCGTGGCCGGTCTGATCTCGAAGGTGCTCTTCGGGAAGACGAAGATCACCTTGATATGAAACCCTGCTCATGCCATATGGCTCACATAGGGCGAGCAGGTCCTCTCCTTTATGCTTGCCTCTCTTTCTCTCTCTCTCTCTGGAGCTTCTCCTTGAAGTTCATGACATCCCGATGACGACCGGTGGCTGGACGGACATCCTTGAGATGTTAGCCTCCCACTCCCGTGCCCGGGCTATCCAACTTTGATTTTAGCTTGTCAACACCCGCATGGGCGATGTGACGGTCTAAGCCTACCGGCGATGGGCCTCGCTCCGCTCGCTCGTCAGAAGTTGGCCTCCCTCTTTATATAAGAGTTTGGAGCATAATATAACAAACTCAAAGGAACTATGCAGCGAGCATAAAAGTAGAAGACCTAAATCATCACAAGTTCTTCTTCCTGCATCTCCATGGCTGCTCCTTTGCTCGCTTCTCTCAGCCATACTATCACCGAAAAGCTCACACACGATGATACGTCTCCAACGTATTTATAATTTTTTATGATGGCATGCTATTATATTATCTGTTTTGGATGTTTGATATGCACTAATATGATATTTTATATTATTTTTGGGACTAACCTATTAATATAGAGCCTAGTGTGAGTTTCTGTTTTTTCCTTGTTTTTGAGTTTTGTAGATATGGAATATTAAACGGAGTCCAAATGGAAAAAAAAACTTTCAGAAGGAACTTTTCTGGAAGGAAACAAATCAACCAGGCTTGGAGTGCACGGACCCTTCCAGGGAGTCACAAGCCTGCGAGGCACGAGCCCCCCTAACCGCGCCTAGCAGGCTTTTCGTCTCCCGGCAGGTCTCCTAACCCTAATATTTGGCCTATAAATTCCCAAATATTCCTCCAACATCAGAACAAGCCACACAAATACTTTTCCGCCGATAGAAGCCTCCGTTCTCGAGAGATCCAATCCTAGAGCCTTTTCCGATAATCTGCCGAAGGGGGTTTCGAACATGGAGGGCATCTACATCAACTCCATTGCCCATCCGATGATGCGTGAGTAGTCCACCATAGACCTATGGGTCCATAGCTTGTAACTTGATGGCTTCTTCTCTCTCTTTGATCTTCAATACCGTGCTCTTCATGATCTTCATGTAGATCTATCCGATGTAATCCTCTTTTGTTGTGTGTCTGTCAAGATCCGATGAATTGTGGGGTTATGTTCAAATTATCCATGAATCTTATTTGAATCTTCTCTGAATTCTTATATGCATGATTTCATATCCTTGCATGTCTCTTTGAGTTATTGTTTTGGTTTGGCCAACTACATTGGTAATTCTTGCAATGGGAGAAGTGCTTGGTTTTGGGTTCAATCTTGTGGTGTCCTCACCCAGTGACATAGTAGGGGTAGCGAGGCACATATTGTATTGTTGTCATTAAGGGTAACAAGATGGGGTTTTCATCATATTGCTTGATTTTATCCCTCTACATCATGTCATGTTTCTTAATGCGTTACTCTGTTCTCCATGAACATAATACTCTAGTTGTAGGCAGGAGTCGGTCGATGTGTGGAGTAATAGTTGTAGATGCTGAATCGTTTCGATCTACTTGATATGGATGTGATGCCTATATGCATGATCATTGCCGTGGATAACTACATGATTATTCGCTTTTCTATTAATTGCTTGACAGTAATTTGTTTACCCACCATGATATTTGCCTTCAAGAGAAAAGCCACTAGTGAAGCCAATGGCCTCGGGTCTACTGTCCATAATATAGTTTCAGATATATAAACCAAAAATAGCAAAAATACTTTGTTGCAATTTATTTACCTTTTACTTTTCGTTCTCGTTTACATCTATCTCTATCGGATTTAATCCTTGCAAATAACCGTGAAGGGATTGACAACCCCTTTATAGCGTTGGGTGAAAGCGTTTGATTGTTTGTGTAGGTGCATCCATTGGTGACTTGCTTGTTCCTCCTACTGGATTGATACCTTGGTTCTCAACAACTAAGGGAAATACTAATCTACTTCGCTGCATCACCCTTTCCTCTTCAAGGGAAAACCAACGCAAGCTCAAGAGGTAGCAAGAAGTATTTCTGGCGCCCTTCCGGGGAGGATACATAGCAAGTCAAGACAAGCTTACCAAGTACCCATCACAAACTCATCTATTGCATTTACATTATTTGCCTTTTGCCTCGCGTTTTCTTCTCCCCCTTTTCTAAAACGATTTTCAGAAAATACCAAAAATATTTGCCTTTTTGTTCACCCTTCTTTCGTTTGCCTTTTTTCAGGCCAGATCTTCTTCTTGTTGCTATGTCTAGCGTTACTATGTCCCCTTTGTCACAAGATTTTGAAGTTCTTTACTTCAAACAAAAACAAGGGGAAATTTTGAAAGATTCCTGGTATAGGCTAATGGAATTTTATCTCATGTCTAATCTAAAAGGGTATGCAAAAGTTTTGCTTAGAATTTTTTACATTGGATTAACTTTGCATCACAAGGAGCTTCTAGATTTCACCTCAAAAGGAAATTTTGTTGAGCTAGATGAGAATGCCGCTTATGAAGTTTTGGAAGGGATTTTAGGGGTTCCTCCACCAAAAAAGGGGTTTGCTTTCACAAGAGGGTGTTCAAGTTCTCGACAAATTGGGTGACTTACATAACCACTTGGTCGAGTTACAACAATATCACAAACCCCTTAAACATATCAATGGGAACCTCAATCGCTTGAATACTTTGCTTACCCTTTGCAATAAGCATTTGGACATTTTGGATATCAAGATGGATCCTTCCTCCACATATGTGGGAAAAAGTAAAGAACCCCCTAGATTCGAGGAGGTCCCCACAAAGGTTGCCAATACCAAAGATGACAATACCTAGATCTTTTGCGTTTTCCCTAGCTAGGGGCGTTAAACAATAGCGCTTGTTGGGAGGCAACCCAATTTTATTTTTGTGTTCTGTTTTTGCTTATGTTTTTGAGTGTTTCCCACATTATTACTTCTGTACTAATTGTGTTTTGGTTTTTTAGTTAGTGTCTGAGCCAAGTAAAACCTTTGGGGTGATCTATGGTAGTTGTTGATTTCATCTTGCTGAGAAACAGAAACATTTGCGCTCAGTCCAGGAATTTTCTAAATTTCTCAGAGCTCCGAATGAGTGAAATTTTTACACAAGAAATTTACCAGGTTGTCCTAATTTTTCAGAATTTTTTGACTTACGGAAGCATACGAAGTTTTCAGATTTCTACAGACTGTTCTGTTTTTGATGAATCTTTGGGTTGTATCATGGGGTATAAACCATGGAGAAGTTAGAATACAATATGTATAAAACCAATATAAATAAATAATGAGTTCACAACAGTACCTAAAGTGGTGATTTATTTTCTTACACTAATGGATCTCATGAGTTTTCTGTTAAGTTTTCTGATGTGAAGTTTTCAAGTTTTGGGTAAAGATTGGATGGACTATGGAATAAGGAGTAGAAAGAGCCTAATATTGCGGATGCCCAAGGCACCCCAAGTCATATTCAAGGATTACAAAGAGCCTAAGCTTGGGGATGCCCCGGAAGGCATCCCCTCTTTCGTCTTCAATCCATCGTAAAATTTACTTGAGGCTATATTTTTATTCACCACATGATATGTGTTTTGCTTGCAGCGTCTTGTATGATATGAGTATTTACTTGTTAGTTTGCCACAATCATCCTTTCTGCACACATTTTTTTTGAGAATGACACATTGAATCATGAATTTCTTAGAATGCTTTATGTGCTTCACTTATATCTTTTGAGTTAGGAAATTTTTCTCTATGTGCTTCACTTATATTTTTTAGAGCACGGTGGTGTTTGTGTTTTATAGAAATAATTGAACTCTCGTACATCACTTATATTATTTTGAGAGTCTCTAAACATCATGGTAATTGGTCTAGGTTATGAATTTAGTCCTAATTTGATAGGCATCCAAGAGGGATATAATAAAAACTTCCATATTAAGTGCATTGAGTATTTATGAGAAGTTTGATTCCTTGCATAAAGTTTTTAGATATAAAGATGGTAATGTTAAGAGTCATGTTAGGAAGTAATTGTGATGCGGTAAAAATACTTGTGTAAAGGTTTGTGATTCCCATAGCATGCACGTATGGTGAACCGTTATGTAAGGAAGTCGAAGCATGACTTGTTTATAGATTGTCAACCTTTTTGTGAGGGTCGGGAGCGCACGATGGTCAACTCCTACCAACATCTCCCCTAGGAGCATGCGTTTAATACTTTGCTTCAATGAATAATAGACTTTTTCAATAATTATGTGAGTTCTTTATGACTAACGTTGAGTCCATGGATTATAAGCACTCTCACCCTTCCAACTTTGCTAGCCTCTCTAGTACCATACAACTTTCGCCGGTACAACAAACACCTTCCTCCAAACAGCCACCATACACCTTCCTCAAAACAGCCACCATATATCTTTCCACAAAACAGACACCATATACCTTCCTCAAAACAGCCACCATACATCTTTCCTCAAAATAGCGACCATACCTACCTATGATGGCATTTCCATAGCCATTCCGAGATATATTATCATGCAACTTCCACCGTTTCCTTTTATGACTTGGACCATCACTACCATATTGCATATAGAGTCATACTTTTTCATAGGTATTGAGTTGTAATTTTCTTTTGAGTTGTACGTAAATAAAAGGGTGATGATTATCATTATTAGAGCATGTCCCATGTGAGTAAAGGATGATGGAAGCTACGATTCCCTCACAAGTAGGGATGAGATTCCGTACTTTATGAAAAAATAAAAGAGGCCAGCGAAGCCCAAATAAAAAATAATAATAATGAGGCCTTAGATGCCCACCAATAAAAAAAAGAGAAAAGAGAGAAGGGACATTGCTACTACCTTTTTCCACACTTGTGCTTCAAAGTAGCACCGTGATCCTCATGATAGAGAGTCTCCTATTTTGTCATTTTCATATAACTAGTGGAATTTTTCTTCTTGATGCACGCCCACTTAGTTTCTTTTTGAGATTTCATACACTTTTAGCTCTAGTGCACCCGTTGCATGGCAATCCCTACTCACTAACATTGATATCTATTGATGGGCATCTTCATAGCCCGTTGATACGCCTAGTTGATGTGAGACTACCTTCTCCCTTTCCTTGACAACCTCCACCATATTCTATTCCACCTATAGTGATATATCCATGGCTCATGCTCATGTATTGCGTGAGAGTTGAAAAAGTTTGAGAAAATAAAGGTGTGAAAACAATTGCTTGAATTTTCATGAGGGTTGTGCATGATATAAATACTTTGTGTGGGGAAGATGGAGCATAGCCAGACCATATGATATTGTAGGGATAACTTTCTTTTGCCATTATATTTTGAAGAGATACAATGGCTTTGCTAGTATGCTTGAAACATTATTGTTTTTATATCAATATTAAGCTTTTGTTTTGAGTCTTATGGATCTGAATATTCATGCCACAATAAAGAATATTACATTGATAAATATCTTAGGTAGCACTACACATCAAAAATTCTGTGTTTATCATTTACCTACTCGAGGACGAGAAGGAATTAAGCTTGGGGATGCTGATACGTGTCCAACGTATATATAATTTTTGATGATGGCATGTTATTATATTATCTGTTTTGGATGTTTTATATGCATATGTGCTATTTTATATTATTTTTGGGACTAACCTATCAATCTAGAGCCTAGTGCCAGTTTCTGTTTTTTCCTTGTTTTTGAGATTTGCAGATATGGAGTATTAAATGGAGTACAAATGGAATAAAACTTCTGGAAGGAATTTTTCTGGAAGGAAACAAATTAACTAGGCTTGGAGTGCATGGCAGGGACCCTACCAGGGAGTCACAAGCCTGCTAGGCGCCCCCCTGGCCGCACCTAGCAGGCTTGTCATCTCCCGACAGGTCTCCTAACCCTAATCTTTGGCCTATAAATTCCCAAATATTCCCCAAACATCAGAACAAGCCACGAAAATTCTTTTCTGCCGACAAAATCCTCCATTCCCGAGAGATCAAGTCTTGGAGCCTTTTCCGGTAATCTGCCGGAGGAAGTTTCGATCACAGAGAGCATCTACATCAACTACATTGCCCCTCCGATGATGCATGAGTAGTTCACCACTGACCTACGGTTCCATAGCTAGTATCTAGATGGCTTCTTCTCTCTCTTTGATCTTCAATACCATGTTCTTCATGATCTTCATGGAGATCTATCCTATGTAATCATCTTTTGTGGTGTGTTTGTCAAGATCCTATAAATTGTGGGTTTATGTTCAGATTATCCGTGGATTTCTTGATTATGGGTTTATGTTCAGATTATCCATTGATTTGAATCTTCTCTGAATTCTTATATCCATGATTTCATATCCTTGCAAGTCTCTTCGACTTATTGGTTTGGCTTGGCCAACTACATTGGTAATTCTTGCAATGGGAGAAGTGCTTGGTTTTGGGTTCAATCTTGCGGTGTCCTCACCCAGTGACATAGTAGGGGTAGCGAGGCACGTATTATATTATTACCATCAAGGGTAACAAGATGGGGTTTTCATCATATTGCTTGAGTTTATCCTCTACATCATGTCATCTTTCTTAATGCGTTACTCTATTCTTCATGAACTTAATACTCTAGATGCAGGCAGGAGTCGGTCGATGTGTGGAGTAACAGTAGTAGATGCAGAATCATTTCGGTCTACTTGATATGGACGTGATGCCTATATGCATGATCATTGCCTTGGATAACTACATGATTATTCCCTTTTCTATCAATTGCTTGACAGTAATTTGTTTACCCACCATGATATTTGCCATCAAGAGACAAGCCTCTTGTGAAACCTATGGCCCCCGGGTCTACTTTCCATTATATACTTTCAGATCTATAAACAAAAAATATCAAAAATACTTTGATGCAATTTATTTACCTTTTACTTTCCATTCTCGTTTACATCTATCTCTATCGGATCTAATACTTGCAAATAACCATGAAGGGATCGACAACCCCTTTATAGCGTTGGTTGCAAGAGTTTGATTGTTTGTGTAGGTGCATTCATTGGTGACTTGCTTGGTCCTCCTACTAGATTGATACCTTGGTTCTCAACAACTGAGGGAAATACTTATCTACTTCGTTGCATCACCCTTTCCTCTTCAAGGGAAAACAAATGCAAGCTCAAGAGGTAGTAGGCGATTCCTCCCTTGCAAGAAAGAGGGCGGCGTCATCGGACGCCATGGAGGAAATACCTCCTTGTCGGAAGAAAACGCGCCGGGCACATGTAATCTTGTCCGGTGACAGTTTGGACCGGACACCGAGTCCGAGGACTTCGAGAGGGTTCCGCGTAGAAATCCAAGGGTCAAGCCCCCCTCTCGAAGGTAAGGACCTGAATACTCCCTCAGCTATCATTGATAGGCTTTGAGGGTCACAAACATGCGAGCATTTACCGATTATGCAGCCCACCGCGCGTCCTGCCCACCGACCAAGTTTCAGAAGGGGAGCCCCGATTACCGAGCTAGCGGAGAGCGGGAATGCGTCGCATCCCACTCCTCCGGGTGTCACGAAGGACACCGCAGAGGTCTCGTCCCAGCATGCTCCTATGGAACCGGGCACCAGTGGCGCGGAGACGACGTCATGAACGAGGCTAAGGCCTCGGTCACTGAAGACCGGGGGGCGGACGAGCGGACACTCAATCCCCTCCGAGGCCATCTCCGGAGCATGCCACACCTCCGAAGGTACTGGTTTGATGACCTACAAGTATAGGGGATCTATCGCAGTTGTTTTGATAAGTAAGAGTGTCGAACCCAATGAGGAGCAGAAGGAAATGACAAGCGGTTTCCAGAAAGGTATTCTCTGCAAGCACTGAAATTATCGGTAACAGATAGTTTTGTGATAAGATAATTCATGGCGAGTAAGAAGTAACAAGTGTAGAAAAGGTGCAACAAGGTATCCCAATCCTTTTTATAGCAAAGGACTGGCCTGGAAAAACTCTTATATAAGGAAAAGTACTCCCAAGGACACATGGGAATTTCTGTCAAGCTAGGTTTCATCATGCTCATTTGATTCGTATTCGTTACTTTGATAATTTGATATGTGGGTGGACCAGTGCTTGGGTGCTACCCTTACTTGTCCAAACCTCCCACTTATGATTAACCCCTCTCGCAAGCATCTGGATCTATGAAAGAAGAATTAAGATAAATCTAACCATAGCATGAAACGTGTGGATCCAAATCAGCCCCTTACGAAGCAACACATAAACTAGGGTTTAAGCTTCTGTCACTCTAGCAACCCATCATCTACTTATTACTTTCCAATGCCTTCCCCTAGTCCCAAATAATGGTGAAGTGTTATGTAGTCGATGTTCACATAACACCTCTAGAGGAGAGACAACATACATCTCATCAAAATATCGAACGAATACCAAATTCACATGATTACTTATAACAAGACGTATCCCAGGTCCTCAGGAACAAACATAACTACACACAAAGCATGTCCATGTTCATAATCAGAGGAGTATTAATTATCATAAAGGATCTGAACATATGATATTCCATCAAGTAAACCAACTAGCATCAACTACAAGGAGTAATCAACACTACTAACACATATGATCTTCCACCACGTCGCCCAACAGCACCACCTCCCTGCGCGCGAACAGCTGAGCACGTTGCGGTCGCCACCGGTACACCTCAGCACCATGCCGCCAAGTACCACCAGCCAACACAGCTTGAAGTCTCTAGAAGATCTGTCGTGCGTAGCACCTGCCGACCAGGCATGACAAAGCGTAGCACCTGTCGACCAGGCATGACTTGACATCTCCACCGAAGCACCGTGCAAGACGAGGCCGCTCCACCTCCTGCCTCTGACCACCAGCACTACTCCACAAATGATGCTCCCAAGAGAGAAACGCCACCAAAGCAGTACGAGTGGGTCGACATAAGTCACACAACGATGCCTTCATCAAGGTAACGACGCAAAACGCCACCATCGTCTGTCGTCGGCTCGGTTTTCACCGGCAACTATGTCTTCCCGACTCGCAACCGGAACTAGATGTCGGGTCTCGAGATCTCACCATCCAGCGTCAGGCCAACCAACTCCGACGGAGGAGATGGCCACCACCGCCGGCTGCCCAGGCCAGATCAGATCTGACCGGAGGCACCGCCGACCAGTCCACCATGGCCTCCATGCCGTCGTCGCCGATCTGATGCCCGATGGCGCACCACCGCCGCCGCCGCCGTTCCCGGAATAGGGTCGCGCCATGCCTGCAACCGCCACCACCCGAGACAGGGCTGGTCACCATGCCGTCATAGCCATCGCCGCCATGCCGCATGGATTGGATCGGCCACTGAGCGCACATCAAAGCCGCCGCCTCCGCGTCGCGCTCATCGCTTGTCGTGCCGTTGTACCCCATGATAGCCCGGCGCCTCCTCGCGACCTGGCCGTCCCGCGCCGGCTGTGATGCTCGAGGGGTGGAGATGCCCTGCCTCCGTCTTGCCGGCCAGGCTTTGCCTAGCAGCGCTATGGACGGCGGCGAGGAGGGTGGGTTCGAGTGACGGAGGCTAGGGTTTAACCCCAGGTCGCCCACGGGGGCGACACGATGGAGGGAGGGAGGGAGGCAATCATCACTATGAGAGAACTGACATACATCTAGATATATTCATTGACAAGTATCTTTGGATGGAGGGAGTAGTTAATCTCTACTCCTAAAGGGGAAATTGGTAGCTCCTTTCCCGGTTTATTCTCGTCTCGGGTTTTTTTCGTCCGTTTTTTTATCCCGCCTCTCACCGTTTTCTCCCATTGGTTTATTTTCTCCCTGTCATTAAAAAACCAAATCCACCATTAAAGCGAAAGATTTTGTTTTGTACTTTCTTTGGCGGGTGATGATTTGATTTAATCACATTAATTATAGATAATTAAGAATTCCAAAAGCATACCATATATGTGAGATCACCTTCCGAAAACCCAAATCCACCATTAAAGTGGAGGATTTTGTTTTGTGCTTGCTTTGGCAGATCATGATTCGATTTGATCACATTAATAATAGGTAATTAAGAATTCCAAAATCATACCATATATGTGAGATCACCTTTCGAGAAACCAAATCCACCATTAAAGCGGAATATTTTGTTTTCTACTTGCTTTGGCAGGTGATGATTTGATTTAATCACATTGATAATAGGTAATTAAGAATTCCAAAATCATGGCATATATGTTCTTGATAATCTTCCAAAACAGAATCCGAGTTGTAGCCTGGTACACTGATTTATTTTTGGCCCTTTTTTTGACCCACCTTCCACCACTCCTTTTCGCTGATTTATCTCTTTACAAATAACCACAAAAGGAAAAAAAAACATTCCACCACTCCTCCCGGCCTTGATCTTTTCTTTAGGATCCCTAGGGACGCTGCCGCCGCTGACACGGATCCAACAGATCCCCACGAATCGTTGGGCACATCAAAATAAATGTGCTAATAAAACAAACATGTCTCAAATACCCCACTAATGTTTTGTCTACTAGTACTTTCTCTAATGTGGTCTAAAAGTACTCCCTCTAATAGGATGTGCACTTAAGGCCATAAAAATTATGTTTTATAGGTCCAAACCATCAGCTGGCAACAGAAATTTGTAATAAAAAAGGAGCAGCAATAGAGATTTAAATGTACATGCCAGTTGAGCACATTGGACTTTGAACGTGCAATACAATATGTGCATACATATACCTTTTAAGTAAGATTAATTTTTTGTTGTGTGTACGGTGGATATACCAGACAGCATGCAAGTGTAGCTTCTAAGAAAAAATATAGAACCGTGCTGATTGATTTCAGCTAGAATGTAAAGACCAAAAGGTGGGAACAGTTTCTGCAGAAAGGGATCATTTAGAATTTCTCTACCCCGGTCGGTCGTGGTACATGCATGTGGCCGGACACGCGTGTTTTGCCCTGACGCGCACGCACGCGTGTCACATGTATAATACTCCCTCCATCCGGAAATACTTGTTCTAGAATTGGATGTATCTAGACTTATTTTAGTTACAGATACATCCATTTTATGCATTTGTAAGACAAATATTTCCGGATAGAGGAAGTAGAAAGTTAACGTCGCATGCAAAGTAAAAAGGAAAGAAAGAGAGATGAACAAAACAGGTTAGCTGAGCAAGTGTACGTACGTGTCAGTTTCAAAAACATCACCGGTCAACTGATGAAGAGATGACAGAGGTCGGGAAAACAGCGTTTGTATGCATGTGTGCACAGGAAACACAAAATTACTAACATTGATCACCACATTAATTCAATACGTAGAAACACAAAGAAAATCTAGGTATGAGTAGTTAGTTGGGCACATCATCTGGATGACCGGTCTCCTCTCCCACCACACCTTCATGTTGGTTCTTATTCAATGGTTTAGGTTTCTCTTCATTTTTTCCTTGCAAACCCATAGTTTTCTTAACGTATAAAAGATCAAAGATCCAACTTTCCTAACATACCCAAATTAATTGATTCTTTTCATCAGTACAATTTACTTTAGGAAACAATAAATAATGAATAATGAATAAATGATGAATTTTAAGGAAACAAAATAATAGATTTTGATTAAATCAATTTCCCCTTCACCTGCCACAGCCTCCTCCCAGCCTCTCCACGCGCCCCCGCAATATCGACCCGTGCGCCATCGCCTCTCCCGGCGCTCAGATCCGGGGCTCGCCGCAATGCCCGAGGCACCGATAGTGAGCCATAGGGAGGAGGAGATGGTGGTGTACAAAGAATTACATGGAGGTGGAGGAGGGGACGGGCGCAACATCAACTACACGTCGAACGTGGAGGCATGGAGGACTACCTCCGGTGTGAGCACCATCCCATCAACAACGGTGACTCATCCAAGCAGGTCACCTACATCGTCATCGCCAATTCCTCCTCCCCATGGCTAGGGTTTATAATCAAGCCGCCACCATAGATGCACATCTACATGCGGATGGCTCGTGTTCAACCATGGCTAGCGACCGCGGAGGCGACATGCGCCTGATCTATGACCACATTAAGGAACAAGCAGCGGTGGTGCCCGACCACGTGCTCGTCACACTCCATAAAGAGAGCCTGCTCGCGGATATAGTCACTCGGGTGGAGCCTGCAGTGACGCGAGCGGGCGGAGATGTTCAATAGCAGCCACCTGCTGCCTGCATCGTGCCGTTGGGCGCCGTCGATGGGCGACATGGACAAAGTCCTCTGACGCTGATGAGGTCGAGGTGTGCAGCGATTGTAGGTACTCCGTTGACTGATCACCTTGCCATCGCGACGACGCCCCTCTCGCATTGTCGTGCCCCTGTAGCAGGAGAGCATAACTACTACTCCATGTTGGCTACTCAGGTCTGAGCTCATCGAGGGACACGACGCCGACGAGGAAGCTGGATCAGGTTTGAGGGTCGTTTCCATTTGTGTCATGTACCCTTTATTTTTATCGGTGTAAAACCTTTCATAGATTATCCTTCCTTTTTCAAAGATCATGAGGTTTTACAGTGGACAAGCTGACATGTTTAAACAATGGGGCAGACCCTTCGACCTGTGGGTTCTGTTGTTAGACCGTTATAAGGATAAGGAGGTTCCTTTTAACCTACAGGAGCTCCGCTAATGACAGCATGCTTTCCATGACAATAGGATAGTACTGCACGCATGCAAGATGCAGCGAGCGAAATCGGCGCAAGAGTGCATCTTGCAAGCAGCACCAAATCTGAAATTGTTGACTTTTTTTCTTGCCCCGTCATCTTATAATGTTGGGATCCTAATGTATAACTGATCCAAACAAAAAGGTGCTCGTAGCAATTGCTCTGATCCGTGTTGGTTATTCGATTAATAAATCTAATGATATTGATTTGGTATTGTGCATGTCAATACTTTGTCCTATAAGTTTGGACATATTAAAGATACTTTGATTTCAGACAAAACTTATATGAAGACTAAACATGACCGAATAGAATAATAACATAATGATCAAAGAACTGAAATAAAGAATATCATAATAGATCCATTTGTTGGCCCGTGGTAACGCACAGACGTTCTCTTAGTTATATGTTCTCTTAGTTATATTGAGGGAGAAGGAAGAAGGAACGAAATCGTACTGCTTGGCGACCACGAGTAGGATATCATCGTTGGCGAGGTCAGTCAGGAAGGCCTCGCACTCGCCCGCGCTCAGCCGGAGGGCCGCCCGCACCATGGCGTCGAGGGTCAACTTGGGGTGGAACGGCGGGACGAGCCACGTGCGACCGTGCAGGTCGCTGCGGCGCCACAGCTCTGGCTCTTCCCGGGCGGCCCGCTGCCAGGAGCCGCACACGCCGGCCACGCCGCCGAGCAGGAGCCCGGCCTGGTCCAGCTTGAGGAGGACGTGGGAGATCAGGTCTGTTGGATTTTGAACTTTAGATCAACACATCACAGGACCTATGCACGCACGTACAAAGCTAGCAACGTAAGCAACCAAGCAGGCAGCTTGATCGATTCTTGTGAGCCGCAGCGTACGTACGTGAGCTAGCTTGTCTCGGCGGAATCTTGCTTAGCGAACGAATCAATAGGAGCGAAACTATTTTTGCGGTGTGTAAACTTGCACGTTTTCCGTTTATTTCTCTGGTATATAAAGGGATACAGGAACGCCCCGTCCAACACGCAGCCGGACTCGGCAGCCAACACCTCGGGATCCCGACTCGTACACGAACAAGTCTGGTTTACCTAACACGTGAACGCTAAAACGACTAGTACTAGGACACTAATACTGCAACTAGATTAACTCTTACATTCACCTCCTAGCTTTGGCAGCACAAGAGGATTGGAAGGTTCATCATATGGATGTTAAATTCGTTTTCCTTAACGGTGATCTCACAGAAGAAGTATACGTGGAACAATCCCTCGGCTACGATAAGAAAGGCACAGAAGGAAAAGTTTACAAGCTCAAGAAGGCACTTTACGGGTTGAAGCAAGCGCCAAGTGCTTAAAATTCAAAGTTAGACCGAAGTTTAGTCTCGCTCGGGTTCAAGAGATGTCCCCTCGAGCACGCAGTCTATACAAAGAACTCCAAAGGCTTAAACCTGCTAGTTGGAGTTTATGTCGACGATCTGATTATCACCGGAGATAGCGTACAAGAAATTGAACGTTTCAAGGCGCAAATGAAGAACAAATTTAGCATGAGCGATCTGAGATTACTCAGCTGTTACTTGGGTATCGAAGTGAACCAAAGCTCCGGTGAGATTTCCCTATATCAACCGGCTTATGCAGTCAAGTTGTTGGAAAAGTGTGGCATGGCCAATTGCTACGAGACATAAGTGCCAATGGACCAACGTCACAAGTTGAGCAAGCATAGCTCAAATCCGCCGGTGGACATCACAATGTATCGAAGCATTGTGGGCAGCCTAAGATACTTGGTGCATACCCGACCTGACTTGGCTTATTCAGTCGGGATCGTGAGTCGTTTCATGGAGAATCCGACAACCAAACACATGAGCGCGGTCAACCAAATCTTGCGCTATGTGAAAGGCACTATTAATCTTGGCTGCACGTTTAGAAAGAGAAAGGATGGATTGATCCTTCGTGGATATTCAGATAGCAACATGGCAGGTGATGTGGATGATCGAAAGAGCACAACGGGCATGGTATTCTACCTTGGTCCGAATCTGATTAGCTAGAATTCTTAGAAGCAAAAGATGGTGGCACTGTCTTCATGCGAGGCAGAATACATAGCAGCAAGCACAACGGCTTGTCAAGCAGTGTGGCTGATAAGACTCCTAGCTATTCTTGCGAAGCGGGAGGTGCAGAAGGTGTCATTGACGATCGACAACCAAGCTGCAATCTCATTATGCAAAAATCCGGTTCATCACGAAAGGAGCAAGCACATAGATACCCGGTTACACCATATCCGGGAGTGCATTGAGGAAGGGATGATCGAAGTTCAGCACGTGAACACGAAGGACCAGCTTGCTGATATTTTCACCAAGTCCCTCGGTCGACAGAAGTTCATCGAGATGACGAAGAAAATCGGAGTGCAAGCAATGGAGACAAAGCAACCAGATTAACTCTTACATTCACCTCCTTAATCCGGTTGCTCGACTCGAGACGGTGAGAGTGCTCCTAGCTTTGGCAGCACAAGAGGATTGGAAGGTTCATCATATGGATGTTAAATCCGTTTTCCTCAACGGTGATCATGTTACCGTTTGGAGTATCGTTGGCTGCTGTGCTTCAATTCCACGCTTTGTTTTCTTCAAACACGACGTCACGTGAAATCCGTAGACGCTTGGTTTGTGGACCATAGAAGCGGTATGCCTTGGTGCCAGAACTCCTCTCGTATCCAATGAACACCATCTTGGTGCTACGGTCGACAAGCTTTGAGGGATGCGGCTCCGCCGTCTTCACATGCGCCACACACCCGAACGTCCGTAGATGAGACACATTTGGCTTACGTCCGTAAATTGCTTCATACGGAGTCTTGCCGATCATTGCCTTCATTGGAGCCCGATTGAGAAGATAGACCGCCGTCGAGACAGCTTCTTCCCAAAAAGTCCCCGGTAGGTTCTTGCTCTTGAGTAAATCCTTGCCAATTCAATGACGGTTCGATTGCGCCTTTCAACAACACCATTCTTCTACGGTGTATAAGGTGCCATGAGGAACCTTTTTATGCCAATCTTCTCGCAGTACTCGTTGAACTCGTTCGATGTAAACTCTCCGCTGCGATCTATCCGTAGAGCGTGAACCTTAAACTTGTGTTCCATCTCCGTTGCAGCCTTCAGCTTCTTGAATGCTTCAAATGCCTCATCTTTAGATCATAGGAGAACGACCCACATATATCTCGAGTAGTCATCTACCACAAGGAAGAAGTACTTCTTTCCTGCATGAGTTGCCGGGGTGATAGGGCCACATAGGTCAGCATGGAGCAGCTCGAGTGCATCACTTGCACGATAGGTAGACTGAGCAGGGAACGGCCTGCGGTGCTGTTTTCTAACCAAGCATCCGTCACATACTCGATCAACATGGTCGATAAATGGCATCCCGGATACCATCTCCATCTTTGACATCTTCTTCAAGGCGTAGAAGTTAACGTGTCCAAATCTAGCATGCCATAACCACGAATCATCATCACTCTTGGCGAGCCAACACTCCGGTTGAGATTGATCAAGGTTGAGGATATAGAGCCTGTTCCGTGTGCGATTAACACGAGCCAGCACGTTTCGGAGGTTGTCGAAGATCGTCATCACTCCGTTCTCGATGTTCACCTTGCATCCATTCTCGTCAAGCTTCCCGGTAGAGATGATGTTGTTGCGAAGCCGTGGGATGTAGTACACTCCGGTGAGTATGCGATGTTCGCCTGTGAGACCCTCGAAGAGGACAGATCCTTGACGGCAGATCTCCACAGCTGAACCATCACCGAACTTGACCGAGCCTTCAACATCGTATTCCAGCTCGAGGAATTTCTCCTTGTACCCCGTCATGTGGTTACTGGCACCCGTGTCAAGATACCACGACACGTTCTGATCCCTGGATACCTTTGGTGTCACTTTCTTATCATGAAGTAGCACCTTCCGGCTTGGTTTCACAACCACCATTTCAGCAAGATCACAAACTTCGGCCATCAGAAGACCTGGACATTTGCCTTCTTGCTTTGCCAAATTTGCATTGATCTCTCGCTTGTTAGGCTTCGGACAATCCTTTGCAAAGAGACCCATCTCGTTGCAGTTATAACACTTGACCTCAGATCAATCCAAGTTTCGTGGCTTCCACCCTTTAGATTGGTCCGCCTTACCACGACCTTGTGGTTTGCCTTTTCCTTTGCCTTTTCCGGTTTGTCCATCGCGCTTCGCGTTGCTTGAGCTTTCGCCACCGTCATGCCTTCCTTTTGCTACTTGGGGCCTCCCAATCTATGCGCGAGTACATGAGTTGGTTACTACCTCCTTCTTTGCCTTTCCGACAGCCACGAGCATTCTCTTCCCACGTTCACAGGCGTCCGATCGCCTCCGTTATGGTCATGTCGTCGATGTCGTAAAGCTGCTCGAGCGTGCCGATGATGTACGTGAATTTGTCAGTCACCGAACTGAAAATTTTCTTCACAATCTCGGTCTCATCAAGCTTTGCACCAAGCGCACGGATCTCTCCCACCAATGTAGTAAGATGCATGGCATAGTCGTTCACCGATTCAGTTTTCTCCATCTGCAACTTGTGAAATTGGCGCTTCAGCACTTGTGCCCGAGCCTTAGTGACGCGATATTCTTTGATCCTCATCTCCTTGAGTGCGTTCCACGCCTCTCTTGCCGTCCTGAACTCCGTCAATGTCATCAGCACGGAATTCGGCACAGACTGGGCTATGGCGGCCATGGCACCTTCGTCGCACTCCTCATCGATGTCGTCGTCCGTGATTGCCTGCCACACTCGAAGAGTTCGGAGAATGATCTTCATCTTCACCGCCCACACGTCATAGTTGGCGTCGGTAAGCATCGGGTACTGGATGGGGATGTTGCGATGCGCCTGGACGTTGGCGCCGCCCGTTCCTCCACTACTGGTCGCTGACTTGCCGCCCTTCTTCACCTTGTCGCCGTTCTTGTTCGCCTTGAAACCGTCGTTGCAAGATTTGATCAAGTCAGCGTCGCTGTCCGTCATCGTAGATCGTCGAGGCTTTAGATACCAATTGTTGGATTTTAAACTCTAGATCAAAACACCACAGGACCTATGTACGCACGTACAAAGCTAGCAACATAAGCAACCAAGCAGGCACCTTGATCAATTCTTGTGAGCCGCAGCGTACGCTGCATGAGCTAGCTTGTCTTGGTGGAATCTTGCTTTGCGAACGAATCAACAGGAGCGAAACTGTTTTTACGGTGGGTAAACTTGCACCTTTTCCGTTTATTTCTTTGGTATATAAAGGAATACAGAAACGCCCCATTCAACACGCAGCCGGACTCGACAACCAACACAACGGGATCCCGACTCGTACATGCATAAGTCTGGTTCACCTAACGCGTAAACACTAAAACGACTAGCACTAGGACACTAATACTATAACTAGATTAACTCTTACAAGGTCCGGGTGCAGCTCCGCCCAGTCCCTCTCCGGCATCGGCACATGCGTGAACCTGAACACCGACACGTGATACGTCCGTGCGTTTTTCTTGGATCGACGGCTTCGTGGTGCCGCCATCCCCGGCGGCGGTGACGACGGCGTCGCGGTTGCGATGTGAACAACTTGGCGAGCGGTCAGCCTGTCACTGGCTTGGATCGATCCATCCACGGGATGGTTTTATAGTGCGCGCGCTATGTAGGTCGGTTTGCTGGGCAGCTCACAGCCCGTCTAAAATGTTGATCTCTCTTACTGGACTAATGGGCTATAAGATTTCAGCACCAAAGTCCTCTTCATGCCCGAGGTGTAACATTGCAAAAAAAAAAGTTTAAAAAATTATGAAATTTTATGAACTTCGACAAATGTTTTGTGTGGTTGACAATTTTCAGCATGAAATGATATTCCTGGAAGTCATGGCCAAAAAAATTAGCACACCAAAATGCTTTCAAAAATAGCATTTTTCGAGCATCGATTTTGCTTTTTTTTTGTCACGACTTTCAGGAATGTCATTTCATGGTAATTTTTTGCAAGCACACAATTTTTTAAAAAAGTTTACCAAAAAATCTGATTTTGTTTTATTTCGTTACTATTGTTTTCAATTTTACGGTTTATCAGGGGGCATTTGAACTTGGGACCAGATACCCTGTGTCCTTTCAGCCCTCAAGTGTTGTATAATGTTTCTTCAAAAATGTAAGGGAGAATATAAGTATTTTATCCATGGTATTTATCTAATCGTATCATGTTGCAAAATCATATTATCTTCACCTTACAACTCTAAATTAAATTTTATATTGAATATATTTGACTGCATGAGGACTACAAAAAGTTAGGTAGGGCGAACTTTTAAGTACTACCTCTGTACCATAATACCATAATATAAGGTCTTATTATATCCAACATACTCACATAATGGATTTACTAAGATCTTATATTAAGGGACATAAGGAGTAAAAAAATTATGCAAAACCATAATAGTCAATACACACTAACAATGCACATTAACATTTTCATGTGATCCTCAATAGAATAACAAAATATAATGAAAATGCAACATATTTAAGTACAAAAAATCTAAACCATACCGGTAATGAAGCTTTCCATGGCATCTAGAAGGCCCATGCAATGTCAGTCTCCTACCGTCCTTTCGAAATCTTCAATAATTTTACCAATATGAAGAGTTTTGAATATCCCTTGCTCAATGTAACATACAATCAAACCACTAAGTGATCCAAGGAACATCTTCTTGCGCAACTCCGTCTTGATGATTTGCATTGCTGACAAGGTCCTTTCAATTGTTGTTGTCACTACCGGTAGTAGCAATGCCAACTCAATGCGGCAATAGCACATAGGAAAGATGAAGTGCCTTTCAAGTTCAACCATCCTTTTAGCGAGGCCTAAACTGAGCGCTGAATGGAATGGCTATCAGTAGTGGCGGAGCTACCAGAAATTCGTTTGGCGAGCCAGATGAGCTACGGCAAAGCTAACCTGACTAATTTCTCTCTTATGGACCACTCAACCTTCACTGTTTGTTTCTATGTTGGGCGAGCCACTGCTTGGTTTTGCCCCAACGTAGCTCCGCCTCTGGCTATCAGTAGAAGCATCAATTCATAGATATCTGGTGCTTTCGTCCAATAATAATCTCCATTTAACAAAATTTAAAGGTAATTTTGATAGTTAGTTCATCTATTTAATACCTTATGTCCGGTGTTTCCCTAAAAAACAGCTTATGCTTGGTGTTTCCCAACAAAATCAACACTTAGTAGGCCATAAACCTGTACAAGCTGAAGAAATTGAGGAAAAAAACTTAGAAATCGAGCCAAAAGGGAAGGGATGGAGTGCGCAACATTTTCACCGGTACCATAAATCTGAAGAATTGAAGGGGCAAGGTTCTGATTAGCCCCAAGAATTAGCTCCACGTAGGCCGAATTTTGCGTGGGGCCGGCACGCAGTGCGGAAGGGTGGACGAGGCATTTTTGGTATTCTACTGGGAGGTGAGCCACTGCATCAGGGCAGTGCCCGACTGGCGGCTTGGTGTCCACGGTGGCTTGGAGGTGGCATGTGGCACGTGATGGTAGGGAGCGAGGGGGGGGTGCAGGCGGGCTCTCGACGGCCTGGCGCACCACTCCATTGACGCCATGATAGCGAATTGCAAGCTAGTGGTGCAAGCGGTTTGACGACTGCCCGCCTACTCAGGTGACGCGGTGGTGGTGGTGGTCATGGCGCTGTTGTGTCGTCGAATAGATTGGCGCGGAGATCTATCGAAGAGGCTGCGTGTGAGCTTGTCTAGGCCATGGCTAGAGGGCTATGGTCGTGACTGGCTTGATAGCGGTCGTTGACAGTCATGAGGTCATGCGTCCTAGGTCCATGGGACTGGTTTGGGACGTAGATGTCAGTGCTTCCTACCATGAAGGCGTGGACCCAGATCCGGTGGCTAATGTCGAGCTAGGGTGGAAGGCGGTGCCTTATGATCTTCCTACGTGGGCTGGTGTGATGGAATATGTAATGTGGATGGCTAGTGGTGTCTTGAGGCATGAATGTGAGGACGGTGGCCCCAGATGGCAGTCGGCATGGTTGACTTTTTGGCAGGCATCATAGCAGCATCGGTGGCTATGCCTCTTGGTCGTATGAGTGGCAAGGGGTGCAAAGGCGAGTGGGTTGGGATTGCTTTGTGATGTTGATAGTGGTGATGCTCGGATTTGATTTTGGAGGCTTGTGCTTGTTGCAGGTTTCCTGAGTGCCTTGTGGTGGCATGGGGTGAGTTGCTGAGCGGATGCTCCGCGCTTCGACGCCGATGGCAACGACGCCCACAGGTGCCGCTCTCCTCTTGAGGATGTCATTGTGTTTCTCCTCCCTATGCTAGAGTTTTAGGTGAAGAGCCTTGTTCATCTCTGACTCGGCAACAGTGACACTTACCGTTGTTTCCCCTCCTGAGGGTGTTGTCATAGAGCTTAGGTTTCTCAAGGCGTGTCGTGGCCTTTTATTCAAGGAGCTCACAGACCTTGTATTTGTCCTCACACAACGGGCCGGCCCTTGATCATAATGTGGTGAGAACCCGTGCTACCTTAGCAATGCATGACCACATTTTCACAAAAATACGGAGGATCAACAGTTCCGTTGTTTTCCTGCATTTGTGATGCAACATGCATACATAATTGTTGCAAAAGCATTTGTGTTGCTTCAGTAGTCCTTCTGTCCTTTTTTGTTCTTCAGAAAAGATGGAGTGAATCTTGCACCATAGACTGCTCTCTTTTGACCGGCGGTGGAATGAATCATTGATCTTTATATCTACAGAAGAATTGAATGGTCCAAGGAAGCATCTCGGTACTGCAAAACATGCAATACGAACTAATTCAAAACAGAAACAAGCGAGATGATCCTCACAGGCGGTAGTTATGAATGACTAAAGAGAATCAGACCGGCTGCTCATCGGGGTGCTGTCCCCCTCCTCCTTGACATTGATCTGATAATCGTTAGGCAAGAACCGGTTAAACTGGCGGATCAGCTCAGGGTGTCCGTATAACACCTTTTCCATGACCCTGGTCGCATAACGAATTCTGCAAAACTGCTCAGGGTGTCCGTATAACACCTTTTCCATGACCCTGGTCGCATAACGAATTCTGCAAAACTAACAGGATTCACCTTTAATCTATCATAACTCAAAACAGAAAGAATCAGTGATGTAGATGCTACTGCCCATGCATCACCGACCTACAGATCGTGAAACAGCGCCAGAACTGGACGAACTCCTTGTGCTTGTCAGGTTGGTCTGCCAAGCTGTCGTTCACAAGCCTGACAATATTGCCCCAGTGGCCGGTCCACGCCATACAACGCCGGCCATTGCTAATATGCATCTTCCGTGCGCGCAGAGGCTTTGGAGCCGTGCTAGTCAAGTAGTGCCTTCTCAGGATCGATCTTCACAAACAAGGCGATCAAACAGGGGGAAACATCAGAAAACAGGGACATTTGATCAGATTGACAACAGACAACAGAATTTATTTGTCAAAATGCGACAAGCCAACTGCTGTTTGCATGAGAAAATTGGAAAGAAGAACCCAGAAAGAACAGTTGCTTTACAGTGTGTTTTGTTTTTTGTATTTACGATATGCAGAGAACACTTGTTGCCTGTTTGCTTACTTTCTGTAACAGGGTACACGATTACCTCCTCGATTGACAAGATATCAGGATCATGAAACATGTATTCATTACTTTCTGCCACAAACAACCGACTATCTGTTCACAATGATGTAGTGTCTCTACCATCTCTGTTTGTAAGTAATCTTTCAAATTGGGTTTTAGCTCTGATACAACTAAAAATATCTGCTACCGATGTAATTAATTTCGTTAGCCCATCCTGATTGTTTCACCTTTCCGAGGAAGGAGAGAGAGTTCTATATACGATAGAATTCATTGGGGAGGGCCAACAATCTGAATTTGACTAAAATATGGACTTGGGTCTTTCAAAGGTATTGGAGGGAGTATACGCTCTGCACACCGCATTATAGAAAGTAAACTTTGCAGCAGAAGTTGTGTACTTACTGACAAATTTTTACTTTGATTATTACCATTCACGACCTGGGCATTACAAGCATCTCTCTTTCTCTTGGGCTTCCTGAGAGGCTTTTGAACTTGATTATTGATTGTACTCTACCCATCATCATCATCACTTCTACTCTGCTCATCACAGTTGTCATCACTTCTACTCTGCTCATCACCATCCTCATCACTTTCACTCTGCTCGTCACCATCCTCATCACTTTCACTCTGCTCGTCACCATCCTCATCACTTCCATTCTGCTCATCATCCTAATTAGCAAATAGATTGGTTAGTTAAAGCCCACAAAAAAATCTCATAAGAGACCAATAAATGGAAAACATTATAAAAAACAAAGCCTGAATCATTTCAAAGGTAGTGTTGAAAATCAAGATAAGCAAATCCTGGAAATCAAAACTCAAGTTTGTTGTACTGCAACAAGATGAGAGACCCTGCCCTAGAAATTTGGTACCATGTAAGCCGGTGGCTAACACCCTCACACCCACCAAGAGTGAGTCGAGAGACAGGTGAGGACATTCTTTTTACATGGGTGGGTGAAAATGGAGGAAGCACAAAATGCACAAGTGGGGGAAGGAGGGGATAAGACTAAGAAAAATGGTCCATGCAGCAGGAGATACAAGGTTATGCTATCTACTTCATCTTCTCCCCCCTAAGATTCAGATCGGGATGTAGCACCTGATATGCAGCCTTTTGAAAGAAGACAATTCAAGCAGACAGCCTATCAAGAATTTGGGTGAAGAGATATTTACCTCATGATCAGATAACATGAGGCCATTCTTGGCAAGTAGGGAATCTGGATTAAAATCACATTTAATCAATCAGGTTTACTTAGTGAACTGGGCATAACCATGTCTCTCCATCGACTATACACAAATGGCAAGACATGATCATTAAACAAATCTATTATATATCCTATATAGACAAACCCCACTAGCAAGCATTAATAGCTATTTTTCTGCTCTCAAAATGGGCCCCGTCATAAATTTGTTGTAGTGGTAGTGCTGTCTACGAACAGCACTCTGATCGCGATGCTGAGAGCATCTCCATTATGCAATATGCAGTAACTGAAGCTTGCCCTCTCTGTGGAAATTTTATGCCCCTTCACGTGTTATTAACCTCATCAATGAGTGTCTGATTCAAATACAAGGCTGCATTATCTTTTCCCCCGCAGGTTGTTCACTTTCCTCTCGCGTTCGCCTTCCTCTAATCTCCACTTGAAACATCCTCTTCCAGTCCTCCTATTACCCCCCCCCCCCCTACACACACACACACCCCACCACCCACCCACCCACCCCAATCTCAGCCAGGCAGCCAACGTTACAAGAGCGGTTTGACCACAACTAGCCGTACCAGAGTCACCATGAGTGAGTTGGGCAGGCAAGGAACATTTTTGAAAATGGGGGATAATTTAGAGGAAGGACGAAATCATCTATGTATGTGTGTGTGTCCGTGTTTGTCTTTTCGTGTGTGTGTGTGTGCGGGAGGGGGGCATTCAGTGGTAAGAAAAATGGTCCATGCGGCAAGGCATACATACAATTGTGATGGTTGACTATTTCATTCTCGCTCTAGGATCAGATCTGACAACCAAGAATGGCCTGAGGCTGATATGTAGCCTCTGAACAGATGACAAATCGTGCAACCATCCTGTCAATTATTTTGGATGCATATTGTCAAATTATATTGTACCACCTTTCCCAATCAGCTTAGGCATTTGGGTGAGTTGGTCAGTACATGTCATTTAAGTCATATATCATTACCCAGGATTCTTATATGATTTTTGCTGTAAAGGAAAACAATTCTTTTCAACTATGCATATTAGCAAAAACTCTATGATCACACAGCATGAGGTCATCAACTAACTTGCAAACAGTAAATTTGGATAAAAATATTGATCAATGTTATGATTGACCAAGCAGATTTACTTAGCAAACTGGGCATGGCATTGTCCATTGACTATATGTGTATGGAAAGTCAGGCCACTAAATAAATAAACAAAGGAAACAAGGTTCACTGTGTGAGCCCAGCCACACAATTGCAAACGTAATACTTACATTTGATGATGAAGAGACGCGCCTGCGCTTCTGATTACTCTCATCTTGCCCATCTTTAATTGTTTGTATTTCATCATCTTTCTCCTTGACCAAGGATTGCATTTTCCGTAGCTTCTTTTCGGCAGCAATAGCTTCTGCTTGCAATCTGTGAATCTCATCATCCTTCTTTTGGGCTAACGCCTTAAGATCATCCACACTCTGCTGAAGCTTTTGAGCTGTTTGTAGCTTTTTTTTGGCAGCAACAGCTTCTGCTCGCAATCTGTCAATCTCATCATCCTTCTTTTGGGTAGACACCTTAAGATCATCCACACTCTGCTGAAGCTTTTGAGCTATCTGTAGCTTCTATTCAGCAGCAACAACTTCTGCTTGCAATCTGCCAATCTCGTCGTCCTTTTTTTGGGCCGACGCCTTAAGATCATTTACACTCTGCAGAAGCTTTTGAGTTGCTTCAGTAGTTTGTGCTGCCTCCCCTGTCTTGTTCCTCAGAAGCAAATCATAGTCTTGTTGCATTACACCCAACTGGTTACGCAAAAGTTCCTTTTCTGAGAGTAATGCAGAAACTTCCTTGTCCTTCTTTGAGCCCATAGTCTCGTAAGCTTGCTTTAGTTTTCTTAGCTCCGTGCTTAAATCACTCGCAACGCACGCCTGATCCACAGTGTTCTGACAGAGTCTTACCTTTGGTTACACACAAAAACAACAATAATGTTAATCGATGAGAGGCACAAGCTTGGCTGCATGTTTTGAGCTATGCAGCTCAGGGGGTAAGTACCTTAGAGTTGGGGGTTTCTGCACAAATCCTGGCATCCTCCATGTCGACATCTCTGAGTTCTAAATTGAACGCAGAAGGCAATGGCTATCAGTAGCAACACAAATCAATCTTCATTTAACAAAACAAAAGAGATCTGACATGAACAACGGGGATTAACACAAGAAGCGATGGTTTCTCACCGGCGAGCTTCTGGCTAGCACCGAGAATCAGATCCACGTAGGCCGCCTCCCACCTCATCCTCCTGCCCGCATCCGCCTTCCTTCCGCAACAAGAACAACACCTAGCATCAGGAAAAGCCGGAGAGATCGAAACCCAGAGAGGAATCGACAGCGCTCGAGTGAATCACCTGGCGCGCCTCCACCAGCTTCTTGCTGGCTACGGCTGCTTCTGCTCGTAATCTCTCGATCTCGGCGTCCTTCTCCCGCGCCGTCGCTTGCAGCTCCTCCACGCTCTGCTGAAGCCTCCGCGCCGCCTCCCAGGACTCGCGCTGGACCTTGCTGGCCGCCTCCAGGCGCGCGCGGTCGGCGGCGAGCGCCTCGGCCTGCGCCTGGACCCGGTCGTAGATGGGCTGCCACTCTGCGCTCCCGCCGCCGCCGTCGCCGTCGCCGTCGGCCATGAGTGAGGGTGAAGATGATGGGCCGCAGTGCCGTTCAGTTCAGGACCACAGAAGAAGAAGAGGAAGAGTGCTTCTTTGATGGGCTTTTAACATTCCTTTCAGCCCACCAAATCAACTCCAGATGCTGTACTGTGTAATGTTTGTGGTGCAACATACATAATTGTTGCAAATGCATTTGTGTTGTTTCAGTAGTCCATCTCTCATTTTTGTATAGAAAAGATGGAGTGAATCATGCATTGTGCAATGATCTCTTTTTACTATGGATGGAATAATCCCAGAATGACATGGTTCCATGAGATAGTTGCTACGACCGCAACTCCATCTGTCATGCTCGACTTTTACCTGAGAGGACAAACTGAACACATAAACAAACTGAATTTGCTGACACACCCCGCATCTGTAGTCGTTGAAACACATACTAAGAATACTAGGCCTGCAAGGGTTCCATTTTTCTGGGTTTTTTGGAATTATTTACCCCTGCTGATTGAGCGACGCGTGTGCGCGGGTAGTTTCCTAGAGTTTGATCAATCGTATTTTTTCTTGGTCAGGTCATGCGGCTAGCGTTGCTGTTGCCACGTTATGTGCTCTTGTTTATTGACGTGGCCTATGGGAAGGTTCTTTCATTGTATGTGCTGACATGTGTGATTTTAGGATTGTGAAGGGGTACAGAGATCAAGTGATGGGCTGGAGATATTTTGGTCTGCTCTTCCAGATTTGTCTCTCTTCCTCCAGAAGCGACCTGTCAATTATGCCATCGCTTCGCCGACGTATTTCCCTATCCCTTCCTCCATGTGTATCTCTCAATCCCTGCTATGTCCCTGGCTCTCCGCCTCATGCTTGCATCTGCCCTACCGGCGCCGCTCACATCCCTTCCGCTGGAGCCGCGAGAGACCCAGAGGAAGAAATGGCGGAGAAGATAGAATTCAGGGCGCTGCAGCCTTCCCTATGTTCTTGACCTGGAGCTCGTCCAACCCGTCGAGCCCCGCCGTCGTACCTCCAGTCAGCGCCTCGAGTTGCTCCATGCCTCTCGCTCATCCACCTCGCGCCCTGGATCGATTGCCATCGGTTTGTTCTTCCCGGGGATGTGGCTATCCCGCCTGCCTTGGTTTCTCGTGGTTCTTTTGGTGGTGTGTCTCACCGGCGGCCGACTGGTCGGCAAGCTCTCCGCCGACGTTGGTTCGTCGTGGTTCTTTTGGTGGGGTGTCTCACCGGTGGCCAGCTGGTCGGCAACTCGGCATCCATTGTACGTGTCTCTGTCTATTGGCTTCGTAGCTTCAGGTACATACGTTTTTCTCCCTCTTCCTCTCTAAATCTGATTTCTGTGCTTTTTGATTTACTTCGTGATTCCCTGTTTTATTTGTGACATTTTCAGGTACTATGATTTCATCATCTAATTTGGGTCACCTGTTGTTCATTGACTAGCAACCAACTAAGGAATTAACAAGATCTGGCAATGTTTAATCACGCCCGTTCTTAAGCATTTCAGTGCAACTAGCATATATTGAACTGTATAGGGTACACTGTTAGCAGATGTGGTAGTTGTCGTTCTACTTATTCTGTCACCTGCCATTGATATTGGGCCATGAGAAAAAAAAGAGGAATCGAACAACAGACTGATATTAGTTCTCCCAAGTATGGTGATAAGAGCATGAGCTTTCCGTCTGCTTGATCTTTTTCATACTAATAGATGATATGCATATGTTGCCCTTTTTCCGCTGTACATGTACTTAATGGGTAATTCACATTTCGTTGCTGTTGAGTTGCATTGTACTGACCAAGAACCCATATTTGTTTTTTCATTCTAGGAATTAATTGACTATGAAGCGAAGAATGTAATGTTGGTCCTTAGAGTCGCAATGTGTGCTTACTTCTCCTCGTGCATGGGTTTTTTACTTCTGGTAGCGGCATGTAACGGTGGTAGAACTATTGCTTCATAAGGTGATCAATTGTTACTCTCCTATGCTAAAATCAGTTGAAAGAAAAACGCCTAGATCTATATTGTTGCGTTGTAGGTGGCAATTCCTTGCATTTGGCCCGCTATGGTTCATATTTATTGTGCTAGCAGTGAATTAATTGTGATGTTACATATAATTAATTGTGATATTACATATATTTAGAGACAAGTAAATTCTATATTTATTCTTAGGCGTACTCCTTGAAAATATAGCAAATTCCAAGCCCTACTAAGTAGTTATGAATTTTTCCTTCCTCAGCCATTGGCACGCTGCTAATAACAGTCCCCCCAAGGACATTTGTCTATATATGCACACAAGGTTTTTCATATGGTGTGATTTATCTATTGTTCCCTTGGCTTACACATTGCTGGACTCCACATGATGAATTTCTTTAAGAAAGAGAACAATGTTCAATTATTCCTATGAATTCATCACTAAAGCTTCTTATCTACTCGAATTGAATCCAAGGAGCCTCTCACAGAGCAATATCCTCTGCTTCTTGCTTCAAGTATGAAGTTGTCCAGACCACAAAAGTATAGTGATGTGTCAATTTACATATACACTAGTGGAAAAAGGCTCATTTGTTCCGGTTTCAGAGGCCCGTCTGTCCCGGTTCTGGACCCGGGACTAAAGGGTTGGGACTAAAGCCCATAACCTTTAGTCCCGGTTCACTTACGAACCGGGACAGATGGGGCTACACGTGTCCGCTCCACTGAGCCCAGGCAGGAGGGCCTTTGGTCCCGGTTGGTAACACCAACCGGGACCAAAGAACGTCCACGCGTCAGTAGCTGAGGAGCTGTTTTCTTTTTGAAAGAGGGGGGTTGAGGGTTTTGGAGGGTTAATTTAGGGGTTTCATATATTTTGTTAGCTAGCTAATAGAGAGAAGTGACCTCTCTTATCTCCGTGTTTGGTTGCGACGCTACGTACTATACATATAGAGAGAACATATAACACTATTTAATCATCATTTTCGTCAATGAGACATCATATAACAAGTTGGTCACTAGTCATAATCATAACTCCTCATCATCATCATCATCGTCAACTCTAACACATTGTAGCACACAATAACACATTGTACCTAGGACCTAGTCCTCTCTCATAGGACCTACTCTATCCTCTCTTAGGTACAATATCATAAAACAAGATAGGTCCTGACACTCCATTATGGAGAACGGAGATCATCCTGTCTCCCATTCTTAGCCTACGCACAATGTTGCTTCCAAGTAGCTCTCTATGATTGACCATACATTTTTTTCCAATCTTTGATTGTCATGTCTTCATCGGTTTTAGAAATCCGGTATGGACAGGAGTGATGCGTAGGCTGACCTGGCCATGGTGGCCCTAAGCTTATAACAACAACGCGACCTCTCGGAAACATCAGATGAGGCACACAATACTTCGGGATTTTCTGTTGAAAAACATAGTAATAACTTTGTAGTTAGCAATGTAGTTTAGTTTTAAAAGAATTTATGCAAAAGATGCACGGATGTCGTAATAGTATAAAATCTTACCATGCAATCTCCATGGATGTTACCGTAGTTCACCACGTGCACTAGTGACACGTATTGACCATAGTGTGCAGGAGTTTGATAATAGCTATTGTAATTCTCAAGATGAATAAGAAATGCGGTAAGATGATATTTCTCCTTATAAGTTAATTATGCTTCATCACTGTAGTAGTAGGTTCTGTCTACCATCTTTCGTACATTTTTTAAAGAATGAAAATAAGCTGTCAATGCAAATAAGTTGTCAACTATTTTTAAATTAATAATATAAATTACTTAATAAATATGGTTGAGAAACTCACATAATGATAGAACTGGAGGCGTCTGCACATCGACCCAGATGTCGATATTACCTTCAATTTCATCTTCCGGACGAATATCAAAGGTGATAAGCATATTAGGCTCAAATGCATACGCCTTGCATAGTGCTCTCCAAGTTTTGCATTCAAAATAGCAGTAGGTGTCTGCATGGTACAAATTTACCGCAAAAGTAAAACCATGCTCAGTCCTCAAGTGAACTATCTTTACCTGCATAGTTTTTTAGTATTGAAACCAATCTTATCCAAGACAACAATTCTTGCATGGCAGGGGATACGCTAGTAGAATAGTAAAAAATTAAAATTATAAGTTGAAGCAAAAGAAGCAGAAGTCATGCTTAATTACGAAAAAGACTTGTCGTTGTGACTTACTGTATCCACTTCGAAGGTCTCATCCAGCATGATGCTGAAGCGCCTACCGTCAACTAGGAAAGGCTTGTCACACAGGCCGCGCTCGTCTTCGTAGTATTCGCACATAGCGAATTCTCTTTCGTTGTCAGACATTTCCTATGTTCATAGTTGAAATATTTAAAATCGATCGAAGGAAACTACGAGAAAACTGATCAACACACAAATCACTATTACTCAATATGCAACAGGTTGACTTTAGATCTGTCGAGTCTTTCCTTCATAAACTCTCATCTCACGTATATGGTGGGCACTTCCTCTGATATTGCGACCGTCGGTGATGGTGACTCCTCCATTCATCCCAGAGTGCATTACACCAAAATGTCTAGCACACTGGAACGAAGGAGAAGCGACCCCCACGACAACAGTCGGGATTCTTCCTCTCATATATATGGTCGTGCTATTCGTCACCCTGGGTGAGGAATAGTTATACTTCACCCCCCTCAATTTTACCATCAATGCACCGTAACTTTTGTCTCATTTCATACGTAAAAAGAGACCGTAAGAAAATTTATAATCAGCGTAAAAAATATTTTATGTCAGGTAAAATTATAAACATACAAAGTTAGTGGAAAATATATGATAAATTCAATTTTTTTGGTCTTTTGACTTATATTTTTGTTTTCTTATATGAAATTTTACGCCGTGATTCAATATAAATGTAACTTTTTTATTCCAAACGTAATTTATTTATAAATTGATCGTAAGATTATCTCGGGTGAAGAATAACTTATTCTGCACCCTGGGTGATGAATAGAGTTTATATATATATATATATATATATATGTGTGTGTGTGTGTGTGGTGGACACTCTCCTTACTGAAAGACACACAAGGAGTCGAAACAGACCTAAAGTCAACCCGTTTCATATATCGAGCAATGACATAGAAAAAATTCCTATGTTTTACCGGAATGACTTGCAAATCACAAATACATTACATTTATAATGAACTCGAATATAATATCACTAATACAGCATCCCGAATAATCCAGTTCAAGAATTACGGCACGCTTTGGATCCTAATACGTGTGTGACTTTCGGTCCGTCGAGGCTTTCCTTAAGTAACTCCCATATCTCATGATGTGTTGGTGTGCTCTCTCTCACACTGATATGGTGGTGTATATATGTTGGTGAGCACTCTCTCACAGTAATACTTCAACCGCCGGTGATGGACGCCCCCCTCTTCTCTTCTTGCACAATATATCGACGAGTATATCGCAAAGAAGAGAAAAAAGAGGAGGCACCCCCCACAACAACAGTCGGGATTCCTCCATCAAGAACACACATGAAAGTCACACAAGGAGCAACGATAGACCGAAAGTCACACACGCATTATAACGATAAAATATCATAAATACATTAATATTTATAATGAACTCGAATATAATATCACTAATACATCATCCTGAATAATCCAGTTAATGCATCATCAAATATTAACTAAAACGTCTTGAATATTATCATATAAGATCACTAATACAGATCGAATATCCTAGAATCCAAAATGGAGGACGGTGAACTCGGTTCACTAGCGGTCTCTGAGTCATCGGCGGTGGACACCCAAAGATAAGGAACCATCACGGGATCATAACTCGGGTGAGATCCCTAAAGGATCTGCCAGGTATTGTCGAACCGGGCATCCAGCGCCGCCATGTAGCGACGGACGTGCTCGTCCTCCTCCCTGACACGATGACGTACCACCTTCGCGGGTGCCCACTCCCTCCGCAACGAAAGTGGCCCGCGTGACTGCTACCACAGAAGGTCTGGGTCGACGACGAGACCTGGATTCCTCACCAACCTTCGAGCCCGGGAAGGTAGCACCTCCTAGTGCTAGTCCGACGGAGCCCAGTCCCGGACATGGCGCCTATCAAGTAGGCTCTCACGGACTACTCGACGAAAAGGATGCGGGCCGGGCATCGTCGACAAATTCCTATGAGAACGTTTTCTTATCGTTTAATCACTAATTTTGCATAACCCCAAAAAAAATCTGTAATCTAACATACACATACTGATTTTTCCTAAGACTCCTAATAATTAGATAAAACATAAAACAACTAAAACATAAACATTCATCATATAAACATAAACCCTAAGGCTCACACATACTAATTTTTCCTAAGGCTCACAACGGGGCCATCAGCGGCGGGGCGGCGACGCGGTGGCGATGGGGCAACGGGGGCGGGGCGGTGACGGAGAGGCGACAGCGACGAGGGCGACGGGGGAGGCGATAGGAAAGGGGTGGCGAAGGGGACGGCAGGGGCGGCGACAGGGGCGATGGGGGACGGCAGCCGGCGGCAGCGACGGCGACGAAGAGCGCGCGAGATTCGGGCAGCCTGACGGCATGGGTGGGGATCTGGCCTTCGGGGGAGAGAATGGGTCGAAAACTGCTAAGTCTTTGCTTATATACAGGGAGCATTGGTCCCGATTCGTGGCACTAACCGGGAGCAATGCCCACCTTTGGTCCCGGTTGGTGCCACCAACCGGGACCAAAGCCCTGTTTTCAGCAGCCCAAAGGGCGGGAAACAGGGACCTTTGGTCCTAGTTGGTAGCACCAACCGGGACCAAAGGGGGGCATTGGTCCCGGTTGATGCCACCAACCGGGACCAATGGTCCCTTTACGTCAGCCGGCGGGAAACAGGGACCTTTGGTCCCGGTTGGTGCCACCAACCGGGACCAAAGGTTGGTGCTGCCCGGGGACAAATGTTTAGTCCCACCTCGCTAGCCGAGAGGGCTCGAGAGTGGTTTATAAGCGCTACTACGCCAACCCTCTCGAGCTCCTCTCAACTACAGGCCTACGGGCCTAATTGCACTCTCCTCTGCCTGTGGGCCTACTGGTCCTTCTGCGTGCCTGAATCCTGGCCCAACTAGCTGTTGGGTTTCTAGTCGTATTCAGGCCGGGGTGGCCGAGTAGGCGGCATTTTTTTAAAAAAAATCCTGTTTTTTGTTTTGTTTTTTGCTTTATTTATTTTCTTTTGTTTCTACTTATAGATTTTTCAGTGATTCTTTTTGCTTTTTGGTCACAAAAATTATAAACTTTCTGTTAGTGACATTAGTTTTTAAATTTGAATAGTTTAAGTTTAAATTCTTTGAAATTTGTGTGAATCACTAGTTTGTGAATAACTTTACTATAAAAATAGATTTTTGAGTGATTCTTTTTTCCTGCTATTTAATATTACTATATTTTAACATTATATTCAATTTGGTAATTTGTAGGTAATTTTAAATGGTTGTTTAAATCAAAAACAGATTTTTTTGAGCTAAATGACCCTGAAATTGAAAAGCACTACAAATAAACTCTGAAAAGGTTGAAAGTTGGCATGGTATCATAATTTCATCCACATAACATGTTTTAATAAAGTTGAGAGGGTTACGGCAAAAGTTGGATGCACTTCATGTACAAAACGGACAATCTCTTTTGAAGTATCAGGGTTTCGGACGGAAACTCATTTGCTACAAAAGGCATTTCATTTTCTTGAACTTATTTGAACTCCAGACTTTTTGTGTGTTCAAAATGCACCATTCAAAGCCACATCATCAATTTTCAACCCTTTCCAACTTCATTTGCAGTTATTGATTTTTTGAGCTAAATGACCCTGAAATTGAAAAGCACTATAGATGAACTCTGAAAAGGTTGAAAGTTGGCATGGTATCATAATTTCACCCACATAGCATGTGCTAAAATTTGAGAGGGTTACAACAAAAGCTGGATGCACTTGGTGTACAAAACGGTTAGTCTCTTTCGAAGTATTAGGGTTTCGGACGGAAACTCATTTGTTACAAAAGGCATTTCATTTTCTTGAACGTATTTGCGCTCCAGACTTTTTGTGTGTTCAAAATGCACCATTCAAAGACACATCATCAATTTTCAACCCTTTCCGACTTCATTTGATATTTTTCATGCAGTTATTGATTTTTTTGAGCTAAATGACACTGAAATTGAAAAGCACTACAAATGAACTCTGAAAAGGTTGAAAGTTGGCATGATATCATCATTTCACCCACATAGCATGTGCTAAAAAGTTGAGAGGGTTATGACAAAATCTGGATGCACTTCGTGTACAAAACAGACAGTCTCTTTCGAAGTATCAGGGTTTCGGAGGGAAACTCATCTGTTACAAAAGGCATTTCATTTTCTTGAACTTCTTTGAACTCCATACTTTTTGTGTATTCAAAATGCACCATTCAAAGCCACATCATCAATTTTCAACCCTTTCCAACTTTATTTGTTATTTTTCATGCAGTTATTGATTTTTTGAGCTAAATGACACTAAAATTGAAAAACACTACAAATGAACTCTGAAAAGGTTGAAGGATTTTCTGGTCAAAGTAAGACTTCAAATTCCCACATGTAGGGCATGGACAACACATAAAACCATTCTGCTTGTTTGCCTCGGCCACTTCGAGAAAATGATGCACCCCCTTAATGTACTCGTCGGTGCGTCTATTACCGTACATCCATTGTCGGTTCATCTGCGTGCATTACATATAATTAAGAGTGTCAAAAAAACATTACAGAACATCAGGAATATAGAAGTGACCAAATTAATAGAAGTTCATCATCACATTAAAACCAAACCATGGCACTATATAATGACAAACAATAATTAAAGTAAGAAAATCATACGAGTAAGTATATTTTCTTTTAGAAAGAAGATAAGATCAAGAGGCTCACCACGAGCGTGTGATCGATGGCGGCTTCAGGACGGGACGGGACTTCGAGACCGCCAAACCTAGACAAATCTTGACGAAAATGGAGTTTGGACAAGGAGCTTCGAGAGGAGAAAGCTTAATGTGGCTCGGGCATTTCATCGAACACCTCATGTGCATAGGAGGTGAGCTAGAGCATCACAACGCTCTAACACTGCTGTCCTGGAAAAACAGAGCACTCCACGGCTCTGCCAGCGGCAGGCGAGGGTTTATATAGGCAGATCATTGGTCCCGGTTCGTGGCTGAAACCGGGACAATAGGTCTCCCTTTTGTCTCGGTTCCAGCCATGAACCGGGACCAATGGTCGTGGGCCAGGAGCGAGGCTCATTGGTCCTGGTTCCAGCCACGAACCGGGACCAATGGTTGTGGGCCAGGAGCGAGGCGCATTGGTCCCAGTTCGTGCCTGGAACCGGGACCAAAGGGACCAGACGAACTGGAACCAATGGCCCACGTGGCCCGGCCGCCCCCCTGAGCTCACAAATCGGGACGGTTGCCACCTTTGGTCCCGGTTCGTGAGCGAACCAGGATTAATGGGATTAGGAGGCCCGAACCAGTGCCCTGTTTTCTACTAGTGATATTACCTTTGTTGTCTACTATCCTATAGCTTAATTTTTGCTAAATGTATGTGTGGGGTAAATTTAAACATGATTTTGCAAATAAATGATTGCGGGTAGGCCTGTATATGGACATGTGTGTTGTAGTTCTGTTTATAATAATTTCTCAATACTCAGATTTGTTCATATGGGCTCATTTATTGAGTACAAAACCACCTCCCCTGTTCCATGGCAGAAAGGTTAGAATGCAAATTATGCATCTTTAGAATGGCAATACTAGTATGCTTTATAAAAATTAATTGTTATTTGTGTCCTTGTTTTATTCAAGCATTTTTAAGTGTTTCAACAAAGTTCTTTGATTACGCTGATAGTGGGTTCGACTGGTTTATGAGAAGTCATTTTAATGATATGTAAGCTCGAGGCTTGAACCCCTTAAGTACGGCATGATTCTTTTTGCTATGATACGACTTGATATGTATACTGGGCACACTAGTAGAATGTCGATCTGTAGTCCCGGTCGGGATGGGCCTTTAGTACCGGTTCCCCAACCGGTACTAAAGGGTCGGGACTAAAGGTCCAGACCTTTAGTACCGGTTGGCCCACGGACCGGTACTGAAGGTCCACCACATGGCTGTCTGCGTGGGCTGGTGGTGGAGGACCTTTAGTACCGGTTGGTGATACCAACCAATACTAAGTGTTCTGTTTTTTTGTTTTAGCTTTTAATTAGGTTTTAGTTTTCCTCTCTATTTTTTGTGTTTTCCATTCATTTAAAATTTATTTTACAGTGCTACATACTGTAAACATTACACAAGTTGATGCATATATATATGTAATATAATATACAATATCTCATACACAGGATATATACAAATGGAATTACGTTACACATCCATATATATTTTGGACTTATAAATTAAGGCCCAAAACCTGGCCAGGACTAGCTAGCTAGTGCTCTGGATGAAATCTCAATTTTCTACTACTGATTTGCTGGCATTATTGAGGCAGCGGTAAGGAATAGTGCTCTCCGTTTACATCAATGGCATATTGAAGAAGAAACGCCGAAAATTCCTCTTGAAGTGCAACAAAGCATTTCTCGGGTGAGAGCTTCGACATCATCTGCCAAACCTGGAGTTGTCTTTCATGTGCTCCTCTGCGACGTATATGGCCTTCGGTCTGGATGCGAATGTTCTCGCAGAGGAAGTATCCACATAAATTTGTCCCTGTGACTGCTTCGCGCACTTTGTAAAAGAATAGAATTGAATAAGATAATTAATAATCAAGCATAATAATGGTATTGAAACTAGAATTAAAGAGATGCACAGACCTAGTAGTACTTCTTAATTACCTGCATCTTTTTCCGCTTCAGCTTCGGTTTCCATTAACGACCGTGATGAATTTTTTTTCTATGATCTTTTTCCAAACACTACGCGACAAACAAAAAGAAGAAAAGAGTTATTATAATTACGTTTGATAACAGGAAATAATGAAAGAAAGCAGGGTCGATAAAGATTGAAATTACCGTTCTATCATAAAATACAAGTCCACGTATGATTGTTCTAGTGTATCTAGTGAGTCGTACACTTGAACAAGTCCATCCACGAGGATAATATTTAGGAGGATATAGTGGTCTCTACGCAAAAATTTATATAATTAAGCATGCATGCATATAACTCATCACTACACTTGATAGCGAGCTAGTAAGCAAAAATAGAATTTGTAGTATACAAGAGAGTAAACACTCACCCCATGTTGTAAGGAAATATTATAGTAGATTTGGTATTCATTAGTGCGTCTAGAAATTTTTCCAAGAGATCTTCGGTGTCCTTGGCAAAATGTTTTACCACATGACCGTTAACGGTATTTGGATCGATGAACCCAATGTCATCGATTCCCTCTTGTTTCAATTCCCACATCTTCAATCTGCATAATAGCGTAGAAAAGAACATGTATAGTAAGGATAAGCCAATAAACGATATCTGAGCTAGGGACTTAAATTATTAAAGATATAAATCACTTATAGACAATAGCAACTGATGAGAGTTTTGTCGATAGAGTCCATGTGGTATAACTGGAAAAGTTCTGAGAATTCAAGACATATATCACATTCATTGACTTAATGCTATTTCCTTATTTTGACCATGACCGCAGTCTTCCCTCGCTTTCCTTCACGCAGGTACCAATCATGCAACCGTCGCATCGCAGTTGGTAGTTCCTTGTACTGCTCGGGTGTGACAAGTGGTTTTCCAATGACATATTGCATTGCGTCCTCAACTTTACCGTACCCACGGATTTCCTCGGTGCCAAGGATTTGGCCAAGAGTGAGACCTGCATCCTCTACTTCTTCGAGGTCGATTGGGTTGCCTTGCACGTCGACTGCTTGGATCGATTGCTTGCTTGGATTGGTACTCACCTTGAGCGGAGAGATCGATTGCTTGGATTGTTCTTCGAGCTGGGGAACTGTTTTCCCGTTAGTAGTACCACCTGTCGTTGATGACGTACTTCCCGACTTCTTCCATGGGCTGGGCCGACTTCTCTGCTCACTTGCCTTCTGAATTTGTCGCTCATAGTCTGTCGGCATACGCTCCACATATGCCAGGGGTCGATCAATAAAGTGTTCCATAAAGTGCTCTTGGACTTCCTTGGGTATTACCTCCTTCGGCGGCAGGGTCTTCTTTGCAAAAAAGGCTTTCACTTGGCGATTGCTTTCAATTTTGGTTTCCTCTGGTGTCATGTCGTAAGGTAGCTTCCTTTTGGAGGGAGGCTCGGGTTTCTTATTTGCTTTCTTCCAAAGAGGACTGCTGATTGCCTTCCTCTTTTGGGATCCCTACTGGCGGGACCGCTGTCGGGGTGGAGACGGCTCATGCGGCGGAGATCGGCCTTGACGATATGGACTCGTGGCGTGCTCTGTCCCGAGGTTGGGTGGACTCGCGTTGGGATCCATATCGAAGTGGGATACCTCTCGAGGTGGGGAGGACTGCTGGCGAGGTGGGGAGGACTGCTAGCGCTGCGATGCCTCTGGCTAGGATCCCTCGCGCTGGATATCGATACTCGAAGGAGCCGGTGGCCTTAACGCCGAGTGTGGAAAGACGATGCAGTCCTTACTCCATAGAATGAGACCTTGGCCGGCTTCTGCCAGTGTGGACTCCCCCTCACCTGCAGGGATGTCAAGCTGTAGTTCATCATATCCTGGCTCTATTGCGTCCACCGCGACACGAGCATACCCAACCGGAACCGGATTGAAATGCCAGAGAACATCAGGTGTATTTGGTAAAGCATAGCCCGTCGTGACCCGCACGGGTATGTTCTTCATTTTTTGGATTAGCTCACAAGATGTCTTCTCGGTGATATCATCCACAGGGGTGTGACCCAGCGGTGCCCCCGTGGAACCCACGCTGCTTTTCGGCAGTGTAGATGGGACGGGTTCTGATGCCTCCTGCCGCGGAGTTGCCCTTTGCTGGGTCAGTACCTGTATATTTGCAGCTGCTGCTGCTCGTACTTCTATTTCAACTTTGAAAGTCGGTCTGCTTCCACCTTCTTTTTTCTCGAACGACTTTTATAACTGTCCTTCCATCCCGCAAACCCCTCATACCACGGAACAACACTCACGCCTCGTGTTCATCCTCCGTGTTCAGGATTCCCGAGGGCGCGTGTAAGCTCGCCATTCTCTCTATCAGGGTGAAACCATCCTTCTTGGGCAGCTTTTATTGCTTCAATCAACTCATATGATGCATGCTTCAGACTGGCCAGTGCAATAATCTTCCCTGTTGGTGGGTCCAACTTTCCCCCATGCGCAAAAAACCAATTCCTGCACCTCCGGGGCCAGTGAAAGGTTACTGGAGTGATCCCTTCAGCATGCATCTTATTCTCTAATGCATCCCACTTAGGAATGGTTGACTGTATCGACCTGTCCCTAGTTTACGGTGATACTTTTTTTCTCTGCATTTATCTTATTCTTTGCCGACTTCTTCATAGCAGCTTCCGATGTCTTGTACTCGATAAATGCGTCCCAGTGATTCCTTACCTTCTCGTATATTCCTCTGAATTCGGGCGCCTTCTTGCCTCTAGCGTTGTACTCGGTCCATAATATTTTCTTCCAAGTCTGGAACGCGCCGGCCATCTTATGGAGAGCAAACTCCTTGACTTTGTCCCTTTGGCGCTCTGAGAGAGAATCTTGTAGGATCAAATGCTCCATGAGATCTCGCCAAAGGGCATCTTTAATTCTTTTATCGACATAATTCACTCCTGGTTTTGGTTTGTTTGGCAGAATCCATTCTTGCATTGTGATCGGGATTCCGTCCCTAACAACCACTCCGCATTGACGCACAAATGTCTTGGCATTGGTTTCAGGGTGAGTCAATGCGCCATCATGTTTGAAAGCATCAAGATTGAGCTTTACGTTGTCGTCCAATATTTTGGCACCCCCTCGCACCTTTCTACTAGATTGGCTCGATCCGGAGTACTAATAATTAAAAGAAGAAAGATTTGTTAATATATATATATACACACAAATCAATTAATACACATGTAATGATCACCAGAGGCTAATATGTGTATATACCTCGCCGGACATTGTTAGTTGTTCCGGATTTTGGAACATAAGTTGTTCTTCCTCGACGTCACATCCATCACCATAATCTTTCAGATATTGTGAGCCGTCATCATCATGTGATTCACCCAGAAGGTCTGCTGGGTTTTCGGAGGAGCGTATAATGTCGAAGATGTCCTCTTCATGAGCTCTACCGGTATTGTCCATAGCTTAATAACTAATCCATAATAATATAGATAAAAAATTAGTATTCAAATTAGCATGCATTCAAGAAGCAAAATAAGTAATAGTTAATTAATAATGCATCATCGAATACATATATAGTAGTTCTTAGAAAATATCTCATCTCATAATCTCGGATAATAGTTAATACATCGGCTAATCCATCGATCTAGCTAATATATCATAATATACATATATAGTAGCTAATATATCGATCTAGCTAGAACCCTAGCGCCCGACGGATATCGGGGCGGGCGGTGGACACCCAAAGAGAAGGAACTATCACAGGAACATAGCTCAAGTGAGTACCCTGAAGAATCTGCCAGGTATTGTCGGACCTGGCCTCCAAAGCTGCCATGTAGCGACGGACGTGCTCGTTCTCCTTGCTGACATGGTACTGTACCACCTCCATGGGGGACTCAAGCCTCCGAATCGTCCGTGGCCCATGCGGACGCCACCACAGAACCTTTGGGTCGACGACGGGCTGGCTCCTCACCAAGCTGCGCCGCCCGGAAGACAACACCTCCCAGTACCAGCCCGGCGGAGCCTAGTCCGGACAGGCCCCCTCGGCTCAAGCAAGTGACCTTCTCCGCCGACTTGAGGACGAGGATGCGGGATCGGCATCATCGACGTCGAGAAGAAACACTTAATTATGAAAACAAATTAAAGAACACTTAGCAAAATTAACACTTAGCATCTAACAAATAAAACGGATGGGGAATAACATCTGGGAATGTTTTCCCAAAGTCTGCATATGAACATTTTCTATATACATCAATCCATCCCTCTATACATACATACATGGACAAAAAATTCTATGAACATAAAAAATTCTATGAACAAAAAAATCATCATTACAACATTTTCTATATATATACATCCATCTAAACATCCATCTAACATCTCTATCTATCCAAAGCTCTAATGCAAAAAAATGAACCCCAATGCAAAAAAAATCTAAGCATCCATCTAATATCTCTACCTATCCATCTATCTATCCATCTAACATATCTATCTAACAACTTTGCCACAACATATCTATCTAAAAATCTAAACATCCATCTAACAACTTTGCCACAACATATCTATCTATCCATCTAACATTCCTAAAATTCCTAAAATTCCTAAAATTCTTAAAATTCCTAAAATTCCAGCATCTAATCCAATAGTTAAATTCCTAAAATTCCTAAAAATCAGCTTTTGCATCACCGGCAGGTTGGATCGTCAGGGCTCGTCAAGGCGGGCTGGCGGGATGACGCGTTGGGGGAGGGCTCGGCGACGGTGTCTGGGGCGGCGACGAGGAGCGGGAGCGGGGAGGAGGGAGAGGAAGTCCGGCGACGACGTTGGGCAGGGCTCAGGGACGGCTCGGAGGCGACGGTGTCGGGCAGGGCTTGGGGACGACTCGGAGGCAACGACGTCGGGCAGGGCTCGGGGACGGCGTCGGAGGCGGCGAGGAGGTCCGGCGACGAGGACAACAGATTTTGGTAGCCTAGCGGCGGCACAAATAAGCTTCTCCCAGTGCGTGGCTCGGCCCGGGATGAGGCCTCCACTATTTATACGTGGAGGACCTTTAGTACCGGTGCGTGGCTTGCACCGGTACGAAAGGTTTTTTAATTCATTATTAATTATTATTTTCAGAGAAACCCCTAAACTTTAGAAAATCATAGAAAAAAATCTATGACTCTAATGGAAATAAATAATATATGAAAAATATCAGAAAATATAAAGAATATGTTTATGACATTTGCATGCATGTTTCAACAACTTAAACTGCTGTATAAGACAATTTGATTAAATGGCACTTGAAATATCATATCTCGAGTTTGAAAAGCAGAACAAATGAACTCTGAAAAGGTTGTAACTTGGCATGACATCATAATTTCACCCACATAGCAACTTGTAAAGAGTTGAGAGGGTTACGGCAAAAACTGGATGCACTTCGCATACAAATTGGACAATCTCTTTCGAAGTATGAGGGTTTCGGACAAAAACTCATCTATTACAAAGGGATTTCATTTTTAATAACTTATTTTAACTCCATAATTTTTGTGTGTTCAGTATGCACCATTCAAAGACACATCATCAATTTTCAACCCTTTCTCACTTCATTTGATATTTTTCATGCATTTAATGATTTATTTTGAGGTAAATGACCCTGAATTTGAAAAGGAGTACAAATGAACTCTAAAAAGGTTCTAACTTGGCATGACATCATAATTTAACCTACATAGCAACTTCTAAAGAGTTGAGAGGGTTACGGCAAAAACTGGATGCACTACGTGTACAAATTGGACAATCTCTTTCGAAGTATGAGGGTTTCGGACGAAAACTCATCTATTACAAAGGGATTTCATTTTTAAGAACTTATTTTAACTTCATACTTTTTGTGTGTTCAATATGCACCATTCAAAGGCACATCATCAATTTTCAACCCTTTCTGACTTCATTTGATATTTTTCATGCATTTAATGATTTATTTTGTGCTAAATGACCCTGAATTTGAAAAGCAGTACAAATGAACTCTGAAAAGGTTGTAACTTGGCATGACATCATAATTTCACCCACATAGAAACTTCTAAAGAGTTGAGAGGATTATGGCAAAAACTGGATGCACTTCGTGTACAAATTGGTGTCTTGGCTAACCAGTACGGTTCATCTGGAACATCGTTGTCATTTATGAGCTTTGTTTGCAACCAACTGGCAAAAGTCTCCATGTGTTTACGTTCAATCCAAGGGTCAGACTGCTCCAGGTTCTTGGACTGTACAATATCCTTGTGTTCCTCGATATATGGAGTCACCAAGGTGGAATTTTGTAGAACTGTGTAGTGTGCTTGAGTGAAAGAATGCCCATCCATATTTATTGCTTCTTTCTTTCCTAGTGTGTCTTTTCCACCCAGTCTCCCCTCATGTCGCGATTCAGGAAGACCAATTGGCTTAATGTTAGGAACAAAGTCAACACAAAACTCAATAACCTCCTATGTTCCATATCCCTTGGCGATGCTTCCTTCTGGCCTAGCACGGTTATGAACATATTTCTTTAAGACTCCCATGAACCTCTCGAAGGGGAACATATTGTGTAGAAATACAGGACCCAGAATGTTAATCTCTTCGACTAGGTGAACTAGAACGTGCGTCATAATATTGAAGAAGGATGGAGGGAACACCAACTCGAAATTGACAAGACATTGGACCAGGTCATTCTGTAACCTTGGTAGGATTTCTGGATCAATTACCTTCTAAGAAATTGCATTGAGGAATGCGCATAGCTTCACAATGGCTAATCGAACATTTTCCGGTAGAAGCCCCATACGTGCAACCAGAAGTAATTGTGTCATAATCACGTGGCAGTCATGATACTTTAGATTTTGAAATTTTTTCTCTGCCATATTTATTATTCCCTTTATATTCAACGAGAAGCCAGACGGGACCTTGATACTGAGCATGCATTCAAAAAATATTTCTTTCTCCCGTAAGAGCATAGCTGGTAGGACCTTGATACTGCTTTGGAGGCATGTCGTCTTTTTTGTTAATCCTTTGCTTGTCCTCCCATGCCTTCGGTGTATCTTTTGTCTTTCCGTACATGCCCAAGAAGCCTAGAAGGTTCACACAAAGATTCTTCGTCACGTGCATCACATCGATTACATTGCGGACCTCTAGGGCTTTCCAATATTCAAGTTCCCAAAATATAGATTTCTTCTTCCACATGGGTGCGTGTCCATTGGTGTCATTCGGAACAGATTGTCTGCCAGGACCCTTTCCAAAGATTACCTGTAAATCCTTGACCATATCAAATATATATTCACCGGTACGGAGGCCAGGCTTCTTCCGGTTATCTGGCTCACCTTTGAAATGGTTGCCTGCCTTTCTTAAGATATGCTTGATCGGTAGAAATCGATGATGTCCCAGGTACACATTCTTTTTACATTTATCCAAATATATACTTTCAGTATCATCTAAACAGTGCGTGCATGCATTGTATCCCTTGTTTGTATGTCCTGAAAGGTTACTAAGAGCAGGACAATCATTGATGGTTACAAACAGCAATGCTCGTAGGTCAATTTCCTTCTGTGTGTGTGTGCATCCCACACACGTACACCTGGTTTTTTCCACAACTTTAGAAGTTCATCAACTAGTGGCCTTAGGTATACATCAATGTTGTTGTCGGGTTGCTTAGGGCCTTGGATGAGCACTGGCATCATAATGAACTTCTGCTTCATGCACAACCAAGGAGGAAGGTTGTAGATACATAGAGTCACAAGCCAGGTGCTGTGACTGGAGCTCTGCTCCCCAAAAGGATTCATGCCGTTTGTACTAAGACCAAACAATAAGTTTTTTGCATCAGCTGCAAAGTCCTCGAACTCCCTCTCTATTTTCTCCACTGCGACCCATCAGCGGGTGCTCTCAACATCCCGTCTTTCTTACGTTCTTCTTTGTGCCATTGCAAAAACTTGGCATGTTCTTTATATTGGAACAAACGCTTCAACCGTGGTATTATAGGAGCATACCACATCACCTTGGCAGGAACCCTCTTCCTGTGGCGTTCTCCCTCCACGTCACCAGGGTCATCGCGGCGGATCTTATAATGCAGTGCACCGCATACCGGGCATGCATCCAAATTCTCGTACTCCTCACCGCGGTAGAGGATGCAGTCATTAGGGCATGCATGTATCTTCTGCACCTCTAATCCTAGAGGGCAGACAACCTTCTTTGCTTTGTATGTACTTTCAGGCAATTTGTTATCCTTTGGAAGCATCTTCTTTATCATTATCAGCAATTCTTGAAATCCCTTGTCATTTACACCATTCTTCGCCTTCCATTGCAGCAATTCCAGCGTGGTACCCAGCTTTTTCTGGTCATCTTCACAATTTGGATACAATAATTTCTTGTGATCCTCTAACATGCATTTCAACTTCAACCTCTCCTTGTCACTTTCGCAGTTTCTCTTTGCATCAGCAATGACCTGACCGAAATCATCAGCGGGCTCATCTGATGCCTCTTCTTCAGCTTCCCCCATTGATGCCTCTTCTTCAGCTTCCCCCATTGTTGTATCGGCGAAAGGATAGTTGTCATCATCCTCTTCTTCTTCATTGTCTTCCATTATAACCCCTCTTTCTGTGTGCTTGGTCCAACAACTATAGCTGGACATGAACCGGACTTCAGCAGGTGGTAGTGAAGGGTTTTTGAGGTAGAGTAATTCCTATCATTCTTACAGTCACGACATGGACAACACATGAAACCATTCTGGTTGTTTGCCTCAGCCACACGAATAAAATCATGTAGGCCATTAAGGAACCCTAGACTTAGTTGGTCATCGTACATCCATTGCCGGCTCATGTTCACTACGCAACATCAAAGTGACCAAATTAATACAACTTCATCTTCACATTACAACCAAAGTAGAGCTAGCAGTGACCAAATGTTATTACTACAAATAATAGATACCTATAGTTCATACATACATCTCATAAAACAACATACAACTATCTAAAACATGTAAGTGCAACAACAAATGCGATCATAATCGCAACTAAGGTAACAATTGAGCCAACGGCATAATGATACCAAGCCTCTTTATCAATGGCATATTTTCTAATCTTTCTAAGCTTCAAGCGCATTCCATCCATCTTGTTCTTGTGATCATCGATGATATCGGCAACATGCAACTCCAATCCCATCTTCTCATCTTTAGTTCTTTTCAATTTTTCTTTCAAATGATCAATTTGTTTTTCGGCTTGTGTTAATTTCTCGAGCAGAATTGCATAGTCGGTTGGAATTTCTGGTTCAACTACTTCCTATAGATAAAAACATCTACGTCAATTTGGTGGCATAATTAATTGTCATAGACATTAGATGATGTGTGAAATATTTGTAAAAGATAACGACATACCACATCTGAATCATAGACTGGACGAGGGCCAACGTGGGTGGATACCATAACCATGACACTATAGAATAACTAACAATATTACAAGTAAGTAAATTGTACACGCAGCTATCGAAATCATACAAGTAATTTTTTTTAACAAAAAGGTTTTAAGAAGAACAAGAGGCTCACCAAGGTGTCCGGTGCCGCGACGAGACGGTGCGGACGATTGACGGTGGTTAGGACAGGGATGGGAAGGCACCAAATAAACCACACCTACACATATGCAACCTAACAAGTTAATTTCAGCTCAAATTGCATACAAATCAAATAAACTCCCACATAATGATCACTCCTCCAAAACCTAGCTAAAACCCACAAATCACATATATTTGAGCATACCACAAGCTAATCTAGCAATGAGAGATGAAGGGGCAAAGTTGCTAACCTTTGTGAACACTTGGATAGATGGGGTGCCTTCAAATCTTGACAAATCCTTGGCAAAATGGAGGATGAGCTTCGAGCAAGAAGAAGAACAGGGGAGAAAACAGAGAAATGAGAGCCCCTTCGATCAGCTGCGGATGAAGCATATATATAGGAAGTCTTTAGTACCGTTTGGTGACACCAACCAGTACTAAAGGTTGCCCTTTAGTACCGGTTGGTGACACCAACTGGTACTAAAGAGGCATGCGGGGGCCAAGTCCGATCAAAAGCCTGCCACGCCCCCTTTAGTACCGGCTCGTGACACGAACTGGTACTAAATATCCCTTACGAGCCGGTACTAAAGACCGCCCTGCTCCTAGCCGTTGGAGCCGGCACGAACCGGGACTAATAACATCTTTAGTATCGGCTCGTAACCAGACCGAGACTAATACTTGGGACGAAAGGTCTGTTTTCTACTAGTGGCATTCAAAATAACCTAGGTGACATAAATTGGTTGTTGGGACAACCATATTACTGAATGCATTCAACTGAATATGTCCCTCTCTAAAGTTGTTCAGTTCTCATAGTATATCGCTTCTGTATAATCTAAATTTGCCTACTTAGAGTAGTAGTCAATTTTCAGGTGGAGTAGGAGTCATATGTATCTACTCCAACACAATATGATAGGATCAGTTCATCATTTATTTATATGTAGTTTTTTACCTTATTCAGTTCACGTGCCTTTTCTTTTTGAGATGTTAGTTTTTTCTTGACAGGGTTTTCAGTTTTGACATGTTACTAACTACCATATTTCTTGATTTATTTGTGTCGATATGTACTATATTACCTATATTACAAACTCTACCAGTCAAAATGTTTGCGTCTTCTTTCAAGCTGCTTCAATTCCATTATGGAATCGTGATAGCACTATTCCATCTTCTTTATTAATCACTACAATGCAAGCAAATGATTTGCCAATCAGATTAGCATGTAGTCTATCATCATACTATTCTTTCTTAATGAGTCAGTAGTAGCTTCCAAGTAGAATATTTCTTGGAACTATAATTAAATTAGCTTTGTTCTACGTGGTAGTGTCTAAATGCTAACTTTGTTGTACAAGTCTCGATATTCTTGTTGTTTTCAATTTTCATTAACCGATCCTACCACTTTCTATTTTTCACTGAACCAAAATTCACCTGATTGTGATAACGGAACTTGCTAATGGTATATTTTGATTAATTAGCCTTGATATTCTTGTTGCTATTTCAATTTTTAGTTATGTTCACAATGTCGGTTTTCTGTTGCGGTTATACTGAATAAGAAGTTGCTTGCTTCCCTAGCCATTTACCATAAGTACATCGTGTTAGCGACTGAACTGCAGGGTGCAATATGTCAGGGGAGTTGGTTCCCACATGAATAGGAAGTTTTTTATGGAATTATTTGGTTATTCGCTACCATTTTTAGTATGTATGCACTAGTAGAAAATAGGGCTTCGGTTGAGGCCAGGATAAGGGAATTAATCCCGGTTCACTTACGAACCGGGACCAAAGGTTGCATAAGTCCCGGTTGGTGAGGCCAGGGCTTTTGTCTCGGTTCGCTAGTGTCCTTTAGTCCTAGTTTGCACCATGAACCGGGGCTAAAGGGGGGGTGGCAACCGTTCGCCATCCCAGTTCGCTAGTGTCCTTTAGTCCTGGTTTGCGCCATGAACCGGAGCTAAAGGGGTGGTTGATACGTCGCCAACGTATCTATAATTTATGAAGTATTCATGCTGTTATTTTATCATTCTTGGATGTTTTACAAGCATTTTATAGCAACATTATATCATTTTTTGGGACTAACCTATTGACCCAGTGCCCAGTGCCAGTTGCTGTTTTTTGCTTGTTTTTTAAATCGCAGGAAATCAATATCAAACGGAGTCCAAACACCACGAAACTTTTTGGAGATTTTTTTGGACCAGAAGGAACCCAATGGGCCAAAGTTGCACCTAGGGGGTGCCCCGAGGGGGGCACAACACACCAGGGCACACCAGGGCCCCCTGGCGCACCCAAGTGGGTTGTGCCCACCTCGGTGGCCTCCCGCACGCCTCTTTGCACTATAAATTCCCAAATACTCCGAAACCCATTGGGGTAGCCCTATATCAAAAGTTCCACCGCCGCAAGGCTTTGTAGAAACCGAAAACCAATCGAGAGCCCGTTCCGGCACCCTGCTGGAGGGGGAGATCATCACTGGTGGCCATCTTCATCGTCCCGGCGGCCACCACGATGAGGAGGGAGTAGTCCACCCTCGGGGCTGAGGGTTTGTACCAGTAGATATGTGTTTAATCTCTCTCTCTCTCTCTCTTGATCTATATCATGGGCTTTGTTAATATAGATGGATCATATGCTGTTTCTCCCCTCTATACTGTTATTGTGATGAATTGAATCTTTACCCTTTGAAGTTTTGTTATGTCAGATTGAATGTTCAGATTTGGGAACACATGATGTGTGTCTTGCGGTATGAATACTTGAGGTGACATTGGGGTATCTTATTGGTTCACTTGATATACGTTATGGCACTCAACTTGCAGATTCCCACGGTGATATTGGGGTAATCTATGCATAGGGGTTGATGCACGTTTTTATTCTCTTTTCTCCGATAGAAACTTTGGGGACCCCTTGTAGTTCTTTGTTTGGATTGAGTATTATAAATATTAATTTTCTTTGGTATTATTCTAGTACGAACTCTTGAGTAGATCGATCGGAAAGAATAGCTTGCATTATTTTAGTAGGAACTCTAGGATAGATCGAACAAAAAGAATAGCTTTGAGGTGGTTTCATACCCTAAAAACAATTTCTATCTTTTGTTCTCCGCTAATAGGAACTCGGGAGTGATTCTTTATCGCACTTTGAGGGGTGGTCATATGATCGAACTATGTTAGCACTGTTGAGAAATTGCACTAGTGAAAGTACGGACCCTATGCCTTATTTTCAAGCATTGGAATACCATTTTTGTGCCCGTTTACTATTTGCAACCTTGCTTTTATTATTTATTCATATTTTAAAAATATATTTCTACCATCAATATTACACTTTTATCACCATCTCTTCGCTGAACTAGTGCACCTATACAATTTGCCATTGTATTGGGTGTGTTGGGGACACAAGAGATTTCCTGTATTTGGTTGTAGGGTCATTTGAGAGAGACCATCTTCATCCTACACCTCTCACGGATTGATAAACCTTAGGTCATCCACTTGAGGGAAAATTGCTACTGTCCTACAAAACTCTGCGCTTGGAGGCCCAACACATGTCTACAAGAATAAAGTTGCGTAGTAGACATCAAGCTCTTTTCTGGCGCCGTTGCCGGGGAGGTGAGTGCATGAAGGTATATCTTTAGATCTTGCAAATGAATCTTTTAGTTTCTTGTTTTTTCACTAGTTTGGTTTTATAAAAGAAAACTACAAAAAAATGGAATTGAGGTTGCCTCATATGCTTCATCTTTTTAATGTCTTTCGTGAAAATGATGGTAAGGAAAATTGTGCTCAAGTGTTAGAAGAAGTTATTAAAATGTTTGGCACTAAATATTTGATTGATGAGCATGATAGTGATATTGTTAGTATGAAATCTCTGAATATTCATGAAGCTAATGATATGCAAAGCCACAAGCTTGGGGATGCTATGTTTGATGAAGATGATATTTTTAGCCCCCCAAGTTTTGATGAGCAAAACTATTATGATTATGACATGCCTCATATCTATGATGATTATTGTGATGACACGTATGCTATAAAGAGTAATGGTAACCATGAAACTTTTCATCATGATTTTAATATTCAAAATGGTTATGTCAATCAAGTATGTCATGATAGTTATTTTGTTGAGTTTGCTCCCACTATTTTGAATGAGAAGAAAATTGCTTATGTGGACAGTGACAAATTTTCTATGCTTGTGCATCATAAAAATAATGATTTATGTGCTGGTTATATTGTGGAATTTCTTCGTGATGCTACTGAAAATTATTATGAGGGAGGAACATATGCTTGTAGGAATTGCAATAATATCAAGTTTCCTCTCTATGTGTTCAAAGTTTTGAAGTTATGCTTGTTTTGCCTTCCTATGCTACATGATTCTTCTTCCATAAATTGTTTGCTCACAAAATCCCTATGCATAGGAAGTGGGTTAGACTTAAATGTGATTTTCATTAGATTCATGATTCTCTTTTGCATGTTTCAATTATTATTCCTATGTGACCATCATTGAAATCATCATGCCTAGCTAAAAGACATTAAAGAAAAGTGCTTGTTGGGAGACAACCCAACACTTTTACCTTCTGTTTTTATGTGTTCACATGATTAATATACTGTATTAATCTTGTTTTGTGTCTTTTATTTCAATAAAGGGCCAAGTAAATCCTTTGGGATAGTGTGGATGCTTGCTTGTTTGATTCTGTGCAAAAACATAAAGTTTTGCATCCAGTATATGAATTATCTGATTTTACTGGAGCGTCCAATTTTTTTGGAATTTCTAAAAAAACTTTATATGAAAATTCCTTGAGTTTTGCTAATTTTTCATAATTTGTAGAGTCAGGAAAGTTTGGTTATCATTCAGATCTTCATAGAGTGTTCTGTTTTTGACAGATTCTGTTTTCAATGCATAGTTTGCTTCTATCTAGTTTCTATGGCTTATGTTACTCAATATAAATTGTGGAAATGATATGATAAAGTAGTCATTGTGTGAGAACAATTATCGATCTTGTCTTGACAATACCAAAGTGAATGGTTTGCTCTTTATCATAGTAACTCATCTCATGAAGTCCCGTTAAGTTTTGTGTGATTGAAGTTTTCATGTTTTGGGTGAGATATCGATATGAGTAGAATAAGTAGGGACAAGGCCATAATATTGGGTATTACCAAGGCACCCCCAAGGTAACATTAAAGTAATATCCAAGCAACTAATCATGGTGATGCCCCAGAAGGCATCCCCTCTTTCGTCTCCAACATTATCGGTAACCTCACTTGGAGCTATATTTTCATTCGTTACATGATATGTGTTTCGCTTTGAGCATCATTTTATTTACTAGGATTTGCTTTATGTTATTTAGAATAATTTTTTGCATCTTTATTTTCAATAAAAATTTCAAGGATAGCCTTTACCATACTTATTTTGCAAGTCTAAATGTTGCTGTTTGAAAACAGAAAGTTTATCGCTGTTGCAGAAATTCCCTAGAAAAGTCAGAACGTGATAAATTGTTGAAACTTTTTGAAAAATAAGATCTGATAAATTTTCTACAGTGTTTTAAATGTTACGAATTTTTTAAGTTGAATACGTATGGATACTCTTGCATTCTTTACAGACTATACTGTTTTGGCAGATTGCTGCTATGTTTGCATTGTTTGCATATGTTTGCTTGTTTAATTATTCTATTTGAGGATAGGAGTATTAAATATGTAGAGTCATTTAGTATTAAATGTTAAATAATAGTTTGAGTGATTTTATACAGTAGATAATGATAAGGTTTTTGCATTAGTTTATACTAGCTTATCTCATGAGTTCTTCTTGAGTTTTGTGTGGATGAAGTTTTCAGTATTAGGTGAACTGTGATATGAAAGGAATAAGGAGACACAAAAGCTCAAGGTTGGGTATTCCCAAGGCATACCAAGATAATATTTCAAGAAGTATCAAGCATCTAAGCTTGGGGATGCCCCAGTAGGCATCCCACCTTTCTTCATCAACAATTATCGGTTAGTATTGGTTGATCCTAAGTTTTTGGTTCTTAACATGATCTGTGATATTCTTGAAATGTTGTTTTGTTTTGTTTTGCTTGCTGTTTTAATAAAATAATGAGATCTTAAAGTTTTTCGATAAAATGGCGTCCTCAAGTAATTGCCAGGGAGGCTAAGTAAGCGGCATTCACATCCCGTCAACGAAGCTCTTTTCTATGTCAGTTACTCTTGTGCTTAACTTATATCCTATGAGTTAATTGTTGAATAAACTGAATGTCATGAAGTTGAAACCATATGATGCCTAGTGGTAGCTTCACATTGGGTTTAGAAAGTGAAATCTTTTGAGGCTTGACAATCACAATATTGGTCATACATGCAATTCACGAATAATTAGTATAAGGAAGAGAACTTTCACCTGTAGATACACTATCCTGGAAATCTTTTGTGATTGTGAGCCCCCATCAAAATATTATATGCCAAAATTGTTGACATTGGACAAGGAAGACAATGTAATGACTTATGCTTTTCCATATTCACATAGAAGTTATATTGTCATATATCCTTCAACATGTGGTTCTTGCCCCCCATCTTTGCTAGCCAAAAATTCCGCACCAAGTAGAGATACTACTTGTGCATCCAAAACCCCTTAAACCCAAATCTTATTTTCAAGAGTCCACCATACTATTGAGGAACGTCACATGGGGAAAAAAAATCCTACGCACACGCAGATCTATCCATGGTGATGAGCATCTACGAGAGGGAGAGTGGATCTACATACCCTTGTAGATCGCTAAGCGGGAAGCATTAAGAAACGCGGTTGGTGTAGTCAAACATCTTCGCGATCCAAATCGCCGAGCGTCCCGCGATCTCATCACGATCTGTCCCGCGATCCAATCACGATCCGTCCCGCGAACACATCACGATCCGTCTCGCGAACTCATCACGATCCGTCCCGCGATCTCATCACGATCCGTCTCGTGAACTCATCACGATCCATCTCGCGAAATCATCACGATCCGTCCCGCGAACTCATCACGAACCGTCTCGCGATCTTGATCACGGTCCTTCCGATCTAGCGCCGAACGGACAGCACCTCCGCGTTCAGCACACGTGCAACTTGATGACGATCTCCACCGTCTTGATCCAGCAAGATGAAGTGGACAGGAAGAAGAGTTGACCGGCAATGTGACGGCGCTCCGGCGATGGTGGTGGAGCAATTCCGGCAGGGCTTCGCCTAAGCACTGCGGAAATCCAATCTAGAGGAGCACCGGTGGAACGGGTAGCACGTGGCCACAAAAACTAGTGCAAAACCCTAAAACCACCGGTATATATAGGAGAAGAGGAGAGGAGGCTGGCACAAGAGCCAAGGCTCCTATAGGAGTCAGCCGAACCAACTAGGGAGGAGTTCACCTCCTCCACTCCTAGTAGGATTAGGACTCCTTCCCTAATTTGCCTTTTTCCACCTTTTTCCTTTTGGGTTTTCTTCTCCAGCCACATGGGCCTTGTGTGGGAGTTTCCACCAGCCCACTAAGGGCTGATATTCACTCTCCCACAGCCCATGAAGCCTCTTGGGTCGAAATACCCCTCCCGGAGGTCTCCCGGTACACTACCGGCACTCCCGGTACACTACCAATGAGCCCGAAACTTTTCCGGCGACCAAAATAGGACTTCCTACATATGAATCTTTACCTCCGGACCATTCCGGAGCTCCTCGTGACGTCCGGGATCTCATCCGGGACTCCGAACAACCTTCGGTCACCACCATACATAACTCTATACTACCGAAACGTCACCAAACCTTAAGTGTGCAGACCCTGCGGGTTCGAGAACTATGTAGACATGACCGAGACACCTCTATGGTCAATAACCAATAGCGGGCCCTGGATGACCATATTGGTTCCTACATATTCTACGGAGATCTTTATCGGTCGAACCTCTATGTCAAGGATTCAGTCAATCCCGTATAACGTTCCCTTTGTTCTTCGGTATGTTACTTGCCCGAGATTCGATCGTCGGTATCTCCATACCTAGTTCAACCTCGTTTCCAGCAAGTCCCTTTACTCGTTCCGTAATACAAGATCCCGTGACTAACACTTAGTCACATTGCTTGCAAGGCTTATTGTGATGTTGTATTACCGAGTGGGCCCTGAGATACCTCTCCGTCACATGGAGTAACAAATCCCAGTCTTGATCCATGCCAACTCAACAGACACCCTCGGAGATACCTGTAGAGCACCTTTATAGTCACCCAGTTAAGTTGCGACATTTGATACACACAAGGTACTCCTCCGATGTCATTGAGTTGCATGATCTCATGGTCATAGGAACACATACTTTGACATGCAGAAAACAGTAGCAATAAACTGACACGATCATATGCTACGTTTGTAGTTTGGGTCTTGTCCATCACATCATTCTCCTAATGATGTGATCCCGTTATCAAATGACATCACATGTCAATGGCTAGAAACCTTGACCATCTTTGATCAACGAGCTAGTTCACTAGAGGCATACTAGGGACAGAGTGTTGTCTATTTACCCACACATGTAATGTGTTTCCATTCAATACAATTATAGCATGGATAATAAACAATTATCACGAACAAGGAAATATGATAATAACTAATTTATTATTGCCTCTAGGGCATATTTCCAACAGTCTCCCACTTGCACTAGAGTCAATAATCTAGTTCACATCACCATGTGATTCGCATTGTTATGAATCTAACACCCAATGAGTTCTGGGGCTCGATCATGCTTTGCATGTGAGAGAGGTCTTATAGTCAACAGGTCTACGACATTCAGATCTGTGTGTACTTTGCAAATGTCTACGCCAAACTATAAACACTGCTACCACACTTGGTACTATTCCAAATGGCTGCTCCTACTATACGTATCCAGATTGCTACTACGAGTTATCCGGATTGGTGTTAAAGCTTGCATCGATGTTACTCTTTATGACGAACTCTTTATCACCTTCATAATCGAGAAACATCTCCTTAGTTTTTAGTTACTAAGGATAATCTTGACCGCTGTCCAGTGATCCACTCCTGGATTTCTCTTGTACCCCTTGACAGACTCATGGCAAGGCACACACAGTTGCGGTACACAACATGTCATACTATACAGAGCCTATGGCTAAGGCATAGGTGATGACATTCGTCCTTTCTCTTTCTTCTGCCGTGGTCGAGCTTTGAGTCTCACTCAACTTCATACCTTACAAAGCAGGCGAGAACACTTCTCTCTGACTAATCCATTTTGAATTCTGTCAAAATCTTGTCAAGGTATGTACTCATTGAAAGTCTTATCAAACATCTTGATCTATCTTTATAGATCTTGATGCTCAACAATTAGGTAGCTTTATCCAGGTCTTCCTTTGAAAAACTCATTTCAAACAACCGTTATGCTCTCCAGAAATTCTACATCATTTCCGAATAGCAATATGTCATCCACATATACTTATCAGAAACTCTACAGTACTCCCACTCACTTTATTGCAAATACAAGTTTCTCGTAAACTTTGTATAGACTCAAAAACTTTGATCACCTCATCAAAGTGTATATTCCAACTCCGAGATGCTTGCTTCAGTTCATAGAAGAATCACTGAAGCTCGCACACCTTTTAGCATCCTTAGGACTGACAAAACCTTCTGGTTGTATCTCATACAACCTTTCCTTAAGGAAGGAAACGATGTTTTGGCATCCATCTGCCAGATTTCATAATTGAAAAGTGCAGCAATTGCGAACTTAATTCCAACAGACTTTAGCATCGCTACGAGTGAGAAAGTCTCATCGCAGTCAACTCCTTGAACTTGTCGTAAACTACTTTTCACCAAGTCGAGATTTACAAATGGTAACATTTACCATCAGCGTCTTCTTCATTTTAAAGATCCATTTGTACTTAACGACCTGCCGTCCAACGAGCAAGTCCACCAAAGTCTATACTTGGTTTTCATACATGGATCCTTTCTCGGATTTCATGGCCTCTAACCATTTGTTGGTTTCCGGGCCCATCATCGCTTCTCCATAGTTCGTAGGTTCATCGTTGTCCAACAACATGACCTCCGAGACAGGGTTGTTGTACTGCTCAGTAGTAGTACACATCCTTGTCGACCTACGAAGTTCGATAGTAACTTGATCCGAAGCTTCATGATCATCATCATTAACTTCCTCTTCAACTGACGTAGGCTTCACAGAAACATCTTTCTGCGCTGCGCTACTTTCTGGTTGAAGTAGAGGTTCAACAACCTCATCAAGTTCTATCCTCCTCCCACTCGATTCTTTCAAGAGAAACCCTTTCTCGAGAAAGGACCCAGTTTTAGCAACAAACATTTTATGCTTGGATCTGAGATAGAAGGTTCACCCAACTGTTCTTAGGGTATTCTATGAAGATGCATTTGTCCGCTTTGGGTTCGAGCTCATTAGGTGAAAACATTTTCCACACAAGCGTCGCAGCCCCAAACATTAAGAAATGACAGCTTAGGTTTCTATCAAACCATAGTTCACACAGTGTAATCTCAACGGATTTAGATGGTGCCCTATTTAAAGTGAATGTAGTTGTATCCAATGCATAACCCCAAAATTATAGTAGCAAAATGATAATAGACATCATAGCACGCACCATATCCAATAGAGCACGACTATGAGGTCGGACACACGATCACACTATGGTGTTCCAGGTGGCGTGAGTTGTGAAACAACTTTCACATTGTCTAAAGTTGTATGCCAAACCCGTAACTCAGATATTCACCTCCACGATCATATCGCAAACATTTTTATCTTCTTGTCACGATGATCTTAAACTTCACTTTGAATTTGCTTGAACCTTTCAAACGATTCAGACTTGTGTTTCATTAAGTAAATATACACTATATATACTCAAATCATCAGTGAAGGTAAGAAAATAATGATATCCACCGCACGCTACAAGACTCATTGGATTGCATACATCAACATGTATCATTTCCAATAAATCAATTGCCCGCTTCATCAAAACAGAAAACGGGGTCCTTTAGTCATCTTGACCAAGAGGCATGGTTCGCATGTCTCAACCGATTCAAAATTGAATGAGTCCAAAGATCCATCAGCATGGAGTTTCTTCATGCGTTTTATACCAATATGACATTTAGCGACAGTGCCACAAGTATGTGGTACTATTATTATTAATTTTGTATATCTTTGGCATCAATGTTATGAACATGTGTATTACTACGATCAAGTTTCAACAAACCATTCTGACTGGGTGCATGACCGTTGAAGGTATTATTCATGTAAACAGAATAACCATTATTATCTAACTTAAATAAATAATCGTGTTGCAATAAGCACGATCTAATCAGGTTCATGCTTAACGCAAAAAACACCAAATAACATTTATTTAGGTTTGTCACTAATCTCGAAGGTAGAGAGAGCGTGCGATGTTGATCACATCAACCTTGGAAACATTTCCAACACACATCGTCACCTCACACTTAGCTAGTTCTCCGTTTATTCCATAGCTTTTATTTCGAGTTACTAACATTTAGCAACCGAACCGGTATCCAATACCCAGGTGCTACTAGGAGTACAAGCAAGGTACACATCAATAACACGTATATCAAATATACTTTTGTCGACGTTGCTAGCCTTCTTATCTACCATGTATCTATGGTTGTTCCGCTTCAGCAACCTCTCTCCTCATAATTGAAGCACTTAGTCTCGGGTTTGGGTTCAACTTTGGGTTGCTTCACTGAAGCAGCAACTGACTTGCCATCCATGAAGTTTCCCTCCTTGCCCTTGCCCTTCTTGAAACTAGTGGTTATACTAACCATCAACACTTGATGCTCCTTCTTGATTTCTACCTTCGCGGTGTCAAACATCGCGAACAGCTCAGGGATCATTAATTCTATCCATGGCATTTTATAGTTCATCACCAAGTTCTAGTAGCTTAATGAAAGTGACTTGGAGAACTATATATAAATCACTATCTTATCTCGAAGATCAACTCCCACTCGATTCAAGCGATTGTAGCACCCAGACAATCTGAGCACATGCTCAACGATTGAGCTATTCTCGTTCATCTTGCAGGCAAAGAATCTTGTTGGAGATCTCATATCTCGCAACACGGGCACGAGCCTGAGATCCTAATTTCAGCTCTTAGAACATCTCATATGTTCCGTGACGTTCAAAACGTTTCGAAGCCTCAATTCTAAGCCGAAATGCATGACGCACTAAACTATCAAGTAGTCATCAGCACGTACCTGTCAGATGTTCACAACATCTACAGACGATGCTAGAGGGGTTGGCGCACCGAGCGGTGCATTAAGGACATAAGCCTTCTGTGCAGCAATGAGGACAATCCTCAGATCACGGAGCCAATCCGCAATATTGCTACCATCATCTTTCAACTCTATTTCTCTAGGAACATATAAAAATTCAAGGGCGCTACAACACGAGCAAGTAATCTACAACATAATTTGCAAAGACACTACTGACTATGTTCATGACAATTAGTTCAATTAATCATATTACTTAAGAACTCCCACTCAAATTGACATCCCTCCGGTCATTCAAGTGATACATGATCCAAATTCACCAACTCAAGTCCGATCATCACGTGAGTTGAGGTGGTTACAATGGTGAACATCATCATGTTGATCATATCTACTATATTTCTCATGTTCGACCTTTCGGTCTCTTGTGTTCCGAGGCCATGTCTGTACATGCTAGGCTCGTCAAGTTTAACCAGAGTGTTTTTCATGTGCAACACTGGCTTCCACCCGTTGTACGTGAACGTAGAGTCTATCACACCCGATCATCACGTGGTGTCTCAACACGACGAACTTTCGCAACGGTGCACACTCGGGGAGAACACAATTTATCTTGAAATTAAGTGAGGGATCACCTTATAATGCTACCGTCGTCCTAAGCAAAACAAGGTGCATAAAAGGATTAACATCACATGCAAATCGTAAGTGACATGATATGGCCATGAACTTGTGCTTTTGATCTCCATCATGAAAGCACCGGCATGATTTCCATCGTCACCGGCATGACACCATGATCTCCATCATCTTGATCTCCATCAACGTGTCTCCATCGGGGTTGTCGCGCCCACCATGCTTCTACTACTATTGCTACCATTTAGCGATAAAGTAAAGCATTACATAGCACTTAATGATTGACACGCAGGTCATACAATAATTAAAGACAACCCTATGGCTCCTGCCGGTTGCCATACTCATCGACATGCAAGTCGTGATAATCTATACATCACATGATCATCTCATACATCACATATATCACATCATGTAATTGGCCATATCATATCACAACATACCCTGCAAAAACAAGTTAGACGTCCTCTAATTGTTGTTGCATGTTTTACGTGGTTGCTATGGGTTTCTAGCAAGAATGATTCTCACCTACGCATAAACCACAACGGTGATACATAATTTTGTTTTCAACCTCCTCAAGGACCGCCTTTGTCAAATCCGATCCAACTATAGTGAGAGAAACTACCACCCGCAAGCCATCTAGGCAACAAGTTGCGTCGAGGGAACCGGTCTCTCGTAAGCGTACGAGTAATGTTGGTCCGGGCCGCTTCATCCCACAATACCGCTGATCCAAAATCCGACCAAGGGAGGAAGCAATCTAAGCATCAACGCCCACAAACCTTTTGTGTTCTACTCGAGATCTCATCTACACATAGACCTAGCTCATGATGCCATTGTTGGGGAACGTCGCATGGGAAACAAAAAAATTCCTACGCACACGCAGATCTATCCATGGTGATGAGCATCTACAAGAGGGAGAGTGGATCTACATACCCTTGTAGATCGCTAAGTGAGAAGCATTAAGAAACGCGGTTGGTGTAGTCAAACATCTTCGCGATCCAAATCGCCGAGCGTACCGCGATCTCATCATGATCCGTCCCGCGATTCAATCACGATCCGTCCCACGAACACATCATGATCCGTCTCGCGAACTCATCACGATCCGTCCCGCGATCTCATCACGATCCGTCTCGTGAACTCATCATGATCCGTCTCGCGAACTCATCATGATCCGTCCCGTGAACTCATCACGAACCGTCTCGCGATCTTGATCACGGTCCTTCCGATCTAGCGCCGAACGGACAGCACCTCCGCGTTCACCACGCATGCAACTTGATGACAATCTCCACCGTCTTGATCCAGCAAGATGAAGTGGAGAGGAAGAAGAGTTGACCGGCAGTGTGACGGCACTCCGGTGATGGTGGTGGAGCAATTCCGGCAGGGCTTCGCCTAAGCATTGCGGAAATCCGATCTAGAGGAGCACCGGTGGAACGGGTAGCACGTGGCCGTAAAAACTAGTGCAAAACCCTAAAATCCACCGATATATATAGGAGAAGAGGAGAGGAGGCTGGCGCAAGGGCCAAGGCTCCTATAGGAGTCGGCCGAACCAACTACGGAGGAGTCCACCTCCTCCACTCCTAGTAGGATTAGGACTCCTTCCCTAATTTGCCTTTTTTTTGCATTTTTCCACCTTTTTCCTTTTGGGTTTTCTTCTCCAGCCACATGGGCCTTGTGTGTCAGTTTCCACCAGCCCACTAAGGGCTGATATTCACTCTCCCACAGCCCGTGAAGCCTCTTGGGTCGAAATACCCCTCCCGGAGGTCTCCCGGTACACTACCGGCACTCCCGGTACACTACCGATGAGCCCGAAACTTTTCCGGCGACCAAAATAGGACTTCCTATATATGAATATTTACCTTCGGACCATTCTGGAGATCCTCTTGACGTCCGGGATCTCATCCGGGACTCCGAACAACCTTCGGTCACCACCATACATAACTGTATACTACCGAAACGTCACCAAACCTTAAATGTGCAGACCCTGCGGGTTCGAGAACTATGTAGACATGACCGAGACACCTCTACGGTCAATAACCAATAGTGGGCCCTGTATGACCATATTTGTTCCTACATATTCTACGAAGATCTTTATTGGTCGAACCTCTATGTCAAGGATTCAGTCAATCCCATATAACGATCCCTTTGTTCTTCGGTATGTTACTTGCCCGAGATTCGATCGTCGGTGTCTCCATACCTAGTTCAACCTTGTTACCAGCAAGTCTCTTTACTCGTTCCGTAATACAAGATCCCGTGACTAACACTTAGTCACATTGCTTGCAAGGCTTATTGTGATGTTGTATTACCGAGTGGGCCCTGAGATACCTCTCCGTCACACGAAGTAACAAATCCCAGTCTTGATCCATGCCAACTCAACAAACACCCTCGGAGATACCTATAGAGCACCTTTATAGTCACCTAGTTACGTTGCGACGTTTGATACACACAAGGTACTCATCCGATGTTAGTGAGTTGCATGATCTCATGGTCATAGGAACACATACTTTGACATGCAGAAAACAGTAGCAATAAACTGACACGATCATATGCTACATTTGTAGTTTGGGTCTTGTCCATCACATCATTCTCCTAATGATGTGATCCCGTTATCAAATGACATCACATGTTAATGGCTAGGAAACCTTGACCATCTTTGATCAACGAGCTAGTTCACTAGAGGCATACTAGGGACAAAGTGTTGTCTATTTACCCACACATGTAATGTGTTTCCATTCAATACAATTATAGCACGGATAATAAACGATTATCACAAACAAGGAAATATGATAATAACTAATTTATTATTGCCTCTAGGGCATATTTCCAACACATACCTACCTAAGGATTGAGCAAGATCCTTCAAGTAAGTTGTCATCGGTGCAATAAGGCAATAAAAATTGCTTCTAAATGTGTTAGATCGTGTAAGGGAAAATTGAGCATTGTACGAACTTGTGATGGCAAAGTAATAAAAGCGATAGACTGCATAATAAAGGTTGCTATCATAAGGGGCAATATAACGTGACGTTCTTTTGCACTAAGGGGTTGAGCATACAAACAAATAAGCGCATGGCAACCTCTGCTTCCCTCTACGAAGGGCCTATCTTTTACTTTTTAGTATTTACTTTTATGCAAGGAGTCAAAGTTTTCTCTCTATTCCTTTTTATTTTTCTCCTTTGTCAAGCATCATGTGGTGCGGAAAGATCTAGGCACATATGTCCAGTTGAATATGGGTAGCATGAGTTATTATTGTTGACATCACCCTTGAGGTGAATACATTGGGAAGAAAAACAATAAGACCCTATCTTTCTATGTGTCTGGTTGAAACATTTTGCTCATGTGTACGCGGTGAGTGTTAGCAATCATAAAAGACTATATGATGTTTGAGTATGTGGAGCTCCTACTAAAACTCTGTTGAATAAGTTGAATTGCAATTTCTTGGTGACTGAGAACATAGGTTGTTGAGTTTCAAGAGAATTCATGGTTTGAACCTTAACATGTGAATTGGTTACTACTTTAACATGAGAAGTTTTATAAGAAAGAATTGCTATTATGATGCTAGGAAAAGTGATTGAAATTATCATTGATCAAACTTATGCACTTTGCTAGCATTCATACTTCATAAATTATTTCTTTTATCATTTACCTACTCGAGGACGAGTAGGAATTAAGCTTGGGGCTGCTGATACGTCTCCAACGTATCTATAATTTATGATGTATTGATGCTATTATTTTATCATTCTTGGATGTTTTAAAATCATTTTATAGCAACTTTATATCATTTCTTGGGACTAACCTATTGACCCAGTGCTTTTGGAGATTTTTTTGGACCAGAAGGAACCCAATGGGCCATAGCTGCACCTGAGGGTGCCCCGAGGGGGCACAACCCACCAGGGCGCGCCAGGGCCCCCTAGCGCACCCAGGTGGGTTGTTCCCACCTTGGTGGCCTTCTGCACCCCCCTCTTTGCACTATAAATTCCCAAATATTCCGAAACCCTTTGGGGTAGCCCTAGATCAGAATTTCTGCCACTGCAAGGCTCTGTAGCCACCGAAAACCAATCGAGAGCCCGTTCCGGCAACCTGCCGGAGGGGGAGATCATCACTGGTGGCCATCTTCATCATCCCGACGGCCACCACAATGAGGAGGGAGTACTCCACCCTCGGGGCTGAGGGTTTGTACCAGTAGCTATGTGTTTAATCTCTCTCTCGTGATCTATATCATGGGCTTTGTTAATATAGATGGATCATATGATGTTTCTCCCCTCTATACTCTTATTGTGATAAATTGAATCTTTACCCTTTGAAGTTTTGTTATGTCGGATTGAATGTTCAGATTTGGGAACACATGATGTATGTCTTGCGGTATGAATACTTGAGGTGACATTGGGGTATCTTATTGGTTCAATTGACATAAGTTATGGCACTCAACTTGCAGATTCCCGTGGTGATATTGGGGTAATCTATGCATAGGGTTGATGCACATTTTTATTATCTTTTATCCGATAGAAACTTTGGGGACCCCTTGTAGTTCTTTGTGTGGATTGAGTATTATGAATATGAATTTGCTTTGGTGTTATTCTAGTACGAACTCTTGAGTAGATCAATCGGAAAGAATAGCTTGCGTTATTTTAGCACGAACTCTAGGATAGATCGAACGGAAAGAATAGCTTTGAGGTGGTTTCGTACCCTACAAACAATTTCTATCTTTTGTTCTCCGCTAATAGGAACTCGGGAGTGATTCTTTATCGCACTTTGAGGGGTGGTCATATGATCCAACTATGTTAGCACTGTTGAGAAATTGCACTAGCGAAAGTACGGACCCTAGGCCTCATTTTCAAGCATTGGAGTACCGTTTTTGTGCCTGTTTACTATTTGCAACCTTCATGTATTTATTTATTCAGATTATAAAAATATATTTCTACCATCAATATTACACTTTTGTCACCATCTCTTCGCCCAACTAGTGCACCTATACAATTTGCCATTATATTGGGTGTGTTGGGGACACAAGAGATTTCTTGTATTTGGTTGCGGGGTCGTTTGAGAGAGACCATCTTCATCCTACACCTCTCATGGATTGATAAACCTTAGGTCATCCACTTGAGGGAAAATTTCTACTGTCCTACAAAACTCTGCGCTTGGAGGCCCGACACGTGTCTACAAGAATAAAGTTGCATAGTAGACATCAGTGATGGCAACCGTTTGCCTGGTGCGAGCCCCTTTAGTCCCGGTTCGTGGCTAAAACTGGGACTAAAGGCCCAAACCGTTTGCATCCCGCGACTGTTCACACAACGAAAATGCTACAATATAGCGACAGCTACAATAACTGCGGCCATTCCCCATGTTCGTCTCCATCACTCCTCTCATCTTCCCCATATCTTCCACCATGGATCATCCAATCACTTGTTATAGGAAGGTGCTCGCACATGGCATGACCAAACTCATATATGTTGTCGTCAAACATATATGTCATAGTTAATTTAGGGTTTCTTCTTTAGGATACGAAAATGCCATTCCCCATGTTCATTTGAATCCTATGCGAAAGATCAATTCCTCTTGTGTTGTCGTGAAACAATTTTCCTTGTTGCATATATTGGTAAAGTCGTGGGAGAACACATATATGTCATAGTTAATATAGGGTTTCTTGATTAGGATACAAAAATTGCATAGGATAGCAATATGTTCCATTTTGAATCGGTTTAGGGTTATATGGGAAAGATCAATTCCTCTTGTGTTGTGTAGTGAAACAATTTTATATATATATATATATGTCATAGTTAATTTATTAGATATTCTTGATCAATTCATAGGATATGAAAATTTCATATATGATAACAATATGTTCCATTTGAATCCTATGGGAAAGCATTGTCCAGTGTTTAACATAGAGAGGAGAGGAGAGGGGAAGAACAGAGAGGAGTGTGCTCGGCTAGCCGAAGGGTTCATATAAAGGGACCTTTAGTCTCGGTTGGTGGCTCCAACCGCGACTAAAGGTTAGCCTATAGTCGTGGTTGGAGCCACCAACCGGGACTAAAGGTTTCCATGGGGCCAAAGGCTGACGCCAGCCTGTCACCACACCTTTAGTGCCGGTTCATGGCACAAACCGGGACTAAAGGTCCGGAACGAACCAGCACTAATGATGCCAGTCATGAACCGGGACTAATGAGGCGGAGAAAGGTCTGTTTTCTACTAGTCATTGTTGTAGCAGTATTTAACATCTGTTCCATTTTAATTTGTTGTTGCAATAGTGACAAGCACTGTCCAATACTCATGGACTTCCTTTGCAGCGGCATACGTTTTGCTAGCGTTGATATAACGAATGACAAGCTCAAGATGAGGCACAACTTCGGTATTGAGATACCAGCTGCCTGCCACATTGATCTCCAAGACATATTCAGGCTTAAGCATAGGAGGACTTCAATGGATCATATGGCAGTCACCATGATCGATGAGCGGTACGTTGATATGAAGACCAAATTCCCCCCGGATCAGCACAAAGAGTGGGAGACGACCCCACTTGATGGTATCAACATTGAGTATGCAGCAATAGATGCATACGTTGCATACGAGTTGTACCGTAAGATTAGAATCATAAACTATGGACAGCGGCACCTCGTACATCAACCACCACCACCACCAGTTTAGGGCTGGGGATATTCTGATGCAGACGAGTAGTGTTTGCAACGGGGTCTTTTATATATCTCTATTATTGTGTAGTGCTCGGGGGTCTCCTATGATCCAGACGAGTACTTTTATATATTTCTATTTGGATGAGTACTTTTTATAATGGATATCTGAACTATTATTTCTATTTATGTCCCTGTTTAAATATGATGTGAGCAAGATTTCTGAAGCATTGTGATGTATGTGTTGAGATATCTCTGAAAAGGTTGAAACTTGGCATGGTTAAAATAAATCATGAAATGCATAAAAAATAGCTAATGAAGTCAGAACATGGTTGAAAAGTGATGACGTGGCTTTGAATGGTGCACACTGAATGTAGAAAAAGTCTTGAGTTCAAATATGTTTCATAAATTGAAATCCTTTTGTAATAGATGAGTTTTCGTCTAAAACCCTCATACTTCGAAAAAGATTGTCCAGTTTGTACACGAAGTGCATCCAGTTTTTCCCGTCACTCTCTCAACTTTTTAGCACATGCTATATGTGGGTGAAATTCTGATACCATGCCAATTTTCAACCATTTCAGAGTTGATTTTTAGTGCTTTTCAATTCAGAGTCGTTTTAGCTCAAAATAAATCATGAAATACATGAAAAATAGCTAATGAGGTCAGAAAATGGTTGAAATGGGACGATGTGGCTTTGAATAGTGCACATTGAATGCAGAAAAAGTCTTGAGTTCAAATATGTTTAATAAAATTAAATCCTTTTGTAATAGATGAGTTTTCGTCTAAAACCCTCATACTTCGAAAGAGATTGTCCAGTTTGTACATGAAGTGCATCCAGTTTTCCTCGTAACCCTCTCAACTCTTTAGCACATGTTATGTGGGTGAAATTATGATACCCTGCCAATTTTCAACCATTTCAGAGTTCATTTGCAGTGCTTTTCAATTCAGGGTCGTTTTAGCTCAAAATAAATTATGAAATGCATGAAAAATAGCTAATGAAGTCAGAAAACGATTGAAATGGGATGACGTGGCTTTGAATGGTGCACATTGAATGCAGAAACAGTCTTGAGTTCAAATATGTTTAATAAATTGAAATCCTTTTGTAACAGACGAGTTTTCGTCTAAAACCCTCATACTTCGAGAGAGATTGTCCATTTTGTACACGAAGTGCATCCAGTATTTCCCGTAACCCTCTCAACTTTTTATCATATGCTATGTGGGTGAAATTATGATATCGTGCTAATTTTCAACCTTTTCAGAGTTCATTTGTAGTGTTTTTCAATTTCAGGGTCATTTAGCAAAGAATGAACTAAAAATTTAACTAAAAAGAATGAACTAAAAAGAATCAACTAAAACATTAACTAAGAAGAATGAACTAAAAAGAATCAAAATAATATTAACTAAAGTTATCAAAGTATTTTTTGTTAAAAACTAGGTAATTTAGTAAAGAATGACCTAAAAAATCAAACAAAATATTAAATAAAAATACTAAAATAAAACGAATCAAGTAAAACATTAGCTAAAAAGAATTAACTAAAAAGAATCACAATAATATTAACTAAAACTGGGTAATTTAGCAAAGAATGACCCAAAAAGAATCAACTAAAATATTAACTAAAAAGAATGAACTACAAAGAATCAACTAAACATTAACTAAAAAGAATCTACTAAAAAGAATCAACTAAAATTGTCAAAGTATTTTTTGTTAAAAAAATTAATATGCATAAAATAAAATAAAAATGCCCGCCTACTAGGCCACCGTGGCCTGCATACGACTAGAAACCAAATTACAAATGGGCCAGGACGCAGGCCCGCGTGGCATATAGGCCCAACAAGGCATATAGAGAAGATATTTAGGCCCAAGGCCTGCTAAAGAGAGGAGCCCGAGAGGGAAGCAGCAGTGGAGCTTATAAACCACAGTGAGCGCCCTTCGGTTGGCGAGGTGGGACTAAACTCCCACCGCCCCATGCCGGTGCAAGGAACAACCCTTTAGGCTCCAATCGGGACGAAAGGCCCACATTTAGTCCCGGCTAGGGCGACAAACCCGGACTAAAGGCCTGGGCTTCCTGCCCTTTTGCCTGGTGAAATTCACCTTTAGTCCCAATTGGTGGGTCCAACCAGGACTACAGGGCGGCCTTTAATCCTGGTTGGAGTCACCAACAGGGGCTAAAGGTTCGACTATATAAGCAGGATTTGGAAAATTTTCCAAATCCACCTTCTTTCCCTCTCCTCGTCGCTCCTCGTTGCCGCCGCTGACACCGTCGCCTCCTCGTCGCCGCCCCTGACGCTGTCGCCGCCCCCGACACCATCGCCTCCTCGTCGCAGCCCCCCGACACCGTCTCCTCCTCGTCGCCTCCCCTGATGTCGTCGCCTCCTCGCCGCTGCCCCCCGTCGCTGCCCCCCGATGCTGTCGCCTCCCTAACGCCGTCGCCTCCCCCAACACCGTCGCCTCCCTAAGCTCGGCCTCCTCCTCCTCCTAGGTGAGCCGCCGGCCATACCACCATTACAAATCTAGTGTATACATTTATCAAAATTGCATACAAAAAAACTTATGGTGAAATAAAATCAATTTTAAATTTATTTATATGAACAGTAACAATGCTATAGTCAATAAATACAGTGCTTGTTACCGTATCCGTGACTTTCCTTCTTTGTTTTGCACTAGTTTGCATTATAGTTGTGACCTCTAAATCTCACCCTAATGGTATTCTTGTTTTATTGTTGTTAGATAAAATGATATTAGCTATAGCCACAATTTGTTCTCGTCGACGATCGATGCCAATCCCACATCCTCGTCGTCGACTCGCTGCCGACAACCAGATTGAGAGGCGCCTTGTCCGGGACTGGGCTTCGCCGAGCTGGCACTAGGGGGGGGGCTACCTTCCGAGACGCGCAGTTTGGTGAGGAATACGGGTGTCGTCGTCGACCCGGATCTTCTTTGGTGTCGGTCGCGTGGGCCATTATCGGTGCGGAGGCAACCGACAACCGATGAGGTGGTACGTCATCGTGTCAGCGAGGCGGACAAGCACGTCTGTCGCTATATGGTTGCGTTGGGTGCAAGGTTCTTCAATACCTGGCAGTTTCTTTCAGGGATCTCACGTGAGCTATGATCCTGTGATGGTTCCTTCTCTTTGGGTGTCCACCGCCCATGCTTCAAGAACCGCGAGTGAACTAGATTATTCGATAATATTCAATCTATATTAGTGATAATATTCGATGCTTCATTAACTGGATTATTCGAGATGTATTAGTGATATTATATGATAATATTATATGAAGAGTCACTGACGATCGCCGGTGCTCTTATATGTAGTAGTGATATTATATGATTGTCGTCGATTTTTAATCTTAGAATCATGAACACAGGAAATGTCGACGTCGTCCGATGACGATAGGATCTGTCTGTGCCCTTATTGCTGGGACGATAGGGGTCTATGCGACCTTTATCCTCACCTGGACAACGACAGGTCGTTTACCGTCAAGCTAACAGAAGAATTTAGTGAAATTATGATATGTATATACGGCATGTATTTTTTGTTAATGAAGTCTGACGTATGTTTTTTGTGCTTTAATTAACCTTTAATTTCTTTTGTACAATTCGACTAGTGCGTTCCCTGTGATGCAAGATCCGCTGTCTTGCGCAAGTTCCATTTCCAAAGTAAGAACAGTATAGAGCCTATGATAGCTCACCTAAGAACGGTGCATTACACTTTTCTTGTTAAGATGAAATAACGCAGATCACACATATTTTGATTGTTCTAATTGGAGAGCATTTTGCCACGCATATGGGTTGGATGAGGACATGAACATTACCTTCGATCTTGATAGTGACGATGTCGTGATAATAATATAGATATTTGGGTGCATGCGGATGATGACTTGATTCCGGTGGTACCTCCAGGTGCGTTTGTCAACAGATTTGTTAGGTACTTTCTATTGATTATTGAAAAGTATTTGGTATACTCATCCTGACTGTTTTTCTTTATTTTTGATTATCAGATTATTTCCGTGCTACAAAAACTACCAGACAGATAATAGATCGGATGTACTACAGTTATGACTCCGAACTTGGTTGGAGAAAGATCATCTCATCTCATTTATTCATGTTGTTCAGCATCATAAGCGCTACATGGTTGGTAACATTTATCATGGATATGTGCCACTAGTGCACAAGTTAAACCCTTATAACATCACTAAAGACTACTTTGTAAGTTTTTTTACTCTTATGTCATTAGTCCATCATTTTCATACATTGTTCTTAAGCAAAACTAGTTTGCTAACAATGTTATTATAGCTTGTGTTCTTCAATAGGTACTCCCATCAGAGACCGTTCCTAACTGGATGTTTACCAAAGGTGATTTTCATATGTTTAGTTTACGACCACTGTCGATGAGTTACCCTGGTAAATACACGATATCTCAAAGTGAAAATACCATGAAAAATAAAAGGATGGAGCAAGGCAATAACAACATCCAGGCAACCACTTGGAGACCATAAATTGCACAAGTCAGAAGTTGGAGATAGGTTGATCTGTGCTCTTCTATCAGGAGATGCAGGAATTTACCTTTTTTATGCTATTTTACCTAGAAGAGAGCAGTAGTTAATGTTTTTAACTTGTGATAACTTGTTCTAGTATGATAACAACCAGAATAATGAGGAGTTCACCTTTGTATGTTATTTTACCTAGAATGATGAAGAGTTGATTAAGATGATGATGAGTTGTAATATGACATATACCAGTACAAATTAAATGGATGCAATATACAAAGTTGAATTAGAGAAAAATATGATGTTGGATGGTTTTTCTATAATTTGTATTGATGATGTTGTATATTAATATGTGTAACTACATGGAAATACAATATAAATATAAAAAAATGAAAACACAAAATGAAACACGACCCTTTTCAAAAAGAATACCCTAGACCCTAGCGCTTTGTAAGGGGTGACACGTAGATGGCCTTTTGTCCCGGTTGGTGTTACCAACCGGGACTACAGGTCCTCTTGCCTGAGCGTCCTGGAGCAGCCGCGTGGAGCTCTTTTAGTCCCAGTTCGTAGTTCAACCGGGACTAGAATTCCGGACCTTTAGTCCCGTCGGCGTTGTCCCGGTTCCAAAACCGGGACTAAAGGCCCTCTAAAACCGGGACAAATGTCATGTTTTCTACTAGTGTATGCATAAGCTTAACCTTGATTGAAAAGAGTCATGTACCATTTTGTTCATGTGGATACTCTTGGTGTCTTACTCAGAGTACAACTATCACGTACATGCCTACTTTCTAAGTTTCATTTCTATATCACTACATGACATAGACAGATCCAGCTCGAGAATCAACATCTCAGGTCTAAAAAGAGAATAAAAGGTACCATTTCCATGTATGAGCTATTTTGTAACGAATCAAGTCCCAGGATAACTTACCAAAAATTACAAGAAAACTAAACAGCTGTGGCGCGACGTGTCGCCGCGGACTACGCGCTAGTGAATTACTAGAGCCGGGAGAGGAGAGGTCTGGATGGCAGCGAAGGATTCAGGCATCGTACAATAGGTGGTCGCCCTTGGGGGTCGATGAGCTGGGCTCTCTAGCCTAGTCAACAAAATTACTCCAATTTTGTTTCGGGAGCAGCAGCCCAGAAAACTATGGGGCCTGTTACGCCGTCGGCCTGTGGATCTTTTTGGTAGATCCGCCGCCTCGCAAGCCGTTCAATAATGTGACACGGCCAGTTCCTTTTTTCTAATTTTCTGCAACAATATTTTTGTTAGGAAACCTTTTCTTTTTCAATTTCCCACAACAATGCCTTTATTGTGAACCCCACTCTTCTCTAATTTCCTACAAGTCCCTTGTTGCAAAACCTCTGTTTCCTAATTTTCTGTAACAAGATCCTTGTTGCAAAAAATGCAAACACATCTCCCGCTGCGTCCAATTTTCTGTAATAATATCCTTGTTGCAAAAATTGCAACAACATTTCCGGCCGCATCGCGCACTAACACAAGCGTCTTTTGCTGCCACTATGCCGCAACAACGTTGTTGTTGTAGAAACTTGGAGCAGAAATAAAACGTACGGCATGGTGATGTAGCTGTTACTCACGCTAGTGGTGCCAGCGGTGAGGTTGATGGTGCTCCACACCCGCTTAGCGAATCTCGTCGGATCAGGTCGCCGAGAGGCGTTTGGCGGCAGAGATTTAGCATGGACGTGCTCACGACGACGACCTATAAGAAGGAGCACTCGGCTTGGCTGCTGCTTGTGGTGCTCGATATGGAACTAATCATTTGTTTCGTTGAAGTCAACTGAAACAAGGGGTGAGCTGCAAGAACTGTACTAGGATAGAGATTGCAGCTGAGTCATTCGATCCAAATCAAATCCAACGAAAACGGAGGAGGTGGGCGCGCGCACAAACATTCGCCGACTGAGCAACAACATTTTTTGAAAACTATTCCGTTGAAGGGAATTAAAACGGCCAAAAATGATAACATCTTCATATCTGACGGCCGAAATAGCTAGGGACGTGAGAGAGCAGGAAAACTGTTCAGTTATAATGTCTTTAAATATGACAATGAACCAACTAAATAAATTGTCCCTCCCCTCTTTCCCTCAAACAAAATAATGTCCCTCTCATCTTGGAATGTCTATGGTCATAATGACCCAAACAAGTGCTTTGAGGTGAAGAATAACCTCGGCCCTCAACCTCTCTAGACCATCTGCCTACAAGAATTTAAACTGGTTGATGTATTCCCCCCCCCCCCACCACCACCACCACCACGGAAAGTGGCATCCTTTCTTTCATCATGGCTTCGCATCGCTGTCCTTCATCGAGTGGACTCCTGACTACCTGATGTGATGGCCTAGTCACCCATCGTAAGGACATTGAGTTTAATTTCACGCTAAGTTCGTTCTTTGTGTTCATTGTCGACGCCTCTTCATTCACAGTGACTAACGTTTATGCACCATGCATTGCCAACGTCATCGCTGAATTTTGTGCTCTCCCAAGGATTCTGGTTGGCGACTTCAACCTCGCTTGATGCCTTGACGAAAAGAACAACCCAAGCTTCGACACGGCGACGGCTGCGGAGTTCAACCTGTGTGTCGAAGACTTGTCGCTTCAAGATCTTCCGCTTGTCAACCTTCGCTTCACTTGGTCCAATTGTAGGGTCGATCCAACTCTTGTCTGCCTGGATCGTGCCTTGGTCAACCTCGAGTGGAGCTCCCTATCGTTCAACACGACTCTTCGCTCAACAACCCGCACCACGTCTGAGCATGCTCCACTAGTCGTTTAGGACGTCTCTCGTGCGCTGTCCGGCTCATTCTTCACATATGAGCGCTGATGGGCCTTCTCAGCGGACTATCGTGCATTGATCCACGACGTTTAGGCAAGACTCCAGAACCACCAAGGGCATGCTTCCCAACGACTCTCCCAGTCATTAAAATGGGCAAGGTGCGCATCCAAGAAGTGGCCTAAAAATCGCAAGCGTCCTGGTCACTAAAGTGGGCAAGGTGCGCATCCAAGAAGTGGCCTAAAAATCGCAAGCGTCCTGGTCACTAAAGTGGGCAAGGTGCGCATCCAAGAAGTGGCCTAAAAATCGCAAGCGTTCTGCTGAGGTGGTATCTAACTGTCGTTCAGTCATTGAACTCATGGACTTAACTGGGGAAGTTGTGCGCTCTCGTCTCTTGAGCTCATTTGTTAAAGACCATCTATCCATGATATATAAGAAACTTGGCGTTTTATTGGCCTTTATATTTACCAACTCTACAAACTTGGAGATGGCAACACTTCATTCTTTCATGCTAGTGCATCTGCTCGCCTTCAGAAGAATCAAATTCAAGTCCTGCATGTAGACGGGTCACTCACTTCAATCATTGCAACGTAGCTCGAATGTTGTCGGACTTTTTTTACTTGTCTCTACTGGGTATTGCCACCCCCTCCTTATGGGGCTTCAACCCCCATATGTACTTGGCGCGCATGCCCGGACTGGAAGAGCTTGAGAAGCCTTTCACCTTGGAGGAGCTCAAAATGGCGATCTAGGCTATGAGAGCCAATAGCAGCCCTGGTCCGGATGGTTTCATGCCCACTTTCTTCAAAAGCTTCCGGGACACTGTTTCTCTAGACCTTTTGGACTTCTTGAACGATTTTTATTCCAGTGTTGCGGACCTGGATGGTGTTAACCGTGCTTTTATTGCGCGTTGGACTCCGGGACAGTCTTCAGGGACTTACGAAGGCGCGCGCAGCCGACGGGCCAGATCGGCCGCATGACATAGATGGGATGGATCGTCTGCAGGCGAGTGATCAATCCAATGGCGCACGGGGTAGGGGACGCCTTTTGGTGGAGACAGGGTGGTGGTGGAGTCCGAGACGAAACCGGCAACATGATACGAAATGCGGATGAGCCAAGAGTAGGGTATTCACCAGTATCCGCTCGAGGAATTTCCTTCTATAGCCTCGTGTGCAGGGGACCGCCATCGAACACCGCCACCACGGATGGAGCAGGACGCATCGGCCGGATCAGATCTGACCGGAAGCCAAACCACACGTACAACCGATCCGTCCACCAGGCCCACCATGCCGCCATCGCCGATCTGAGATCCGACCGACAAAAGCCGCCCGTTGTTGCCGCGAAGCAGGGCTGGCCGCCACGCTGCAAGACCCGACAACTGCTCCTCCACATGTCGGGGCCCTGACCAACCCCAAGCCGCGGGAGAGAAAGAGAGAGCCCTGCCACCACCATATGCCCCCGGGCTTAGCCCGGCGGCGTCACATGACAACGATGAGAGGAGAGGAGGGAATAGATCGGGGCTCGGTGACGGCTAGGGTAGCGGCCCGTCCGAGTCTCCCAGCGCAGGAGCGATGCGGGCGTCAGGTACGTGATGTAGGTGGGTGCTGACTTGTGGTAACAGTTGTGCTGGCTCACATGTCATCATAGGAAATGAGGCTCTCAAGAGCTAAGTAAGGCGACACATCTTATCGTACGGTAAATCATATGGACTTATTATATACGGGAAAAACTAAACAATAAATTAAGACAACACATGTATTTATTTATTATATTGTAATATAACTTAGTGCATAAGAACACTAATTAGTACAACCACCAGGCCCCCATAGCTAAACTTGTCACTCATAAATTTGCTGACACGATAACATTTCTTATGGGTTACCCTAGACTGAAGGCCAGGCGCTGGAACAGGAGGATAACCCTTCCCATCACTGTTGACATATTGCACGTCGTGAAATGTAGCAGAGTCTCGTCCTGGCCAGTGCCCATTGCCCATGGGCGGGCTTGGTGCCCCTACAAGAGATCCAGTGAAGCCTCCCCAACTTACATAGTTTGCATAATAAGCCAAGCTATTGAAAAGACTCCGTGGCCAATATCCGACGGGAGCAAACTTTTCACCAGCATGGGCAAAGTGTAACCACCAGTCTCCATCATCTTTACTCTGTGAAATGATCAAAGTGTTCTTGTTTATTCTAGAATGTGTTTAAGACTAATTGTGGTTCAATCTTTGAAAGACACCAATGAGAAAAATCCATGTGACACATGGGCAAAAAATATTTTTTTGAATAATCAAATAAATTAGAAATAGTGTAAGAAAGCTAACATCACACCTTGAATATCTTGATAGATATCTTACTTTTCCCCTTGAGAGCATCTCCTGGGGTAATAGGAGCATAGTTAACTGGTACAAATCCATCACACTTCAAGTCAAAGCATCCCGTTGAATTGTATCCATCAGCCTGACCATTCCCCATGAAAATCATTGGTTACATATATGAAATATATAAATCCAATTTCAAACATTTTCTTTTGTGCCATGTTCAATGAAAATAAACACAGATGAGAAAAATATTGTTGTGTTTTCATGTAAATCAAGGGCTGCACTATAGATGATATCTTAAATTGATTAACGCGGTTTGCTACAAGACATTATCTATGTGCTTGCTTTTTCCATGTTAATTAGCACTATGATCGGGATTTGGACTAGATATACTCATAAAAGAACCTATGTTGAATTATATAATTTCAATCTAGTGACCAAACACATGGTAAATAGATTACATACCGACCATCCTATAAGGAAGTGTGTTTTGTTGTCACCATAGTAAAGAGGGTCAATCTACACAAAAAGGACAAGAATATTTTAGAACTATCGAGCACATGATAATTCAAATGCAATAACTTTGTCTCAATCAGGACAAATTTACTTACACTCCATCCCGCGGTTACAATATTAAGATATGACCTTGTTCGTAAAATGCGACCCATATTCCAGCATCAGATGTGTGTCCCTCCTTAACATTTAGAGACTCATAAACATCGAAAGTTGCAATGCCACCATAAAACTTTTGTACGAAAAATGGTATAGATTGGTAAATAGCATCCTGCAAAGAAATACCACACAATTATTAGTACATTATAAATGATTTTATGAAATATAGACAAATTTGTCGATTGGGTTTCTAATGCTTTAGATAAAGATGTACCGGGATGCAAGTATGAAGAATATCATAATCAAATAGTGGAAATAGTTTGAAGACGTTATAATTATTTTTGGAGCAACTGGGGTTTAAATGAATATTAGGGATATCTATTTTTTTATAAGGAACAACAAATTCGTCAATCCTAGTATGTTGGGATCTGTGATCTAGTCATTGCAGGTAGTACACCATCAAGTACCAAGATTATGACACCTCACATTGCATTGCATTTAATTTTCGTACAACTGCCCAATAATATGTTGTAAGATATTTGCATCTCTAAGTGGAAATCATCGGAGTAGATACAACAGACGCAAAACATTATCATGTAGTATCATCCTCTAGCTACCAAAAATGTTTACTTACACCCTTAAACTATCAAAACTCCTATATGGGAACTCCCCACAGCCTGGTAACATGGTCATTCAGAAATTAGCCTCTCGCGCATGTTCCCGCCGAAGAAAATCTTGATAGACTCCACAAATGTTTGACTGTGATCGTACACATGCGTAAACAGAAGGGACTGACTTGAAGTTGAATCCTGGACACCATGGAATCTTCTATTCCTAAATAGCTACAACCCACTAGCTATTTTTTCTAAACATGCAACTATGCCACATAAGCAAGTCATGCATGCAAGTCATAAATTACATTGTTTTTGCAATACTTTATGCATGCAAACATGACATCAGCAATTCATGCATGTTACTCAAAAGTTATTTTTGCATTAGATTTTATAGTATATTGACAATATATATGTTGGTCACTTGCATCATTCCTATGTAGTGCACAGTCACATTTTTGTTTGAATTGACATTTTTAACTGCAATTCATTTCTTTTTCTCTTTCTATACTCTTTGTATTTTATTTTCATTTTTAAGCTACATTATCTTCCCATTAATTAGTCATAGTTGTTTCTGTACAAACTTTTATACATTCGCTTCGCAAGTTTCCCGCAGCAACGCGTCGGGGCATCATCTAGTTAATTAAGAAACTCGAGGTTTTCATACCAAAAATGGTTACATATTCATATGGATATGGAATTTTGACATATTTTTTAAAATAAATTTGCAAGCCTCGATGAGTTCAAAAAAAACTTATATTTGGGTTATCAATAGAAAAACCAAGAAAAAACAATTTTTATTGTGATAGATATGAGATGTACCATACAAAATAAAGAACTTACATGGGCAACTTCACCATTTAATGGTTTAGACTCTATCGATGGTAAACTTCCATTAGAGGATTCCCTTGCCTTGAATTTCATGTGCCCCCGAAGATGTGGATTCTGACACCATGTTGTATGTACTTTGTCAAAGCATGGACAAAGAGTAGCAAGAAAGTGTACACCAGTTTCATTGTTTCGTCCAGTAGAAATGTGGTTGCTTGCACTATTCTTAGAGGTCGATGGGATGGAAACTAAGTACATAGTTTATATAGATCTAAATTGTCAACAAGAAGCAAACATGTAGAGCATTTATTGGGTTCCTTGCGGTGGGAATCAAATAAAATATTCTATCTTTTGCATATATTCATTAATGGGAAAGAATTGATACTAGTGTATATATGGATTAAATTCATAAATCATGGTACTTTATTCAGCTCCTTGTGGTTGAAGTTAAATGATATATCCTTCATTTATGGAAAAGAATGAATTTTGTTGTAGGTGTGTGCGTGTTTGCGTACGTGTGTGTCTGTGTATGCGTGTGTGAGCTATATGTGAAAATTTATATACGTATTTATGGAAAAATATTAATTTCCCTGCATTGGAAAATTATTATGACCAATTCTACATAAAGGAGTATTTATGGAAAAAGATCCATTCGTGTGCACTTAGATATAGTTTATGAATCACAAAATGAGCCAGCACAATGAAAATAAAATATGGCGTTCATTTATGTCGGAATATAGGTAATTATCTATGGTCAATTTACTGTGTCTAGTGTAATGGGAAGAAATTATTTCGTGACCTTACTCCTTAGTGTACATTCGTAATCACATGATTTTTTACTAATGGACAACATTAAAAAAATTAGTCTATAAAGGACAGATATTATTTACTTTCCAACTATAATTTAGTTGGTGAGAGATCCGGCTCAGGGCCCAAGTCTAGCCGCGCACGGGGATCTTCACAAACTCTCTTAGGAGGTCCCTTCAAGAGATTGTTTATCATCCTACATTATTTTGCAACATTTACATTAATTTTCTCTCGAGAAGTTTCTAGTATCAGGGTTCAGTCTAACTGGTCACACGTATTATATCAGGGCATCTCCAATGGTAACCCCCAAAAATTTGCGGATAGGCGGGTCAGTCCGTGGATACGGATGCGGAAGAACGACATCCTACCGTAGATGCATACATTTCCAAAACAACTCGAACCAATCGGACAAAATTCATGCAAAGACGATCGTATTTCATATAAACATGATGGGTTTCGTATAAAAATGCCGGATTTTCATATAAACATGACCGATTTCATTAGACAGTCCCCTGTGCCGCTCTATCCACCAGCGACCGAAACGGAGGGAGACGTCGGCGAGCCATCAGGCGACCATCGGAGGCGGCGAACTCTGCGGGGGATGCAGACACAATGTGGAGACCATCTACGCGGCTAAACTACGACGCGTTGCGGCAGAGGGGGCGCTCGAGCTCGAGCTAATGCTCGGCTCGAGGCTATGGCGATGCGGCGAAGGCGAAGCGAGGCACGACGCAGAGAGGGGGTTGCGCAACTGCGGACTACTACGTGCGCAGGGCACGCACATGCATGAGCCCAGCGACGGGGACTACTCTGACGCAGACACATCTGAACGCCCGAACTTGCAGAGCTCCGGGAACGCGCGCACGACAGCACCACGACGATGGCTGTGGCGGCCTAGGGATGAAGGAGAGGAAAGGGATTGAGCACGGGGAGTACCTCTCCTACCTACGACAAGAAGACGGGGCCTTGCATGCAGCAGATTGACGACGGCACAACGAGGAACTCCAGCGAGGTCCTGCTTCGAACAGCGAGGAAGAAGCGACGAGCTTCTCGGCCTTGGGATCCCTCCTAGACATCGGGGAAGAAGAGGAACACGAGGGGAGAGGAACACAAGGGGAGTCCTCCCCATGCACCAGGTCGTTGGGAACGCGGCGAGGCAGGCTAGGTCCGGGCACGAGCAGAGCTCTACCGGAGCACTAGGAGCATGGCGACGGCGAAGCTTGGGGAGAAGCTTACCTGCGGCAGCGGGGGAAGAAGAAGAGAGGAAAGGGGAGAAAGAAGCCTAAGGTTTTGCACCGGCAGGTTTTAAAAGGGGGCTCGGCCCTAACAGCGTCTCGACGTCCGCGCCACGGCGGCGCTCTCTCTCTCACACGCTCTCACTGAACCTGTCGGAAAGCGGCTACGGGAGCAGGTGGCCGTCAGCGCGAGGGGGCTGGGCTGCGGCTAAGGGAGATGGGCCATGAGGGAGGTTGAGGTCCACTCGCCCTGTCTCTCTCTCTCAGAAAAATAGAAGGAAGGTTTTTCTCTTTTTGAAATAAGCCCAGAACAAAATAAACCCACAACAGAAAAGGAGGTTTTTTTCCCAAAATAAAAATACTTTTGAGCTCACAAAAATGCAAGCTATTTAATAAAAATGGTTAGGGCATTTTTAGATCAAGAAAATATTTTACCTAGCATTTAACTATGCATAGTTATCAAAATTATTCTAAAGGAATAAAACCGCAACCATGGCATAGGAGTACTCTAGAAATCTTAGCAGAATATTTAGAAGAAGACCAACATTTTAAACAAGGAAAAATAGCAAGCAAATATTTAACAAGTAGAAAATTTGAATAAAGAGAGAGATAGGAATAGTATTTTTTGGAATGGGAGTAATCAGAGTGGCACTCCAACACACACAACCATTCACCCACATACACACCTCACATCACCACACTTCATAAGCACAAGCAAGCAATAAAGTTATGCACATTATATGATGAGCATGAAGGCATGATGCATGATGCATGAGATGGAAATGTCAAAGAAGCAAGATAGTAATTCATTCCAAGCACATGACAAACATAGAGGTTCATATGGGTACATGACAATAAATGGAAAGGGTAGGACTTAGGCTGCTACAACTCTCCTACACTACAAGAGGATCTCGACCCGAGATCTAAGAACGAAAGAACTCTGGAAATTCGGAACGGAGAAGATCCTCACGTTCCAAAGTAGCTTCTTTGTTGGATTGATGAGACCACTTCACCTTGAGAAACTTGATTCATTTGTTGCGAGTCTTACACTCAGCTTCATCGAGAATAGCCACTGGATGCTCACGATAAGATAGGTCTTCTTGGAGATCAATGTCTTGGAGGTCAATGGTACACTCGGGAATCTTGAAGCACCTCCGGAGCTGAGAGACATGGAAGACATCATGCACATTTGCGAAATTCGGAGGAAGCACTAGTTGATAGGCAAGTTCACCTCTCTTGCCAACAACTCTGAAAGGACCCACAAAGTGAGGAGTTAGGTTCCCTTTAATTCCAAACCGTTGAGTGCCCTTCATGGGAGAGACTCTGAGATAGACTAGATCATACACTTGAAAGGAGACGTCCCGATGTTTGTTATCGTAATAACTCTTCTGTCGGGATTGAGCTGCTTTGAGGTTCTCACGAATGACACGGCACATCTCTTCTGCTTCGGTGATCATGTCATTGCCCAAAATTTGACGCTCTCCGATTTAGACCAATTGAGCAAGGTATGGCACTTCCTGCCATAGAGAATCTCGAAAGGGGCCTTGCTTGAGCTAGCCTGAAAGTTGTTGTTGTATGAAAATTCAGCGTATGGAAGACAATCTTCCCATTTCATGCCGAACGAAATCACACAGGTTCTGAGCATGTCTTCAAGGATCTGATTGACTCTCTCAACTTGACCACTTGTCTGCGGATGGAATGCAGTGCTGAAACGGATCTTGGTACCCATAGCAGCCTGGAAGGACTCCCAAAACTTGGAAGTGAAGAGGCTTCCACGGTCAGATGAGATGAGCTAAGGAATATCGTGCAAAGAAACTATCCTTGACGTATACAACTCTACTAGCTGAGCTCCCGAGATAGATTCTTTGACCGGAAGGAAATGAGCAACTTTTGTCAGCTTGTCGATAACCACAAAGATGGCATTGTTGCCCCTCTTGGACTTAGGAAAACCAGTGACGAAATCCATCTCCACATGATCGAATTTCCACTTTGGAAATAGGCAAAGGTTGAAGGAGACCTGCTGGACGTTGATGTTCTACCTTTACTCTGCGACAAACATCACACTCGTTCACGAACTGAGCAATTTCACGTTTCATGCGAGTCCACCAGAAGGTTTGCTTGAGGTCCTCATACATCTTGGAACTACCTGGATGAATGGACAGGAGAGAATTATGCGCTTCGTCCATGATAACTTTCCTGAGATCACCTCTTGGAACCACCAGACGATCCTCAAAGAACAAGGTATCTTTGTCATCAACGCGAAAGCACTTATACTTTGGAATGCCCTTGGCCACACCTTTCTTCACTTTATTCACCATTGCATCAAGAAGTTGAGTTTGGTGAACCTGATCTTCCAGAGTCGGAGAGACTTGAAGATTGGCAAGAAATCCTTGCGGAATCATTTGAAGATGAGCTTGCAGAAAGCTTCACAAAGCTCGGGTTGAAGAGGCTTCAGGATAAGACTGTTGTAGTACGCCTTTCGGGTGAGCGCTTCTGCAATGACATTTGCATTTCCAGGAGTATACTCAATGCTTGGGTTGAAGTCCTCAATTATTTCCACCCAACGAGACTGACAAAGATTGAGATTGGGTTGAGTAAAAATGTACTTCAAGCTCTTGTGATCACTGTACACCTCAACTGGTCTACCCAACAACAAATGCCTCCAAGTCATCAGAGCATGCACAACTGCCGCCAACTCAAGATTTTGAGTGGGGTAGTTCTTCTCGGCAGGCTTCAACTGACGCGAGGTATAAGCAACTATCTTCTTATCTTGCATAATAACACCACCAAGACCTTGAAGAGAAGCATCACAGAAAACTTGGAAAGGCTTTGATTGCTCGGGAGGAACAAGAACTGGAGCTGAAGTCAGTTTCTGCTTGAGCGTATTGAACGCCACATCACACTCAAGAGACCAAACATACTTGACATTCTTCTAGAGGAGATTAGATAGAGGCTTAGCAATTTGAGATAATTTCTCCATGAATCTTCTGCAATAACTTGCAAGCCCGAGGAAGCTACAAAGCTGCTTGACATTCTGAGGAGGCTCCCACTTCAAGATTGCGTCAACTTTCTCAGGGTGCACTTTAATGCCCTCGGCAGAGATCACATGCCCAAGGTACACCACTTCATGTTGGGGAACGTCGCATGGGAAACAAAAAATTTCCTACGCTCACGCAATACCTATCCATGGTGATGAGCATCTACGAGAGGGAGAGTGGATCTACATACCCTTGTAGATCGCTAAGCGGGAAGCGTTAAGAAACGCGGTTGGTGTAGTCGAACGTCTTCGTGATCCAAATCGCCGAGCATCCCGCGATCTCATCACAATCCGTCCCGCAAACTCATCACGATCCATCCCGTGATCTCATCACGATTCGTCTCGCAATCTTGATCACGGTCCTTCCGATCTAACGCCGAACGGACGGCACCTCCGCGTTCAGCACACGTATAGCTCGATGACGATCTCCGCCTTATTGATCCAGCAATAGGGAGCAGAGAGGTAGAAGAGTTCTCCGGCAGCGTGACGGCGCTCCGGTGATGGTGGTGGAGCTATTCTGGCAGGGCTTCTCCTAAGCACTACAGAAATCCGATCTAGAGGAGAAACTATGCACTGGAGGAACGGGTAGCACGTGGCAGAAAATCTGGTGCCAAAAACCCTAAAACCTCCAGTATATATAGCAGGAAGAGAGTAGGAGGCTTGGCCCTCAAGGGGCCAGCCCTTGGTTCGGCCGAACCAAGTGGGAGAGGAGGAATCCTCCTCCAATCCTAGTAGGACTAGGATTCTTCCCTATTTTGCCTTTTTTTTTCCACCTTATCTCTTTAGGTTTTCTCTCCCAGCCGCATGGGCCTTGTGTGGGACTTCCACCAGCCCACTAAGGGCTGGTATTCACTCTCCCACAGCCCATGTAGCCTCTTGGGTCAAAATACCCCTTCCGATGGTCTCCCGGTACACTACCGACACTCCCACTACACTACCGATTAGCCCGAAACTTTTCCGGCGACCAAAATAGGACTTCCTATATATCAATATTTACCTCCGGACCATTCCAGTGCTCCTCGTGACATCCGGGATCTCATCCGGGACTCCGAACAACCTACGGTCACCACCATACATAACTCTATACTATCGAAACGTCACTGAACCTTAAGTGTACAGACCCTGCGGGTTCGAGAACTATGTAGACATGACCGAGACACCTCTATGGTCAATAACCAATAGCGGGACCTGGATGCCCATATTGGTTCCTACATATTCTATGAAGGTCTTTATTGGTCAAACCTCTATGTCAAGGATTTAGTTAATCCCGTATGATGTTCCCTTTGTTCTTCGGTATGTTACTTGCCCGAGATTCGATCGCCAGTATCTTCATACCTAGTTCAACCTTGTTACCGGCAAGTCTCTTTACTCGTTCCGTAATACAAGATCCCGTGACTAACACTTAGTCACATTTCTTGCAAGGCTTGTTGTGATGTTGTATTACCGAGTGGGCCCTGAGATACCTCTCCGTCACACGGAGTACCAAATCCCAGTCTTGATCCATGCCAACCCAACAGACACCCTCGAAGATACCTGTAGAGTACCTTTATGGTCACCCAGTTATGTTGCAATGTTTGATACACACAAGGCACTCCTCCGGTGTCGGTGAGTTGCATGATCTCATGGTCATAGGAACAGATACTTGACATGCAGAAAACAGTAGCATTAAACTGACACGATCATATGCTACGTTTGTAGTTTGGGTCTTGTCCGTCACACGATTCTCCAAATGATGTGATCCCATTATCAAATGACATCTCATGTCCATGGCTAGTAAACCTTAACCATCTTTGATCAACGAGCTAGTCTATTAGAGGCATACTAGGGACATGGTTTTGTCTATGTATCCACACATGCATCTAAGTCTCCGATCAATACAATTATAGCATGGATAATAAACGATTATCATGAACAAGGAAATATGATAATAACTAATTTATTATTGCCTCTAGGGCATATTTTCAACAGTCTCCCACTTGCACTAGAGTCAATAATCTAGTTCACATCACCATGTGATTCGCATTGTTATGAATCTAACACCCAATGAGTTCTGGGGCTCAATCATACTTTGCATGTGAGAGAGGTCTTATAGTCAACGGGTTTGCGACATTCAGATCCGTGTGTACTTTGCAAATCTCTATGTCAACCCGTAAACACTGCTACTGTTGGGAGACGTAGTAGTAAATCAAAAAAATTCCTACATGTCACCAAGATCTATCTATGAAGAAACCAGCAACGAGTGAGGAGAGATTGCATCTTCATACCTTTTAAGATAGCTAAGCGAAAGCGTTACAAGAATGCGGTTGGTGGAGTCGTACTCGTAGCGATTCAGATCGCGGTGGACTCCGATCTTAGCGCCGAACAACGGCGCCTCCGCATTCAACACACGTGCAGCCCGGTGATGTCTCCTACGCCTTGATCCAGCAAGGAGGAAGGAGAGGTTGGGGAAGAGCTCCAACAGCAGCACGACGGCGTGGTGGTGGTGGAGCAACAAGGTATTCCGGCAGGGCTTCGCCTAAGCAGTATGGAGGAGGAAGAAGAGAGGTAGGGCTGTGCCGTGGGAGAGAGAGAGAGATCAAATCTTGTCTCAAAACAGCCAAAACCTCAAGTATATATAGGAGGAGGGAGAGGGAGGGATGCCTTGGCCCCTCCTCCAAGGAGGAGAGCTTCGGCCGAAGCTAGGGAGGAGTCCACCTCCCACAAGGGAGGTGGATCTCTTCCTTTTGAATCTCCTTTAGCCTTATCTCCTTATCCCTAGCCGCATGGGCCTTTCCGGAAGGACTTGGACAGCCCAATAAGGGCTGGTACACCTCCTCTAACATCCCACGAAGTCCTTTGGTCGTCACACCCCTCCCGGGGGTCGTCCGGCACCCTCCCGGCACTCCCGATACACTACTGATGAGCCCAAAAATTTCCGGTGACCAAAACTGGACTTCCTATATATCAAACTTTACCTCCGGACCATTCCGGAGCTCCTTGTGACATACGGGATCTCATTAGAGACTCCGAACAACCTTAGGTAATCACGTATACCATTTCCCTATAACCCTAGCGCCATCGAACCTTAAGTGTGTAGACCCTACGGGTTCGGGAGACACGTAGACATGACCGGGACACCTCTCCGGTCAATAACCAACAGCGGGATCTAGATACCCATGTTGGCTCCCACATGCTCCACGATGATCTCATCGGATGAACCACGATGTCGGGGATTCAGTCAATCCCGTATACAATTCCCTTTGTCTATCGGTATGATACTTGCCCGAGATTCGATCATCGGTATCTCTATACCTTGTTCAATCTCGTTACCGGCAAGTCTCTTTACTCGTTTCGTAATACATCATCCCGTGGCTAACTCCTTAGTCACATTGAGATCATTATGATGATGTCTTACCGAGTGGGCCCAGAGATACCTCTCCGTCACACGGAGTGACAAATCCTAGTCTCGATTCGTGCCAACCCAACAGACACTTTCGGAGATACCCGTAGTGCACCTTTATAGCCACCTAGTTATGTTGTGACGTTTGGCCCAAATTATTCCTATGGTATCCGGGAGTTGCAGAATCTCATGGTCTAAGGAAACGATACTTGACATTGAAAAGCTTTAGCAGACGAACTACACGATCTTGTGCTATGCTTAGGATTGGGTCTTGTCCATCACATCATTCTCCTAATGATGTGATCCCGTTATCAATGACATCCAATGTCCATGGTCATGAAACCATGACCATCTATTGATCAACGAGCTAGCCAACTAGAGGCTCACTAGGGACATGTTGTGGTCTTTGTATTCACACATGCATTACGGTTTTTGGTTAATACAATTACAGCATGAACAATAGACAATTATCATGAACAAGGAAATACAATAATAACCATTTTATTATTGCCTCTAGGGCATATTTCCAACAGCTACCACACTCCACTTGATACTATTCCAAATGGCTGCTCCACTATACGTATCCAGATTGCTACTGCGAGTCATCCGGATTGGTGTTAAAGCCTGCATCGACGTAACTCTTTACGACGAACTCTTTATCACCTCCATAATCGAGAAACATCTCCTTAGTCTTTTAGTTACTAAGGATAATCTTGACCGTTGTCTAGTGATCCACTCCTGGATCACTTTTGTACCCCTTGACAGACTCGGCAACGCACACACCAGGTGCGGTACACAGTATAGCATAATATAGAGCCTATGGATAAGGCATAGGGGACGACGTTCATCCTTTCTCTTTCTTCTGCCATTGTCGAGCTTTGAGTCTCACTCAACTTCACACCTTACAAATCAGGCGAGAACTCTTTCTTTGACTAATCCATTTTGAACTCTTTCAAATCTGGTCAAGGTATGTAATCATTGAAAGTCTTATCAAACATCTTGATCTATCTTTATAGATGTTGATGCTCAACAATTAGGTAGCTTTATCCAGGTCTTCCATTGAAAATCACTTTTCAAACAACCATTTATGCTTTCCAGAAATTCCACATTATTTCCGAATAGCAATATGTCATCCACATATACTTATCAGAAACTCTATAGTGCTCCCACTCAATTTATTGCAAATACAAGTTTCTCATAAACTTTGTATAGACTCAAAAACTTTGATCACCTCATCAAAGTGTATATTCCAACTCCGAAATGCTTGCTTCAGTTCATAGAAGGATCACTGAAGCTTGCACACCTTTTAGCATCCTTAGTACTGACAAAACTTTCTGGTTGTATCTCATACAACCTTTCCTTAAGGAAGGAAATGATGTTTTGGCATCCATCTGCCAGATTTCATAATTGAAAAATGTAGCAAATGCTAACATAATTCCAACAGACTTTAGCATCGCTACGAGTGAGAAAGTCTCATCGTAGTCAACTCCTTGAACTTGGCAGAAACTTGTTTGCAACAAGTCGAGCTTTATAAATGGTGACATTTACCATCAACGTATGTCTTCATTTTAAAGGTCCATTTGTACTCAACGACCTGCCGTCCAACGAGAAAGTATACCAAAGTCTATACTTGGTTTTCATACATGGATCCTTTCTCGGATTTCATGGCCTCTAACCATTTTTTGGAATCCGGGCTCATCATCGCTTCTCCACAGCTCGTAGGTTCATCGTTGTCCAACAACATGACCTCCAAGACAGGGTTGTCGTACCACTCAGGAGCGGTACACATCCTTGTCGACCTACGAGGTTTGATAGTAACTTGATCCGAAGCTTCATGATCATCATCATTTACTTCCTCTTCAACTAACGTAGGTTCCACAGAAACATTTTTCTGCGCTGCGCTACTCTCTGGTTGAAACAAAGGTTTAACAACCTCATCAAGTTCTATCTTCCTCCCACTCAATTCTTTCGAGAGAAACTTTTTCTCGGGAAAGGACCCAGTTTTAGCAACAAACATTTTATGCTTGGATCTTAGATAGAAGGTTCACCCAACTGTTCTTAGGGTATTCTATGAAGATGCATTTGTCCGCTTTGGGTTTGAGCTCATTCGGTGAAAACATTTTCCACACAAGCGTCGCAGCCCCAAACATTAAGAAATGACAGCTTGGGTTTCTATCAAACCCTAATTCACACGGTGTCATCCCAATGGATTTAGATGGTGCCCTTTTTAAAATGAATGTAGTTGTCTCCAATGCATAACCCCAAAATTATAGTAGCAAAACGATAAGAGACATCATAGCACGCACCATATCCAATAGAGTATGACTATGATATTCGGACACACCATCACACTATGGTGTTCCAGGTGGCGTGAGTTGTGAAACAACTTTCACATTGTCTAAAGTTGTATGCCAAACTCGTAACTCAGATATTCACCTCCACGATCATATCGCAGACATTTTTATCTTCTTGTCACGATGATCTTAAACTTCACTCTGAATTTTCTTGAACCTTTCAAACGATTCAGACTTGTGTTTCATTAAGTAAATATACACTATATCTACTCAAATCATCAGTGAAAGTAATAAAATAATGATATCCACTGCACGCTACAACACTCATTGGATTGCATACATCAACATGTATCATTTCCAATAAATCACTTGCCCGCTCCATCCATCTGGAAAAGGGGGTCCTTAGTCATCTTGCCCAAGAGGCATGGTTCGCATGTCTCAACCGATTCGAAATCGAATGAGTCCAATGATCCATAAGCATGGAGTTTCTTCATGCGCTTTATACCAATATGATATTTAGCGGCAGTGCCACAAGTATGTGGTACTATAATTATTAACTTTGTATCTTTTGGCATCAATGTTATGAACATGTGTATTACTACGATCAAGATTCAACAAACCATTCTCATTGGGTGCATGACCATCGAAGGTATCATTCATGTAAATAGAATAACCATTATTCTCTAACTTAAATGAATAATCGTGTTGAAATAAACATGATCTAATCACGTTCATGCTCAATGCAAAACACCAAATAACATTTATTTAGGTTTGTCACTAATCCTGAAGGTAGAGAGAGCGTGCGACGTTGATCACATCAACCTTGGAAACATTTCCAACACACATCTTCACCTCACCCTCAGCTAGTTCTCCGTTTATTCCGTAGCTTTTATTTTGAGTTACTAACATTTAGCAACCGAAACGGTATCCAATACCAAGGTGCTACTAGGAGTACTCGCAAGGTACACATCATTAACACGTATATCAAATATACTTCTGTCGACGTTGCCAGCCTTCTTATCTACCAAGTATCTAGGGTTGTTCTGCTTCATCGATCGCTCTCCTCATAATCGAAGACTTTGTCTCGGGTTTGAGTTCAACTTTGGGTTGCTTCACTGGAGCACCAACTGACTTGCTATCCATGAAGTTTTCCTCCTTGCTCTTGCCCTTCTCGAAACTAGTGGTTTGACTAACCATCAACACTTGACGCTCCTTCTTGATTTCCACCTTCGCGGTGTCAAACATCGCGAACAGCTCAGGGATCATTATTTCTATCCCTGGCATTTTATAGTTCATCACCAAGTTCTAGTAGCTTAGTGACAGTGACTTGGAGAACTATATCAATCACTATCTTATCTGGAAGATCAACTCCCACTCGATTCAAGCGATTGTAGCACCCAGACAATCTGAGCACATGCTCAACGATTGAACTATTCTCTTTCATTTTACAGGCAAAGAATCTTGTTCGAGATCTCATATCTCGCAACACGGGCACGAGCATGAGATCCTAATTTTAGCTCTTAGAACATCTCATATGTTTCGTGACATTCAAAACGTTTCAGAGCCTCAATTCTAAGCCGTAATGCATGATGCACTAAACTATCAAGTAGTCATCAAAACGTGCCTGTCAGATGTTCACAACATCTACAGACGATGCTAGAGGGGTTGGCGCACCGAGCGGTGCATTAAGAACATAAGCCTTCTGTGCAGCAATGAGGACAATCCTCAGATCACGGACCCAGTCCGCAATATTGCTACCATCATCTTTCAACTCTATTTCTCTAGGAACATATAAAAAATTCAAGGCAGTTATAGTGCGAGCAAGTAATCTACAACATAATTTGCAAAGACACTACAGACTATGTTCATGATAATGAGTTCAATTAATCATATTACTGAAGAACTCCCACTCAAATTGACATCCCTCCGGTCATTCGAGTGATACATGATCCAAATTCACCAACTCAAGTCCGATCATCACGTGAGATGAGGTGGTTTCAATGGTGAACATCATCATGTTGATCATATCTACTATATGACTCATGTTCGACCTTTCGGTCTCTTGTGTTCCGAGGCCATGTCTGTACATGCTAGGCTCGTCAAGTTTAACTCGAGTGTTCTGCATGTGCAACACTGGCTTGCACCCGTTGTATGTGAATATAGAGTTTATCACACCCCATCATCACGTGGTGTCTCGACACGATGAACTTTCGCAACGGTGCACACTCGGGGAGAACACAATTTATCTTGAAATTAAGTGAGGGATCACCTTATAATGCTACTGTCATCCTAAGCAAAACAAGGTGCATAAAAGGATTAACATCACATGCAAATCATAAGTGACATGATATGGCCATGAACTTGTGCTTTTGATCTCCATCTTGAAAGCACCGGCATGATCTCCATCGTCACCGGCATGACACCATGATCTCCATCAATGTGTCACCATCGGGGTTGTCATGCCCACCATGCTTCTACTACTATTGCTACCATTTAGCGATAAAGTAAAGGATTACATAGCGCTTAATGATTGACATGCAGGTCATACAATAATTAAAGACAACCCTATGGCTCCTGCCGGTTGCCGTACTCATCGACATGCAAGTCGTGATATTCTATACAAAACATGATCATCTCATACATCACATATATCTCATCATGTAATTGGCCATATCACATCACAACATACTCTGCAAAAACAAGTTAGACGTCCTCTAATTGTTGTTGCATGTTTTACGTGGCTGCTACGGGTATCTAGCAAGAACAATTCTCACCTACGTAAAAACCACAACGGTGATACATAAGTTGCTTTTCAACCTTCTCAAGGACCGCCTTTGTTGAATCTGATCCAACTAAAGTAGGAGAAACAAACACCCGCCAGCCATCTTTGTGCAACGAGGTTACACGTCAGTCGATGAAACGGGTCTCTTGTAAGCGTACGAGTAAGGTTTGTCCGGGCCGCTTCATCCCACAATACCGCTGAACCAAACCACGACCAAGGGAGGAAGCAATCTAAGCATCAACGCCCACAAATTCTTTGTGTTCTACTCGAGATCTCATCTACACATAAACCTCGCTATAATACCACTGTTGGGGAACGTCGCATGGGAAACAAAAAAATTCCTATGCTCATGCAAGACCTATCCATGGTGATGAGCATCTAAGAGAGGGAGAGTGGATCTACATACCCTTGTAGATCGCTAAGTGGGAAGCGTTAAGAAACGCAGTTGGTGTAGTCGAATGTCTTCGCGATCCAAATCGCCGAGCCTCCCACAATCTCCTCACGATCCGTCCCGCGATCCAATCACGATCCGTCCCGTGATCTTATCACGATCCGTCTCGCAATCTTGATCACGGTCCTTCCGATCTAGCGCCGAACGGACGGCACCTCCGCGTTCAGCACACGTACAACTCGATGACGATCTCCACCTTCTTGATCCAGCAAGAGGGAGCGGAGATGTAGAATAGTTCTCCGGCAGCGTGACAGCGCTCCGGCGATGGTGGTGGAGCTATTCTGGCAGGGCTTCGCCGAAGCACTGCAGAAATCCGATCTAGAGGAGAAACTATGCACTGGAGGAACGGGTAGCACGTGGCTGAAAATCTGGTGCCAAAACCCTAAAACCTCCAGTATTTATAGGAGGAAGAGAGGAGGAGCCTTGTCCCTCAAGGGGCCAGCCCTTGGTTCGGCCGAACCAAGTGGGAGAGGAGGAATCCTCCTCCAATCCTAGTAGGACTAGGATTCCTCCCTATTTTGCCTTTTTCCACCTTATCTCTTTGGGTTTTCTCTCCCACCCGCATGGGACTTGTGTGGGACTTCCACCAGACCACTAAGGGCTGGTATTCACTCTCCCACAGACCATGTAGCCTCTTGGGTCGAAATACCCCTCCCGATGGTCTCCCGGTACACTACCGGCACTCCCGGTACACTACCGATTAGCCCGAAACTTTTTCGGCAACCAAAATAGGACTTCCTATATATCAATCTTTACCTCCGGACCATTCCGGAGCTCCTCGTGACGTCCGGGATCTCATCCGGGACTCCAAACAACCTTCGGTCACCACCATACATAACTCTATACTACCGAAACGTCACCGAACCTTAAGTGTGCAGACCCTGCGGGTTCGAGAACTATGTAGACATGACCGAGACACCTCTACGGTCAATAACCAATAGCGGGACCTAGATGCACATATTGGTTCCTACATATTCTACGAAGATCTTTATCGGTCGAACCTCTATGTCAAGGATTTAGTTAATCTCGTATGATGTTCCCTTTGTTCTTCGGTATGTTACTTGCCCGAGATTCGATCGTTAGTATCTTCATACCTAGTTCAACCTCGTTACCGGCAAGTCTCTTTACTTGTTCCGTAATACAAGATCCCATGACTAACACTTAGTTACATTTCTTGCAAGGCTTGTTGTGATGTTGTATTACCGAGTGGGCCCTGAGATACCTCTGTGTCACACGGAGTAACAAATCCCAGTCTTGATCCATGCCAACCCAACAGACACCCTCGGAGATACCTGTAGAGTACCTTTATAGTCACCCAGTTATGTTGCAACGTTTGATACACACAAGGCACTCCTCCGGTGTCGGTGAGTTGCATGATCTCATGGTCATAGGAACAGATACTTGACATGCAGAAAACAGTAGCATTAAACTGACACGATCATATGCTACGTTTGTAGTTTGGGTCTTGTCCGTCACACCATTCTCCAAATGATGTGATCCCATTATCAAATGACATCTCATGTCCATGGCTAGTAAACCTTAACCATCTTTGATCAACGAGCTAGTCTATTAGAGGCATACTAGGGACATGGTTTTGTCTATGTATCCACACATGCATCTAAGTCTCCGATCAATACAATTATAGCATGGATAATAAACAATTATCATGAACAAGGAAATATGATAATAACTAATTTATTATTGCCTCTAGGGCATATTTCCAACACTTCATTGAGCCAAAACTCACACTTGGAAAACTTAGTATAGAATCGATGCTCTCTTAGCTTGTCAAGCACAAGCCGGAGATGTTCTGCATGCTCTTCTTCAGTCTCCGAGAACACGAGGATATCATCTAGATAGACCAAGATGAACTCATTCTTGAAAGGAGAGAATATGAAGTTCATCATTATTGAGAAGGGTGGAGGAGCATTGGCGAGACCAAACGACATGACGGTGTACTCATAAGAGCCAAAACTCATCCTGAAAGCAGTCTTTGGAATATCTTCTTTGCGAATGCGAATCTGATGATAGCTGATACGTCTCCAACGTATCTATAATTTTTGATTGTTCCATTTTTTTATATTATCAATCTTGGATGTTTTATAATAATTTTATAGTCATTTTATATCATTTTTTGGTACTAACCTATTGACATAATGCCAAGTGTCACTTGTTGTTTTTTCCATGTTTTTTACATCGAAGAAAATCAATACCAGACGAAGTCCAAATGCCACGAAACTTCACAATGATTTTTCATGGGCTAGAAGGAACACAACGGGCCCTGGCTGCGCTTGGAGGGTGTCCCGAGGGGGCACAACCCACCAGGGCGCGCTAGGAGGCCCAGGCGCGCCCTGGTGGGTTGTGCCCACCTCGGGTGCTCCTCGGACCACCTCTTTGCTCTATAAATACCCCAATATTCCAGAAACCCTAAGGAGATAGACAAAATATTCATCCAGCCGCCGCAGAGTCCAGAACCACCAGACCCAATCTAGACACCATCTCGGATGGGGTTCACCACCTCCATTGGTGCCTCTCCCATGAGGCGTGAGTAGTTCTTTATAGACCTTCGGGTCCGTAGTTAGTAGCTAGATGCATGCTGGATAGCGTTCGATGTGTGGAGTAATAGTAGTAGATGCAGGCAGGAGTCGGTCTACTAATCTTGGACGTGATGCCTATGTAATGATCATTGCCTGGATATCATCATGAGTATTTGAAGTTCTATCAATTGCCCAACAGTAATTTGTTCACCCACCGTTTGCTATTTTTCTCTCGAGAGAAGCCACTAGTGAAACCTACGACCCCCAGGTCTCTTTCTTCTCATATATTTGCCTTTGCGAACTACTTTTCCTTTGCTTTTATTTTCAAATCTATATTTCCAAAAACCCAAAAATACCTGGCTGCACTTTATTTTATTTGGCGTTCGATCTATCAACATTTACAACTTTCTCCCGGCCACGTGCCTTTCTGGCGTCGTTACCCGAAAAGGATTGACAACCCCTTTAACACGTCAGGTTGTGAGTATTTGTTGTTTGTGTGCAGGGGTTGTTTACGATGTGGTGCTTGGTTCTCCTACTGGTTCGATAACCTTGGGTTCATATCTGAGGGAAATACCTACCGCTGATGTGCTGCATCATCCCTTCCTCTTTGGGGAAATATCGACGTAGCTTCAGGCGTCATCAATAGCCCAAGCGAAGATCAAGCTTCGAGAAAACCCTGGCACCTTTCAGTTGTTCAAACAACTCATTGATGTTGGGAAGTGGGTACTTGTTTCTGATTGTCTTTTTATTCAATGGACGGTAATCGACACAAAGTCGGCTCGTGCCATCCTTCTTCTTGACAAACAAAACACCACAACTCCATGGAGAAGAATTTGGTCTGATCAGACCTAGACGTTCTTGTTCATCTAGCTGCTTCTTCAACTCTTTCAGCTCTTCGGGGCCAAGTTTATAAGGACGCTTCCAAACCGGTCCAGTTCCAGGTTCGAGATCAATCACAAACTCAACTGGACGGTGCAGAGGCATTCCTGGCAATACTTCGGGAAAGACATCTTCATACTCACAAACCACCGGAATTTGAGAAATAGCTGAGATTTCACCCTTTCATTAAGAGCAAAGAGACGGATCGTGTCATCGCGATCTGCAAAAATGATCACATCTTCTGAAGGATGAGTCAACTTGACTTCTTTGGCTTGACAATCAACATGCGCCTTGTTCATATCTAGAAAATACATGCCAAGAATGAGATCAATATCGGAATTACCAAGAACAATTGGGGAGGCTAGAAAAGAATAATTGCCCATCTTGATAGAAACATCCGGAAAAATCATATGCGAACTCATACGCATGCCCGGAGAGACCACACGAAAAGGACTTGCCAAATGTTCCACTGCTAACTCATGCATAGCGACAAAAGGCCTTGAAATGAATGAATGCGATGCACCAGTATCAAACAACACTTTTGTAGGAATAGGATTAACGGAGGGATTACCCATGATCACTTGAGAAGAAACCTCTGCCTCTTCTGCGTTCACCATGTTCACACGAACTGACTTGGGATTATGCTTCACCATAGCATTGCCTGGAGGTCTGACTGGAGGAGGAGGCGGAAGACGCCACTGGTCGCACTTGTTTGAGTAGTGACCCTTCTGACCACACTTGTGACAAGTAACCTCAGAGAGCGGACGGAAGTTGCCTGGAGGAGGAACATTAGCTGACTTGGGTGCCAGGGGCCTCTGCTGATATCCTGGGTTGGGTGGGTGGGAAGAACCACGACCACCGAACTGTCTCTACTGCTGAGGAGGACGAAACGGAGGAGGAGGAGGAACCCAATATTTCTACTGCTTAGGGACCATCTGAGAGCTGGAAGAAGAAGAATAGGAATCCCTCGAACGCTTCCTTGAGTTCTCTAACTTGAGCTGAGTTGCCTCGACCTTCAACGCCATGTAGTAGAACTGATCAAACTCACGATGCTCTTGAAGGACCAGACCCGACAGAAGCTCATCCTTGAGACCACCTCTGAACTGATAAACGATGGACTTGTCATATGGAACATCTTGCTTAGCATAGCGAACCAAATTCTGGAACTCGATGTTGTACTGATAGACAAACTTGCTTACCTACTTCAGGTGCCTGAACTTCTCACGCATCTCCTCGACAAAGCTTGTCGGAATGTAATGGGCCCTGAAGTCATGACAGAAATCGTCCCAGGTGACAACACGATCGCCCTTAGAATCCTTGTATTGCTACCACCAATTTGCTGCCTGACCCTTGAGCTGGAACGACGCCAACCTGACATAGTCCTCTAGTCTGACATTGCTGCACTCAAAATGCTTACTCATGTCACGGAGCCAATCATCTGCATCAAAAGGCTGCTCACAACAGGTGAACGACTTGGGCTGGTTGGCAAGGAACTGGTTGAGCGTCGCGAACTGAGGCTGATTCTGAAAATTCCCTTGAAAACCTTTGTTGACCCTGATATCTTTCTTGCAACAACCTGAGCAACATCTGAGTATTCGCGTTTGTTGAGGCCATCACAGCTTGCCAAGCTTCTGGAGGAGGAGGCGGTGGTGGGGTGGTGGAGGATCAGACTACTCCCCATAACGACCCGAATTCCCGCAAGTTGTTGGAGCCATCCTGGAGAAGGACAAGAACATCAGCACACCATTGACAAAGATGATTGCAAAAAGCTGAATCAAATGCCTTGAACGAAATTGAACAGAGAATATAACCAGCCTTCCTACTAAAAATTAGTAAGAACGCCTTCTTTGGGTTAGCGATAACATCATTAGATATTAGAAGCCACTTGCAATAACACAAAAGTATTGAGATAATGTTGGTCAGAACAAATGTATATGCCCTCATACATCTGAAGAAGACGATCCTAGATAACTACATGAATTCCCACCTAAGAACTTCCGAAAACTTTCTAGTTATGCAATCCGGTGTTGGGGATACAAGGAGGAAATATCTCACACAACTAACAAACCTACACCCCAACTGTATCCATCTTTAAACACATAACCAGAGGCTTTCGGAACTCCATCTACCTCGGATCCTCGAAAGCACAACGATACTAACCATGGTGGGACCCCGGATGCCTCCCCAGTACTGGGTGACTCCGACCTTATCTCACCACGACAAGTATTGAAGCAATTCCAAACACCCTCCGTCCTGAGATACTAAGGAAGATGAATGATAACTATGTGCCAAGAATTCCCTCGAGCTCGACTCCCCAGAAGAAATCAAGTCAGACAGGAGGCACCAAGACAGAACTCCGTCACATCGGTATCATATTGTTTCCAAAATACCCGCGTGATCCTAAAATTTTTTTGAGAGAGAAGAGGAGTAGAATCAAAATTCCTAAGTCGAATACCTCACTAGAGTATAGAAGAGGAGTAAAAAGAAACCTACTCTCCGATATAACTAGACTCAAAATAGTTTTTACTAGACTCGACTCGGCCAAGTTCGATCAAGCAAAGGACTCCTATGGTCGTCTGGCTCTAAATACCAACTTCGTGATGCCCCGAACACACCCGCCGGTGGTCGTTACTCGTGGCGGGGTCTAGACTGGCCTCACAGATCAAAACTAATCTTTTCTGCGCACTTTGTCCTCACTCGTGCGCACCCGGGACCAACTTCCTGGGAGTTCTGATTGAACGAGCTCACGGAAAAGAAGGAATTCCTTATTGATATGAGTAGTCTATCATCCCTAATATGCCATGCTACTACATACACCACCACTCAGAGGAATCGACGTCCTCGTCAGGTCACAAGAACGTTCCCTCTTGGCAGAAACGTCTGTGCTTCCAGTCCGATACATGTGTCATTCCATGTGCCATGACGGGTCACCAACTTCGTGAACAACATGACCGCGCACCTGTCGGCAAACATCCGTGTAACCGCGAGGGTCGACTCTGATACCAACTTGTAACACCCAAGATGCGTGCCTATCCATATTTAGGCACGGGGGCCTCGACACGGATAGAGGCGCATCTAGTCGTTTCGCAAGTACAGTATCATCGCGTACATGTATGAAGAGAGGAGTATATGAGTTGGCTTACACTCGCTACATGCTAAATTACAAATCCACACAGTTTATTCAAACATCATTCAAAGACAGGGTCCATCTACGGACGAAAACAAACGAAGAAAGAAAGAAGCAATGAAACTGTCTTGCTAGCCCCGAAGATCATGAACAAGGCCTCTCTACTCATCTGGATATGTGACGTACATCCTGCATACTCCCACTGGAGTTGTGTCACATCATCTGGCACGGTCTCATCTGCACCTGCACCTGTATTTGTTGTAGTAATCTGTGAGCCACGGGGACTCAACAATCTCGCAACCGGGTACCGAGACTATTCAAGATTATTAGGTTGGATGGAGGATAAGTGGTGAGTTTGCAGCAGCACTAAGCATTGTATGGTGGCTATCTTACGAGTACATGAATGTAATTATGGTGGACTACATGAGACAATTGAGTTATACCATGATCTCTAGAAGATCCTGAACACCTACTTACATCAAGCATAACCCCACCGTGTTCTCTCTCGGTTCATGTTCATGAGCAAAGACGATCACGGTTACTCATACAATTGGTGTATTTTATTAGAGTTTACTTCAAGTTAACTATAACCGGGTGTTAAACAAAATATCCAAGTTGCCACATAACTGCAGGCACGGCTTTCCGAAAGATTTAACCCTGCAAGGGTGCTCCAACTAATCCATCATAAGTTAACCATGCTCCGTGGGAACAACCTCGACCACGGATCGCGTGATCATCCTAGGCAATTCCAAAGGAAAACCGACACCTCGAGATAGCCCGAAGAAAATCAGAGTCCCATGCCCAAGCCATTCGACAAAGTTAAGACAAGTCCAACAAGACCACCCGACGTGTCGACGAACCTGATAAGAGCCGCGTATCTCGCTCTCAGGACACGACGGATGAGCGATCGTTACCACGCCAATCACTGAGTTGCCCCGGGCGACATTAATAAGTTGCTATGGGTTGGAAAAACACTCATGAGGATCACTGGCCCGGGTTGTTGATTAATTATCCACGGGGTTGCAAAGCCCTGTGCAATTTTATTAAGTTGTTTAAGCAAATAGTACCAATGTTGGGTCTTGCCAGACAAGCTTTAATCTCAACCGAATAATCAAGGGGGTCCCCATAACAACCCCGAGCTTGTTAGGAGCGCAAAATATGGAAATATAACACCGGTAACAAGTAACTATGGCGGTAAAAGTGGAACAAAACACCAAGAAAAAGGCCAAGCCTTCCACCATACCATGATATATATATATATGCATTAAATTAAATAGCAGCATATATTGTGATATCTCCAGATATCCATGTTATCACATGTTAATAATCTGCACCTGCAACTAAGAACGCTATAAAAGGGGCTGAGCAGCGGTAACTTAGCCAAATAAGGTTTGCTAGGATGTGGAGGGGTTAGACGCTATCATGGCAATGTAGGAGGCTTGACATCCAAGTGGTAGGTAACGCATATGTAACGATAAGAGCGAGACATCTAGCAAAGCAAAAATAGTACCGGGATCCGGGTACGATCATCTTGCCTGATGGTTCTTCAGAGGGACAAAGAGCGGGGTCCACGTAGTGGTACTCTCCTGGATCCTCGTACTCAGGTTCAACACTCGCGTCTACCCAAGAGAAATAGCAACAATAAACAACGAACCAAGGTGCAATTCACAAACAAGATGATGCATGATTCATTTGAAGTATTTAGCATGGCAATCCTAAGCTAGTCATGTTTCTCATGCAATAGTTAAGTTATTTACAATTCTGGATAGAACCTCATGTTAAGTTGTTTTAACATGCATGATCATGGAAAAAATGGATGCTTGATGCAAAAACGATGCAAATGCATATGTAGAACGTAGGAAATGGAGTAACGAATCTCATGCTACGCTCACAAAAAGGTACGAAGACAAACATACAAGATATGGGAGGCCATGGGCTATTCCTTGGTATTCCAAGGTATCCACTGGTTAGTAAAAGAAAAACCAACCACAATAGAGCCAAAGATCAAACAAAACAATGGAGCATAGCTCCCACAAGTCACAAAACACCAACACTCACAATCGGTCCCAAAACAGGAACATAGCAACTTCCACAACAATTATTTAGAGCTACAGGACGTTTCCAACCTCAAACAAAACATGTACAGAAACTACATAACATGCTTATAAAATCATCCAACTACACAAACTGGAAAGGAAGCCCACATCACTAAGCATGAAGCTCACAAGTTGGCATGATGAAACAGATTCTAGGGACTTAGTGAAAATCACAATTTTCTGGAATCTGAGTTAAGCTCATAGAAGTTTGACAGCAGAAAATACGGATGATAGAGACCACCTCATGGCATGAAAATTAACAAGATGGTGGAGGACAACATCTACTTCAAAACACTAGCACTGAGCTTAAGCTAAAACACAACATATCACTTGGTAGCATCCACTCATCATGGCATAAAAATAATAACAGATTCTCAGACTTAGAAATATTTAGCATGTTGAAAACAGCAACACTTTAATAGCCACTTTGGAGCATGGTTCCCACTTATATGCAAGTCTAACATGTCAAAAGAAAATATCATGGCATTCTACTCAGGAAATACTACCACTTCCAAGTTGACACCAATACCAAAGCATGCATGGATTAATTCTATCTAAAATGACAAAATGACATATTGGGACAAAATGACATTTTGTGAAACTTGCTCAAATGACCAAACCAATTGCACCAATGGATTCAATGAGAAATTCTACCCCAATTCCATATATCATACTCATATCTTTGCTTTTGCAAAGCTCCCGAAACCAAGCTCGAAATAAACATGCCAACCTCATAAGTAAAAACTTACTATAAATGCTCATAGCCAAAAATGGCCTAGTCCATATTTAGACATATCCATAAATGAAATAATCTAATTAAAACACACCAAAAACAAACAAATAAATAAATAAATAGGAGGGGCCCACCTGGCATAGACACCAGGGCCCCTCTATGTGGATGACAAGTGGGCCATGGGCCCACTGTCATACACACACACGACACACACAGCATACACACACACACACTCACACTGGATCCCGCTGACCATAGGGGATCCCCTACTTCTCTCACACAAACAGGCACACACCACACACGCACATAGGCACACCGGATCCTACCCACACACCACACACACGCTCACAAGCAGAAAAACAAAAAGGGGCACACACACGACACACATAGCATACACACACATAGACACTCACACTGGATCCTGCTGACCACAGGGGATCCCCTACTGCTCTCACACACATAGGCACACACCACACACGCATATAGGCACACCAGATCCGGTGTAGCCACACCGGATCCTGCCCACACACCACACACACGCTCACAAACAGAAAAACAAAAATCACACTCACACTGGATCCTGCTGACCACAGGGGATCCCCTACTCCTCTCACACACATAGGCACACACCACACACGCACATAGGCACACCAGATCCGGTGTAGCCACACCGGATCCTGCCCACACACCACACACATGCTCACAAACAGAAAAACAAAAAGGGGCACACACACGACACACACACAACATACACACATACACTCACACTGGATCCTGCTGACCACAGGAGATCCCCTACTGCTCTCACACACACCACACACACTCACAAACAGAAAAGCAAAAATCACACTCACACTGGATCCTGCTGACCACAGGGGATCCCCTACTGCTCTCACACACACAGGCACACACCACACATGCACATAGGCACACCAGATCCGGTGTAGCCACACCGGATCCTGCCCACACATCACACACACGCTCACAAACGAAAAAACAAAAACGGGGGGCGCACACACGACACACACACAACATACACACATACACTCACACTGGATCCTGTCAGGAGATCCCCTACTGCTCTCACACACACCACACACACTCACAAACAGAAAAGCAAAAATCACACTCACACTGGATCCTGCTGACCACAGGGGATCCCCTACTGCTCTCACACACACAGGCACACACCACACATGCACATAGGGACACCAGATCCGGTGTAGCCACACCGGATCCTGCCCACACATCACACACACGCTCACAAACGAAAAAACAAAAACGGGGGGCGCACACACGACACACACACAACATACACACATACACTCACACTGGATCCTGCTGACCACAGGAGATCCCCTACTGCTCTCACACACACCACACACACTCACAAACAGAAAAGCAAAAATCACACTCACACTGGATCCTGCTGACCACAGGGGATCCCCTACTGCTCTCACACACACAGGCACACACCACACACGCACATAGGGACACCAGATCCGGTGTAGCCACACCGGATCCTGCCCACACATCACACACACGCTCACAAACGAAAAAACAAAAACGGGGGGCGCGGGGAGGGTCGAACCGGCGACCTCCTGCTAATGAAACAGGCGAGCGACCACTGCGCTACGAGCGCTTGACTGAACAAGAAGGAACACTACCCTATTAGACAGTCCCTGTGTCGCTCTGCTCCACCGGTGACCAAAACGGAGGGAGACGCTGGCGAGCCATCAGGCGACCATCGGAGGCGGCGGACTCTGCGGGGGATGCGGACACAACGTGGAGACCATCTACGCGGCTAAACTGCAACGCGCTGCGGCAGAGGGGGCGCTCGAGCTCGAGCTGATGCTGGGCTCACGGCCATGGCGAGGGCGAAGGAGAAGCGAGGCACGACCCGGAGAGGAGGTTGCGCAACTGCGGACTACTGCGTGCGCAGGGCACGCACACGCACGAGCCCAGCGACGGGGACTACTCTAACGTGGACACATCTGAAGGGCCGAACTTGCAGAGCTCTGGGAGCGCGCGCACGACAGCACCACGGCGACGGCTACGGCGGACTAGGGATGAAGGATAGGAAAGGGATAGAGCTCGGGGAGTACCTCTCCTACCTAAGACAAGAAGACGGGGCCTTGGATGCAGCAGATTGACGACGGCGCAGCGAGGAAATCCGGCGAGGTCCTGATCCGAACGGCGAGGAAGAAGCGACGAGCTTCTCGGCCTTGGGGTCCCTCCTGGACGTAGGGGAAGAAGAGTAACACGAGGGGAGTCCTCCCCGTGCACCAGGTCGTCGGGGACGCGGTGAGGCAGGCTAGGTCCGGGAACGAGCAGAGCTCTGCCGGAGCACCGGGAGCATGGCAACGGCGAAGCTTGGGGAGAAGCTTACCTACGGCGGAAGGGGAAGGATAAGGGAGGAAAGGGGAGAAGGAAGCCTAGGGTTTCGCACCGGCAGGTTTTAAAAGGGGGCTCGGCCCTAACGGTGTCTCGACGTCCGCGCCACGACGGTGCTCTCTCTCCCGCACGCTCTCACTGAACCTGGCGGAAAGCAGCTACGAGAGCAGGTGGCCGTCAGTGCGAGGGGGCTGGGCTGCGGCTAAGGGAGATGGGCCACGAGGGAGGTTGAGGCCCACTCGCCCAGTCTCTCTCTCTCTCTCAGAAAAACAGAAGGAAGGTTTTTCTCTTTTTGAAATAAGCCCAGAACAAAATAAATCCACAACAGCAAAGGCGGTTTTTTTTCCCAAAATAAAAAATACTTTTGAGCTCAAAAAAAGGCAAGCTATTTAATAAAAATGGTTAGGGAATTTTTAGATCAAGAAAATATTTTACCTAGCATTTAACTATGCATAGTTATCAATTATTATAAATTAATAGAACTTCAACCATGGAATATTACTACTCTAGAAATCTTAGCAGAATATTTATAATAAGACCAACATTTTAAACAAGGAAAAACAGCAAGAAAATATTTAACAAGTAGGAAATTTGAATAAAGAGAGAGATAGGAATAGTTTTTTTGAATGGGGGGAATCAGAGTGGCACTCCAACACACACAACCATTCACCCACATACACACCTCACATCATCACACTTCACAAGCACAAGCAAGCAATAAAGTTATGCACATGGTATGATGAACATGAAGGCATGATGCATGATGCATGACATGGAAATAGAAAAGAAGCAAAATAGTAATTCATTCCAAACACATGACAAACATAAAGGTTCATATGGATACATGATCATAAATGCCAAGGATAGTACTTAGGTTGTTACACCTTCATGGGACCGAAGGAGCCCAGTGAGCAACGTGTGGCAGCCACCACACCTTGATTCGGCATCCATTTTTATACGCGTGTAAGCATTTTTTTTTCTTCACGGAAATACTTAAGCACATATTTTTACACCACACTAGATCGATTCACCCAAGCAAAGCTAGTTGGAAGCACACAAGTTAGATCAGAAGTACACAAGCAGACGACTTGATTGATGTGCTGCCTAGCAACGTACGCGAACCAGCTTGCTTCTGCTCAACAACCACCGGATCGATTCTTTTGGCGGCTTGCTCTTGTTGAAATTGTCGTAACTTGCGGACCAAAAAACAGAACAAAGAAATTTTGTTGGTACGTGTAACTTGCATTTTTTTTCCTTGACAGACTTGCCTCTTTTAGGTGCCTCGCTATCTATGTCAAATGGTATGACTAATTTTTCCTTTTTTTTGGCGGGGGGGGGGGAGGGGGGGATTTTGTTTTTACCATCCTAGTTTTTACCAATACCAATTTTTCTTATACCGCTCTAGAATTTGACATTTCACTGTTGTCACTCTTAGATTTTAACAATTATCACTATTGCCATTCGGTGGCAAAAGCAAAATAATTTTTATTTTACTTTTGTCACTCTTAGCTTTTGACAATTATCACAATAGCCACTTTGAATTTTTGGTTTTTCCACAAAAATGGCAATTGTGATAATTTTTAAAAACTAAGAGTAACAAAAGTGAAATGTCATAATCTAGAATGTCATAAGGAAAATTGACAAAATCTAGAGTGGCAAAAACAAAATTCTCCCTTTTTTTATTAGATAGTTGACCATCCATGTCAAATGGTATGACTGACTTGCGATGCCAACGTGTCAGGGACTTAGAATATTTTTCATAAGGAGGGTAGGGTAGTGCCATTGCATCCGTTTTCTAGGCATCACTAAAAGCTTCAGTACGAATTGATTATTTATTTTTGCATCATTTTTTTAGTTGACAGTTCGCCACACCTTAAATTGTATTCGTCATCCACCTCTGTCCGCGGACACGGATGCGAGAGAACGACATCGATGCGAGAGAACGACATTCAACCATAGTTGCATACATTTTGAAAACAACTCGAACCAATCGGAACGAAATCCGTACAAACACGATCAGATTTCATATAAAGCGTTAGAATATTTTTCATAAGGATGGTAGGGTAGTGCTATTGCATCCGTTTTCTAGGCTTCACTAAAAGCTTTAGTACGAATTGATTATTATTATTTTGCATCATTTTTTAGTTGAAAACTCGTCACACCTTAAATTGTATTAGTCATCTGCCTCTGTCCGCGGACACGGATGCGGGAGAACGACATCCAACCATAGTTACATACATTTTGAAAACAACTCGAACCAATCGGAACGAAATTCGTACAAACACGATCAGATTTCATATAAGCGTGACGGGTTTCATATAAAATTGTTGGATTTTCATATAAACATGATGGATTTTATTACATTTACATCAACTAAGCGGTGCCAGTCTGGCTAATCTAAATGTTCGCCCACGGATCCTTTTGTCTTCCTCATGTTCGGCAGCCCGATCACCGGACTGCGAGGAGACCTAGAGGCATATGCTTCAGTGCAAAGGACGGCTTGCTTCCCCACCGCTCATCGAAGAGGATCCCCCGACCGATGCTCCAGCGGGAGGGCAAGGCGCGCCTCCGATTCCGTCAAGCCCATGGGGTCTTGACGATGGTCATTGCAAAAGAAGAACCAGTCAAGACACTGGTTGTGTATGTCGGCGTCGCCTCGGCGGTGGCCTTCATGGGACCCAAGCGGCGGCCACTACCCTTGTTCTACTTCTCCTCGATGATGGCGGCGGACCAAGAGGCGCTGGTCACTGACACATCGCTCTCCGCGCCCCCGGCTTCTGTCTTTGTGTGCATGGCGCGGGCGCGGGCGCGGGCACGGAAAGCGCGGTCGCAGGCTCAGGACGCGCTATGCTCCCCGCCTTGCCGACATGGATCAACTCGTCACTCCTCATCTAGCTAGCCTAGAGCGACAAGTTGTTGAACAGCGCGATGGCTTGGGGTGGCAACTGGCTCCGTCAGGCTAGACGAGGGAGGTGGAGCAGCAAGATGCTTCACTCATATCCAGCGGGCTCGGCGGGCCACCTAGCGGACTTGTAAGCCGGCTCTTTGAAAGCCATCGAAAGAGTGAAGAAAATGACGAAGGAGGAGATAGGGGAGTGGCAGAGGGGTGTGATTCTTGCCCGACATATGACCTCCTTTAAATAGAGGGCGGGCGAAAGGAGCTTGGTCGGCGTTGTTTTAATGTCATTCCGCTCATGAAGGGACGTGTGGCCAGAGTAGATTTCTCAGCTTCCATGCAGATTTAATGAAGGCGTTTGAATGCGACGAGGAGGCGTGTTCAGCTGGGCATGTGGCGGGTGGCGCCCTCAGCTGGCGGCCCGCTTCAATGACAGAGGTAGTGAAAGGTCGCATCCCCTGAGTCGCCTTCAATGTGGAACGGCGCGCTCTACGATGGCATGAATGCGGACAGCTAGCGCGTGCGGGGGAGGGGGAGGGTTTTTGGTGGGCTAGAGAAACGAGCTTGGGATCGATCCGGACTCCCGCAAACCTTTCCCACGCATGTCTCCAGTTTGCGAGAGAAAACGCGACCGGACTAAGCCGCGGACCGATACAAAATCACGTTGGATGTCTTCTGTGGTCCGGACAACAGGGTCCGAACGATTGCAAAAGGTTTGTGGATTCATGGTAACGCCTCAACCTTTCCACGGCAACCCACTGGAAGATCAATGATCCTAGCCCAAATATCAAACTTCAACAACTCAATTAACGATGGCTTTGAGAACCCATCGTAAGGGACGATGATGACCGGGTTCCCTCTGAAGTGCCAAGGCCCCCCGGATTACTATCTCCCACTCGCCCAAGCAATTGAATTGCATGATGAAGAGATTTTCCTCCAAAGTTTTGATCTTGTCTCCTCTTGCGAGATCCCACACCGAACGCGTGTTTCTGGAAAAAAACAGCAAGTGCTAAAGTTTATATCCATGTGAAATTTTAAGATGCTCATTGAACACAGCTCTTCCTCGATCGGTGCATTTTCTTCATAAAAAACAACGTCATCAAAATCTTCCGCGTTCAAAGCCACCTCGCGCATCATATCCTCGAGCTTGACTTTCCCCTTGTCCCACGTTGACGATCGCCCAACATTGTTTTCCATTGCCATCGCGCCTTGGATCCGATCTAACTGATCGTGAAGAAAAACCTCGAGCCCACTAAACCCTAAACATCTGCACGCCAAGGATGGGCTACGGGCCAGGGACCACCCCTTCATCAGCCCGAACGGATTCCGGCGAGTTCAGAGGAGGTAGAGAACGATAGTCTCAATGTCACCCCAAGGCGCTGAGAGGAAGACGAAATCCTATAGCGAGAGGGAAGTCACATTCCAATCGTTAGTGCGGGTGTAAACTAGTGTATGCTTTCTTTGAGTAAAAAACAATAGCCAGGCTTTATTAATCGGTTCCAATTTTCATGGGGATTACAAGGACATCGTGGGGTACACCCAACCAAGTATATCTTCCTGTCGGAAGAAGAGTACCTTGCCTAGCTATTTTATGAGCTTCATTGTTTTTTTTTTTTGAAAAAGGAGGATCATCCGCTTCTGCATCATGATGGTGCATTCAGCCATTTTATTAAAAGAACAAGTTCCAACCAAGTGCATAATCCGAGCGAAACTTTTAAAAAAATCTCACAATGAAAGGAAAAAAATACATGCCACATCTGGCAAGATATAAACAGGCTACAATGATAAAGATAGGCTATGATGCCTAAACACCTAGCCTATTAGTGTGCCGTCATCCATATCGGTTGAAGATATCCAGTGCTACTGTTTCTCACCGGCTGCACCCATTAACCAAAATCTTCCTGGACTCCGCGGGCGTGAGTAACGATCACATACGGATCCAAGCAGTAGTTCTGAAGATAACCTTCAAAAAATTGGTGAATTGTTTCCAATTAAATATCATATTATTTCCCCAATTCCATATAGCTCATAGCATGGCACAAACTCCTATGCAAATGTGTTTAGTTGTGGTGCCCTCCACTCCATTGAGCCACGTCCCAAATAACATGTTCATACCTGTTGGAAGGGAAATATTGACTGCTATATGAATGGTAAGCCATAAAAGTCTAGCTAAAGGACATTCTAGAAAGAGGTGCTTGATATTCTCGCTGTGATAACATAAGCAGCATCTAGAGTTCCCTATCCAATTTCTTTTAATCAGGTTGTCCTTCACGAGAATCACTCCTTTGTGGACAAACCACATGAAAATCTTAATCTTTAATGGTACTTCAATTGTCCAAATGTGTGGAGACGTAGGTATCATTCCGTCATTAATAAGATCTAGGTACATTGATTCCACCGAAAAAAATACCGCTTGTAGTTAATTTCCAATAAATTGTGTCTGGTTGATCCGACAGTTGAACTTCCATCAACCGACGAACCAAATGGAGCCACGCATTCCAACGTTCTCCAACCAGAGCTCTCCTAAATTCAATATTGAGAGGAATCGTTTGCATGATTGTAACAACATAAGCATTCTTACGTTGTACAATATTATATAAAGTCGGATATTGTGTAGCTAGAGGCATCTCTCCTAACCACGTGTCTTCTCAAAACCTGATTGTGTTACCATTCCCAATTTGAAACCTCGCGCTATGGAAAAATGTTTCCTTCTTTCTCAGCAAACCTTTCCAGAATGGTGAATCCAAAGGTTTCGCTGTAACTTGAGCCAAGGTCTTGGATTGAAGGTACTTATTACGCAAAATTTGTATCCATGTACCCTCCGTCTCCACTCATAATCTATATAGCCATTTTCTCAATATACATTTGTTTTTAACTTGTAAATTCTCAATCCCTAACCCACCTTGCTCTTTAGGTCTGCACATCTTATCCCGCTTAGCCAATATGTATTTCTGTTTACTCTCGTCACTTTGCTTGAAAAATCGGGATCGGTAAAAATCAAGTCTTTTCCGTATCCCTATTGGTACTTCAAAGAATGGTAACAAAAACATAGGCAAGCTTGTCAATACTGAATTTATTAACATGAGATGCCCACCATAAGACATAAGTTTGCCCTTCCAGCAACTCAGCCGTTTTTTGAACCGATCTATACACTTCCATTCCTTATTGGTGAGTTTCCGGTAATGGAGAGCCCATCTCACATCCGAATAATTGTTTGTATGCATCATGTTATTCCTTAGCTCGACCAAAGCAGAACAATTCTATCTTTTTAAAATTAATTTTGAGTCCCGATAATTGTTCAAGTAAACATAGTATTAACTTCATATTTCTAGCTTTGGCAAGACCATGTTCCATGAAAAGAATCGTATCGTCCGCATATTGTAAGATCGAGACCCCTCCATCTACAAGATGTGGAACTAGTCCTCCTATTAGATCGTTCTCTTTAGCATGACCTATGAGAACTGTCAGCATATCAACTACAATGTTGAAAATGATCGGGGACATCGAATCTCCCTGCCTCAATCCCTTGTGTGTTTGAAAGAAATGACCCATGTCGTCATTCATCTTAATCTCCACACTACCTTTCTGAATAAATGAATCCGCTTGGGTTCTCCAAGCCTCACTGAATCCTTTCATTCGTAATGCTTGTTGTAGGAAAGACCATTTTACTTTATCATGGGCCTTTTCGAAATCCACCTTGAAAATCACTCCATCAAGTTTTTTTGAGTGGATTTCATGAAGTGTCTCATGTATAACAACAACCCCTTCTAGGATGTGTCTACCCGGCATGAAGGCCGTCTGCGTATGTTGTACAACCGAATGGGCTATCCGTGACAGCCTGTTTGTTGCCACTTTAGTAAATATTATAAAGCTCACATTTAATAAGCAGATTAGCCTAAACTGCTCAATACGGGTTGCCCCCTCCTTCTTTGGTAGCAATGTGATTGCTCCAAAGTTTAAATGAAACAGTTGTGGCTGGTCATTAAATAAATCATGGAACATGGGCAACATATCATCTTTAATAACATGAGCGTCATAGTTACTAGCTCGAAATTCATGAACAAAATTACATGAAATAAAAGAAAGTATCCCCTGAAGCATCTCCCTAATGATCCCTTCATGTGATCCACCAGCACCCTCATGGATGCCTTTGATAACTTCTTGACAATCTGAAGCTATGATGAGATGGTGTAGGTCCAGATCCTCTATCAAAGAAAGTGCTTCTCTGCAATGCCAAAGCTTCAGGTGCCGCTGGTGCCTATTTTTTTTGAGAAATTGGCGCTGGTGCTAGTAACCCGGGACCACCAAAACCGAAGGATCCAAGTATGTGTCGTCTCTACCGTAGTTTTTTTTCCGATGGGATGAGGCAAAAGCCCATGAGGCCCAATTACACAAAAATTGACCTATTTTGATACCGGACATCCCCCTATATGTTAGTCATTCGGTGGCGGAAGTAAGCAGCCCACGAGGAAATCGAAGGCAATCAAGCGGCCAGAAACGACCACAAGCGATGATCTAATGAGCCTTACATAATAACTCGAATCTTTTCGTTCCCAGCCGCCCATGGAAAGGCGATCGGGAGACGACATCACGGTTCCTTGATGAACGTCGGTGAGTCCACAGCCTCCGCCCCCTCTATTCGCCGCTCCGGTGGTTGGTGGAAGGGGGGTTCCATTTTTCATCCATGGTGTTCGTCTAGATAGGGTTTGTGTTTCATTTGATGGCGCTGGAGCGGTGAGGACGGCGCCGCATCGAATAAATTTGCTTCGACTTCTTCCTCATCACGACGACGACCTTTCTGCTGGCGTTGAGAAGTCAGTGGACTCGTTTTCTTGCTGGCTATTATTCAAGACTGTGAGATTAGGTTTTTGTTGTGTCATCTATGACTCTCATTTTTCGCAGCGGTGCCATGGGCCAGTCCACAAATGGGATTTGTGGTCCGATGGGCAGTGGTTCTATTGTTCTACCCCAACTTCATCGGCAGGAAGCGATGGATCCAGGTCTAGGCCAGCATGGGGATGTTCCCCGACCGACATGCCACAGAGACAAATATCTGGCTGCTTGCAGCGGGTCTATTCATCGTCTCTAAAACCCAATTTGGCGATGATGTTGCCCTTGATCGTGAGATGTTGAAGGCTGCACTTCTCTTTCAGCGAGTGCCTCTGCGACATTGGGGTTTGGTGGCAGTTGTTGACTTCGATATGTGCAGAGACTTCAAGGAAACTTTTTTTAAAATTTATTTTCTTGAGGTCCTTTATGCATAGTTTCTAGGGCATTTGTTTTCGTCATGTTTGTCTGATGGTCTTAACGTATTTTATTTTTGTACTAATTGTACTATGTTTGATTTAATATAAATTCGTGGTTACTCAAAAACAAGTGACGGCCCAATGGCCAGAAACATAATGGGCGTGTTTGGTTGCCCACATATAGCCCATCTAGGCCCGCGTGGAAAGAAAATGAGTTGATTTGTTGCCTGCATACACTATTCGGCCTCCATAGCGGGAACTATAAAGCACCCCGAGAGTTGCCCAAGAGCTATGCCTGAATTTGCAGTTTCTCCAGAGCCGGGGCCGGGCAATGCACAACGAGCGCACATGGATGGGGCCCTTGCGAGAGGAGGCACGAGGGATGCGGACTGTGTACGTGCTTCTTCTTCTTCTACCTCCACTAAGCTCCTCCCTGATCTCATTTCTTCCTTCTAATCTCGAATCTACACAACGATGCTTCGATTCAAAATAATCTCTACACGAAAAATATGCGCATCGATGTTACGGTTCCATTTTTGCGATCGGTTCATAGTTTCCTCCATCGTAAATGCCTAATTTTGTGTTTAGATTTGGAGCTATTTTGGTTGAATTTTTTCAAATTCGTCACGTACGGTCGATCGTTTGAAATTTCCTTTGCCCGACAGCTTCATCACCCAGTTCCACACGACATTTGTATTGCAAAATTTCTGTTTGGACGAGCATACTACACTGATGCCGCAATTACGTGCACGCTGTATTTCTTCTCCTCTGTCCTGTGTCTCAGAGCACTCCTATTTGTCCCTTTCGACGCCGACGCCGTTCTCCTTGCCCGCATCCTACTAAACTAGAGTCGTCTCGGTGCCGGTCATCTTGACCTCCTCCCTCTCGTCCCACTGCACTGACGCTGCCATGGCGCGAGCACTGCATTTCTCCTTGTCTGTCCATTGTCTTCATGCGGACTTTCTCGACAAGGCTAGCAACTAGTTCGCCGCGTCGCCGACGAGATCGCTCGCGCAAGACTTCGTGCATGTCGCGTCAGACGCCGTGGCATGACCATCGTTCACCGCGGTCCCCATGGTCCGGCACACACTGCATTTTTGCTCTCCCGTCATCTGCCTCAACGCTCCTCTGCATGGACTTTCTCTGCAGCGGCAACGCTAGCAACTAGTTCGTCACGACGCCGACAAGAGCACTCGTCCAAGACTCCATGCTCGTCATGTCGGACACGGCACCACTACCACCTTCCACCTTCCAATGCAGTCGCCATGGTCCAACACGCATTGCATTTCTGCTCCCCCGTCCTTTGCCTCGGGGCTCCTCCACACGGGCTTTCTCTACGACGGCCGCCGCGTCGGCAAGAATGCTCGCCCGAAGACTCCGTGCTCATCATGTCGAATGTGACGCCACAGTCATCGTCCACCGCAGTCGCGAGGCACTCTATGTGTGCTAAGTGTAAGTGTTAGCTCTTAATCATATCACACGTATACAATCAAACACCGTGTTGTTGCGTGAACCGAGCCAACGCAGGCAACCAAACATTATGCCAAATTGATCTCCTAATACAAAAAAAGTAGAGGCGGGCAACCAAACTATATGCACGCATTGATTTTAAGGATGTATTTCCAATAAGTCAAGCTTGAGCTAGCCAGTCCCGGACTACTCGCTACCAAACACGTCCAAATAGGCTGAGAGGGTTGGAAAGATGCACGGTGATTGTTGGGGAACGTCGCATGGGAAACAAAAAATTTCCTACGCACACGCAGATCTATCCATGGTGATGAGCATCTACGAGAGGGAGAGTGGATCTACGTACCCTTGTAGATCGCTAAGCGGGAAGCGTTAAGAAACGCGGTTGGTGTAGTCGAACATCTTCGCGATCCAAATCGCCGAGCGTCCCGCGATCACATCATGATCCGTCCCGCGATCCAATCACGATCCGTCCCGCGAACTCGTCACGATCCGTCCCGCGATCTCATCACGATCCGTCCCGCGAACTCATCACGATCCTTCCCGCGAACTCATCACGATCCGTCCCGTGAACTCACCACGAACCGTCTCGCGATCTTGATCACGGTCCTTCCGATCTAGCGCCGAACGGACGACACCTCCGCGTTCAGCACACGTGCAGCTTGATGACGATCTCCACCGTGTTGATCCAGCAAGAGGAAGTGGAGAGGAAGAAGAGTTCACCGACAGCGTGACGGTGCTCCGGCGATGGTGGTGGACCAATTCCGGCAGGGCTTCGCCTAAGCACCGCGGAAATCCGATCTATAGGAGCACCGGTGGAACGGGTAGCACGTGGCCGTAAAATCTAGTGCAAAACACCCAATACCACCAGTATATATAGGAGGAAGGGAGGAGGAGGGCTGGCACAAGGCCAAGGCCCCATAGGAGTCGGCCGAACCTATTAGGATTGGAGGACTCCCCTCCAATCCTAGTAGGACTAGGATTCCTCCCTTTTTTTCCTTTTTCCACCTTTTTCTATTGGGTTTTCTTCTCCAGCCACATGGGCCTTGTGTGGGAGTTTCCACCAGCCCACTAAGGGCTGATATTCACTCTCCCACAGCCCATGAAGCCTCTTGGATCGAAATGCCCCTCCCGGAGGTCTCCCGGTACACTACCGGCACTCCCGGTACACTACCGATGAGCACGAAACTTTCCGGCAACCAAAATAGGACTTCCTATATATGAATCTTTACCTCCGGACCATTCCGGAGCTCCTCGTGACGTCCGGGATCTCATCCGGGGCTCCAAACAACCTTAGGTCACCACCATACATAACTCTATACTACTAAAACGTCACCAAACCTTAAGTGTGCAGACCCTGCGGGTTCGAGAACTATGTAGACATGACCGAGACACCTCTATGGTCAATAACCAATAGCGGGACCTGGATGGCCATATTGGTTCCTACATATTCTACGAAGATCTTTACCGGTCGAACCTCTATGTCAAGGATTCAGTTAATCCCGTATGATGTTCCCTTTGTTCTTCGGTATGTTACTTGCCCGAGATTCGATCGTCGGTATCTCCATACCTAGTTAAATCTCGTTACCGGCAAGTCTCTTTACTCGTTTTGTAATACAAGATCTCGTGACTAACACTTAGTCACATTGCTTGCAAGGCTTGTTGTGATGTTGTATTACCGAGTGGGCCCTGAGATACCTCTCCGTCACACGGAGTAACAAATCCCAGTCTTGATCCATGCCAACTCAACAGACACCCTCGGAGATACCTGTAGAGTACCTTTATAGTCACCCAGTTACGTTGCGACGTTTGATACACACAAGGCACTCCTCCGGTGTCAGTGAGTTGCATGATCTCATGGTCATAGGAACATATACTTGACATGTAGAAAACAGTAGCAGTAAACTGACACGAGCATATGCTACGTTTGTAGTTTGGGTCTTGTCCATCACACCATTCTCCTAATGATGTGATACCATTATCAAATGACATTTCATGTCCATGGCTAGGAAACCTTTAACCATCTTTGATCAACGAGCTAGTCCATTAGAGGCATACTAGGGACATGGTTTTGTCTATGTATCCACACATGCATCTAAGTCTCCGATCAATACAATTATAGCATGGATAATAAACGATTATCATGAACAAGGAAACATGATAATAACTAATTTATTATTGCCTCTAGGGCATATTTCCAACAGTCTCCCACTTGCACTAGAATCAATAATCTAGTTCACATCACCATGTGATTTGCATTGTTATGAATCTAACACCCAATGAGTTCTGGGGCTCGATCATGCTTTGCATGTGAGAGAGGTCTAATAGTCAACGGGTCTGCGACATTCAGATCCGTGTGTACTTTGCAAATCTCTATGTCAAACCGTAAACACTGCTACCACACTCCACTTGATACTATTCCAAATGGCTGCTCCACTATATGAATCCAGATTGCTACCACGGGTTATCCGGATTGGTGTTAAAGCTTGCATCGACGTAACTCTTTACGATGAACTCTTTATCACCTCCATAATCGAGAAACATCTCCTTAGTCTTTTAGTTACTAAGGATAATCTTGACCGTTGTCCAGTGATCCACTCCTGGATCACTCTTGTCCCCCTTGACGAAATCATGGCAAGGCACACACAGGTGCGATACACAACATGGCATACTATACAGAGCCTATGACTAAGCCATAGGGGACGACATTCGTCCTTTCTCTTTCTTCTGCCGTGGTCGAGCTTTGAGTCTCACTCAACTTCACACCTTACAAAGCAGGCGAGAACACTTCTCTCTGGCTAATCCATTTTGAACTCTTTCAAAATCTTGTCAAGGTATGTACTCATTGAAAGTCTTATCAAGCATCTTGATGTATCTTTATAGATCTTGATGCTCAACAATTAGGTAGCTTTATTCAGGTCTTCCTTTGAAAATCACTTTCTAAACAACCGTTTATGCTTTCCAGAAATTCCACATTATTTCCGAACAGCAATATGTCATCCACATATACTTATCAGAAACTCTATAGTGCTCCCACTCACTTTATTGCAAATACAAGTTTCTCATAAACTTTGTATAGACTCAAAAACTTTGATCACCTCAACTCTGAGATGCTTGCTTCAGTTCATAGAAGAATCACTGAAGCTTGCACACCTTTTAGCATCCTTAGGACTGACAAAACCTTCTGGTTGTATCACATACAACCTTTCCTCAAGTAAACCGTTAAGGAAATGATGTTTTGACATCCATCTGCCAGATTTCATAATTGAAACATGCAACAACTGCTAACATAATTCCAACAGACTTTAGCATCACTACGAGTGAGAAATTCTCATCGTAGTCAACTCCTTGAACTTGTCGTAAACTTCTTTGCAACAAGTCGAGCTTTACAAATGGTGACATTTACCATGAGCGTCTGTCTTCATTTTAAACATCCATTTGTACTCAACGACCTGCCGTCCAACGAGCAAGTCTACCAAAGTCTACACTTGGTTTTCATACATGGATCCTTTCTCGGATTTCATGGCCTCTAACCATTTGTCGGAATCCGGGCCCATCATCACTTCTCCACAGCTCGTAGGTTCATCGTTGTCTAACAACATGACCTCCAAGACAGGGTTGTCGTACCACTCAGGAGCAGTACACATCCTTGTCACCCTACGAGGTTTGATAGTAACTTGATCCGAAGCTTCATGATCATCATCATTAACTTCCTCTTCAACTGACGTAGGTTCCACAGAAACATCTTTCTGTGCTGCGCTACTCTCTGGTTGAAACAGAGGTTCAATAAACTCATCAAGTTATATCTTCCTCCCACTCAATTCTTTCAAGAGAAACTTTTCCTCGAGAAAGGACCTAGTTCTAGCAACAAACATTTTATGCTTGGATCTGAGATAGAAGGTTTACCCAACTGTCTTTAGGGTATTCTATGAAGATGCATTTGTCCACTTTGGGTTCGAGCTCATTAGGTGAAAAACCCTTTTTCACATAAGTGTTGCAACCCCAAACATTAAGAAATGACAGCTTAGGTTTCTATCAAACCATAATTCACACGGTGTCATCTCAACGGATTTAGATGGTGCCCTATCTAAAGTGAATGTAGTTGTCTCTAATGCATAACCCCTAAAACGATAGTGGTAAAAGGATAAGAGACATCATAATTCGCACCATATCCAATAGAGCATGACTATGACGTTTGGACACACCATCACACTATGGAGTTCCAGGTGGCGTGAGTTGTGAAACAACTTTCACATTGTCTTAAGTTGTATACCAAACTCGCAACTTAGATATTCACCTCCACGATCATATTGCGGACTTTTTATCTTCTTGTCACGATGATCTTAAACTTCACTCTGAAATTGCTTGAACCTTTCAAACGATTCAGACTTGTGTTTCATTAAGTAAATATACACTATATCTACTCAAATCATCAGTGAAGGTAAGAAAATAACGATATCCACCGCACGCTAAAAGACTTCATTGGATTGCATACATCAACATGTATCATTTCCAATAAATCACTTGCCCGCTTCATCAAAACAGAAAACGGGGTCCTTAGTCATCTTCACCAAGAGGCATGGTTCGCATGTCTCAACCGATTCGAAATCGAATGAGTCCAAAGATCCATTAGCATGGAGTTTCTTCATGCGTTTTATACCAATATGACATTTAGCGGCAGTGCCACAAGTATGTGGTACTATTATTATTAACTTTGTATCTTTTTGACATCAATGTTATGAACATGTGTATTACTATGATCAAGTTTCAACAAACCATTTTTACTGGGTGCATGACCATTGAAGGTATTATTCATGTAAATAGAATAATCATTATTCTCTAACTTAAATGAATAACCGTGTTGCAATGAACATGATCTAATCATGTTCATGCTCAACACAAAAACACCAAATAACATTTATTTAGGTTCGTCACTAATCTCAAAGATAGATAGAGCGTGCGATGTTGATCACATCAACCTTGGAAACATTTCCAACACACATCGTCACCTCCCACTTAGCTAGTTCTCCGTTTATTCCGTAGCTTTTATTTCGAGTTACTAACATTTAGCAACCAAACCGGTATCCAATACCTAGGTGCTACTAGGAGTACTAGCAAGGTACACATCAATAACACATATATCAAATATACTTCTGTCGACTTTGTCAGCCTTCTTATCTACCAAGTATCTAGGGTTGTTCCGCTTCAGCGACCGTTCTCCTCATAATCTAAGCACTTAGTCTCGGGTTTGGGTTAGACTTTGGGTTGCTTCACTGGAGCTGCAACTGACTTGCTATCCATGAAGTTTTGCTCTTTGATCTTGCCCTTCTCGAAACTAGTGGTTTTGACTAACCATCAACACTTGACGCTCCTTCTCGATTTCTACCTTCGCGGTGTCAAACATCGCAAATAGCTCAGGGATCATTATTTCTATCCCTGGCATTTTATAGTTCATCACCAAGTTCTAGTATCTTAGTGACAGTGACTTGGAGAACTATATCAATCACTATCTTATCTGGAAGATCAACTCCCACTCGATTCAAGCGATTGTAGCACCCAAACAATCTGAGCACATGCTCAACGATTGAGCTATTCTCCTTCATCTTACAGGTCAAAGAATCTTGTTGGAGATCTCATATCTCGCAACACGGGCACGAGTCTGAGATCCTAATTTCAGCTCTTAGAACATCTCATATGTTCCATGACGTTCAAAACGTTTCGGAGCCTCAATTCTAAGCTGTAATGCATGACTCACGAAACTATCAAGTAGTTATCAGAACGTGTCTGTCAGATGTTCACAACATCTACAAACAACGCTAGAGGGGTTGGCGCACCGAGCAGTGCATTAAGAACATAAGCCTTCTGTGCAGCAATGAGGACAATCCTTAGATCACGAAGCCAGTTCGCAATATTGCTACCATCATCTTTCAACTCTATTTCTCTAGGAACATATAAAAATTCAAGGGAGCTACAGCGCGAGCAAGTAATCTACAACATAATTTGCAAAGACACTACTGACTATGTTCATGATAATGAGTTCAATTAATCATATTACTTAAGAACTCCCACTCAAATTGACATCCCTCCGGTCATTCGAGTGATACATGATCCAAATTCACCAACTCAAGTCCGATCATCACGTGAGTTGAGGTGGTTACAATGGTGAACATCATCATGTTGATCATATCTACTATACGACTCATGTTCGACCTTTCGGTCTCTTGTGTTCCGAGGCCATGTCTGTACATGCTAGGCTCGTCAAGTTTAACCCGAGTGTTCTGCATGTGCAACACTGGCTTGCACCCGTTGTATGTGAACGTAGAGTCTATCACACCCGATCATCATGTGGTGTCTCGACACGAAGAACTTTCGCAACGATGCACACTCAGGGAGAACACAATTTATCTTGAAATTAAGTGAGGGATCACCTTATAATGCTACTATCGTCCTAAGCAAAACAAGGTGCATAATAGGATTAACATCACATGCAAATCATAAGTGACATGATATGACCATGAACTTGTGCTTTTGATCTCCATCATGAAAACACCGGCATGATCTCCATCGTCACCGGCATGACACCATGATCTCCATCAACGTGTCACCATCGGGGTTGTCGCGCCCAACATGCTTCTACTACTATTGCTACCGTTTAGCGATAAAGTAGAGCATTACATAGCGCTTAATGATTGACACGCATGTCATACAATAATTAAAGACAACCCTATGGCTCTAGCCGGTTGCCGTACTCATCGACATGCAAGTCGTGATAATCTATACATCACATGATCATCTCATACATCACATATATCACATCATGTAATTGGCCATATCACATCACAACATACCCTGCAAAAACAAGTTAGACGTCCTCTAATTGTTGTTGCATGTTTTACATGGCTGCTACGGGTATCTAGCAAGAACAATTCTCATCTACGCAAAAACCACAACGGTGATACACTAGTTGCTTTTCAACCTTCTCAAGGACCGCCTTTGTCGAATCTGATCCAACTAAAGTGAGAGAAACTGACACCCGCAAGCCATCTATGCAACAAGTTGCGGTCGAGGGAACCGGTCTCTCGTAAGCGTACGAGTAATGTTGGTCCGGGCCACTTCATCTCACAATACCGCTGAACCAAAATCCGACCAAGGGAGGAAGCAATCTAAGCATCAATGCCCACAAACTCTTTGTGTTCTACTCGAGATCTCATCTAAACATAGACCTAGCTCATGATGCCACTGTTGGGGAACGTCGCATGGGAAACAAAAAATTTCCTATGCACACGCAGATCTATCCATGGTGATGAGCATCTACGAGAGGGAGAGTGGATCTACGTACCCTTGTAGATCGCTAAGCGGGAAGCGTTAAGAAACGCGGTTGGTGTAGTCGAACATCTTCGCGATCCAAATCGCCGAGCGTCCCGCGATCACATCACGATCCGTCCCGCGATCCAATCATGATCCGTCCCTCGAACTCGTCACGATCCATCCTGCGATCTCATCACGATCCGTCCCGCGAACTCATCACGATCCGTCTCGCGAACTCATCACGATCCGTCCCGTGAACTCATCACGAACCGTCTCGCGATCTTGATCACGGTCCTTCCGATCTAGCGCCGAACGGACGGCACCTCCGCGTTCAACACACGTGCAGCTTGATGACGATCTCCACCGTCTTGATCCAGCAAGAGGAAGTGGAGAGGAAGAAGAGTTCACCGGCAGCATGACGGCGCTCCGGCGATGGTGGTGGAGCAATTCCGGCAGGGCTTCGCCTAAGCACCGCGGAAATCCGATCTAGAGGAGCACCGGTGGAACGGGTAGCACGTGGTCGTAAAATCTAGTGCAAAAACCCAATACCACCAGTATATATAGGAGGGAGGGAGGAGAAGGGCTGGCGCAAGGCCAAGGCCCCATAGGAGTCGGCCGAACCTATTAGGATTGGAGGACTCTCCTCCAATCCTAGTAGGACTAGGATTCCTCCTTTTTTTTTTCCTTTTTCCACCTTTTCCTATTGGGTTTTGTTCTCCAGCCACATGGGCCTTGTGTGGGAGTTTCCACCAGCCCACTAAGGGATGATATTCACTCTCCCACAGCCCATGAAGCCTCTTGGGTCGAAATACCCCTCCCGGAGGTCTCCCGGTACACTACCGGCACTCCCGATACACTACCGATGAGCCCGAAACTTTTCCGGCGACCAAAATAGGACTTCCTATATATGAATCTTTACCTACGGACCATTCCGGAGCTCCTCGTGATGTCCGGGATCTCATCCGGGGCTCCAAACAACCTTCGGTCACCACCATATATAACTCTATACTACTGAAACGTCACCAAACCTTAAGTGTGCAGACCCTGCGGGTTCGAGAACTATGTAGACATGACCGAGACACCTCTACGATCAATAACCAATAGCGGGGCCTGGATGTCCATATTGGTTCCTACATATTCTACGAAGATCTTTACCGGTCGAACCTCTATGTCAAGGATTCAGTTAATCCCGTATGATGTTCCCTTTGTTCTTCGGTATGTTACTTGCCCGAGATTCGATCGTCGGTATCTCCATACCTAGTTCAACCTCGTTACCGGCAAGTCTCTTTACTCGTTCTGTAATACAAGATCCCGTGACTAACACTTAGTCACATTGCTTGCAAGGCTTGTTGTGATGTTGTATTACCGAGTGGGCCCTGAGATACCTCTCCGTCACACGGAGTAATAAATCCTAGTCTTGATCCATGCCAACTCAACAGACACCCTCGGAGATACCTGTAGAGTACCTTTATAGTCACCCAGTTATGTTACGACGTTTGATACACACAAGGCACTCCTCCGGTGTCAGTGAGTTGCATGATCTCATGGTCATAGGAACATATACTTGACATGCAGAAAACAGTAGCAATAAACTGACACGATCATATGCTACGTTTGTAGTTTGGGTCTTGTCCATCACACCATTCTCCTAATGATGTGATCCCGTTATCAAATGACATCTCATGTCCATGGCTAGGAAACCTTTAACCATCTTTGATCAACGAGCTAGTCCATTAGAGGCATACTAGGGACATGGTTTTGTCTATGTATCCACACATGCATCTAAGTTTCCGATCAATACAATTATAGCATGGATAATAAACGATTATCATGAACAAGGAAATATGATAATAACTAATTTATTATTGCCTCTAGGGCATATTTCCAACAGTGATATCCCCTAAGAGCAACTTCAAGGCGCCGACCCATTTCGTCCGTCCGCATCTGTTTGGGTCACCGCGGACAGAAAAGAAGGCCCAACGCGCTAACCCAAACGGACGCGCGTCTGTTTTTTGTCTGCCTATGACCCATTCACGGTCCAAATTTGGGACGCATTTGCGTCGGCGCGGACACGAGACGGACGCGCGCGTCGCCCGCCCTTCTCCTCCCCCTGGCCCGCATGTCGGCAGCTCATCGCCACCATTTCCCCCCAAAAAACCGAAAAACCTCCCGCCCCCCGCCCGCGCGTGCGGCATGGACGATGACCTCGATGCCGCCCATGGCCTAGCCTTCCTCGCCTTCCCCGACCCCTTCTCCGGCAAAGGCCACCGTGCCTGCAAGGCGCCGACAGCAGCCAAGAAGAGGGCGATGTTGACAGAGGAGCAGCGCGCCGCGAAGAGCGTCGTCAATTCGGCCAAGAGGAAAGAGCGCCGGCGTGAGCAGAAAGCCCGGATGGAGGCAGCGGCCGCGGCGGCCCTCGCGATGGCCGCAGACAGAGAGTCCGTCGCCGCGCACTAAAACGATCTCGTCCACGAGGCCACAAGGCATGCACTTGTTCTCCTAGGGTTAAACCCTGGGCAGCACTCCACCGCCACGACCGCCGTCGCCGCTGCCAGCACCAGCTCGTCGCGCATGCCATGTCGAGTTCCGGACTCTCCATGCTTGTCGCATCCCTGCTATCCCGGCCAGCCGCAAGCTTCCCATTTGTCCAACTCTTCGGGCTCGGGTTCGCAGGAGGTCAGCGTCGTCGCGCCTGCCACGCCGGCGCCCATCAACATCGACCTCAACACCACGCTTGTGGGCAGTGGATCGTCCTCCGGTGGCTCGCGGAAATGCCAATGCGAGCTCTCAGCCGACGCGATGCCACACGCCCGTAACATGTTTGACCAAATGCCGACGGCCGAGGACGAGGCCAATAGCTTTTTCATGGAGGGCCTTATCTATGACGATGCTGGGGGCATGCCCTTCGATCCCGACGAGACGCAAAGCCAGGATGGCCGAGACCTCGGAATGCCATACGACCTCGACGATGACACGTCCGACCCATTGATGGAAGACCAAGTCGGCTTGGGCTCTTTCCCGCTCGAGCATGAGTTCTCTGAGGACTACGACCTCAACGAGGAGGACGATGAGATAGACATCGATGGAGAACCGTTGTTCAATGGGCCCGAGGTCGTCAGCCAAGCCAATGCAAACAAGAAGAGGAAGAGCAAGCGGACCAAGGCGTACTCAATTGGTGAGGACACACTCCTTTGTGAATGTTGGAGGGACATTGGACAAGACCCCAAGATTGGTGCCAAGCAAAAGGCTTCGGCTTTTTGGCTGCGAGTTCATCGGGAGTTCAACGAGAGGAAGAAGTTCAAGCCCTACCAATTTGAGAGCAAGCGTGGATGGGTTTGGCTCGGCAAGCATTGGAGGGTGATCCAACAAGAATGCAACAAGTTTCGCGCTAGCCTTGATAGCATTGACGCTCGCCCCGCGAGCGGCATTGGCATGAAGGATATGGTAAGCCGGCGTGCTCATACATGCACATGCTTGCCGAAATGTTTGTGCATATGCTTGCCAAAATGTTTGCACATATGCTTGCTTGTCATTGTTGTTTTTTGCTCAACTCATTAGGTCTTCCAAGCTTTGGACGCCTTCAAGGCCCAACATGGCGGCAAGAACTTCACTCTCACCCATTGTTGGGTTGATCATCAATGAAGAGAAGTTCAAGGAGCAATACGCCGCACTTCGTGCTCGTGGAGGGTAGGAGGCCGTGGAGGAGCTTGGTGAGGGAGAGAAGCCGCGGCCACGGGAGAAGAGCAAGTCCAAGAAAGAGGACGAGCGCGAGGCCGAGTAGCTTGCATTGCAAACTACTTTGCAAGGCATGATCACCGGCAAGGACTCAAGAGAGGAGAAGCGCCGGCAAGACAAGGACGAGCAAGTTCGTGCGTTCATTGAGATACAAGAGAAGAAGCTGGCGTTGGAGACGGAGAAGCAAACAAAGATGCTCGCCATCGAGGAACTCAAGGCTACTACCAAAGCAAGAGAGGTCCGGCTAGCTGCCATGAAGCAAGGGGCCGAGATCTTGATGGTGGACTTGACCACGGTGTCCCCAAGGAAGTGGCCTTGGTTCAAGAAGATGCAGGCCGACATGCTCAACGACATAGACCAGTGATCTATGGCCGAGAGCGCCATGTCTTTTTTGTATGCTGGCATGTGTGCCAACATGACCATGGCCCCGCTGGCGTGGTCGAACTTCAGTCTCACTTTTTGTCTATTGGCATGTGTTTGCTGGTCGCTGGTTTGCGCGTCCAGCGAACTGCGTGCTCTTTTTGGAGGCTGGCATGTGTTTGCCGGCCGTTGACATGTCGCCGGCACGAACGCTGCCCGGAATGGCATGGCCGTTGGCTTCATCGATGGCCGCGGACTCTTTTTATTTGAAAACTGAAATTTGCGGACGAAAAATGGGTCGGCACGCTGAGCGACCGGTCGACCCATTTAGAAAAGGAGGCGGACATGCCGATCCAAATGGACAAAATACGGACAAATCACGCGTCCGTTTGGGTCGCCCGGTTGGAGTTGCTCTAAAAAAATGTGCAGTCATAATGTCCTGTTTTTTTTTCCTTTTTAGATAAAACAACGGTGTTTTGGCGTTAATTTTTTTTATCCTGCTCATTTCACCGCATCTGCTGGAAGTGCCGCCGCCTCCCCGTCGCCGAGCTCTAGTCCTGGTCCCCCACCCGCTGCGGCGCCGGCGCCGCCGTCCCAAATGTCGACCCCGCCGCGTTCCAGGGGGTGGATCTTCGCGCTCCGGTCGGGTGACGGCGGCGCGGGAATGTGGAGGCGCCATGGCGCGTGGCGGGGCAGGCGCTTCCCCTCGGAGGACCTCGCCGTGCTTCTATCAAGGTACGCACCGCTCCTTTCCCTGTTTCTCGCAATTGCAGGACAAGAGCAATCTTGATTGCGAGCTTAGCTTGTTGCGTTTAAGATCCGGGCAGCTGCGTACATGTTTCCCCTTTTCCTCGGCTGGGTGGGTTAACTGTAGATCGATAAAATTGATTTCAACTTGCTTGGTTTCTCTGTGATGCATATGTATAAAACAGAGGGATTCCATGAATCACAAACATGATTGTGCGATGCTCTTGGTCTTGGTTTGCAAGATTTGTGCCTGGCTTGAGCTTCATTCACGTGTAGGTAACTGCAACTGAAGTACAGTAGTTCTTTGATTGATTGGGAATGATTTTGTAGCAAATGTTCTTGTCATAATACATAGTTAAACCTTTAAACTGTAGTGTTGAAGGATATGCCTGCCTGATTTTTCCTAGCAAAATGTGCCTAGGGCTGGCGATGCTGTCGAATACCTTCACATTCCTCACTAAGCAGATATTATACATACAGAGGACTGCCAAGGAGTTGAAGGAGGATCGACGGGTCGGAGGAATTGCCCATTAGCGTGGCGCCACCAGTCCTGGATGGAGGCACAACCGATTGGAACCAGCATCTGTGAGTTGACGGTGCACAAAGAACCGTACTAAATTGCTCAAGAGAAGGAGCACTGCATCAGGACGCGGGGAATTGTCTCGGACGTCTGGCAGCAAAGAGGGCAGTGCGGCTTGTGTTGAACACCGCGGTGTTCGAGCCTGTCAGAGGTCCAGCACATGTTGTGCAGCGCCAGGCAAGGCAAACTCTAATTGTCTCAGGAAGCTCTGGTATTTGGTTCCTCCTTTGACTCTCGGTACTGCATATTCTTTGTTTTTGTGGTCGCTTGAAAACTATATCCATTCGTGGTCACTTGAAAACTGATCGCGGGTCCAGGGGAGTGAAAAAAGATGTGAGACTACTGAACTCAGCTATCCAGATGCACCATGAAAATCAAGGTATTTGCTTGGTTGCTTTTCTTTCATAGGTTCAACACCAAGGACCTACTAGTTTGGAGACACTGGAGAACTGATCAGGAGAACAACCTTTGTGTGCTGTGCTGCATGTGGATGAGGATAGGATACATCTATTCTTCTCCTGCAACTTCAGTATGAGAATCTGAAATTACCTTCAAGTGGACTGGTTCCAAGGCTCTAACATGCAACAATGTATATCCAAGGCTAGGAGGGACTTTTGGACACCCTTTCTTCTTGGAAGTGGTTTTTACTGCAGCATGGAATATTTGGATTCTGAGGAATTGCCAAACCTTCAGGGCTGAGCGTGCCTCTTTTGGGGCATGGAAATGTAAATCTGTACATGATATTTCTCTTCTAGCTCATAGGGTAAGGACACGGTTAGGCCAAAGCTATTGGCTTGGATCAAGAACCTTCCCTGATTTTGGTAGGCATAGGTAGGTTCCTCTTTTAGTTTTCTCCCCTTTTGCTGTAGTTTTTAGATCTTTGTACAGCTTTTGTTTGGCTTCTGGTTTTAATAAAGGATTGTAGGGCTTTGCCCTGCAGTAAATAGTAAAAAAAAAAAACTCAGCTATCCAGGAAGCGCTAGTCGGCACGGATATCCAGCTGCTCGACCTACGTGAGCAAGTTCTGTATCAATACCTACCAAGCTATCTGGCTTGGAAAGGACATGGTATCGATGGTGTGGCAGGACTGCATGGATTGGTGGTTTGCCTGGTGTACCAGACATGTGGGCCAACATCTTGGATGCAAGGATCTCACACTACTTCACGCAGGGCAATGGTTGATGTCGTGTGCGTGGAAATCTGGTTATTATACGCTGCGGCTCTCTAACTGTTCCGCTGAAACAAAGGGCATGCTGTGCTTGGAACAATGTAATTCAAATGTTCATGTGAAGGCAAAGGTAGGGCGTGCCGACTCTTCAAAATCTTGATTGGAGAAACAGTTATTTGTTTTTCTGGAGATGCTTGGCCCAGAAATTTTGTGGCTTGCACTCTAAAATTAATCGTAGCTCTGACAATTTCAGATGTGAAACTTGACTGGAACTAGGAACTCTCTGTAACTGTAAGTGCAGTGTATTTTGATTTATTTTTTATTACAAAGCTCTGTTCAGGGCTACTAAATGTTCAGTGTTGCATCCTACTGTAAGTGAAGTAGATTGGGTTCATTTAAATTATCATTGCATTTTTTCCTGGTAGTCTCATTTGATCTTGTAACTGTTGGCCCATAGAAAATATGATTGTGTGTTCTTCATAATTCATGATCATAGCAATAAGTTATTTATAGATTAATGATGTTTTTCTATATCATCATTTACACTATTTTCTCTAAATTGGTAGATTTGCAAGTTTCTTCTTTGTATGGCAGCAGCTTTACTATCTCAGTGAAAGCAGTGTGTTCTTGTGCGTTCTAGTCTACTCCCTCCGTTCGTAAATATAAGTCTTTGTAGAGATTTCACTAGGGATCTACATACAAAGTAAAATGGGTGAATCTATACTCTAAAATATGTCTATATACATCCGTATATAGTCCCTAGTGAAACTTCTTAAAAGACTTATATTTAGGAACGGAGGGCATGCCATATTAGTGATTGGTAGATATGTAATACCACTTGTTTTAGCATGCATCATTTATACTACTCCCTCCGTTCCAAATTAGTTGACTCAGATTTGTCTAGATACGGATATATCTAGACATGTTTTAGTGTTAGATACATCCGTATCTAGATAAATCCAAATCAACTAATTTGGAACGGAGGGAGTACATGATAGGAAAAGGAAACTGTGCACTGCAGGAATGAGAGAATGAAGCAAGCCTATGCTATAAAACTGTGCACTGCCACCGCTTTACAACTGACAGCTAAGTACCAATCAAGATTGGTGAGCATATATTTTTTACGCAAGAACATTTAAACTACAAGTGTACCCACCATGTTGTCATCCTCTAGACTCCATTTTCCTCAGGCCTCTAGCCAATACATTCTAAGTAAGCTTCATATTAGGCAATGGGTTTGCTGCTTGTTTCTCTTCAAATCTCTCTCTCCCTCATCCCCCCGTCCCCTCTTTCTCTCCCTCCCTCTCTCTCAGTGAAAGCAGTGTGTTCTTTCACCCCCCTCTCTCTCTCACTCCCCCCTCCCCCGTGTCTTTCTCCTCTCTCCCTCCCTCTCTCCTCCCTCTCTCTCTCTCTCTCTCTCTGATTTATGGTGTCAGGGGTGTAACAGAGGTCAAATAAGCGACATTAAGGTACAACTCTTTGATTTGTTTCTCAGCTTACACAAGTGTCCTTCATGCCTTGCATAAGGTGTTGTCCTTTTTCTCTGATTAATTAGCTTTGCTGATTGTAAATTTGTGAATTGGGTAAAAGACTGAAGTGAAATATGTTGTGTATGCTGTCTTCCAGCCAGGATCCATGCAACTGGAAAACTAAAAGTCTAAAGCACTTGAGCTTTTCAGTTGTATGAATTCAGTTCAGGTAGGATGAATAGATTTACATGGGAAGTTCCTCTGCCACAATCATCTTCTGTTCTGCCAGGTTTAATGAAAGGGCCACCTTCTTTCTGTTTGGTCTTTGATACATTACTTGCATTTGCCAGGATATGCGATCTGCATATGCTTTCCTGAACTGAATTTCCTCTCCCACAATCTTTTTACTCTTGTGGATATCTATCGTGTACAATATCTGAAGATCCTCTCCCACATTTTTTTTTACTCTGGTGGATATCTGAAATTCAGATATGTATGTCAAGTCAAACACATTAGCTTTTCAGTTGCATGAACGGTGTGCACTTGAAGAATATCTATCATGTACAATCAACATTTTAAGTCTAGTGTACAATATCTGAAATGTTGATTGAGCTATGGCCTCTTATATATTTAGACAACTTATTTTACATATGAAAATGCCCAAGCTTGGTGCATAGTATTTAGCTGAAGCTTATTTATTTGAGTGGTCACTACTCAGTCTGCAGGTTAGAAGTTTACAGTGATTTCACTTATAATGATGTTTTCTTACTTTGGATATAAGTTTAAAACAATACACAATGAAACCTCAACTCATGTCAATCATGCCAATGGTGTACAAACATTTGTATTTCCTCTCATATGCAGTTTGCTGTACCATTTATGTAATTTAGGAGCAATTAAATATTATATTTGCTTTGCTTAATTACAACAAGGAAAATTAGACAATAATCGTAATGCCAGCATATCTTTGCGCATTTTTGACTTTAGCTCCCCTGTCAGACCTTCTGGTGCTACACGCCTACACCTGGGCCTGCCCCCGCCCACAGCAAGGACAATAACCATCTGGAGAAGAGTCGTTAGCAGATCTGAGGTATTTGTCATTAGTTTTTTGATGTGAATGGCACACGTCGACATGTTTTATACCTCTATTCTTTTATCAGTAGGTGTTATCAGCCGATTCAGTTTTGGCTGTTGCGAAGCCAAGCAATTACTCACAGTTTTCAATCACCTCAATTTGCTAAGTTTCAACTATACAAACATTAGATAGAAGTAGAGTTTGGGGCTGCAAGGTTATCAATTATGCTAATGCTTCTCCACTGTGTAATGATTAGTTTGGACCAATCTAGCTCAATTGGATAGGTTTCGCGTGTTAATGAAATTATGGTGATTTCCTATGAAAATAAATAAATGAATTATGGTGCTGTGGAAACAGAATTCTCCTCCCTGACATTTTGTTTACGACATGTTAATAACTTGGTAGAGGAGAATGCTGTCTGTAATATACACCGTACCAGTGAAAGATGTTTTACAGTGATTTAGCTTAACGTGATGTTTTACTTTGGATATAAGTTTAAAACAATACACAATGAAACCTCAACTCACGTCAATCATGCCAGTAGTGTACAAACATTTCTATTTGCTCCAATATGCAGTTTGCTGTTTCATTTATGTAATTTAGGAGGAACTAAATTTTTTTTTTTGCTTAATTACAACAAGAGAAATTAGTCAATAATCGTAATGCCAGCATATCTTTGCGCTCTTTTGACTTTAGCTCCCCTCTCAGACCATCTGGTGCTACACACCTACACCGGGGCCTGCCACCGCGCACAGCAAGAACAGTAACCATCTGGAGAGGAGTCGTTAGCAGATCTGAGGTACTTGTTATAATTTTTTTGATGTGAATGGCACACATCGACATATTTTATACTTCTATGCTTTTATCAGCAGGTGTTATCAGCCGATTGTGTTTTGGCTGTTGCGAAGCCATGCAATTACTCACAGTTTTCAACCACCACAATTTGCTAGGTTTGAAACTATACAAACATTAGATAGAAGTAGAGTTTGGGGCTGCAAGGTTATTAATAATGCTAATGCTTCTCCAGTACATGCCACTAGTTGAACCAATCTAGCTCAATTGGATAGGTTTTGTGTGTTAATGAAATTATGGTTATTTCCCATGAAAATAAATAAATGAACTATGGTGATGTGGAAATAGCATTCTCCTCTCTGCCATTTTGTTTATGACATCTTAATACTCCCTCTGTTCCTAAATATAAGTCCTTTTAGATATTTCACTAGAGACTATATACAGAGTAAAATGAGTGAATCTACACTCTAAAATATGTCTATATACATCCGTATGTAGTCCGAGGGCCATTTTGGTTCTTGGGAGCATATGCTCCCTGATGAATAGTAATTTCAAAACAAATAGTAAATAAAGTTTAAAAAATCCGATTTTTTGTATTAGTCTAACAAGCGTGCTGGACAATTTTCATGGGAAACAGGATATTGGTACTTTGTCGGTGAAAAAAACAATTAAGCGCAACATTTGGCATTTGATTTGGTTTTTTTCGCACAGCTCAAAATGCTTAAGATTTTTCACTAAATTTTGCAGGTAGCATTTGGGTGTGACAAAGAACACATCTTTTTTATATATATATTTACAAAAAAACATTTTTGGTGGGCAGGAGCATATGCTCCTAAGAGACGAATTGGGTTTCCCGTAGTGAAACATCTAAAAAGACTTATATTTAGGAACGGAGGAGTAGTTTGGTAGAGGAGAATGTTGTCTGTAATATACACCGTACCACTGAAAGATGTTTTACATTGTTTTCACTTACAATGATGTTTTACTTTGGATATAAGTTTAAAACAATACGCAATGAAACCTCAACTCACGTCAATCATGCCAATACTGTACAAACATTTGTATTTGCTCCCATACGCAGTTTGCAGTTCCATTTATGTAATTTAGGAGGAACTAAATATTATATTTGTTTTGCTTAATTACAACAAGGAAAATTAGTCAATAATCATAATGCCTGCATATCTTTGCGCATTTTTTACTTTAGCTCCCCTCTCAGACCTTGTAGTGCTACACGCCTACTCCTGGGTCTGGTACCACACACAGCAAGGAGAATAACCATCCGGAGAGGAATCGTTAGCAGATCTGATGTACTTGTCATATTTTTTTGGTGTGAATGACACACGTCGACATGTTTTATACCTCTATGCTTTTATCAGTAGGTGTTATCAGACGATTGTGTTTTGGCTGTTGCGAAGCCATGCATTTACTCATAGTTCTCAAAAAACCACAATTTGCTAGGTTTAAACTATACAAACATTAGTTAGAAGTAGAGTTTGGGGCTGCAAGGTTATTAATTATGCTAATGCTTCTCCACTATGCAGTGACTAGTTTGGACCAATCTAGCTCAATTGGATATGTTTTCTGTATTAATGAAATTATGGTGATTTCTGATGAAAATAAATAAATGAATTGTGGTGATGTGGAAATAGCATTCTCCTAGTTTCTCGAAAAAACAGCATTTTCCTCTTGACATCTTAATAATTTGGTAGAGGAGAATGCTGTCTGTAATGTACACTGTACCAGTGAAAGATAGCGATGAATACCAGCTCTATGGAATCATTTTCTATGCTTAACTTTAATGATTGTTTTTATTTCTTTCTTTCTGATTTTGCAACATTCAGGGATGGGGAAGTTGTCGGGGATTGCTGGAGGGGTGCTTGGCCCGGCGCCTGCGGCAGATTCCGATTGGGATCTCAGCTTGCATCGGTTGACGAATCTGGATGTTCTCATCATCTGCTGCTCGATTGTACTGGGTCCTATAGCTCTTTTGCTCCTTTGGCGAGCCTGGTGACGTTGGATGGCATGCTGGACCGTGCAGGCTTTAGGGACGGTGACATACCCGCCCAGAGGAGACGGCGAGGAGGCTCCGGTCGACTTCAACAACAGGTGCCCTATTTGTCTTGTTGGCTTCGTGCAGGATGAGAAGCTGGTAGTTCTCCGTTGTCAGCATATCTACCATGCCCCCTGCTTACGCAAGCAGCTCCAGGGGGGCTACAAGCTGTGTGGCCTGCTGTGCAGGGGGAGTGTGGCGTAGGTAGGCCTGTGCCGCTGAGCGCTGTGATATGTTTGAGATGCCATGCCTTGTTTAGAGTTGGTTACCCTGTGATTTGATTGTTTATATTGTGTGTAGATGCTTTGAGACGGCAAAGCACTTTATATCATGTTTTGCTTTATTTGCTCATGTTTTCGTTGATAAAATAGGCAGAGCTTTTGCCTCGTGTGAAAAGCAGTTACTAAGGGATTTGTGTTGCATATCCCATATGGTACTTTGCCTTGCGTATGGTTCATCTTGGCATGTAATTTCCCTGTGGGAACTCTGTCGAGGAGGAGCAACAACGGGATGTTTGGTGGAACTGCCTTCTTCACCGAAGAATGCTTTGGTAGAATTGCGGCACATGCTGGATAGTGGATAGATGGAGTTGTGAAAGATGCAATGCAGTATGGAGTTGAAACCCTGCACATTTCCTACATAGTACTACTAACTTGTGACCACAAAATGCGATCTTTCAAGACATTTGACAAGCAAGAACCCCAAATCCAAAACAAGTCAAATGTCAAGTTGCAGTAGCTTGTGCAAGTGGACATGGTGGAGCTTCATCTTGTCTAGGTGGTGCATTAGGAGTTGCATGTTGGGCAGGTGGCGCATCGATCAGGAGCTCCTTCTCCAATTGCTTCGCTAGGAAAGCATATGTTACTCTGCAAGTGATGGAGAATGCATCGGGAAATCATCAAGTTGTAAGATGTGAAAAATGAAGGGGAAGATCAGGCCTCAAACAGTGTGCTGTGGCCTTTCCTATGGAGGTTAGAGCATTTTATGGTTCCTTATCCTTGCTTTCCCACTAGGTTCATCGTTTTCATCAACTCATTTTCTCCTTATTTTCCACCCCCAACTTCCCGGCATAAGTAGGGGTTATTTTCCAATAAACTTTAGCCAGTCCCTCTCACCGAACATGAAACCTAGACAAGATCTTGCTCCTAATTTTATGTCTCGCATCTAAAATCAACTTGCTAAGAAAACTAGTCTTGTAGTTTGTATCCATAACATGCCTACAACAACATTTAGGTGGTATCCCACATAGCCTCATTCTCTTGTTTCACAAGATCCATTGCAGCATCAAAATCATTTTTGGTGTACGCATAGCCTGCAAGTTGCAACATCCACGTAAGGCCCGAGGCCTCCTCCCCTAAAATCGCCTGTTTGGAATTTGGCATAAAGATGTCTTAAGCAATACCTTTCTTGACAATTGGTGAACACTAGTGATGGAAACAAAACCCACAAAATAGGACATAAAAAGGGCATTAGGACTGAAAACACTTCAATCTAGGAACATGGGAATAATTTGTCAAGGTTCACGTGTATGCTCTCATCTTCTGCATGTCAGGCATAATGGTCCATGGATCGAGTTCTCCAACTTCACCACCTAAGAATATTTCAGTTGCTTATGAACACCACGAAGTTGTTTCTTCTTTTGCCAAAAACTGCAAATGCTAGTGGATAGAGATTGTTATTTCCATCCCTTCTTGAAGATGCCAAGACTTGAGCTCATGTGATTCACTTCGCAGAGTAACCATCGACTCTAATAGATGCCCTACAACCTTCTAGAAATCCTTCTTCCTGGGCATTGAGCATGTAGAATAATCCATGGAATGTAGGATTACCAATTGGTGCTACTTGCATAATTGTTGCACGATACTTTTGCTTCTAGGGCTGATCTCAAGAAATGTCTCAGCAGGTAGTCTCCTATAGCAGCTTTGCCCCTTGAATTGTATGCCATTATATTTTACGCTTCAACACAATAGTTCCTCATAGCAGCTCAGTGTCTGAATATTCTGAAACTGAAGCTCAAGTGTATGTCATATCTGAAACTTCTCTTGGTACAACTACTTTTGTTCAGACAATACAGTTGGTGGTGCAGTTACAGAAACAAACACCATTATTCCCCATGGACTCTGTCTGTACTCACTCTTTCAGGAATTGGTTGCTTAGATCTTGATGAGCAGAAAACTTGGCAGAAGTACAACCTACAGCGCTGCCCTTATCTTGCACTTACAATCTCTGTCCCCGCCGCAAACTGTTCTTTCATTAGGAGCCTACAGTTAGTGTTATTATGAAAAATCCTGTCTCTCTTTCCCGCCGCGTCATGGACAAGTCCCGCTACTCCTGTCTTGCCTTCGACGGCACCGAAGACCTCGGCCATCAGCAGGTAACTAACCCCTTCCTTATCATATCTCCTAAATAGAAAAAAAAATAGAGAAGAACAAGTTTTGCATGAAGGGTCTTGTTGCAGGAAAATAGAGAAAAAAGTTTTGCAACAGAGGTCGTGTTGCAGGAAATTAGAGAAGAGAAGATTTTGCAACAAACGTCTTGTTGTAGAAAATTAGATTTTTTTTTATATATAACATGAGCTCGGCCATCAGCAGGTAACTAACCCCTTCCCTACCATATCTACTAAATTAACGTTGCCATGCCGTTATTTTGCTTCATGCACCTTTGTTTCCGCTCATACAAAATGTACTTCTCGGTGAAATTTAGATTCTTCATGGTTTGCTGGTCCTCCTTCGCGGCATCTGTATCACGTAGCAGGTCGTTCCTGATCACTCCATGGCTCCATTACTAAGCCTCCTCTACTGTCTTGCTACTTTAGCAGTTCAACGTGTGGTTATGCCCACATATGATTTGCTTATTATCTTTTTCATTCCTTCTATATATGTTTATGTTCATATATGTATGAACGTTATATCATTTGTCATCCGAATGATGACGTTTATTGGTTTGTTTTCTTGATTGTTGTCAACGCCCTGCTATCTCATTTCCTATATTAGAACAATGCGGCATAGATTGTTATGCTACATGGAGGGTCAGAGTCTCATGATTTATTTTCACTAGAATCATATAAGTAGGAAATCTTATTTATACAAATAGATTAATCATTAACAGGTATATATGCACAAGATAAGAATAAGAAAAGGTTTTACATCAGATTGTGGAGCAATTCTTGAGTACTACTGCAGATTGTTTTCTTACCGCTATGCGGCAACATAATGAATAATTCATGTTTAAAGTTCCCTGCCAATTGTCCAAGCACATTTTGCCTCGCCATTATGCCTTGGTTTGATCAGGAGATTTTTCAGCCTTCCGCTCACCCTTCAATGATTTTGACGGAGTAATTATGAACAAAAATATGAAGAGTCACTCTCCCAAGTTTTTCAAATTTTTACCCAAATTGTGTTTTATTTGGGTTTCTTTCAAGACTGCCCATGTAAGGTAACAAATAGTTTCGTATCCTGTAATTAAGCCTAAAGAGCTAATGGCATGTTGTCATAAAAACCATGGATTAACATGGATCATGTGGTTACCTCATTTTATTGTTTCTTGATTCTAATTTCCAGTTATTGTTTTGTTTGGAATTGAAAAGATGAAAGCCTCCGAGTACGAAAGTTTGGTAGTGAAAGTACAACCTACAGCTATAATCCTTTTAGAAATAGTTCTCATGCCATTATTTTCCTTCATTTTGGTTTTATTTGTGTACATTACTGCTTGCGCAGCAACTTTTATAGCTAGTAGCTATATGTTATTCATGTTTCGAACATAAATTTCAACTAGCTGCTCATGTATTGCTTGATGACACAATCACCAGTTATGGCTATATTTTATTCTTATGTCCATATTTTATTTTTTCCAGCGATCAACACTTGGCTAAACACCTTTGGAGAAAAACAGGCTTGGCCGAACGAATTTCAATATTTTTGTACAGATGAAAAAATGTCTTTTTTGACCACAGTACATGAGTGTACAAGACTTTTTTGGATGCTTTTACAAGCCAACTTCGCTTCCGAGGACAGGAATGTCTACATGTTAGCGCTAAATATTTTATTGATGCCATACTTCATTTGCACTCATCTAATTTATCTTTCTTTTTTGAAACTGCATACTAAAGATAGAAAATCCGCTGCAACACGCAGGGTATCATCTACTCCCTCCGTCCGAAAATACTTGTCCTATAAATGAACAAAATGGATGTATCTATAACTAAAATAAGCCTAGATACATCCACTTTTAGGACCAGTATTTCCGGACGGGAGTAGTTGCTTATAGCGATCCGTGTGCATTTCCTGTACAACAGTTATAGCACTGCTTAAGATCCGCATACATAATGCTCAAACACCCAACTACGCTAGTTCCTATATGGGCCAGCCCATGTAGAGTTTTTTATCATGAGTTTTCGTGTTTTCCTTCTGGGTTTTTTCAGCACGGGTTTTCTCGGTCTTATTATTTTTATTTTTATACATTTCATATTATTTTTAGATTTTATTTTACATTATTTTATTCATTTCCTTTTTCTATTTTTTTTGTTTTACTTTTTCCTTTTCTCATTTTTCTTATTTTAACTTAATTGGTTCCTGATTTTTTTGATTGCATGGACTTTTTTGAATACACAAACTTCTTTTGAATTCATCAATAATTTTTCAAACGCGTGACGTTTTTCAGTTTCTTTGTTTTTGTGACTTTTTAAAATTCATTATTTTATTTCAGAATCATGAAATTATTACAAATTAATGACAAATTTCAAACTCATGAGCTTTGTACAAATTTATGAATTTTAATTTTCAAATCCATGCACTTTTTTTCAATGTCATGATTTTTTCCTAAATTTGGGAACGTTCTTCAAGTTAGTAAACTTTTTCCAAATCCATGGGCATTTTTTTGAAATTCACCTTAAATTCCACGGTTAAGAGCCTGCGGTCAACACGACCAATGCTTGCAAGCGAGCCAGCTTTTCCTTTTTGAGGGGACGCGAGCGAGCCAGCTGGTTGAGAAAATAACAAATGCTACAATCAACGCAAGCAGACGAAGGAATTACTGACCGGTCGTAAATCGCGGAATAGTTACCAGAAGGGAAACCACTCCTACATGCATCGATTAAAACCACTCCAATCCATGAGAAACTAATCGAAGAATACTCGGGAGCCTCTCTATGGGACACTTGAGGCGCGTGCTCTCACCCATCGTCGCGTGTCGCGCTCTGGGCGTTTTCCTCGGAATGTTTTTTCTTTACGAGTTTTTGGCTTTTAGATGATTTTCCCCGATTTTTTTGGCTGTTCAGTTTCCCCCCGACATTTCCTATGATTTTGAACAAAAAAATTGGTATTTATTTTACATGAAAAACCACGTTTATTTTTCTGTTCTTCCGTGAGAGGCACGGATTTGCTTTCCACGAGAGGCACGGTCGAGCATTTCAGAAAAGAAAAAAAACGTGTTTTTTTCTTTCGCGAGAGGTACGAATTTGCTTCTCGTGGATGCACAAACTTGCTACCGTGAGAGGCACAATCGTGCCTCTCAAAAAAGTAAAAAACATGTGTTTTTCCCTGGGACGGTTTTGCTTCTTGTGGAGGCACGGATTTGGTTTTCCCGAGAGGCATGGTCATGCCTCTCGAAAAAGGAAAATAATATTTTTTTTCCTTCAGTGAGAAGCTTGGATATGCTTTTCATGGAGGCACGAATTTGCTTTCGAATTTTTTTCCTTTCGCGAGAGGAAAAGATTGTTTCTGCGAGTGCCTCTCGAAAAGAGAAAAAACGTGCTTCCGGTTAGTTGTTTTTTAATTGAATATTTTTTCATTGAAACTAATGGATATGGGATATACGACGCGAAAAATCCAACGATAAAATGATTCAAGATTTGCATTCACGGTTTGAGAGATAAAACGAATTAAATAAAAGAATCTACGAAATAGGAAAAACTTCCAGTTGCAACAAATGGTACACATGTAGTATGACATTTGTCGCAATCAGGAATGACGAGAAGCGACATCAGCAAATAATGCTCCTTAAGACCTTAACTAGTGAATTCGCTCCAATCGGTACGCAATGGTGCGCGATTGCTCGAACCACCTGCACTAATGTGTCGTCCAGTGCGCGGGGCCTTAAGTGCCCCTTTGTTTCTTTCATATTTCCCTTTTTTTGTTTTATGCTTTAACTTTTTCTTATATTTTTTAATATTCGAAATAAATATTTAAAACTCACTTCACATAATTTTATCTAAAAAAATTAATCATACATTTAAAACATGTTAGACGTGTAAAAATTATATTAAAAAATTATATTGTGATATTAAAAAATATATATTGTGTATGATAAAAGTACGCATCAAACAAATTATATGAAAAATGTTAATCATGTACTTATAAAATGTTAATCATGTACTTATAAAATGTTAATCATGTACTTATAAAATGTTAAACATGTACAAAAATGTGTATGAAGTATACGGAAGATTTAAAATATGTATAAAAAGTTATACATCAAAACATAAAATGAGAATTGTAAATAATGTATTAAAAATTTAAACATATATACACAAATCCCTATAACTTATAAGAAAAATATACAGCCTGTATGAAAAAAGTAGACACCAAATCATAAATATGATAAAAAAATGTGTATTTCATAAATGTTAAACATGTACAAAACAATGTTCTGATATATACAGAATATGCAAGTAAAAGAGTAGACATAACTGTTTTTCAGAAGCATATTCAGTATTTGAAAAATGTTAATTGTGTGTATAAAAAATGTTTCTGAAAAAAGAAAAGACATATGTGTATGAAAACAGTTGACAAGAAATGCTAATCTTGTGTCTGAAAAATATGTTAAGCGCATGGAAAAAATGCCTTTATATCTATACCAAATATGTATGGTGTGTTGAAAATGATAATCGGCATCAAAATAAATACTTAACAAAGTTTATTGTGTATTTAAAAACTGTTAAACATGTACTCCCTCCGTCAGAAAATACTTGTCCTAGAAATGGATGTATCTAGACTTATTTTAGTTATAGATACGTTATTTTATTTATTTTTAGGACAAGTATGTCTGGACGAAAGGAGTATTAAGGAAATCTACCTCATGTGAACTAAAATTTTAGACTTATATTAAGAAAAGGGGGAATCCCGAGAAAGGAACATAAGAAAAAACAAAAGAGAAAGAAAGGAAAAAAAAGGAGAGAACTCAGAGAAAACCAATGCCAGAAAGAAAAGAAAACAATAGAAAAGCGGTTGGAGCCCAACAAGAAACAAAAAATGAAGTATAACGAAGGAAAAAGACTAAAAAAACACAAATAAAAACGTTATCTAGCAGACCGAATGAATACATTATCGAGAATCACGTGTTAAGGTCCGGGCCATACGCGTGGGCACTTCATGCGAGGTGATTTACGATCCGGGCGCCGCTATGTCTCGCCTTATAGCGATATGTAGGGAACCCTCCGTGAATCGGTGCCCCAGTTTGATCATTCAAATTCTATATATATATTAAACAAGATTTTTACAAAGGTTAAATGTGTATAGAGAAAATGTTTATCATGTATACAAAAAACATACGCAAAAAAAATGTGTATGAAACAATTTTATCATGTGTTTAAAGAGTATTAATCAAGCACTTCAAGAAAAAACAACAAGTATTTCAAAATTTTAATCAAGCATTTGAAATGTTTTAAATGTGTATCAATTTTTTATCCTGTTTTAAGAAAATAATGAATTTTTGAAATCATGTATTAAAAATGTGAATCATGCATTTGAAACAAATGTTGAACATGTTTTTGAAAAAGTGTTAAATAGGTATAGAAACAATGTTGACCATGTATTAAAAGTTTTAATCAAACACATAAAAAAAGTGGACCATGTATTAAAAAAAATAGTAATCTTGCGTTGCAAAATTTTATTCAAGCCTTTGGAAAATGTTAAATTAATATGAATAAAAATAATTGTTGAACACGTATTAAATATTCAACTTCTATTTAAAAAATATTAAAGATGTGTTAGATATATGTAAAAAATATAAATAGAAAAGCAGTCAAAACAAAGGGAATATGAAATAAAAGCAGATAAATAAGGATAAACAAACAAACAAACACGAAGAAAAATGAAGAAAAAAGAAAAAAAAGATTTAAAACTGAGAAAGAAACAAAGAAACCAAAGAAAACAAAAGAAAACCCCAGGAAGGAGAATGAAATGAAGAAAAACGGACGACAAAACAAGAAAAAAACAAATACAGAAAATTCCCGAAAGACAGTGGAAACCCAACTCTTTTCCTTGAAGTTGATAACGCACTAGCGCCCTACTAGTATAACACGAACTTGACCATGGCTTAGTGGTTAGCAGAGCTATGCTGGAATTGGGAGATGATTATATACTAGGATTAAATCCCGCACGTTTCTTTTTTCCCAACTCAATTTCCTTTAAGTGTTAAAATTGGCAATTACTATAGACGTTCGACGCGAGGGAAGGTATTGTCTCGCTTATTGTCTCACTATAATTGAGACATAGTTGCGCTACCATCTCAGTATAAGCAAGATATAGCTTCCACACGCAGAGTTGCCGGCATCATCGGTGAAACACAAATGGGTCAACCCAATACTGTAGACGCTTGATGTGATAGAAGCTACTGTGTCGCTATATGTGAGGAATAAATCTTGTGTTACCAAGTCGCTATATGCAAGATATAGCTCCCACATACCCCTATTGAAAAAATAGCTCTTGCACACAGATATCGACTACATCACCGGTGAATACGACCCAATACACAGTTTGATGCGTACAGAGATACATCACACAAGGATACACGCGCGCGAACCACTAGATGGAAGCGATCACACATATGATATATATTCCCTTTTTTCTTTTTTGTTATGACTTTAATATTTTTGGTTGATTTTACATTTGGCTCCGTTTTATTATATTGTAAAAATGTTTATGAATCCAAACATATTAGCAAGTTGAAAATATTCATGAATACAAAATATGTTCACGAATGAGAAAAAGTTCTTGAATTCAAAAATGTTTGTTAAATAAAAATAGTTCATGAAATAATATAAATGTTCAATAGAACTTAAAAATACGAAATATGCAAAAAAAATTATGAATTCAAATAATCTTCAGAAATTTAAATTTTTTGGGTGACTTAAAAAATATAAGCATATTTAAAAGATGTTCATTAATTAAAAAAGGTACAAGTATATAAAATGTTCAAACATGTGAAATATATACAGAAATTTCACGAAATACATGCTTTTGGATATTATTCAAGAAATTGAAAAAAATAACCAATTTAGAAGAATGTTCACAAATGTAAAAAATGTTCATAGATTCGATAAATGTGTGTGAATTGGAAAAGTGTTCTTGAATTTACAAAAATATTCATGCATTCAAAATATTATTAAATTTGGAAGAATAGGAATTTGAAAATTTGTTGAAGAACTAAAAAAATATCCCCCAATTTAAAAGAATTTTCTTAGATTTGTAAGATTTTCACGAATTCAAGAAATTTGCATGTATTATTTTTTTCTCGAAACGGCCAAGAATATAGAATATGACGGTGCACTCAAATATCCTTCATGAATTACAAAAGAATTTACAAAAGCAGAAGTTTTGTGTGAATTTTTAAAACATTCATGGATTTTAAAATATGTGGACAATTCAAAAAATGATCGTCTATTTGAAAAATGTTAACGAAAAATGTTCACCAATTCAGAAATTGTATATATACTGGATAATATTCACGAATTTAAAGTTTTTTGTCGGATTCAAAAAATGTTCGTGAATATGAAAATTGTTTATGCATTCGGAAAACTTCGTCAGTTCAAAATATGTTTGTGATTTAAAAAATATGTTCATTGGTTAAAATAAATTTCCCACGGGTTTGAACATTGCTCGTTAATTTTAAATCTCTTCGGGAATATGAAATTCATCATGGACTTTCAAATGTTGAAGTTTTTTTTGACAAAATTTATAAATATTCACGATCTTTAAAAAAATAAATACTAAATATCAACTGAAAAAGAAAATAAAAGGGGAAAACAGAAAATAGGAAACTAATCAGAAACTAGTAAACCGGGTGAGAAACAGAGTAAAAAATATATGAAAACCTTTTCTACTAGATATTTGTAGACAAATCGGCCTACGCGGCTAACCTACAACCGAAACAACTAGGGGGGGATCACAACATATTTCTCGCAGCGGGCAACATATGCATTTGTGATTGCTATGTATAGATTATAGCAGTCAACATGTCTTATACGGTGCTTGTAGCACCCACCAGGGGAGTTGGCGCTCACTAGCGGGCTAGATGGACTACGACCCATGAGAACATCAAATAATTTACTATTTGACCGCCGAGCACCCAAAGAACAGACAAACCCTTGATGGGAACATTCCAAAAGAAAAATGGTGACTGGAATCCTTCATTGGCTGGCTCATTAGCTACATAGTGCTGTGAGGAAATAAGTAGGTCACTATGTAACTAATATGCGTGTAAAATTGGAAAGTACCATTCTGCTCCGGAGCTCAAATGAACTCGGTGAACAGTAAAATTGAAAAAAATTCGAAAAATGTTTAAAAAAAATGAAATTTTTTCGTGAACAACATTGACAAAATATCTATGTGCATACAAAAATTTGTTCTGAAATAACATTTCTATAAGGCGTGGCAAAAACAAATTGATACTCTGTAAATGCGCATTTTCAGATTATCGATTTTTTTCCACGCCTTATTGGAATGTTATTTCAAACCAAATTTTGCACGCACTTAGATATTTTGTCAATGTTGTTCACAAAAAAAAATTCAGATTTTTTTGAAAATGTTTTTTTTTCGATTTTACTGTTGACCGAGCCTCATTTGAGCTCGGGAGCAGAAACTTCATGTCCTTTACAGGCCTACTCAATAGTCAAAATGAATCTTAAGTTTTGCCATCGACCCAGAGGAAATAAGTAGCAACTTTGATAACATTTCAATTCACTAGTAAAAAAAGGGCTCGTTTGTCCCGGTTTTAGAGGCCCATTAGCCCCGATTTTGGAACCGGGACTAAAGGGTCGGGACTAAAACTCAAAACCTTTAGTCCCGATTCGTAAGAGAGCCGGGACTAAAGGGGCTCCACGTGGCCGTTGCGCGGAGCCCAGGCAGGAGGACCTTTAGTCCCGGTTGGTAACACCAACCGGGACCAAAAGGCATCCACGCGTCAGCATCTGGCAGGAGCTAGTTTTTTTGAAAGGGGGTTTAGGGATTTTTGGAGGGTTAATTTAGGGGTTTGATATTGTGTTAGCTAGCTAATTAATAGAGAAAAGTGTCCTCTCTTTCTCCGTGCTTGGTCGACGATAGCTACTATAAAGAGAACTCGACACGCTAGCTAGTAAGCAAATGAAGGAATCATTAAGTACACAAGATCGTCATGAACATATACAGAGAGAAGTGAGCTACCTCTCTTTCTCCGAGAGATTTGGTCGAACAACAAGTTTTTGTATATCTATCCGACGCTACTACTCCGTCTTTAGGTATGGCATGGTCAAGAAAGAATCCTGTCAATTCCTGTTGAATTTCTCGTATGCGATCATGTGGTAGGAGTTCATCCCGCATCTGTCAGATCTAATTTAAAGAAATGGGTCAATACATGCATGTATATGAATAAAACCCAAACACAATTGATGGTAATATATAAAATAAAATTGTGAATATTATTTACGTACTTCAAATTGTTTGTCAGTGAAGCCCCGCTCAGAGGTCGAGTGGCGAATGAACTCGCATACGTAGTATCCACATAAAACAGTCCCTTCTTTCTGATACAAGCACTTTACGAGAATAGAGTTCAATCAAACTGATAAGTAAGCATGGTAATTATATATTGATGAAAATTTGAATCAATTATAGATGCTCGGAACTAGCTAGTACTACTTATTTTGGGGTGCGTAAATCGCAACTCTTTGTTTAGACCGGAAACCTTTGGGGTGAACTTCTTCCAAACCCTGCCACGCAAAGAAAATGATTACTTGATATCAGGAAATTAACGAAAGTTGCATGCCGATATGGTCCTGGTATTGACTGAACTTACTTCTTGAGCATTGCAGTCATGTCCGCATAATTTTTGAGATCTTTATGTCTCGAGTCTAAGACAGTTATTAACGCCCCGTCAAGCTTAATGAATAGCAGAATAAAGTGGTAACTAAGAACACATATATAACTCATCAATTACATTACTTAACCTCGAGTAAGCGAAACCGAGTATACAGAGAAGACAACAACACTCACTTGAAGTTGTAAGGAAAGAGTATTTCCCTTTTGTTTTGATGTATAAGGAACGACTCTAGCAAATTCTCCTCGGTCTCTTTGATTTCATTTCGTACTGTCCATTCATTTACGGCATCTGGGCTAATGAACCCAACGTCGAAGATTTCTGCTTTTTTGCATTCGACAATCTTCAATCTGCATAATATAGTGAGGATAATTATATATACATGTAATGAACGAGCTGAGCTAGAGACTTAACTATAGAAGTAATACTTACAGACAGTACGCAGTCATGAGTTGTTTGTCGAGGGCCACTTGATTGTATAACTAAAATAACTCCACAAATTCAATAGGCATCACATTGAGTCCAATGAATTCGTGCTCTGGTTTCACTCTAACATACATAGTATCTCTCCCAGACTCCCTGTAGGTTTTCATGTACCACTCATGCAATTTTTACATCATCGTTGTTAGAGGAGGATGATCAGGTTTGACGAGAGGCTTCCCGTGCACATATTTATATTCTTCTTTTGTTACCCCAGCCGTTTCAAAAGTTACATTATCCCCTAAGTAATCACCACGTTTGGTACCGGGCAGTATCACCGGATGATTAGCAATATCGCTAGACACCTTGAGTGGGGGACACGATTGCTTCTCCTATTCGCTGAGCTGGGGAATTGTTTTCCCACTTCTTCGTTCTTTGACTCTTGCAACACTAGAAGTACTTTCCGACCGTTGCGCTTCATTATATGTCTTTATAATACAGCGGTCATAGTTTGATGGCAGCGGAGGCGGTGACGGTCGCTTTAGGGCATCCAGAGTGCGCTTCGCTTTCACCGGATCTACCGTTTCCTTCGGAGGTGGATGTTTCCGTGCAAAATGGGCCTTCACTTCGGCTTTACTGATGTCATCGTTTTCTTCGTCAGTCCTCTCGTATGGTAACTTTGGAAGAGGCTTCAGGGTTGGACCAAATTTGAATTTCTTCCCGCCTATTGTACTGCTAGCCGCTGGAGCGGCGGCGGCGTCTCTCTTCCGTCATGGCTGACGCGTCGGAGGAGGTGGAGTGGCCTAACGCACCGAAGGAGGAGGAGGAGGAGGCTGAGTGGCATGATGCACCAGAGGAGGTGGAGTGGCCTCATGTGCCGGAGGAGGCGAACTACTTCGACGCGCCGGAGTAGGCAAAGGAGGAGGCGGAGTGGCCTCACGCGCCAGAGGAGGCGGACTGCTCCAACGCGCCGGAGTAGGCGAAGGAGGAGGCGGAGTGCCCTCACGCGCCGAAGGAGCCGTAGAAGGAGGCGGAGTGCCCTGATCACTCTCCGGAGGAGGAGGAGGAGGTGACGGAGTGCCCTGACTCGCCGGAGGAGGAGGAGGCGGAGGCATCCAATTTGGAAGCTTGATGTACTCCTTCTGCCATAGACATGTACTCCTCAGAGCATGAACCAACTGATTCTCCCCTTCACCTGTATGGTGGTCAAGCTCGAGCTCCTCAAATCCCTCCATTACTTCATCCACCATCACAACAGCATAGCCATGTGGAATCGGAAGGCAGTGAAAAGTTCAGTTGGGTTGAGGAGGTGCAACAGAGCCGACAGCCGCCTTGAAAGTGAGGTTCCGGAATTTCGTCGTAAGCTCGCAATGTTGAGCCTTCGTGATAGTATCCACGGGGTAGCTAGGAGCCGTGAAGTCAGGCTGAACGAGCTCCATGGAAGCCATGCTGCTTCTTCACTGAGATGGCGGGGTAACTTCTGGGGTAGCTTCATGCCGCTGAGATGGTTGGCCGGCTAGCTTTTCTAGTCTTGCATTAAGCTTCTGCATGTCGCTCAGCGCCGCTTTCCTCATTCTCTGCCGGCTTCTGTAACCGCCTGCGTCGGGAAACCCAACCTTCCACGGAACGGAGCCTGGTGTGCCTCGTGTTCGTCCAGGGTGCTCAGGATTCCCGAGGGCCTCAGTCAGCTCGTCCTTCTCTCTATCGGGAATGAACGTCCCTTCCTGCGCTGTGGTGATATACTTCTGAAGCTTCTTGACGGGTATTTCTAGTTGCTCGTCCGTCCAACGGCACTTCCCTGTTTCAGGGTCCATAGTTCCTCCAACCCCGAAGAACCAAGTCCTTGAAAGGTCTGGCCAGTTCAATGTCTGTGGTTCGACCCCTTTGGCAATCAGGTCATTCTCAGCTTTTTCCCACAACGAACGGGCTTTGAGGTAGCCATCTGACCCCGTGTGATGGTGATACTGCCTCTTTGCAGCATTGTGTTGGAAATATGCCCTAGAGGCAATAATAAACTAGTTATTATCATATTTCCTTGTTCATGATAATCGTTTATTATCCATGCTATAATTGTATTGACCGGAAACTCAGATACATGTGTGGATACATGGACAACACCATGTCCCTAGTATGCCTCTAATAGACTAGCTCGTTGATAAAAGATGGCTGTGGTTTCCTAGTCATGGACATGAGATGTCATTTGATAACGGGATCACATCATTAGGAGAATCATGTGATGGACAAGACCCAAACTACAAACGTACCATATGATCGTGTCAGTTTATTGCTACCATTTTCTGCATGTCAAGTATCTGTTCCTATGACCATGAGATCATGCAACTCACTGACACCGGAGGAGTACTTTGTGTGTATAAAACATTGCAACGTAACTGGGTGACTATAAAGGTGCTCTATAGGTATCTCTGAGGGTGTCTGTGGGGTTGGCATGGATCAAGACTGGGATTTGTTATGCCGTGTGACAGAGAGGTATCTCAGGGCCCACTCGGTAATACAACATCACAATAAGCCTTGCAAGCAATGTGACTAAATGTTAGCCATGGGATCTTGTATTACGGAACGAGTAAAGAGACTTGCCGGTAACGAGGTTGAACTAGGTATGGAGATGCCGACGATCGAATCTTGGGCAAGTAACATACCAAAGAACAAAGGGAATAGCATACGGGATTAACTGAATCCTTGACATAGAGGTTCGAGAGATAAAGATCTAAGAAGAATATGTAGGAACCAATATGGGCATCCAGGTCCCGCTATTGGTTATTGACCATAGAGGTGTCTCGATCATGTCTACATAGTTCTCAAACCCGTAGGCTCTGCACACTTAAGGTTCGGTGACGTTTCGATAGTATAGAGTTATGTATGGTGGTCACCGAAGGTTATTTGGAGTCCTGGATGAGATCCCGAACGTCACGAGGAGCTCTGGAATGGTCCGGAGGTAAAGATTGATATATAGAAAAGTGGTGTTTGAACTCCGGAAAAGTTTTTGGCATTTCCAGCAGTGTACCGGGAGTGACGAATGGGTTTCGGGGGACCACCAAGTGGGGTCATCACACCCCAAGGGGACACATGGGCCTTAGTGGTGGCGCACCATCCCCTTGTGGGCTGGGAGGCCAGCCCAAGAAGGCCTATGCGCAGGAGGAAGGAGTAGGGGCCAAGTAGGAGGGAGTCCTACTAGGAGTCCACCTCCCTTGTGGGAGGTGGACTCCTCCCCTTTGGTTCGGCCGAAGCCCTCCTTGTTGGAGGGGCAAGGCTGCCTCCTCTCCTCTCCCTACTACACATACTAGAGGATTTTGAGGGCAGCCCTAACCCTAATTGCCACGTGCTTTCCTCTTCTTCCTCTAGATCGTTTTCTCCTCTAGATCGGTTTTCAGCGGTGCTTAGGCGAAGCCTTGCTGGAATTCCTCCACCACCATCGCCACAACACTGTTGCGCTGCCGGAGAACTCATCTACGTCTCCGCTCCCTCTTGTTGGATCAATAAGGCGGAGATCATCATCGAGCTGTACGTGTGCTGAGCGCGGAGGTGCCGTCTGTTCGGTGCTAGATCGGAAGGACCGTGATCAAGATTGCGAGACGATTCGTGATTGGATCGCGGAACAGATTGTGATGAGATCGCGGGATGGATCATGATTAGATCGCGGGACAGATCGTGATTGGATCGCGGGACGCTCGGTGATTTGGATCGCGAAGACGTTCAACTACATCAACCGTGTTTCTTAGCGCTTCCCGCTTAGCGATCTACAAGGGTATGTAGATCCACTCTCCCCTCTCGTAGATGCTCATTGATGACCCAGAAGTATAGGGGATCTATCATAGTCCTTTCGATAAGTAAGAGTGTTGAACCCAACGAGGAGCAGAAGGATATGATAAGCGGTTTTGAGCAAGGTATTCTCTGCAGGCACTGAAATTGTCGGTAACAGATAGTTGTGTGATAAGATAATTTGTAACGGGTAGCAAGTAACAATAGTAACAAAGGTGCAGCAATATGGCCCAATCCCTTTTGTAGCAAGGGACAAGCCTGGACGAACTCTTATATAAAGCAAAGTGCTCCCGAGGACACATGGGAATTATTGTCAAGCTAGTTTTCATCATGTTCATATGATTCGCGTTCGCTACTTTGATAGTTTGTTATGTGGGTGGAGCGGTGCTTGGGTGCTGTCCTTACTTGGACAAACATCCCACTTATGATTAACCCCTCTCGCAAGCATCCGCAACTACGAAAGAAGAATTAAGACAAAGTCTAACCATAGCATTAAACTAGTGGATCCAAATCAGCCCCTTGCGACGCAACGCATAAACTAGGGTTTAAGCTTCTGTCACTCTAGCAACCCATCATATACTTATTACTTCCCAATGCCTTCCTCTAGGCCCAAATAATGGGGAAGTGTCATGTAGTCGACGTTCACATAACACCACTAGAGGAGAGACAACATACAACACATCAAAATATCAAACGAATACCAAATTCACATGACTACTAGTAGCAAGACTTATCACATGTCCTCAGGAACAAACGTAACTAATCACAAAGAATAATTATGTTCATGATCAGAGAGGATTTGAATAGCATTAAGGATCTGAACATATGATCTTCCACCAAGTAAACCAACTAGCATCAACTACAATAAGTAATTAACACTACTAGCAACCTTACAAGTGCCAATCGGAGTCGCGAGACGGAGATTAGATACAAGAGATGAACTAGGGTTGGGAGATGAGATGGTTCTGGTGAATATGTTGATGGAGACGAGTCCCCTCCGATGAGAGGAGTGTTGGTGATGACGATGGCAACGATTCCCCCCTCCGGGAGAGAAGTTTCCCCAGCAGGACGGCCCTGCCGGAGCTCTAGATTGGTTCTGCTCAAGTTCCGCCTCGTGGCGGCGGCGTCTCTCCCCGAAAGCTCTGTATTGATATTTTCTGGAACAAAACCCTCCATATAGGAGAAGATGGGGGCCAGAGGGGCCACAGGGGGCCCACGAGCCCCCCAGGCGCGCCCAGGGGGGTAGGCCGCGCCTGGCAGGCTCGTGGCCTCGTGGTGGCTCCCCTCTGGTATTTCTTTCGCCCAGTATTTTTTATATATTCCAAAATAATTCCTCGCTGGTTTTCACGGCTTTTGGAGTTGTGCAGAATTGGCATCTCAAACTTGCTCCTTTTCCATCCCAGAATTCCAGCTGCCGGCATTCTCCCCCTTCATGTAAACCTTGTAAAATAAGAGAGAAAATGCATAAGTATTGTACCATAATGTGTAATAACAGCTCATGGTGTGATAAATATCAATATAAAAGCATGATGCAAAATTGACGTATCAACTCCCCCAAGCTTAGACCTCGCTTGTCCTCAAGCGAAAGCCGAGGTCGATAAATTTGCCCACATGTTTAGAGGTAGAGGTGTCGATAAAATAAAATACGGACATGCAGGCATCATGATCATATTTAGAACAGAAATATCTTCATATAATCCCTTATGCCAAAGTGACAATTCATTCACAATGTAAAGCATGCATCAAGAACCTTATTGAGAATTAACAACCAATAGTCTTTAGTCATTGAAGCAATTGCAATTTATCATAACATCGGAAAGATCCAAATAAGAGCTTGTAAAGAAAATCCACATACTCAATCATCTTTTAGCCTTCTACAATTTCTAAAACTCACACGGTACTCATGAGATCAAAGTTTCAGTTGGACATAGAGAAAGATAGGGGCTTATAGCTTCGCCTCCCAACTATTTACCTCAAAGGTAATGTCAATAATAATAATTCATGATTACTTATTTCCAAGTTGATATATGAATATAGATCTTTCCCTAGCTCATGACGCTTGCCAAGATAATGGCAAAATAAGGAATTGGTGTTGATCACCATGACTCTTTTAAAGATAAAAAGTAAAGGTACAAGATAGGCCCTTCGCAGAGGGAAGTAGAGGTTGTCATGCGCTTTTGAGGTTTGGATGTGTGATCTCTTAGTGTGAAGGAATGTCACTTTATATTGCCTCCTGTGATAAAGAACTTTATTATACAGTCTGTCGCTTTTATGTCTTCCTCATCACAAGTTTGTACAAAGCTTATTTTCCACACACTAATAGATCATACATATTTAGGGAGAAATTTTTATTGCTTGCACCGATGACAACTTACTTGAAGGATCTTATTCAATCCATAGGTAGGTATGGTGGACTCTCATGGCAAAACTGGGTTAAGGGTTTTATGGATGCACAAGTAGTATCTCTACTTAGTGCAGAAGTTTTGGCTAATATGAGGTGGAAGCAAGCGTCACATGCTAAAGGATCCATAATCATATAACATTGTTCGGAACCAAGCAAACATAATTCATTATGTTGTCTTCCTTGTCCAACATCTACTTCTTAGCATGTAATAGTTTAATGAGTGTTCACAATCATAGATGGTGTCAAAGATGATATATTTATATGTGAACCTCTCTTTCTTTATTACTTCCTATTAATTGCAACAATGACCAAGGTCTACGTTTGTCTACCCACAACAAGTTTCAGTCAACATTCTTTTTATATGTGAAGTCAGCACTTCCCATAAGATCATCACATGATCTTTCATGCTTTTGTTCATTTATTATTATTTTCTTTAGATCATGGCAAGAAGCAAAGCCCTTAACTAAACACTCTTTATTATATAACTTACGAACTCAATTACATTGGGGGTAACACAAAGCAAAACTCAAGCCTAGATCATACTAAGAACTTTATTCTTCTATATAAAGATATTACCAAAAGGATCAAACTAATATATAAAGGTAAAGGCAAAAGATGTGATGGTGATACGATACCGGGGCAACTCCCCCAAGCTTGGCACAAGCCAAGGGGAGTGCCCATACCCGTGTGTTTAATTGTCTTCCTTCGGAGGTGGTGGTGGTGAAGTTGGGACAGAATGCTTAAGCTTGTTCTTCAGATCCAGTAACTCACTAAGCACGCGCTGAATCATAAGGGTGTTCTTCTGGATTTCTTCCAAAAGGTGTTTGTTGGTCGGCCCCCATGAGCTTTCTCCTGCATTAATTTCACTTGGACGGGATATATCCCAATTGGAGGGTATGTGTGTGTGGGGTGTATTTTCAAATCCATAGTTATGAATCAAATTGTGGAAGTTGTTCCGATGTAACCTGTGTAGCGGCCTCCTAGGAGGGAGCCCTTCTTGTGCTTACCTGGCCTCCGCGATTGTTGAAAGTTGCCATGGCTTGATGAGGATTTGGGATGGTGGAGATGCCAGCCAAAGTGCCCCGCTTCGAAGCCAGAGAGTGCACCTCAGAGGAATCCCCAACATCTTCCTCCATGGTTGTCTCATCGACTCCTGATCCTTGAGACTCCATCCGCATCAACCAAGCATCATCGTGCACTTGATTGGAGGCGGAAGATGACATGATGCTTGACCTTCAGAATCCTGACAGAAAACAGCTCGAAACTAAAACAAAGGATATTTGCGTGATACGAGGGTCAGACCTTTTGGGAGATTATATAATGAATTTTTACCGACCATAAGGAGTGTTCCACAAGAAAACGAAGTCCAGGAGGCACACGAGGTGCTCACGAGCCCCCAGGCGCGCCCAGGGGGTGGGGCCGCGCCTGGCAGGCTCGTGGCCTCCTCATGCGCTTTCCAGACTACCTTGAATTTTTGTATTTTTCTAAATATTCCAAAACGGAGAAAAAATGTTATTGGGAAAGTTTTGGAGTCGGTTTTCTCACCGTATCACATACCTCTTCGTTTTCGGAGTCTGAAACGGGCTGGTAAACATCCCTTATGTACTCCTCCGGGGTTATGGTCTTAATTATATTGCTTTCTACATTTATGGGAGTACCTGAGATATAATGCTTGATTATTTGCCCATTCACAACTCTCGGAAAAGTGCCTTCCACGTTGTTGATTTTGATGGCGCCGGAACGATATACTTCTTCGACAATATAAGGACCTTCCCATTTAGAGAGAAGCTTGCCTGCAAAAAATCTTAAATGAGAATTGTATAGCAAGACATAATCACCTACATTGAACTCACGTTTTTGTATCCTTTTATCATGCCACCTCTTGACTTTTTCTTTAAACAACTTGACATTTTCATATGCCCGAGTTCTCCATTCATCAAGTGAGCTAATATCAAATAACCTATTCTCACCAGCAAGTTTGAAATCAAAGTTGATCTATTTGATTGCCCAATAAGCCTTATGATCTAGCTCAAGAGGTAAATGACATGCTTTACCGTAAACCATTTTATAAGGAGACATGCCCATGGGATTCTTATAAGCAGTTCTGTAAGCCCACAGTGCATCATCAAGTTTCTTAGACCAATTCTTCCTAGACCTATTAACAGTCTTTTGCAGAATTAATTTAATTTCTCTATTACTTAACTCTACTTGACCACTAGACTGAGGATGATAAGGAGATGCAATTCTATGGTTGACATCATACTTAGCAAGCATTTTACGGAAAGCACCATGAATAAAATGTGAAGCACCATCGGTCATTAAATATCTAGGGACTCCAAATCTAGGGAAAATAACTTTTTTAAGCATCTTAATAGAGGTGTTATGATCAACACTACTAGTTGGAATAGCTTCTACCCACTTAGTAACGTAATCAACAGCAACTAAAATATGAGTATACCCATTGGACTTGGGAAAAGGTCTCATATAATCAAAAACCCAAACATCAAATGGTTCAATAACAAGTGAATAATTCATAGGCATTTCCTGACGTTTAATGATATTACCTATTATTTGACATTCATCACAAGACAAGACAAACTTACGAGCATCCTTAAAGAGAGTAGGCCAATAAAAACCGGATTGCGATACCTTGTGTGCAGTTCTATCTCCAACATGGTGTCCTCCGTAAGCCTCGGAGTGGCACTTCTTTAGGATCTGTGCCTGTGCATGCTCAGATACACAACGTATAATAACACCATCTACTCCTTCTTTATACAGGTGAGGATCATCCCAAAATTAATGTCTCAAATCATAAAAGAACTTTTTCTTTTGTTGGTACGTGAAACTAGGTGGTATATATTTAGCAACAATGTAATTAGCATAATCAGCATACCATGGTGTAATGCGTGAAGCATTGATGACATTCAATTGTTCACCAGGAAAGCTATCATCAATAGGTTGTGGGTCATCAAGAACATTCTCTAACCTAGACAAGTTATCTGCTACGGGGTTCTCAGCACCCTTCCTATCAACAATATGCAAGTCAAATTGTTGTAGCAAGAGAAACCATCTAATAAGTCTAGGTTTAGCATCTTTCTTTTCCATGAGATATTTAATAGCAGCATGATCAGTGTGAATAGTAATTTTAGAATCAACAATATAAGATCTGAACTTATCACATGCAAACACAACTGCTAAAAATTCTTTTTTAGTAGTAGCATAATTTCTTTGGGCAGTGTCTAGAGTTTCACTAGCATAATAAATAACATTTAATTTCTTATCAATTCTTTGTCCTAGGACAGCACCAACAACATAATCACTAGCATCACACATAGTTTCAAAAGGTAGGTTCCAATCAGGTGGTTGAACAATAGGTGTAGTTATCAAGGCCTTCTTGAGTATCTCAAAGGCTTCTTCACAATCATCATCAAAAACAAAAGGAATATATTTTTGCAAGAGATTAGTGAGAGGCCTAGAAATCTTAGAGAAGTCTTTAATAAACCTTCTATAGAAACCAGCATGACCAAGGAAACTTCTTATACCTTTAATGTCTTTGGGGCATGGCATCTTCTCAATGGCATCAACTTTATCCTTATCAACTTCAATACCTATTTTGGAAATTTTATGTCCCAAGACAATGCCTTCATTAACCATAAAGTGGCACTTCTCCCAATTCAAGACAAGGTTAGTATCTTTACATCTCTGCAAAACTCGATCAAGGTTGCTCAAGCAATCATCAAAAGAAGATCCGTAAATGGAGAAATCATCCATGAAAACCTCAACAATATTTTCACAAAAGTCAGAGAATATAGCCATCATACATCTTTGAAAGGTAGCAAGTGCATTACATAAACCAAAAGGCATACGTCTATAAGCAAAGGTACCGAAAGGGCAAGTAAAAGTGTTTTCTCCTGATCAGATTGTGCAACATGTATTTGGGAGAAACCAGAATAACCATCTAGAAAGCAAAAGTGTGTATGTTTAGACAATCTTTCTAGCATTTGATCAATAAAAGGTAGAGGGTAATGATCTTTCTTAGTAGCTTTATTTAATTTCCTAAAATCGATTACCATCCTATAGCCAGTAACAATTCTTTGTGGGATCAATTCATCTTTATCATTAGGTACAACGGTAATACCTCCCTTCTTAGGGACACAATGCACCGGACTTACCCAATCACTATGAGCAACATGGTAAATAATACCTGCTTCCAGGAGTTTTAATATTTCTTTTCTTACCACCTCTTTCATCTTAGGATTCAGTCTTCGTTGGGGATCGGCAACTGGTTTGGAATCAGGATCAGTTTTAATTATATGCTGGCATAGAGTGGGGCTAATGCCTTTAAGATCATCAAGAGTATATCCAATAGCAGCACGGTGCTTCCTCAAAGTTTTCAATAATTTCTTTTCTTCATGCTCTTAAAGGTTAGCACTAATAATAACATGATATATCTCTTTTTCATCAAGATAAGCATACTTAAGAGTATCAGGTAATTGTTTAAGCTCAAACACAGGATCACCCTTGGGTGGAGGTGTATCTCCAAGTAATTCAACAGGCAAATTATTCTTAAGGATAGGACGTTGTTCAAAGATAATTCCATCTATCTCACTCCTTTCATCCATATGCATGTCATTTTGTTGTTCAAGCAAGTATTGTTCTACAGGATCAGTAGGAGGCACAACAATAGAAGTAAGAGCGATAATTTCATCCTTACTAGACAATTCTTTTTCATGAGGTTGTCTACCAAACTTAGAAAAATTAAATTCATGTGACATGCCTCCAAAGCCAACAGTAACAATTTGTTTCTCACAATTAATTTGAGCATTAACAGTACTGAGGAAAGGTCTACCAAATATGATGGGACAAAAGCTATCTTGTGTGGTAGCAAGAACGAGAAAATCAGTAGGATACTTAGTTTTACCACACAAGACTTCAACATCTCTAACAATTCCCACAGGGCAGATAGTATCTCTATTAGCAAGTTTAATAGTAACGTCAATAAATTCCATCTCAACAGGTGCAATCTCATCTTTAATTTCATTATATAAAGATTGAGGTATTGCACTAACACTAGCACCCACGTCACATAAACCGTGATAACAATGATCTCTTATCTTAACAGAAAGAACAGGCATGCCAACTACAGGTTTATGTTTGTCTCTAGTATGAGGTTTAGCAATTCTAGCAGAAGCTTCACAGAATTGAATAACATGCCCGTCAACATTATCGGCCAAGAGATCTTTAATAATAGCAATACTAGGTTCAACTTTGATTTGCTTAGTGGGTTTAGGTGTTCTAATGTAGCCCTTACGTATCACAGTTGAAGCTTTAGCATGATCATTTATTCTAACAGGGAAAGGTGGTTTCTCAATGTAAGCAATAGGAACAACAGAATCATTATAAGCAATAACTTTCTCTTCAACTGAAACGGGTTTAGCTACATTAAATTCTATGGGAGGATGATACTTAAACCACTTCTCCTTAGGGAGATTAATATGAGTCGCAAATGATTCACATAAAGAAGCTACTATCTCAGAGTCAAGTCCATGTTTAGCGCTAAAATTACGAAAAGTATTTGTTTCTACGAAGGATTTAACGCAATCGAACTTAAGATTCATACCTGACTCCTTACCTTCATCAAACTCCCAATCTTCAGAATTGCGTTTAATTCTTTCCAATAAATCCCATCTGAAGTCAATATCTCTCTTCATGAAAGAATCGGTACAAGAAGTGTCAAGCATGGTGCGATTGTCATGAGAAAGCCGAGCATAGTAGTTCATAATAATAATCTCTCTAGGGAGCTCATGGTTGGGGCATGAATATAACATTGACTTAAGCCTCCCCCAAGCTTGAGCGATACTTTCTCTATCATGAGGCCAAATGCATAGGATAAAACTTTTGATGAAATTCCAATTTCAATCGGTTGTAGTTCCATGATCCATTATCATCACATAGCCTATACCATGTCAATGCTTTATCCCTCAAAGATAAGGGAAATACCTTCTTCTTGACCTCATCCTCGGGCAAACCTTCAAGCTTAAATAAACCACAAACTTCATCTACATAGATTAGATGCGAGTCGGGATGTGATGTTCCGTCTCCTGTAAAAGGATTAGCCAACAGTTTCTCTAGCATACCCGAAGGAATCTCATAATAAATATTTTCAGTAGGTGCAGTAGGATGAGGAGCAACTCTTTGTGCTTCTGGTCGAGGTGAAGATACTCCGAACAAGCCCCTCAAAGGATTAGTTTCCATAGTGACAAGTGACAATAAATTTCAGCACACTATATAAATGTTTCCTTACCAAATTCCACTTACCAAAGGCGCTTCACTCCCCGACAATGGTGACAGAAAAGAATCTTGATGACCCACAAGTATAGGGGATCTATCATAGTCCTTTCGATAAGTAAGAGTGTCGAACCCAAAGAGGAGCAGAAGGATATGATAAGTGGTTTTCAGCAAGGTATTCTCTGCAGGCACTGAAATTGTCGGTAATAGATAGTTGTGTGATAAGATAATTTTTAATGGGTAGCAAGTAAAAATAGTAACAAAGGTGCAGGAATATGGCCCAATCCCTTTTGCAGCAAGGGACAAGCCTGGACGAACACTTATATAAAGCAAAGTGCTCCCGAGGACACATGGGAATTATTGTCAAGCTAGTTTTCATCATGTTCATATGATTCGCGTTCGCTACTTTGATAGTTTGATATGTGGGTGGACCAGTGCTTGGGTGCTGTCCTTACTTGGACAAACATCACACTTATGATTAACTCCTCTTGCAAGCATCCGCAACTACGAAAGAAGAATTAAGACAAAGTCTAACCATAACATTAAACTAGTGGATCCAAATCAGCCCCTTGCGACGCAACGCATAAACTAGGGTTTAAGCTTCTGTCACTCTAACAACCCATCATCTACTTATTGCTTCCCAATGCCTTCCTCTAGGCCCAAATAATGGTGAAGTGTCATGTAGTCGACGTTCACATAACACCACTAGAGGAGAGACAATATACAACGCATCAAAATATCGAATGAATACCAAATTCACATGACTACTAGTAGCTAGACTTATCCCATGTCCTCAGGAACAAACGTAAGTAATCACAAAGCATAATTATGTTCATGATCAGAGAGGATTTGAATAGCATTAAGGATCTGAACATATGATCTTCCACCAAGTAAACCAACTAGCATCAACTACAATAAGTAATTAACACTACTAGCAACCTTACAAGTGCCAATCGGAGTCGCGAGACGGAGATTGGATACAAGAGATGAACTAGGGTTTGGAGATGAGATGGTTCTGGTGAAGATGTTGATGGAGATGAGTCCCCTCCGATGATAGGACTGTTGGTGATGACGATGGCGATGATTTCCCCCTTCAGGAGAGAAGTTTCCCCGGCAGGACGGCCCTGCCGGAGCTCTAGATTGGTTCTGCTCAAGTTCCGCCTCGTGGCGGCGGCGTCTCTCCCCGAAAGCTCCGTATTGATTTTTTCTAGAACGAAACCCTCCATATAGGAGAAGATGGGGGCCAGAGGGGCCACAGGGGGCGCCACGAGCAACCCAGGCGCGCCCAAGGGGGTAGGCTGCGCCTGGCAGGCTCGTGGTCTCCTGGTGACTCCCCTCTGGTATTTCTTTCGCCCAGTATTTTTTATATATTCCAAAATAATTCCTTGCTGATTTTCACGGCTTTTGGAGTTGTGTAGAATTGACATCTCAAACTTGCTCCTTTTCCAGCCCAGAATTCCAGCTGCCGGCATTCTCCCTCTTCATGTAAACCTTGTAAAATAAGAGAGAAAAGGCATAAGTATTGTACCATAATGTGTAATAACAGCTCATAGTGCGATAAATATCAATATAAAAGCATGATGCAAAATGGACGTATCACTCATCTCCTAGATTGATCTTGGTGAAGCGTAGGATTTTTTCCCCATGCAACGTTCCCCAATAGTGGCATCATGAGCTAGGTCTATGTGTAGATGAGATCTCGAGTAGAACACAAAGGAGTTTGTGGTGTTGATGCTCATATTGCTTCCTCCCTTAGTCGTGTGTTGGTTCAGCGGTATTGCGGGATGAAGCGGCCCGGACCAACCTTACTCGTACGCTTACGACAGACCGGTTCCTTCGACGGACGTGTAACTTCGTTGCACAAAGATGGCTGGTGAGTGTCTGTTTCTCCTACTTTAGTTGCATCAGATTCGACAAAGGCGGTCCTTGAGAAGGTTTAAAAGCAACTTATGTATCACCGTTGTGGTTTTTACGTAGGTGAGAATTGTTCTTGCTAGATACCTGTAGCAACCACGTAAAACTTGCAACAACAATTAGAGGACGTCTAACTTGTTTTTGCAGGGTATCTTGTGATGTGATATGGCCAATTACATGATGAGATATATGTGATGTATGAGATGATCATGTATTGTATAGAATATCATGACTTGCATGTCGATGAGTACGGCAACCGACATGAGCCATAGGGTTTTCTTTAATTATTGTATGACCTGCGTGTCAATCTTTAAGCGCTATGTAATGCTTTACTTTATTGCTAAGCGGTAGCAATAGTAGTATGAGCATGGTGGGCGCGACAACCCCGATGACGACACAATGATGAAGATCATTATGATGGAGATCATGGTGTCATGCCGATGACAATGGAGATCATGCCGGTGCTTTGAAGATGGAGATCAAAAGCACAAGTTCATGGCCATATCATGTCACTTATGATTTGCATGTGATGTTAATCCTTTTATGCACCTTGTTTTTCTTAGGACGACGGTAGCATTATAAGGTGATCCCTCACTTAAATTTCAAGGTGAATTGTGTTCTCCCTGAGTATGCACCGTTGCAAAAGTTCATCGTGTCGAGACACCACGTGATGATCGGGTGTGATAGACTCTACGTTCACATACAATGGTGCAAGCCAGTGTTGCACATGCGGAACACTCGGGTTAAACTTGAAGAGCCTAGCATGTACAGACATGGCCTCGGAACACAAGAGATTGAAAGGTCGAACATGAGTCATATAGTAGATATGATCAACATGATGATGTTCACCACTGAAACCACCTCAACTCACGTGATGATCGGACTTGAGTTGGTGAATTTGGATCATGTATCACTCGAATGACCGGAGGGATGTCAATCTGAGCGGGAGTTCTTAAGTAATATGATTAACTGAACTCATTATCATGAACATAGTCAGTAGTGTCTTTACAAATTTTGTTGTAGATTACTAGCTCACGCTGTAGCTCCCTTGAATTTTTATATGTTCCTAGAGAAATAGAGTTGAAAGATGATGGTAGAAATATTGCGAGCTAAGTCCGTGATCTGAGGATTGTCCTCATTACTGCACAGAAATCTTATGTCCTTAATGCACCGCTCAGTGCGCCACCCTCTCTAGCGTTGTCTGTAGATGTTGTGAAGATCTGATAGGCACGTTCCGATGACTACTTTATAGTTCAATGCGTCATGCATTACGGCTTAGAATTGAGGCTCCAAAATGTTTTGAACGTCATGGAACATATGAGATGTTCTAAGAGCTGAAATTGGGATCTTAGGTTCGTGCCCGTGTTGTGAGATATGAGATCTCCAACAAGATTCTTTGCCTGCAAGATGAAGGAGAATAGCTCAATCGTTGAGCATGTGCTCAGATTGTCTGGGTGCTACAATCACTTGAATCGAGTGAGAGTTGATCTCCCAGATAATATAGTGATTGATATAGTTCTCCAAGTCATTGTCACTAAGCTACTAGAACTTGGTGATGAACTATAATTATGCCAGGGATGGAAATGATGATCCCTGAGCTATTCGCGATGTTTGACACCACGAAGGTAGATGTCAAGAAAGAGCATCAAGTGTTGATGGTTAGTAAAACCACTAGTTTCGAAAAGGGAAAGGGTAAGGAGGAAAACTTAATGGATGGCAAGTCAGTTGCTGCTCTAGTGAAGCCACCCAAGGTTGAACCCAAACCCAAGACTAAGTTCTTCTATTATGAGGAGAGCGGTGGCTAAAGTGGAACAACCCTAGATACTTGGTAGATAAGAAGGCTGGCAACGTCGATAGAAGTATATTTGATATACGTGTTATTGATGTGTACCTTGCTACTACTCCTAGTAGAACGTGGGTATTGGATACTGGTTCGATTGCTAAATGTTAGTAACTCGAAATAAAAGCTACGGAATAAACGGAGACTAGCTAAGGGTGAGGTGACGATGTGTGTTGGAAATGTCTCCAAGGATGATGTGATCAACATCGCACGCTCTCTCTACTTTTGGGATTAGTGACAAACCTAAATAAATGTTATTTGGTGTTTGCATTAAGCATGAACATGATTAGATCGTGTTTATTGCAATACAATTATTCATTTAAGTTAGAGAATAATGGTTGTTCTGTTTACATGAATAATACCTTCAACGGTCATGCACCCAATGAATGGTTTGTTGAATCTTGATCGTAGTAATACACATGTTCATAATATAGATGCCAAAAGATACAAAGTTAATAATGATAGTACCACATACTTGGGGCACTACGGCTAATTGTCATATTGGTGTAAAGCGCATGAAGAAACTCCATGCTGATGAATCTTTGGACTCATTCAATTTTGAATCGGTTGAGACATGCGGACCATGCCTCATGGGCAAGATGACTAAAATCCCGTTTTCAATATGATGGAGCCGGGCAAGTAACTTATTGGAAATGATACATGTTGATGTATACGGTCCAATGAGTGTTGTAGCGTGTGGTGGATATCGTTATTTTCTTACCTTCACTAATGATTTGAGTAGATATAGTGTATATTTACTTAATGAAACACAAGTCTGAAATCTTTGAAAAGTTCAAGAAAATTTAGAGTGAAGTTTAAGATCATCATGACAAGAAGATATAAATGTCTACGATATGATCGTGGAGGTGAATATCTGAGTTACGAGTTTGGTATACAACTTAAGACAATGTGAAAGTTGTTTCACGTTTCACAACTCACGCCACCTGGAACACTATAGTATGATGGTGTGTCCGAACGTCGTAGTCGTGCTTTATTGGATATGGCGCGTACTATGATGTCTCTTCTTGTTTTTGTCACTATCGTTTTGGTGTTATGCATTAGAGACAACTACATTCACTTTAAATAGGGCACCATCTAAATCCGCTAAGATGACACCATATGGTTTGGCAGAAACCTAACCTGTCATTTCTTAGAGTTTGGGAATGTGACACTTATGTCTGATAAGCCCGAACCCGAAGCGGGAAAGTGCATCTTCATAGGATACCCTAAGAACAGTTGGGTATACCTTCTATCTAAGATCCGAGTACAAAGTGTTTGTTGCTAAAACTGGGTCCTTTCTCTCGAGAAAGAGTTTCTCTCAAAAGAATTGAGTGGGAGGAAGATAGAAATTGATGAGGTTGTTGAACCTTTGTTCACTAGAGAGTAGCGCAGCATAGAAAGATATTTCTGTGGAGCCTACGTCAGTTGAAGAGTGGGTTAATGATGATGGTCATGAAGCTTCGGATCAAGTTACTATCAAACCTCGTAGGTCGACAAGGACGCGTACTGCTCCTGAGTGGTATGACAACCCTGTCTTGGAGGTCATGTTGTTGGAAAACGATGAACCTACGAGCTATGGAGAAGAGATGATGGGCCCGGATTCCGACAAATGGTTAGAGGCCATGAAATCCGAGAAAGGATCCATGTATGAAAACCAAGTATAGACTTTGGTAGACTTGCTCGTTAGACGGCAGGTCGTCGAGTACAAATGGACCTTTAAGATGAAGACAGACGCTGATGGTAAATGTCACCATTTATAAAGCTCAACTTATCGCAAAGAAGTTTCTGACAAGTTCAAGGAGTTGACAACAATGAGATTTTCTCACTCGTAGCGATGCTAAAGTCTGTTGGAATTATGTTAGCAGTTGCTGCATTTTTCAATTATGAAATCTGGCAGATGGATGTCAAAACATCGTTTCCTTAACAATTTACTTGAGGAAAGGTTGTATGTGATACAACAAGAAGGTTTTGTCAGTCCTAAGGATGCTAAAAGGTGTGCGAGCTCCATCAATCCTTCTATGGGCTTGAGCAAGCATCTCGGAGTTGGAATATACGCTTTGATGAGGTGATCAAAGTTTTTGAGCCTATACAAAGTTTATGAGAAACTTGTATTTACAATAAAGTGAGTGGGAGCACTATAGAATTTCTGATAAGCACATGTGGATGACATATTGTTGATCGGAAATGATGTAGAATTTCTGGAAAGCATAAATGGTTCTTTGAAAAGAATTTTTCAAATGAAGACCTGGATAAAGCTACCTAATTGTTGAGCATCAAGATCTATAGATATAGATCAAGATGCTTGATGAGACTTTCAATGAGTACATAGCTTGACAAGATTTTGAAGGAGTTCAAAATGGATCAGTCCGAGAAAGAGTTTTTGCCTGATTTGTAAGGTGTGAAGTTGAGTAAGACTCAAAGCTCGACCATGGCAGAAGAAAGAGAAAGGACGAAGGTCGTCCCCTATGCTTTAGCCATAGGCTCTATATAGTATGCCATGTTATGTACCACACCTGCGTGTGCCTTGTCATGAGTCCATCAAGGGGTACAAGAGTGATCCAGGAGTGGATCATTGGACAGTGGTCAAGATTATCCTTAGTAACTAAAAGACTAAGGAAATGTTTCTCGATTATGGAGGTGATAAAGAGTTCGTTGTAAAGAGTTATGTCGATGCAAGCTTTAAACACCAATCCGGATGACTCTTAGTAGCAATCCGGATACGTATAGTGGAGCAGCCATTTGGAATAGCTCCAAGTGGAGTGTGGTAGTAGTGTCTATAGTATGACATAGAGATTTGCAAAGTACACACGGATCTAAATGTCGCAGACCCATTGACTAAAAGACCTCTCTCACATGCAAAGCATGATCGAGCCCCAGAACTCTTTGGGTGTTAGATTCATAACAATGAGAATCACATGGTGATGTGAACTAGATTATTGACTTTAGTGCATGTGGGAGACTATTGGAAATATGCCCTAGAGGCAATAATAGACTGGTTATTATCATATTTCCTTGTTCATGATAATCGTTTATTATCCATGCTATAATTGTATTGATCGGAAACTTAGATACATGTGTGGATACATGGACAACACCATGTCCCTAGTATGCCTCTAATAGACTAGCTCGTTGATCAAAGATGGTTGTGGTTTCCTAGTCATGGACATGAGATGTCATTTGATAACAGGATCACATCATTAGGAGAATGATGTGATGGACAAGACCCAAACTGAAAACATAGAATATGATCGTGTCAGTTTATTGCTACCGTTTTCTGCATGTCAAGTATCTGTTCCTATGACCATGAGATCATGCAACTCACTGACACTGGAGGAGTACTTTGTGTGTATCAAACGTCGCAACGTAACTGGGTGACTATAAAGGTGCTCTACAGGTATCTCCGAGGGTGTCTGTGGGGTTGGCATGGATCAAGACTGGGATTTGTTACTCCCTGTGACAGAGAGGTATCTCAGGACCCACTCGGTAATACAACATCACAATAAGCCTTGCAAGCAATGTGACTAAATGTTAGCCACGAGATCTTGTATTACGGAACGAGTAAAGAGACTTGCCGGTAACGAGGTTGAACTAGGTATGGAGATGCCGATGATCGAATCTCGGGCAAGTAACATACCGAAGAACAAAGGGAATAGCATACGGGATTAACTGAATCCTTGACATAGAGGCTCGAATTGATAAAGATCTTCGTAGAATATGTAGGAACCAATATGGGCATATAGGTCCCGCTATTGGTTATTGACTGTAGAGGTGTCTCGGTCATGTCTACATAGTTCTCGAACCCGCAAGGTCTGCACAATTAAGGTTCGGTGACGTTTCGATAGTATAGAGTTATGTATGGTGGTGACCGAAGGTTGTTCGGAGTCCCGATGAGATCCTTGACATCACGAGGAGCTTTGGAAAAGTTTCTGGCATTTCCGGTAGTGTACCGGGAGTGACGAATGGGTTCCGGGGGACCACCAAGTGGGGTCATCACACCCCAAGGGGCCACAAGGGCCTTAGTGCTCACGCACCAGCCCCTTGTGGGCTGGGAGGCCAGCCCAAGAAGGCCTATGCGCAGGAGGAAGGAGTAGGGGCCAAGTAGGAGGGAGTCCTACTAGGAGTCCACCTCCCTTGTGGGAGGTGGACTCCTCCCCTTTGGTTCGGCCGAAGCCCTGCTTGTTGGAGGGGCAAGGCGGCCTCCTCTCCTGTCCCTCCTAGATATACTAGAGGATTTTGATGGCAGCCCTAACCCTAATTACCACGTGCTGCCCTCTTCTTCCTCTAGATCGTTTTCTCCTCTAGATCGGTTTTCAGCGGTGCTTAGGCGAAGCCCTGCTGGAATTCCTCCACCACCATCGCCGCAAATCCGTCACGCTGCCGGAGAACTCATCTACGTCTCCGCTCCCTCTTGCTGGATCAAGAAGGCAGAGATCGTCATCGAGCTGTACGTGTGCTGAACGCGGAGGTGCCGTCCGTTCGGCACTAGATCGGAAGGACCGTGATCAAGATCGCGAGACGATTTGTGATTGGATCACGGAATGGATCGTGATGAGATCGCGGGATGGATTGTGATTCGATCACGGGACGGATCGTGATTGGATCACGGGACGCTTGGCGATTTGTATCGCGAAGACGTTCAACTACATCAACCGCGTTTCTTAACGCTTCCCGCTTAGCGATCTACAAGGGTATGTAGATCCACTCTCCCCTCTCGTAGATGCTCGTCTCCTAGATTGATCTTGGCGAAGCGTAGGAATTTTTTTGTTTCCCACACAATTTTTTGTTTCTCTGATATTTTCTTACTCTTGTCCGATGTCTTGTAGGCCACAAATGCAGGCTGGTAATCTCCTATCTTCTCAAATCAGCCGATGAATTCTGGAGTCTTCCCTTTGTCGACAAACTTTGATTCAACTCATTCTTCCACCTCCTGAATAGATCTGCCATCTTCTTAAGAGCACACGCCTTGACTAGTGGCTCTATAACTAGGTTATTCGGATCCTCCTCTTGCGGTAGGGTGAAATTTGCCTTCAGCGAGGTCCAAAGATCATCTTTCTGTCTGTCGGTGACATAAGAAATTTCAAGGTCGTTGTCCTTAGGCTTATTCCATTGGTTGATGCTGATCGAGATGTTGTCCTTAACAATAGCTCCGTACTGAGCAGGAAATGCGTCCTTGGTCTGCTTTGGTTCAATCAGTAGACCATCGTCCGTGAGTGCTGTGATCATGAACCTTTCATCCTTGCGCAACCTTTTCTTCGGGCCTCGTCTCGTTACCGAAGTTTGGCTCGATCCGGAGGGCTAAAATAGAAGAAAGAAGAGTTAATATATGTACATACCAAAGCAATTAATGCATCAATTAGCTAGTCAGCACAGTCTTAATTAATATATATACCTCGCCGGACTTTGCAATAGCTCCCTCCTCCATTGGGTCACCGGAGCCATCACCATGGTCTCCTTCTTCCTCCGGTATTCGGTGACCGGAGCCATCATGATCATGTCCTTCCTCGTCCATTGTTCGATCACCGGAGCCGTCATCCTCTCCTTGCAGACCATCGGTATCGTTGAGAAACGATAAGACATCACGTCCGGCTCCGATTATGTCCCCCAACAATTGTTCTTGTTCCAAGTCTCTTTGATCCATAGTTTCTGCAAATATTACAACATGGCAATTAATATAGAAACATGAATGTCTGACGTCCGGACCACCTCTCTCATGAATGTCTGACGTCCGGACCACCTCTCTTATGAATGTCAAACAAGGGATTCTCTTAACCTTGAAGGGATTTAATAAAATGGTGCCATTCTGGATGTGCAGAAAATGGTCGATATTTTTCCTGATCTCATCTACCCGTCTATATGTCACATTGTCTAGTGTCAAAGGATTCAAGAAAACCATGGCTTCATCATTAGCCAGAAGTAACAGGCGAATAATGGTATGAAGCTCTCCAAAATTGTTTTGGAACGGAGTCCCGGATAGGATAATTAGCTTTTTGGTACGAAGTTCAGCAAGAGCCTTCCGAATATCGCTATTTGGAAGGCCTTTGCTGAAATTTGTACCAAAAAGCAAATTATTCTATCTGAAACTCCGTTCCAAAACAACTTTGAAGAGCTTTCTAGCATCATACGCCTGTTACTTCCGACTAATGATGAAGCCATGGATTTCTTCAATACTTTGACATACAACATGACATATAGAAGAATATATATATAGATGAGATAAGAAAAAATTGGATCAACTTGTGCACATCCATAATGGGGCATTCTTGATAAATCTATGTTACCGGAGTTTTCTATATGAAGAAAAAAATTCCACATGACATGTCTGACGTCCCCCCTCATGTCGAAGTTATCGGGGAGGGGGGGGGGGTAGACGACAACGACGCTCACCCCTCATGTCCGATGTCCGACGTCCCCCTTCATGTCATGTCCGACGTCCCCCCTCATGTTGAAGTTATCGGGGAGGGGGTAGACGACAACGACGCTCACCCCTCATGTCATGTCCGACGTCCCCCCTCATGTCGAAGTTATCGGGGAGGGGGTAGATGACAACGACGCTCACCCCTAATGTCCGACGTCCCCCCTCATGTCATGTCCGACGTCCCCCCTCATGTCAAAGTTATCGAGGAGGGGACAGACGACAACAACGCTCACCCCTCATGTCCGACGTCCGACATCCCCTCATGTCATGTACGATGTCCCCCCTCATGTCGAAGTTATCGGGGAGGGGGTAGACGATAACGACGCTCACCCCTCATGTCATCTCTGACATCCCCCCTCATGTCAAAGTTATCGGGGAGGGGTAGACGACAACGACGCTCACCCCTCATGTCCTACGTCCAACGTCCCCCCTTATGTCATGTCCGATGTCCCCCCTCATTTTAACTAATTTCTATGAAAAAATATTGTATGAACAAAAAAGCATTGTATGAAAAAATAATTGACCAAGGCGACGACGAGGGCGGCGGCGACTAGGGCGGCGGCGACGACGAGGGCGGCAGCTGGCGGGCGATGATGGGGGCAACGGTGACAACACCGGTGGCGACGGGGGCGGCGGCGACGACGGGGGCGGCGACGGGGGAGATGGGGGCGGCGACAACGCGAGCGACGACGGCGATGGGGGCGGCGGCGACGACGGGAGTGGCGACGACAGAGGCAGCGGGCGGCGGCGACGGCTAGTGCGACGGCGATGGCGGGGGCGGCGGGCGGGTAGCCTGGCGGTGTCGATTTTGTCGGCGTCGTTGCGGGCGAGATGAGAAATGAAAATTCCTAAGTGCTACTTATATACCCAGAGCATTGGTCCCGGTTGGTGGCACGAATCGGGACCAATGCCCCCATTAGTCCCGGTTGGTGCCACCAACCGGGACCAAAGGTTAGTTTTCAGAAGCCCAAAGGAAGGGAAACAAGGACCTTTGGTTCCGGTTGGTGGCACCAACCAGCACTAAAGGGGGCATTGCTCTCGGTTGGTGCCACCAACCGGGACCAAAGGGTGGTGCTACCCGGGGCCAAAAGTTTAGTCCCACCTCGCTAGTCGAGAGGGGCTCGGAGTGGTTTTTAAGCGTTGCTGCCGCTTCCCACTCGAGCTCCTCTCAACTTCAGGCTTCCAGGTCTAATCTGTCACTGCCTGCAGGCCTTCTGCGGGCCTGAATCATGGCCCAACAAGCTGGTTGGGTTTCTAGTCATATTCAGGCCGTGGTGGCCCATTAGGTGGCATTTTAAAAAAAATCCAGTTTTTTTTTGTTTTGCTTTATTTATTTTATTTTGTTCCTACTTACTGTTTTTCAATGATTCTTTCTTACTTTTAGGTCACAAAAATTATAAACTTTTATGTTAGAGCCATTAGTTTTCAAATTTGCATTTTTTGAAATTTGTGTGAATCACTAGTTTGTGAATAACTTTACTAAAAAAATAGATTTTTGAGTGATTCTTTTTCCTTCTATTTAATATTACTGTGTTATATCATTATATTAAATTTGGTAAGTTTTAGGTTATTTTAAATGTCTGTTTTAATCAAAAACAGATTTGGTTATTTTAGTTTGCTATTAGAGTTTCTAACAAAAAAAATTCTTTATGAAAATTCTTTTTGCTATTAATGTTTTGAAAACAAATACTTTGATAATTTTAGTTGCATAAATTTTATATAATTTTAGTTTAAAAAATACTAGAGGTTTATAAAAGCTTTTTTGTTGATTCCTTTTGCTATTAGAGTTTTATAAAACCTTTGTAGTTGATTCTTTTTGCTATTGAAGAATATTATAGTTTTGTTTTAGTTGATCATAACATACTATTTTAATTGATTATTTTTAGTTCAGTATTTTTGCTATTAGAGTTTCATAAAAGTTTATTCTCTTTCTAAGTATCATGGATGATTCTTTTTGCTATTTTTAGTTACGGCAAAAACTGGATGCACTTCGTGTACAAACTGGACAATCTCTTTCGAAGTATGAGGGTTTTGGACGAAAACTCGTCTGTTACAAAGAGATTTCAATTTTTGAACTTATTTCAACTCTAGACTTTTTGTGTGTTCAAAATGCACCATTCAAAGCCACATCATCAATTTTCAACCCTTTCTGACTTCATTTGGTATTTTTCATGCATTTACTGATTTTGTTTGAGCTAAATGACCCTGAAATTTAAAAGCACTACAAATGAACTATGAAAAGGTTGAAAGTTGGCATGGTGTCATCATTTCACCCGCATAGCATGTGCTAAGAAGTTGAGAGGGTTACGGAAAAAACTGGATGCACTTTGTGTACAAAATGGACAATCTCTTTCGAAGTATCAGGGTTTTGGACGAAAACTCATCTGTTACAAAGGGATTTCATTTTTGAACATATTTGAACTCTAGACTTTTTGTGTGTTCAAAATGCACCATTCAAAGCCACACCATCAATTTTCAACCCTTTCTGACTTCATTTGGTATTTTTCATGCATTTACTGATTTTTTTGAGCTAAGTGACCCTAAAATTAAAAAGCACTACAAATGAACTCTGAAAAGGTTGAAAGCTGGCATGGTGTCATAATTTCACCCACATAGAATGTGCTAACAAGTTGAGAGGGTTACGGCAAAAAGTGGATAGACTTCGTGTACAAAATGGACAATCTCTTTCGAAGTATCAGGGTTTTGGACGAAAACTCATCTGTTACAAAGGGATTTCACTTTTTTGAACTTATTTGAACTCCAGATTTTGTGTGTGTTCAAAATGCACAATTCAAAGCCACATCATCAATTTTCAACCCTTTCTGACTTCATTTGGTATATTCATGCATTTACTAATTTTTTTAGCTAAATAACCCTGAAATTGAAAAGCACTATAAATGAACTCTAAAAAAGTTGAAAGTTGGCATGGTGTCATCATTTCACCCACATAGCATGTGCTAAAAAGTTGAGAGGGTTATGGAAAAAACTGGATGCACTTCGTGTAGAAAATGGACAATCTCTTTCGAAGTATCAAGGTTTCGGACGAAAACTCATCTGTTACAAAAGGGATTTCATTTTTTTGAACTTATTTCCACATCATCAATTTTTCAACCCTTTCCGACTTCATTCGGTATTTTTCATGCATTTACTGATTTTTTTGAGCTAAATGACCCTGAAATAGAAAAGCACTACAAATGAACTCTCAAAAGGTTGAAAGTTGGAATGGTGTCATCATGTCACCCACATAGCATGTGCTAAAAAGTTGAGAGGGTTACAACAAAAACTGGATGCACTTCGTGTACAAAATGGACAATCTCTTTCGAAGTATTAGGTTTTCGGACGAAAACCATCTGTTACAAAGAGATTTCATTTTTTTGAACTTATTTGAACTCCAGACTTTTTGTGTGTTCAAAATGCACCATTCAAAGTCACATCATCAATTTTCAATCCTTTATGACTTCATTTGGTATTTTTCATGCATTTACTAATTTTTGTGAGCTAAATGACCCTGATATTGAAAAACACTACAAATGAACTCTGAAAAGGTTGAAAGTTGGCATGGTGTCATCATTTCACCCACATAGCATATGCTAAAAAGTTGAGAGGGTTACAGCAAAAACTGGATGCACTTCATGTACAGAACGGACAATCTCTTTTGAAGTATCAAGGTTTTCGGACGAAAACTCATCCGTTACAAAGGTATTTCATTTCTTCACATGTAACTGCAGTGATATTCTAGATCAAAGGCATCATCATAATAGTTGTGGAGAGAAAGTCTTCACTTTTTCTTCGCTTGTGTCCTTTGCTTATTGCGCCGTAACCATGGATAATTTTCATCGTTTAGCAGGGTGCTTGGGTCAGCCTTGACTTTGAAGGTAGGATTTTCATGAAACTTTTCATAATATTCAGACATGTCTGTCTTGCCCTCTAATCCCACGATGTCTCCTTTTCCTGAAAGAACTATGTGGCGCTTTGGCTCATCGTATATTCGCTTCCTTATCTTTTCTTTTTCTCGGTTTGGTAGACATGTCCTTCACATAGAGAACCTGCGCCACATCATTGGCTAGGACAAATGGTTCGTCTGCGTACCCAAGATTGGTCAGTCTTCACATAGAAAAGTCATGAATAGAGAAGTCACAAAATTAATAGAAATTCATCATCACATTAAAGCCAAAGTACAATAGTGACCAAAATAAATACATGAAGTTAATACATAGTTCTCATTATTGAACAACGTATAGCTCTCTAGAGCATCTAATTAAAACATACATTGAAACTATGTAAACATTTTAAATGCAACAACAAATGTGATCATAACCGCAACTAAGGTACCAGTTGATCCAACGGCATAATAATACAAAGCCTCAGTATGAATGACATATTTTCTAATCTTTCTAATCTTTAAGTGCATTGCATCCATCTTGATTTTCTGACCGTCGACGACATCGACATCATGCAACTCCAACTTAATCTTATCCTCTTTAACTCTTTGTAATTTTTCTTTCAAGTAATTGTTTTCCTTTTCAACCAAATTTAACTTCTCGACAATAATTTCTATGTCTGTTGGAATTTCCGGTTCATATACCTCCTAGATTAAAACATCTATGTCACGTTGGTCAGCATAATTGTCATAAACACTAAATAAAACAAATAGTTATAAAATATAATATATACCACATCTGAATCATAGACAGGACGAGGACCGACGGAGGCGGATACCAAAACCATCGCACTATATAATAACAAACAATAAAAAAGTAAGAAAAGTACACAAGTATCTATCTAAATCATACAAGTAAGAACTTTTTCCTTTTAGAAAGAAGATAAGAAGAAGAGGCTAACCATGGTGGTGCCGGTGCCGAGATGGGCGCACGCGATCGACGGCGGTGTGGACGGGGACGAGACAAGACAGACCGTCAAACCTAGACAAATCTTGAGGAAAATGGAGCTTGGACAAGGAGCTTCGAGAGGAGAAAGCTTAAGTGTGGCTCGGGCATTTCATCGAACACCTCATGTGCATAGGAGGTGAGCTAGAGAACCACAATGCTCTCCCACGGCCGACCAAAAAAACAAAGCAGTGCACTGCTCTGCTCACGGGCAGGGGGTATATATAGGCCAACCATTGCTCCCGATTTGTAGTTGAACCAGGACCAATGGTTGTGGGCCAGGAGCAAGGCCCATTGGTCCCGGTTCGTTCTGGAACCAGGACCAAAGAGGTCAGACGAACCGGGACCAATAGCCCACGAGGCCCGACCGGCGCCCTGGCCTCACGAACTGGGACCGATGCCCCCATGGGTCCCGGTTCGTGAGTGAACTGGGATTAATGGGATTTCAGGCCTGGACCAAAGCCCTGTTTTCTACTAGTGATTGCACCAAAATAATGGTAATTACCAAAACATTTTTGAGCACTGACTACTAACATAAACCAAAATACGAGTGACATAAGTAATATCGGTACTATATATGTATACAAAAAAGATCCCACTCACTCTTGCAACGACCTTTGAAAAACTAAGATCAAACTAGTGCATCCATGAAACAAGAACCTAGATCAACATCACCAATCTATCTAATACTAAGATCAACTCCTGCATCGATGAACATGTCCTAGAATAGAAGAGGAGGGCTCACCAGCTGGAGTTGTAGCCTAGGAAGAGGCACAATCACCCTGCAGTTGTGGTATGGTTCAACGTAGCAGCTCGAGCATTGCCACCACGATGAGCGCCACGAGCACCAGGGGCACCAACATGCACCACACAATACTGACGAGCACAACCGCACCGAAACCCTATCCGAGAGAAATGTCGGCAACGGCCACGACAGAAGAGGGTCATGGTTGGGGAGCCCTAATCCATGGGACCGCATTGTTTGGCCCTTTTTGAGCGGCTTCAAAAGGGGTTACACCATCTTACACCATCCTTGTATATGTATGTTAGAGCCGCATGTATGTGGTGGAGGTTTTCTGACACTCCCACGTGCGGTTTGGGATGAAGCGCTGATCTTGGCCCCCGCTTGGTCTATGGCTTTGACCAGCTTCGAGAGGGGGCAGAACCATGGGTAGTTTCTATTTTTTTTTGTGTTAGGGTAAGTCATAGTGACATGTCAAACCAAGATTAAGACTCGCACACTAAGTCTAGAACCTTTGTGCCATATAGTATTGTTTGTGAAGCAAGAGTGCCACATCAAAATTGTGTATTGGATATTTAAACATCACACCACGCTTTCATACATATATCAGGGACACATGCAGATGGGGGAGGATTTCAGACCCTCCCTCGCGGGGTTTCGAACAAAGCACTAACCGGTGCGCCCCGCTTGGCCTACGACATTGACAACTGGCTTCGAAAGGGCGTGGGCCCTGGTGACTTTCTTTTAGTTTGTGTTATGGTAGGTCATAGTGTTGCGTCAAACCAAGATTGATCCCTTATCTTCACAAGATTCCCCCTCATCGCCTCAGACTCGCACTCTAAGTCCACAACCTTCGTGTCGAATAGTCCTTTTTTTTGTTGCTCTGGGTCCTTTGACCAATTATAACGCACACAAAGAGGATAGTCCATAGGGTCATGTGACCAACTATAACACACACAAAGAGTATGTCCGGATGGAATCACCCCATTTTAAGAAAAGCTAGGGGGTAGAAGTTCCCGGGCTCACCAAACCGAACTGGGCCTCATCAAATCCCAAGAAATAGGGCTGGAACAATTTATCCTTTTTCATGTGATACTAATATGGGTACACTAGGGGTGTGACGAGGCTAAGATTACACAAAACATTAAATGTTTAAAGTGGCAATAATTAGAGAAAGATTGAGAAATAAATTGAGGGCATCAAAAGGGTGATGAAAACTACCTGGAAGAGAATGGGTGAAAAATAGAAGTGAAAGAAATAAAATTTAATAAGTAAACATAAATGCAATGGAGAACAATAAAAGTTCAATTTTGCATGTCCAATAAGCTTTGCTAAAAATAGGCAGACTATAAGCTGAATGTATTATATCGAGCACTCGATTTATATTTAGTATAAGCCGAGCACCTTTAGGCCTACACTTAACTTGTAGTGTACCCCATCACGGAGCCGTCAACCAAGCTTTGCTAAAAATAGGTAGACTATAAGCTGAGTGTATTATATCGAGCACTCGGTTTATATTTAGTATAAGCCGAGCACCTTTAGGCCTACACTCAACTTGTAGGGTACCCCATCACGGAGCCGTCAACCACCTTCGTAATGGTCACGTAACAGAGACTGTATGGAGTCTTCTATAAGCCAAGATCCTTTTGGGCTATATGCCGAGGGGCATTTATAAGCCGAGTGTGTTTTAGAGCTGTCCTCGGCTTACTGTCAGCTAAACAGAGAGCTCTTTTTTTATCGTGCATTATGTACTGCGTACTCGGCATGCTGTTCCCTAAGCTGAGTACGCGATAAAAGACTCTCATCTTATCGCTTGCGACGTGTGTTTTTCCTGTAGTGTTAATGCACTAGTTAAACTCTAATATTATATCACTGATGTAGTCAATTACTCAAGCATGACCGTCTTAGATGTCATGGGGTACAATTCTTTCAGCAGGCAGCTATCCACGGTAAAGCATTGGTCTTGCTCTAAATAGTTAGGCACGGGTAAATTCTTTTTCGCCCTGTTTGGTTTTGCCGTAAGAAAGGGAAAGTAGTGGCGGAACCCCCGCTCGGTGCACCCACGCAAGAAAATGTATCAAAACATTTCAAAAAGTCTAAATTTTTTGGGAATGTTCTTCAACAAATATTATGGGCACATGCAAAGTTTGGTGATCAAATAACATTCGAAGAGCTCTGTACAAAAAAGATAAAATTACAAAATCTGCTCAAGCAATGTACTTACATTTTGACTATTTTTCAGTGATTTTGTCTTATTTGACCACCAAACTTTGTGTGTGCCCATAACATTTGTTGAAGGTCATTCCCACAAAGTTTCAGATTTTTTCAAAATATTTTGATAAGTTTTCTTGCATGGGTGCCCCGTGGGTGCACTGAGCGTGGGTGTAGAAAAACCACTCTCCGTAAGAAAATAACAAGTCAAGATTTGGCACTTTGCACTATTTACTATGCAAACTGAACGCATCCTTTTACCATGCAAACTATTTGGGCTCAGTAAACCCAGCAAGCCTTTATTTGTTGCGTTAGATGCTAGGAATAGAAAGATTTGGCACCCGGAGTAGATGATAAATGTTTAGTCATAAGATAAAACTTAGCATGTTCACTTGGCAAGCACTTGATGTCGTTTCAAGCAAACTGGAACAGAATATAAAGATATAAATCAGCCATGTATTGTAGAGTGAGTTTCCATGCATTCATTTGAGGGGGCACCGAAACATCGTTGCCATCTATACACCCTTTCATTAGCTTAAGTACCTGCGCATGCTCTTGATGTCTAGGATCTTTTCATGCTCTTCGAGATCGGCATCATCAACATCACAGCCGTCACCAAGGTAGTAGCAATAAGCATCATAGGAATCGTCGTCGTCGTATTGCAGATAATTCCGATGGCGACAATAACTACACACCAGGCTATGGGGATGGCAGTAGAAAAGAGTACAAGTACCGTAATAGTCACGCTTCGCCAATCCTTCCTTTGTGACAATGGTGTACCTGTAGAGAAAGAGCATGTTTCGATAGTGTGCCCTGCGAGGTAGCATGAGATAGGATATACTCCCTCCGTCCGAAAATATTTATCCTAGATATGAATGTATCTTCATTTCCAGACAAGTATTTCCCGATGGAAATAGTAGTAACTAAAACCAAGTGAAGTGGTAAACCTCTCACCCTTGTTCCTAATTAAACCAAACACCAAACAATGGATTAAACCAAACAGCAAACAATGGATAGAAGAAGGAACGAGATCTTACCGCCTGGCGAGCACCAGGAGGATGTCGGCGTCGGCAAGGTCGCTACAGAAGGTCTCGCACTGGCCCTTGCTGAACCGCAGGGCGGCGTCCCGCACCGTGGCTACGAGGATGAACCCGGGGCCATAGCGGAACCTCCACAGCCCGCCGCGCAGGTGCAGGTCGATGGGGCGCCACAGCTCCGGGTCTTCCCGGGCTGCCCGCCGCCAGGAGCTGCACACGCGCGCCACTCCGCCAAGCAGGAGCTCGGCCAGGTCCAGCTTGTGGAAGACGCGGGAGATTAGGTCCGGGTGCAGCTCCGCCCAGTCCCTCTCCGGCTGCGGCACCGGCGTGTGATTGAACACCGAGACGTGGACCGTCCGTGTTTCTTTCTTGCATCGACGTCTCCGTGGTGCCGTCACCACCGGCCGTTGCGGCGGTGATCACGTGAACGACCATCAATCCATGGGGATATGGGATTGTTTTATGGACAGTGCTCTGCGCCGGTGCGCCGGTCGAAATTTTCGGCCGGTCGCCCGATCCGTCAGATTGGATCTGATTTGACTGTCAGATCTGTTCATGCAGCAAAATTCCTCGATGCAGCAAATTTTGGTCATAATGTAGCAAATTTCGGTAACGGATGCAACAAAAATATGGTTGTAGCAAAAAAATATCAACGTGGTCGTAGTAAAAAAACAACGTTGATGATGCATGGTAGCAAAACAAAATGTGGGTTATAGCAAAACAATCCGGTGAACTCGGGTTGCAACTCTGACGAACGTGTATGCAGATTTTTTTGTAAACGGTTGTAGCAAAAATGATACCGGTGTAGCAAAAATTAACACCGACTGTAGCAAAAAAAACCGATAAACTCGGGTTGCAATTACACATGGATGCAACTTTTTAGTGAATAAAAATGTAGCAAAAAACCATCAACAATTGCAACAAAAATTCTGTCGGTAATAGCAAAATAATAATAAAAACGGTTACAGCAAAAAAAACGTCTTGCAGCAAAAAAGGAAGGAGGTCCACACACGACACGCGTAGGACCGGCTGAAGCGTTCGACCGGCGCGTCGTGGAAAAACGTTTCTCTTGTTTTATTGTTTTATTTAAGAGGTCGGTTTGCTTGCCTATACTATCTAGGTCGGTTGTTTGACTGGCCTGATCACAGCCCGTCTAGAATGTTGAGCTCTCGATTAGACTAACGGGCTACAAAATGGGTTTCAGCCCATCAAGTGTTTTATAATGTTTTTTCTGAAAAATGCAAGAGAGAATATTACCGGATAACGTTTTGGAGCCCGTCTAATACAGTATATATAAGAACATTTTCCAAATTCGTCTTAAATGTCGAGGCAAATGGCCCGGTCAGTTATCGATCACAGAAAAGCGATCCAGACGGACGTCTCAAACGACTCTCAAATGCCCGAACTAATTGACATCCCTTATATCGAACAAAAATATAGGACGAACATGGGGCGTCTCAGCGACAGACCTACCCCATCTTAAATTGCATCAAAGCCACCCCCTCGACCTATCGAATACATCTGTTCTCTCCCTTTCTCTTCCTCCTTCGAGACCTCTATCTCGTAGCTCCGCCGCAGCATGCAGTCGAGAGTCGTTTCGAGCCTCTGCACTGACATCACCGACAGATCAGTCCACTCTCCCGTGCTCGCAGCTGGGACGTTGTCACCGGCCCGGATGCCACCACGTTACGTCCGGCAACTCTCAAGCTGCCCCTTGCATTCCAGATGTTCGACACATTGTCCGACCCTATTTTTTTGTGATTTTTTATAGGGAAAACGATGAATTCTGATGTTGCGTTGGATGATGAGTATGGACCGACGAAGATTGATCAAATGATTTAAGATGAGTTCTTGATTCGTCGGATTCGGATAAAAAAATGGACGTGATCATGCTCATGAGCATGCAAAAGGAAATAGACTGACAGGTAGAGCATACTCTCAGTTTAATGGCTCAACCAAAGAGAGAGGAGCGATGTATGGTAAAGTATGGTATAAGATATTTATGGTAGATTGCTCGTGGTCAGTTAGAGATCTCTAGAGTGAGAAGCCACATACGTGCCACCTTGAGGGCCATCCACTCTTAGCCAGTGTCGAAGCCATCTTGGCCGGAGAACCCGGGCAAGGTACACTAGTCCTTTCATCTAGGTGCATAGGACATCTAACAAAAATTTAGTATTCCAATATATAAGTCACAATGTGTGAAAAGAGATTCTTATTTTCCGTGGTGATTAACTTTTATATTGCATGCTGCTATTTTCATTGGCTGATGCATTGAATATCAATTTCAGGTTTCTCTTTAAAAATTAATGACATGAAAAACGGACCTAGTGACTGGTTCCTCATAATTTTTCAAGCGGGCCAAATAGGATTCATGATTGTTATCGATTTTGGTTTAGAATTCTTCATCCAATCTTCATGCACCTAGGTTGTTGTGCAGCTTCTTAGTACACTCCTATCTGCTGGTTGGTTGCCCTTATAAAATAATGGTTAGCTCTCCATTTACCGCTATTGTTCAAACTAGAATCCATGATATGGCCCCGGCAGCTGACCCGGGTAACCGAGAGGTGGCTCTACCACTGCTCGTAGCATCTTGTTGGCTCATCGTTTTGTAGGCAATCGCCTCCAACCACTACAATATTTTCAAGTAAACCACACTGTCAACTTACACTTCCTCGACACCACATACCGCCCTCATCCGCTAGCACTTGGACTACCTTCGACCATGTTTATCCCAGGAAGATAGCGTAATCACATAAGTTCTTCACCTCCGCCCACCTATACAGCATCATTATTCAGTCGATAAGCTCAAACACCATAAAGAAAGACTCGTGGTTGTAGCAAGTCCTCCCCATTATTTCCATATTGTCGTTAAACTCAGCAATGTAACAGGGGTACACAAAGAAAAACACTGCACCCTCGAATTTTTAGCTTGTGGGAGTCACTAGTGACCAGGTGTGCTCTTATGCCATCCACCCTCTATGTGGACATCCAATCCAGCATGAGGTCACATAAAGTGGGTGAAGGGGGAACAGCTACTATAGAATCTGGGCATCAGGTGCAAAAATAGAAAAAGGATTCTGGACCATTGGATTTGGGATGAATGGTAAGGATCTGGGTGGAGGAATTTGTACGCACGGTTACATAATTCTGTGCAAAAACATCCCTATGCTCCTGATGTTTTCTCTTCTGATCCTTTTCAGATCCCCAATCCCCGTCGGCCCTCTCGGCCTCTCCAGCCGACGAGCGATGTTGTCGGCGGTCCAGGGCAGATCCGGTGTTGGCTCCCCTCCCACAGCTTCTTCTCCCTGCCTCCTCTCTTTCACTCCGGCTTCGAGGTCGCGTGGATCCGCCTCCCGTCCAGCCCCAACGTCGCGCGGCGCATCATTGCAGATATTCCTCGGCCGTGACTAGTCTTCCTCGCCGATGGCCGCTGGCGCATCGCCCGCACAGCTGCATAGTGCATTATCTGGTCTCCACCATGCCGGACTCCGACACGTTCGCGACAGATCCGTAGACCCACGCCACAGAGTTGTATGGGAATATGCAGCCCCGACGGCTACACGCACCAGGTCTTCTTCCTGACCCCATTCCCTCACTGGGTCACTATCAAAGTATCTTCTTTTACTCCACTACACAGTTTCATTTAATCTATTGCGCCATGTATATGCTACTCCCTCCGACCCAAATTAATTAAGTGTCGTGGTTTAAACTAAAATGACGACACTTAATTTGGATTGGAGTGAGTATTGAATCAAAGCATGAATATTTCAGAGACAGTGCACATGTCTTTGACTGAATTGGCTATGGATCTAGCTAGGGCAAGTATGCCGAGAGTGCACACAGTTATCAATTTGGCTAGCACGTACATCGGTGAAATTATTAGCTAAATCTAGCTAGCTTCCGTGGTTGAAAAGTGAATATAATTTCCCTTGATTATAGAGCACAAGTAACATGTTGTGGGGAAACTCGTCAATGATGTGACGACATATGCATATCCGGCAAAATCAAGCCGACACAACAATGTCTCATCCTTCTAATTAACCTGTACCATATTTGGTTAGTTAGCTAGTCAAGAATTTGTTGTTGTTCTCAGCTAGTGTGCTTCTGGCATCGGGTACGCATATTGCAGATTTAACTAACAAAACTCAAGGCTTTTGATGAACTGACGCCGTCAATTGTTTCACACTCCAGTAGCTATCTGGTGTGAGATACCTCCGTTTGAGACATCAAATCATAGATATATGTGTATTTGTGACTAAGAGTTAGCCATCAAGTGTTTAACAACATAACAGAAATAGTCGAAGTACAGATACAGAGCACAGAGAGCTAGCTAGCTAGCTGCCTGAGCTGCACCGGCATGCAATTGGAGATGACTTCTCAATTTGTTTTGTTCAGGAGATTGAAATGTTGGTCATCTGGATTTTGGCGAAGAACACATGTTATGCTCTGGATATGATGAATAGTTTAGAGCTCATTGACTAGTACTAAGCTCTGCCCTGCCGTTCTGCCGCTCTTGGGTCATTTTGAATAATGATTTACAGCTTCTAGAAAATCTTAGTTGTTGCTATCTCACCTGGTTCTAAGCAAACAAAAACAGTATTTGCTTTGTGTGATTTTTCCTAGGCATATGACCACGAGCAAGAAGTAGTATAACTCGAGGCAAGAGAAGAACTTTTCTGTCATATACCATCAGAATAGCAAAGCTGATACAATTTTTGAAAGCAATGCTTGTTCAGTTGTGATCATTGAAGTCCTTCACACTATTCTTACTGGTCATGCACTAGAAATGATCATGTCATCTTATGTATTACTTCATTTGTATGTATGTGTCTCGTGGACACTCTAGATTGACAAATATTTGTGCGTGAGAAGGGTCTAGTTTGACGTGTACTCGAATATTTGCGCAACTGATGGTCTAGCTTGACATGTACTCAAATATTTACAGAATTTGTGCTCGGAATTGTCCAGTCTAGCATGTGCCAGGGAATGGTCTAGCTTGACTTAATTTTTTCATCTGCACTTATATTTGTGATACATATTGACACACTTTGGTAACCAACGTGTTTAGTTTTCTTGCACGATTGATATAGTAGAAGCCAGTATTGTACTTAAATATACATGAAACTATGCAAGACAAGTACAAAGCTGAAGCATCAACGTTGTGACGATCTGAAAATTCGTCTTGTATACCAAGGACAAAACGAATGAATATAAGAATGTTGAGGTGTTTACTATGAAGGTCATGTTTTATATCTGACTACTAGCGAGGGGGGGGGGGGGGTCGTAAAAGTGTACATTAAGTGGCAACAGTTACCTCTGTGCCATTCATCTTTAATCCGATGGTCCAGAATGCTTTTTTCTATTTTTGCACCACAAGTCCACATTCTATGCTAGTTGCTCCCGAATGAAGGCAACAAGGATGTAGCTGCCCTAGGTGGAGTTCTTTATAAATATGATTTCATGGTGACGCATCCCATTGTTACATTCGTGCCCAAAATGGAGCCTTCTCAGGGCATGTGGCCTCTGAGCCGTCGTATTAGTCGTCCAAACGAATCCCAACCGATCGATCTTCAGATGGATTGATCCTGGCCGTCGGATCAACTTTGATGTGACTAGCAATGAATAGTGCGTGAAGTTTTGCCCCTGTTCTACCACCCTCACTCTCTATTACAGGCGGACCCAGTCGGGGTGGGCCACTGATGTCAGCGACAGTGGAGGTGGGCGTGATCGGTGCATGTTCTTATCGGCGCGGGTGGCGTGCCACCGCCTATAAATTTGGAGGGTCGCCAAGGGTAGTCTCGGGATTTCGTATGTTGTCCCTTGTGTGTCGTCGTGTGGATGGCTCAGCTGGGCGTTATGCCGAGGAGAGCGGCCGATTGGGTGAACCCTAGCCGCCACTCTCCCTCTCCCCTTCTCAGCCCATGGTCTCTCCTCTCTTCCTTCCCTCCCCTCGTGCCACCACCCGCAAGGAAGCGTCGCAGCCGCTGCTCCTCAGGTGGCACGCGAGTCGCACTAGGGTTTCTAGCTCCTAGCACCTGAGAATCGCCTCGAGGTTGGCTCCTCGAGAGTGTTGAGCAGTGGCCGACGGCCACCGCGGGAGGAGCAGGAAGAAGACTGGATGCCGTGCATCGAGGCGTGTCGTGGCCCATCTCAGCGCCGGCGACGCGTGCATCAAAGAATGGTAGGCGCGCGTTTTGTCGGCATCTGACCCGGATGTAGACACGGTCAAAATTCATATTTCAAAATTTCTTACCAACTAGACACTAAAATCTAACTACATCTAAAAGGATTTTATTTTTTGAAGATTTTATCATTTTTGTTTATTTTCTATAAAACTAAAAAAGGTGGTCCTTGGGGGGGGGGAGGGGGTAGAGTTTGAAAATTCCAAAACGTCTTTAGTCCGGGTTGGTGTCCATCCAATCATACCGTCGACTACATCAGCTAGCACTGTTCCAGCTAGAGTCACAACTAAGGTTAACCAAGCCAGAGTTAACCCTTTCTAACTTCATTTGCTATTTTTCATGCATTTAATGATTTTTTTTGAGCTAAATGACCCTGAAATTGAAAAACCCTACAAATGAACTCTGAAAAGGTTGAAAATTGGCATGGTATCATCATTTCACTCACATAGCTTGTGCTAAAAAGTTTAGAGGGTTACGGCAAAAACTGGATGCACTTCGTGTACAAACTGAGCCATCTCCTTCAAACTGGACGAACTATTTTTAAACTCTAGTTATACACAATCTACGGTTTGAAGCAAATTTGAACAAATTCATATTTAAACCATTCAAATTTGAAAACTAATGGCACAAACAAAAACTAGATTTTTTTTTGAATCTCATGCAAAAAGAATCACTCAAAAACATCATATGTCCTAAAAGATATAAGCAATTTAAAACAAAAACTTTCAGAACCCTTTTAGTCCGGGTTAGTGTCTCCAAATGGGACTAAAGGTCTAACCTTTAGTCCCAGTTGGAGACACCAACCGGGACTAAATCCTCAACCCCTTTAGTCCCGGTTCATGGCACGAACCGGGACTAAAGGTCCAGAACTTACCGGGACTAATGATGGCCATCTCAAACCGAGAATAATGATCTCATTAGTGTCGGTTCAAAACCTGACCGGGACTAATGGTATGGACAAAATGTCTGTTTTCTACTAGTCGCTTGGGATGGTATAGTTCTCAAATCTTATAGCATGTTTTTCATTTTGTTGTGTGTATCAACCTCATAATCTTTTTGAATCTAGTGGCACAACCAATATATGCTCCATTGTCCACCGTCAAGACTACTTATAGATTTTATTGTACGAAGTGTATCCTAACAATTGCATGATTATGATTAACGAAAATTACATAAAAACGAAAATAACTTATGATTGCAGTGATATTTCTTGAAAATTGAGGCAATCTGCAACATAACACCTTGGAAAAAAGTACAGTTCATTATATTTTAGAAGAGGCAATGGACTCATGACATGTAGTAACTTTTCCAACAAAAACTTCAAAAGGTTTCACTTCAAAAAAGTTACATTTAAAATTTATCGTGATCTATAGGAAAAGTTACTATCACTAATAAAGCAAAAAAAGGCATAATGGGATGCAGAAACGTGTGCCATGATTTGAGTATAGTCTATATATTATAAAATTATAAATAGTACCATGATTTTATGAAATATTTACTACTTCCTCCATCCCATATTAGTTGTCGCTCAAATGGTAGTATCTAGCACCGTAATACATTTACATAAATTAATTTTAGTGACAACTAACACGGGACGCCGTGGGTGGGAGCTGGGGGGTGGTATATACTACCCAGAATATTATAGTAATTTTAAAGCTTTTGAGGCAACTCATTCATAAACTAACAAAAAGAGATGTGTTTTGTTTGACCCAATCAATTTGGACTGTTCAAAAATATTTGAGTATGAACGATAATATAAGTTGAATGTTGAACCCTATACTTGTTCATGTACTAATTATGAACCACAATTACTAATATTTCTCAAACCATTTCTTATCCATTCATTATCTTATATTTCAAATTTCTTATAATTTTAGTTCACCCTCTATAGTTCTTGCTTGTACTATTCTATCTTTGTTATCTGTAATTCATTGCGGACGTTAGGCTCCACAGATCATCTTTATTCTGATTATAAATCTAAAAACAAATTCACATGAACATATGGATGTGTTTTACATTTCTATAAAATTTAATGATTAAATACTTTATCATGTGAACGGCAAAAATGAAATTTTGTGCAAATTTAGTTAGTACCTCACATGTACAAAGATCTTACCATGAAACTTTATATATATGTATGATATATCTATATTTATATGTGGATATTTCATATATTTTTTGGAATTCAAACTTTATTTATTGAATTATTAAAAACGGACCACATGCATGTAATCCAAGCACCAAAATTTCTTGCTCCTTTATTATGTTATATACTGTACCTGATATCTTCGTGTGACCTCTAGGCCAGCACTTGAGCTAATTGACACATAAATATGGCACGGCAGTTTTTTATTCCTCTGCTACAATCTTTTTTTCTGTCTCGTTAGAATGCATTGTAAATATAAAAATGTAAGATCCATATTCGGACTTTTGAGTCTTTTATCACAATAAATATGACCTTTTCATACACCCCGTTGAGTCTTTTCTTGGCAGTTAACTTTGGGAAGTTTATCACGCTAAATAAGATATGTACTTTCTTTTGAGTCTTTTTATCACTGTAAATGACAGTCCTGCATGCACGTGATTCGATTTATCTAGACAACAATTCAGTATCATATTTGTGTGTGTGCACATGTTAGAGATTACTCTACAGTTTTCTTTCATAAGAAAAGATACATGTGTGTGTGTGTGTGTGTGTACACAAGTTCACTTAATGAATTTCAATTTTGGCAAAGGCAATAGCTCCAAGGAATATCATACCACATAGATTGATATGGTCTTGTTGATCCTGAAAGCCAACCACACCACGGTGGTCCCTTACATAGAAGGACGGCTAATCCTCTATACAAGCTGCATGCATCTGAGAGCAGAATATGTGTGTCCACGTACATTAACTGAAGCGTGTCCCAAGGCTACTGTTAGACCACGACGTCCTAATCCTCAATCAGTGAGGCAGCGAGATGATCAAGTGGAGGAATCAAGATCACGCCGGCTGGCGACTGATGAGTTCGGTTGCTGCCCGTGGAAGCAACCGGCGGCGGTTAGCCATTCATGGCATACTGTCCTGGTGCCACCGCTGCCTTCAACACACGCTACTGCGGAGTTAATCACCGAGGGGTCTTGTCCGTGCGGCGCGTGAGTGCGTGTCATCAGGTCCAATCCAATCAAGGTGGCACTGGCGATCATGCTCACGGACCGGGCATTCAGGCTTCCAGCAACAGCTAGCCAAGCTCTCTCGAGCATTCATGGCGGATGACAAGAAGAAAAGTACTCATGCATGCTGCTCACGGGGTAGTGAGCGGACTGGGCATATGTAATTTGCTTCTTCTTTTTTCTTTCTTTTTCTTTTTCTTTTTTGCTTTTGGGCAGCCCCGATCATGGCACACTTTTGCCCCCACCTGTGGTTATGCATGACATGACAATTCATTTTTCATGGTCGAAATCCCATATCCTACAAAGCTAAATTCAATGCAATATAAGGGTGTTGCAGGACAATCAATCAATCGATTGGGAAGTTGGTGTTACAGGCCATGTGGACATTAATGTCTAACCAGAGTTAGTACCGTCTGTCGTGTTTAATTGCTAGCTACTTGATTGTGCACATGAAAACAACTGCGGTTTACAAAGGACGATAGTACATAATTAAATCAAAGACCCATACTTTCAATGCCAAGGACAAAAGGAGGAACTGTAACTGACATGATGCGGCGTTCATGTTCAGTGTATGCACTAACGAAATATTTGGTCATGAATCGTCTACTGCTGGCTGGTTCCAGAGAAATAATTCCTGGTGTGTTTCTTCGCGAATCGTCAAAGTGATAAATAGTGACCATAAAAACCTTACCTGTGTTGGCTCCAAATATATAATTCCTTGAGAGCTTTGCTTCTTTCGATTCATATGTCCTTGTTATATTGCTTCAAGAGCCATGCTTGAATAGGCCAGTACCAGACCAACAACATTAATCAGCAATACTAGACACATACACTGAAAAAAAAAACTTTTTGTTGGCTCGGGCCAGGCGACCAATTCTCCCAGTACAGTTACCACAGTCCTACATGTCGAATCAACCATCTTTTGTGCACAACTAGTGTGACCAAAAATCTGAACAGGAGCATGGTCCGCCTTTGAAATGGTGGACCGCAGTTGGTTTCATGCTGACAAGCTTAAATACCAAATGGCAATCCGCACAGACTCTGAGATTCTTGAATATCCTTATTACTGTACATCCTTCCGGAACGGTGATAAGGCCATATGCCAATGCAAGCTTCTCGCTGTGATTCCAAAGGTTCTGCTCTTTTTGTTCCTCGTCTGTATCATGCAGTGCCGATAAGGTATCAGCAACATAACCTACCTCCCTGAGCTTCAGAAAGATTTCATCTAGCTTCGTGTAGATATTTTCTGAGTGACTATGACTCCGGTCACCTATACCAAAGGTACTTACTTCTTTCTTCTGCTTAAGCCAACTGCAAGCAGGTCTTCTATTCAAATTTATATTTTCCATATGACTTCTTAGTCTGTCAACATCGAACCATCTTGCACTTGTCGCATATAAGTTCGACAAAAGAACATAAGCTGAGTCGTCAAAAGGATCCAACTCAAGGAGTTTCTTGGCGGCTTTCCTCCCAATATCCAGATTTTTGTGAGTTCTACTAGAGGACAATAAAGGGGCCTGTTACGCATCTGCCGGTGGATCTTTTTAGAAAGGATCCGATACTGTGATACTGTGACGCGTGCGTTTAGTTTTTATTCTCTAATTTTCTGCAGCAATACTCTTGTTGCGAAATCTTTTATCTTTTAATTTCCTACAACAATGACTTTGTTGCGAACCACATCTTTTCTCTAATTTCCTGCAACAAGTTTCTTGTTGCAAAACCCTCTTTCTAATTTTCTGTAACAAGACCCTTGTTGCCAAAATTGCAAACGTATCTTCCGCTGCATCCAATTTTCTGTAACAAGTTCCTTGTTGCAAAAATTACAACAACATCTTCGGTCACATCGCACACTAACCACTAACGCAGTCGTCTTTTGCTACCGATGTTCCGCAACAACGTTGTTGTTGCAGAAACACGTATGGCATTGTGATCTGCAACAACCCATTTGTTTTGTTCAAGTCAACTGAAACAAGGGGTGAGTTGCAAGAACTGTACTAGGATAGATATTTCTTCAGAGTAGTTCGATCCAAATCAAATCCAACGGCTACGAAGGAGGTGGACACGCGCACAAACATCCTCCTGTTGAGGGATAGAGTTTTCCGACAACAAACTACGCCAAATTAGATCATTTGGTGAGACTGGTATGTCTTCAATGAACTTTTCTGCTTCCGTAAATCGCCCTAAACGTCCAAGGATATCAACAATGCAAACACAATGCTTTATTCCAGGGAAAACACCAAATACAGAAGACATAGAGTAATAGTACTCAATGTCCTTGTCCACAAGACCAGCATGACTACAAGCTGAGAGAAGAGTGATAAATGTTACGTAATCTGGAACTAAGCAAGAACCCCATCGACACCATATGCTTAAACGTGTCCTCAGCTTCCTTAAAATATCCATATCTTGCATCACCTGATATCAATGTATTCCAGCATTGTTGGGGTCGAACAGCAGGATCAGGAAGCATTTTCAACATTAGCTAAGGGAGGTGGAGGAGGGTATCGTATCCGGAAAGGAGCAGGTCCAATCTTCAAACCTTGTTCGTGGGTTGAGCCGAATTGTTTTTGCTTGGCCGTGGATCGTGGACCATTGAAGGTTGTCGCTAAGGGAGGTGCGATCGAAGGAGGTCGAACCATCATGACGATGTTTGATCCTCCTTTAGTAGTAGAGATTTGTTTTGTCTTGCTTAGTTGGTCAGTTTTTGTGAACCTAAGACATTGTTTTCGTACTTATTTTAACAATATGGCTGCATGCATCAATTGATGCAGATATCGAAGGCTTCGTTCCTCCTTTTTTTTTAAAAAAAGAAAAAAAACCGCTATCCGTACCCCGGATAGCTACTGCCTCGTGGCTGCATAGATCTCTTAAAACTGGGAACCTTAAGGTAGCTCCCAACTCCATAGTTACTGTCCCCGTCCTATATATAAGCTAGGTGCAGCTTGCTCACTATAACAAGTTAGCGCATTATCTATCCACCATGGCCAAGATGCAGAAGCTCTTCTCCGCCCTGCTCTCATTTCTCCTTTACAGGACTAGGCCTCCGATCTCCAACCGGTTCACTGCCACCACCATGACTGAATCGTCACCGCACCCTTTCTCCCTGCACCAGCTCGGCAGATCCTCACATCCTCCAATGGCAGAGGAGGTCGTCGCTGGGCGAACCCTCGTGCTCGACGTCGACGCCGCGCTCCTCCTCCCGTCGTCATCCCTCTTCCCCTACTTCATGCTGGTGGCTCTCGAGGCTGGAGGATACCTACGAGGCCTCGTACTCCTCCTCCTCTACCCAATCATCTTAAGCATGGGCGGCGCCGGCCGCGCCAACGATGTGGCAGTGAGGGTTATGGCCATGGTGGCCTTCTGCGGGCTGCGGGCGAGCCGGTTCCAAGCCGGCCGCACCATGCTGCCCAAGTGGTTCATGGAAGACGTGGCGGCTGAGGGGTTCGAGGCGATGAGGATGAGCGGCGCTGCTGGCGGGCGGAGAGTGTGCGTGACGAGGCGGTTGCCCAGGGTGATGGTGGAGGGGTTCGTGAGGGATTACCTGGGTGCCGAGGTTGTCGTCGGGAAGGAGATGAAGGTGCTCTGGGGGTTGTATACCGGTCTAATGGTGGAAAAAGACGAGGTGATGTTGGAAGAGGAGAAGAAGATCATGGCGGAGGGTGATGATGCTCTGGTAGTCTGCGGGTCGTTAGAGTTTCTCCTGCATCCTCTTTCACGTTCTTGCAAGGTACGTAGGGTGACATAAATCTCCATCTAACAAGTTACATCCAAAAAGAAATTCTAAATGGAAATTTGCAAAAGTAGTACGTGTATGCATGCACATTTCACCTGTCAAATAAGTCGGTGCCGTGCTTATCATGCAATCGTTCAACTTTTCTACCTACACATGCTTTTCTACCTTTTGCTCATGACCGGTTCGTGTCTTACTACTGCTTACAATAAAGCACCCGAAGTACACAGTATATGCATCGATCAACCTCTCACCCTGCCCCTCGATCACAACTTTGATGGGCGAGTTGGTGTCTTGTACCACTTGGTCACGAGCTTACCTTTTGTATGGCACTTTCTCAAAGATGTCATGCAGTACAACGCATACTTTAAAATTTATTATTTGGTGATGTCCAAAAAATAAAATCTATCTGGTGTTGATTTAAACGCCAACAACAGCTACACATATAACATAACATAACAAAGGCTAGGGATTTAATTAGTGATATTTTTTTAAGTTTTATTACTCATTGCATAGCAATAAATTTTTTACTACAACTTCTAATTTTAATTAAGGACACGATTGCTAGCTCGTACTACACGGCAAACTTGTGAGTTGTGACATATTTACTCTGCTCTCTGGGTACGACGACGTCCAGGATATCTACCTCGCGGACAGAGACGACAGGGCCACGTGGCAGGCGCTGCCGACGAGCAAGTACCCCAAGGCCGTGGTGTTCCATGACGGACGTCTTGCGTTCCGGCCAACCGCTGGCAGCACGCTCGCCATGTTCATGTGGCTGCCCTTCGGCGTTGCCCTTGCCTCCGCCCACCTCGCCGTCGCGCTCACCGTGCCATATCGATATTCCACGCCGATCCTGGCGGCCACCGGCATGTCATGGCGGCTCAAGGCCGGCGAGCAGACACCGCTGCAGACCGCTGGCGTCGAGCGAGGTTGCCGGCGCGGGCAGTTGTTTGTGTGCAACCACCGCACTCTCCTGGACCCGGTGTACGTGTCAGTGGCGCTGGACCGGCAGGTGCGCGCCGTGTCGTATAGCCTCAGCCGCCTCTCGGAGCTTATCTCGCCAATCGGCCGCACCGTGCGGCTGACACGAGACCGCGACGGCGACGGACGTGCCATGGCCCGACTCCTGGAGAGCGGCGACCTCGTCGTCGTCTGCCCCGAGGGCACCACCTGCCGCGAACCGCGCCTGCTCCGGTTCAGTCCACTTTTCGCGGAGCTCAGCGACGACGTTGTCCCCGTGGGCATCGCCGTCGAGACGGCCATGTTCTACCCCACCACGGCGGGGGGGCTGAAGTGCCTCGACCCGTTCTATTACATGGTCAACCCGAGGATGTGCTACACGGTGCAGTTCCTGGAGCGGGTGAGCACGGCGGTGGTCAGGGAGGGGAAGATGCCGAGCGCCGACATGGCCAATCTCGTGCAGAAGAAGATTGGAGACGCGCTCGGATACAGCTGCACCATGCTCACCAGGAAGGACAAGTACCTCATGCTCGCCGGCAACGACGGCGTCGTCCACAGAGTAGACGGCAAGTGCTCCTCTGCTCCAGCGGGGACGAAGGACAACTGATGGTGAATTATATTGTCATTACAATTACGCACGCGTCACGGATGAAAGTGTGCACACCGTTTTTCTTTGCAAAACTGGTATACAGGTGACGTTCATTTTCTACGGTATTCCCTCTGTCCAACGAAAAACGTTCTTCTATCGTATAAGATGAAACAAATACTCCCTCAGTCCGAAATTATCCATTTTTGCAACAAGTGATTCCGGACTGAAAGAATAGCATATATGCTATAAATAATATTGCACATGCAAATTTTTAGTGGACAATCCTGCATACGAATGTTGTCAACTTAGGCCTTGTTTGGATTTGCGTGTTTTCTTCTAGAGACCTTTTACAGTGCATCAAAAGAATATGAGCCGTTTATTTCCAATCATTTAATGGACTAGATTAACCAATATTATCAGACAAAATCAGTAGTATGTTTTGTTCAAAGGGTAAATTTGGAAGACACACAAAACAATCCCAAATCTCTCTACATGCAGAAGCCCGTGTGTTTTGTTCTCGTGGTGGATACCATTCATCAATTTCGATACTGGACCGATCCCGCCGAATACTTTTCGACCATGATGAGGTGCAACCCTTGACGGACAGTATCTCTTCCGCCGAGAAAACAAACATGTACAAAGCTAGCCGAGCTAGCCTCCTAGGTTGATTGATCATGTCTAGTGCAGATGCACCAACACGTACATGATCGGCCGATTGTTTTCCGACGATCAATCCGGCGGCTGCAGACCCCGCACAAAAACAACACAGACACATATCACCCATCTAATTTTGCTAGAATACGTAGATGATCCACGAGCAACGCAGATCCCGATGATGCTAAGTTGCCGATAGAGGAACCGCAACTCCTCGCAGACACAAGCACGTGACGGGAAGCGCAAGCGACGTCGTGGACCAAGCGGAACGCCGGTGCTGCGCCGCCGTCGCCCTCACCCTCGCCGGTAGCGACAATGCCGTCAACACAGTTGGGAAGGTCCCCCCCGGTTACCGAGGGAGAGGGGGGGGTCTTCGGAAGGAAGGGCATGTAGTCCAGTGTCCTGAACGACGGCAGCTCCTTCCTCAACGCCATTAAGGCCATGACGTGAGCACTGAAGTGTGATTCATTGTTGGACAGGCGTTGCAAATGACCGCGACGGCAACGACGAGGCCTAACGAGGGTGATCTGGACAAGGGATTTTACAAATTACAAAACAAACAAATGGCGAAACTACCCAGCTAATCAACGGACGAGATGATTCAATACTACTCTGTCCGAGCGGTAGTATGATGTACCGTAAAAAATCTCTTCTTCTAATACACCTTTAGAAAAATACACATCTTCGCCTGCCGGTTTTGTTTCTGGTCGAAAATCAATTATGACTGGTACAATACACATATAAATTTGACAGCTTCGTATTACAATACACTAAATCCAAACGCGCCATAATGGCAGAATACGATTACTTGGTTAATGTTGGCATTCATATCATGGCCTCTTTTGGTTCATAGGATTGGAATATCATGAGAATAGAAAAAAATATATAAAGTGATATGAGATGTATCTTAATTCCTATATAAAAGATATTTCATTTGATGTAAATCATAGGAATTTTTCTGCTGAGTCTAGACTACTATTTTTTCCTATGAAATCTAAAGGATTGATTTATATCCTACATAAAAATGGAAATTCATTTCTACAAACCAAAGGGCTCCAACGAATTTTCCCTACAAATTCATATCCCTTAAAACTCCTACAATATTCCTGTAAACCAGCGGAGGACTAAGAGTGTTAAATGTGTTTATAGAATGCTACATGAACGTAAGGTTTGTTACATGATTAACCAATATTTTGAGGGGTTGTTCAGTACAGAAATTGATGATCCAAACCTGGAACTACTAAATAAGGGACATCTGTCGTACTGAAATTGTGACTTGACGTACTAAACTTAGGCTAAACAAAAAAAGTGAAGAAAAAAAATCGGTCCTTTTATATTAGGCATAGGGCAACATATCTCGTGAATCCACCACCTATCGTGTATCCCCGTATCCCTGCAATCTCAGCATCTCACTCCAGATCGTGCGCCTCGCGTGCAGCCACTACCAGAATCGGGCCCTATGCCGACGGCCCAGGCCGTTGGCATAGCCTTGATTCCTGTCAGGACAGGTCTATGCCGACAGCCCCCGTCGGCAACATATACGTCAGCGTAGGCGGGAGGCCGTCGGCGTAGAAATGTCGTCGGCGTAGGTGCTATGTCGACGATGTCCGTACATCTATGCCGACGGCTTGGGCCGTCGGCAACATTTCCGCCTAACGCCGTCCGCCGTCAAGTCCTGGCCAACAGCTGCTTGACACGTGGCGAACAGCCGTCAGCCGTCGGCATAGCCCGCCCCAGGCGTGCCCAGTTGCTGACACGTGGCATCTATGTCGACGGCCTAGCCGTCAGCATAGTTTCAAAATTATGCCGACGGCTAGGCTGTCGGCATAGATGCCATGTGTCAGCAACTGGGTGCTCACGCCAGCTCTATGCCGACGGCTAGGCCGTCGGCATAGATTGTATTTGCTTTTTTTTTCTTTTTCCCTGTTTGTTTTTAGATCAATTCAACTCAAATATACAGCAGACATATGGAAATAGAATGTGGCAGCACACAAGTTTATCATCATCACACAAGTCATCTAAAGAAACATAAGCATAAGCATAAGCACACACAAGTTTATCATCATCATCACCACACACAAGTCATCATCATCATCACCACACACAAGTCATCTAAAGAAACACACCCTGGTCGTCATTGCTAGCGGCAGCGCTACCGCCAAGATCGGCTCCACCTCCGGCTCTATGGATCGGAGTGGTCGGGCTCCGTGACTCAGGAGTGCTGCGACGACCACCACCAACGGTTGAAGTACCGGTTCCCTGGATGTTGAAAAGACATATTAACGGGATATATGACTGTGTTGAAAGGAATGATATGCTTTGGATGAATAGTTGGGGATGTACATACCGGTGAGGGGCCATCGTGCTGCTGTGCCACAAACTCCTCAAAGGTAAGCAACGTTGGTTGTGCTGGAGGAGGTGGTGCTGCTTCAAATTGAGGAACCCGTCCGGCCGCCATTTCCTCAAGAGCCCGTTGAATCCTGGCATTGTTCTGCTCCTGGTATGCATGAAGGCTCGTGTGCCACGTCATGGTCTCTTGGCGTGTGTACTCCATGTAGGCCTACGGTATGACATGATGGAACTCATAAACATCTGAATGCTGGAAAATAAAGTGAGCAATGTAGATAAAAGGGAAAATACTTACAGATTGCCGCTCTTGAAAGAGGGACTGTGACTGCGCACTGGTCATGGTAGTGCTCGTGTGCTGGCTCAGGCTAGGGTCTGTAGATCGGAGCTGCGTGTAGGAGATAGTCGGAGTGATAACAGCATCGAGAACCACCTGTCGATCGTGCTTCTTGGGCCCCATGCCCACCACCACCCTCTCGTCTAGATCCTCACTCATGGGGTCAGATGTCTCAGGATGTAACCTGAGATACCCCTAAGAGTAGGCCTGATTCTTCTCCGCGGTGTTGCCGTAGTACTTGGCCTCGCCAGGCTTGGCACTCCTCCGCGTATGGGCGATCTCCCACGCCTCCATGTGTGAGAGCGGCCACTTCAGTTTCTCCTCCTGCACCACCAAACAGAGGTTAGTCATACATAAGAAAGTGACGGTAAATAGAATAAGAAGAATGTTTAATGAGGTTAGTCATACATTATGTGCCTTGTGAGAAAGTGGTTTCGGTTTCCCTGAGCATGTACTCCCTCCGTCCCTCGGTTAGCCTTGTTTTTGATGCTTGTAGCCACCCAGGCTTCATCCTTATGACACCAAACATCCACCAATGCCGCCCAAGACTCGTTTTTGCCATAACACCAATTTGGACACACCTACATAATGAAAGCATAATGGCATGTCAACACGAAACGGTAAAATGTACCACAAACATCGGAATGAAAAATCTTTTATACTTACCGCCAAGTACTGGTCCTTCTCCAAGGTAATGCCCATCCTCCGCTGATCTTTCTTGGTCATCTTCACACCAAGAGCCTCGTGATAGTATGTCGAGATGGCCACATAGCGCACCTCGTACTGCAGCTGGTGGGCCTTCTTCTTGCATTGGCGCAGCACGATCTGGTCGGCTATGGCCTTGTGCTCCGGAAGAACTCGATAGTATTTCTACAATCATGCATGAAACAAGAATGAAAGAAGCCATGAGTTAAATCATTCATGAAACTAGAATGGACTTGTGCTTCTGAAGAGAACTCACCCAGAAAGTAGTGATCACGGCGTTGGCATGGGTCTCATGCTCCGCGTGGAGGGCCGCTTTCCAGTGGTCCCAGCTCGTGGCCAAAACCCGACTGTCCGGGTGCCCGACTGGATCCGGACAGTACAACCCCAGCCAGTATAACTTCAGCAAGACGGTGATGAGGCCATTGGGAATACGGACCCCTTTAGAATATATCCAGTTGCTGCAAAAGAATGAACTATTAGCATGTGACAAGCAAAATAATGAAATTGTTATAAGGTGACGCTTACTCTTTCCCCTTGGGCTCAATGAGCCACTTCTGCTCCTCAGTAGCAGGAACCTGCTTTGGTAGCCTTGCGTTACCACGCAGCCACCCCTTGTTGTTACCACCCCCCTCCCCGCCAGCACCATCATCTCCGCCACCACCATCCTCCTCGACTGCCTCCTCCTCCTCATCCTCATCCCCATCCTCCTCCTCGCCCCCATCTCCAGCCTCCTCCTCCTCCTCCTCCTCGTGAACCTCCTCGTCCTCCTCCTCCTCCTCTTCTTCGTAAGAGGGTACCTCACTAGATGAGGGCCTCGAAGACAACGCCCCTAAGTCGGGTGAGGGTGCGCTATTTCTGGCCGCGACCCCCTCGCCCTCTAGGGGCTCTCCCACCGCCACCTCCTCCTCTAGGGTCACCTCTCCCTCGACCTCCCTGTGAGGAGTCATCCTCAAGTAGTCGGGGGGGGAGGATTACGTGCTCGACCACTCCGACTAGGCATGCCGACGACCTTGCGTAGGAAACTCACGCCGTCGGCCTTCCCCTTGCCCATGTTCCACGAACCTGCATTGAAAAGAGAATAAACGATTAGTAAATTAATAATGAAGGAAAAAGCATTATGAAAAGCATTAGTAATGAAGGAAAAAGCATAGCATTATGAAAAGCATTAGTAATGAAACGTACATCTGCTAGAACCCATACGAATCATCACTGTTGTAACCTATTTCTCTGTCGGTCTCATCATCACTATCAATCATATCATCTTCGTTGTCTGACGGAGGTGGAGGCTCTTCCTCGTCGTCAGCGTCTTCGTTTAACTTTTGTAACATAAGTATGTCACTTTCATTGACAATGGTCTCACCATCATTCCGTGCATCGTCCTCGTTTGGATCCACATCATCATCAGCCAATGGTCTAGAGTCATCGTTTCTAACCACATCATCATCAGGTTGCTCTTGATAGAACACTCCCTCGTATGTCACGGGGTTAATGTTGTAGTAATCATCTTCATTCGGGTCCGGTATCTTACCATGTGGCGACACCTTGAACACAACTTCCCAACCATTTAGGTACTCTTTCTGGCATGGGTAAGGCAGATAATAAACTTGTGTAGCTTGGGTAGCCGCAATGAAGAGATCGGCTCCTGCATAGACGGTTGATGGTTTAACTTCGACCAAACCAATAGAAGGCGTATGTCTCTGCCCCTCACGCGGATCAAACCATCGGCATTTGAACACAGGCAGACTTAGGGTTTCGCGCCCTTTGCGGAATTTAATCTCGTATATATTTTGTACCCTTCCGTAGTAGTCTACTGAATTTTGACCAGGGGTGTACACTCCGGTATTTATAGTTTTGGGATCCGGACGGCTGTTCTGGTGCTCCTCTGTATGGATGCAATACCCATTCACATCATACTTTTTACATGTCATGACAGCAGGATCAAAACCCATGGAAACCCATCTCAATTCGTCATCCATAGATATGTTCGGATTATTTCCCTACAAGTATAATTGAAAGTGTTGGGTGCATTAGTCCGGTTAACTAATAGATGTTGAACTAGGTATTTAATAGGGGAATGTAGAAAGTTACTTTCTCCATGAACCAAGCAACAAATTTTTTACGTCCAGGGTTTCCATGACGGAGAAGAGTAAGTGCCTCCGCCTCAGTAGGAGTATTAACTCCCGTCCATTCCTCTTGAAGGAAATCACTAAAAGAAGAAAAGAGGTGTTAGACCGGGAATAAGTGAACATAGAACATGATGATGTGGAAGACATAAAGGAATTGTGTAGTGGTATTACCTCATCCACACTTCCTCAACTTCCTTGATGTTGTGCAAGATATAGAACATGAGGTCCTCCCACTCTTGTCGTGGCATGTTATAAGATTTCGAGGCCCCAGCCCTGCCACCTTGCACGTTGAATAGATGGAGCTTTGGTTGATACTTGGGCTCTTCTATATTGTATCGAGGCACCTTGTTATGCAGATGGGGAACATGGTCTAGATAGTATGATGTCCTGAGGTCTGACACCTCCTCTAGGATAACTGCCTCAGCTATGGAAGCTTCAATCTTAGCTTTGTTTCCACATTTCTGTCGGAGATGCTTGTTCTGTCTCTCAGGGCCATACTGCCAACGATTCTGCACAGGCCCCCCCAACAATACCTCTTTCGCGAGGTGCAGAATGATATGTGTCATCAGAGTGAAGAAGCCTGGCGGAAAGATCTTCTCTAGCTTGACTATCAACTCCGGTGCCTTCTTATGCAATTGTTCAATCACATCTTTACTTACTTCTTTAGCACAGAGCGTGCAGAAGAAATGGCTTAGCTCGGCAAGCAATCGCCAGACATGCTCGGGGACATAGCCTCGAACCATCACCGGCATTATCCGCTCAATACATACATGATAGTCATGACTCTTGAGCCTGGTCACTTTGCCCGTTGAAAGATTGACTCCCTTACTTATATTCGATGCATAACCATCAGTGAACTTCACTATGTGTTTGAGCCACTTAAGTACCTCTGTCTTTTCAGGCTTTTTAAGAACGAAGTCAGCATCTGGCTTGAATCAGTTTATTCGACCGCCTGTGGGAGGCTTCATGTTTAGTCCTGGTCTATCACAAATTTTCTGTTGATCGGCTCTAGCTTTAACGTTATCCTTCGTCTTATCAGGATTGTTGAGGATCATGTGGAAAAGAGACTCTGCGACATTCTTTTCTGTGTGCATCACATCGATGTTGTAAGGAAGTTTGAGGTCCCTGAAATAGGGAAGCTGCGAGAAGGGGGTAATGTGAGTCCAGTTGTGCGTCTCAGCATATCCCTCGAATCCTTTGCCTTTGGCTTTGCCTTTGACTTTGCCTTTAGGCTTGAGAGCTTTTAGTTGAGCAATAACATCGGCCCCTGAAAACGTTGGAATCTCGGTTACTTCATGGACAACCCGGCCTTTCGTGAAGTTCTTCTTGTCTTCCCTGTCTGGATGGTCTGGAGGGAGGAACTGTCGATGCACGTCAAAGGCTACATACTTGCCACCCTTACTCAGCCAAATCATTCGCAGAGCCTGCATGCACACTGGGCATGGCATCTTCCAACTGGTACACCATCCACAGAATAGAGCATAGCCGGGAAAGTCATGCATGCAATAGTGCAACCAAACTTTCATTAAGAAATTTCTCTGCAGATCCCGATCGTATGTCAACCTCGGAAATTACCAAGAATGGAGCAAATCATCCACCAGCGGCTGCATAAACACACCCAATTGCTTCCCCGGGTATTCAGGCCCCAGAATGATGAGCGACAAGAACATGGTCTTCCGTTGCATTAGGGCACAGGGAGGGAGATTGAGCGGAATTATAAACACGGGCCAGCAGCTGTATGGGTTGGACGACATACCATATGGATTAAACCCATCACCTGATATGGCAATTCTGAGATTTCCAGCCTCGGCTGCTTCCTCTGGGTATTCTTCATCGAACGACTTCCATGCTTCTGCTTCCGATGGATGTACGATTTTATGCGGATGGTACCTTATATCTTGCTTGTGCCACTTCATCATTTTGGCAATCTCCTCTGTGAGGAAAAGGCGCTGCAGTCTTTCAATGAAATGGAGATACCGAAGCACCTTTGCGGGGATGTCTAGCTGCCTCTTCTCACCATCCTCACCGACCACCTCAAGGTACCGAGACGAACCACACTCCCTACAGTACTTGTCAGCCGCATACTCGTGCCTAAACAAAAGGCAATTCTTCAGACAAACATGTATTTTCTGATAATCCATAGAGAGTGCCTTCATGATTTTCTTTGTAGCGTACATGCTTTTCGGCAGTTCATGACCCTCAGGGAGGCTGTTAGCCCATACTCCCAGGAACGCTTCAAAGCATTTCTGGGTACAACCATACTCAGCCTTGACTGCAACCAGTTGCGAGATGGCATCCAGTTGAGATATTTTCGCACCCGCCTATAGAGGTTTCTTCGATGAGGCCAAGACCTCCAAGAAGGCCTTTGCGGTTGCCTCCGGCTCCTCCGGTTCATTCTCTGAAGGTGTCGCATTTGCCGTTTCTGCGACAATGACATCATCTATCATGTCCCTGACCCCGTCGTCCTCATATCCATTGATGAGTTGTCGCATCACCTCCTCTCTACCACGGTCTTTCTCGGCTATGTTTATCGGCGGCATGTCAAAGTTTGGCATATATCCATACGTGCGAAGGTGCTCACTCATGTCCTTCTGATTTCTACGGTGACATCTCTCACATCTGGCACAGGGGCATGGTGGGATAATTGTCATTGGACGATGGAATATCTCCTTCAAATACACATCGGTTTTCGTGATCCACTCTGATGTTACTCGATTCCGATGGATAAAACCACTGTAGATCCACTGATTATCTGCCATCCTCTGCTTTTTTGCAAGCCACACAACATAATTAAGGATTCACTTAAATTAATCACATCAAAATTTCAGTTTCTACCGCGTTGAATCCACCTACATCTCTAATAGTAAAGATGGGTCCTAATCCCACCCGAGGATGTGTAGATTGGGTACGTTCTCCATGCCGTACCCCGTTGCGAGAGAAAATTTTGGCAGCACCTCCCCGCTGTTCTCCAGATACACGTCTCAACAAATAGCCGAGAGAATGTGCTCCGGAGAACAACGGGGAGGCGCCACCGAAATCTTGTCTCACAACGGGGTACGGCATGGAGAACGTACCCAATCTACACATCCTCGGGTTGTCCGTGGAAAACGCTAGACAATCCGAAAGTGCTGCGGTAATAAATATGCAATTGAATGCATATTTATCGATGCAACCCTTTCGGATGGGAGACGCCTAGGTTACGCAACTTGACTTGAAAATAAAGTTTACTGGCATGATTCGTAGCTCACCCTCGGATGTAGAGGAAGTAGTCCAACACCGGAGGGAAGATCGGGGACCAACAACTCCTACGATGATCACTCCACCGAGATGGAACACCACACAACCTGCAAATTGCACCGTGACCAAAATTAAGAACATCACAATATCTTCATCATCATCATCATCTATCATCATCTAACAATCATCATCATCTATCATCTCTTCCGCAAACAAAATCATCATCTACCATCATCATCCACTAACTATACATTCATCATATTCATCGAGTGAAAAAACATCTATCTATCACATTATTCGTGCAAAATACAAAAAAACTCGTTGCTCACCTCCCACCGGAGCAGCAGCCGGGGGCGTCGGTCGGGGACGGAGCCGGGGGCGCTGGCCGGAGACGGGATCGGGGACGGGGCCGGGGGCGCCGGCCGGAGACGGGGTCGGGGACGGAGCCGGGGGCGCCGGCCGGAGACGAGGTCGGGGACGGGGCCGGGGGCGCCCGCCGAAGACGGGGTCGGGGACGGGGCCGGGGGCGCCCGCCGAAGACGGGGTTGGGGACGGCGCCGGGGGCGCCGGCCGGAGACGGGGTCGGGGACGGGGCCGGGGACGGGGCCGGAGACGGGGTCGGGGACGGGGATGGGGGCGCCGGCCGGAGACGGGGTCGGGGACGGGGCCGGGGGCGCTGGCCGGAGACGGGGTCGGGGACGGGGCCGGGGGCGCCGGCCGGAGACGGGGTCGGGGACGGGGCCGGGGGCGCCGGCCGGAGACGGGGTCGGGGACGGACCCGGGGGCCCCGGCCGGAGACGGGGTCGGGGACGGAGCCGGGGGCGCCGGCCGGAGACGGGGTCGGGGCCGGAGCCGGGGGCGCCGGCCGGAGATGGGGCCGGTCGGGGACGAGGCCGGTCGGAGACGGGGTGGCGGCAATGGGCGGCGCGGACGGGGCGGCGGCGACGGGCGGCGCGGACGGGGTGGCGGCAACGAGCAGCGCGGACGGGGCGGCGAGGAGAGGTGGCGGCGAGGGGCGACGCGGACGGGGTGGCGGCGACGGGCGGCGCGGCGGCGACCAGCGATGCCGACGGGCAAGAGCGACGGGCGTGTCGGGGACGAGAGAGGATAGGATAGAGAGATGAGTGGAGGAGGTTCGGTGGATAAGATGGGGGCTATGCCGACGGCTAAGCCGTCGGCATAGTATGTGGGGTGCCATGTGTACAGCTATGCCGACGGCATAGTATGGGGGCCGTCGGCATCTATACCTTATCATTTTTATTTTTAATTTTTAAATTGACATTAACTTTAATTTATTTTTAAAATGTCCTAGCAATTTTTCAAATATGCACTATCCTTCCTACCCTATGTTACTGCCCGACGTGGTTGTTCCCCCTTCGTGCGACGGCGACGGCGATGTCGGTGAGGGGGGTCACACCCTACTAAAGTTGACCGGCGGATCTACGCCTTTGACTTTCGCTAGGCGAGGTTTGACCGATGGACATTTTCACCCGTTTCACCTGGTTGTGATCGGCCAGCCCATAGCTACACCCCTGAACACGGTCTGGGCCCAACCCACCGCAAGATTCCCTCCGTGTCGGCCCGACGTGGCCGTTTCCCCTCCGTGAGACGGCATCAGTGACGTCTGTTAGGGGGGTCACACCACGGAGCTGCGTGTCGGGTGCTAGCACCTGCCACCGCGCTTCTAGACGTGTAAGAGGGCCCAGCGCAAGACCTGGTGGCGTAGCTACTCCTCCCCCCCAAGTACACCGTCCCATCTAACCGTGCCACAGTTGACCGACGGATCTAGGCCTTTGACTTTCGCCGGACGTGGTTTGACCGATGGATCTTTTCACCTAGTTGTGATACTCCAGCCTATAGGCACACTTCCGATCAAGGTTCGACCCCAACACACCGCAAGATTCTCTCCATGTCTGCCAGACATGGCCGTTTTCCCCCTCCGTGCGACGACGGCAGCAACGTCCGTGAGGGGGGGTCACACTACGGAGCCACGTGTCGGGTGCTTGCACCTGCCACCACGCTTCCAGACCTATAAGATGGCCCAGCGCAAGACCTGGTGGCGTAGCTACCCCCCCCCCCAAGTACATCGTCCCGTCTAACCCTACTACAGTTGACCGGCGGATCTACGCCTTTGACTTTCGCCGGGCGAGGTTTGACCGATGGACCTTTTCACCCTTTTCACCTGGTTGTGATTGGCCAGCCCATAGCTACACCCCTGAACACGGTCTGCGACCAACCCACCGCAAGATTTCCTCCGTGTCGGCCCGACGTGGCCGTTTCCCCTCCGTGAGACGGCATTAGTGACGTCTGTGAGGGGGGTCACACCACGGAGCTGCATGTCGGGTGCTAGCACCTGCCACCGCGCTTCTAGACGTGTAAGAGGGCCCAACGCAAGACCTAGCGGCGTAGCTACCCCCCCAAGTACACCGTCCCGTCTAACCATGCCACAGTTGACCGGCGGATCTAGGCCTTTGACTTTCGCCGGACGGGGTTTGACTGATGGATCTTTTCACCTGGTTGTGATAGTCCAGCCCATAGGCACACTTCCGATCAAGGTCCGGGCCCAACCCACCGCAAGATTCCCTCCGTGTCTGCCCGACGTGGCCGTTTCCCCCCTTCGTGAGACGGCGGCAGCGACGTTCGTGTGAGGGGTCACACCCCGGAGCCGCGTACCTTGTGCTTGCACCTGCCACCACGCTTCCAGACCTGTAAGAGCGCCTAGCGCAAGACCTGGTGGCATAGCTACCCCCCCAAGTACAGCGTCCCTCTAACCTCGGCACAGTTGACCGACGGATCTAGGCCTTTGACTTTCACCGGACATGGTTTGACCGATGGATCTTTTCACCTGGTTGTGATACTCCAGCCTATAGGCACACTTCCGATCAAGGTTCGGCCCCAACACACCGCAAGATTCTCTCCGTGTCTGCCAGACGTGGCCGTTTCCCCCCTCCGTGCGACGGCGGCAGCAACGTCCGTGAGGGGGGGTCACACTACGGAGCCACGTGTCAGGTGCTTGCACCTGCCACCACGCTTCCAGACCTATAAGAGGGCCCAGCGCAAGACCTGCTGGCGTAGCTACCACCCAAGTACACCGTCCCGTCTAACCCTACGACAGTTGACTGGCGGATCTACGCCTTTGACTTTCGCCGGATAGGGTTTGACCGATGGACCTTTTCACCTGGTTGTCATAGGCCAGCCCATAGCTACACCCCCGAACACGGTCCGGGCCCAACCCGCAAGATTCCCTCTGTCTTTGTCCGATGTGGTCGTTTCCCCCCTTCGTGCGATGGCGCCAGCGACGTCCGTGAGGGGGGCCACACCCAGGAGCCGCGTGCCGGGTGCTTGCATGCACCTGGCACCACGCTTCTAGACGTCTAAGAGGGCTAGCGCAAGACCTGGTGGCATAGGTATCCCTCCCCCCCCCCAAGTACACCGTCATGTCCAATCCTGACACAGTTGACCGGTGGATCTAAGACTTTGACTTTCGTTGGGCGGGGTTTGACCGATGGACTTTTTCACCTGGTTGTGATAGGCCAGCCCAAAGCTACACTCCTGAACAAGGTCCGGGGCCAGCCCAAGACCTGGCGGCATAGCTACCCCCCCAAGTACATCGTCCCGTCTTAACCATGGCACATTTGACCGGCGGGTCTAGCACTTTCAAGATGCTTATAAAAAACATATAGAACTTGTCAAACTAATTGTAATTATCAATTGTTTGTGATTTTAATAAAGTATAGGAACCTATATGCAAAAGAACATGTGGTCACATTACTAACATACTCGAAAACAAATGCAAACTATATATACATAATATTTGAAAAATTCTACACAAATCTATATATAATTTATTATGTATGTTTATGTTTAGATAAGGCACATTTAAGTTAATCAAATTTTAATTTAGAAAAAAACTAAAATCCAAAAAAAAAAAACAGATGAAACAAAGCTATGCCGACGGCAAAGCCGTCGGCATAGGTATGGCCACGGATCGACCGCCGGGCCTTGGATCGATGACGTGGCACGTGTCGCGGATCGGTGACGTGGACCACACCTACGCCGACGGCCTTGTCGTCGGCATAGCTATGCCGACGGCCTCCGCCAGGGCCGTCGGCATAGGTATGACGACGTCAAACGGCCGTCGCCGTCGAGTAGACGGGCCCACGCAATATGCCGACGGCCTGCCCTATGCCGCCGGCCGCCGTAGGCATATTTATTTGGACGCCGACGGCTGATCTATGCCGACGGCTGCCGTCGGCATAGATTGATATACGCCGACGGCTTTAGCTGGGCCGTCGGGATATGCCCATCTATGCCGACGAGGCCGTCGGCATCGCAAGTTTTTCTAGTAGTGAGCAAGATGAACTTTTACATTTACCTGCCCGCTTTCCGACTTACAAAGATTCCTTTCATAAAAAAGACCATGAATTCTCTTATCCGCGATCCTCAGCTGAGGCCCCAAGTCGTTTCATCTATCCCCAAATCCTCTCAATCCTCTTTTGCCAAATCTCAATCCACGGGCCTCCTACGCCGGCAACCTCGGCCTGGGGGATGTGCTTGAAGCTCTCCGGCGGTGGCTACCTTAGTTCGGACGACTCCCTTGACGTCCTCCTGCAGCAGCAACCAAGTATCGACCACGACGACGACCGCTACCAGACGGCCACCAGCTGACGCCAACGAAGATCCAGACGGCCGTCTCGAGGGCGAAGCCATGGCGAATTGAGGACGTTCCGCAGCGGTGACGGCTCCACTCGGATGATGCAAACACCCCATGGACGGCCTGCTGGAACCACGATAATTTCTTCATAGAAAGCGTAGGCTGGAGCATGTTTTCTGTGGGAAGCTGTGGACTTTAGCAGATGTATTGCAATAGTAGTGCAGTGTTCTAATTACTGTAATTCCTTCATAGAAGTTGTAGCATGGACTCTGTAGCAGATGTATTCGTGAAATGTTTATAGCCCGAAGCATGTCTCCCCTGTTAGTTTGCTTGGCATTTGGCAGGATACTTTCTTTGTTATTGCCAAAAAATTCAGTGAGTAGTTCAGTTATGCTTTTGAGAAATAAGGGACTTCATATGGTCAAAACTTGTTTTGCTCAGTAAACCTTTTGACTCACAGGAAGTGGCCTGCGACAGCATTGTCTAGTTTTAGGAAAAATATTGTAAGCCACTGTGAAAATGTTTCCTGAACATCTACAAGTTAAGTGACTAGTTCAGTCAATTGTTGCAGAATAACAAGTGACTCTCTAATTATGTGGGTGAAGCAAGCATTTTTCAGTAAAGCTTGTGTACTACTAGAAGTGGCCTGCGATGGCTTTGTCCAGTTTTGAGATCAAAGATATAAGCAACAAGAACATTTACACCAGTTTTTGGTTCATCATGTATAACAGAAAATTGACAAACTACACCGTGTGCTCATGTATGATGCTGGTCTAAGAAGAAATATTCGTGCAACAGCAAGCATGGTTAACATGTGAAATCCTGAATTTCAGTCATATTTAACCACCCAATATCCATGAAGGGGCAATTAAGATGCATGTACTGCCACTAGACTGTAATATATGGAATACTTAATATACTGAACTCCAAGCATCGAAACTTGTAAGAAATCAAGTGAAATGTAATTTGACATAACACAAAATTCTCAGCCATTACATGACTCCTTTAGTGTAAATCATAACCTAGATAAAATCATTGTTTTCTTGGACAATTATTATATCAGGAAGCATCATTTGGTTGCATATTTTCTACATTCACGCTCGTTTTCTCTTGACTAATTTTGCCTGGACAATTGCGACTGTCATGGAATCCTATTTGCTTCCATGTCTTGCACAAGCGTGCAACCTTTACCTTCGCTTCTTTACCCTTCTTTTTCCGATCATCCTCCTTGATTTCCTTGCCTCTCTTTATTCTTTTGCATCTCCCCACGGTGCGAACATCGGTTGGTGGATGTATATGAACTTCAGTAGGAATATTACAACCAATAAAGGCCTCGTATTCCTCTTGTCTAGTGTTTTGGGTTGCTGCAGGGACCATTTGGTCCAAAGGCACCTCAATGTTCAACACACTTGATGCTAAGAAGTTCATGGCTTCATCTGAGTGCTTTGACTTTTGAATCAGCTCTTCCATCTTATCACGTACAGTTGAAATCTTCTTTCCCGTGGCTGCATCTAGTGAATCTGTGGGATTTTCTTCTAGTAGGTTCCCATGTTCATCATAAACATTCTCCCTGCAAATGAAAAATAATATTGTTAGTCATATGATTTCGGAATAACGATAAGAAATGATTGGCATGTTTTTTTTACCTTTTGCACCGTTTCTGCCATCGTTTCAAAATGTAGTAGTTGGGAAGCTCATTTGGTTTTCAATACTCAACACTTGCATAATACGTCGACATGGAATACCAATTGACTCAAATAACTTGCACGAACAATTTGCTATCATGGTTGCAGTGTCATAGTAGACCTCCCTAACCTTACATGATCGACCTCTCAGAGTCACATTTTTTACCCGCAAACCTTGTGTAATACCCTGAACACAACAATGGTCTCTAGCAGCAATAATTTTTAGCTGTAATTTCTCGAACACCTCATATGTGAATACCTCGCTGCCTTGTTTCTCCATTGTCCATGGGTAAATAGTTGTGGGGTGTTATGCATGCTTCTGTTGCCTGCCATTAATTCTTCCTCACATTGGCATTCTAAAGCCGTGTCAAACCTCAGCCAGAACTCAAGAAAAGCGAGCCTTCGATGAATGAAGCGGTTGAAAAAAGAATTTGCACTTGCTAACCTTGAAGTGGTTCGGAGAAGGCACACAAGAGATATATCTATAAAGTAGGCCGATATCCATGTATCTCGGATGCTAAACCTCTTAGCTAACCACTCGTATCCCTCCAACCCACAATCTTTGATGATGCAATTCCATTGTGATTCAAACTCACTTGCAGTTTGTGAACCGGGAAGGAACTCCAATAACACATCCTCGTCTCCATTGGTTCCACGTGTGGTTACTTCTTACCTTTACTTTGTGCAAGCTATTTGTATTGTTTATCTCCTTGCTTGTATTGTTATTATTGTTAGCATCATATAGGTTGCTCACCTAGTTGCATATCTAGACAACCTTTATGTTGCTAAGCCTTAATTGTTAAAGAAATACTAAAAGTGTTAGTTGCCTATTCACCCCCCCCCCCCTCTAGTCAACCATATCGATCCTTTCATCCTTGTTTCTCCATTGTCCATGGCGTAAATAGTTGTGAGGTTGTATACATGCTTCTATTGTCTGCCATTAATTCTTCCTCATGTTGGTATTCTAAAGCCGTGTCAAACCTCAATCAGAACTCAACAAAAGCGATCCTTCGATGAATGAAGTGGTTGAGAAAAGAATTTGCGCTTCCTGACCTTGAAGTGGTTTGGAGAAGGCCCGCAAGAGATATATCCATAAAGTGGGCCGGTATCCTTGTATGTCGGATGCTAAACCTCTTAGCTAACCACTCGTTTCCCTCCAACCCAAAATCTGTGATGATGGAATTCCATTGTGATTCAAACTCACTTGCAGTTTCTGAACCCCAAACACATGAGTTCATCCTTGGCCAAAATTCAGAATCTTCTCTAATCGAAGGTCCAACCTTTTCAGGCACCTTTTCCATTATTTGCCACATGCACAACCTATGAACAACGGTTGGAAGAACTTTGTCAATACCATTCTTAATGCTAGTGGCTTCATTGGTTATGACGAGTCTAGGTACTACCCCTCCCATTGTTCTCAGGAAGGTTTGAAATAACCAAATGTATGACTCATCCTTCTCATTCGACAAGAATGCAGCACCAAAAAAGATACTTTGTAAGTGATGATTAACCCGTGTAAATGGTGCAAATACCATGTTGTTAATGGTGTATGTAGAATCAAAGGATATCACATCACCAAAGTGACTGTAGTTCTTGCTGCTTGTGGCATCTGCCCAAAACACACGCACCAACTCCCCCTCATCATTCACTTCAAAATTATAGAAAAATGCTGAATTCACTTCCTGCTTTCTAGCTAATTGGGCCACAAACATTTGAGCATCTGCGTCTCTGATTTTATATCTAAGTCCACGATAGTAATTTTTCAAGTCCCTCTTTGTGCACCCAACATTTGGAATTCCACCCTCACTAACTTCCAGGAGCCTGTATGCCTGGGAGGTTCCAATGCTTGCCTTATGACATGTGTATAAAGTGTTCTTCGTCCTCTCACTAACTCTACGATTTGATCTGATCAAGTGCCGCTTATCAGGCCATACAAGACCGTGAACATGGTGCTCAATCCAGGAGTTTATCTTGTAGGTGTTCGCCTCACAAAGTCTAACAAAGATATGGGCATCACAACCACATCGCGTCTCCGTCTGCTTACGTCTTTTCTTAAGAGGTCATTAGTCTCCTTACTATCTTTTGACTTGAATCCTTCTCTATTACACATGAAACGTTTAGTTCGGACCACCTTATTCTCAATCTTTTTCCGCTGTCCAATACGAACGCCGAAACCTGATTGATGTGCATATGCTTTGTAGAATTTCTCCACGTCCTGAAGTCCTTCAAATGTCTTACCCACTTTAGGTTTTAAACTCTCATCACATTCAGGTGTAAAAGAGGAAGATTGCAATGTCAAGAATAAACCAAAATAAGCACCTTCATGCATATATATTTTTTGCGAATGCATGCAAAGTTTCAGTCGTTAGTGCCAACTGAACTTAAGAGAGGTATGTCTGTGCTCTTTTGGGTGTACTAAATCCACCCTGGCTCATATGCATTTGAATTTTCTTCATTGGATCCATACTGCTGCACACATAATTACACAATTATCCTTTGAAACTACACTTTGTACACGTAAGGAAGGAATTTTTCGGTTGGTTTACCTCCAAACTTTGATGCCCTCTTGTCTGATTGCAAGTGTGGTACTTGCTATTTGTTCGTCTACAGTCGCCGCTGCAGCAGAGTGTTCCAGTTATACAAGACATAGGTCTAGATCAGGGAAGTAAACACATGGGGTGCTTGCCGGTGCTTGTCAGCATCGTGGCAACATGGGAGTAGAGGAGCACGTACAGAATTGGGATGCTACCTGTATGGGAGTGGCCGGGTAGGTGCCAACGGCGGTCGGGGTCAAGTCAATGAAAATTGGAGGCACCTGCGGTTTGACGGCGGCGGCGGCGCAGGACGCACACACGAAGTCAGGGTGTTGTTGCAAAATTAAATTGTTTGTTTTAGTTGGAGGGTGGGTGTGTTAGTGTAAAGTTACCACATATTCTAATAATGCACGGGATCTTAAGATCGTCGGGATGAAAATGAAGGGATACACGGACACACAAGGTTGCTCGGATTCACGAGATATGTTGCCTAGGTATAGATATAGATATAGTATAAAAAATACAAATAAGATATCGGTAATGATAAATCCCGAACGTTTGGATTTTAACATTTCATCCCGAACTGGCAACTTGAGTTGCCACAAGGTGGCAAGTTTACTTGACAGGAGGTGGCAACTTTGGTGGTAAACAAGGTAATTTTCTGAACAGGGACAAAGTTGCCATGTCTTAACAAATAAATTCGCCACCTCATGTCAACTGAAGTTGCCATAAAAAACATTCGGGACGAAATTCTAAAATCCGAACATTCGATACTTATTGGATCCCTAAGATATTGCTTCCACCAAGCGGCGTCGCAACGTCGTTGTCGGCGCGGACACCGAAAAGGTTTTTTTTTCTCGTGCAGACAGTTTTTCATCGTATGATCTCCGATTCATGTACGGCTACGGAGTACGGCCGCGTTTCAGGCTTCCCAATATAAATAGATGGAAACGCAAGCAATGTCGTCGCCGTGATGCGGTCGACGCCGCGATCTCATCCATCGACATGGGCGCTGACCGGTTGGGCGACTTGCCGGACTGTCTGCTGCACGTGATACTATATCACTAAAGTTGCCGCCATTGCATGCATCCAAAGTTTCTCACAAAAAAAAAGGTTTGAAAAAACCCTATCCACATGGAATCCAGTTTTGAATAACTTGTCATGAGAAATCCAAAGGTGAAAGCGGATTTGAATTGCGACACTCGAATCAAAAGTTACAGCATTTTATTTATTTAAATGGCAAATATAGGCACGTGAGACAAAGATGTTGATTGATTCTATGGTAAAGTACGTAGTCACAGGATACGTGGATGGAGCGGGACCAGGTGGCTTTCTATTCTGGTGCTATCTCTAAACCAGATAGTCTCTTTTCTTAAAAGAAGGGTATGCTCGATCAAACAAACTAGCGCGCATGCACTCCCTAGCCACGTCTGAGATAGTATCCCTGAAAGAAAATGCAGAAGGGGGATAGACTGCTGCTAGGCCTCGTCATCTTCTATCTCTCTGTCCCGGCAACATCTGACACCGGAGCGTCGGAGTGCTCTGCCGTCCTTCCATGAGTAGCATGCCAAGCATACCCTGCATGCATGCAGCATGCCCATCCTTGGTGTGATCGTCCTTATTAATGTCGTGTGTACCTACTTTGTCATCCATGGTCGGATAGTCTATTGAGAGTGTGTAGGATGCATTCGACACTGTCATTTTGTTGCGAAGTGTAGACCAGCGACCGTGGATGCTCAACTTCTCGAAGTCCATGCCCGGGCTCCTTGCACTCTTCTCCAACGTGGTGAGCCTACATCTTTGAGGGTTCACTACCATGGTAAGAGATCATGCATTCTCAAATGGACCAAAGCGTACGTATGGGATTTTATTATTGCTACTCCCTCCATATAAAATCATATGACAACGTTTCTCGTTTCTCTTATATATGTTATATTTGTTTACAGAGAGAGTACATGATAGTGCCAGTGTCATTCTGCACCGACTTAATATAATAAACTTTGGGATAACTTCATGTAAACAAAACTATGAAAGAACTAAATATAATGGATACTTAGGTTTAGCAAAATCTTATAACATATTTCAGGCCATCTTAGCAAAAAGAAAATCTCTCACGATTATATATCACATGTTTATATGTTTCAGGCATTGCTAAACGAGGAATCTCAAGGATTTCCAGTGCTCCATAATTTGAAGAACTTGGTCCTAGAAGAATGTGATGTTGGAGAGAAGATCCAAGCCTTGACAGTCGTCCTCCAGCACACACCAAACTTGGAGAAGCTTGGATTGCACCTATGCACGGTACATTATACTAGTAATTACTTACCATACATGCATGATACTTGAAATGCCACCGCAACTAGTCTTTTTCTCTTGCTAATTATTCTCACATGTAAAACCACAGTTTCTAGCACCTGTGGCCCCAAAGAGGCAGAAGATGAAGGCGCCTGCTAAACGTCGTAGGTTAGCATCACATGTTTCTTGGTGCAAAAACTTGAAATCGATAGAAATGAAGAGTCGGGAGGAAGACAAAGCACACCTGACTAAGGTCTTATCAAAAATCTCCAAGGCGATGACACGAGAGCAGTGGCGATAGGTACAGACATCCAGTACAATTGTATAGAGCATAATAAATCTAAGACAGCGAACCTAAAGGTAGATTGGTTTGAGAAACATGTTTTTTGCTCTTTCGCGATCAGGGATGGCTTTGAGATTCATTTTTGGGTGGATAAGTGGATGGAAAACTCTACTCTCTAAGAATGTATTGTTCGCAATAAGAATACTATGATTGCACAAGCCATTTCAAGGATGCCGAGGAACAACATGCTATAAAACGGAGCCTTCTGAACTACGCGGACACCCTTCATTGAAAATGGTCTACTCTTGGACATTCTTAAAATAACCCCAAATTTCGCAAGAAGGTAGGCATGCCCATCGTAGGCATCCATGTCAGATTTGAATGATTTTTGACAATGTATGCGAGTTGGACAAGTTCCACCATTTATCAACCTTTTATTGTTTGAGAAAACTCTAGAAAATGGAAAAGTTGTTGAAAACCAAAAGTGTGGCATGATTCCTTGAATTTATCATACAAGGCCATGAAAAAGAAAATTGGGGCCAGATCAAGGTTTTTTGAAAAACAATGTGCTCTCATACGGAGTCTTCATACCCTCACATCCTTCATTGAATATGGTCTAGTTTTGGACATCCAAAAAATGACCCCAACTTTTGCAGGCAGGTGGGGATGCCCATGGTAAGCATACATGTCAGGTTTGAACGATTTCCGACACCCTATGCAACTTACAACACGTTTGGACATTTATCTGTATTTTCACCCAAAAAGTTCCAGAAAATGCAAAAAACAATTTTCGCACACATCAATGACCGACCCAGCGGCCTCCCGTGGTATTTCATCCGTGAACTTTTTAAAAAAATCGATGAACTATTTTCAGTACATGAACTTTTTCCAAATCGATGAACTTTCTCAATTTCGCGGACTTTTGTCGTAGTTGGAGCTAGGGGTGGGCCCAAATCATGACAATCCGAAGACCGAACCTTTACCAAATCTGAAGAAAAAACATTTTTCTGTTTTTTTTGTGTGTTGGTGTTGGAAATTTATGCCACATGTAGCGAATATATAGCACGTATGCGGCAGATGCATCAATTGCATGGACGAGGCTGATCACTTGCACGAAAGATATAAAATTGTTTTGTGTTTTTTGTGACAGCATGCATGTACTTACGGTACTGTTCATGGTTTTAGTCTCACCTTGTCTGGTTACATGGAAGGTGGCAAGAAGCTTGACTATATACTAGGGCAGTCTGGTTACATGGTTGTCCGTTTCTAAAATTCAAAAAATATTCACATATTAAACAAAAGTCAACAAGTATAAAAACAACTTTACTGATTTTAAAACAGTATAGGAATGTGACAAAAAATTGTAAAACTGAAAAAAGTTCATCAATTCGAAACAGTTTTATTCCCTTCAACCTTCAGCACAATTCTTTCAATCCAATAGTACCAAAGAGTCGTCTGCAAATAACAAATGGTTGAGACTCGGAGCATTGTTGCACAGTTTTATACCCTTCAACCTTCCATCCCCATCTGCTTTATTCAACAAACATGAAAAGCCTTCAGCACAAAGAAGGAAAAGGTACGGAGATAGGGGATTCCCTTGACGCAATCCTCGCTGTGGGACAATCACATCCGTAAACTTCCCATTCACCTTCACCTTATATGAGACAGAGGAGATGCAAATCATAATTCTTTCAATCCATTTTTTTATCAAACCCCATTGTCTCCATTATTCTCTCCAAGAAAGACCACTCCACCCTATCATAAGCCTTGCTCATATCCAACTTGACCGCTGCAAACCCTTCTTTTCCACTTCTTTTATTCTGCAAATAATGTGTACACTCATAGGCTAGCAGAATATTATCTGTGACGAGTCTACCGGGGACAAAAGCACTCTGGTTTGGGGATATAATTTCATCAAGAATTTGCTTGAGTATATTTGCAAGTACCTTTGACACCAACTTGTAGACCACGTTGCACAAAATAATGGGTCTTAAGTTCTTCATCCTCTCTGGGTTCTTGATTTGGGGGATTAGGACCACACATGTGTCATTCTAACCTTCAGGCATAAGGCCTCCATTCAATACACTTAGCACCTCATGCAAAACCTTTTCACCTACAATATCCCAACACTTCTTATAGAACAGCGAGGGCATACCATCCGGGCCCGGAGCTTTAAGATCTCCGATACTATCAAGCGCACATATCTAAGGGATCCTTTGACTCAAAGGAATTATATAGAATTTTTAGAGGATCATAATTCTTATAATTTCTTTTATATTGGTCCTTTGATTCATAGGATTGTATTTCATAGAATTTTTTCAATGGAATCTTGTGTGCTATATTTCATAGGGAATCTAGCATCCACTCCAACTTCCTTTTACAGTTTTTTTTGTTTTTCATGTGACATTAAACACTCGTTTGTAATCCGATAGAGTTTCAATGGACATGTCACTTCAACCCTATACATTTCCTATTCCCGCGTTCTCAAAATCCTACGAATCAAAGAGGCCCTAAAATGCCGAGCTCTTGACTGGACTATCGGGCTACAAAATGGCTTTCAGCCCATCAAGTGTTGTATAATGTTTCTTGAAAAATGTAAGAGAGAATATTAGCGGAGAGTGGTTTGGACCCCATCTAAAATGTAAGAGAGAATGTTAGTATTTAATATTCTAAAAAAGATATTAGTATCTTATTAGGTTAGCATGTGAAACTAAGATGCAAAGGAACAAACCATTTTCATTAGTTTTCTTTTTCCTTCTTGTATTGGGCCTCCTAGACACACTAGCTAACGAACGGTTTTCTTTTCCACAAAATGAATAAAGTAATATATATATATCTTTGAGGCGACTATATTAAGAAGTGGCACGTAAGCATAATGGAGTTTGGAGCTAAATGATAATGGCGGTTTGTAATTTTTCGATGGCATGATGCAGTATTCCAATCAAGCATCCTGCAGACTGTTCAGCGGCCATTTTAACAAGGCATATATACCTCATAGTAAAATACGACTTTGTATTATGTAGCTATTTGCATACTCTATAGAGTCCAATTTGTGTTAAAGGTTGACCCTAATATCTTATACACTTGGAATAAATTTGAAGGACTTACACTTGACTAGTCTTGATAAGCTAGAAATTTGGAGGAAGAATCCACATGCCAGGCAAGCGAGTAACTACATAAGATCCCGCTGATTTGATCCTCGGCATGACACTATTACTCTCTTGCAAAGGATATACACCGTCACCATGGCTCTCAGGATAGACGCAGCTTCTCCTCACCTCGCCACGTCCGGTCGTTGGAATGTGCACTGCTTTGGACCATTTGCCCCCCAAAAACAAAGCGCAGTCATCCAAGCTCATTACTTCCTCCCACATGGTAGCACTCCTTGTCGTTGAGTCGTCAACGAGCTTAAACGCCTTGAAAGAAGGCTCACGGCTGATGCCATGCCAGATCCTCGCTACCAATGCCAGCTTTCCATGCAACATAACGATGTAGTCCGGGTACACGAATGGGGCGTTACACATTCGGACTTGAAACCGGTGGGGTTCACCGATGACCACCGACCCATGATGTTTGTGCACACCTATTTCGAACTTGAGTAGCTCTCCTATGGTGATGCCATAGAGTAGACCATTGTAGAAGATTACATCATGGAGCAGTAGTGCTCCATGAATTTGTTTTATCGTCCATCCATTGTCTGGATAACAAATCCGGCAAATAGCGATACCATTGATGTCGGAGGCCATGGCAGCCATAATGCAGCACCTTGAGGTGGGGGATTCCGAGAAGACAACCTTCCAAAGTGGGACACGTTGGCTCATCTTGATTGCGGGGAGCGGCACCTCGATGCCGGAAAATAGGTTCATGACTGCAAGTTCTAGGTTGGGCCCTTGCATGGCGACCCAGCCACCGTCGTGAGATCCCACGAAGTGCTTGCCGATTGCCTCGCTCGGCAGTCGGATGCGCACGACCCCGCCATCCTCAGGGCAGTACACGCTCTTCATATTGCCGCTGTTGCGGTCGTCTTTAGGATTCGAGATGACAAGCCATGGTAGAGCGGGTGGCACCGCCTGCCGCGACGCGACTGCGGCTGCTCGCCACGACCTGCACGCGGCGGCGAAGCGGACACGGTGGAGCAGCCCGGTGATCTTGGGGTAGATCGCGCGGAGAAGATCGTCGGGGAGATCGGTCCATCTTGCTGACTTCATCGATGGCGTGCCCCGTGTGATCTGTGTACAGCGCAAGCCGCCGGTCGTCGATGGCTGTTTGATTCAGGTCCGATTACAGAGCTAGCTAGGTTTAACCCATACGATGTTTGAGACCTGGCTTTTGTCAGAAGTTTATTTTTAGAACTCTTTTATCAGCTGCTGGGCTGGTTTGAAAAGCTTTGGGCCGGAGTTTCTGTAGGCCCACCTCCACCACTTTTCTAGAGGGAGATAGTATGGACGCGGACGTATGGTCTATGGGTATATCTACATCCTATATGAAAAACAAAATAACAATTCAACAAAAAGTTTAAAATTCTGAAAATATTTTTAAAACAAACTTGACCCTTCATTGTACATGTGAGAAAAAATCCACACAAAATAATTACACTTTGAAAGATAAATTTTTGGTCAAAATAGCATGAATAGTTACCTATAATAGCAAATAATTTTTGTTTTTTTCGCTGTGTAGTCAACGTTGGTTTTTTTTTGGGTGAAAATTTATATATACCAATACAAAAGTAAGTCAAGTTTATTCTCAAAATAGTTCATACTCATTTTGACTTTTTTTTTCATATAGGATGCATATACAATTAGGAACCGAAGTGTATTTCCCAAGATAGTATCCCTCAAAGAAATGTGGAGGGAGATAGGCTCCTGCAGGCCTCCTCATCTTCACTCTCTGTCTCTCTGTTGCGGCCAAATTCCATGCCGAGTGCTCCGCCGACCTTCCATGACTACCATGCCCAGCATACCTTGCAAGCATGCAGCATGCCCATCCTTGGTGTAATCGTCCTAATTAATCTCGTGTGTACCTACTTTGCCATCCATGGACGGATGGCCAATTTGTAAGCAAGTCAAACGATGAACCAAATCATAGTACCTTCTGACGATGTATAGTAAAGTATGGCAGGAAGTGGAGTTTTTGAGTCCGGGCTCATTTGAGCCCGATGAACAGTAAATTTGGGAAAAAATCCAAAAAAAAAACATTCTGATTATTTTTTGTAGAAACATTAACAAAAGTTGTACGTGCTCCCGAAATTTCATATTGAATCACATTCCTGGAAATTGTGGCAAAAAATACAAAATTGATGCTTCAAATGTGTTATTTTCAAAAGCATTTTGGAGTGTTTTTTTTTTTTGGCACAACCTTCGCGAATGTATTTTCAAGATGAAATTTTGTGAGTGTGGAAAACTTTTGTCAATGTTTGCACTAAAAAAATCATAATTGTTTGAATGAGTTTTCAATTTTTTACTGTTCATCCCGAGCCCAAATGAGCTCAGGAGCAAAAGATGACTTTCTTATGGCATAAGATATTTATGGTAGATTGCTCATGGTCAGTTAGATATCTTTGGTGTGAGAATCCACATACATGCCACCTTGAGGGCCATCCACTCGTAGCGAGTGGCGGAGTGGCGGAGCCAGCTCGTTTGGAGAACCCGTGCAAGGCACAGTATGCTCCTCTCTGTTGGTTGGTTGCCTTTACAAAATGATGGTTAGCTCTTCATTTACCACTATTGTCCCTGGGTAGCCGGGAGGTGGCTCCGCCACTGCTCGTAGCATCTTGCCGGCTGATCATTTTGCATGCAATCGCCTCCGACCACTACAATATTGTCAAGTAAACCATGTTGTCAACAGTGGCGAATATAGAAAAATATGGATGGGGGTGGGGGGGCTAGGCTGCCTGTATAGTGCAAACATGAATTGGGCTGGAATAGCAATTCGTCGAATTAGGCCTTGGAACTACTAGTACAAATTAATTTTGCTGTGTTGGTGTGGGTCTCAAGCCTGTTAAAGCCCTCCTAATAGATTCACAACTGTTGTCAACATACACTTCCTCGGCACCACACCGTGCTCATCCTCTGGCACTTAGACCACCTTCAACCATGTTTATTCCAAGAAGATAGTGTAGTCACAGAAGGTCTTCACCTCTTCCCACATGTACAACATCATTATTCCGTCGACAAGATCAAACCCCTTAAAGAAAGACTCATGGTTGTAGCAAGTCCTCAACGCTATTTCCATATTGTCATGCAACTCAACAATGTAACACGGGTAACCGAAGAAACACTTCACCCTCAAACTTGCAGCTCATCGGTGTCACTAGTGACCACGTCAAAGGCTTCATGACATTGATCCGTTCGATTACAAGCAGTCTTCTAAGCAATGTGTTGTACATGCTCCATGGCATTGAGTAAAAAATGTACAACGTAAGATCAGAACTACCTTGTGGATTTAGGGAGATAGGAAAATTTTGCAACTTTTGATACAAATAAATGATAGATATTAGAACTTACTCTTTCATCAGTAATAGCAATTTACTCTATTTTAATAGGTTGAGATGTCGATAAACTTTGCTGTTTGGGTTTTTTGAGTCGCTAAATGTGCGTACCGCACATACCACCGCCATGACACAAGCCTGATCTGGCTCGTGCCTCGTCGGGTGTGCTTCCAAATCCATTGGCACAACTTCACTGAATTTTACGAGACATTGAAATCTTTACCTTTCGATCAAAATATTTCAACTAGTGGTACCCATGTAAATTAAATAATCAAGTGAATGAAAGGGCTAAAATGCAATTTGAAATTATCGAAAAATTCATCAACGATGCTATGGACTACGTGAAGTCGTGAATCAGAAGATGTTTGTCCGTTTAGAAAGAAAAAAAGGCAGGAGTTGAGTTTTATCTATTTATTTATCAAAAAAAGGGCCACCCTTCTGATTTCCATTAATAGAAGGAGTTGACTTTTGTAATACCAGAAATACAAATACTCTTACTAGTAGACTGGTTGTAATGGGAGTATCATAGATAGTATCATGCATGCCAACTAGGAAATTTTGATGATGTGTTACAGAATTAAATGAAAAAGAGAAGGTTGAGTATCATATCGTGATACCGTATCATATTAAATGTTGTGTTACTATGTGTCATTTATGACAATAAATGATCTATCATATAATACTAACATATGATACTATACATTAGGAACGTAGTATCATACACTAGTATCATATGCATGATACTAGTATATGATACTTCTTATTATAACCAGCCGTAGTAGTATATTGCTTTCATCACGCGGCTTTGCAGCATCGACGCGGACACCAAAAAGGCTTGTTTTATTGAGCAGACGTTTTCTCATCATGTGCACAAGTATATTTTGCCTTCATGAATGCGTTAGGCTTTTTTTGTCCGTCTCCGATTCCTATACGGCGATGGATGCTTTTCCAATATAAATAGGGACGTGTTCAAAAACATTATATAAATAGCGACGCAAGCAACGTCGTCGCCGTGATGCGACCACGCGCGCGATTCATCGAGATGGGCGCCGACCGCTTGGGCGACTTGCCGGACTGTCTCCTGCACGTGATACTCGCCTCGCTCGGGTCCCGGCTGGCCATGCAGACGAGCATGCTGTCCCGGCGGTGGAGGCACCTATGGCGCGACGTGGCGTGCGTCGACATCGACGAGCGGAAGTTCGCCGGCGGCGGTGACCAGTGCTGGGAGCGGTTCGAGGACTTCGTAGACCGCATGCTGACAACGATACCGCCGGAGACGCGGCTCGACGCCTTCCGCCTGCACCTTGTCAACGTGAGAAGGGGCAATGCTTCTGCTGAGCGGTGGATCCGGCGCGGCCTCCGGCACCTCCTGGCCGCCGTAGAAATCTACACCGTCCATGGCGGAATCTCCTCCGTAGTCGAGAAGCCGCACCTGCCGGCGGCAATGGGCCTGTGCGCCGTCGGCTTCACCCGACGAACCCTGAGGGGCGTAGATAAGGGGGTGTAGGAATGCCTATGCTTTCTCAAATGAGCTTTTTTATGGTACCCTATACTGCTAAAGATGAGAGTAGGCAGTATACAATCATCCACCGTTGATTGCGTGAGGGTAGTCTCGTCGGTTTTCCGTTTTTCAAAATAACTCTAACCATCAGCAATCGGTGTTCGTCCTGGTTGTGCTATCGCCTTGTTCTGGCCGCCCACTCGACGTAGCTTACCTTCCGCATGCGATTTCACCGTCGTCATCATCGAACTCGCCGCTACGTCCCTGTTCCTAGCTCGCCCTAGCCATTGCCCTCCCCCTGCGAAGTTGAACGAGACCGTCGGACGCTGTTCGACTTCGACCTTGCCGCCGTGTCCTCGCACCTCCAGCCGCGCCTCCCACCGGGCACACATCACCCTTATACGCCCACGTCAGTCAATATAGGGAACTACCTACCGAGAAAGCACAGATCGCAACCTCATCTTCTCTTCCTTTGGTGCCATGAAATACTACGCCTAATTTCCTAGCTAGCAGGCGCACGATGGCCGCGAGGCGACACCGCCGAAGAACTAAAGAAGAGGAGCTTGTTGTAATCGGACAATTGCACCATACCGTCGAGCGCTCGGTCCATGAGCATGGCTGATGAAGGGACGCAAACGAAGACGAGATGCGACGGCCACCGCCGGCATAGAGAAAGGGTAGGAAGGAGTCAAGGAGAAAGGCCTCGTCGAGGAAGACGATGCGGGTGCACGGGGCTGTGGTCGACGAGCATGATCGACAATGTGAGTGACCAGGCAGCCACCGGAATTCTAGCCGACGGGGAGAATGGGTTTGCTCGGTCGCGAGGCTGGCTGATTGTTTTTTCTTCCTAAATCACCCTCGTAGCATATACTGTTGCACGCGGAGCGGCCAGTGCTACGAATACTGCCCGCGATGATACTGGGCCTGTTGAGCAGTATGGATCGATCAGCACCGTTGGATTTCAAGAATAGATGGTCCATATCTATTACAGGGTACAGTAAAAGAGCTCTTCTCAAATGTTAACCTTGAGGCTCGTCGAGGTCATCATCATGGACGACTTTTTGGAGTACCTCGAGCGGCACAGCCCGGTCCTGGAGGAGCTCCACTTTGAGAGGTGCGACATGCACATGGACGCCGTCGCCTCGCCGACGCTCCGGCGCCTCGTCATTGTCGGCCGAGGCTGCTATGTCAGAGGTGACGGTCCTGTCAAGCTCACAGCTCCCCGCCTCGCGTCCATGCGCCTTGGGATCAACTACGACAGGGAAGAGTACGACGCCGTGCGCACGCTCAACTTGGAGCCACTGCCGTTGCTCACTCAAGCGTCAATCTGGCTCATGGACACATGCTTAACTTCTTGAAGTCCATGCCCGGACTCCTTGCTCTCCTCCCCAACGTCGTGAGCCTACATCTTTCAGGGTTCACTACCATGGTAAGAAATCATGCATTCTCTTCTCCAATGGACCAAAGCCGTACGTATGGGATTTTATTATTAATTACTACATGATATATAGTGCCAGTGTCACTCTGCACTGACTTAATATAAGGAAATTTGAGATAACTTCATGTACAAAACTATGTAAGTTTAGCAAAATCTTCTAGCATATTTCAGGGCATCTTAGCAAAAAGGAAATCTCTTACGATTGTATATCATATGTGTTAGAGTTGTGTCGAATATTGTGTATAAGGTAGGTTACAGTTGGACTCTGAGTTGTATTGTGTTTAGATAGGATATGGAGTCGTATCCAAGTAGGACACTTGTTTCTTAGGCCTCTCATATATAGCGGAGCTAGACACACGATGTAACTTATGCCAACATAATAGCACACGAGCGCATGGGGAGCTGGTGGCTTGTGCCGGTGCCCAGTGCGATCAGGGTCCGTGATTGTGACGGTTTCACGGGGAGGAGCGCCTGTAGTCATGCCCCAGGAATATAGCCATATCGATGAACCTCGTTAACAAATCTCGGTGGCGTGCTCGTGTGATTGCATGGTCCTCGATAGATCGACGGTATGCCTCGAATTTATTCTAACAAGTGGTATCAAAGTTAGGTTGATTCGAAAGCTATGGATTGTTGATCTAGACGAGTCTCCATGGCATGGTTTTTAGCGTGATCGAAAAAAGACAATCAGAAGAGTTACATGACGAACTCGGCGAATTGCAACGATCAACTAGTATGCGCACGCGGGATGTGTGCGGCAATCGATCGGTGGATCGACCGGGCGAGCATCAGGCGACGCGGGTACATGTTGGTGGGATCGTTAGCGTTCGACAGCTGGGTGGCTGGGCGTACAAAGGCAGGCAACAAGGCCCAAGCGGGGCTAGTGTTGTTGCAGGTGCGTGCAGTCGGACTGAGATTTGTTTGGAAAAGAAAAGAGGACCGAGTCCTCGTGTACGACTCGAAAAGAGGTGGCAGATCAAATCAGCGGAAGGAATATCCATTGATATGTGGTATGTATCCATCGGGAATTAGCAAGGGCTTGGACAAGGCAAGTAGCCAGCATCGGGGTTGAGTGCCAGGGAGCTACTACACGTGAGTACCAGGACTTTTGGTAGGATTTGCTACTAATACATCTCGTGTACTTGAGCACGTGTTATAGGCTCGAATAATTTTTGGCAAGGTCATACAAAGAACTATGGCGCCAACGCGTACTAGGTTTGAGGTGAATAAGTTTATGGAACTGAAAACCTTGGGTTATGACAAACAAAGATAAAATATTTGTTGACACAACATGTATGTTTGAAGGCGTTGCAGGAAGGCATGTCAGCTGTGATGGAATTATCATGTGATGGATGAAAATCCGCGAAAGATGATTTGGGAGCCTGGGTCAGACTAGGCAGTCTGACGGATCGACATAAGTCGGTTGGTACAGAACACGATGGTGAGATCGACGACGACAACATAGGAGCGTGATGCTGATGTTGACCGACTTCTGGGCGTGGAAACATGCGGTTGAGGCCTCGAGGGCTTGTGTAGCTTCGACAGGACTATGGTGCGGGGTTGATTCAAGACAGTGCACATGTGAGCTTGAAGTCGACGGGGCGCGGGGTGGACTGGTCATCTACCATGGAGTCATGTTAAAGGTGGAGCTGGATTGAGGGGCTACAGTGTAAGGATCCGGAGATCGCAACCTATTCAGTAGGGAAAAAGCGAGTGACATGTAATTCGGACTTGAGCCCAGTGGTCTGATGAAAACGTGAAACTCGTCATCGGTTGGGATGATCGATGGTACTCTACAGTGGGGGTTGAATGGTGTGCGTTCGCGACCCTTGAGACTCGACCAGGACAGCGAAGGCTCGACGCAGTAATAGCGGCAAGGCGTGCGGTGCGTACAGGACATGGAGATGGGTCAGGTCTCTGGTGGCCATACATGTGGTGAGACAACTGTGAATTTTGACTCGGGATGACTACAAGCAATGGTGATATTCCTTCAAGTTTCAGACAGGCGGTCAAGGAAGAGCGATGATGTTCAGTTCAGATAACTCTTATGTGTGACACCCAATATGTGAGTTGTTCACTTTCACGCAGATAAGTGATCGGTGTGTGATAGTGTTAGATACTCTGAAAATTGGAAGGGCAAACAAGAGTAATGTCAAACTTAATTTCGCTCGAGCGATGACTATGGTCAAGAAAAGAAGGGACTACAAGTTGCAGCTGGAGTCACATGGAGTCTTTGGAGTAGCGGTGGTTCTCATGGGATAAGCTTAAGTCCAATGTACATGGAAGTTTGACGCACTGACGAATTCAAGATGGTGGAAAATATTCGCCAAAGTGGAGTTTGTTAGAGTTGTGTCGAATATTGTGTACAAGGTAGGTTACAGTTGGACTCTGAGTTGTATTGTGTTTAGATAGGATATGGAGTCGTGTCCAAGTAGGACACTTGTATCTTAGGCCTCTCATATATAGCGGGGCTAGACACACGATGTAACATATGCCAACATAATAGCACAGGAGCGCAGGGAGAGCTGGCGGCGTGTGCCGGTGCCCAGGAAGGCCAGGGTGCGTGATTGTGACGGTGTCACGGGGAGGAGCACCCGTAGTCATGCCCTGGGGATGTAGCCATATCGGTGAACCTCGTTAACAAATCTTGGTGTCATGCTCGTGTGATTGTTTGGTCCTCGATAGGTCAACGGTATGCCTTGGATTTATTCTAACAATAGGTTTATATGTTTCAGGCATTGCTAAACGAAGAATCTCAAGGATTTCCAGTGCTCCATAACTTGAAGAACTTGGTCCTAGAAGAATGTGATGTTGGAGAGAAGTTCCAAGCCTTGACAGTCGTTCTCCAGAACACACTAAACTTGGAGAAGCTTGGATTGCACCAATGCACGGTACATCATACTAGTAATTAATTAGCATACGTGCATACTTCAATTGCCACCTCACCTAGTCTTTTCCTCTTGCTAATTATTCTTACATGTACAACCACAGTTTCTAGCTCCTGTGGCCCCGAAGAGGCAGAAGATGAAGGCGCCTGCTAAACGTAGTAGGTTAGCATCACATGTTTGTTCGTGCAAAAACCTGAAATCGATAGAAATGAAGAGTCGGCAGGAAGACAAAGCACACCTCACTAAGGTCTTATTGAAAATCTCCAAGGGGATGACAAGAGCGGAACGGCGGAAGGTACCGACATCCGGTATAATTGTATAGAGGACAATAAATCTAGGACTGCCACTAGTGGAAAACAGGGCTTCGATCTAAGCCTGAAAAGCCATTAATCCTGGTTCACTCACGAACCGGGACCCATGACGGCATCGGTCCCGGTTCGGCATCGGTCCCGGTTCATGAGGCCAGGGCATCGATGGGGCCTCGTGGGTCATTGGTCCTGGTTCGTCTGACCCCTGTGGTCCCGGTTTCAGCCACGAACCGATCGAGACCAATGGTCCTCGCTCCTGGTCCACAACCATTGGTACCGAATTGTGGCAGGAACCGGAACCAAATGGGGTCCTTTAGTCTCGGTTTCAGCTACAAATCGGGACCAAAGGTTGGCCTATATATACCTCCCGCGACCAAACCAGTGCTCTGCTCTGTTTTTTTGGCCGGTCGTGTGAGAGCTTTGTGGTGCTCTAGCTCACCTCCTATGCACATGAGGTGTTCAATGAAATGCCCAAGCCACACTTAAGCTTTCTCCTCTCGAAACTCCTTGTCCAAGCTCCATTTTCCTCAAGATTTGTCTAGGTTTGGCGGTCTGTCCTGTCCCGTCCCCGTCCTCACCGCCGTCGATTGCCCGCGCCCATCTCGGCACAGGCAGCACCGTGGTTAGCCTCTTCTTCTTAACTTCTTTCTAAAAGAAAAAAAGTTCTTACTTGTATTATTTAGATAGATACTTGTGTAATTTTCTTACTTTTATTATTGTTTGTTATTATATAGTGCGATGGTTTTGGTATCCGTCTCCGTCGGCCCTCATCCTGTCTATTAATGCACTCTATTATATAACGCACGTAGATGAACTGGCAACGCATGTAAGGTGACCGACGCACCTCCGAGTATATTAAGGGCCTGCATAATTTTCTCGAAGCGGCTGAGGCAAACAAGCAGAATATTTTTATGCATTGTCCATGTACTGTCTGTGAGAATACGAAGGCTTTCTCCAACTCTAAAACTCTACACTTCCACCTGCTTGAGAAGGGTTTTATGCCACACTATAATGTTTGGACCAAGCACGAAGAAAGAATGGTTATGATGGAAGACAACGAAGCAGAAGAGGATGATGACAGCTATGTGCCTCCTGAATACGGTAATGCTACAACGGGGAAAGATGAAGATCAAGAGGAACCAGACGATGTGCCCAATGATGATCTTCGTCGGGTCATTGTTGTTGCAAAGAGACAATGCGAAGTGAAAAGGAGAAGTTGAAATTCAATCGCATGTTAGAAGATCACAAAAAAAGGTACCCCAATTACGAAAATGGAAACACAAAGCTCGGTACCACACTGAAATTGCTGCAGTGGAAGGCAGAGAATGGTGTACCGGACAAAGGATCGAAAGTGTGCCGTAATTCTTAAATTATGAACACAGGAAATGTCATCGTCATCAGACGACGATAGGTTCCAAGCGTGTGGATTTTTTGGTGAAGATAAGGGCCTTTGTGACCAGCCTGGGCTGCGAGATGACAGGTTCTTCACCATGAGGACTAAACATGGTCACACATTTCTTGTGAAAGTAATGAATGCACCTAATAATATAGAATTAGGGTGCTCAAATTGGGAATCTCTTTGCAAGACATATGGATTTCACGAGGATATGAAAATAACCTTAGATCTTCGTCCTGAAGATCATGTTAAGGAAACATCGACATTTGGATGGATGTCGATATGCTTCCTGTTTTACCTGCATGTGAGTTTATCAACCATGCATATTTGTCAAGTAATTTGCATTCTATATATAAAAATATTTGGTGTTCATTCGTACTAAATTTGTTAATTTTTAATTTACAGCTTATTTCGTTTCTTCGAGTGAAATACATAACATAATCGACACGACACACTACACTTATGGATCACATCTAACTTGGAAGGAGAAGGATGATCTTATCTACTTTGTTATTGGTTTCATAGCTGGTAGGGACATCTTCCCGTATAATTTGGAAACTGGTCCAAATTATACATTGTACAAGACACTAGTGCATAGGTTGAGAGCAGATGACATTCGTTAAAATATCTTGGTAAGAGTTGCTAATTAAGTACACTACTACTGTTGCGTAAATGGTATTGATTACATTGCTAACTAGGCTACTATTATGTTCTTCAACAAAAATTGCCATATGAATTTGTGCCGCCGTTGATGCAACCCGAATGTAATATGATAATAAAAAAAACCTTCCAAACTGAGTTATCTTTTGCATACTCGACTGAGCGCAAACCACCAAAAAGACTCCAAATTGAAGCATGGGGACAAATGAAGAAGGATCGCAAGACACAAGTTGGAGACCGTTGGATCTCTTTGCTTCATCATGGAGACATAGGTGTTATTCTTTTTTATATCATTTTACCTAGGAGGAAGGAGTAGGTCCTGTGAGGGAGGACTATGTCATTTTATCTTTTTTTGTTTTATGAGACTTTAACTTTGTATGATTAAGATGATGATGATGAGTTGTTAGATCTTGTGTAATTAATGGGTTTGCTTCATTTGCTTATTAGCTAGCGTCAAGTTTTCTATATGTATAGTAGCTAGCAGCGTCGACCAAGCACGGAGAAAGAGAGATCACTTCTCTCTATTAGTTACCTAACACAATATGAAACCCCTAAATTAACCATCCAAAATCTCCTCCCCCTCTTTCAAAAAAACTCCCATCTCCTGCCAGATGCTGACGCGTGGAATCCTTTTAGCCCCTGTTGGTGTTACCAACCGGGACTAAAGGTCCTTCTGCCTGGGCTCCCCGCAGATGCCACGTGCAGGCCCTACTGTCCCTAAAGGTTTGGTGCTTTAGTCCTGACCTTTTAGTCCCAGTTCCAAAATCGGGGCTAATGTGCCTCTGAAATCGGGACAAATGGGCCGTTTTCTATTAGTGAGGGAACCCAAAGGTAGATTGGTCTCGGAGAACTAGAGTATGTATGTCATTCTTGTATTTGTAATGTTGTTCCAGACTGCTGGATTTGGATTTACTGTGGGAACAACCACGCATATACTCCGAGACATATTATTACATGATTGTGAGGTTTAGCCGGTGCGTTCACATCATACGGATACAGGGAAAATGATATTCCATTCAAATCTTAGAAGGTTGTGTTTGTGTCAAAGTATGTTTTCCTGCACCATAGGAAAAAAACAGTGTCCTTTTCAAGAGATTTTAGTCGATAGACAGGTTCGAACCTCCCTCAAAATTATAATAACTCTTTTTTTTGCGAGGTCAAAATTATAATAACTCAACTCATGCGGATATTCAATTCGATGCCAAGGCTCACCTGCACCATGTAAATGGTAAATTCAAAGAAAAATACTAAAAAATCTCAAAACATTCTTGTTTTTTTAGGTGGGAGATGTTCCATTTTGATGTTCGTGTCAAATTTTAGCTTTTTGACATCTGAGGTGCTACTGGCAGAAAAGACAAAAAATGTCAAAACAGTACGTGGACTGTAAACTTTCTTACGACCCTAAAATTTATGTTGTTTACTAGAGCTATTAAAATGTCCAAGCTCTAGAAATTGGGCATGGACATCACACATATATATGAGCATCTAACATCACAAAAAAAGGAATTTTTTGAATTATTTTACTATTTAAAAAATTATTGTTTACCTCACTTTTTTTAGAAAAGGAGGATGTATTCCCGGCCTCTGCATCTGGACGATGCATGCAGCCATATTATTAATTATTCACAAAGACCATACAAGGTGTTACATCAATAAGCTTGAAGCCACCGTCTTGACAACACCGTTGCTACTTCTATCCCCTTGATCAACGGCAGAGCTACGTGGGGGCGAACCTGGGCCATCCCCCCCCCCCCCCACACACACAACAAAAACGATTTTTTTTTACTACCCTTATATAATATATCCAGCCCACAACGAGAAGGCCCATTTATCAACTAGTCTTCATTGCGTGCAGACGAACGAATCAGCCACCGCCCACCAGCGACCAAATCGATTTCCCCTAATCCCCTTTGACCTGCCGCATGCGACCGCTGATGCCTAGGCATGGGGTGGCGCACCGGCGTCCGGCAGACCGGCCGCTGTGGCTAGCCGGCATGGCCGGTGACCGGCTAGGGCTAGCAGCTGTTCTACCCACTCCTCCCCTCCAGCCTCTGCTGCGGAGTGCGGACAAGTGACAACACCAGACAACACGCCAACACCGGTGAGCTGCTGCCCCCGCTTGATCTTGAATTTGCTCATGTACGTTGCCTAGTCTGCTAGTTAATCTCTCCACTCTAGGGGTCCTAGCAAGCTAGCTAGCTAACTATGTCAACACTGGTCAACACTGCTTGCTGGATTTTGATGAAATGAGATCAGATGATCGGTGAAAGGCCTTCTTTGATAGGGTTGTTGAGTTCTGTGTAAATCATTCTATTGATATTCGAGATTTGGGAGAAACTTATATTCTGCGTGGCGGTCGTGCTCGTCGCCAACCAGATCGTTTTACTAAGGAGCATTATTTCCGGGTGGAAGTATTTCGGACAACATTTGATACTCAACTGCAAGAATTAGAATTCAGGTTCAATGATAAGGTACTAGATCTATTTACCACTAGTGCTACCCTGATCCCTAATAAATTCAGATCTTTCAAAGCTGATGATATTTGTGAGTTAGTCAAGAAATATTATCCAGCGGATTTCACCCAACAGGAAATCTATGGATTAGAGAAGCAACTAAAACACTTTGTTGTGGATGCCTCCAATGATAAAGAGTTGAAAAATGTGTCTACCTTAACAAATCTTTGTCGATATCTGTTTGAGACAGGGAGACATTCTATCTACAATTTGGTCGATCGATTGTTGCGATTGCTTATAACTCTTCCAGTTTCTACAACAAGTGCCGAGCGAGCATTCTCAACTTTGAAGATCATTAAGACAAGGCTACGTAATACCATGGAAGATGATTATCTAGCCAATAGGCTGCTAGTAAAAATAGAGAGTGAAATCACAGAGAAGTACAACTATGAAGATGTTTTTATGCACTTTAAGGGTGCAAAGAAACGAAAAGCTAATCTGTAATGTAGTGTTGCTGTAGTGAACTAAATGCTCCATGGTTAAATGGTATTTTGGTATAGTTCCTATTTTTATGGAGTAGGTTATATATATCATTAAAATTAGAAATGTATTTTGTAAGCTACTGTGGAGGAGATCAATATAATTGTACAAGTTTCTTGATATTTCCAATATCTAACGCGCTGTGTTCGTATGATTTTGTATTTGAGTTTTTTTCACAGCTTCGCGCATCCAGAGATTTCTTTCAAGCTCCGCCACTGCCTTTGATGAAGGTGTGCCGAATGTCCGGGCCTAATACCAAGCAGACATCGCACCAAAGTCTAACATCTAAAGCCGGGTGTCCCATCCAAGCCACTACCTGGATTGGGTCCCGCACTGGTCTGACACACTCTCAGTGAGCATCACACGCTGCAAGGGCCGTCATCTCTATCTTCCCTCGGTCCATCCTCAAAGCAGAACTGATGCACCAACCTTGCCAGTGTTGGGGAACGTAGTAGTAAATCAAAAAATTTCCTACGCGTTCACCAAGATCCATCTATGGAGAAACCAGCAACGAGCAAGGGGAGAGTGGATCTTCATACCTTTGAAGATCGCTAAGCGGAAGCGTTACAAGAACGCGGTTGATGGAGTCGTACTCGCAGCGATTCAGATCGCGGTGGATCCGATCAAGTGCCGAACGGACGGCACCTCCGCGTTCAACACACGTGCAGCCCGGTGACGTCTCCTACGCCTTGATCCAGCAAGGAGGGAGGAGAGGTTGAGGGAGAGCTCCGGCAGCACGACGGCGTGGTGGCGGTGGAGCTGCGTGGTATCCCGGCAGGGCTTCGCCTAAGCACTGCGGAGGAGGAAGAAGCAGAATAGGGCTGCAGCGAGAGAGAAAGAGTTCGTCGTCTCAAACCAGCCCCAAACCTTGAGTATATATAGGAGGAAGGGAGAGGGAGGGCTGACCTAGCCCCTCCTCCAAGGAGGGAGCTTCGGCCGAACTAGGGGGAGAGTCCACCTCCCACACGGGAGGTGGATCTCCTCCTTTTAAATTCCCTTAGCCCTTATCTCCAGATCCCTGGCGCATGGGCCCTTTCTAGAAGGTATTGGCTGGCCCAATATGGGCTGGCACACCTCCTCTAAGGGCCCATGAGGTCCTTTGGTCGTCACCCCCTCCCGGGGGTCCTCCGGCACCCTCCCGGCACTCCCGGTACAATACCGATGAGCCCGAAAACTTTCCGGTGACCAAAACTGGACTTCCTATATATCAATCTTTACCTCCGGACCATTCCGGAGCTCCTCGTGACGTCCGGGATCTCATCCGGGACTCCGAACAACCTTCGGTAATCACGTATACCTTTTCCCTATAACCCTAGCGTCATCGAACCTTAAGTGTGTAGACCCTACGGGTTCGGGAGACACGTAGACATGACCGAGACACCTCTCCGGCCAATAACCAACAGCGGGATCTGGATACCCATGTTGGCTCCCACGTACTCCACGATGATCTCATCGGATGAACCACGATGTCAGGGATTCAATCAATCCCGTATACAATTCCCTTTGTCTATCGGTATGGTACTTGCCCGAGATTCGATCGTCGGTATCCCCATACCTTGTTCAATCTCGTTACCGGCAAGTCTCTTTACTCGTTCCGTAATACATCATCCCGTGACTAACTCCTTAGTCACATTGAGCTCATAATGATGATGTCTTACCGAGTGGGCCCAGAGATACCTCTCCGTCACACGGAGTGACAAATCCCAGTCTCGATTCGTGTCAACCCAACAGACACTTTCGGAGATACCCGTAGCGTACCTTTATAGCCACCCAGTTACGTTGTGACGTTTGGCACACCCAAAGTATTCCTACGGTATCCGGGAGTTACACAATCTCATGGTCTAAGGAAATGACACTTGACATTGAAAAGCTTTAGCAAACGAACTACACGATCTTTGTGCTATGCTTAGGATTGGGTCTTGTCCATCACATCATTCTCCTAATGATGTGATCCCGTTATCAACGACATCCAATGTCCATGGTCATGAAACCGAGACCATCTATTGATCAACGAGCTAGCCAACTAGAGGCTCACTAGGGACACGTTGTGGTCTATGTATTCACACATGTATTACGGTTTCCGGTTAACACAATTATAGCATGAACAATAGACAATTATCATGAACTAGGAAATACAATAATAACCATTTTATTATTGCCTCTAGGGCATATTTCCAACAGTCTCCCACTTGCACTAGAGTCAATAATCTAGTTACATTGTGATGAATCGAACACCCATAGCATTCTGGTGATGATCATGTTTTGCTCGTGAGAGAGGTTTAGTCAACGGATCTGCGACATTCAGATCCGTATGCACTTTACAAATATCTATGTCTCCCTCCTGAATGTAATCTCGGATGGAGTTGAAGCGGCGCTTGATGTGTCTTGTCTTCTTGTGAAACCTGGGCTCCTTCGCAAGGGCAATAGCTCCAGTGTTGTCACAGAGTAGAGTCATCGGGCCCGACGCATTCGGAATCACTCCTAGGTCGGTGATGAACTCCTTCATCCAGACTCCCTCCTTTGCTGCTTTCGAAGCAGCTATGTACTCCGCTTCACATGTAGATGCTGCCACGACGCTTTGCTTGCTGCTGCTCCAGCTCACTGCCCCTCCATTCAAAATATACACGTATCCGGTTTGCGACTTGGAGTCGTCCGGATCTGTGTCGAAGCTAGCATCGACGTAACCCTTTACGACGAGCTCTTCGGCACCTCCATAAACGAGAAACATGTCCTTTGTCCTTTTCAGGTACTTCAGGATATTCTTGACCGCTGTCCAGTGTTCCGCTCCGGGATCACTTTGGTACCTCCCTACCAAACTTATGGCAAGGTTCACATCAGGCCTGGTACACAGCATGGCATACATGATAGAGCCTATGGCTGAAGCATAGGGGATGACACTCATCTCTTCTCTATCCTTTGCCGTGGTCGGGCATTGAGTCGTACTCAATCTCACACCTTGCAACACAGGCAAGAACCCCTTCTTGGACTGATCCATATTGAACTTCTTCAATATCTTTTCAAGGTATGTGCTTTGTGAAAGACCAATGAGGCGTTTCGATCTATCTCTATAGATCTTAATACCTAATATGTAAGCAGCTTCTCCAAGGTCCTTCATTGAAAAACACTTATTCCAGTAGGCCTTTATACTTTCCAAGAGTTCTATATTATTTCCCATTATCAGCATGTCATCCACATACAGTATAAGGAACGCTATAGAGCTCCCACTCACTTTCTTGTAAATACAGGGTTCTCCATAAACCTGTACAAACCCAAACGCTTTAATCACCTCATTAAAGTGAATGTTCCAACTCCGAGATGCTTGCACCAGCCCATAGATGGAGCTCTGGAGCTTGCATACCTTGTTAGCATCTTTAGGATCGACAAAACCTTCCGGCTGCATCATATACAGTTCTTCCTTGAGGAAGCCATTAAGGAATGCCGTTTTGACGTCCATTTGCCACATCTCATAATCATAAAATGCGGCAACTGCTAACATGATTCGGACAGACTTTAGCATCGCTACGGGTGAGAAAGTCTCATCGTAGTCAACTCCTTGAACTTGTCGATAACCCTTAGCGACAAGCCGAGCTTTATAGGCGGTGACATTACCGTCTGCGTCAGTCTTCTTCTTAAAGATCCATTTGTTTTCAATGGCTCGCTTATCATTAGGCAAGTCCACCAAAGTCCATAATTTGTTCTCATACATGGATCCTATCTCGGATTTCATGGCATCAAGCCACTTGTTGGAATCCGGGCCCGCCATCGCTTCTTCATAGTTCGAAGGTTCACCGTTGTCCAACAACATGATCTCTAGGACAGGATTGCCGTACCACTCTGGTGCGGAACGTGTCCTAGTGGACCTTCGAATAGCAACTTGATCTGAAGTTTCATGATCATCATCATTAACTTCCTCTCTAGCCGGTGTAGGCTCCACAGAAACAACTTCCTGTGCTGCGCTACTCTCCGGTTCGAGTGGAGGTACAATTACCTCATCAAGCTCTATTTTCCTCCCACTTACTTCTTTCGAGAGAAACTCTTTATCGAGAAAGGATCCATTCTTGGCAACAAAGACTTTGCCTTCGGATCGTAGGTAGAAGGTATACCCAATAGTCTCCTTGGGATATCCTATGAAGACGCACTTTTCCGCTTTGGGTTCGAGCTTCTCAGGTTGAAGTTTCTTCACATAAGCATCGCATCCCCAAACTTTTAGAAACGACAGCTTAGGTTTCTTTCCAAACCATAATTCATACGGTGTCGTCTCTACGGATTTAGACGGTGCCCTATTTAAAGTGAATGCGGCAGTCTCTAATGCATATCCCCAAAATGATAGCGGTAAGTCGGTAAGAGACATCATAGATTGCACCATATCCAATAGAGTGCGATTACGACGTTCAGACACACCATTTCGCTGAGGTGTGCCGGGCGACGTGAGTTGTGAAACAATTCCACATTTCCTAAGGTGCGTGCCAAACTCGTGACTTAAATATTCTCCGCCACGATCAGATCGTAGGCATTTTATTTTCCTGTCACGTTGATTCTCGACCTCACTCTGAAATTCCTTGAACCTTTCAAAGGTTTCAGACTTGTGTTTCATTAAGTAGACATACCCATATCTGCTCAAGTCATCAGTGAGGGTGAGAACATAACGGCAGCCACCGCGAGCCTCGACACTCATTGGACCGCATACATCGGTATGTATTATCTCCAACAAGTCAGTTGCTCGCTCCATTGTTCCGGAGAATGGAGTCTTGGTCATCTTGCCCAAGAGGCATGGTTCGCATGTGTCAAATGATTCGAAATCAAGTGACTCCAAAAGTCCATCAGCATGGAGCTTCTTCATGCGTTTGACACCAATATGGCCAAGACGGCAATGCCACATGTAAGTGGGACTATCGTTATCAACTTTACACTTTTTGGTACTCACACTATGGATATGTGTAACATCACGTTCGAGATTCATCAAAAATAAACCATTGACCAGCGGGGCATGAGCATAAAACATTTCTCTCATATAAACAGAACAACCATTATTCTCGGATTTAAATGAGTAGCCATCTCGCATCAAGCGAGATCCAGATACAATGTTCATGCTCAAAGCTGGTACTAAATAACAATTATTAAGGTTTAAAACTAATCCCGAAGGTAGATGTAGAGGTAGCGTGCCGACGGCGATCACATCGACCTTGGAACCATTCCCGACGCGCATCGTCACCTCATCCTTGGCCAGCCTCCGCTTATTCCGCAGCTCCTGCTTGGAGTTACAAATGTGAGCAACTGCACCGGTATCAAATACCCAGGAGCTACTACGAGCGCTGGTCAAGTACACATCAATAACAAGTATATCACATATACCTTTAACGTTGCCGTCCTTCTTATCCGCTAAATACTTGGGGCAGTTCCGCTTCCAGTGACCGGTACCCTTGCAATAAAAGCACTCAGTCTCAGGCTTGGGTCCATTCTTGTTCTTCTTCTTCCCGGCAACTTGCTTACCGGGCGTGGCAACAGCTTTGCCGTCTTTCTTGAAGTTCTTCTTACCCTTGCCTTTCTTGAAACTAGTGGTCTTATTTACCATCAACACTTGATGCTCCTTTTTGATCTCGACCTCCGCTGATTTCAGCATCGAGTACAACTCAGGAATGGACTTCTCCATCCCTTGCATGTTGTAGTTCATCACAAAGCTCTTGAAGCTAGGTGGAAGCGACTGGAGGATTCTGTCAGTGACCGAGTCATCCGGGAGATTAACTCCTAGCTGAGTCAAGCGGTTGTGAAGCCCCGACATCTTGAGGATGTGCTCACTGACAGAACTATTCTCCTCCATCTTACAGCTAAAGAACTTATTGGAGATGTCATATCTCTCGACCCGGGCATGAGCTTGGAAAACCAGTTTCAGCTCTTGGAACATCTCATATGCTCCGTGTTGCTCAAAACGCTTTTGGAGCCCCGGTTCTAAACTGTAAAGCATGCCGCACTGAACAAGGGAGTAATCATCGCAGCGAGAATGCCAAGCGTTCGCAACGTCTTGTTCTGCTGGGAGAAGGGGTGGGTCACCTAGCGGTGCATCAAGGACATATAGTTTCTTGGAAGCTATGAGGATGATCCTCAAGCCACGGACCCAGTCCGCATAGTTGCTTCCATCATCTTTCAGCTTGGTTTTCTCTAGGAACGCGTTGAAATTGAGGTTGACATTTGCGTTGGCCATTGGATCTACAATATAGATATTAAAGGCAATTTTAGACTAAGTTCATGATAATTGAGTTCACATAATCATATTATTCAATGACTCCCACTTAGATAGACATCTCTCTAGTCATCCAAGTGATACATGATCCATGTCAACTAGCCCGTGTCCGATCATCACGTGAGACGGACTAGTCATCCATGGTGAACATCTTCATGTTGATCGTATCTTCTATACGACTCATGTTCGACCTTTCGGTCTTCCGTGTTCCGAGGCCATGTCTGTACATGCTAGGCTCGTCAAGTCAACCTAAGTGTTTCGCGTGTGTAAATCTGGCTTACACCCGTTGTATGCGAACGTTAGAACCTATCACACCCGATCATCACGTGGTGCTTCGGAACAATGATCCTTAGCAACGGTGCACAGTTAGGGTGAACACTTCTCTTGAAATTTTATTGAGAGATCATCTTATTTACTACCGTCGTTCTAAGCAAATAAGATGTAAACATGATAAACATCACATGCAATCAATATAGTGACATGATATGGCCAATATCATCTTGCTCCTATGATCTCCATCTTCGGGGCACGATGATCATAATTGTCACCGGCACGACACCATGATCTCCATCATCATGATCTCCATCATTGTGTCTTCATGAAGTTGTCTCGCCAACTATTACTTCTACTACTATGGCTAACGCTTAGCAATAAAGTAAAGTAATTACATGGCGTTTATGATTGACACGCAGGTCATACAATAATGTAAGACAACTCCTATGGCTCCTGCCGGTTGTCATAGTCATCGACATGCAAGTCGTGAACCCTATTACAAGAACATGATCAATCTCATACATCACAATGCATCACATCACATCCTTTTGGCCATATCACATCACAAGGCATATGCTGCAAAAACAAGTTAGACGTCCTCTAATTTGTAGTTGCAAGTTTTTACGTGGTTGCTATAGGTTTCTAGCAAGAACGTTTCTTACCTACGTCAAAACCACAACGTGATATGCCAATTGCTATTTACCCTTCATAAGGACCCTTTTCATCGAATCCAATCCGACTAAGGTGGGAGAGACAGACACCCGCTAGCCACCTTATGCAACTGGTGCATGTCAGGCGGTGGAACCGGTCTCACGTAAGCGTACGTGTAAGGTTGGTCCGGGCCGCTTCATCCCACAATACCGTCGAATCAAGATAAGACTAGTAACGGCAAGCATATTAACAAAATCGACGCCCACAACTGCTTTGTGTTCTACTCGTGCATAGATTCTACGCATAGACCTAGCTCATGATGCCACTGTTGGGGAACGTAGTAGTAAATCAAAAATTTTCCTACGCGTTCACCAAGATACATCTATGGAGAAACCAGCAACGAGCAAGGGGAGAGTGGATCTTCATACCTTTGAAGATCGCTAAGCGGAAGCGTTACAAGAACGCGGTTGATGGAGTCGTACTCGCAGCGATTCAGATCGCGGTGGATCCGATCAAGTGCCGAACGGACGGCACCTCCGCGTTCAACACACGTGCAGCCCGGTGACGTCTCCTACGCCTTGATCCAGCAAGGAGGGAGGAGAGGTTGAGGGAGAGCTCCGGCAGCACGACGGCGTGGTGGCGGTGGAGCTGCGTGGTATCCCGGCAGGGCTTCGCCTAAGCACTGCGGAGGAGGAAGAAGCAGAATAGGGCTGCAGCGAGAGAGAAAGAGTTCGTCGTCTCAAACCAGACCCAAACCTTGAGTATATATAGGAGGAAGGGAGAGGGAGGGCTGACCTAGCCCCTCCTCCAAGGAGGGAGCTTCGGCCGAACTAGGGGGAGAGTCCACCTCCCACACGGGAGGTGGATCTCCTCCTTTTAAATTCCCTTAGCCCTTATCTCCAGATCCCTGGCGCATGGGCCCTTTCTAGAAGGTATTGGCTGGCCCAATATGGGCTGGCACACCTCCTCTAAGGGCCCATGAGGTCCTTTGGTCGTCACCCCCTCCCGGGGGTCCTCCGGCACCCTCCCGGCACTCCCGGTACAATACCGATGAGCCCGAAAACTTTCCGGTGACCAAAACTGGACTTCCTATATATCAATCTTTACCTCCGGACCATTCCGGAGCTCCTCGTGACGTCCGGGATCTCATCCGGGACTCCGAACAACCTTCGGTAATCACGTATACCTTTTCCCTATAACCCTAGCGTCATCGAACCTTAAGTGTGTAGACCCTACGGGTTCGGGAGACACGTAGACATGACCGAGACACCTCTCCGGCCAATAACCAACAGCGGGATCTGGATACCCATGTTGGCTCCCACGTACTCCACGATGATCTCATCGGATGAACCACGATGTCAGGGATTCAATCAATCCCGTATACAATTCCCTTTGTCTATCGGTATGGTACTTGCCCGAGATTCGATCGTCGGTATCCCCATACCTTGTTCAATCTCGTTACCGGCAAGTCTCTTTACTCGTTCCGTAATACATCATCCCGTGACTAACTCCTTAGTCACATTGAGCTCATAATGATGATGTCTTACCGAGTGGGCCCAGAGATACCTCTCCGTCACACGGAGTGACAAATCCCAGTCTCGATTCGTGTCAACCCAACAGACACTTTCGGAGATACCCGTAGCGTACCTTTATAGCCACCCAGTTACGTTGTGACGTTTGGCACACCCAAAGTATTCCTACGGTATCCGGGAGTTACACAATCTCATGGTCTAAGGAAATGACACTTGACATTGAAAAGCTTTAGCAAACGAACTACACGATCTTTGTGCTATGCTTAGGATTGGGTCTTGTCCATCACATCATTCTCCTAATGATGTGATCCCGTTATCAACGACATCCAATGTCCATGGTCATGAAACCGAGACCATCTATTGATCAACGAGCTAGCCAACTAGAGGCTCACTAGGGACACGTTGTGGTCTATGTATTCACACATGTATTACGGTTTCCGGTTAACACAATTATAGCATGAACAATAGACAATTATCATGAACTAGGAAATACAATAATAACCATTTTATTATTGCCTCTAGGGCATATTTCCAATAGCCAGGCCTCTCTACCATCAACACCACCATGACGCCAGACAGCTTCCTCCTCCTGCGCGAGACCATCTCCAATACGCGCCCATCGCCGAACCTCCGCGGTGCCATGTGCCGCCGGATCCGTCGTCGGCCTTGCGGTAGATATAACACCGCTCCTCCTCTTGTCCCCTCCAGCCAGCACGTGCTCCAAAACGATGCACCCAGGAGGGACAACGGCATCAAACGTGCCATCATCGTCCGATCCAGTAGACCCAGATCTAGGGTTTCCCCCGGAGCATCACGAGTGGGGCGCCATGACCTACAACAAAGATGCCTCTAGAAGGGAACGACGTCATAGACGCCACAGTCCGCTATGACCATAGTCGGCGCGATTTTCACCGGAAATCACGGCCCCCCGATCTCGCAGCTGACTGAAACCGGACGGAGCTTCGCCGTGAAGACCAAAGTCGCCGTCAGCATGCCGGCAGGGAGCCTCCAGCCGCCCCTCACCGGTCCTCGACGCGGCACCGGTTGCCACGCGGGCAGATCTGGACGGGATGCCAGATCTGCGGCTACCGACGCCCATCTCCAGACATAGACTCCACCTAGGGGAAGAGCACCATGCCGACCATGGATCTGGCCGCCGCCACACAGGCAGGGGACGCCGCCCTACCTGCTGCTCACGGATTCAACACCAGGTTTGCCCATGTCGCCTCCGAGTGATCCCACGCCCCCACCGTGTCCGGCCCTCCACGCGCAGGACGAGGCCCCGTAGCACTGCCGCCGCCCGAGGATGCCCGCCCGCGCCAAGCCCTCGCGCGAGGAGGAGATGGCGGGGCCCCGCCGCCGCCGGCACCTATCGGGCTTTGCCCGGCGGTGCGGATCGGCGGTGGCAAGGGGAGAAGAGGGGCATCGGGACCTGAGGTGACGGCGGCTAGGTGCCCCCTCGGTCGCTGGCGGGGGGAGCGACGCGAGGGGAGCCGGAGCGGGAGCAATTGTTCACCTCATGTGTGCAGACGAACCTGAGAGCCAAAACGCCTGCTTGAGTTAATATCACAGGTTTTGTATGTATTGCGTTAGGGACTCAGCGACCACATATGCGGTCTACTAGCTGCCGAGGGCGTCGAGATTGATGGCTTACGCAATGTTAGTGTCAGCTGGCCTTCCGTACGGAATACTAGATGGTTTTGTATCTCTAGCAGGACCTTGCACCGCATCATGTATGCAAACCTGCACCAACCGAAAATTCTCCACTGGTGATTCTCAAAAAGAAAATAAAATTCTCCACTGGTTGGTTTTAAGTTAATTATAGGTGTTCACGGCATTAAAAGGGAGCAAATTTGGTTGGAATGTCTAGAGCCAACCAAGTAAAAAAAAAAGTAACACAAAAACTCAGACCATGATCGATCTAGAGTACATAAACATGCTAAGCAAATTTCTTGTATTTTATATGACAAGTTAGGCCATCTAAGGAGTATACCAGGTGAAGCATAACAGCCTTACACATTCAAGAAAAGAAAACATGAATGTTTCAACCTATGGATGATGCCAGCACGTCACAAGAAATGAGAATGCACATGAACTTGCTGCTGCATACTTGGCATACGTCATAACTATACTATCAAGGCCAAATGCAACATTAGTATCTGCGATAAACACAGATATGTGAGTATGTGACTAAAACTTTGAAATAATTCATACATATATTGCTCTGTTCAAACTGCAAACTGAAGTTAGCCTTGTGAACTTTGAAAAAAATGTACTCTACTAACCGATCAGTTTGTATGTTATTGTGTGGACTTTCAAAAAATAATTGAACCTTCCAAAATTAATTTTAGACCTGTTTTACAGGAACAAAAGTTACTACAAACTATCATTCTCAATTTTCAAATATCTTTCTGTTTTGGACAATGAATGTGAACACTATACAAAGGAAACATGGCTATAACTATTTTCTATGCTGAACACCAATAGAGGTGAATCGTTCTATTTTGGAAAATCCAATGTGGTGGCCGGGCAATAGGCGACTTGGTTGTTTGTCCACAAAGCCAGTTCCAAATTATTTAGTTGGGAACTCTGATACATTATCAGCGCCTCTCCAACAAGGATTAAAAATATATTGGGGGTCATTTAGAAAAGTGCTTGAGTAGTTGGAAAGGTAAATTGCTCTTAGTAGGAGGAAGGCTTGTTCGATTAACTATGTACTCACAAACATGATTCTCTATATGATCTCGTTTTTCCACTGCCATAGGGTGTTCTGTAAAGACTGGATTACTTCAGATCCAGATATTCCTAGCAAAGTGACAGTGAAAATAAGAAGTATCGAATGGAAAGATGGATCATGGTTTGCCGACAAAAAAATCAGGTGGGTCTTGGTATATATGATTTACTAGTCCAAAATAATGCCTTATTTAGTAAACGGCTTTATAAGCTTTTAACCAAGGAGGGTGTGTAGAAAACCCTCTTGCGAAACAAGCATTTGCCCAAAAGTTGTGTCCCAGGCATATTGAAAAAAACTTGGGGACTCACTTTTTTGGCCAATCCTGATAGTGGCAAAGAAACATGTTTTTGGCCCTTTCGCGGGGGTGGCTTTGAGATTCAGTTTTGGGCGGATAAGTGGATGGAAAAGCTACTCTCTAAGAACAATATCTAGCCTTATATTGTATTGTTCGCAATAAGAATAATATGATTGCACAAGACATTTCAAGGATGTCAAGAAACAACATGCTCTAAAATGAAGCCCTCTGAACTACCCGGACACCCTTCGTTGAACATGGTCTACTCTTGGAAATCCTTAAAATGACCCCAATTTTGCAAGAAGGTGGGCATGCCCAACGTAGGCATCGATGTCAGATTTGAATGATTTTTTACACTATATGCAAGTTGGACAAGTTCGACCATTTATTGATCTTTTATTAATTGAGAAAACTCCAGAAAATGCAAAAAAATTCGAAAACCAAAAAAGTGGCATGATTCCTTGAATTTATGATACAAGGCCATGAAAAAAGTAAATTGGGGCCAGTTCAAGGTTTTTGAGAAACAATGTGCTCTCACATGGAGCCTTCATACCCTCACGCCCTTCATTGAATATGGTCTAGTTTTAGACATCCTTAAAATGACCCCAACTTTTGGAGGCAGGTGGAAATGCCCATGGTAGGCATACATGTCAGGTTTGAACTATTTCCAACATCGTATGCAACATGTAATGCGTCCGGCCATTTATCTATCTTTTTTACCCAAACAAACTCCAGAAAATGCAAAAAAAAAACGAAAACACTTGGCATGGTGCCTTAAATTGGTCATACAAGGCCATTAAAAAAATAATTGGTGCTATTTTAATGATGTCAAGAAACAACATGCTCTCGGACTCCATCCGGACACCCTTTGTTGAACATGGTTTATTTATGCACGTTTTTGACATGACCCAAAATTTTATGAGCAGTTTGGCATGCCCATGGTAGGCATCCATACCAGGTTTGAAGAAAAGATATTTAAAGCCATAATTTAAACATGTACTTAAAACTGTTATTTCCCATTTTTCGCACACGACAATGGACCGACCCAACGGCCTCCTGTGTGAAAGGTATTTAATCCGTGAACGATTTTTAAAATCGATGAACTATTTTCAATTCATGAACTTTTTCCAAATCGATGAACTTTCTCAATTTTGTGAACTTTTGTCGGCGTTGGAGCTAGGGGTGGGATCAAATCATGACAAACCGAAGACTGAACCGTTACCGAATCTGAAAAAAAACATTTCTCTGGTTTTTTGTGTTGGTGTTGGAAATTTATGCCACATGTAGCGACTAGCACGCGTATGCGGCAGAGGCATCAATTGCATGGACTAGGCTGATCACTTGCACGAAAGATATAAACTTGCTTTGTGTTTTTTGTTGCAGCATGCATGTACTTACTGTACTTTTTATGGTTTTAGTCTCACTTTCTCTGGTTACATGGAAGGTAGCAAGAAGCTTGACTATATACTAGGGCAGTCTGGTTACATGGTTGTCAGTTTCTAAAAAAAAATCACATATTAAAGAAGAGTCGACAAGTATAAAAAAAATATACCGATTTGAAAACAGTATAGGAATGTGACAAAAAAATTGTAAAACTGAAAAATGTTCATCAATTTGAAACAAAGTTAACAAACTTGGCAGAGAAGTTCACAAATTTAACAAACAAAATCACAAACTTGAATAACATTTGCGAAACTGAAAAAAGTTCATGATTTTTACAAAATTTTGTGAAATTGAAAAACCTTCATTCATTTGAAAAACAAATCATGGATTAAAAAAAATCATGTATTTGAAAAAAGTTAACCAATTTAAGCAAATGAAAAAGAAAAGATAAATAAAGAAATAAAGAAAATTTAGAAAATGAAGAAAAAAAGGGCAAACAAAAAACACCATGTTAAGAAGATTCACAAAAAGAAGAATAAAAAAAAGTAACTAGGCATAACAACTGGGTTGTCCCAGTTCATTACAATGGGTAAAAGTAAATCATAAGGTTGGAAGTTTGAATCCTACCTCCCACAGTTATAACGAATCGGTTGTCTATGTCTACGTATATGCTGCATATGAAGGTGGGTATACTTATGGGCAAATGATCATATTACCCTTATACGATCTACACGGAGGAGAAGGTGTACGGAAATAGGACACAAATCTATATCTATTAATAAAGTACGGAGTGCTTTTACCCGTTCGTCATGCATTTTACAAAAAAAAAGGATTTTTTCTTTAAATAACCCACAGTCCAATATTAAGTGTCCTTTCTCTGTTGGGCTTCCTCCCAACACAGGTAGCAGTTATCTTGTGCTCCTGGTTGCTGATTAGTATTCTGCGTTTGCTCAATTCACTCTGTTTTCAGGCCGTTTAGGTTTCTGATCTTTTATTATATACAAAAACAATATGTGAAACATGATCGTGCTATAACTTTGTAACCATAACTCGGATTAAAATAATTTGTATATGTAATTTGATCAGAAAAATGCTTATTTTTCAACTGTACTGTGATTTGTTCATGTTAACCATTTGAAGGTTATGTTTAGTGCATAACCTTAGTTAATCTAATTAATTACAAATGGCGTGTTTTGGGAAATGCTAATGCATAATATAATATTTATATATAACCTTTATAAATGTGAAGTATGTTAGAAGGGTCTATATGGATCGGAGGGAGTATGAATGACCAGTTTCAATGGGCATATAGTAGTAATAAAGAAAGTAGAGAATAAAGGATGTGATCAATGGGGGTAAAAAAGGGAGATTCAAAAAATACGAAAGGAGAGAATAACGCAAAGGAATTGGTATTGATATCCAAGGCGCGACATGCATGAAATGCAATAATGAAAGTATTTAATACCGAGGGACGTCGGAGGGACACACATATATGCATTGTGGCGCAGTGTACAACTGTTATGTACAACAGTAATAACACAGGCGCTGCGTCGAGTTGCATGCAACGACTTGGAGTCGTTTTGCTCAGACATAGACATTTTTTTTATTAATTTTCAAGCGTATGCAGAGATGGCCTAAAGTGCAATTAATATAATCCTTTTATTGGGATTTTTCTCATGACTTGATGCAAGTTCCAAACATTGCTTCAACTTACAAATAATGCCTTGATATGAAAAAAGTTCAAAATTTGGCTATTTAAGATCATAATCTCCTTACCAAAAATGGTGTCTATGTAACATGCTTCTCAATGTACTACTGATATGAATTTTTGGGAGACCTAAGTGTGCGCCTCTTTATCGTGACGGGGTACAATTCAAATATTGTTAGATCGTGCTAACGAATATTTCAATGGACATGTTAAATACCTTTTCCGTTGCAACGCGCGGGTACATGTGCTAGCACTAATAAACCATAAAAATCACTATCAGCTTGGATATCTCGACGGGTCAAGAAGGCATTGTCTCCCGGTGCCCCAGGGGCGAGATTCTACCGTATTTGTTCCTTGAGATGCTCTTATAGCAAGCTAACGGTTAACTCCTCGAGATGCCAAATTTGGCTGGTACCCCTACGTAACCGTTGGCTTAGCTGGGTCAGAGTAGAGTGATGTCAACCATGACGCTACAGCTATACGACATCTAGAAGAGATGCTCTAATTCCGTATACAGCCAAGTGAGCCACCTACAAAAACTTACTGTATGAGACAGCAATTCCAAGCCCAAATCCGGAACGTGGCAAATGTATCAGTACCAGTGAGTAGGCCCAGGAGGGAAAGAACAACCAGAACATCCAACACTCTGCCTGGCTCCCATGTCCCAACCCTCACCAAAACACCAGCTCGATCTTCGGCCAGTCACCACGCGCGCCGAGGTCGCCCGCGTACGGCGCCATGGGAGGCGATTCAGGTGACCAGGAGCCGTCGCCGGCGAGCGCGCGGCCGCACGCGCTGCTGCTGTGCAGCCCGTGCATGGGGCACCTCATCCCTTTCGCCGAGCTGGCGCGCCGGCTCGTCGCCGACCACGGCCTTGCCGCCACGCTCCTCTTCGCCGCGGCCACGGATGCGCCCTCGGAGCAGTACGCCGCGCTGGCCGCGTCCGTGCCCGACGGCGTCGACCTTGTCGTGCTGCCCGCGCCGCCGGCAGACGCCCTGCCGCCCTCAACCCCCGTGCGGGAACGCGTCGTGCACGCCGCCCTCTCGGCTGTCCCGCACGTCCGTGACATCGCCCGGTCGCTGACCTCGACCGCGCCGCTCGCCGCGCTTGTGGTGGACATGGCCAGCGTGCCGGCGCGCGACGTCGCCACGGAGCTGGCCGTCCCGTGCTACATGTTCTTCACCTCGCCGCGGATGCTCCTCTCCCTGTTCCTGCACCTCCCGGAGCTCGACGCGGGGCTCGTCGGGGAGTACCGGGACGCGACGGAGCCCATCCGGCTGCCGGGCTGCGTGCCGATCCACGCGCGCGACCTTCCCGGGTCCCTGCTCGCCGACCGGACCAGCGAGACGTACGCCGGGTTCCTGTCCTTGGCCAAGGACGCCGCAAGAGTCGACGGGATTCTCGTGAACACGTTCAGCGAGCTGGAGCCAGCGGTGGGCCAAGGCGGCACGGACTGCGTGATGGACATGCCGGTCCACGCGATCGGGCCGTTGGTCTGGACCAGGCCGGTCGCGGTCGGCGTGAACCGGGAGCCGGAGCACGCACGCCTCTTCACATGGCTGGACCAGCAGCCACGTGGTTCCGTGGTGTTCCTGTCGTTCGGGAGCGGCGGCACGCTCACGCGGCGGCAGACGACCGAGCTAGCGCTCGCGCTGGAGGCGTCCGGGCGTCCGTTCATCTGGGCGGCAAAGAGGCCACACGAGGACACGGCGGACGGCGCCTTCTTCGGGACCGGGCGACGAGGAGACGACGACGGCGACCCGCTCGGCTTCCTGCCGAGGGGCTTCGTCGAGAGGACGGCGGGGGTGGGGCTCGTCCTCCTGTCGTGGGCACCGCAGACGGCGATCCTCGCGCACGCCGCCGTCGGGTGCTTCGTCACGCACTGCGGATGGAACTCGAGCCTGGAGAGTATTCTCAATGGGGTACCGATGGTGGCATGGCCGCTCTACGCGGAGCAGAAGATGAACGCGGCGATGCTGGAGGCCCACGCACGGGTGGCGGCCCGCGTCAACGCCGGGCCGGGTAACGGCGACGGCTTTGTCTGCAGGGAAGAGATTGTGGGCGTGATCCGACGCGTGATGGATGGGGAGGAAGCGACGACGATGAGGAGGCGTGTTGGAGACCTCAGAGACAGAGCCACACATGCGCTAGCCATGGATGGTTCTTCATCTCTTACACTAGCCAAGGTGACACGTGAGTGGATGTCTTCTTGTTCTAGTGGCCAAAAATAAAATGAAAGGAAAATTGAAATATTTTGCAAGCCACCGCACACCACTGTTTATGATTTTGTGTTGATTTTTATTTTCGTTTTCACCTCTGCCTGTTTATAATGCCCTAATGTGGCGATGTTAAGGTTTGCAAATGGCTGCTTCTTCAGCTCGGTCGACAAAGACATTGTTGTCTCAGTCGACTTATAGTGCCGCATAATGTGCAAAGAGTACACGGCGCTCACACACACAACTACACTAGTTCCTATATGGACCAACCCTGTACGATTCCTTGTCATCGGCTTTTTTTTTTTTTGAGGTGGATTGTCATCGGCTTTTTATAGGCCTTTTCCTTCTGGTTTTTCCCAGTACAACTTATTTATTTTTTTCCTTATTTTCATTTTCATTTTCATTTTCTCTTTATTTATGTTTCCTCATTTCCTTTTATACTTTTTTATTTCGTTTTTACTTATTTATTTATACTGACTTTTTAAAATTCGTAAAAAAATTAAATTTGTGAACCTTTTTGTGAACTCTTCTCAAATTTGTGAACATTTAAGAACAATCATGAACTTTATCCAAATTCATGATTTTTTTAAATCCATGATTTAAAAAAAAATTATGAACAATTTTCAATTCGTGAACATTCATCAAATTAGTAACTTTTGTCAAATTCAAGAACTTCTTCCAAATCTGCAGTCATTTTTTCAAATTCACATTTTGAAAATCAACGATCAAATGGCTTGTGGTGAATATGATCAAATGCGAGCGAGCCAGCCAGTTAGTTGAGAAAAAAACATAACGACCACTGCGATCAAGGCGAGCGAGGGGAGGAAGTACTTGTCAACGTACCCGCAAAATAATAATTACTTGTCCAAGTATGTAGCGACACGTACGCCGGATTCTTGTCCTTGGCCAAGGATGTCGTGAGAGTCAACAGGATTCTCGGGAACACGTTCCCTGAGCTAGAGCCCGCGGTTGGCCAAGGCAGCACGGACTACATGAAATGCACCGATCGGGACGTTGGTCTGGACCATGCCGGTCGGTGTGAACTGGGTGTTAGGAAAATGTTACATGGGAAACAAAAAAAATTCTATGTACACGTAAGATCTATTCATGGTGATGAGCATCTACGAGGGAGGAGTGGATCTACATACCCTTATAGACCGCTAAGCGAGAAGCGTTAAGAAACGTTGTTGATGTAGTTAAACGTCTTCGCGATCCAAATCGCCGAGCGTCCTGCGATCCAATCATGATCCGTCCCGATCTAGCACCGAACGGACGGCACCTCCGCATTCAGCACACGTATAGCTTGATGACGATCTCCGCCTTCTTGATCCAGCAAGAGGTAGCGGACAGGTAGATGAATTCTCCGATAGCGCGACGGCGTGGCGGTGATGGTGGTGGAACTATTCCGGCAGGGCTTTGGCAAGCACCGTCGGAACGATCTAGAGGAGAAACTACGATCTAGAGGGAGAGGGTAGCACGTGGCTGATTTATATGTCCAAAACCCCTCAATACCTTTAGTATATATAGGAGGAGGGAGAGAGAGGAGGCCTGCGCCCTAGGGCTGGCCCCTTTGCATCGACCGCAAGGAGAAGAGGAGGAGTCCTCCAATCCTAGTAGGATTATGACTCTTCCTTCCCACTTGGAAACTCTTTCCACCTTGGGGTTTTTCCAACCCAACGACATGGGCCTTTAGCGGGGCATCGACCAGCCCACCAGGGGATGGTTTGCCTCCTCCCACAGCCCATGTGGCCCCTTGGGTCGAGACACCCCTCCCGATGGTCCCCGGTACCCTCCCGGCACTCCCGGTACACTACCGACGAGGTCGAAACTTTTCCGGTGACCAAAATAGGACTTCCTATATATCAATCTTTACCTACGGACCATTCCAGAGCTCCTCGTGACGTCCGGGATCTCATCCGGGACTCCGAACAATCTTCGGTCACCACCATACATGACTCTATACTACCAAAATGTCACCGAACCTTAAGTGTGCAGACCCTGTGGGTTCGAGAACTATGTAGACATGACCGAGACACCTCTACGGTCAATAACCAATAGCAGGACCTGGATGCCCATGTTGGTTCCTACATATTCGGTAAAGATCTTTATCGGTTGAACCTCTATGTTAAGGATTCAATTAATCCCGTATGTTGTTCCCTTTGTTCTTCGATATGTTATTTGCCCAAGATTCGATCGTCGGTATCTCTATACACCTAGTTCAATCTCATTACCGGCAAGTCTCTTTACTCGTTCCGTAATACAAGATCCCGTGGCCAACACTTTAGTCACATTACTTGCAAGGCTTGTTGTGATGTTGTATTACCGAGTGGGCCCTAAGATACCTCTCCGTCACACGTAGTAACAAATCCCAGTCTTGATCCATGCCAACCCAACAGACATCCTTAGAGATACCTGTAGAGCACCTTTATAGTCACCCAGTTACGTTGCGACGTTCGATACACACAAGGTACTCCTCCGGTGTTAGTGAGTTGCATTTTCTCATGGTCATAGGAACATATACTTGACATGCAGAAAACTATAGCAATAAACTAACACGATCATATGCTATGTTTATAGTTTGGGTCTTGTCCATCACATCATTCTCTCAATGATGAAATCCCATTATCAAATGACATCTCATGTCAATGGCTAGGAAACCTTGACCATCTTTGATCAACGAGCTAGTTAACTAGATGCATACTAGGGACAAAGTGTTGTCTATGTATCCACACATGCAATGTGTTTCCAGTCAATACAATTATAGCATGGATAATAAATGATATCATGAACAAGGAAATATAATAATAACCATTTATTATTGCCTCTAGGGCATATGTGCGACAGTCTCCCACTTGCACTAGAGTCAATAATCTAGCTCACATCACCATCTGATTTATATTGTAATGAATGTAACACCCATACAACTCTGGTATTGATCATGTTTAGCCCCTGGAAGAGGTTTAGTCAACGGGTCTGCAACATTCAGATCCGTCTGCACTTTGCAAATATTTATGTCCTCCTCCTTGATGTACTCGCGGATGGAATTGAAGTGTCGCTTTATGTGTCTAGCCCTCTTGTGAAACCTTGGTTCCTTGGCCAGGGCAATGGCACCAGTGTTATGACAGAACAGATCCACTGGAGTCAGTGCACTAGGCACTACTCCATGATTTGTCATGAACTCCTTTATCCAGACACCTTCCTTCGCCGCCTCCGAGGCTGCAATATACTTCGCTTCGCATGTGGAATCGGCTACCACGCTCTGCTTGGAACTGCACAAGCTTATCGCTCCCCAATTGAGAATAAATATGTATCCAGTTTGCGACTTAGAGTCATCCAGACCAGTGTCAAAGCTTGCATTGACGTAACCCTTTACGATGAGCTCTTGATCACCTCCATAAACGACAAACATTTCCTTAGTCCTTTTCAGGTACTTAAGGATATTCTGGACCGCCGTCCAGTGCTCTATTCCTGGATCACTTTGAAACCTTTCAGCCATACTGTTGCAAGGCTGACATCGGGTCTTGTGCATAGCATTGGGTACATGACAGAACATATGGCTCAAGTATAGGGGATGACCCTCATCTTCTCTCTATCTTCTGCAGTCACTAGGCATTGAGTCTTACTCAACTTCACACCTTGTAACACAGGCAAGAACCCCTTCTTGGACCGATCCATTTTGAACTTCTTCAAAACTTTACCAAGGTATGTGCTCTATGAAAGTCCTATTAAGCGTCTCGATCTATCTTTATAGATCTTAATGCCTAATATGAAAGCAGCTTCTTCTAGGTCCTTCATTGAAAAACTGTTGTTTAAATATTCCTTCACGCTTTCCAGCATTTATATATTGTTTCCAATCATCAATATGTCATCCACATATAATTTTAGAAACACTATAGGGCTCCCACTCACTTTCTTGTAAATACAAGCTTCTCCGTAAACTTGTATAAACCTGAACGCTTTGATCACCTTATATCAAAGCACATATTCCAACTCTGGGATGCTTGCACCAGTCCATAAATGATCGCTGGAGTTTGCAAACTTTGTCAGCATTCTCTGGATCGACAAAACCTTCCGGTTGTATCATATACAACTCTTCCTTAAGGAAACCGTTAAGGAACGCTGTTTTGACATCCATCTGCCAAATTTCATAGTCGAAATATGCAGCTAATGCTAACATGATTCCGACGGACTTAAGCATCGCTATGGGTGAGAAGGTCTCATCGTAGTCAACTCCTTAAACTTGTGAAAAGCACTTTGCCACAAGTCGAGCTTTATAGACGGTGACATTACCGTCCGCGTCCGTCCTCTTAAAGATCCATTTGTTCTGAATGGCCTTTCGCCCTTCAGGTAACACCTCCGAAGTCCATACTTTGTTTTCATAAATGGATCCCATCTCGGATTTCATGGCCTCGAACCATTTCTAAGAATCCAGCCCCATCATCGCTTCTCCATAGCTCGTAAGTTCATCGTTATCTAACAACATGACCTCTAAGACAGGGTTGTCATACCACTCAGGAACAGGACGTGCCCTTGTCAACCTACGAGGTTCGATAGTGACTTGATCTGAGGCTTCATGATCACTTTGGTTGAAGCCAATGTAGGCTTTATAGAAACATATTTCTGTTCTGTGCTACTCTCTGGTTGAAACATATTTCTGTTCTGTGCTACTCTCTGGTTGAAGTAAAGGTTCAATATGTTGGAAATATGCCCTAGAGGCAATAATAAATTAGTTATTATCATATTTCCTTGTTCGTGATAATCGTTTATTATCCATGCTATAATTGTATTGATCGGAAACTCAGATACATGTGTGGATACATAGACAACACCATGTCCCTAGTATGCCTCTAGTAGACTAGCTCGTTGATCAAAGGATGGTTAAGGTTTCCTAGCCATGGACATGAGATGTCATTTGATAACGGGATCACATCATTAGGAGAATGATGTGATGGATAAGACCCAAACTACAAACATAGCATATGATCGTGTCAGTTTATTGCTACTGTTTTCTGCATGTCAAGTATATGTTCCTATGACCATGAGATCATGCAACTCACGGATATCGGAGGAGTGCCTTGTGTGTATCAAACGTCGCAACGTAACTGGGTGACTATAAAGGTGCTCTACAGGTATCTCCGATGGTGTTTGTTGAGTTGGCATGGATCAAGACTGGGATTTGTTACTCCGTGTAACGGAGAGGTATCTCGGGGCCCACTCGGTAATGCAACATCACAATAAGCCTTGCAAGCAATGTGACTAATTGTTAGTTGCGGGATCTTGTATTACGGAACGAGTAAAGAGACTTGCCAGTAACGAGGTTGAACTAGGTATGGAGATACCGACGATCGAATCTCGGGCAAGTAACATACCGAAGAACAAAGGGAACGATATACGGGATTAACTGAATCCTTGACATAGAGGTTCGACCGATAAAGATCTTCATAGAATATGTAGGAACCAATGTGGACGTCCAGGTCCCACCATTATTTATTGACCGTAGAGGTGTCTCGGTCATGTCTACATAGTTCTCGAACCCGCAGGGTCTGCACACTTAAGGTTCGGTGACGTTTCGGTAGTGTAGAGTTATGTATGGTGGTGACCGAAGGTTGTTCGGAGTCCCGGATGAGATCCCAGACGTCACGAGGAGCTCCGGAATGGTCCGGAGGTAAAGATTCATATATAGGAAGTCCCAGTTTGGTTTCCGGAAAAGTTTCGGGCTCATCGGTAGTGTACCGGGAGTATCGGTATTGTACCGGGAGTGCCGGTAGTGTTCCGGAGGACCTCCGGGAGGGGTATTTCGACCCCAAGAGGTCCATGGGCTGTGGGAGAATAATAACCAGCCCTTAGTGGGCTGGGAAAACAGCCACAAAGGCCCATGGCGCAGGAGAGAAAGTCCTAAAGCAAAAAGTGGAAAATCAGCCAATAGGAGGCAATCCTACTCCAACTAGGATTGGAGGTGAAGTAGGATTGCTCCCACCTCCTATTTCGGCCGACCCAAAGGCCTTGGCTGCCTCTCCTCTCCTCTCCTCCTATATATACTAGTGGATTGGGTGGTTTTTGGACAGAATTTCCGGCCACGTGCTACCCGTTCCACCGGTGCATAGTTTCTCCTCTAGATCGTAGTTCCGCAGCGCTTAGGCGAAGCCCTGCCGGAATTGCTCCACCACCATCACCGGAGCGCCGTCACGCTGCCGGTGAACTCTCTCTCCTCTCCACCTCCTCTCGCTGGATCGAGACGGTGGAGATCGTCATCAAGCTGCACGTGTGCTGAACGCGGAGGTGCCGTCCGTTCGGCGCTAGATCGGAAGGACCGTGATCGAGATCGCGAGACGGTTCGTGATGTGATCACGGAACGGATCGTGATGAGTTCGCGGGACAGATCGTGATCAAGATCGTGAGACGGATCGTGATGAGTTCGCGGGACAAATCGTGATCAAGATCGCGGGACGGATCGTGATGAGTTCACGGGACGGATCGTGATTGGATCGCGGGACGGATCGTGATGAGATCGCGGGACGCTCGGTGATTTGGATCGCGAAGATGTTCGACTACACCAACCGCGTTTCTTAACGCTTCCCGCTTAGCGATCTACAAGGGTATGTAGATCCACTCTCCCTCTCGTAGATGCTCATCACCATGGATAGGTTTGCGTGTGCGTAGGAAAATTTTTGTTTCCCATGCGACGTTCCCCAACAGTGGCATCATGAGCTAGGTTGATGGTTCGATGAGATCTCGAGTAGAACACAAAAGGTTTGTGGGCGTTGATGCTTAGATTGCTTCCTCCCTTGGTCAGATTTTGGTTCAGCGGGATTGTGAGATGAAGCGGCCCGGACCAACATTACTCGTACGCTTACGAGAGACCTGTTCCCTCGATGCAACTTGTTGCCTAGATGGCTTGCGGGTGACAGTTTCTCTCACTTTAGTTGGATCGGATTCGACAAAGGCGGTCCTTGAGAAGGTTGAAAAGCAACTAGTGTATCACCGTTGTGGTTTATGCGTAGGTGAGAATCGTTCTTGCTAGATACCCATAGCAGCCACGTAAAATATGCAACAACAATTAGAGGACGTCTAACTTGTTTTTGCAGGGTATGTTGTGATGTGATATGGCCAATTACATGATGAGATATATGTGATGTATGAGATGATCATGTGATGTATAGATTATCACGACTCGCATGTCGATGAGTACGGCAACCGGCAGGAGCCATAGGGTTGTCTTTAATTATTGTATGACCTGCGTGTCAATCATTAAGCGCTATGTAATGCTTTACTTTATCGCTACGGTAGCAATAGTAGTAGAAGCATGCAGGGCGTGACAACCCCAATGGCAACACATTGATGGAGATCAAGATGATGGAGATCATGGTGTTGTGCCGGTGACGATGGAGATCATGCCGGTGTTTCGAAGATGGAGATCTTAAACACAAGTTCATGGCCATATCATGTCACTTATGAATTGCATGAGATGTTAATCCTTTTATGCACCTTGTTTTGCTTAGTACGGCGGTAGCATTATAAGGTGATCCCTCACTTGAATTTCAAGATGAACTGTGTTCTCCCCGAGTGTGCACCGTTGCGAAAGTTCGTCGTGTTGAGACACCACGTGATGATCGGGTGTGATAGACTATACGTTCACATACAACGGGTGCAAGCCAGATTTGCACGCGCAGAACACTCGGGTTAAACTTGACGAGCCTAGCATGTACAGACATGGCCTCGAAACACGAGAGACCGAAAGGTCGAACATGAGTCATATAGTAGATATGATCAACATAATGATGTTCACCATTGCAGCCACCTCAACTCACGTGATGATCGGACTTGAGTTGGTGAATTTGGATCATGTATCACTCGAATGATCGGAGGGATGTCAATTTGAGTGGGAGTTCTTAAGTAATATGATTAATTGAACTCATTATCATGAACATAGTCAAAGTGTCTTTGCAAATTATGTTGTAGATTACTAGCTCGCGCTGTAGCTCCCTTGTATTTTTATATGTTCCTAGAGAAATAGAATTGAAAGATGTTGGTAGCAAAATTGCGGACTGGGTCCGTGATCTGAGGATTGTCCTCATTGCTACACAGAAGGCTTATGTCCTTAATGCACCGCTCGGTGCGCCACCCCCTCTAGCGTCGTCTATAGATGTTGTGAACATCTAACAGGCACGTTTTGATGACTACTTGATAGTTTAGTGCGTCATGCATTACGTCTTAGAACTGAGGCTCCAAAACATTTTGAACGTCACGGAACATATGAGATGTTCTAGGGGCAGAGATTGTGATCTCAGGCTCGTGCCTGTGTTGCGAGATATGAGATCTCCAACAAGATTCTTTGCCTGTAAGATGAAGGAGAATAGCTCAATCATTGAGCATGTACTCAGATTGTCTGGGTACTACAATCGCTTGAATCAAGTGGGAGTTGATCTTCCAGATAAGATAGTGATTGATATAGTTCTCCAAGTCACTGTCACTAAAGCTACTAGAACTTAGTGATGAACTATAATACACCAGGGATAGAAGTATTGATCCCTGAGTTGTTCGTGATGTTTGACACCGCGAAGGTAGAAATCAAGAAGGAGCGTCAAGTGTTGATGGTTAATCAAACCACTAGTTTCGAAAAGGGCAAGAGCAAGGAGGGAAACTTCATGGATAGCAAGTCAGTTGCTGCTCCAGTGAAGCAACCCAAAGTTGAACTCAAAACCGAGACTAAGTGCTTCTATTATGAGGTGAGAGGTCGCTGAAGCGGAACAACCCTAGATACTTGGTAGATAAGAAGGCTGGCAACATTGATAGAAGTATATTTGATATACGGGTTACTAATGTGTACCTTGCTAGTACTCTTAGTAGCACCTGGGTATTGGATACCGGTTCGGTTGCTAAATGTTAGTAACTCGAAATAAAAGCTACGGAATAAACGGAGAACTAGCTAAGGGTGAGGTGACGATATGTGTTGGAAGTGTTTCCAAGGTTGATGTGATCAACATCGCACGCTCTCTCTACCTTCAGGATTAGTGACGAACCTAAATAAATGTTATTTGGTGTTTTGCGTTGAGCATGAACATGATTAGATCATGTTTATTGCAATACGGTTATTCATTTAAGTTAGAGAATAATGGTTATTCTGTTTACATGAATAATACCTTCAATGGTCATGCACCCAGTGAGAATGGTTTGTTGAAATCTTGATCGTAGTATTACACATGTTCATAACATTGATGTCAAAAGATACAAAGTTAATAATGATAGTACCACATACTTGTGGCACTGCCGCTAAATGTCATATTGGTATAAAGCGCATGTAGAAACTCCATGCTGATGGATATTTGGACTCATTCGATTTCGAATTGGTTGAGACATGCGAACCATGCCTCTTGGGCAAGATGACTAAAGGACCCCGTTGGATGGAGCGGGTAAGTGATTCATTGGAAATGATACATGTTGATGTATGCAATCTAGTGAGTCTTGTAGCGTGTAGTGGATATCGTTATTTTCTTACCTTCATTGATGATTTGAGTAGATATAGTGTATATTTACTTAATGAAACACAAGTCTGAATCATTTGAAAGGTTCAAGCAAATTCAGAGTGAAGTTTAAAGATCATCGTGACAAGAAGATAAAAATGACTGCGATATGATCGTGGAGGTGAATATCTGAGTCACGAGTTTGGCATACAACTTAAAGACAAATGTGAAAGTTGTTTCACAACTAAACGCCACCTGGAACACCATAGTGTGATGGTGTGTCCGAACATCATAGTTATGCTCTATTGGACATGGTGCGTGCTATGATGTCTCTTGTCGTTTTACTACTAGAATTTTGGGGTTATGCATTAGAGACAACTACATTCACTTTAAAAAGGGCACCATCTAAATCCGTTGAGATGACACCGCGTGAATTATGGTTTGATAGAAACCTAAGCTGTCATTTCTTAATATTTTGGGACGTGACACTTGTGTGGAAAATGTTTTCACCTAATGAGGTTGAACCCAAGGCGGACAAATGCATCTTCATAGAATACCCTAAGATCAGTTGGGTGAACCTTCAATCTCAGATCCTAGTGCAAAGTGTTTGTTGCTTAAACGGATCCTTTCTCGAGGAAATGTTTCTCTCGAAAGAATTGAGTGGGAGGAAGATAGAACTTGATGAGGTTGTTAAACCTTTGTTCAACCAGAGAGTAGCGCAGCGCAGAAAGATGTTTCTGTGAAGCCTATGTTAGTTGAAGAGTAAGTTAATGATGATGATCATGAAGCTTCAGGATCAAGTTACTATCGAACTTCGTAGGTCGACAAGGATGTGTACTGCTCCTGAGCGGTACGACAACTCTGTCTTGGAGGTCATGTTGTTGGACAACGATGAACCTACGAGTATGGAGAAGCGATGATGGGCCCGGATTCCGACAAATGGTTGGAGGCCATGAAATCCGAGATAGGATCCATGCATTAAAACCAAGTGTAGACTTTGGTAGACTTGCTCGTTGGACGGCAGGTCGTTGAGTACAAATGGATCTTTAAAATGAAGACAGACACTGATGGTGAATGTCACTATTTGTAAAGCTCGACTTGTTGCAAAGATGTTTGTGACAAGTACAAGGAGTTGACTACGATGAGACTTTCTCACTCATAGCGATGCTAAAAGTCTGTTGGAATTATGTTAGCAGTTGTTGTGTTTTCAATTATGAAATCTGGCAGATGGATGTCAAAACATCGTTTCCTTAATGGTTTACTTGAGGAAAGGTTGTATGTGATACAACCAGAAGGTTTTGTCAGGCCTAAGGATGCTAAAAGGTGTGCAAGCTTCGGTGATCCTTCCATGGACTGAAGCAAGCATCTCGGAGTTGGACTATACGCTTTGATGAGGTGATCAAAGTTTTGATGTTTATACAAAGTTTATGAGAAACTTGTATTTGCAATAAAGTGAGTGGGAGCACTATAGAATTTCTGATAAGTATATGTGGATGACATATTGTTGTTCAGAAATAATGTAGAGTTTCTGGAAAGCATAAAACGGTTATTTGGAAAGTGATTTTCAAAGGAAGACCTGGATAAAGCTACCTAATTGTTGAGCATCAAAATCTATAGAGATAGATCAAGATGCTTGATGAGACTTTCAATGAGTGCATACCTTCACAAGATTTTGAAAGAGTTCAAAATGGATCAGCCAGAGAAATAGTTCTCGTCTGATTTGTAAGGTGTGAAGTTGAGTGAGACTCAAAGCTCGACAACGGCAGAAGAAAGAGAAAGGACAAACGTCGTCCCCTATGCCTTAGCCATAGGCTCTATATTATGCCATGCTGTGTACCGCACCTATGTGTGCCTTGCCATGAGTTTGTCAAGGGGTACAAGAGTGGTCCAGGAGTGGATCATTGGACAGCGGTCGGAATTATCCTTAGTAACCAGAGGACTAAGGAAATGTTTCTTGATTATGGAGGTGATAAAGAGTTCATCGTAAAGAGTTACGTCGATGCAAGCTTTAACACCTATCCGGATGACTAGTAGTAGCAATCTGGATACGTATAGTGGAGCAGCCATTTGGAAATAGTACCAAGTGGAGTGTGGTAGCAGTGTTTACGGTTTGACATAGAGATTTGCAAAGTACACACGAATCTGAATATCGCAGACCCGTTGACTATAAGACCTCTCTCACATGCAAAGCATGATCGAGCCCCAAAACTCATTGGGTGTTAGATTCATAACAATGCGAATCACATGGTGATGTGAACTAGATTATTGACTCTAGTGCAAGTGGGAGACTGTTGGAAATATGCCCTAGAGGCAATAATAAATTAGTTATTATCATATTTCCTTGTTCGTGATAATCGTTTATTATCCATGCTATAATTGTATTGATCGAAAACTCAGATACATGTGTGGATACATAGACAACACCATGTCCCTAGTATGCCTCTAGTAGACTAGCTCGTTGATCAAAGGATGGTTAAGGTTTCCTAGCCATGGACATGAGATGTCATTTGATAACGGGATCACATCATTAGGAGAATGATGTGATGGATAAGACCCAAACTACAAACATAGCATATGATCGTGTCAGTTTATTGCTACTGTTTTCTGCATGTCAAGTATATGTTCCTATGACCATGAGATCATGCAACTCACGGATATCAGAGGAGTGCCTTGTGTGTATCAAACGTCGCAACGTAACTGGGTGACTATAAAGGTGCTCTATAGGTATCTCCGATGGTGTTTGTTGAGTTGGCATGGATCGAGACTGGGATTTGTTACTCCGTGTAACGGAGAGGTATCTCGGGGCCCACTCGGTAATGCAACATCACAATAAGCCTTGCAAGCAATGTGAATAATTGTTAGTTGCGGGATCTTGTATTACGGAACGAGTAAAGAGACTTGCCAGTAACGAGGTTGAACTAGGTATGGAGATACCGACGATCGAATCTCGGGCAAGTAACATACCGAAGAACAAAGGGAACGATATACGGGATTAACTGAATCCTTGACATAGAGGTTCGACCGATAAAGATCTTCATAGAATATGTAGGAAACAATGTGGACGTCCAGGTCCCATCATTGGTTATTGACCGTAGAGGTGTCTCGGTCATGTCTACATAGTTCTCGAACCCGCAGGGTCTGCACACTTAAGGTCCGGTGACGTTTCGGTAGTGTAGAGTTATGTATGGTGGTGACCGAAGGTTGTTCGGAGTCCCGGATGAGATCCCGGACGTCACGAGGAGCTCCGGAATGGTCCGGAGGTAAAGATTCATATATAGGAAGTCCCAGTTTGGTTTCCGGAAAAGTTTCGGGCTCATCGGTAGTGTACCGGGAGTATCGGTATTGTACCGGGAGTGCCGGTAGTGTACCGGAGGACCTCCGGGAGGGGTATTTCGACCCCAAGAGGTCCATGGGCTGTGGGAGAATAATAACCGGCCCTTAGTGGGCTGGGAAAACAGCCACAAAGGCCCATGGCGCAGGAGAGAAAGTCCTAAAGCAAAAAGTGGAAAATCAGCCAATAGGAGGCAATCCTACTCCAACTAGGATTGGAGGTGAAGTAGGATTGCTCCCACCTCCTATTTCGGCCGACCCAAAGGCCTTGGCTGCCTCTCCTCTCCTCTCCTCCTATATATACTAGTGGATTGGGTGGTTTTTGGACAGAATTTCCGGCCACGTGCTACCCGTTCCACCGGTGCATAGTTTCTCCTCTAGATCGTAGTTCCGCAGCGCTTAGGCGAAGCCCTGCCGGAATTGCTCCACCACCATCACCGGAGCGCCGTCACGCTGCCGGTGAACTCTCTCTCCTCTCCACCTCCTCTCGCTGGATCGAAATGGTGGAGATCGTCATCAAGCTGCACGTGTGCTGAACGCGGAGGTGCCGTCCGTTCGGCGCTAGATCGGAAGGACCGTGATCGAGATCGCGAGACGGTTCGTGATGTGATCACGGAACGGATCGTGATGAGTTCGCGGGACAGATCGTGATCAAGATCGTGAGACGGATCGTGATGAGTTCGCGGGACAAATCGTGATCAAGATCGCGGGACGGATCGTGATGAGTTCACGGGACGGATCGTGATTGGATCGCGGGACGGATCGTGATGAGATCGCGGGACGCTCGGCGATTTGGATCGCGAATATGTTCGACTACACCAACCGCGTTTCTTAACGCTTCCCGCTTAGCGATCTACAAGGGTATGTAGATCCACTCTCCCTCTCGTAGATGCTCATCACCATGGATAGGTTTGCGTGTGCGTAGGAAAATTTTTGTTTCCCATGCGATGTTCCCCAACACAATAACCTCATCTACTTCTATTTTCCTCACACTCAATTCTTTCGAGAGAAACTCTTTGTCGAGAAATGTTCCGTTCTTAGGGACAAACACTTTGCCTTCGGATCTGCGATAGAAGGTACACCCAACTGTCTCTTTTGGGAATCCTATGAAGATGCATTTCTCTGCTTTGGGTTCCAGCTTTTCAGGCTGAAGCATTTTGACATAAACATCACATCCCCAAACTTTACGAAACGACAACTTTGTCTTCTTGCCAAACCACATTTCATATGGCGTTGTCTCAACGGATTTTGATGGTGCACTATTTAAAGTGAATGCAGCTGTCTCTAATGCATAACCCCAAAACTATAGTGGCAAATCGGCAAGAGACATCATAGAACACACCATATCAAATAAGGTTCAATTACGACGTTCGGACACACCATTAAGCTGTGGTGTTCCAGGTGGTGTCAGTTGTGAAAACATTCTCCACTTTCTTAAGTGACTGCCAAACTCATAACTCAGATATTCACCTCCTTGATCAGATCATAGGAATTTAATCTTCTTGTTATGATGATTCTCATCTTCACTGTGAAATTTCTTGAACTTTTCAAACGTTTCAGACTTGTGTTTTCATTAAGTAAATATACCCATATCTAATTAAGTCACCAGTGAAGGTGAGGAATTAACGATATCCACCGTGCGCTTCAATGCTCATCGGACCACACACATCAGTATGTATGATTTCCAACAAGTCACTTGCCCGTTCCATCCAGAGAACGACGTTTTAGTCATCTTGCCCATGAGGCATGGTTCACATGTGTCAAGTGATTCAAAATCAAGTGACTCCAAAAGTCCATCAGAATGGAGCTTCTTCGTGCATTTTACACCAATATGACCTAAACGGCAGTGCCACAGGAAAGTGGTACTATCATTACCAACTCTACATCTTTTGGCATCAATATTATGAACATGTGTATCATCACTATTGAGATTCAATATGAATAAACCCCTCACATTGGGTGCATGACCACAAAAGATATTACTCATATAAATAGAACAACCATTATTCTCTGATTTAAATGAGTAACCATCTCGCAATAAACAAGATCCAGATATAATGTTCATGCTTAACGGAGGCACTAAATAACATTTATTCAGGTTCATCACTAATCCCGATGGCAATCGAAAAGCGAGAGTGCCGACGGTGATCACATCAACCTTGGAACCATTTCCCACGTGCATCGTCACTTCGTCCTTTGTCAGCCTTCGTCTATTACGTAGCTCCTATTTTGAGTTGCAAATGTGAGCAACCGAACCGGTATCAAATACCCAGGCACTACAACGAGAGTTGGTAAGGTACATATCAATAACATGTATATCAAATATACCTTGTTTGGTGTTGGCCGCCTTCTTGTCGGCCATATACTTGGGGCAGTTCTGCTTATAGTGACCAGTTCTCTTGCAATGAAAGCACTTAGTTTCTGACTTGGGTCCAGCCTTGGGTTTCTTCACGGGAGGGGCAACTGATTTTCCACTCTTCTTAGAGTTACCCTTCTTGCCCTTGCCATTCTTCTTGAAACTAGTGGTTTTATTGACCATCAACACTTGATGCTCCTTCTAAATCTCAGACTCAGCGACTTTTAACATCGCAAACTGCTCAACGATTGACTTGTTCATCCCACACATGTTATAGTTCAACACGAAGCTCTTGTAGCTAGGTGGCAATGATTGAAGAACTCTATCAGTGATCGCTTCTATCGAAAGGGGCATCCCCAATTCAGCCACACGGGTGAAATACCCAGACATTCTGGGTATGTGTTCACTGACAGATCCGTTCTTCTCCATTTTGCAAGCATAGAACTTATCGGAGGTCTCTTACCTCTCGATCCGGGCATTCTTCTGAAAGATAAACTTCGACTCCTGGAACATATCATATGCTCCATTACGTTCAAAACATCATTGAAGTCCCGGTTCTAAGGCATACAACATTGCACATCTAACCATTGAGTAATCATCAAAATGTGCCTGCCAGGCGTTCGCAACGTCATCAGACTCTACTAGAGCGGGTGGATCACCAAGTGGTGCATCAAGGACATAAGCCTTCTAGGAAGCCGTGAAGATAATCCTTAGATTACGGGCCTAGTCTACAAAGTTACTTCCATCATCTTTCAACTTAGCTTTCTTTGGGAACACATTAAAATTTAGGGGTGCTACTATGCGAGCCATTGATCTACAACATAAATATGTAAAGGTTACTAAGACTATTGTTCAAGATAATGAGTTTAGTTTATCAAATTACTAAAACTCCCACTCAAATTGACATCCCTCAGGTCATCTGAGTGATACATGATCCAAATTCACCAACTCAAGTTAAATCATCACGTGAGTTGAGGTGGTTTTAATGGTTAACATCTTCATGTTGATCATATCTACTACATGACTCATGTTCGACCTTTCAATCTCTTGTGTTCCGAGGCCATGTGTGTACATGCTTGGCTCGTCAAGTTTAACTCGAGTGTTCTGCACGTGCAAGACTGGCTTGCATCCTGATACGTCTCCAACATATCTATAATTTATGAAGTATTCTTGCCATTATTAAAATAATTATATATGATTTTATTAGAACTAACCCGGACTGATGCTGTTTTCAGCTGAACTACCATGGTGTTGTTTTTGTGCAGAAATAGAAGTTCTCGGAATGGACTAAAAATTTATGGAGAATATTTTTGGAAAATAATAAAAATACTGGAGCGAAAAGATATCGGAGAAGAGTCGCGAGGGAGTCACAAGCCACCAGGGCGCGACCACCCCCTGGTCGTGCCTGGCAGGCTTATGACCTCCTCGGGAACCTTCTCGACATGGGACCAACGCCATATACTCCTATAAATACCCAAACCTTCGAAAAGAAACCTAGATCGGGATTTACTCCACCGCAAGCCTCCAGAGCCACAAAAAAAGAATCGGGAGCCCGTTCCGGCACCCTGCCGGAGGCTGAGGGTTTTGATACGTCTCCAACGTATTCTGTGCCTTCCATTGCAGCAATTCCAATGTGGTACCCAGCTTTTTATTTTCATCTTTGCAATTTGGGTACAACCCTTTTTTGTGATCCTCTAACATGCGCTGCAACTTCAGCTTCTCCTTTTCACTTGCCCAGTTTCTCTTTGCATCGGCAATGGCCCGACCAAGACCATCAGTGGGCTCATCTGATGCCTCTTCTTCAGCTCCTTCCCGCATTGTCGGCTCAGTTCTTCCCCCATTGTTTGTAACATCCCAAAATTCCATTTTGGAATGTTATGATATAGCTATGCATCTATCATCATCATTACTTGATTGTGTGTGTTAGTTGAAATGCCTCTTCTGAATTCCAGAAAGCTCTTTCTATTTTTCCCTAAGTTGTTTCACCTATTTGAAATTTTGGTTAAAAGTTCAAATAAGAGAGGAGGAACATGACACTCCACACCAGTGACTAATTGGTGATATATTTGAACAATAATAACCAGGGGTTATTTTGAAAATATTTGCAAAAAGGGTTTAAAAACAATTAGGCAATTTCTGAAAATATTATTTTTTTCAAATTGTTCAAATGACAGAATAGAAATGTTCATTAAATAGCATTTATTATTCTGTTAATTTTGATATATAATACCACTATATTTACAAATGATTTGAATGCTTTAAATGTTTTTGAAATACTCTGGTAAATTATTAAAAGGAAACGGTAACCGTTTCCGGTATTAAACGGGCCGGCCCACGGCAGTTACTCGCGTATTGATTAGAAGCCGGCCGACCACGCGTAACGGACACGCCCTCCTCTCACTGACGCTGGACCCCACCTCGTTCGCTCATAATGACCGAGCGGTCATCACTCTCCTCCCCGCGCGCGCCGGACTCGACGCCGGCCGTTTCTTCCCCCCCGGATCTCCCTCCTCTCTCCTCCCCCGCACTCCCCAGCACCCCTATATAAGCCGGACACCCTCCGCACTCCGTTCCTCCCCGAGCCCCCTCTCTTCTGTCGCCGAGACGCTGTCAATTCCTCGCCGGAGCCCTGCCACCACCGGAGCTCCCATTGCTCGTGCCCGTCGCTCCACTCTTCGCGTCGCCCCTCCGACCTCACCATTCGACGCAGGACGTCCGTCGCCGTCTCCCGGACCACTCCACTGTCTTCCCCGACCACCGGAGCACCACGCCGTCGACCTCACCGTTTCGGAACTCGCCGGAGAACCCTCGCCGGCGACCTATTTCTCTGTGAGCCTTCTCCTTCTCACCCCCTCCCTCCGATCCAAACCCAACGGCTTAGACTAGAAGCCACTTATTCCCGAACCGTTTTCTGTTTAGGATCGGTTGACCGCCCGAAGCACCGCTCGGACACCCACCTCAGCCACTCACAGGTCGCCACGTCACCCTAGTCGACCGTTAGTTAGTTTTTCTTTTCAGTTTTGTTTTTCAGAAAACAGTATGATTTCAAAATTTGTTTTAGCTATATCTTGTAATCTATTTAGTGTTTTGAGTTGATTCTTTTTGCAATAGCTCACATTTTACATGTAGTTTCACCCTGTACTTTTAAATTTCAAATTTGAACTATAGAATTTGAATTTAATCAAATTTGCTCAAAATCTTGAAATCTGAATAACTAGAGTTTAAAAATAGATTTTGATATGATTCTTTTTGCTACTGTTTGATATTGGTTAGGACTATCTCCATGTTTAGTTTGAGGATTTTTAGGATGATTTTGAATAGCGTTTTAGCTATAAACAGAATCTGCCTAGTATTATAATATAGTTTTATATACTTAGTTTTAATTAGTTTAAATTTAGATTTGGTTTCATTTTTAGGTTCTGTTAATAAAAATTTAGTGTTTTCACTCACTGTTAATAAAAATATAAATTTGCTTAGTTTAATTTTATTTAACATAGGAATCACAACTTCTTTTCAAATAGGCATAATTTGATTAAAACAACTAACTAGTAATAGTTTTGTTTTCAAACAAAGTATTGTATATTTTAATTCTGTTTTCTAAGACAGATTTAATTGTAAATTATTTTCTGTTAAGAACATGTTTTACAAATAAATAATAAGTTTAGTTTTTCATTCTTTTGTTAATATAACTATAGTTGATTCATATAGTGTTTATCACAAACTTGTATAAACTTTACTAAACTTTTCCCAACAAACTTAAATTGATTTTATTTTGTTTATTAATAAAATATTCTATTGTTTCCTTGCTGACAACAATTGTTTTGTTATTACAAAATAGTTTTATTATGATAGTAGTGTTTTATCAATCACCTCCTAGTAAACAAAACTTTGTGTGTTTTCTTACTTGAGATTTGTGCATTGTTTTGTCTTGATTGTTTACTAGTTCTTGGTTGATGATTGTGAGTTACAATATTTTGTTGTATGCTTATTGAGTGCTTGTTTGCTTCGTTAGATTATCCGGAGTGCGAAGCTTGTTACTTAGAGTCACTCACGTACGAAGATCATCAATCAGGCAAGTCACTTTGACCATGTTTACCCATGTTTTATATGCATTAGTTCTACCATCTCCCCAATTGCATGCAAGATAGATTAGTTGGAAACTTGGTTACATTGTAGTAGTATCATGTGGTAGGTACCCCCCCCTCAACCTCTTTGACACATTGGCCCCGGGAAACGTTGTTTTACCTTTTGCTATGCTATTAGTAGACGGGGTTGGTTTTGTGATTCATGAGAGTTGAGAGAGTTAATAATTTCAAGACCTACATAATGATCAAGATTTAAGACTCCGAGTTTTCAACATACCTCTGGGTGGATGATGGTTGAACGGCACCCTGGAGAAACCAGTGGATTTGCCTAGGTGATGCTGGAGATGGCCAGTATTCACGCGGAAAGGTCCACCTAGGCACAAAGAGATGGATGGGTGCTTCATGACCCAAGGCTTACCTGCACAGCCACAAGTCATTATGGGCTCTGGCTTGGTTGGAAATCGTGGTGACCCTGGACAGGCGGTGCTACGAGAGGTAGAAGAACGGTAGGAAAGGATGGGCACCGACAGAGTCGCAGGGAAACCCTTTGGAAGACCATGTTTTGGTCATCCGTTTCTCAAACACCCTGAAGTGCGAGAAATCAAACGGAGGCGACCAAATCTTGTGGGGAACGTGTGCAAAACTATGCAGAGTACTCAAACCTAATCGATTAGCCGTGTCCACGGTCATGGACAACTTGAGCCAAAGGAAATGAAACTTCCAGAACTCTCAACACAATTAATATGATGATGTGGGTATTTAATAATTTTGGGTATGAGAATTGGTTGGTGGAACCATCTCATTAATCAACCAACTTAGTAATATTTTGCTTAGCCCCTTTTCTTGATGTAGGAAAAATTGGCTCTACGCAAAACTTACCACCCCACCTGCCATATATGCATATAGACTAGCTGATTATTTTCACACCTCTACTGTGACTTTGCCGGCATATTCCATATGCTGACCTACACGGCTGCAACGTATCATGTTGCAGAGTACTTTTCCGACCAGGAGTGAGGACACGTTCTATGCTCAGTGAGATGCCCTTGGAGTCAGATGGACTCATCTACCTTCGACGCTTCCGCAAGATTTAGATATTCTCATAAGTTGGCTTTTAGCCACTTTATTGTAATTTTTATTGTAATAAAGGACTGGAAATGAGATTTCGATTAATATATTTGCTGTGTGATTTCCCTTTGATATATACATTGATGTACCGTGTGTGTACCAGCATGATCTTGGGATGGTACGAAAACACCGGAGACTTGACCTTTCAGGTCGGGTCGCTACATTGTTGTACCATCGATTTCATGGAACCCATGGACAGGATAGCTGTCGTCATCCTCTTCTTCTTCATTCTCTCCCATTAGGACCCCTCTTTCTTCGTGCTTGGTCCAACAGTTATAGCCGGACATGAAACCGTACTCAAATAGGTGGACGTGAAAGGTTCTTGAGTTAGTGTAATTTTGATCATTCTTACAACCAGCACATGGATAGTACATGAAACCATCCGGCCGCTTGTTTGCCTCAACCGCAACCAGAAAAGTATGCATGCCATTAATGAACTTGGGAGAGCATCGGTCCTCGTACATCCATTACCGGCTCATCTTCATTACACAACACCGAAAATACCAAATTAATACGAGTTTGTACATAAAGTTCATACACACTTGTTCTCATAAAACAACATACAAACTCTCTATCTAAAGCATTTAAATGCAAAAACAAATGCGATCAACATCGCAACTAAGGTAACAATTGATCGAACATCATAGTGATACCAAGCGTCACTAACAATGGCATATCTTTTAAATTTTCTAATCTTCAAGCGCATTGCACCCATCTTGATCTTGTGATCATCGACGACATCGACAACATACAACTCCAGTTTCATCTTCTCTTCTTCAACTCTTTTCAATTTTTCTTTCAAATACTCGTTTTCTTTTTCAACTAAATTTAACTTCTTGACAAGAATATCTATGTCAGTTGGAATCTCTGGTTCACACACCTCCTAGATCAAAACTTCTATGTCAACTTGATTGGCATAATTGTCATGAACACGAAATGCAAGAAAGAGTTATAAAAGAGAGTATATACCACATCCGCATCATAAACCGGACGAGGGCCAACGGGGGATAGATTTCTAAACCATGCCACTTTTTATAACAAACAACCATATAGGTAAGAAAACTATACAAGTAACTACTAAATCTTACAAACATGTTTTTTTATTATAAAAAGGATAAGAACAAGAGGCTCACCAAGGTGGTGCCGGCACACCTACAAATGCAAAGTAAGGTTAATTTGAGCTCGAATTGCATAAATCAAATAAACTACCGCATACAAACTAAAACCCAAAAATCACTATACTTATAGAGCATTGCAAGAGCTAATCTAGGAATGAGAGATGAAAGGACAAAGTTGCTAACCTTTGTGAACACTTGGATGGATGGGATGCCTCCAAATCTTGACAAATTTTGGCAAAAAGGGAGGACGAGCTCGAGGAAGAGAGGAAGAACAAAGAGGAGAGGAAAGGGGAAGAACGGAGGACTCTGCTTGGGCTGGCGCCGAAGGGTTTCAATATAGGGGAACCTTTAGTCCTGGTTAGTGGCTCCAACCACGACTAAATTTTAGCCTATAGTCGCGGTTGGAGCCACCAACCGGGACTAAAGGTTCCCATGGGGCCCTAGGCTGACGCCAGCCTGCCACCACATCTTTAGTGCCGGTTTGCGGCATGAACCGGGACTAAATGTTCGGAACGAACCGACACTAATGATCCCCATCATGAACCGACACTAATGATCACATTACTGCCGGTTCAAAAGCCAACCGCGACTAATGAGGCAGACGAAAGGTCTGCTTTCTACTAGTGATCCAGGCTTGGAGTGCACGCCAGGGGACGTGCCAGGAGGTCACAAGCCTGCTAGGCGTGCCCCCTGGCCATGCCTAGCGAGCTTGTCATCTCCTGGTAGGTCTCCTAACCCTAATCTTTGGCCTGTAAATACCCAAATATACCCAAACACTACTAGGGAAAACCTTATACACAGAACATTAGCAGTAGTGCTGGATAAGAAGAGGTGCTACTGCTACATAGCAGTAGCGCACGTCCTGAAATGGCGCTACTACTAACTACTTAGCAGTAGCACGCCATTAAAAACGTGCTACTACTAATATTGCCCCATCGTTGCCGCCAGGCTAGGTTTAGTAGTAGCACGCCCCAGATAACCGAGCTACTGCAAAGAGAATAGTATTAGCACGTTTTTTTGGGTAGGGCTCTATGACTAAGTTTGAACCTGGCCACATGGCAGGCCCCACTTAGCAGTAGGGCCTTCCCCAGGAGCGCGCTATAGCTATGTCAGGTAGTAGTAGCGCTCTTTCTTGAAACGTGCTACTGCTATCTTCACATAACCCCCGCTCGGGCTTCCTCCTCCACTTGTTTCCTCCATCCATTCCCCATTCGATCGATCCCTCTCCTCCGACACCGCCATCGCCCTCCATCCCCTGCCCACGCCGCCGTGCGTCACTGCCCTCCATCGCTGCCCTCCATCGTCGCCCTTCCTCATTTCCCGCTCCTCCACCCACACCCGTCCATTGCCGCTCGTGCGTCCTCCGTCTCCTCCGAGCTCCAGCTCGCCGCCGACATCTCCCCTAAGCTCCACCTCACCGTCGACGTCTCCTCTAGCCCCTTGTAAGTCCTCTGCCTATCCTTCTCTCTCTGTGTCTCTCTAGGATAGATTAGGATGAATTAGTATGAACCCTAGGACAGATTAGGCAGTATGAACCTAGTTAATTAGTATGAAATTAACTATGTTTTCAAATTAGAACAGAAATTTGCTACGTTTCAAATTAGGACATAAATTTCGGTAGTCTGAATTTAGTTTCAAATATTGTGAAGAACAACGACTTATTGCATTTTCTTCAAGTTCTATATTTTTCTTGTTGTTATATGCAAATGATACGAGTGGCCTATGTTTTGCCGGAATGTTGATTCATTTCCGTTTCGGTGAATTTCAGGAGCTCGATATGTCCTGTGTTAAGCAAAGGTTATGCCATTTTTTTTCATGATTTTTAGCATGACTTGTGCTAAAATGTAGAACATATTGAGTGCTTGTGATTTGCCACAACGGGAATTCAATGATATTCCGTCAAAATATAGGGCATTTTTTCTATGTCATTGCTCGATATATGGAACGGGTTGACTTTAGGTCTACTATGTGTTTATTAATTTTGTTTTCATAATTAAACATTTGTTCTCGATGTTTACGATGCCTGGCCCGCATCCTCGTCATCGACTCGGTGAAGGAGGCTTGCTTGATTATAGGGGCCATGTCCGGGACTGGGCTCCGCCGGGCTAGTACTGGGAGGTGCTACCTTTCGGTGCGCGAAACTTTATGAGGAGGCAGCCCATCGTCGACCCAGAGGTTATTTGGTGGCGGTCGCGTGGGCCACTATCGGTGCAGAGGGAGACATCCCACATGGAGGTGATATGTCGCTATGTTAGGGAGGAGGACGAGCACGTCCCTCGCTATATGGATGCGTTGGATGCCAGGTTCTCCAATACCTACAGGTTCTTCAGGGATCTCACCCGTGCTATGATCCTGTGATGGTTCCTTTTCTGTGGGTGTCCACCGTCCGCGTCGATACCCGTCCTTCGCTATAGTTCTAATTGTATTAGTGATGTTATATGTATGATACTATTCGAGATGTATTAGTGATAATATTCGATGATGTACAGACTCAAGAGATGATTTAGTTTTTCTTATTGAATGCATGCTAATTTGAATACTAATTTATTTTATGATTTAGTTTTGCTTATTGAATGCACGTCTGTTTCAACTATGAACATAGGAAATGTCTAACAACGATAGCGAAAGGGAATTCGGTATGTGCGAATACTGCGAAGACGAGCGTCGTCTGTGCGACAAGCCTCGCCTAGAAGATGGTAGGCGATTCAGCATCATGCTGGATGAGACCTTCGGAGTGGATACAGTAAGTCACAACGACAAGTATTTTTTTTGTAATTAAATATGACTTCTACTTCTTTTGCTTGAACTTATAATTTTAATTTTTTACAATTCTACTAGTGTATCCCCTGTCATGCAAGACATTATATCTTGGATAAGATTGGTTTCTCAGATATGTGGAGTATGGAGGGAAAGAGAGTTAAGTTGACGACCGAGCATGGCTATGCTTTTTTCGTAAAATTATACAGTGCAGAGAACTACCCTATTTTGAATGCTCAAATTGGAGAGCACTATGCAAGGCGTATGCATTTTAGCCTAACGTGCTTATCACCTTTGATATTCATCCTGAAGATGAATATGAAGGTAGTATCGACATTTGGGTCGATGTGCAGACGCCTCCAGTTCTACCTCTATGTGAGTTTCTCAACCATATTTATTAAGTAAATTATATTGTTTATTTGAAAATAGTTGACAACTAATTTCTATTGACAACTTATTTACATTCAAGCAAACATGTCCGACTCTTTGTAGACAACACCTACTACTGTCCCGAGGCTGAACGAACTGCGAGGAGATAAGTCATTATGGTTCATGGCTTGAGGATCTTGATCTTGTCAAGAAAAAATATTTTCCTAGACTTCGAGATATTACTACTCGATACGTGCGACCACTAGTGTGCATATTGAACTACGGACACATCTATCTAGCAAATATGGTAAGATTTTACTATCTGTCCTCACTGCATCTTTTGCATACATTATTTTTTTAAGCTAAACTTCATTGTTGAGTATGTTACGTTCTTCAACAGGGACTCCCGATGAATGTTGTGCCTCGTTGGATCGAGCATAAAGGTCACATGAGAATGATTAGCTTATGACCAAGACATCCTACAATGCACATGAGTGCATTCCATATTTCTCAAAGCGAGCAAGTCTTAATAGTCAAAGATTGGAGCAAAATTGTGAAGGATCACAGAGAAGTACTAGGGGGCAGTAATCAGAAGCGCAACCCACATTTAGAAGAGAGGTTCATCTGCATGCTCCAATATGATGAAGCAAGAGTGCTACACATGTTTTATGCTATTTTACCTGAGAGAGCAGTAAAAGTGATTAGCTAGCTAGTGTTGGTGGTAATGACTATGATGATTAAATAACTAGTGTTGGTGGTGATGACTGATGATTAAATAACTAGTGTTGGTGGTAATGACTATAAAGATTATTATTAGCTAGTGTTGTTGGTGATGAGATGGCTACACTATGACTATGATGATTTTTATATTAATATGATGATGATTTGTTTTTATGATCATGATTAGTTATTATATCATTGGTGGAAGGAACGCGGATTAGATTCATGTGGTTGGATCAAAAGTGACCAGAAGTTGAATTAGTAGGATCGTCGTCGTAATTCAACTTTTGATCACTTTTGATTCATCCAAATGAATCTAATCCATGTGGATGGATCAAAAGTGACCAAAAGTTTAATTGGTACTGTATCAAAAATAGTATAACGGCGTATAAATACACTAAAAATAATAAAAATGAAAAATAGAATACTAGTAGCGCTTGCTTGGAAGGACGTTACTAATAGCTAGCTCAGCAGTAGCGCTTGTAATTAGACACGCTACCACTATACATCTTATCAGTAGCGCGGGTAACCAGCGCTACTGCTGTAGCGCCTTACTAGTAGCGCGGGAACCCATGCTACTAGTAGGCATAAAACCCGTGCTACTACTATGCTTTTTCATAGTAGTACAACATGAAAAAGAGCCACGCAAATACTTTTCCGCCGCCGGAAGCCATCTTGGAGGCTTTTCCGATAATCTGCTGGAGGTGGTTTCAATCACGGAGGGCATCTACATCAACTCCCTTGCCCCTCCGATGATGCGTGAGTAGTCCACCACAGACCTACGGGTCCATAGCTAGTAGGTAGATGGATTGTTCTCTCTCTTTGATCTTCAATACCATGTTCTCCATGATCTTCATGGAGATCTATCCGATGTAATCCTCTTTTGTGGTGTGTTTGTTAAGATCCGATGAATTGTGAGTTTATGTTCAGATTATCCATGAGTCTTATTCGAATCTCCTCTGAATTCATATTTGCATGATTTCATATCCTTGCAAGTCTCTTTTAGTTATTTGTTTGGTTTGGCCAACTAGATTGGTAATTCTTGCAATTTGAGAAGTGCTTGGTTTCGGGTTCAATCTTGCGGTGTCATCACCCAGTGGCATAGTAGGGGTACCGAGGCACGTTTTGTATTGTTTCCATCAAGGGTAACAAGATGGGGTTTTCATCCTATTGCTTGAGTTTATCCCTCTACATTATGTCATCTTTCTTAATGCGTTACTTTGTCCTTCGTGAACTTAATACTCTAGATGCAGGCAGGAGTCGGTTGATGTGTGGAGTAATAGTAGTAGATGCAGAATCTTTTCGGTCTACTTGACACAGACGTGACGCCTATATGCATGATCATTGCCTTGGATAACTACATGATTATTCACTTTTCTATCGATTGCTTGACAGTAATTTGTTTACCCAATATGATATTTGCCTTCAAGAGAGAAGCCTCTAGTGAAACCTATGGCCCCCGGGTCTACTTTCCATAATATACTTTTAGATCTATAAACCAAAAATTCCAAAAATACTTGCTGCAATTTATTTACCTTTTAATTTCCCTTGTTGTTTACATCTATCTGTTTCAGATCTAATCCTTGCAAATAATCATGAAGGGATTCAAAACCCCATTATAGCGTTGGGTGCAAGAGTTTAATTGATTGTGTAGGTGCATCCATTGGTGACTTGCTTGTTCCTCCTACTTGATTGATACCTTGGTTCTCAACAACAGAGGGAAATACATATCTACTTCGTTGCATCACCCTTTCCCCTTTAAGGAAAAATCAACGCAAGCTCAAGAGGTAGCAGGTATGTACTAGTAGCTATGTGTTTGATCTCTCTCTCTCTCATGTTCTTGAGATGACATGATCTTGTTGTACCCCGAGCTTTATTGATATAGCTGAATCATATGGTGTTTTCCCCTCTCTATCTTCTTGTGATGAATTGAGTTTTCCCTTGGAAGTTTTTTTATCGGATTGAATCTTTAATGATTTGAGAACGCTTGATGTATGTCTTGTGATGGGATATCCGTGGTGACAATGGGATGTTCTATTGATCCACTTGATGTATGTTTTGGTGATCAACTTGCGTGTTCCGTGACCTTGGGAATCTATGCACAGGGGTTGGCACATGTTTTCGTCTTGAATCTCCGGTAGAAACTTTGGGGCACTCTTTGAAGTTCTTTGTGTTGGATTGAACATGACGAATCTGAAACTGTGTGATGCATATCGTATAATCAAACCCATGGGTACTTGTGGTGATATTGGAGTATCTAGGTGACATTAGGGTTTTCGTCGTCGTGTGTCCTAAGGGGTTATTTCAGTACGAACTCTAGTGTTGTTCGTGACACTTATAGGGATAACTCATAATATTGATCGAAAAAGATAACTTTGAGGTGCTTTCATACCCTACAATAATTTATTTGTTAGTTCTCCGCTATTTGTGACTTTGCAGTGAACTCTTTATCTCACAAAAGGTATTTACATATGATTCAACTATGTTAGTATTGTTGAGAGAACATGCACTAGTGTAAGTATGAACCATAGACCTTGTTTCTAGGCATTGCAATACCGTTTGTGCTCACTTTTATCATTACTTACCTTGCTGTTTTTATATTTTCATATTACAAAAGCCTGTATCTACCATCCATATTGCACTTGTATCACCATCTCTTCGTCAAACTAGTGCACCTCTATAATTTTCCATTGTATTGGGTGTGTTGGGGACACAAGTGACTCTTTGTTATTTGGTCGCAGGATTGCTTGAGAGAGACCATCTTCATCCTATGCCTCCCATGGATATATAAACCTTAGGTCGTCCACTTGATGCAAAATCGCTGCTGTCCTACAAAACTCTACGCTTGGAGGCCCAACACGAGTCTACAAGAAGAAACTTTTGTAGTAGACATCAAACTCTTTTCTGGCGCCATTGCCCGGGAGGTGAGTGCTTGATGGTATATATTTAGATCTTGCAATCAAATCTTTTAGTTTCTTGTTTTTCACTAGTTTGGTTTTATAAAAGAAAACTACAAAAAAATGGAATTGAGGTTGCCTCATATTTTTAATCTTTTTAATGTCTTTCGTGAAAATGATGGACAAAAAAATTGTGCTCAAGTGTTAGAAGAAGAAGTTATTAAAATGTTTGTCACTAAATCTTTGAGTGATGATCATGATTGGAATGTTGTTAGTATGAATTCTTTTAATATCCATGATGCTAACAATATGCAAAGCCACAAGCTTGGGGATGCTATGTTTGATGAATATGATATTTTTAGTCCCCCAAGTTTTGATGAGCAAATTTGTTATGATTATGGCATGCCTCCTATATATGATGATTGTGATGATGACATGTATGGTATAAAGAATGATAGTAACCATGAAACTTGTCATCGTGATTTTAAGATTCAATGTGGTTATGTCAATCAAGTGTCACATGATAGTTATTTTGTTGAGTTTGCTCCCACTACCATGAATGAGGAGAAGTTTGCTTATGTGGAGAGTGATACTTTTTCTATGCTTGTAGATCATGAAAAGAATGCTATACATGATATTTATATTGTGAAATTCCTTCATGATGCTATAGAATATTATTATGAGGTGGGATCATATGCTTGCAGGAATTGCAATAATATCAAGTTTCCTCTCCATGTGTTCAAGGTTTTTAAGTCATGCTTGTTTTGCCTTCCTATGCTAGTTGATTCTTGCTTTCATAAAAATTTTGCTCACAAAATCCCTATGCATAGGAAGTGGGTTAGACTTATATGTGATTTTCATGAGATTCATGATTCTCTTTTGCATGTTTCAATCATTAATCCTATATGAGCATCATCGAAATCATCATGCCTAGCTAAAAGGCATCATAGAAAAGCGCTTGTTGGGAGACAACCCAACACTTTTACCTTCTGTTTTTATGTGTTCACATGATTAAGCTACTGTAGCAATCATGTTTTGTGTCTTTTATTTCAATAAAGTTCCAAATAAAGCCTTTGGTATAGTGTGGATGTTGCTTGTTTGATTCTGTGCAAAAACAGAAAGTTTTGCGTCCAGTATATGAATTATCTGATTTTACTGGAGAGTCAAAAAATCCGGATATTTTTACACAACATTTATATGCAAATTCCTTGAGGATTCCTAATATTTCAGAATTTTTAGAGTCAGGAAAGTATGGTGATCATTCAGGTCTTTACAGACTGTTCTTTTTTTTGACAGATTCTATTTTGCATGCATAGTTTGCTTGTTTCAAGTGTTCATATAGCTTATATTGAGTGATATGAATTATGGGAATGATAGAATACAGTAGGTATGATGTGGGAATAATATGAATCTTGTCTTGACAGTACCTAAATGAATGATCTATATTTACTACACAAACCCATCTCACGAAGTTCCGTCAAGTTTTGTGTGATTGGAGTTTTCAAGTTTTCGGTGAGCCACCGATATGAGGAGAACAAGGAGTGACAATAATCTAATCTTGGGGATGCCCCGGAAGGCACCCCCTCTTTCGTCTTGAATACTATCGGTATATCTTACTTGGAGCTATATTTTTATTGGTCACATAATATGAGTTTTGCTTGGAGCGTCATTTTATTTTGTTGTTCTTTGTTAGGTGTTATTTGTAATCTTGTTTTTTCAATAAAATTTTTCAAGAATTGCCATTAGGATGCTTGAATTGCATGTTTGATGTGTTTTGTGTAAAAACACAAACTTCTGCTATGGTGTTTGAATTTTCATATTGTACTGGAACATGGAAAGTTTCTGAAATTTTTACACAGTTTTGTCATGTAAATTAATTACCATGTCCTAAATTTTCATAATGCTTTGAGTAACAGAAGTACACTGTTTTCATAAATTGCTACAAATTGTTCTATTTGGACAGATTGCTGTCATAGTTTTGTTATCTAAATATCCTATAGTTTCCATAGCCTATATTGGTAGATATAACTTGTGGAAATGATAGTATACAATACCTAATGTTTTAAAATTATTGTGCAACTTGTCTTGGCAGTACATTAAGTGTTGATTTATTCTTATGTTTACGAACCTATGTCACGAGTTCTTTTTGAGTTTTGTGTGGACAAAGTTTTTAAAAATAGGTTAAACCGGGATATGAGAGGATTGAACAAGATACAAAATCTCAAGATTGGGGATGCCCAAGGCACCCCAATTAAATATTTCAAGAACTCTCAAGCATCTAAGCTTGGGGATGCTACGCATCCCACCTCTCTTCGTCAACTATCGGTTAGCCTATGTTGAGGCTAAATTTTTATTCGTTCACATGATGCGTGCTATTCTTGGAGTGCAATTTTTGTTTTGCTTGGTGTTTAAATAAAATACTCAGATATGAAAATGTTTATTGAGAGAGAGAGAGAGAAAGTGCTCACATAGCTACTTAATTGTTTGACTACTCACTGATTTGTACTTATATGTTTTGGAGTAGTTTTGTCATTCACTCTCGTGCTTCACTTATATCCTATGAGTAAATGGTTGAATGAATTGAATATCATAAATCTGAAATTATATATGTTTTATTTTCTTATCCCATGGGGAGTAATGACTTCAAGTATAAGATTTATAGGTGGTAAAATTTATTGAAAGTTAGCAAACACCGCATTGGTCACATGAAAAATTCATGAAAGAATATTGAAGGAAGAGAGATTTCACATATTAATATACTATCTTGGACATCTTCTATGATTGTGAATACCCATTAATTATTTTCAAACTTGAGTAAATTAGTTGAAGTTGGACAAGGAAGACAACGTAATGAGTTATGCTTGGGTATATTTGTATAGAAGTTATGCTGTTATGGATCCTCCAACATGTTGTGCTTTCTAACACCCCATTTTAGCCAAAACTTCCGCACCAAGTAGAAATACTACTTGTGCAATCAAACACCCTTAAACCCAAAGTAGTTCCATATGAGTCCACCATACCTACCTATATGTGGTATTTACCTGCCGTTCCAAGTAAATTTGCATGTGCCAAACTCTAAACCTTCAAATAATATTCTCTTTTGTATGCCCGAATCGCTCACATAGTGACTAGGGATGTAAGTATCTTCCATGCTAGGTGGGTTATTCTCATGATATGTGTTGATTCACTATCATTCACAAGAAAGTGGCTAGTATTCGGGATGCCCAGTTCCATGCTCAAAAATCAAATCAAAATATAATGAAACAAAACTCCCCCAGGATTGTTGTTTGTATGGACGGTACCCGTGGATTTGGCTCGCCATGTAGTGTGATTTATTGGTGGAGGGGGAGTTAAAATTTACCATTCTGTTTGGGAACCGCCTATAATGTATCTAGCATGGAAGATACCGAGATCTCTCGGTTGTTATGTTGGCAATGAAAGCAGAGCGCTCAAAATTATTGTTCTTCTCTGTCCTAAAATCTCGAGCTCTGGCACCTCTGCATATCAATGCTTCCCTCTGTGAAGGGCCTATCTTTTACTTTCTAGTACTTACCTTTATACAAGAGTCATGGTGATCTTCACCACTTCCTATGTTTCGCCTTTTTCTCTTGGCAAGCATCATGTGGTGGGGAAAGATCCAAGAATATATGGCCATTCAAATAAATTTGATCATGAATTATTATTATTGACAATTATCTAGAGGATAAATAAGCCGGGAGGCGAAACTTTAAGCCCCTATCTTTCTTTGTGTTCGATGGATGCCATTTGCTCTAAAAATAAGCTAGCAATCATGGAAGACTATATGATAGTTGAGTATGTGGAATTTGCTAAATCAATGCTCTTACATAGACACTTCCTGAAAATAAGATGATTTGCAATTGTTTGGTGACTGAAAGCATAGTTTGTTAGTTTTCAAGAAACTTTATGGTCTATACTTTAACATGTGAATAGCTTGTTATTTCATCATGAGAAGTTTTATGAGATGAGCCACTGTTTATGATATATAATGATGCTAGGAAAAGTGTTTGGAATTATCATTGATCAAATGTATGCACTATACCAGCACTCACACTTCATATATTATTTCTTTTATCATTTACCTACTCGAGGACGAGCAGGAATTAAGCTTGGGGATGCTGATACGTCTCCAACGTATCTATAATTTATGAAGTATTCATGCCATGTTTACAATAATTCTATATGAATTTCATATGTTTTTATTAGAACTACCGTGGTGTTGTTTTTTGTAGAAATAAAAGTCCTCACAATGGGATGAAAATTTACGGAGAATGTTTTTGGAAAATATAAAAAATACTAGAGCGAAAAGATACCGGAGAAGAGTCTTGAGGGACTCACAAGCCACCAGGGCGCGGCCACCCCCTGGCCGCGCCTAGCCGGCTTGTGACCTCGTTGGGAACCTTCTGGACGTGGGACCAATGCCATATACTCCTATAAATACCCAAACCTCCGAAAAGAAATCTAGATCGGGAGTTCCGCCGTCGCAAGCCTCCAGAGCCACGAAAAACCAATCGGGAGCCCCTTCCGGCACCTTGTCGAAGGGGGAAACCATCACCGGAGGCCATCTTCATCATCCCGACGGTCTCCATGACGAGAAGGGATTAGTTCACCCTCGGGGCTGAGGGTATGTACCAGTAGCTATGTGTTTGATCTCTCTCTATTGTTCTTGAGATGGCACGATCTTGATGTACCGCGAGCTTTATTGATATAGATGAACATATGGAGTTTCCCCTCTCTATCTTCTTGAGATGAATTGAGTTTTTTCTTTGAAGTTTACTTATCGGATTGAGTCTTTAAGTATTCAAGAATGCTTGATGTATGTCTTGCGATGGGGTATCCGTGGTGACAATGGGATGTTCTATTGATCAACTTGATGTATGTTTTGGTGATCAACTTGCAGGTTTCGTGATCTTGGGAATCTATGCATAGGGGTTGGCACATGTTTTTGTCTTGAATATCCGGTAGAAACTTTGGGGCACTAATTGAAGTTCTTTGTGTTGGATTGAACATGACGAATCTGAAACTATGTGATATATATCGGATAATCAAACCCATGGGTACTTGTGGTGACATTGGAGTATCTAGGTGACACTAGGGTTTTGGTTGATGTGTGTCTTAAGGTGCTATTTTAGTACGAACTCTATGGCTGTTCGTGACACTTATAGGGATAGCTCATAAGATTGATCGGAAAAGATAACTTTGAGGTGGTTTCGTACCATGCAATAATTTCTTCGTTAGTTCTCTGCTATTTGTGACTTTGGAGTGAACTCTTTGTCGCACGATATGTATTTACATATGATTCAACTATGTTAGTATTGTTGAGAGAACTTGCACTAGTGGAAGTATGAACCCTAGGCCTTGTTTATAATCATTGCAATACCGTTTGTGCTCAATTTTATCATTAATTACCTTGCTGTTTTTATATTTTCAGATTACAAAAACCTATATCAAGTGCACCTATACAATTTGCCATTGTATTGGGTGTGTTGGGGACACAAGAGACTCATTGAGAGAGACCATCTTCATCCTACGCCTCCCACGGATTGATAAACCTCAGGTCATCCACTTGAGGGAAAATTGCTACTGTCCTACAAAACTCTGCGCTTTGAGGCCCAACACGAGTCTACAAGAAGAAGCTTGTGTAGTAGACATCACACCCGTTGTATGTGAACATAGAGTCTATCACACCTGATCATCACCTGGTGTCTCGACACGACGAACTTTCGCAACGGTGCACACTTGGGGAGATCACAATTCATCTTGAAATTTAAGTGATGAATCACCTTATAATTCTACCATTGTCCTAAGCAAAAAAAAGGTGCATAAAAGGATTAACATCACATTTAAATCATAAGTGACATGATATGGCCATGAACTTGTGCTTTTGAACAGCATGTTCAAAGCACCGACATGATCTCCATCGTCACCGGCATGACACCATGATCTCCATCATATTGATCTCCATCAACGTGTCACCGTCGGGGTTGCCATGCCGACTGTTCCTTCCACGACTATTGCTAACTCATAGCGATAAAGTAAAGCAAAAACAACAAAAATAGTTAAGACAACCCTATGGTTCCTGCCGGTTGCCGTACTCATCGACATGCAAGTCGTGATATTCTATACAAAGCATGATCATCTCATACATCACATATATCTCATCATGTAATTGGCCATATCACATAAAAACATACCCTGCAAAAACAAGTTAGATGTCCTCTAATTGTTGTTGCAAGTTTTACGTGGATGCTACGGGTATCTAGCAGGAACAATTCTCACCTATGCATAAACCACAACGATGATACTCAAATTGTTATTCAAACTTCTCAAGAACCGCCTTTGTCAAATCCGATCCAACTAGAGTAGGAGAGACAAACGCCCGCCAGCCATCTTTGTGCAACAAAGTTACACATCAGTCGATGGAACCGGTCTCTCGTAAGCGTACGAGTAAGGTTGGTCCAGGCCACTTCATCCCACAATACTGCTAAATCAAAACAGGACCAAGGGAGGAAGTAATCTAAGCATCAATGCCCACAAACTCCTTGGTGTTGTACTCGTGATCTCATCTACACATAGACCTAGCTCATGATGCCACTGTTGGGGAACGTTGCATGGGAAACAAAAAAAATTCTATGCACACGCAAGATCTATCCGTGATCACGAGCATCTACGAGGTGGAGAGTGGATCTACATACCCTTTTAGATTTCTGAGCGTGAAGAGTTAAGAAATGCGGTTGATGTAGGAGAACGTCTTTGCGATCCAAATCGCCAAGCATCCTGCGATCCAATCACGATCTAGCGCCGAACAGACGACACCTCCGTGTTCAACACACGTACAACTTGATGACGTGCTCGCCTTCTTGATCCAGCAAGAGGGGCGATGTAGTAGATGAACTCCGGTAGCACGATGACGTGGTGACGGTGTTGGTGAAGAACAATCTCCGCAGGGCTTCACCAAGCACAACAAAAACTATGATGGAGGATGAACTAGAGGGACGGGGTTGCCGAAACACGGCTTAGGGTTTCTTGATATATTCCAGGTGCTAGCCCCGCACCTTAATTTATATGCTGAGCCCTGGTGTCGAAACTTGGAGAAAAATCCTCCTCAAGGTTGGTTTTCCCGCAAGGCAAGAGTCCTCCTCGGACTCCAGGATCAGACGCCAGGGTCCTTGGCGTCTGGCCCCAAACGCCAGGGTCCCTGGCATCTGGCCCCTGGCCTCCGCAAAAATCCTATTGCACCTTCCTAAAGCCTCATGGGCTTTACCCCTTTGGCCCAAATAGAGTGTTCTTGTACCCCGAACATTTTGGGAAACATCCGAAACTCTTCCGGTGAATTTCGGAACCCTTCCGAAGAGCAAATACTATTATCCCATATATCAATCTTTACCACCGGACTAATCCGGAGCTCCTCGTTATGTTCGGGATCTCATCCGGGAGTCCGAACAACTTTCGGTCACCAACATAATAACTCAACTATACTTATATCGTCACCAAACATTAAGTGTGTAGACTCTGCGGGTTCGAGAACTATGCATACATGACCGAGACACCTCTACGGTCAATAACCAATAGCGGGACCTGGATGCCCATATTGGTTCCTACATATTCTACGAAGATCTTTATCGGTTGAACCTCTATGTCAAGGATTCAGTTAATCCCGTATGTTGTTCCTTTTGTTCTTTGGTATGTTACTTGCCCGAGATTCTATCGTCGGTATCCCTATACCTAGTTCAATCTCGTTACCGACAAGTCTCTTTACTCATTCCGGAATATCAGATCCCATGGCTAACACTTAGTCACATTTCTTGCAAGGCTTTGTTGTGATGTTGTATTACCGAGTGGGCCCCGAGATACCTCTCCATCACACGGTGTAACAAATCCCAGTCTTGATCCATGCCAACCCAACAAACACCCTCAGACATACCTTTAGAGGACCTTTATAGTCACCTAGTTAGTTTGTAACGTTTGATACACACAAGGTTCTCCTCTAGTGTTAGTGAGTTGGATGATCTCATGGTCATAGGAACAGATACTTGACATGCGGAAAACTATAGCAATAAACTGACATGATCATATGCTATGTTTATAGTTTGGGTCTGATCACCCACAAGTATAGGTGATCTATCATAGTCCTTTCGATAAGTAAGAGTGTCGAACCCAACGAGGAGCAGAAGGAAATGATAAGCAGTTCTTGGTAAGGTATTCTCTGCAGGCAATGAAATTATTGGTAACAGATAGTTTTGTGATAAGATAATTCGTAAGGGTAACAAGTAACAATTGTAACAAAGGTGCATCAAGGTGGCCCAATCCTTTAATAGCAAAGGACAAGCCTAGACAAACTCTTTTATAAAGAAAAGCGCTCCCGAGGACACATGGGAGTTTATGTCAAGCTAGTTTTCATCAAGCTCATATGATTCGCGTTCGCTACTTTGATAATTTGATATGTGGGTGGACCGGTGCTTGGGTGCTGCCCTTACTTGGACAAGCTTCCCACTTCTGATTAACCCCTCCCGCAAGCATCCGCAACTACGAAAGAAGAAATAAGATAAATCTAACCATAGCATGAACCATGTGGATCCAAATCAGCCCCTTATGAAGCAACACATAAACTAGGGTTTAAGCTTATGTCACTCTAGGAACCCATCATCTACTTATCACTTCCCAATGCCTTCTTCTAGGACCAAACAATGGTGAAGTGTTATGTAGTCAACGTTCACATAACATCACTAGAGGAGAGACAACATACATCTCATCAAAATATCGAACGAATACCAAATTCACATGATTACTTATAACAAGACTTATCCCATGTCCTCGGGAATAAACGTAACTACTCACAAAGCATATTCATGTTCATAATCAGAGGAGTATTAATGATGATCAAGGATCTGAACATATGATCTTCCACCAAGTAAACCAACTAGCATCAACTACAAGGAGTAATCAACACTACTAGCAACCCACAGGTATCAATCCGAGGTTTTGAGACAAAGATCGGATACAAGAGATGAACTAGGGTTTGAAGAGGAGATGGTGCTGATGAAGATGTTGATGGACATTGGCTCCCTCTTGATGAGAGGATCGTTGGTGATGACGATGGCTTTGATTTCCTACTCCCGGAGAGAAGTTTCTTCGGCAGGATCGCCCTGCCGGAGCACTAGATTGGTTCTGCCCAAGTTCCACCTTGAGACGGCAGCGCTTTGTCCCGAAATCTCTGTTATGATTTTTTCCAGGATGAAACCCTCAATATAGCAGAAGATGGGCATTGGAGGGCTTCCCACATGTTTAGAGATAGAGGTGTCAATAAAGTAAAATACGGACATGAAGGCATCATGGAAAAAGGCCCATTTGTCCTGGTTCCAGAGGCCCATCTATCTTGGTTCCGTACCCGGGACTAAAGGGTCGGGACTAAAGCCCATGACCTTTAGTCCTGGTTCGCTTACGAACCGGGATAGATGGGGCTACATGTGGCCGCTCCACCGAGCCCAGGCAGGAGGGCCTTTGGTCCCGGTTGTAACACCAACCGAGACCAAAGATTGTCCACGCGTCAGCAGCTCAGGAGCTGTTTTTTCTAAAGAGGGGGTGGGGGGGTTGAGGGTTTTGGAGGGTTAATTTAGGGGTTTCATATATTTTGTTAGCTAGCTAATAGATAGAAGTGACCTCTCTTATCTCCATGCTTGGTCGCGATGCTATGTACTATACGTATAGAGAGAACATATACCACTATTTAATCATCATTTTCGTCAATGAGACATCATATAAAAAGTTGGTCACTAGTCATAATCACAACTCCTCCTCCTCCTCCTCATCAACTCTAACACATTGTAGCACATAATAACACATTGTACCTAGGACCTAGTCCTCTTTCATAGGACCTACTCTACCCTCTCTTAGGTACAATATCATAAAACAAGATAGACCCTCACTCTCCATTATGGAGAATGGAGATCATCCTGTCTCCAATTCTTGTCCTACGCACAAGGTTGCTTCCAAGTAGCTCTCTATGATTGACCATACATTTATTCCAATCTTTGATTGTCATGTCTTCGTCGGTTTTAGAAATCCGGTATGGACCGCAGTGATGCGTAGGCTTAGTTGGCCGTGGTGTCCCTAAGCTCATAACAACAACGTGAACTCTCGGAAACATCAGATGAGGCACACAATCCTTCGGAATTTTGTGTTGAAAAACATAGTAATAACTTTGTAGTTAGCAATGTAGTTTAGTTTTAGAACAATGTATGCAAAAGATGCATGGATGTCGTAATAGTAGAAAATTCTTAGCATGCAATCTCCATGGATGTTACCGTAGTTCACCACGTGCACTAGTGGCATGTATTGACCATAATGTGGAGGAGTTTGATAATAGCTATTGTAATTATCAATATGACTAAGAAATGCGGTAAGATGATATTTCTCCTTATAAGTTAATTCTGCTTCATCACTGTCGTAGTAGGTTCTATTTACCATCTTCCGTACATTGTTTGAAGAATGAAAATAAGCTGTCAATGCAAATAATTTGTCAACTATTTTTAAATAAACAATATAAATTACTTAATAAATATGGTTGAGAAACTCACATAATGGTAGAACTGGAGGCGTTTGCACATTGACCCAGATGTTGATATTACCTTCAATTTCATCTTCCGGACGAATATCAAAGGTGATAAGCATATTTGGCTCAAATACATAAGCCTTGCATAGTGCTCTCCAACTTTTGCGTTCAAAATAGGAGTAGGTGTCTGCACTGTACAATTTTACCGCAAACGTAAAACCATGCTCGTCATTATACCGATAAAATATCAAAAATACATTAATATTTATAATAAACTCGAATATAATATCACTAATACATCATCCCGAATAATCCAGTTAATGCATCAGCAAATATTAACTAATACATCTCGAATATTATCATATAAGATCACTAATACAGATCGAATATTCTAGAATCCAAAGTGGAGGACGGTGAACTCGGTTCACTAGCGGTCTTTGAGTCGCTGGTGGTGGACACCCAAAGATAAGGAACCATCACGAGATCATAACTCGGGTGAGATCCCTGAAGGATCTGCCAGGTTTTGTCGAACCGGGCGTCCAAAGCCGCCATGTAGCGACGGACGTGCTCGTCCTCCTCCCTGACACGGCGACGTACCACCTCCACCCGGGCCCGCTCCCTCCGCACCGAAAGTGGCCCGCGTGACCGCCACCACAGAAGGTCGGGGTCGACGACGAGACCAAGATTCCTCACCAATCTCCGAGCCCGGGAAGGTAGCACCTCCCAGTGCCAGCCCGGCGGAGCCTAGTCCCGTACATGGCACCTATCAAGCAGTCTCTCGCGGACTACTCAACAACGAGGATGCAGGCCGGGCATCATCGACGTCGAGACAAATTCCTATGAGAACGTTTTCTTATCGTTTAATTACTATTTTTTCATAAAACCCCCAAAAAATATGTAATCTAACATACACATACTAATTTTTCCAAAGACTCCTAACAATTAAATAAAACATAAAACAACTAAAACATAAACATTCATCACATAAACATAAACATAAACATAAACATAAACATAAACATTCATCATATAAACATAAACATAAACATAAGCATAAGCATAAACATAAACATAAACATAAACATAAACATAAACATAAACATAAACATTCATCACATAAACATAAACATAAACATAAACATAAACATAAACATAAACATAAACATTCATCACATAAACATAAACATAAATATAAACATAAACAAAAACAAAAACATCAACATAAGTATAAACATAAACATAAACATAAACATAAACATAAACATAAACATAAACATAAACATAAACATAAACATAAACATAAACATAAACATAAACATAAACATAAACATAAACATAATCATAAACATAAGCATAAACATAAACATAAACATAAACATAAACATAAACATATACATATATAAACATTCATTAAATAAAACGTAAATCCAGAGCAGGGGCGGCGGCGGCTCACAGCGGGGGCAGGGCGGCGACGCGGAGGTGATGGGGGCAGGGCGGCGATGGAGAGGCGACGACGATGGGGTGGCGATGGGGAAGGCGGGGGAGGCGATGGGGGAGGGGCGGCAAAGGGGGCGGCGGGGGCGGCGACGGGGGATGAAGGCCGGCGGCGGTGGCGGCGATGGTGACGGAGGGCGCGCGCGATTTGTGCAGCCTGACGGCATGGTGGGGATCTGACCTTCGGGAAGAGAATTAGTCAAAAACTACTACGTGTGGGGTTTTATACAGGTAGCATTGGTCCCGGTTGGTGGCACAAACCGGGACCAATGCCCACCTTTGGTCCCGGTTGGTGCCACCAACCGAGACCAATGGTCCCTTTTTGTCAGCCAGCGGGAAACAGGGACCTTTGGTCCCGGTTGATGCCACCAATCGGGACCAAAGGTTGGTATTACTCCCGGTTGGTTCCACCAACCGGGACTAAAGGTTGGTGCTGTCTGGGGACAAATGTTTAGTCCCACCTTGCTAGCTGAGAGGGCTCGAGAGTGGTTTATAAGCGCTGCTGCACCAACCCTCTCGAGCTCCTCTCAACTGCAGGCTTACGGTCCTAACCGCACACTCCACTGCCTGTGGGCCTAGTTGTCCTTCTGCGGTCTTGAATCCTAGCTCAACTAGCTGTTGGGTTTCTAGTCGTCTTTAGGCCGTGGTGGCCCATTATGACATTTGTTTTAAATTCTTGTTTTTTGTTTTGTTTTTTGCTTTATTTATTTTCCTTTGTTTCTAATTATAGTTTTTTGGTGATTATTTTTTCTTTTAGGTCACAAAAATTATAAACTTTCTGTTAGTGCCATTAGTTTTCAATTTTGAATTCTTAGAAATTTGTGTGAATCACTAGTTTGTGAATAACTTTACTATAAAAATAGATGTTTGAGTGATTCTTTTTTCCTGCTATTTAATATTACTTTGTTTTAATATTATATTCAATTTGGTTATTTTTAGGTTATTTAAATGGTTGTTTAAATCAAAAACAGATTTTGTTATTTTAGTTTGCTATTAAAGTTTCTAACAAAAACTATGTTTATAAAAATTCTTTTTTCTATTGAAGAATATTACAGTTCATAAAATAATATTTAAATTGATTATTTTCAGTTCATTGTTTTTTCTATTAGGGTTTCATAAAAGTTTTTTAGTTGATTCTTTTTGCTATTAGTTCATTCTTTGAGCTAAATGACCTTGAAACTGAAAAGCACTACAAATGAACTCTGAAAAGGTTGAAAGTTGGCACGGTATCATCATTGCACCCACATAGCATGTGCTAAAAAGTTGAGAGGGTTACGGCAAAAGCTGGATGCACTTCGTGTACAAACCGAGCAGTCTCTTTCGAAGTATTAGGGTTTCAGACGAAAACTCATCTGTTACAAACGGATTTCATTTTCTTGAACTTATTTGAACTCTTGACTTTTTGTGTGCTCAAAATTCACCATTCAAAGACACATCATCAATTTTCAACCATTTTTGACTTCATTTGTTATTTTTTATGCAGTTATTGATTTTTTTAGCAAAATGACACTGAAATTGAAAAGCACTACAAATGAACTCTAAAAAGGTTGAAAGTTGGCATGTTATCATCATTTCACCCACATAGCATGTGCTAAAAAGTTGAGAGGGTTACGACAGAAGCTGGATGCACTTCGTGTACAAAACGGACAGTCTCTTTCGAAGTATCAAGGTTTCGGACGAGAACTCATCTGTTACAAAAGGCATTTCATTTTCTTAAACTTATTTGAACTCCAGACTTTTGTGTGTGTTAAAAATGCACCATTCAAAGCCACATCATCAATTTTCAAAACCTTTCTGACTTCATTTGTTATTTTTCATGCAGTTATTGATTTTCTTGAGCTAAATGACACTGAAATTGAAAAGCACTACAAATGAACTCTGAAAATTTTGAATGTTGGCATGTTATCATTATTTCACCCACATAGCATGTGCTAAAAAGTTCAGAGGGTTACGACAAAAGCTGGATGCAGTTCATGTACAAAACGGACAATCTGTTTGGAATGATTAGGGTTTTGGACAGAAACTCATCTGTTACAAAAGGCATTTCATTTCTTCACATGTAACTGCAGTAATATTCTAGATCAAAAGCATCATCATAATAGTTGTGGAGAAAAAGTCTTCACTTTTTGTTCGCTTGTGTCCTTTGCTTATTGCACCGTAACCATGGATAATCTTCATTGTTTAACAGGGTGCTTGGGTCAGCCTTGACTTTGAAGGGAGGAATTTCCTGAAACTTTTCATAATCTTCAGACGTGTCTGTTGTTGGAAATATGCCCTAGAGGCAATAATAAAATGGTTATTATTGTATTTCCTAGTTCATGATAATTGTCTATTATTCGTGCTACAATTGTGTTAACCAGAAACCGTAATACATGTGTGAATACATAGACCATCACATGTCCCTAGTGAGCCTCTAGTTGGCTAGCTCGTTGATCAATAGATGGTCACGGTTTCATGACCATGGACATTGGATGTCGTTGATAACGGGATCACATCATTAGGAGAATGATGTGATGGACAAGACCCAATCCTAAGCATAGCACAAGATCGTGTAGTTCGTTTGCTAAAGCTTTTCAATGTCAAGTATCATTTCCTTAGACCATGAGATTGTGTAACTCCCGGATACCGTAGGAATGCTTTGGGTGTGCCAAACGTCACAACGTAACTGGGTGGCTATAAAGGTACGCTACGGGTATCTCCGAAAGTGTCTGTTGGGTTGACACGAATCAAGACTGGGATTTGTCACTCCGTGTGACGGAGAGGTATCTCTGGGCCCACTCGGTAAGACATCATCATAATGAGCTCAATGTGACTAAGGAGTTAGCCACGGGATGATGTGTTACGGAACGAGTAAAGAGACTTGCCGGTAACGAGATTGAACAAGGTATGGCGATACCGACGATCGAATCTCGGGCAAGTACCATACCGATAGACAAAGGGAATTGTATACGGGATTGATTGAATCCCTGACATCGTGGTTCATCCGATGAGATCATCGTGGAGTACGTGGGAGCCAACATGGGTATCCAGATCCCGCTGTTGGTTATTGGCCGGAGAGGTGTCTCGGTCATGTCTACGTGTCTCCCGAACCCGTAGGGTCTACACACTTAAGGTTCGATGACGCTAGGGTTATAGGGAAAAGGTATACGTGATTACCGAAGGTTGTTCGGAGTCCCGGATGAGAGCCCGGACGTCACGAGGAGCTCCGGAATGGTCCGGAGGTAAAGATTGATATATAGGAAGTCCAGTTTTGGTCACCGGAAAGTTTTCGGGCTCATCGGTAGTGTACCGGGAGTGCCGGGAGGGTGCCGGAGGACCCCCGGGAGGGGTGTGACGACCAAAGGACCACATGGGCTGTTAGATAAAGTGTGCCAGCCCTTATTGGGCTGGGCAAGACTTTTGCTAAAGGCCCATGCGGCTGGAGATAAGGAGATAAGGCAAAAAGGATTTAAAAGGAGGAGATCCACCTCCCTTGTGGGAGGTGGACTCTCCCTTTAATTCGGCCGGCCATCTCCTCTTTGGAGTAGAGGCCAAGCCAGCCCTCCACGTCCCTCCTCCTATATATACTTGAGGTTTTGGATGTTTTGAGACAGGATTTGATCTCTCTCTCTCACGGCGAAGCCCTACCTCTCTTCTTCCTCCTCCGCAGCGCTTAGGCGAAGCCCTGTCGGAATACCTTGCTACTCCACCACCACCACGCCGTCGTGCTGCTGTTGGAGCCCTTCCCCAACCTCTCCTTCCTCCTTGCTGGATCAAGGTGTTGGAGACGTCACCGGGCTGCACGTGTGTTGAACGCGGAGGTGCCGTCCGTTCGGCACTTGATCGGATCTACCGCGATCTGAATCGCTGCGAGTACGACTCCATCAACCGCGTTCTTGTAACGCTTCCGCTTAGCGATCTTCAAGGTATGAAGATGCAATCTCTCCCCTCTCGTTGCTTGTTTCTCCATAGATAGATCTTGGTGAACGTAGGAAAATTTTGATTTACTACTACGTCTCCCAACAGTGGCATCATGAGCTAGGTCTATGCGTAGAATCTATGCACGAGTAGAACACAAAGCAGTTGTGGGCGTCGAGTTTGTTAATTTGCTTGCCGCTACTAGTCTTATCTTGATTCGGCGGTATTGTGGGATGAAGCGGCCCGGACCAACTTTACACGTACGCTTACGTGAGACCGGTTCCACCGCCTGACATGCACTAGATGCATAAGGTGGCTAGCGGGTGTCTGTCTCTCCTACCTTAGTCGGATCGGATTCGATGAAAAGGGTCCTTATGAAGGGTAAATAGCAATTGGCAAATCACGTTGTGGTGTTGACGTAGGTAAGAAACGTTCTTGCTAGTAACCTATAGCAGCCACGTAAAAACTTGCAACTACAAATTAGAGGACGTCTAACTTGTTTTTGCAGCATGTGCCTTGTGATGTGATATGGCCAAAGGATGTGATGTGATGCATTGTGATGTATGAATTGATCATGTTCTTGTAATAGGATTCACGACTTGCATGTCGATGATTATGACAACCGGCAGGAGCCATAGGAGTTGTCTTATTTATTGTATGACCTGCGTGTCAATCATAAACGCCATGTAATTAGTTTACTTTATTGCTAAGCGTTAGCCATAGTAGTAGAAGTAATAGTTGGCGAGAAAACTTCATGAAGACACAATGATGGAGATCATGATGATGGAGATCATGGTGTCGTGCCGGTGACAGTGATGATCATGGTGCCCCGAAGATGGAGATCATAGGAGCAAAATGATATTGGCCATATCATGTCACTATATTGATTGCATGTGATGTTTATCATGTTTACATCTTATTTGCTTAGAACGACGGTAGTAAATAAGATGATCTCTCAATAAAATTTCAAGAGAAGTGTTCACCCTAACTGTGCACCGTTGCTAAGGATCGTTGTTCCGAAGCACCACGTGATGATCGGGTGTGATAGGTTCTAACGTTCGCATACAACGGGTGTAAGCCAGATTTACACACGCGAAACACTTAGGTTGACTTGACGAGCCTAGCATGTACAGACATGGCCTCGGAACACGGAAGACCGAAAGGTCGAACATGAGTCGTATAGAAGATACGATCAACATGAAGATGTTCACCATGGATGACTAGTCTGTCTCACGTGATGATCGGACACGGGCTAGTTGACATGGATCATGTATCACTTGGAAGACTAGAGAGATGTCTGTCTAAGTGGGAGTTCATTAATTTGATTAAGTGAACTTAATTATCATGAACTTAGTCTAAAATTGTCTTTACAATCTATGATGTAGATCCAATGGCCAACGCGAATGTCACCCTCAATTTCAACGCGTTCCTAGAGAAAACCAAGCTGAAAGATGATGGAAGCAACTATGCGGACTGGGTCCGTAGCTTGACGATCATCCTCATAGCTTCCAAGAGATTGTATGTCCTAGATGCACCGCTAGGTGACGCACCCGTTCTCCCAGCGGAACAAGATGTTATGAACACTTGGCAATCACGCTGCGATGATTACTCCCTTGTTCAATGCGGCATGCTTTACAGTCTAGAACCGGGGCTCCAAAAGCGTTTTGAGCAACACGGAGCATATGAGATGTTCCAGGAGCTGAAACTGGTTTTTCAAGCTCATGCCCGGGTCGAGAGATATGATGTCTCCGACAAGTTCTTCAGCTGTAAGATGGAGGAGCATAGTTCTGTCAGTGAGCACATCCTCAAGATGTCTGGGCTACACAGCCGCTTGACTCAGATGGGGGTTAATATCCCGGATGACTCGGTCATTGACAGAATCCTCCAGTCGCTTCCACCTAGCTTCAAGAGCTTTGTGATGAACTACAACATGCAAGGTATGGAGAAGTCCATTCCTGAGTTGTACTCGATGCTGAAATCAGCAGAGGTCGAGATCAAAAAGGAGCATCAAGTGTTGATGGTGAATAAGACCACTAGTTTCAAGAAAGGCAAGGGTAAGAAGAACTTCAAGAAGGACGGCAAAGCTGTTGCCGCGCCCGGTAAGCAAGTTGCCGGGAAGAAGAAGAAAAATGGACCCAAGCCTGAGACTGAGTGCTTTTATTGCAAGGGTACCGGTCACTGGAAGCGGAACTGCCCCATGTATTTAGCGGATAAGAAGGACGGCAACATTAAAGGTATATGTGATATACTTGTTATTGATGTGTACTTGACCAGCGCTCGTAGTAGCTCCTGGGTATTTGATACCGGTGCAGTTGCTCACATTTGTAACTCCAAGCAGGAGCTGCGGAATAAGCGGAGGCTGGCCAAGGATGAGGTGACGATGCGTGTCGGGAATGGTTCCAAGGTCGATGTGATCGCCGTCGGCACGTTACCTCTACATCTACCTTCGGGATTAGTTTTAAACCTTAATAATTGTTATTTAGTACCAGCTTTGAGCATGAACATTGTATCTGGATCTCGCTTGATGCGAGATGGCTACTCATTTAAATCCGAGAATAATGGTTGTTCTATTTATATGAGAGAAATGTTTTATGCTCATGCCCCGCTGGTCAATGGTTTATTTTTGATGAATCTCGAACGTGATGTTACACATGTCCATAGTGTGAGTACCAAAAAGTGTAAAGTTGATAACGATAGTCCCACTTACATGTGGCACTGCCGTCTTGGCCATATTGGTGTCAAACGCATGAAGAAGCTCCATGCTGATGGAATTTTGGAGTCACTTGATTTCGAATCATTTGACACATGCGAACCATGCCTCATGGGCAAGATGACCAAGACTCCGTTCTCCGGAACAATGGAGCGAGCAACTGACTTGTTGGAAATAATACATACCGATGTATGCGGTCCAATGAGCGTCGAGGCTCGCGGTGGCTACCGTTATGTTCTCACCCTCACTGATGACTTGAGTAGATATGGTTATGTCTACTTAATGAAACACAAGTCTGAAACTTTTGAAAGGTTCAAGGAATTTCAGAGTGAGGTCGAGAATCAACGTGACAGGAAAATAAAATGCCTACGATCTGATCGTGGCGGAGAATATTTAAGTCACGAGTTTGGCACGCACCTTAGGAAATGTGGAATTGTTTCACAACTCACGCCGCCCGGCACACCCCAGCGAAATGGTGTGTCTGAACGTCGTAATCGCACTCTATTGGATATGGTGCGATCTATGATGTCTCTTACCGACTTACCGCTATCATTTTGGGGATATGCATTAGAGACTGCCGCATTCACTTTAAATAGGGCACCGTCTAAATCCGTTGAGACGACACCGTATGAATTGTGGTTTGGAAAGAAACCTAAGCCGTCGTTTCTAAAAGTTTGGGGATGCGATGCTTATGTGAAGAAACTTCAACCTGAGAAGCTCGAACCCAAAGCGGAAAAGTGCGTCTTCATAGGATATCCCAAGGAGACTATTGGGTATACCTTCTACCTACGATCCGAAGGCAAAGTCTTTGTTGCCAAGAATGGATCCTTTCTCGAGAAAGAGTTTCTCTCGAAAGAAGTAAGTGGGAGGAAAATAGAACTTGATGAGGAAATTGTACCTCCACTCGAACCGGAGAGTAGCGCAGCACAGGAAGTTGTTTCTGTGGAGCCTACACCGGCTAGAGAGGAAGTTAATGATGATGATCATGAAACTTCAGATCAAGTTGCTATTCGAAGGTCCACCAGGACACGTTCCGCACCAGAGTGGTACGGCAATCCTGTCCTAGAGATCATGTTGTTGGACAACGGTGAACCTTCGAACTATGAAGAAGCGATGGCGGGCCCGGATTCCAACAAATGGCTTGAGGCCATGAAATCCGAGATAGGATCCATGTATGAGAACAAAGTATGGACTTTGGTGGACTTGCCTAATGATAAGCGAGCCATTGAAAACAAATGGATCTTTAAGAAGAAGACTGACGCGGACGGTAATGTCACCGCCTATAAAGCTCGGCTTGTCGCTAAGGGTTATCGACAAGTTCAAGGAGTTGACTACGATGAGACTTTCTCACCCGTAGCGATGCTAAAGTCAGTCCGAATCATGTTAGCAGTTGCCGCATTTTATGATTATGAGATCTGGCAAATGGACGTCAAAACGGCATTCCTTAATGGCTTCCTCAAGGAAGAACTGTATATGATGCAGCCGGAAGGTTTTGTCGATCCTAAAGATGCTAACAAGGTATGCAAGCTCCAGCGCTCCATCTATGGGCTGGTGCAAGCATCTCGGAGTTGGAACATTCGCTTTAATGAGGTGATTAAAGCGTTTGGGTTTGTACAGGTTTATGGAGAACCTTGTATTTACAAGAAAGTGAGTGGGAGCTCTATAGCATTTCTTATACTGTATGTGGATGACATGCTGATAATGGGAAATAATATAGAACTCTTGGAAAGTATCAAGGCCTACTTGAATAAGTGTTTTTCAATGAAGGACCTTGGAGAAGCTGCTTACATATTAGGTATTAAGATCTATAGAAATAGATCGAAACGCCTCATTGGTCTTTCACAAAGCACATACCTTGAAAAGATATTGAAGAAGTTCAATATGCATCAGTCCAAGAAGGGGTTCTTGCCTGTGTTGCAAGGTGTGAGATTGAGTACGACTCAATGCCCGACCACGGCAAAGGATAGAGAAGAGATGAGTGTCATCCCCTATGCTTCAGCCATAGGCTCTATCATGTATGCCATGCTGTGTACCAGACCTGATGTGAACCTTGCCATAAGTTTGGTAGGGAGGTACCAAAGTGATCCCAGAGCGGAACACTGGACAGCGGTCAAGAATATCCTGAAGTACCTGAAAAGGACAAAGGACATGTTTCTCATATATGGAGGTGCCGAAGAGCTCGTCGTAAAGGGTTACGTCGACGCTAGCTTCGACACATATCCGGACGACTCTAAGTCGCAAACCGGATACGTGTATATTTTGAATGGAGGGGCAGTCAGCTGGAGTAGCAGCAAGCAAAGCGTCGTGGCGGCATCTACATGTGAAGCGGAGTACATAGCTGCTTCGGAAGCAGCAAAGGAGGGAGTCTGGATGAAGGAGTTCATCACCGACCTAGGAGTGTTTCCAAATGCGTCGGGCCCGATGACTCTACTCTGTGACAACACTGGAGCTATTGCCCTTGCGAAGGAGCCCAGGTTTCACAAGAAGACAAGACACATCAAGCGCCGCTTCAACTCCATCCGTGATTACATTCAGGAGGGAGACATAGATATTTGTAAAGTGCATACGGATCTGAATGTCGCAGATCCGTTGACTAAACCTCTCTCGCGAGCAAAACATGATCAACACCAGAACGCTATGGGTGTTCGATTCATCACAATGTAACTAGATTATTGACTCTAGTGCAAGTGGGAGACTGTTGGAAATATGCCCTAGAGGCAATAATAAAATGGTTATTATTGTATTTCCTAGTTCATGATAATTGTCTATTATTCATGCTACAATTGTGTTAACCAGAAACCGTAATACATGTGTGAATACATAGACCATCACATGTCCCTAGTGAGCCTCTAGTTGGCTAGCTCGTTGATCAATAGATGGTCACGGTTTCATGACCATGGACATTGGATGTCGTTGATAACGGGATCACATCATTAGGAGAATGATGTGATGGACAAGACCCAATCCTAAGCATAGCACAAGATCGTGTAGTTCGTTTGCTAAAGCTTTTCAATGTCAAGTATCATTTCCTTAGACCATGAGATTGTGTAACTCCCGGATACCGTAGGAATGCTTTGGGTGTGCCAAACGTCACAACGTAACTGGGTGGCTATAAAGGTACGCTACGGGTATCTCCGAAAGTGTCTGTTGGGTTGACACGAATCAAGACTGGGATTTGTCACTCCGTGTGACGGAGAGGTATCTCTGGGCCCACTCGGTAAGACATCATCATAATGAGCTCAATGTGACTAAGGAGTTAGCCACGGGATGATGTGTTACGGAACGAGTAAAGAGACTTGCCGGTAACGAGATTGAACAAGGTATGGCGATACCGACGATCGAATCTCGGGCAAGTACCATACCGATAGACAAAGGGAATTGTATACGGGATTGATTGAATCCCTGACATCGTGGTTCATCCGATGAGATCATCGTGGAGTACGTGGGAACCAACATGGGTATCCAGATCCCGCTGTTGGTTATTGGCCGGAGAGGTGTCTCGGTCATGTCTACGTGTCTCCCGAACCCATAGGGTCTACACACTTAAGGTTCGATGACGCTAGGGTTATAGGGAAAAGGTATACGTGATTACCGAAGGTTGTTCGGAGTCCCGGATGAGATCCCGGACGTCACGAGGAGCTCCGGAATGGTCCGGAGGTAAAGATTGATATATAGGAAGTCCAGTTTTGGTCACCGGAAAGTTTTCGGGCTCATCGGTAGTGTACCGGGAGTGCCGGGAGGGTGCCGGAGGACCCCCGGGAGGGGTGTGACGACCAAAGGACCACATGGGCTGTTAGATAAAGTGTCCCAGCCCTTATTGGGCTGGGCAAGACTTTTGCTAAAGGCCCATGCGGCTGGAGATAAGGAGATAAGGCAAAAAGGATTTAAAAGGAGGAGATCCACCTCCCTTGTGGGAGGTGGACTCTCCCTTTAATTCGGCCGGCCATCTCCTCTTTGGAGTAGAGGCCAAGCCAGCCCTCCACGTCCCTCCTCCTATATATACTTGAGGTTTTGGATGTTTTGAGACAGGATTTGATCTCTCTCTCTCACGGCGAAGCCCTACCTCTCTTCTTCCTCCTCCGCAGCGCTTAGGCGAAGCCCTGTCGGAATACCTTGCTACTCCACCACCACCACGCCATCGTGCTGCTGTTGGAGCCCTTCCCCAACCTCTCCTTCCTCCTTGCTGGATCAAGGTGTTGGAGACGTCACCGGGCTGCACGTGTGTTGAACGCGGAGGTGCCGTCCGTTCGGCACTTGATCGGATCTACCGCGATCTGAATCGCTGCGAGTACGACTCCATCAACCGCGTTCTTGTAACGCTTCCGCTTAGCGATCTTCAAAGGTGTTCGAAGTATCAAGGTTTCGGACGAGAACTCATCTATTACAAAAGGCATTTCATTTTCTTAAACTTATTTGAACTCCAGACTTTTGTGTGTGTTAAAAATGCACCATTCAAAGCCACATCATCAATTTTCAAAACCTTTCTGACTTCATTTGTTATTTTTCATGCAGTTATTGATTTTCTTGAGCTAAATGACACTGAAATTGAAAAGCACTACAAATGAACTCTGAAAATTTTGAATGTTGGCATGTTATCATTATTTCACCCACATAGCATGTGCTAAAAAGTTCAGAGGGTTACGACAAAAGCTGGATGCAGTTCATGTACAAAACGGACAATCTGTTTGGAATGATTAGGGTTTTGGACAGAAACTCATCTGTTACAAAAGGCATTTCATTTCTTCACATGTAACTGCAGTAATATTCTAGATCAAAAGCATCATCATAATAGTTGTGGAGAAAAAGTCTTCACTTTTTGTTCGCTTGTGTCCTTTGCTTATTGCACCGTAACCATGGATAATCTTCATTGTTTAACAGGGTGCTTGGGTCAGCCTTGACTTTGAAGGGAGGAATTTCCTGAAACTTTTCATAATCTTCAGACGTGTCTGTCTTGCCCTCCAATTCCATGATGTCTCTTTTGCCTGAAAGAACTATGCGACACTTTGGCTCATAGTATGATGTATTCGCTTCCTTATCTTTTCTTTTTCTCGGTTTGGTAGACATGTCCTTAACATAGAAAACCTGCACCACATCATTGGCTAGGACGAATGGTTCGTCTGTGTACCCAAGATTGTTGAGATCCACTGTTGTCATTCCGTAATGCGGGTCTTCCTATAAGCCACCTCTTGTAAGATTGACCCATTTGCATCGAAACAAAGGGACCTTCAAATCATGTCCATAGTCAAGTTCCCATATCTCCTCTATGTAACCTACATATGTGTTGACCTTCCCATTGGTCGTTGTTGCATCAAAGCGGACACCGCTATTTTGGTTGGTGCTCCTTTGATCTTGGGCAATCGTGTAAAATGTATTCCCATTTATCTCGTACCCTTTGTAAGTCAATACAGTCAAAGATGGTCTCCTGTCCAACGAGTACATCTCATCAGAAACAATGTTGTCACACCTGAGACGTGTTTGCAACCAACAGCCAAAAGTCATGATGTGTTCACATGTAATCTAGTCATCACAGTGCTCTGGGTGTTTGGAGCGCATAATGTTCTTGTGTTCATCGACATATGGGGTCACCGAGTTAGAATTCTGTAGAACTGTGTAGTGTGCTTGAGACCAAGAATGCCCGTCCGCACATATTATTAACTTTGCTCCTTGCGTGCCTTTTCCAGTCAGTGTCCCCTCATACCGCGATTGAGGGAGACCAATCTTCTTAAGGTCAGGAATGAAGTTAACACAAAACCCAATGACATCCTCTGTTTGTGGCCCATGGAGGTGCTTCCTTCTGGCCTAGCACGGTTACGGACATATTTCTTTAGGACTCCCATGAACCTCTCAAAGGGGAACATATTGTGTAGAAATACAGGGTCCAGAATGACAATCTCGTCGACTAGATGAACTAGGACGTACGTCATGATATTGAAGAAGGATGGTGGGAACATCAGCTCGAAACTAACAAGACATTGCGCCACATCACTCCATAACCTTGGTAGGATTTCTGGATCGATCACCTTCTAAGAGATTGCATTAAGGAATGCACATGGCTTCACAATGGCTAATCGGACGTTTTCCGGTAGAAGCACCCTCAATGCAACCGGAAGCAGTTGCGTCATAATCACGTGGTAGTCATGAGACTTTAGGTTCTCGAACTTTTTCTCTGCCATATTTATTATTCCCTTTATATTCGACGAGAAGCCAGACGGGACCTTCATACTCAGAAGGCAATCAAAGAAGATTTCCTTCTCTTCTTTGGTAAGAGCGTAGCTGGCAGGACCTTCATACTGCTTTGGAGGTATGCCGTCTTTTTCGTGAACACGTTGCTGGTCCTCCCGTGCCTCCGATGTATCTTTTGTCTTCCTATACACGCACAAGAAGCCTAGCAAGTTCATGCAAAGATTCTTGGTCACATGCATCACGTCGATTGCAGAGCGGACCTCTAGGTCTTTCCAGTAGGGTAGGTCCCAAATATAGATTTCTTCTTCCACATGGGTGCGCGTCCCTCAGCGTCATTCGGAATAGATAGTCCGCGGGACCCTTTCCAAAGATTACTTGTAAATCATTGACCATAGAAAGTATGTGGTCACCGGTATGGATGGCAGGCTTCTTCTGGTGATCTGCCTCGCCTTTGAAATGCTTGCCTTTCTTTTGACATTGATGGTTGGTCGGAAGTAATCAACGATGACCCAGGTACACATTCTTCCTGCAATTGTCCAGGTATATACTTTTGGTGTCATCTAAACAGTGCGTGCATGCGTGGTATCCCTTGTTTGTCTGTCCTGAAAGGTTACTGAGAGTAGGCCAATCATTGATGGTTACAAACAACAACACATGTAGGTCAAAATCCTCATGTTTGTGCTCATCCCACACGTGTAAACCGTTTCCATTCCACAACTATAAAAGTTCTTCAACTAATGGCCTTAGGTACACATCAATGTCGTTGTAGGATTGCTTAGGGCCTTGGATGAGAACTGGCATCATAATGAACTTCCGCTTCATGCACAACCAAGGAGGAAGGTTATAGATACACAGAGTCACGGGCCAGGTGCTCTGATTGCTTCTCTGTTCCCCAAAAGGATTAATGCCATCCACGCTTAAACCAAACCATACGTTCCTTGCATCACCTGCAAACTCCTTCCACTACTTTCTCTCGATTTTTCTCCATTGCGACCCGTCAGCGGGGGCTCTCAACTTTTCGTCTTTCTTACGGTCCTCTCTGTGCCATCGCATATTCCTGGCATGCTCTTTGTTTATGAACAGACATTTCAACCATGGTATTATAGGAGCATACCACATCACCTTGGCAGCAAACCTCTTCCTAGGGCACTCGTCCTCAACATCACAAGGGTCATCGCATCTGGTCTTATAGCGCAATGCACCACATACCGGGCATGCGTTCAGTTCCTCGTACTCACCGCGGTAAAGGATGCAGTCATTAGGGCATGCATGCATATTTTGTACCTCCAATCCTAGATGGCATACAACCTTGTTTGCTACGTACGTACTGTCAGGCAATTTGTTATCCTTTGGAAGCTTCTTCTTCAATATTTTCAGTAGCTTCTCAAATCCTTTGTCAGGTACACCATTCTCTACCTTTCACTGTAGCAATTCTAGTGTGGTACCGAGCTTTGTGTTGCCATCTTTGCAATTGGGGTACAACCCTTTTTTGTGATCCTCTAACATGCGATCGAACTTCGGCTTCTCCGGTTGCAGCATCACCGTATTCAGGGGGCACATAGTTTTCATCATCCTCCTCTTCTTCGCCGTCTTCCATCATAACCACTATTTCTCCGTGCTTGGTCCAAACATTATAGTGTGGCATGAAACCCTTCACAAACAGGTGGCTGTGAAGGATTTTCTAGTCAGAGTAAGACTTCAAATTCCCACATTTAGGGTATGGACAACACATAAAACCATTCTTCTTGTTTGCCTCGGCTACTTCGAGAAAATGATGCACCCCGTTAATGTACTCGTCGGTGCGTCTGTTACCGTACATCCATTGTCGGTTCATCTATGTGCATTATATATAATTAAGTGTGTCAAAAACCATTACAGAACATCAGGAATACAGAAGTGACCAAATTAATAGAAGTTCATCATCACATTAAAACCAAACCATGGCACTATATAATAACAAACAATAATAAAAGTAAGAAAATCATATGAGTAAGTATATTTTCTTTTAGAAAGAAGATAATATCAAGAGGCTCACCACGTGCGGGCGATCGACGGTGGTTTCAAGACTGGGACGGGACAGGACAGACCGCCAAACCTAGACAAATCTTGACGAAAATGGAGTTTGGACAAGGAGCTTCGAGAGGAGAAAGATTCAGTGTGGCTCGCGCATTTCATCGAACGCCTCATGTGCATAGGAGGTGAGCTAGAGCACCACAAAGCTCTAAGACTGCTGTCTTGGAAAAATAGAGCACTCCACGGCTCTGCCAGCGGCGGGCGATGGTTTATATAGGAAGCTCATTGGTCTGGGTTCGTGGCTGGAGCTGAGACAATAGGTCTCCCTTTGGTCCTGGTTTTGTCCACGAACCGGGACCTATGGTCGTGGGCCAGGAGCAAGGCGCATTGGTCCCATTCATGCCTCGAACCGGGACTAATGGCTCACCTGGCCCGGCCGACTCCTGGGCTCACGAATTGGGACGGTTGCCACCTTTGGTCCCGGTTCGTGAGCGAACCGGGATTCATGGGATTAGGAGGCCCGAACCAATGCCATGTTTTCTACTAGTGATCATCTTTAGAATAGCAATATATATTGACATATAATTTCTTATGCTAAAGTAATAATTCAATCACAATGGCAAAGTATGAATCAAGAACTCTATTGAGAACTGACAAACTATGATCTCAGTCACTAAAGCAATTACAATTTATCATAACATGGGAAAGAGTCAATATAAGAGATTCTAAGGCAAACCCACATACTCAATCATCTTTTAGTCTTTCACACTTGCTAACAGTCACGAGGTACCAATGAGTTCAAAGTTTCAATCGAACACAGAGAAAGATAGGTGCTTATAGTATTGCCTCCCATCTATTTACCTCAAGGGTAATGTCAACAATAGTAGCTCATGCTTGTTCACTTCCGAGTGGATATGTGTTCCTAGATCATTCCCCAACACGTGACACTTGCCAGAAGATAAAGGCAAAAATAACGAAAGTGATGGAGATCACCACGACTCTTGCATAAATGTAAGTACTAGAAAGTAAAGTAACAGATAGGCCCTTCGCAGAGGGAAGCAGAGGTTGTCATGCACTTTTATAGTTGGATGCACAATATCTTAATGCAAAAGAACATCACTTTATATTGCCCCTTGGGATAGAGAACTTTATTATGTAGTCCATCGCTTTTATTTCTTCCCTAGCACAAGTTCGTATAAAGTTTACTTTCCTCACACTAATAGATCACACATATTTAGAGAGCAATTTTTATTGCTTGCACCGATGACAACTTACTTGAAGGATCTTATTCGATCCTTAGGTAGGTATGGTGGACTCTCATGGCAAAATTAGGTTAAGGGTGTTTGGATGCACAAGTAGTATCTCTACTTGGTGTGGAAGTTTTGGCTGATATGAGGTGGAAGCAAGCGACACATGTTGAGGGATCTATAACAGTATAACTTCGGTTCGGAAATAAGCAAACATAAACCATTATGTTGTCTTCCTTGTCCAACATCAACTTATTAACATACAATATTTGAATGAGTGCTCATAATCATTAAACATGTCCAAGATAATATATTTATATTTGAACCTCTCTTTCTTACTTACTTCGTTTTAATTTCCCCAATGACCAACAGCTATGTTTTTCAACCCACAACAGGTTTCAATCGACATACTTTTTATATATGAAGTCACCACTCCCCATAAGATCATCATATATAATCTTTGCTTTTATTCTATACTTCTTTCTACTACATCTTTCTCAAGATCAAGATCATACCCAACAAGCAAAGCCCTCAACTAAAAAGCACTTTTTATTATATAACTCACGGACTTGCTTACATAGGAGGAATCATAAAGCAAAGACTCAAAACTAGATCACACTAAAACTTTATTCTACTAGATCAAATTAGAAGCAAAAGGATTGAACTAAGAAAAGATGATGAAAATAAAAATAAAGATAAAAAATAAAAATAAAAACAAAAGATGTGATGGTGATACGATACCGGGGCACCTCCCCCAAGCTCGGCACAAGCCAAGGGGAGTGCCCATACCCATGCATTTAGTTGTCTTGCTTTGGAGGTGGTGATGTTGGAATTGTTAATGAGGTTGGAAGTCTGTCTAGTTTCCTCCTAAGCATAAAATTCGGTTCCCACAGGTCGTCCAGCTCCTGCTCGAGCTTCAATATCCTTTGACATAATTCTTCCTTACTCTCCTGCAGAAAATGAGAAGGGATAAATAGAACTTTAGGTTTTCTTCTCGCGTTTGCGAGACATGATTTCTTGAACTCCACGTGCATGTCTCCCAATTGAGGTATAGGAGTCTCCTTTTCATCTGAGCTTTCTTCTCGATACTTATCTTCTTGTTCCTCCTCCAAGAATAAGCCATGAGGATCTAGGTCCCCGTAGAGCCTGGGATTGGGAAGATAATGCGATATGTAGCTCTCCCCATTAGACTCTTGGGAGGACATCTTGCTCTAAATCTGCTACAGGAATAGCTCAAAGATAAAACAGGGGGTATTGTCGTGATACAAGAGTCAAAACCCTCGGGAGATTATATAATGAATTTTTACCGACCCGAAGGAGTATGCCACAAGAAAACGGAGTCCGGATGGCACACGAGATGGCCACAAGCCCCAGGGGCGCGCCTAGGGGGTAGGGCGCGCCCAGCAGGCTTGTCGCCTCCTCATGCACTATTCGGACTACTTTAAATTTTCCTAATTTTTGAAATATTCCAAAACAGATAAAAATTGCCATTGAAAATGTTTTGGAGTCTTTTTACTTACCGTACCACATACCTATTCCTTTTCGAAGTCTAAAACGTTCTGGTAAGTCTTCCTAATGTACTCCTAGAGAGTTATGGTATTGATGACATTGGTTTCCACATTTATGGGAGTACCTAAGATATAATGCTTGATTTTTTGACCAGTCACCACCTTCGGGTTTGTGCCTTCAGCGTTGTTAATCTTGATGGCACCGAAACAGTATACCTCCTCGATAATGTAAGGACCTTCGCATTTAGAGAGAAGTTTTCTTGCAAAAATCTTAATTGTATAGCAAGACATGATCACCTACATTGAATTCACGCTTTGTATCCTTCTATCATGCCATCTCTTAACCTTTTCTTTAAACAACTTGGCATTCTCATAGGCTTGGGTTCTCCATTCATCAAGTGAGCTAATGTACAATAACCTTTTCTCACCAGCAAGTTTGAAATAATAACTGAGCTCTTTGATTGCCCAATAAGCTTTATGTTCTAGCTCTAGAGGTAAGTGACATGCTTTACCATAAACTATATTATACGGAGACATACCCATAGGGTTCTTGTAAGCATTACTATAAGCCCACAATGCATCGTCAAGTTTCTTAGACCAATTCTTCCCAGATCTATTAAAAGTCTTTTGCAAAATCAACTTAATTTCTCTATTGCTCAATTCTACTTGACCACTAGACTGAGGATGATAAGGAGACGCAATTCTATGGTTAACATCATATTTAGCGAGCAATTTATAGAAAGCACCATGAATAAAGTGGGAACCACCATCAATCATCAAATATGTAGGGACTCCAAATCTAGGTAAAATAACTTCTTTAAGGATTTTTATAGAATAGCTTCTACCCACTTAGTGACATAATCAACCGCAACTAGAATATGAGTATACCCGTTAGATTGTGGAAAAGGCCCCATATAATCAAAACCCCAAACATCAACTGGTTCAATAACAAGAGAATAATTCATAGGCATTTCCTGACGTCTACTAATATTACTAATTCTTTGACATTCATCACAAGACAAGACAAACTTACGAGCATCCTTGAAGAGACTAGGCCAATAAAAACTAGATTGTAGTTCCTTATGTGCAGTTCTATCTCCAGTGTGGTGTCCTCCGTAGGCTTCGGAGTGTCATTTGCATAAGATCTGTTCCTATTCATGCTCAGGTACACAACGTCTAATAATACCATCTACTGCTTCTTTATAAAGGTGTGGATCATCCCAAAAGTAATGCCTTAAATCATAGAAGAACTTTTTCTTTTGTTGGTATGTGAAACTCGGAGGTATAAATTTAGCAAGAATGTAATTGGCATAATCAGCATACCAAGGAGAATTATGTGAAACATTTATGACAGCTAGCTATTCATCAGGAATGCTATCATCAATAGGTACTGGGTCATAAATAACATTTTCTAATCTAGACAAGTTATCTGCCACAGGGCTATCAGCACCTTTTCTATCAATGATATGCAAATAAAATTCTTGTAGCAGAAGAACTCACCTAATAAGTCTAGGTTTAGCATATTTCTTCTCCATAAGGTATTTAATAGCAGCATGATCGGTGTGAACAGTCACTTTGGAATCAACAATATAAGGTCTAAACTTATCACAAGCAATCACGACTGCTAAAAATTCTTTTTCAGTAGTAGCATAGTTTCTTTGAGCACTGTCTATAGTTTTACTAGCATAATGGATAACATTTAATTTCTTATCAAGTCTTTGTCCTAGAACGGCGCCAACAACATAATCACTAGCATCACACATAATTTCAAATGGTTGGTTCCAGTTGGGTGGTTGAACAACAGGTGCAGTAATCAGAGCATTCTTTAGAATTTCAAATGCTTCCACACAATCATCATCAAAGACAAATGGAACACCTTTTTGTAAAAGATTTGTGAGAGGCCTAGAAATCTTAGATAAATCTTTGATAAACCTCCTATAAAAACCAGCATGACCAAGAAAACTTCTTATACCTTTGATATCCGTGGGGCACAGCATTTTTTTCAATGGCATCAACCTTAGTTTTATCAACTTCGATACCTCTTTTGGATATCTTGTGCCCCAAGACAATACCTTCATTAACCATAAAGTGGCATTACTCCCAGTTCAAGACAAGATTAATTTCTTCACATCTCTGCAAAACTCGATCAAGGTTGCTCAAGCAATCATCAAATGAGGTTCTGTAAACGGAAAAATCATCCATGAAAACCTCAAGAATCTTTTCACAAAAGTCAGAGAATATAGCCATCATACATCTTTGAAAGGTAGCAGGTACATTGCATAATCTCTTTTCTTCATGCTCTGAAAGATTAGCACTAATAATAACAGGATACATCTCCTTCCCATCAAGATAAGCATATTTCAACGTATTGGGTAATTGCTTGAGCTCAAATACAGGATCACCCTTGGGTGGAGGAGGATCCCCAAGTATTTCAACATGTAATTTGTGTTTCAAAATAGGCAGTTGTTCAAAGAAAATTTCATCTATTTCATTCCTCTCATTGATATGCATATCATTTTCATGGTCTAGCAAATATTGTTTTAAGGGATCAGTAGGAGGCACAACAATAGAAGCGAGACTAATAATTTCATCTTTACTAGGCAATTCTTTGTCATGGGGTTGTCTACAAAATTTAGAGAAATTGAACTCATGAGACACATCCCAAAAACTCACAGTAACTATTTCTTTTTCACAATCAATCTTAGCATTAACAGTATTCCAGAAGGGTCTGCCAAATATAATGGGACAAAAATTATATTGCGGGGAACCAAGAAGAAAATCAGTAGGATACTTTATTTTCCCACACAAGACTTCAACATATCTAACAATCCGTATTGGTGCAATAGTGTCTCTATTAGCGAGCTTAATGGTAACATCAATATCCTCTAGTTCCACTGGTGCAGTATCATGCATGATTTCTTTGTATAAGGAATGGGGAATTGCACTTATGCTAGCACCCATATCACACAAGCCATGATAACAATGATTTCCTATTTTAAAAGAAACAACAGGCACGCCAACAAATGGTCTATGTTTATGCTTAGTATCAGTTCTAGCAATTCTAGCCGGTTTATCACAGAAATGAATGACATGCCCATCAATATTATCAACCAAGAGATCTTTAACCATTGCAATACTAGGTTCAACTTTAATTTGTTCAGGGGGGTGTAGGTGTTCTAATGCAACTCTTACGAACCACAGTCGAAGCTTTAGTATGTTCCTTTATCCTAACAGGGAAATGTGGTTTCTCAATGTAAGCAGTAGGGATAACAGGATCGACATTATAAATAATAGTTTCCTCTTCAACTTTAATAGGTTCAACTACTTTCACTTCAATGGGATGATGATATTTAAACCACTACTCCTTAGGGAGATCAACATGAGTAGAAAAAGATTCACAGAAAGAAGCTACTATCTCAGAGTCAAGTCCATACTTAGTGCTAAATTCACGAAAAGCATCGGTGTCTACGAAGGATTTAACACAATCAAACTTAAGGTTCATACCTGACTCCTTACCTTTGTCTAGTTCCAAATCTTCAGAGTTATGTTTAATTCTTTCCAATAAATTCCATTTGAATTCAATATCTTTCTTCATAAAAGAACCAACACAAGAAGTATCGAGCATGGATTGATCATTACAAGAAAGCCGAGCATAAAATTTCTGAATAATAAGTTCTCTTGAGAGCTCATGGTTGGGGCATGAATATAACATTGAATTAATCCTCCCCCAAGCTTGAGCGATTCTTTCTCCTTCACGAGGCCAAAAATTATAAATATAATTCCGATCACGATGAACCAGATGCATAGGATAGAACTTTTGATGAAATTCCATTTTCAGTCAGTTGTAGTTCCATGATCCAATATCATCACATAGCCTATGCCATGCCAATGCCTTTTCCTTCAAAGATAAAGGAAATACCTTCTTATTGACAACATCCTCGGGCAAACCTGCCAGCTTAAATAATCCACAAACTTCATCCACATAGATTAGATGCAAATCAAGATGTAGTGTTCCATCTCCTGTGTAACGATTAGCTAGCAGTTTTTCTATCATACCCGAAGGAATTTCATAATAAATATTTTCAGTAGGCTCAGCAGGTTGAGGGACAACTCTTTGTGTTCCCGTTCAAGGTGAAGATACCCCGAACAAACCCCTCAAAGGATTACTTTCCATAGTAACAAGTGACAGTAAATTTCAGCACACTATATAAATTTTTCATTACCAAGTTCCACTCACCAAAGGCGCTTCACTCCCTGGCAACGGCGCCAGAAAAGAGTCTTGATGACCCACAAGTATAGGGGATCTATAATAGTCCTTTCAATAAGTAAGAGTGTTGAACCCAACGAGGACCAGAAGGAAATGATAAGCGGTTCTCAGTAAGGTATTATCTGCAAGCACTGAATTATCAGTAACAGATAGTTTTGTGATAAGATAGTTCGTAACGGGTAGCAAGTAACAATTGTAACAAAGGTGCAGCAAGGTGGACCAATACTTTCTATAGCAAAGGACAAGCCTGGACAAACTCTTATATAAAGCAAAGCGCTCCCAAGGAGACATGGGAATTTATGTCAAGCTAGTTTTCATCATCCTCAGTTGATGTGCGTTCGCTAATTTGATAATTTGATATGTGGGTGGACCGATGCTTGGGTGCTGCCCTTACTTGTACAAGCATACCACTTATGATTAGCCCCTACTGCAAGCATTCACAACTACGAAATAAGAATTAAGATAAATCTAACCATGGCATGAAACATGTGGATCCAAATCAGCCCCTTACGAAGCAACACATAAACTAGAGTTTAAGATTCTGTCACTCTAGCAACCCATCATCTACTTATTACTTCCCAATGCCTTCCTCTAGGCCCAAACAATGGTGAAGTGCTATGTCGTCGACGTTCACATAACACCACTAGAGGAGAGACAACATACATCTCATCAAAATATCGAACGAATACCAAATTCACATGATTACTTATAACAAGACTTATCCCATGTCCTCGGGAACAAATGTAACTACTCACAAAGCATATTCATGTTCATAATCAGAGGAGTATTAATGGTGATCAAGGATCTGAACAAATGATCTTCCACCAAGTAAACCAACTAGCATCAACTACACGGAGTAATCAACACTACTAGCAACCCATAGGTACCAATCTGAAGTTTTGAGACAAAGATCGGATACAAGAGATGAACTAGGGTTTGAATAGGAGATGGTGCTGACGAAGATGTTGATGGAGATTGACCCCCTATGGATGAGAGGATTGTTGGTCATGACGATGGCTTTGATTTCCCCCTCCCGGATGGAAGTTTCTCCGGCAGGATCGCCTTGCTGGAGCTCTAGATTGGTTCTGCCCAAGTTCTGCCTCGAGACGGCGGCGCTTCGTCCTGAAAGCTCTGTTATGATTTTTTTTCCAAGACAAAACCCTCAATGTAGAATAAGATGGGCATCGGAGGGCTGCCAGGTGGTCCACAATCCCTAGGGGCGCGCCCAGGGGGTTCCGCTCCTAGCAGGCTTATGGCTCCCTAGTGGCCACCCCTGATGTATTTCTTTCACCCAATATTTTTTATATTTTCCAAAATAATTCTTCGTATATTTTCAGGACTTTTGGAATTGTGCATAATAGGTATCTCATATTTTCTCCTTTTCCAGTCTAGAACTCCAGCTATCGGCATTCTCCCTCTTCATGTAAACCTTGTAAAATAAGAGCAAAAAGGCGTAGGTGTTGTACCAAAATGTATACTAACAACCCATAATGCAATAAATATTAATATAAAATCATGATGCAAAATGGATGTATCAGGGTCTTGTCCATCACACCATTCTCCGAATGATGTGATCCCGTTATCAAATGACATCTCATGTCAACGGCCAGGAAACCTTAACCATCTTTGATCAACAAGCTAGTCTACTAGAGGCACAATAGGGACAAAGTGTTGTCTATGTATCCACTAATGCAATGTGTTTCTAGTCAATACAATTATAGCATGGATAATAAACAATTATCATGAACAAGGAAATATAATAATAACCATATTATTATTGCCTCTAGGGCATATTTCCAACAGTCTCCCACTTGCACTAGAGTCAATAATCTAGCTCACATCACTATGTGATCTATATTTTCATAAATCGAACACTCATACAGTTCTGGTGTTGATCATGTTTAGCCCATAGAAGAGTTTTAGTCAACGGGTCTGCAACATTCAGATCTGTGTGCACTTTGCAAATATTTATGTCCTCCTCCTTGATGTACTTGCGGATGGAATTGAAGCGTCGCTTTATGTTTCTGGTCCTCTTGTGAAACCTTGGTTCCATGGCCACGACAATGGCACCAGTGTTATCACAGAACAGATCCACTGGATTCAGTGCACTGGGCACTACTCCAAGATCTGTCATGAACTCTTTCATCCAGACTCCTGCCTTTGCTACCTCCGAGGCTGCGATGTACTCCGCTTCAGACACACCATTACGCTGTGGTGTTCCAGGCGGTGTCAATTGTGAAACAATTCCATATTGTCTTAACTAACTGCCAAACTCATAACTCAGATATTCACCTCCTCGATCAGACCACATGAATTTAATCTTCTTGTTATGATGATTCTCAACTTCACTCTGAAATTGCTTGAACTTTTGAAATGTTTCATACTTGTGTTTCATTAATTAAATATACCCATATTTACTTAAGTCATCACTGAAGGTGAGAAAATAACGATATCCACCGCGCCCCTCAATGCTCCTCGAACGACACACATTAGTATGTATAATTTCCAACAAGTCACTTGCCCGTTCCATTGTTCTAGAGAACGGCGTTTTAGGCATCTTTCCCAAGAGGCATGGTTCATATGTGTCAAGTGATTCAAAATCAAGTGACTCCAAAAGTCCATCGGCATGGAGGTTCTTCATGCGTTTTACACCAATATGACCAAAACGCCAGTGCCACAAGAAAGTGGTACTATCATTATCAACTCCTCATCTTTTGGCATCAATGTTATGAACATGCATATCATCACTATCAAGATTCAATATGATTAAACCCCTCACATTGGTTTCATGACCATAAAAGATATTACTCATATAAATAGGACAACCATTATTCTCTGATTTAAATGATTAACCGTCTCGCAATAAACAAGATCCAAATATATTGTTCATGCTTAACGCAGACACTAAATAACAACTATTCGGGTTCATCACTAATCCCAATGGTAATCGAAAAGCGAGCGTGCCGACGGAGATCACATCAATCTTGGAACCATTTCCCACGCGTAGCGTCAGTTCGTCTATTCTGTACTTCCTGTTTTGAGTTGCAAATGTGAGCAACCATGCCAGTATCAAATACCTAGGCACGACAACGAGAGTTGGTACGGTACACATCAATAACATGTATATTATATATACCTTGTTTGTTGTTGGCCGACTTCTTGTCAGCCAGATACTTGGGGCAGTTCTGCTTCCAGTGACCAGTTCCCTTGCAATGAAACCACTCGGTTTCTGGCTTGGCTCCAACCTTGGGTTTTTGTACGGGAGGGGCAACTGTTTTGCCACTCTTCTTAGAGTTACCCTTCTTCCCCTTTCCATTCTTCTTGAAACTAGTGGTTTCATTGACCATCAACACTTGATGCTCCTTCTGAATCTCAGACTCAGCGACTTTTAACATCGCAAATAGCTCGGCGACTGACTTGTTCATCCTGTGTAGGTAATAGTTCAACACAAACTCTTGTAGCTAGGTGGCAATGATTGAAGAACTCTCTCAGTGATCGCCTCAGTTGCAAGGGGCATCCCCAATTCGCCTAGACGGGTAGAATACCTAGACATTCTGAGTATGTGTTCACTAATAGACCCGTTCTTCTCCATTTTGCAAGCATAGAACTTATTGGAGGTATCATACCTCTCGATCCAGGCATTCTTCTGAAAGATAAACTTCAACTCCTCGAACATCTCATATGCTTCATGACGTTCAAAACGTCTTTGAAGTCCCGGTTCTAAGCCATACAAAATGGCACATAGAACCATTGAGTAATCATCAGAACGAGCCTGCCAGGCATTCACAATGTCTGCAGACTCCACCAAGCGGTGCATCAAGGACATAAGCCTTCTGGGAAGCTGTGAGGATAATCCTCAGATTACGGGTCCAGTCCACAAAGTTACTTCCATCATCTTTCAACTTAGCTTTCTCTAGGAACGCATTAAAATTCAGGGGTGCTACTGCGCGAGCTATTGATATACAATATAAATATGCAAAGGTTACTAAGACTATTGTTCAAGATAATGAGTTTAGTTAATCAAATTACTAAAGCTCCCACTCAAATTGACACCCCTCAGGTCATCTGAGTGATACATGATCCAAATTCACCAACTCAAGTCCGATCATCACATGAGTTGAGGTGGTTTCAATAGTGATACATGATCCAAACTCCTTTTGCACCTTCCCAAAGCCTCATGGGCTTTACCCCTTGGCCCAAATAAAGTGTCCTTGTACCCTGAACATTTCGGGAAACATTCGAAACTCTTCCGGTTAATTTTGGAACCCTTCCGGAGACCACACACTATTATCCCATATATCATTCTTTACCTCCGGACCATTCCAGAGCTCCCCGTGACATCTGGGATCTCATCCAGGACTCCTAAAAACATTCGGTCACCACCATACATAACTCTATACTATTGAAATGTCACCAAACATTAAGTGTGCACACCCTGCGGGTTCGAAAACTATGTAGACATGATCGAGACACCTCTACGGTGAATAACCAATAACAGGACCTGGATGGCTATGTTGGTTCCTACATATTCTATGAAGATCTTTATCCGTTGAACCTCTATGTCAAGGATTCGGTTAATCTCGTATGTTGTTCCCTTTGTTCTTCGGTATGTTACTTGCCCGAGATTCAATCGTCAGTATCTCTATACGTAGTTCAATCTATTTACCAGCAAGTCTCTTTACCCATTCCGTAATACAAGATCACGTGGCTAACACTTTTGTCACATTGCTTGCAAGGCTTGTTGTGATGTTGTATTACCGAGTGGGCCCTGAGATACCTCTCCGTCACACGGAGTAACAAATCCCGGTCTTGATCTATGCCAACCGAACAGACACCCTTAGAGATACATGTAGAGCACCTTTATAGTCACCCAGTTACGTTCTGACGTTTGATACACACAAGGTACTCCTACGGTGTCAATGAGTTGCATGATCTCATGGTCATAGGAAGATATACTTGACATGGAGAAAACTATAGCAATAAACTGACACAATCATATGCTATGTTTATAGTTTGGGTCTTGTCCATCACATCATTCTCCCAATGATGTGATCCCATTATCAAATGACATCTCATGTCAATGGCTAGGAAACCTTAACCATCTTTGATCAACGAGCTCGTCTACTAGAGGCATATTAGGGACAAAGTGTTGTCTATGTATACACACATGCAATGTGTTTCTAGTCAATACAATTATAGCATGGATAAAAACGATTATCATGAACAAGGAAATATAATAATAACCATTTACTATTGCCTCTAGGGCATATTTACAACACCAGGAGATAGAGCACGCACTCCTCCTCACATGGCTAGGTCAGCAATGACCTGGTTCCATGGTGTTCCTGTCGTTCGGGAGCGGTGGCACTCTCACGTGGCGACTAAGGATCGAGCTAGCACTCTTAGACTAGCCAAGGTGACTCACGAGTGGAAATATTCTTTTTTTGATTAAATAAATTATAAAAAAGATGTGATTTGCATAAAATATAGTCAAAACTGTTGTGGGGGCATTTGCCCCCGCCCACCAGTTGCACTTATAGTTAAGTAAATGTATCTTATAATCATTATTTGAATCAACTAATCACATATACATGGTGTAGTAAGACTTCATTTGCTAATAAAATTGCATTTTTGAAGTTTATACCTTTTTAGTAATTTTCATGATGTGCAATATATACCGATGAAAGTATTTATGTTACACTCTTATACCTAAGTAGCACTAGGGCCTCCACAATTCTACGATCGGCCCTGACTCTAGCTTACCCATAGAAGTAATTTAACAAATATTTTGTGGCTATTCCCCATATCTAATGGTCATGGTTAGCCCCAAAAGTCTCTTGTAGACCATACTTAATAAATAATAAGGGATGCTCCCCTCCATAAAAAATTAAGGGATGAAGATTTCCACAAAAATTGTTTCATACCACTTAATAGAACACATGAAAGAAAATGGTCATTTAATCTACCAGAATATCAAGGTGGCCATGACACATTCGCATAACGTAGTGAGATTAATGATTGAGATGTATATAGCTATGTTAAACACTGCTTGTGGAATACTAACAACAAAATTGATAATTTTATAAATATTTTTGGTTAGAATTATGAGGATAATGGTTAAGCGCGTCCCTATATTTTTGGCGCAGCAATTTACATATTTTGACAGTGCAGATATTGAGAAAAACTTAGATCTTTTTCTAGCTTTACATATTACCAGATGATTGAACAAAATCGTCAAATTTTCTTCTGCTAGAACTGTAGGATTGGAACGTTAGCAATGCACCAAACACCTCAAGTGCATTGCCTAAAATTAGAAATGAGAAACCGGAGCAACAGGGAAGGATTTAAACTGGACATACAAAAGTGAACTTCTATATAATTATATATTGGTTGGATATATTATTCCTTCCATTTCTAAATATGTATTTTTAGGAATTCCATTAAAAACTGCATACAAAAATAAATAGATGAATCTAGGACCAATTACCCGACCCAAAATATTGATAGAATCTAGAATTCATAACATGAAATATCTTTGAATATTGATATGAAAATATAAATATTTTGGGTCGGGTAATTGGTCCTCCGCACCCGAAAAATTGATAGCAATATCAATTCAAATTCAGTAGCATATGCAGTTGGGCTTCACTCAGGTGGCTGCCCATGCCCTGCGATATCCATATGATCGTCATCTAAGAGATGGAAATCATACTTCGTATCGCCTTCTTTCATCATATCTTCAAATCTAATGTTCATTTCAATCCTTATTTCATTTAATATCTCTTTCTTTAATTCCTTCTTCATTGTTTTTGACAATTCTTCAAATCTTTTATCCATTTCTTGATCTATATATTCACTGTCCAAAACGTCTATTCCCTTGAGAAGGCATTCTTTATATGTATAATATTTTGGAGAATCTTCTTCCTTTATATTCGTTCCTGATGATTCTCCCTTTGCACTTTTAGGCATTGATGTGTTAAATGCATTGTTATTTATATATTTGTTCTTCTGCATATATTCTTTCGCCTTTGGGTTGATATAATAATTTTCTTCTAGAACTTTTCTTGCCGAAAACAAGGCTTCATTAATACTTTCATATTTTTTGAATGTTAAATCTTCTCCTCTTCGTTTGGCATCTATTTTTTCTATCATAATATCTTCCCATGTCAAATATATTCCTGGCTTAGTTCCATCAAACATAATATATAATGGTTCTCTTTTTTGTATTTCAACCCTTTCTGGCTTTGGCAAATTTCTATTCATTTGGTTAAAATATTCTGCCAAGCTATTGAGAATTGATAGAAGATATCCTTTTTCTTCTCTCTTATTGGTATATTGGTACCAGAAATTATCCAATATGCATCATTGAACTTCGTCAAGCTTGATATGAGGCTTTGGCTTAAAGTTGATTGTATTCGGCTGAAATATTTTCAGCCTGTTCTCCTCTCCAAAGAAAAGGCATTCATCCCTGGTGGGCAATAATCCTTTCTTCATTTCTGCAAATTTGATGCACGAGAAAATATGTCAGGTAAGGTATTATCCTTTCCCTTAATATGCTCAAAAATAACTTTATAACCATTCCCAACTATGGTGTCTTCAAATAAAACCCATCTTCTAGTTGAGCTTTTTTTACTATTAATTTTATTGTAATATCGACATATGGCTTCACAATCTGTTCGCACTGTAAATTCTTTAAATCCTAAATACAACCTAAATGCATTTATTGCATTTACGACTGCAAGGATTTCTCTATCAATATTATTTACTATTTTTAATTTGTAGCTTTCTAAAGCATATTTGCATATTTTTTCATCTGCTTTTGGAGAATATTTATTAGGTTTTTGTTTTAATATAGCACCCCATCCTACCGTAGATGCATCTGTTTCAATTATAAAGTAATTATCTTCTAGAGGCAGTTCTAGGGGTTTTAAATTCTTGACTTTTTCCTTAATGGCCTTTACTAATTTTATATCTTCAGAATTGAAATACCTCTGACCATTCTTTCTTAATTTAGCATACAGAGGTCCGGCTAGCTTTGCTAAGTTATCTATGTAATTTCTTGCATAATTTACAATTCCTAAGAATTGTTGTAGAACCTTTTTATCACTCATATTGTCAGGAAACTCTAATATCTTCTTTGCAATATGTTCTTGCGAATATATCTTTTCGTCTCCTATTTCATGGCCAAGGAAATTTATTTTCTCTTTGCAAATTTCCATCTTCTTTTTTGATAATATGAGCCCATTTTGTTCTACCTTACGAAAGAACACCTCGAGATGGGCTATATGCTCTTTGTATGATTTTGAAAATACTAATAGATCATCTACTTATACCAATATAAATGCTTGATTCTCGCTAAAAATATTTATCATTTTCCTTTGAAATAATGAAGGTGCATTCTTTAGACCTAATGGCATTACTAGCCATTCATAATGGCCTTGTGGACAAGTGAAGGCAGTCCATGGAATAGATTCTTTGGCCATTTTCACTTACAAAAACCCTGCTTTTAAGTCAAATTTAGAGAAATATTTGCTTCCTTGTATTCTCTTGATCCATTCCTGTTTATTAGGTATGTTGTATGCATGATCTACGGTATTATCATTAAGTCTTTTAAAGTTAATTACCATTCTAGATTTACCTCTCACTTCTTCAGCATGATTTCTAACTATAAAAGTAACTAACCAATGAGGACTTCTACTTTCTCTAATTGCTTTTAGTTTTAATAATTCCTCAATATGCATTTTAAACTCTTCAATATCTTTAGGAGTGGCTTCTATTGGTCCTGACTTAATTATATAGTCTGGATTAATAATATTTATTTTGCAAACTATAGAGTTTCTTTCCCAATGTTTCATTGGTATTTCCCCAATAATCTGTATGTTTTCTAATCTTTGCAAAATCTTATCTATATCTTTCTTAGAGTTTATATCTCTATACCAATTTGGTGAAAATGATTGTAATGCTATGCATTCTGTACTTGTATTTTCTATAAGATATTCTTCTATGGTCTCACTAAGTTCTTCATCTTTACAGAATTCGAGGGGGTCTGGACTAGTTCTATATTCATCGCCCAAATTAGATATTTCTACATTTTGCAAAGCCTTTCTTTGCTTTCGCACTTCACATATGTATGGGAGGTTATCTTGATATGGAATAAATGTAACCCCTTCTTGATGTATAATTGTAGTTTGTAAGGATTGTTGTAAAAACCTTAACCCTATTATCATATCATCATTTATTATTGATAAATCTCTTATTGTAATTTCATCTATTATATATCTCGTGCCATTTATGTATGCTTCAATGTTATATGCTAACTGGTTATGGATTTTCTTTATTCCTGACATGTCGGTACATACTTTAGCTTTATTATCATCAATGGTTTCAACTATTTCGGGACATATCACAGAATATTTGTCATGGATGATGTTCTTTGTGCAACCGGTATCTAATAGTGCTAATATATTATAAGAAATATTTGGCTTTAGAATTATTTTAACTGGGATCCTTATCCCTAGCACTTCTTTGAATGGTAATCGGACGGTATATTTGTTTCCAAAACTAGTATTACATCTTTTAACTGTATTAGTTTGTCTCCTTTTTTATCCCTTACCGTTACCATTTGTTCTTTCATCTCTGTGATTTTAGCAACCTTATTATCTGGTTCTTTACTATTTTCTGATTCATCTTTTAACTTTTCAAGCTCTGCTTCTAGTCTATTTATTCTATTTTCTAAATTTCTAACCCTACTGGATAATATTCTTTCTTCATGTTCCAATTATATTTCCTGTCTCCATTTCTGGTTACTCACTCTTAGATAGGAGGTACATGCTTGCTTTAAGCATAAGCTACATGTGAACCTATTTTCTTGGCTTGGGTAATATATACAAAAAACATATTTTAGATTATAATAACCTTTACCTTTAATCCAATCATGTGCACAATCTACTTGGTTCATCATTTCGATCTTTAAACCGGCTAATTCATCTATTAAATCCATTTCACCATCACTTGATTCATATTCTGGAGTCTCATTTTCTACTTCATCTATTTCTATGATTGAATATATTGACTGATCATCTTTTATTTCATCATCACATACTAATATATTCTCATTAACACTATCTATAATTAACACTCTCTCTTGCTCCTCATATTTGCTGGAAAACCTTTTTTGGTCTTTATTAGGGCAAGTTCTACTTAGGTGGTCGGGAGAGTTACATATGAAACACTTGCTTGTCTTGTCATATGATTTCTTAGGATTATATCTTCTTACATATCTTTTATGTAAAAATGGAGCTCTGTTATCTGACCGGTTTATAATATTTGTTTTTCCTATGCCTTTCTTCACCATATGTAAGTGGTGTTTGGACTATGTTGTTGCAGAAGTTGTAGTCTGACTTCTTCATAGACCTTTGGGCTTGTATGCATGTACATACCTTTCTTAGTTGTTTAAATACAAATGTTATGGCTTGGGATATATTTACTAAATTTCCCGCTGTTTCTTTTTTATATTCCTCAAATATTATGGATCCTAGAGGGTTAGGCAACTTATTAAAATATCTTTCTACTACACCCACATTAAACCCTTGCTTTCAAGTGGTAGCATTATATAAATAATGCTGAGAGAACTCTTTTATTCCTTTCCAACTAGTTAATGTTAGTTTTTCTATTTCTCTCAACCTTTCTTTTTTGCACAGGGGTATGTCCTAATTCTGGATCTTCTGCTATGATCATATTTGAAATAACATTTGCAAAGTTATTAGGGTTACTTCCGGCCCTTTTTAATTCTTCATATTGATTAGGATAGGTCTCTACCCATTGTTCCCATAGAACTTTTACAGATTCTCCTAAAAATGTTTCAAACATATCTTCTACCTTAGTGCCTATATTATACTGGTTTTGTATATATTTTTGAACTATTAAACCTTTCCATATGCTGATTATATTCAGCCAATCTATAGGGTCATGGGCTGCTAGGTTTAAAATAGCGCCATCATTCTTATAGTTTTGAAATTGCACTGGCTTTTCAAAATCTCTTCTTTTAGCACCCATATATCTATATTGTCCAGGGATATATGTAGGTTGGTAATCATCTTTTTCTGGAGACCATTGTCGAGCTGTTCTGGTAGGTCTCTCCCTTTCTCCTTCTGTTTTTACCGAAGACTCCCCATACCCCTTTCTTCTTTTGTTACTACTTTCTACTTCCATAGCTTCCATTGCATTATCTAAATTTTGTAGTCCCACATCATCTAGTGAGTTATAAAAATCACTATTTTGCTCTGAATCATTATAATTTTCATCTTCTAACCACATCTCATTTATTAATTCTTCTTCTTCCTCAAAACTTTCTAATAACAACTTATTATTTATATCCCATTGCTCTTCTTCACTAACAACTTCTTCTTGCTGAGCAATATTCTTATCTTTATTATTAAAAATGATAGCATTATTATTGCTACTAGTATTTTCTCTCCTTTGAATTGATGATATAGTTGTATTTGGCATGGTCGAACTACTACTTTCTAACTTTTTCTCATTTTTAAGTTTTTTTAACCTTGCAATTTCTCTAATTATAAACAATTCTCTTTCTCTTATCTTAGGCCAATCTTTTGTCATAGAATTTTTATATTCCCAATCTATATGCTTTAGCTTATTTTCCTAGTGATTTATTTCATCATATAAATTAGCCTTTTCGATGTATTCGGTCACACCTTTATTCTTATCATCACTATTTTCTGCTTCTGTCATAAAAGATTCTGCATCTTCTATTGATGCAGATTTATAGTTCATAAATCTAATACTACTACTTCCTTCACAATTTTGATAACTTATGTAGGTTTCAGGTTGCTTTAATTCTTTCTTCTCTATTAATTCACCAATCTTCCATTCTTCTCCCGCTCTTTTTTAGAACCAATTTGAAGTGGATTCATAAATTTAATACCCTTTGATTGCATACTATCAATTACATCATTCACATTGACCCTATATCTAGAGTTACTTCTATTTGTGAGTCTTCCTATAAACTCTATGCTTACTAACAAATTTGTTCCTTTAAAATCTTCATATCCTTTAGTTTGGAAACCAAAACTCATTTTTTCAGTAAACTCTTTTACATGCATCATTAGGTCTAGAGCGATATAGGTTATTAAGCTATTTTCATTCATGTCACCTTCCAAAAATCCTAATGCTGCTTTATCTACTGATTCCCATCTTCTGTCTAATAGGGTTATTAGCACCTTTGCTCCTAATTTCATTCTTGTCATGCCTTTAACTCCTATGATATACATACCTTGATGAATGCATTTGTAACCACAATATTTTAGTTCATTTTCAATATTTTGGCTTACTATTCTTAAATCTATCGGGTGTGTTAACACACTTAGCTCTACTTCTCTAGATATTCGATATAAACCACTCTTACTTTCAAACATACCCATGTGATATACCTATTGTGGTTTTATTTTTCTTAGGGTATCTTTCTGATATCTTTCGAGGTCTCTTTGAATATCTATGACCTCTTCAATACTATCAATATCATCAGCTTTGCATGATAATCTATGCTTCATTGCCAGAGGTCTTGAATCTTGCCGAATTCATTGGAGGGTTTTGTCTCTTCTAAGGAAGCCTTTAGATATGTCCATTTTTCTGAATTAATATTTCTTGATGAGGATACTATTCCGGATGATGATAAGACAATTTGTTTATTGTTTTGAACGCTATTTAGCTTATCTAAAATTTGGATTAATAATTGAAGAATTGTATTATTTTGTCTTATTATAATTTTAGAATCTTCTTTTGGCGAGTCATGGTCAGAAAATCCGACAGGAGGTGACAAGTATTTAGCTACTTCGTTTAATGCTTGGCTATATTCTGTCATACACTTATGAAATGATCAACGTTTTTACTTCTTGCAACAACTTCTTTATTTCAAGTATATCTTGTCTTGTTTCTACACGAGGGAGCGAGTCTTTGCCTTTACTTAAGTAATGGCCTATTGACAACACTTCTTCTTTAATATAATCATTATTCTTGCAAAGTACGTTTTGTTTGGCCTTTGCTTCTTCTATCGTATGTAAGGCTAAATCAATTTTATAATTCAAACCCGAATATTTATCTGTAAGCTTTGGGTGTTCTTTAAATAAACTCTCAAATTTTTGGCTAGATCGTCTTCTCTTTCCCCCCAAGATATATGGAAGTTATATATTAAATCGACGACTGTATTTAGCTGGCTATGAGATGTATGCCAGGTATGTTCTTCAGAAGGATTTATTCCGCACCTTATATTAATATTCTCTTTAGTATTTATTACTTTACCTGCGCTAACTTCTAAGTTTAAATACTATAACCTTTCAATGATTAAACGCTGGACCTAATACCAAATATATAGCAATCTACAGCAATATATTATTTACTGTATGTTGTACGCTAATTTAAGCAAATTAGATTAGGCTAATATGTGATTAGGTGAAAGCGGCAGGCGGGTATGCAGTTTTATAGCTATTCCCAACAATATTTAATTCTTCGCTACTATTTGATTATTTAGTTAATGCATGATCAAATACAGGCTGTCGAGGCCAATACGACAACTCAAGTGTGCGCGGTGGTGTAATATCCTACTCAGTACTCACCATATTTATCATTATGTTGTTTTAGATGTAACTAGGTTCATTCACTTGATGTTTTTAAATGCAAATTTATGGGCTAAATTCCTATCGTCTCCCCAGGCAGTTCCACCCGAAGGGAACACTTCTCTACGGCCACCACGTTCTCATACAAATGCCACACTAGGCTAAACAGAGAACTACCGCCAGAGGTTTCTCCTATAGGATCCATAGGATAAGAACTCCTCCCATAAATTCATAAATAAAATACCAAGTGAACCATGAAACTACATCATTTCCACAACATAATTTACATATGGTTTTCCCTTTCGGGAACCCCCGAAGGGTTTACACACAAAGATAAAAGAAATTACCTTCTAACTACCTTCGTGAGCTTACAAATGCTCTGAATATTGTAGATCTTATTAAACGATGAGGAAGTACTACTACTACTACTACTGAGCAACGAGCTTGCTAGCTGAGTTGCAGCTCTCTGCTCTATCTGTGGCTAGTTCTTCTTCGTTTGGTGTGTCTCTTCGCAGCAAGCCTCTCCTTTTATAGGCAAGAGAGCAGCTCTTGGATAGCTTCCCGGGGAAGACTCCTCCATTATTTTCATCTTCTTATCCATCATGCCCCTAATTTTTAGGCCTTCTAGGCTTTAGGCTATGTAGCCATTTATAGCCCTTCTTTCTAGGGTATTGAGTGCATGTTGGAGGGAATTGCATACCCTGCCTTGGCTGCAAATGGAGGTGGCACTTTCTTCTTTTGGGATTTTCTTCCTCGTCCGCGTCCGTCTTCCTCTTAAAGATCCATTTGTTCTAAATGGCCTTTCGCCCTTCAGGTAACACCTCCAAAGTCCATACTTTGTTTTCATAAATTGATCCCATCTCGGATTTCATGGCCTCGAACCATTTCTAAGAATCCGGCCACATCATCGCTTCTCCATAGCTCGTAGGTTCATCGTTATCTAACAACATGACCTCTAAGACAGGGTTGTCGTACCACTCAGGAGCAGGACGTGCCCTTGTCAACCTACGAGGTTCGATAGTGACTTGATCTGTGGCTTCATGATCACTTTGGTTGAAGCCAATGTAGGCTTTATAGACACATATTTCTATTCTGTGCTACTCTCTAGTTGAAACATATTTCTGTTATGTGCTACTCTCTGGTTGAAGTAAAGGTTCAGTAACCTCATCTACTTCTATTTTCCTCACACTCAATTCTTTCGAGAGAAACTCTTTGTTGAGAAATGTTCCGTTCTTAGCGACAAACACTTTGCCTTCGGATCTGAGATAGAAGGTACACCCAACTGTCTCTTTTGGGAATCCTATGAATACGCATTTCTTTGCTTTGGGTTCCAGCTTTTCAGGCTGAAGCATTTTGACATAAACATCACATCCCCAAACTTTACGAAACGACAACTTTGTCTTCTTGCCAGACCACATTTCATATTGCGTCGTCTCAACGGATTTTGATGGTGCGCTATTTAAAGTGAATGCAGCTGTCTCTAATGCATAACCCCAAAACTATAGTAGCAAATCGACAAGAGACATCATAGAACACACCATATCAAATAAGGTTCAATTACGACATTCGGACACACCATTAAGCTGTGGTGTTCCAGGTGGTGTCAGTTGTGAAAAAATTCCACACTTTCTGAAGTGACTGCCAAACTCATAACTCAGATATTCACCTCCTTGATCAGATCGTAGGAATTTAATCTTCTTGTTACGATGATTCTCATCTTCACTCTGAAATTGCTTGAACTTTTCAAACGTTTCAGACTTGTGTTTTCATTAAGTAAATATACCCATATCTACTTAAGTCATCAGTGAAGGTGAGGAATTAATGATATCCACCGTGCGCTTCAATGCTCATCGGACCGCACACATCAGTATTTATGATTTCCAACAAGTCACTTGCCCGTTCCATTGTTCCAGAGAACGACGTTTTAGTCATCTTGCCCATGAGGCATGGTTCACATGTGTCAAGTGATTCAAAATAAAGTGACTCCAAAAGTCCATCAGAATGGAGCTTCTTCGTGCATTTTACACCAATATGACCTAAACGGCAGTGCCACAGGAAAGTGGTACTATCATTACCAACTCTACATCTTTTGGCATCAATGTTAGGAACATGTGTATCATCACTATTGAGATTCAATGTGAATAAACCCCTCACATTGGGTGCATGACCACAAAAGATATTACTCATATAAATAGAACAAACATTATTCTCTGATTTAAATGAGTAACCATCTCGCAATAAGCAAGATCTAGATATAATGTTCATGCTTAACGGAGGCACTAAATAACATTTATTCAGGTTCATCACTAATCCCGATGGCAATCGAAAAGCGAGCGTGCCGACGGTGATCACATCAACCTTGGAACCATTTCCCACGTGCATCGTCACTTCGTCCTTTGCCAGCCTTCATCTATTCCGTAGCTCCTATTTTGAGTTGCAAATGTGAGCAACCGAACCGGTATCAAATACCTAGGCACTACAGCGAGAGTTGGTAAGGTACACATAAATAACATGTATATCATATATACCTTGTTTGGTGTTGGCCGCCTTCTTGTCGGCGCAATACTTGGGGCAGTTCTGCTTATAGTGACCAGTTCCCTTGCAATGAAAGCACTCCGTTTTTGGCTTGGGTCCAGCCTTGGGTTACTTCACGGGTGGGGCAACTGCTTTTCCACTCTTCTTAGAGTTATCCTTCTTGCCCTTGCCATTCTTCTTGAAACTAGTGGTTTTATTGACCATCAACACTTGATGCTCCTTCTGAATCTCAAACTCTGCAACTTTTAACATCGCAAACTGCTCAACGACTGACTTGTTCATCCCACGCATGTTATAGTTCAACACGAAGCTCTTGTAGCTAGGTGGAAATGATTGAAGAACTCTATCAGTGATCGCCTCTATTGAAAGTGGCATCCCCAATTCAGCCACACGGGTGAAATACCTAGACATTTTGGGTATGTGTTCACTGACAGACCCGTTCTTCTCCATTTTCCAAGCATAGAACTTATCGGAGGTCTCATACCTATCGATCCTGGCATTCTTCTGAAAGATAAACTTCAACTCCTGGAACATTTCATATGATCCATGACGTTCAAACCATCATTGAAGTCCCGGTTCTAAGGCATACAACATTGCACATCTAACCATTGAGTAATCATCAAAATGTGCCTGCCAGGCGTTCGCAACGTTAGCAGACTCTACTAGAGCGGTTGGATCACCATGTGGTGCATCAAGGACATAGGCCTTCTGGGAAGCCGTGAAGATAATCCTCAGATTACGGGCCTAGTCTACAAAGTTACTTCCATCATCTTTCAACTTAGCTTTCTCTGGGAACACATTAAAATTCAGGGGTGCTACTACGCGAGCCATTGATCTACAACATAAATATGCAAAGGTTACTAAGACTATTGTTCAAGATAATGAGTTTAGTTAATCAAATTACTAAAACTCCCACTCAAATTGACATCCCTTAGGTCATCTGAGTGATACATGATCCAAATTCACCAACTCAAGTTAGATCATGACGTGAGTTGAGGTGGTTTTAATGGTGAACATCTTCATGTTGATCATATCTACTACATGACTCATGTTCGACCTTTCGGTCTCTTGTGTTTTGAGGCTATTTCTGTACATGCTTGGCTCGTCAAGTTTAACCCAAGTGTTCTGCACGTGCAAGAATGGCTTGCATCCTGATACGTCTCCAACATATCTATAATTTATGAAGTATTCTTGCCATTATTACAATAATTATATATGATTTTGATATGATTTTATTAGAACTATCCCGTACTGACGTTGTTTTCAGTTGAACTACCATGGTGTTGTTTTTGTGCAGAAATAAAAGTTCTCGGAATGGACTGAAAATTTGCGGAGAATATTTTTGGAAAATGATAAAAATACTAGAGCGAAAAGATACCGGAGAAGAGTCGCGAGGGAGTCACAAGCCACCAGGGCGCGACCACCCCCCTGGTCTCGCCTGGCAGGCTTATGACCTCCTCGGGAACCTTCTCGACATGGGACCAATGCCATATACTCCTATAAATAACCAAACCTTTGAAAAGAAACCTAGATCGGGAGTTCCGCCGCCACAAGCCTCGAGAGCCATGCAAAACCAATCGGGAGCCCGTTCCGGCACCCTGCCAGAGGCTGAGGGTGTTGAAACGTCTCCAACTTATCTATAATTTTGATGATGGCATGCTATTATATTATCTTTTTTGGATGTTTTATATACATGAATATGCTATTTTATATTATTTTTGGGACTAAGCTATTAATCTAGAACATAGTGGTAGTTTTTGTTTTCTCCTTGTTTTTGAGTTTTGCAGATATGGAATATTAAATAGGGTCCAAACGGAAGAAAACCTTTAGAAGGAATTTTTCTAGAAGGAAACAAATCATCCAGGCTTGGAGTGCACGCCAGGGGACGTGCCAGGAGGGCACAAGCCTGTTAGGCGCACCCCCTGGCCGCGCCTAGCAAGCTTGTCATCTCCTGGCAGGTCGCCTAACCCTAATATTTGACCTATAAATACCCAAATATTCCCCTAACATCAAAAAGAGCCACGAAAATACTTTTCCACGTCCGGAAGCCTTCGTTCCTGAGAGATTCAATCTTGGAGCATTTTCCGGTAATCTGTCGGAGGGGCTTTCGATCACGGGGGCATCTACATGAACTCCATTGCCCCTCCGATGATGCGTGAGTAGTCCACCACAGACCTACGGGTCCATAGCTAGTAGCTAGATGGCTTCCTCTCTCTCTTTGATCTTCAATACCATGTTCCCCATGATCTTCATGGAGAACTATCCGATGTAATCCTCTTTTGTGTTGTGTTTGTCAAGATGCGATGAATTGTGAGTTTATGTTCACATTATCCATGAATCTTATTTGAATCTCCTATGAACTTTTATATCCTTGAAAGTGTGTTGGTTTCATATCCTTGAAAGTAACTTCGAGTTATTGGTTTGGTTTGGCCAACTAGATTGGTAATTCTTGCAATGGGAGAAGTGCTTGGTTTTGGGTTCAATCTCGCGGTGTCCTCACCCAGTGACATAGTAGGGGTTGCGAGGCACGTATTGTATTGTTGCCATCAAGGGTAACAAGATGAGGTTTTCATCATATTGCTTGAGTTTATCCCTCTACATCATGTCATCTTTCTTAATGCATTACTCTGTTCTTCATGAATTTAATACTCTAGATGCAGGCAAGAGTCGGTCGATGTGTGGAGTAATAGTAGTAGATGCAGAATCGTTTCGGTCTACTTGACACGGAAGTGATGCCTATATGCATGATCATTGCCTTGGATAACTACATGATTATTCGCTTTTCTGTTAATTGCTTGACGGTAATTTGTTTACCCGCCATGATATTTGCCTTCAAGAATTAAGACTCTAGTGAAACCTATGGCACCCGGGTCTACTATCCATAATATACTTTCATATCTATAAACCAAAAATACCAAAAATACTTGCTGCAATTTATTTACCTTTTACTTCCCGTTCTCGTTTACATCTATCTCTTTCAGATATAATCATTGCAAATAACCATGAAGGGATTGACAACCCCTTTATAGCATTGGGTGCAAGAGTTTGATTGTTTGTGTAGGTGCATCCATTGGTGACTTGCTTGCTCCTCCTACTGGATTGATACCTTGGTTCTCAACAACTGAGGGAAATACTTATCTACTTTGCTGCATCACCCTTTCCCCTTCAAGAGAAAACCAACACAAGCTCAAGAGGTAGCTAGAAGGATTTCTGGCACCGTTGTCGGGCAGGATACATAGCAAGTCAAGATAAAAATTCTCCCGTCAATTTGCCAATTTCTGGCGCCATTGCTGGGGAGGATACACATCAAGACTACCAAGTACCCATCACAAACTCATCTCTTGCATTTACATTATTTGCCATTTGCCTCTTGTTTTCCTCTCCCCCACTTCTAAAACGATTTTCAGAAAATAAAAAAAAGATTTGCCCTTTTGTTCTCCCTTCTTTTGTTTTCCTTTCGGTTGCTTTTGTTCTTGATTGCTTTTTTGCCACCATGTCTGAAGTGGGGGAGGTTATCACTGAAAATATAGAGGGTATTGCTAGTACTAATATTGAGGAAAAATTTGAATCTTGCTCTCTAGACCATGAAACTGAATCTCCTCCTAATTATAAAGCTAAAACTTTTCAAGTATGATATGGGAATATCATTGGGAAGAGCGTTATTCAAGAGTTCTTTGATTGGACAGGAGTAATGCCTATGGGTAAGAGATCTATTCTTCTTAGCACAAATAGTTATGCGGATGCTATCACCATGCTCATTGACAAATTGGAAAGAAAACTTGTGCACCTTCATCCCGCTTTGCAGAACGTATTTTACGAACTTCCAATATTAATCATCCTATGGCTAAGAAGATTGCTACTATCATCCTTATGCAAGAATTTGATTTCATCATACAAGAAGCTAGGGTGATTTTTTCTTTCTATGATAAAGATGTTGAACACCCTCCAATTGAAGAAATTCTCCATGATAAAGAAACTTTGCGTAGTCTAGCGAGAGACTATCAATCTTAGAATCAAAATCTTAGGAGAAGAACTCCCCATGCGGAAGTCTCTCAAGCCTTGTATCTTGAGACCTGTGAGGAATTTGATTGGATTACTAGGGGAATTTGATTGGATTACTAGAGGGTATAAGGATGATTTGCTTGAAAAGATGGCTAAGGAACCCATTAGAAATAAGATACATGTTTTATACGATGATATCTATGGTGATGATCTAGGCTACGAGTTTATGAATGTTAAAATTACCAGCCAAAGTCCTTTTCATGATTTAAGTTCATCCACTAGGAAAGAAATAAAGGAAAGAATAGATCTATTTAGAAAAGCTTTTAATGGCTTAATCAAGTTTGGATTGCATACCAAAGATCACAATACCTAGGTCTATTGTGTTTTGCCTAGCTAGGGGCGTTAAACAATAGCGCTTGTTGGGAGGCAACCCAATTTTTTTTGTGTTCTGTTTTTGCTTCTATTTTGAGTGTTCCCCACATTATCACTTATGTATTAATTGTGTTTTGGTGTTTTAATTAGTGTCTGAGCCAAGTAAGACTTTTGGGGTGATCTATGGTAGTTGTTGATTTGATCTTTCTGAAAAACAGAAACTTTTGCGCTCAGTACGGGAACTTTCCAGATTTTTCAGAGCATAGAATGAGTCTGAACTATTTACACAAGATTGGTATATAAATTTCCCAGGTTGTCATAATGTTTCAGAATTTTTTGAGTTGCAGAAGTATACGAAGTTTTCACATTGCTACAGACTATTCTGTTTTTGACAGATTCTGTTTTCTTTGAGTTGGTTGCCTATTTTGATGAATCTTTGGGTTGTATCATGTGGTATGAACCATGGGGAAGTTAGAATAAAGTAGGTATACCACCAATATAAATAAATAATGAGTTCACAAGAGTACCTAAAGTGGTGATTTATTTTCTTCTACTAACGGATCTCATGAGTTTTCTATTAAGTTTTGTGTTGTGAAGTTTTCAAGTTTTGGATAAAGATTGGATGGACTATGGAATAAGGAGTGGAAAGAGCATAAGCTTGGGGATGCCCAAAGCACCCTAATTCATATTCAAGGATGCCTAAGAGCCTAAGATTGGGATGCCCCAGAAGGCATCCCCTCTTTTGTCTTCAATCCATAGGTAAATTTACTTGAGGCTATATTTTTATTCACCACATGATATGTGTTTTGCTTGGAGAGTTTTGTATGGTATGAGTCTTTGCTTGTTAGTTTTCCACAATCATCCTTGCTGCACACATCTTTTGCGAGAGACACGCTGAATCATGAATATGTTAGAATGCTCTATGCGCTTCACTTATATCTATTGAGTTAGGTAATTTTGCTCTATGTGCTTCACTTATATTTTTTAGAGCACGATGGTGTTTGCATTTATAGAAATAATTGAACTCTCGTACCTCACTTATATTATTTTGAGAGTCTCTAAACAACATGGTAGTTGGTATAGGTTATTAATTTAGTCCTAATATGATAGGCATCCAAGAGGGATATAATAAAAAAATTCCATATTAAGTGCATTAAGTATTTATGAGAAGTTTGATTCCTTGCATAAAGTTTTGACATATAAAGATGGTAATATTAAAAGTCATGTTAGGAAGAAATTGTGATTTGGTAAAAATACTTGTGTAAAGGTTTGTGATTTCCATAGCATGCACGTATGGTGAAGTTATGTAAGGAAGTCAGAGCATGACTTGTTTATAGATTGTCGACCTTTGTGTGAGGGTCGGGGGCATGCGATGGTTAACTCCTACCAACCTCTCCCCGAGGAGCATGCGTTTAATACTTTGCTTCAAGCACTAATAGACTTTTGCAATAAGTATGTGAGTTATTTATGACTAATGTTGAGTCCATGGATTATATGCACTCTCACCCTTCCACCTTTGCTAGACTTTCTAGTACCTCGCAACTTTCACCGGTACAACAAACACCTTCCTCAAAACAGCCACCATATACCTTCCTCAAAACAGCCACCATATATCTTTCCTCAAAACAGCCACCATACCTACCTATTTTGGCATTTCCATAGCCATTCCGAGATATATTGCCATGCCACTTCCAACGTTTCCTTTTATGACTTGCACCATCACTCCCATATTGCATATAGAGTCATATTTTGTCATAGATATCAAGTTTAAATTTTCTTTGAGTTATTAGAGCATGTCCCATGTGAGGAAAGGATGATGGAATCTATGATTCCCTCACAAGAGGGGATGAGATTCCGGACTTTACGAAAAAAATAAAAGAGGCCAGCGAAGCCCAAATAAAAATAATAATAAAAGAGGCCTTAGATGCCCACCAAATAAAAAAAAATGAGAGAAAAGAGAGAAGGGACATTGCTACTACCTTTTTCTGCTCTTGTGCTTCAAAATAGCACCATGATTTTCATGACAGAGAGTCTCCTATTTTGTTACTTTCATATAACTAGTGGAATTTTTCTTGATGCATGTCCACTTAGTTTCTCATTGAGCTTTCATACACTTATAGCTTTAGTGCATCCATTGGATGGCAATCCCTACTCACTCACATTGATATACATTAATGGGCATCTTCATAGCACGTTGATATGCCTAGTTGATATGAGACTATCTTCTCCCCTTCCTTGTCAACCTCCACCATATTCTATTCCACCTATAGTGTTATATCCATGGCTCACGATCATGTATTGCGTGAGAGTTGAAAAAGTTTGAGAAAATAAAGGTGTGAAAACAATTGCTTGACTTTTCATCGAGGTTGTGCATGATATAAATACTTTGTGTGGGGAAGATGGAGCATAGCTAGACCATATGATATTATAGGGATAACTTTCTTTTGCCATTATATTTTGAGGAGATACAATCGCTTTGCTAGTATGCTTCAAATGTTATTGTTTTTATATCAATATTAAGCTTTTGTTTTGAGTTTTATAGATCTGAATATTCATGCCACAACAAAGAATATTACATGGATAAATATGTTAGGTAGCACTCCACATGAAAAATTCTGTTTTTATCACTTACCTACTTGAGGACGAGCAAGAGTTAAGCTTGGGGATGCTGATACGTCTCCAACGTATCTATAATTTTTGATGATGGCATGCTATTATATTATCTATTTTGGATCTTTTATATGCATGAATATGCTATTTAATGTTATTTTTGGGACTAACCTATTAATCTAGAGCCTAGTGCCAGTTTCTGTTTTTCCTTGTTTTTGACTTTGGAAGATATAGAATATTAAATAGAGTCCAAACGGAATAAAACCTTCGGAAGGAATTTTTCTGTAAGGAAACAAATCATCCACTAGTGCAGAACCGGCCTATAGTCGCGGTTGGGAAGGGCCTTTAGTGCCGGTTCTCGAACCGGCACTAAAGAGTTGGGACTAAAGCCTACCCCCCTTTAGTCCCGGTTCAACACGGCCCGGCACCAAAGGCCCTCCACATGGCATCTGACGGTGCCATGGGCTGGGGGACCTTTAGTCTTGGTTGGTAAAACCAACCGGGACTAAAAGTATTTTTTTATTTTTTTTTATTTTTCCTTTTAATTATTTAGGGGGCTATGAAATAATTATGGTTCAATTTTGTGTTTTCGATTTAATTAATTTTCATTTCAAACATATATTACGCTACTACATATTGTACACACGTTGTGCACCTCCCCATATATATATATAGAAACTCTATTCATCAGCTAGGATGCAGAATAAGTTATTCTGCACCCGAGAGAATCTTAAGATCAATTTAGAAATAAATTATGTTCAGAATAAAAAAAGTTACATTTATATTTAATCACAACATAAAATTTGACATAAGAAAAAAAATATAGGTCACAAGACCAAATTTTTTGAATTTATTGTATATTTTCCACTATTTTTGTATGTTTGTAATTTTACCTGACATAAAATATTTTTTACGCTGATTATAAATTTTCTTAGGGTCTTTTTTTACATCTGAAATGAGACAAAAATTACGGTGCATTAATACTAAAATTAAGAGGGGGTGAAGAATAACTATTCCTCATACAGGGTGACGAATAGTGCGACCCTATATATATATATATATGTGAATGGTCGTCGTACTAGCAATTCGATGATATATATATACATATACATATATATATATATATATATATATATATATATATATATGATCGCGGTTCTATGAGAAATTCTCCTACAATTTGAGGATCATTACATATATATGCAGGCATTACTGCTTCTTGTTCTTAATCTTATAATGATATTCTCCTTTGGGATCTATGACCTGGTCTAGCAGAAATCCAACTAATTCCTTTTGAATTGCTCGTACCCGAACCTCTGGTATGAGCTGGCCCCGCATCTTCATCAGCTACAAGATGGAGATCAAGATGCATATATTAGTTGTGTGTATATATATTAGCTAGATCATGAGAAAAAAATATGGATAGTGTTCTGGCAACCGTACCCAAAGATTTGTTTCGTTTCTGCTCCTTTCAGACGTGATCATGCGAATATTCTGGCAAACGTAGTATGCGCATAAACTATTCCCCTGCTCCTGCCTCATGCACTTTACGAGAATAAAATTTAATCAGGTAATAATTAATCAAGTATGATAATGATATTGAAACTAGAATTAATTAAAGAGATACACGGACATAGCTAGCTAGCTAGTAGTACTTAATTACCTTGGGTCGCACCCATTTCAGTTGTTGTGTCCAGTCGTCTGGGACCTGTTTGATGAACTTGGTCCAAGCCCTGCCCACTGACAAAGAAAATGAATAAACCAGTTATTAACTAGTTGATATTAGGAAATGAAGTAATTAAAGAGGCCAACGTAGTACGATAATGATTGAAATTACCTGTCAAGCAGCCCCCTCATGATTGCGTATTCGGATGGATCCTTTAATAGCGAGTCGAGCACTTCAACTTTTCCCTTGTCAACTTCAATGATTAACAAGATCCAGTGGTAACTCCATAACTCATCAACAACACTTATTAAGATCTAGTAAACAAAAAAATAGAATTTATAGTACGATATATATAGGGAAAATACATTCTACGACCGGATGTAGTTACTCACATGTCTCATATACTATCATGTGGTAGTATATATACTACTTTATTATTTTTAGTATGTTCATATACTATATCTAAGATACTCCAAAGTGACTTCTATGAAAAAATTGCAAGTTTACTCATATTTTTATTATATTTATAAAATACGTACATATCTGCACGTAAAAAAATATATGCTCAAATTATGAGACATGCTACCAATTTTCTTATATATATACTACCTAAACATTCTTATATAGTACATACTACGTGTACATACATCAGAATGATAGATACTACCTATAGCATACGAAACAAAAGTGGGAGTAACTACAACCGGTCGTACCAAACATTTGTCCCATATCTATCTATCTATCTATCTATCTATCTATCTATCTATCTATCTATATATATATATATATATATATATATATATATATATATATATATATATATATATATATATATATCTGGAAACTTGCTACCTGATCCGTTGGATCTTTAACTGATGGCACAAATGAGAGGTGGGTTTGCTAACCAGCCACTTATGGCTATTTTTCATATACCCCCTTCCTTACTCGCGGGGTAGAAAATCCTTCCCACGATTTTGCCCCAAACCGAAGTCTTCGATCTCGCCTCCCCCAACCGCGAGGACCATGGCGCTGCTGCCGTCCCCCGCCGCGACGGCCGACGATGGGACCTCCCCTACCGGGAGAAAATACGTCGGATCCGATACGTCCCCCGCCGCGATTACCTATGGCGCAGCCGTCCCCATGGCACTGCCGCCGGGTGGATGCTATGCAGGGGCTACCAACGGTGCCGATGTGGGCGTACACATCGCCAAAGAATTTCCACCCGTGGCGGAATAGCTCGTTGCTCCTTCGAAACTTGAGTCTATTGTACCCCCTTCCAAAAAATTTAGCAGATTTGTTGTGCGAACTTGTCATGCAGAGACGAAATTTCTGAATGCAATTTTGATCTTGTGAGGCAATGAGGTGTTATCACTCAACGCGAAATCACTGTTTGTTCTCTTTATTTAGACTGAACGGTGCACAAATGATGTTCTCTGAGAATCTATGCAAGTGTATTACTGAACATTGTAGTTCTTCGGAATATTTATGTCTGAATATTCATCAAAATGGTCATGGCCTTGTATCTCTGAATAGCTGCGCAAGAATATTGTTTCTCATGTCAAACTGATACTTTTTACTAGCTAAATTAGACGGGGTAACATTCACAAGAGGTTAATTGGTTAATTTCGATTCCTGTTGGTTGTAGCAGATGGCTTAGTCAACTCTGAATTTAGCAAGAGGATGTTAACCACCAGTACATACATGGCCTGTCACTTCTAGCTGTCTGAATGTTATCTCATGAATTTCAATTTTGTCTGAATACCACCAGCACATATTTGGCATCAGTGGAAGTACAAATATACAGAGATAACATCAGCACATGAAATTCAGTACACCAGTACTCTGAATCCTTTTGTGTTATCCATGTCACTAAAATGACAGAAAAGATTTCTTGTACATCAACATTCATTCATGTATTATTTGTACTACATTCATAATGATTCACGTGCAGTACAAGAACTAGGATTTATCTGCACATCGACATTCATTCACTTATAGCAAAACATCAGAAATTTCTTTGTCAAACACCAACAAAACATTCACGTGAAGCAGTTTTGAAGGGCAAGCAAGCTGTAGGGTCGCCGTTGCATGGATGAAGCGCCGCAGCCGCTTGGTCTTTCTCGCGTGTGGGTGCAGTGCAGGTCGCGGAGGTCGCCGCCGCGCGGGGGCATCACCATGGCCGTGGGTTGTCGTTGCGTGGGGCGAGCGCCGCGCCGTCAACGCGTGCGGTTAGTCCCGAGATGCGGTCTCTTCGGGGCGCTGCCGCGGCCTTCGAGTCATCGTCGCGAGCGGAGCCGCAGTCGGTCTCCGGTGTATCGCCGCGGCCTCCAGGTTGCCCTCGCGGCTGGAGAAGAAGTAGGATTATTGTTAGTAGGGGGTTATCTGGAAAACTGTGGTCAAGTGGCTGCTGGTGAGATTTTCACCTCTGATCTCTACCATACATTTGCAATCCGATGGCACACGAGGGTAGTTTTCAAGTTTTCACTGGATACTTCCCCTATATGTATATATATATATATATATATGTATATATATATATATATATATGTATATATATATATATATGTATATGTATATATATGTATATATGTATATATATATGTATATATAGTAACACTCACCCGAAGTTGTAAGGAAATAGTATTTCTGGTTGGCTATTTAGATGTTTCGAAAAATTTAGCATGACTTTCTCCGTGTCTTTTCTCAAATGTGAAGTTTCCCGTATCTTTTGATTAATCGTATTTGGGTCAATGAATCCAATGCCATAGCGTCCAGCTTGTTTCATTTCATACATCTTCATTCTGCACAATACCACAAAAACGAATATAGTGAGGATAATTCCAGGTAATGAATGAGAGCACAACTAGCTAGAGAGCTTAAATTATAGAAAACAATCACTTATAGACAATAGCAACTGACTAAAGATTTGTCAAGTGCGTCTTGATTGAATAACTGAAACAACTTTGCATAATGAATTCACACATCGTTTTTATGGAAGTATTGCCTCTCTTTGACTCTCACCATGAGGGACACTTCATTGGTATTTGATGTTATTTGCATGTACCACATATGCAAATCATACATTCTCGTTGGTAGAAGCTTGACATCTTCACGCTTGACCAGAGGTTTGCCGCGGGCATATTGATATTTTACTTCTAACTCTTTAAGCACGGGGATTTCCTCAAGGCCTAGGAGTTGTTCAACAGTACCACCGGCCTCTTTAGCCATCCTAATATGTTCTTCGGTTACTTCTGGCCGACCGGCGGTACTCACAGGTGTTTTAGCAGGGGATCGATTGCACTACCTGTTCTCCCAGCTTGGGGATAGTTTTCCCGCTTTTTTTGCCAATTCTTTGGCTCGAGCTCGAGCTCGACTCCTTTTGAAGGCCCATTTTGGACCGAAATCGCCCCAGCCGCCAAAGGAGAAAGTACCTGAGCATGTCTCACAACACTTCATGGATAAGTTCTTCACTTTCATGTTTAGCTCACAGTTAGTCCTGTCTTTGATATCATCCACAGGGTAGCTAGCTAGAAGTTTATCGTCATCGATATCGGCCGTGGGGGAACCCATGCTGCTTCTCGGCGTAGATGGGATGGTGGTATCCAATGCTGGATCGGTCTGCTCATGTTGGCGCTGAGACGCCCTCTCCTGGATGAGTGAGTCGATCTGCTCCTGCTGTCGCCTGACTCTGGATTCCAACTCCAGGTGCTTTGATTCGAGGCCTTCAAGGAGGAGTGCTTCCTCCTTCTTCTTATTCTCCTCCTACATCTTCTTTCTCGCACGACTTCTATAGTCGTCGTTCCAACCCGCAAACCCCTCAAACCACGGAATAATGCCTCTGCCTCGTGTTTTTCCCGGGTGTTCGGGATTCTTCAGGGCGCGCGTAAGCTCGTCGTCCTCTCTGTTGGGTGTGAACACCCCCGTTCAAGCTTGTTCGATTTTCATTAGAAATTCGTCTCTCACTTTTTTAAGACTTGCCTTCACCATAATTGCCCCTATGTTTGGGTCCAACTTCCCCCCATGCGCATCAAACCATGTCCTGCACCTCGAGGACCAGGTCACTGTAACTGGAGTGACCCCTACACTAATCATATCTTTTTCGGATTGATCCCACTTAGGCAGGGCCGTCTGGTAGCCACCTAGCCCTAGAGTATGGTGCCACTTCTTTTTCGCAGCATTAATCTTGTTCTTTCTCGACCGTTACTTAGCTAGTTCCGATTCCTTGAACTTCACGAAATCATTCTAGTGATCTTTTGCCTTCACTAGTGCTCCCTCAAATTTTGGAGTCGTCTTGTTTGCTTTGATGTACGCAGTCCATGCATTTTTCTTGAAGGTGTTGAATATGATCGCCATCTTTTGAAGCACATAGTTTCTGACTTTATTCAGATCTGCATCTGTCAAATTATCTGGTAGTGTGAAATGTGACATCAGCTCGGTCCAAAGCACATATTTTTCTCTTTCATCGACAAAAGTAACTCCTTCTCGATCTCCCTTTGAGGGCTTTTTTCATTCTTGTGTGGAGATCGGGATTTGGTCCCTGACAATAACTCTGCATTGATTCTTGAACTTGGTCGCATTTTTCTTAGGTTCAAGTAGTTCGCCAGTTGATGTATTGATGGAATCGATGATGAACTTTACGCCAGGGTCCAACTTTTTGCCCGGGCCTCGAACTACCCTATTGCTTGTAGAAGATTTGCTCGATCCGGAGGCCTAAAAGAAGAAAGATTGATTCGTTAATACATATACAACTCAATTAAGACATGTAATGTTCACCGGATGTCTTATAAAATAAATATACCTCGCCGATCTTTGTTATTTGAAGAACATTTTCTTCGTCACCATCGTTGTCGAATTCATCTATTCTCTCGTCTTCATCAAACATACAACCCTCACCGGAATTGTTCAGATATTGCGAGCTGTCATCCTCTTCATGTTCATGCTCTGGGCTCGTGGAGTGTATGATGTTGAACAAAGCCTCTTCTCCTTCTCTGTCGTTATTGTGCATAGCTTTTTTTTAACTAACCCAAAATAAAGATAAAACAATTTAGTATTCAAATTAGAATGCATGCAATCAATAAGGAAAAATGAATCATAGTTCATAATATTCATCATCGAATATAATCTCGAATAAATCGTCTCAAATATTATCGAATATAATCCCGAATACATCTCGAATATTATCACCAATACATCTCGAATATTATTAATTATATAATATCACTACTACAGATCCAGTTGATGTCTCGCGCGGCAGGCGGTGGACACCCAAAGAGAAGGAACTATGACAGGATCATAGCTCGGGTGAGATCCCTGAAGAACCTGCCACGTATTAGAGAACTTGACGTCCAACGCATCCATGTACCAACGGACGTGCGCGTCCTCCTCCCTTACACGGCGGCGTACCACCTCCAGCAGGGTCGGCTGCCTCCGCACCGGCAGTGGCCCACGCGAACGCCACCAAAGAAGATTCGGGTCAACGACGAGACCCGGGTTCCTCATCAAGTTGCGCGCCCCTGAAGGTAGCACCTCCCAGTGCCAGCCCGATGGGGCCCAATCCCGAACGTTGCCCCTCTGAAGCAGGACGTCGTCGCAAATGAGTCGACGACGAGGATGGGGGCCAGGCATCGTTGACCCCGAGAAGAAACTCTATGAAAATTTAAAAAAATGCTTGATTGTGATTTTTGTAATTCTGTTTAACTTCATTTTGCAAATACATAACAAACTTTTTTCTATGCTTTGTGAAAATTCCTCAAATGTTTTCTATACATTCTGTATACAGAAACTAATTGCTATGCATATATTGGATCAAATGTAAAATTCCTAAACCCTAAATGTCAAAATGTCAAAATGTCAAAATTTCTACATTGTATAAGCCCTAAACCCTAAATTACTACATTGTATCAAAATGTCAAAATTCCTCAATATTTTATACATACATTATACTAATTAATTCCTCAAATGTCAAAAATGTCAAAATTCTTCTAAAAATGTCAAAATTGCTATATATATATATATACTAAAACATACAATAACAATGTCAAAATTGCTATACATATATACTAAAACATATTAAACATACAATAAAAATGTCAAAATTGCTATACATATATACTAAAAATGTCAAAATGTCAAAATTGGTCGGGGAGGGGCGGCCCTGGCGACAGGGGAGAGGGAGAGGGGAGAGGGAGGAAAGGAGCTCACAGCGGGGCGACGACGAGGCGAGACAAGTCGGGGGCAGTGACGGCGTCGGGGCAAGCGGCAACGCAACGAGGAGCTCGGGAAGGAGCGGGCGCGAGCGGCGTCGGGGATCGGCGAGGAGGACGCGTCCGGAGTCGGGGATCGGCGAGGAGGCCCGAGCGGCTAATGTCGGGGGCGGCAATGAGCTCCGACATCGGGGGCGGCGATGGCATCGAACAGGGGAGGCGGCGGCGCGCAACAGCCTGGCGACATCGAATGGAGAGGATGGCGTCGAATGGAGAGGATGGTGAATTTTTGTAATTAGCGTTATATATGAAAGCCTTTATTCACGGTTGGTGGCTCCAACCACGACTAAAGACCCCCTTTAGTCGCGGTTGGAGCCACCAACCGAGACTAAAGGTCAATTTCAGCCAGCCCAAACGGCGGGAAGCCAGACCTTTAGTCGCGGTTGGTAGCTCCAACCGCGTCTAAAGGGGGGTCTTTAGTCACGGTTGGAGCCACCAACCGCGACTAATGGTGTGTTCCTAGCACGGCGCACTGCAGTGGAAGTTTAGTCCCACCTCGCTAGTCGAGGGGCGCCTCGTGCAGTTTATAAGCTCCATCGCGGGCATTGCAATCTGCTCCTCTCTAATGCAGGCCTTCTGGGCCTACCTCTGTTGCGATTCCCTATGGGCCTACTAGGCCTTGCGGGCCTGCATCCTGGCCCAAGATGGGTTTCTAGTCGTATGCAGGCCGTGGCGGCCCAGTAGGCGGGAATTTTTTTTGCTTCATTTTTTTCTTTTGTTTCTGAATTTTTTTGTGCTTTATTGAGATTTAATGAGTGAATATTTTTGCATTAGGTCAAAAAATTATAAACTTTCTGTTAGTGGCAGTAGTTTTCAAATTCGAATAGTTTAAATTTGAATTTTTTGAAATTTGTGTGAATCACTAGTTTGTGAATAACTTTACTTTAAAAATAGATTTTCGAGTGATTCTTTTCTTTACTATTTAATATTATTGTGTTTTATCATTATATCCAATTTGGTAATTCTTAGGTTATTTAAAAAGTGAAATACCTTTGTAACATTCGAGTTTTCGTCTGAAACCCTGATACTTCGAAAGAGATTGTCCATTTTGTACACGAAGTGCATCCAGTTTTTGCCGTAACCCTCCCAACTTTTTAGCACATGCTATGTGGGTGAAATGATGATACCGTGCCAACTTTCAACCTTTTCAGAGTTCATTTGTAGTGCTTATCAATTTTAGGGTCATTTAGCTCCAAAAATCAGTAAATGCATGAAAAATAGCAAATGAAGTCGGAAAGGGTTCAAAATTGATGGCCTCCCTTAGAATGGTGCATACTAAACGCACAAAAAGTCTGGACTTGAAATAAGTTAAAAAATGAAATGCCTTTGTAACAGGCGAGTTTTCGTCTAAACCGTGATACTTCGAAAGAGATTGTCCATTTTGCACACTAAGTGCATCCAGTTTTTGCTGTAACCCTCTCAACTTTTTAGCACATGCTATCTGGGTGAAATGATGATACCATGCCAACTTTCATCCTTTTCAGAGTTCATTTGTAGTGCTTACCAATTTCAGGGTCATTTAGCTCAAAAAAATTAGTAAATGCATGAAAAATAGCAAATGAAGTCGGGAAGGGTTGAAAATTGATGGCCTCCCTTCGAATGGTGCATACTAAACGCACAAAACACATAAGTACACTACTATTACAAGGATTCCCTTCGGTTTGTCCGAAGTGGGACTTTCTAGATATATAAGTCCGAAAACTAACTAGAGAAGCTGGTCACATCCCAGAGTGGGATCTTTGGGTGTAAAAAAATTTCTTCGCGTGTGTCCCTTTGCGTCGTAACCATGGGAAATCTTCATCGTTTAACTTGACGCTCGAGTCAACATTCACTATGAAGGGAGCAATTTCATGAAACTTTTCATAATCTTCTGTCATGTCTGTCTTGTCCTTCACTCCCATGATGTTTCTTTTCCCCGAAAGAACTATGTGGTTCTTTGGCTCATTGCATGATGTATTTTCTTTCTTATCTTTTCTTTTTCTCGGATTGGTAGACATGTCCTTCACATAGAAAACCTGTGCCACATCATTGGCTAGGACGAATGGTTCATCTGCGTACCCAAGATTGTTGAGATACACTGTTGTCATTCTGTACTGTGGGTCTTCCTTTACCCTGCCTCCTGTCAGATTGACCCATGTGCACCTAAACAAAGGGACCTTCAAATCAATTCCATAGTCAAGTTCCAATATCTCCTCTATGTAACCATAGTATGTGTCCTTTGGCCCATTGTTGTTGCTCTTTTTATCTTGGGCGATCATGCAAAATGTATTCCCATTTATCCCGTACCCTTTGAAAGTCAATATAGTCGAAGATGGTAACTTGGATAGCAAGTACATGTCATCTTCAATAGTGTCGTCATGCATGAGACGTTTTTGCAACCAACTGGTGAAAGTCACCGTTTGTTCATGTGTAATCCAGTCGTTAGACTTCTCCGGGTGTTTGGAGCGTAGAATATTCTTGTGTTGCTCGATATATGGAGCCACCAAGGCGGAACTTTGTAGAACTGTGTAGTGTGCTTATGCCAAAGAATGCCCGTCCCGGCATATTAGTGAATTCTTTCCTAACGTGCCTTATCCACCCAGTCTGCCCTCATTTCCGTGATTCAGGAACACCTATCGGCTTAATGTCAGGAATAAAGTCAACACAAAACTCAATGACCTCCTCTGTTTCATGGCCCTTGGAGATGCTTCCTTCTGGCCTAGCACGATTATGAACATATTTCTTTAAGACTCCCATGATCCTCTGAAAGGGGAGCATATTGTGTAGAAATACAGGATCCAGAATGGCAATCTCCTCAACTAGGTGAACTAGTACATGAGTCATGATATTGAAGAAGGATGGTGGGAACACCAACTCGAAACTGACAAGACATTGCACCAAATCATTCTCTAACCTTGGTAGGATGTCTGGATCGATTACCTTCTAAGAGATTGCATTGAGGAATGCACATAGCTTCACAATGTCTAATCGAACGTTTTCTGGTAAAAGCCCCCTCAATGCAACCAGAAGCAGTTGTGTCATAATCACGTGGCTGTCATGAGACTTTAGGTTCTGGAACTTTTTCTCTGCCATATTTATTATTCCCTTTATATTTGACGAGAAGCCAGATGGGACCTTCATACTGAGAAGGCATTCCAAGAAGATTTCCTTCTCTTGTTTGGTAAGAGCATAGCTGGCATGACCCTGAAACTGCTTTGGATCCATGCCATCTTTTTCGTGCATATGTTGCTGGTCCTCCCGTGCCTCCCGGGCCTTCATACTGAGAAGGCATTCGAAGAAGATTTCCTTCTCTTGTTTTGTATTCACATGTACACACCCAAGAATCCTAGCAGGTTCACGCAAAGATTCTTCGTCACGTGCATCACATCGATTGCAGAGCGGACCTTGATATCTTTCCAATAAGGTAGGTCCAAAAATATAGATTTCTTGTTCCACATGGGTGCGCGTTTGTTAGCGTTATTCGGAACAGATTGTGCACCATGACCCTTTCCAAAGATTACTTTTAAATCCTTGACCATATCAAGTATGTCATCACCCGTACGGTGGTGAGGCTTCTTCCGGTGATCTGCCTCACCTTTGAAATGCTTGTCTTTCTTTCTTACGGGATGCCTGCTCTGAAGAAATCGACGATGCGCCAAATACACATTATCCTTACATTTATCCAAATATATACTGTCGGTGTCATCTAAAAAGTGCATGCATGCGTGGTATCCCATGTTTGTCTGTCCTGAAAGGTTACTGAGAGCAGGCCAATCATTTATGGTTACAAACAGCAATGCATGTAGGTCAAATTCCTCCTGATCTTTCGCATCCCACGCACGCACACCTTTTCCATTCCATAGCTGTAAAAGTTCTTCAACCAATGGGCTTACGTACACATCAATGTCGTTGGCAGGTTGCTTGGGGCCTTGTATGAGCACTAGCATCATAATGAACTTCCGCTTCATGCATAACCAAGGAGGAAGGTTATAGATACATAGCATCACAGGCCATGTGCTATGATTGCTGTTCTGCTCCCCAAAAGGATTAATGCCATCTGAACTTAAACCAAACCATATGTTCCTTGCATCCTTTGCAAAGTCCTTCCATTTTCTCTTGATTTTTCTCCACTACAACCCGTCAGCGGGCACTCTGAACTTTCCATCTTTCTTACGGTCTTCGTTGTGCCATCGCATCAACTTGGCATGCTCTTTGTTTTGGAACAAATGTTTCAACCGTGGTCTTATAGGAGCATACCACATCACCTTGGCAGGAATCTTCTTCCTAAGGCGCTCGCCCTCAACATCACTAGGGTCATCGTGGCCGATCTTATAGCACAATGCACAGCATACCGGCATGCATTCAAATCCTCGTACTCACCGCGGTAGAGGATGCAGTCATTAGGGCGTGCATGTATCTTCTCGACCTTTAATCCTAGAGGGCAGACAACCTTCTTTGCTTCGTACGTACTCTGTGGCAATTCATTATCCTTTGGTAGCTTCTCCTTTAACATTATCAGCAATTTTTAAAATCCCTTGTCAGATACACCATTCTCTGCCTTCCATTGCAGCAATTCCAGTGTGGTACCCAGCCTTTTATTGTCATCTTTGCAATTTGGGTACAACCCTTTTTTGTAATCCTCTAACATGCGCTGCAACATAAGCTTCTCCTTTTCACTTGAGAAGTTTCTCTTTGCATCGGCAATGGCCCGACCAAGACCATCAGTGGGCTCATCTGATGCCTCTTCTTCAGCTCCTTCCTGCATTGTCGGCTCAGTTCTTCCCCCATTGTTGTACCATCGCATTCATGGAACCCATGGCCAGGATAGCTGTCGTCATCCTCTTCTTCTTCATTCTCTCCCATTAGGACCCCTCTTTCTCCATGCTTGTTCCAACGGTTATAGCCGTACATGAAACCATACTGAAATAGGTGGACGTGAATGGTTCTTGAGTTAGTGTAATTTTGATCATTCTTACAGCTAGCACATGGACAATACATAAAACCATCCGGCCGCTTGTTTGCCTCAGCCGCAACCAGAAAAGTATGCATGCCATTAATGAACCGGGGAGAGCATCGTTCCTCGTACATCCATTGTCGGCTCATCTTCATTACACAACACCGAAAATACCAAATTAATACGAGTTCGTACATAAAGTTCATACACACTTGTTCTCATAAAACAACATACAAACTCTCTAGATAAAGCATTTAAATGTAACAACAAATGTGATCAACATCGCAACTAAGGTAACAATTGATCGAACATTATAGTGATACCAAGCCTCACTAACAATGGCATATCTTTAAATTTTCTAATATTCAAGCGCATTGCACCCATCTTGATCTTGTGATCATTAACGACATCGGCAACATACAACTCCAGTTTCATTTTCTCTTCTTCAACTCTTTTCAATTTTTCTTTCAAATACTCGTTTTCTTTTTCAACTAAATTTAACTTCTTGACAAGAATATTTATGTCGGTTAGAATCTCTGTTTCACACACCTCCTAGATAAAAACTTGATTGGCATAATTGTCATGAACACGAAATGCAAGAAAGAGTTATAAAAGAGAGTATATACCACATCCGCATCATAAACCAGACGAGGGCCGACGGGGGACAAATTTCTAAACCGTGCCACATTTTATCACAAACAACCATATAGGTAAGAAAACTATACAAGTAACTAACTAAATCTTACAAACATGTAATTTTATTATAAAAAGGATAAGAACAAGAGGCTCACCAAGGTGGTGCCGGCGACGGGACGGTGCGGGCGATCGATGGTGGTTAGGACGGGGACGGGAAGGCACTAAGTAAACCACACCTACAAATGCAAAGTAAGGTTAATTTGAGCTCAAATTGCATAAATCAAATAAACTACCGCGTACAAACTAAAACCCAAAAATCACTATACTTATAGAGCATTGCAAGAGCTAATCTAGCAAAATGAGATGAAAGGACAAAGTTGCTAACCTTTGTGAACAATTGGATGGATGGGATGCCTCCAAATCTTGACAAATTTGTCAAAAATGGAGGATGAGCTCGAGGAAGAGAGGAAGAATGGAGAGGAGAGGAAAGGGGAAGAACGGAGGACTCTGCTTGGGCTGGCGCCGAAGGGTTTCAATATAGGGGAACCTTTAGTCCTGGTTAGTGGCTCCAACCGCGACTAATGGTTAGCCTATAGTCCCTGTTGGAGCCACCAACCAGGACTAAAGGTTCCCGTGGGGCCACAGGCTGACGCCAGCCAACCACCACACCTTTAGTGTCGGTTTGTGGCACGAACCAGGACTAAATATCCAGAACGAACCGACACCAATGATCCCCGTCACGAACCAGTACAAATGATCACATTAGTGCCGGTTCAAAAGCCAACCGCGACTAATGAGGCGGACGAAAGGTCTGCTTTCTACTAGTGATCCAGGGTTGGAGTGCATGCCAGGGGACGTGCCAGGAGGCCACAAGCCTGCTAGGCGTGCCCCCCTGGCCATGCCTAGCGAGCTTGTCATCTCCTGGTAGGTCTCCTAACCCTAATCTTTTGCCTATAAATACCCAAATATTCCCCAAACACTACTAGGGAAAACCTTATAAACAAAACCTTAGCAGTAGTGCTGGATAAGAAGAGGTGCTACTGCTACATAGCAGTAGCGCACGTCAAGAAATGGCGCTACTACTAACTACTTAGCAGTAGCGCATCATTAAAAACGTGCTACTACTAATATTGCCCCACCGTTGCCGCCAGGCTAGGTTTAGTAGTAGCACACCCCAGATAACCATGCTACTACAAAGAGAATAGTAGTAGCACATTTTTTTGGGTAGGGTGCTATGACTAAGTTTGAACCTGGCCACATGGCAGGCCCCACTTAGCAGTAGCGCCTTCCCCAGGAGCGTGCTATAGCTATGTCAGGTAGCAGTAGCGCTCTTTCTTGAAACGCGCTACTGCTATCTTGACATAACCCCCGCTCGGGCTTCCTCCTCCACTTCTTTCCTCCATCCATTCCCCATTCGATCGATCCCTCTCCTCCGATGCCGCCATCGCCCTCAATCCCCTGCCCACGCCGCCGTCCGTCGTCGCCCTCCATCGCTTCCCTCCATCGCCGCCCTTCCTCATTGCCCGCTCCTCCACCCGCACCCGTCCATCGCCGCCCGTGGGCCCTCCGTCTCCTCCGAGGTCCACCTCGCCGCCGACATCTCCCCTGAGCTCCACCTCGCCGTTGATGTCTCCTCTAGCCCCTTGTAAGTCCTCTGCCCATCCTTCTTTCTCTGTGTCTCTCTAGGATAGATTAGGATGAATTAGTATGAACCCTAGGACAGATTAGGCAGTATGAACCTAGTTAATTAGTATGAAATTAACTATGTTTTCAAATTAGGACAGAAATTTAGCTATGCTTCAAATTAGGACATAAATTTCGGTAGTCTGAATTTAGTTTCAAATATTGTGAAGAAAAACGACTTATTGCATTTTCTTCAAGTTCTATATTTTTCTTGCTGTTATATGCAAATGATACGAGTGGCCTATGTTTTGCCAGAATGTTGATTCATTTCCGTTCCGGTGAATTTCAGGAGCTCGATATGTCCTGTGTTAAGCAAAGGACATGCCAAATTTTTTTTCATGATTTTTAGCATGACTTGTGCTAAAATGTAGAACATATCAAGTTCTTGTGATTTGCCACAACGGGAATTCAATGATATTCCGTCAAAATATAGGGCACTTTTTCTATGTCATTGCTCGATATATGGAATGGGTTGACTTTAGATCTACTAAGTGTTTATTAATTTTGTTTTCATAATTAAGCATTTGTTCTCGACGTTGACGATGTCTGGCCCGCATCCTCGTCGCCGACTCGGCGAAGGAGGCTTGCTTGATTATAGGGGCCATGTCCGGGACTGGGCTCCGCCGGGCTAGTACTGGGAGGTGCTACCTTCCGGGGCGCGCAACTTTATGAGGAGGCAGCCCGTCGTCGACCCAGAGGTTATTTGGTGGCGGTCGCATGGGCCACTGTCGGTGCAGAGGGAGACAACCCCTGTGGAGGTGATATGCCGCCGTGTTAGGGAGGAGGACGAGCACGTCCCTCGCTATATGGATGCGTTGGATGCCAGGTTCTCCAATACCTGCAGGTTCTTCAGGGATCTCACCCGAGCTCTGATCCTGTGATGGTTCCTTTTCTTTTGGTGTCCACCGCCCGTGTCGATACCCGTCCTTCGCTATAGTTCTAACTGTATTAGTGATGTTATATGTATGATACTATTCGAGATGTATTAGTGATAATATTCGACGATGTATGGACTCAAGAGATGATTTAGTTTTTCTTAGTGAATGCATGCTAATTTGAATACTAATTTGTTTTATGATTTAGTTTTGCTTATTTAATGCATGTCTGTTTCAACTATGAACATAGGAAATGTCTAACGACGATAGCGAAAGGGAATTTGGTATGTGCGAATACTGCGAAGACGAGCGTCGTCTGTGCGACAAGCCTCACCTAGAAGATGGTAGGCGATTCAGCATCATGTTGGATGAGACCTTCGGAGTGGATACAGTAATTCACAACGACAAGTCTTTTTTCGTAATTAAGTATGACTTCTGCTTCTTTTGCTTGAACTTATAATTTTAATTTTTTACAATTCTACTAGCGTATCCCCTGCCATGCAAGATATTATGTCTTGGATAAGATTGGTTTCTTAGATATGTTGAGTATGGAGGTAAAGAGAGTTAACTTGACGACCGAGCATGGCTATGCTTTTTTCGTAAAATTATACAGTGCAGAGAACTACCCTATTTTGAATGCTCAAATTGGAGAGCACTATGCAAGGCGTATGCATTTGAGCCTAATATGCTTATCACCTTTGATATTCATCCTGAAGATGAATATGAAGGTAGTATCGACATTTGGGTCGATGTGTAGACGCCTCCAGTTCTATCTCTATGTGAGTTTCTCAACCATATTTATTAAGTAAATTATATTGTTTAGTTTAAAATAGTTGACAACTAATTTCTATTGACAACTTATTTACATTCAAGCAAACATGTCCAACTCTTCGTAGGCAACACCTACTACTGTCCCGGGGCAGAACTAAACTGCGAGGAGATAAGTCATTATGTTTCATGGCTTGAGGATCTTGATCTTGTCAAGACAAATTATTTTCCTAGACTTCGAGATATTACTACTCGATACGTGCGACCACTAGTGTGCATATTGAACTACGGACACATCTATCTAGGAAATATGGTAAGATTTTACTATTTGTCCTCAGTGCATCTTTTGCATACATTATTTTTTAAGCTAAACTTCATTGTTGAGTATGTTACTACGATGTTCTTCAATAGGGACTCCCGGTGAATGTTGTGCCTCGTTGGATCGAGCATAAAGGTCACATGAGAATGATTAGCTTACGACCAAGACATCCTACAATGCACATGGGTGCATTCCACATTTCTGAAAGCGAGCAAGTCTTAATAGTCAAAGATTGGAGCAAAATTGTGAAGGATCACACAGAAGTACTAGGGGGCAGCAATCAGAAGCGCAACCCACATTTAGAAGAGAGGTTCATCTGCATGCTCCAATATGATGAAGCAACAGTGCTACACATGTTTTATGCTATTTTACCTGAGAGAGCAGTAAAAGTGATTAGCTAGCTAGTGTTGGTGGTAATGACTATGATGATTAAATAACTAGTGTTGGTGGTGATGCCTGATGATTAAATAACTAGTGTTGGTGGTAATGACTATAATGATTATTATTAGCTAGTGTTGGTGGTGATGAGATGGCTACACTATGACTATGATGATTTTTATATTAATATGATGATGATTTGTTTTTATGATCAGGATTAGTTATTATATCATTGGTGGAAGGAACACGGATTAGATTCATGTGGATGAATGAAAAGTGACCAAAAGTTGAATTAGTAGGATCGTCGTTGTAATTCAACTTTTGATCACTTTTGATTCATCCAAATGAATCTAAACTATGTGGATGGATCAAAAGTGACCAAAAGTTGAATTGGTACTGTATCAAAAATTGTATAACGGCCTATAAATACACTAAAAATAAAAAAATGAAAAACAGAATACTAGTAGCGCTTGCTTGGAAGGACGTTACTAATAGTTAGCGCAGCAGTAGCGCTTGTAAGTAGCGCTTGATGTTGATGTAGTGCCTTACTAGTAGCGCGAGCACCCGTGCTACTAGCAGGCATCAAACCCACGCTACTACTAGGCTTTTCCCTAGTAGTGCGATATCAAAAAGAGCCATGCAAATACTTTTCCGCCGCCGAAAGCCTCCGTTCCCGAGAGATCCAATCTTGGAGGCTTTTCTGATAATCTGCTGGAGGTGGTTTCAATCACGAAGGGCATCTACATCAACTCCCTTGCCCCTCCGATGATGCGTGAGTAGTCTACCACAGACCTACGGGTCCATAGCTAGTAGCTAGATGGATTCTTATCTCTCTTTGATCTTCAATACCATGTTCTGCATGATCTTCATGGAGATCTATCCGATGTAATCCTCCTTTGTGGTGTGTTTGTCAAGATCCGATGAATTGTGAGTTTATGTTCAGATTATCCATGAATCTTATTCAAATCTCCTCTGAATTCATATTTGCATGATTTCATATCCTTGCAAGTCTCTTCGAGTTATTGGTTTAGTTTGGCCAACTAGATTGGTAATTCTTGCAATTTGAGAAGTCCTTGGTTTTTGGTGCAATCTTGCAGTGTCGTCACCCATTGACATAGTAGGGGTAGCAAGGCACGTTTTGTATTGTTGCCATCAAGGGTAACAAGATGGGGTTTTCATCCTATTGGTTGAGTTTATCCCTCTACATTATGTCATCTTTCTTAATGCGTTACTTTGTCCTTCATGAACTTAATACTCTAGATGCAGGCAGGAGTCCATCGATGTGTGGACTAATAGTAGTAGATGCAAAATCTTTCCGGTCTACTTGACACGGACGTGAAGCCTATATGCATGATCATTGACTTGGATAACTGCATGATTATTCGCTTTTCTATCGATTGCTTAACAGTAATTTGTTTACCCAATATGATATTTGCCTTGAAGAGAGAAGCCTCTAGTGAAACCTATGCCCCCCGGGTCTACTTTCCATAATATACTTTTAGATCTATAAACCAAAAATAGCAAAAATATTTGCTGCAATTTATTTACCTTTTAATTTCCCTTCTCGTTTACATCTATCTATTTCAGATCTAATCCTTGCAAATAATCATGAAGGGATTGACAACCCCATTATAGCGTTGGGTGCAAGAGTTTGATTGATTGTGTAGGTCTATCCATTGGTGACTTGCTTGTTCCTCCTACTTGATTGATACCTTGGTTCTCAACAACGGAGGGAAATACGTATCTACTTCGCTGCATCACCCTTTCCCCTTCAAGGAAAAACCAACACAAGCTCAATAGGTAGCAGGTATGTGCCAGTAGCTATGTGTTTGATCTCTCTCTCTCTCTCTCTCTCTCTCTCTCGTGTTCTTGAGATGGCACGATCTTGGTGTACCCCGAGCTTTATTGATATAGATGAATCATATGATGTTTTCCCCTCTCTATCTTCTTGTGATGAATTGAGTTTTCCCTTGGAAGTTTTTTATCGGATTGAATCTTTAATGATTTGAGAACGCTTGATGTATGTCTTGTGATGGGATATCCATGGTGACAATGGGATGTTCTATTGATCCACTTGATGCATGTTTTGGTGATCAACTTGCAGGGTCCGTGACCATGGGAATCTATGCATAGGGGTTGGCACATGTTTTTTTCTTGAATCTCCTGTAGAAACATTGGGGCACTCTTTGAAGTTCTTTGTGTTGGATTGAACATGACGAATCTGAAACTGTGTGATGCATATCGTATAATCAAACCCATCGTTACTTGTGGTGACATTGGAGTATCTAGGTGACATTAGGGTTTCCGTTGTCGCGTGTCTTAAGGGGTTATTTCAGTACAAACTCTAGTGTTGTTCGTGACACTTATAGGGATAACTCATAATATTGATCGAGAAAGATAACTTTGAGGTGCTTTCATACCCTACAATAATTTCTTCGTTAGTTCTCCGCTATTTGTGACTTTGGAGTGAACTCTTTGTCTCATGAAAGGTATTTACATATGATTCAACTATGTTAGTATTGTTGAGAGAACTTGCACTAGTGAAAGTATGAACCCTAGACCTTGTTTCTAGGCATTGCAATACCATTTGTGCTCAATTTTATCATTAGTTACCTTGCTGTTTTTATATTTTCATATTACAAAAGCTTGTATCTACCATCCGTATTGCACTTGTATCACCATCTCTTCGTCGAACTAGTGCACCTCTATAATTTTCCATTGTATTGGGTGTGTTGGGGACACAAGTGACTCTTTGTTATTTGCTCGCAGGATGGCTGGAGAGATACCATCTTCATCCTATGCCTCCCATGGATATATAAACCTTAGGTCGTCCACTTGATGCAAAATCACTGTTGTCCTACAAAACTCTACGCTTGGAGGCCCAACACGAGTCTACAAGAAGAAACTTTTGCAGTAGACATCAAACTCTTTTCTGGCGCCAGGTCCCGGGAGGTGAGTGCTTGATGGTATATCTTTAGATCTTGCAATCAAATCTTTTAGTTTCTTTATTTTCACTAGTTTGGTTTTATAAAAGAAAACTACAAAAAAATGGAATTGAGGTTGCCTCATATGCTTAATCTTTTTAATGTCTTTCGTGAAAATGATGGACAAAAAAATTGTGCTCAAGTGTTAGAAGAAGAAGTTATTAAAATGTTTGGCACTAAATCTTTGAGTGATGATCATGATTGGAATGTCGTTAGTATCAATTCTTTGAATATCCATGATTCTAACAATATGCAAAGCCACAAGCTTGGGGATGCTATGTTTGATTAATATGATATTTTTAGTCCCCCATGTTTTGATGAGCAAATTTATTATGATTATGGCATGCCTCCTATATATGATGATTATGATTATGAAATCTATGGTATAAAGAGTGATAGTAACCATGAAACTTGTCATCATGATTTTAATATTCAATGTGGTTATGTCAATCAAGTGTCACATGATAGTTATGTTGTTGAGTTTGCTCCCACTACCATGAATGAGGAGAAGTTTGCTTATGTGGAGAGTGATACTTTTTCTATGCTTGTAGATCATGAAAATAATGCTATACGTGATAGTTATATTGTGAAATTACTTCATGATGCTACTGAATATTATTATGAGGTGGGATCATATGGTTGCAGGAATTGCAATAATATCAAGTTTCCTCTCTATGTGTTCAAGGTTTTTAAGTCATGCTTGTTTTGCCTTCCTATGCTAGTTGATTCTTGCTCCCATAAATTTTTTGCTCACAAAATCCCTATGCATAGGAAGTGGGTTAGACTTAAATGTGATTTTCATGAGATTCATGATTCTCTTTTGCATGTTTCAATCATTATTCCTATATGAGCATCATTGAAATCATCATGCCTAGCTAAAAGGCATCAAAGAAAAGTGCTTGTTGGGAGACAACCCAACACTTTTACCTTCTGTTTTTATGTGTTCACATGATTAAGCTACTGTAGCAATCATGTTTTGTGTCTTTTATTTCAATAAAGTTCCAAATAAAGCCTTTGGGATAGTGTGGACGCTTGCTTGTCTGATTCAATGCAAAAACAGAAAGTTTTGCATCCAGTATATGAATTTTCTGATTTTACTGGAGCGTCAAAAAAATCCGGATATTTTTACACAACATTTATATGCAAATTACTTGAGGTTTCCTAATATTTCAGAATTTTTAGAGTCAGGAAAGTATGTTGATCATTCAGGTCTTTACAGACTGTTCTTTTTTTTTGACAGATTCTGTTTTGCATGCATAGTTTGCTTATTTCAAGTGTTCATATAGCTTAGATTGAGTGATATAAATTATGGGAATGATATAATACAGTAGGTATGATGTGGGAATAATTATGAATCTTGTCTTGACAGTACCTAAATGAATGATCTATATTTACTACACAAACCCATCTCACGAAGTTCCGTTAAGTTTTGTGTGATTGGAGTTTTCATGTTTTGGGTGAGCCACCGATATGAGGAGAACAAGGCGTGACAATAATCTAAGCTTGGGGATGCTACGCATGCCACCTCTCTTCGTCAACTATCGGTTAGCCTATGTTGAGGCTAAATTTTTATTCATTCACATGATGCGTGCTATTCTTGGAGTGCTATTTTTGTTTTTCTTTCTGTTTAAATAAAATATGAAAATATGAAAATCTTTATTGAGAGAGAGATATAGAGAAAATGCTCACATAACTACTTAATTGTTTTACTACTCATTGCTCTTTACTTATATGTTTTGGAGTAGTTTTGTCATTCACTCTCGTGCTTCACTTATATCCTATGAGTAAATGGTTGAATGAATTGAATATCATAAATCTGAAATTATATATGTTTTATTTTCTTATCCCATGGGGAGTAATGACTTCAAGTATAAGATGTATAGCTGGTAAAATTTATTGAAAGTTAGCAAACACCGCATTTGTCACTTGAACAATTCATGAAAGAATATTGAAGGAAGAGAGATTTCACACATTAATATACTATCTTGGACATCTTCTATGATTGTGAATACCCATTAATTATTTTTAAAACTTGAGGAAATTAGTTGAAGTTGGACAAGCAAGACAACGTAATGAGTTATGCTTGGGTATATTTGTATAGAAGTTATGTTGTTATGGATCCTCCAACATGTTGTGCTTTCTTCCACCCCATATTAGCCAAAACTTCCGCACCAAGTAGAAATACTACTTGTGCAACCAAAACCCTTAAACCCAAAGTAGTTCCATATGAGTCCACCATACCTACCTATATGTGGTACTTACCTGCCGTTCCAAGTAAATTTGCATGTGCCAAACTCTAAACCTTCAAATAATATTCTCTTTTGTATGCCCAAATCTCTCACATAGTGACTAGGGGATGTAAGTATCTTCCATGCTAGGTGGGTTATTCTCACGATATGTGTTGATTCACTATCATTCACAAGAAAGTGGCTAGTATTCGGGATGCCCAGTTCCATGCTCAAAAATCAAATCAAAATATAATGAAACAAAACTCCCCCAGGATTGTTGTTTGTATGGATGGTACCCGTGGATTCGGCTCTCCGTGTAGTGTGATTGATTGGTGGAGGGGGAGTTAAAATTTACCATTCTGTTTGGGAACCGCCTATAATGTATCTAGCATGGAAGATACCGAGATCTCTCGGTTGTTATGTTGGCAATGAAAGCATAGCGCTCAAAATTATTATTATTCTTTGTCCTAAAAATCGAGCTCTGGCACCTCTGCATATCAATGCTTCCCTCTGTGAAGGGCCTATCTTTTACTTTCTAGTACTAAGCTTTATACAAGAGTCATGGTGATCTTCACCACTTCCTATGTTTTGCCTTTTTCTCTTGGTAAGCATCATGTGGTGGGGAAAGATCCAAGAATATATGGCCATTCAAATATATTTGATCATGAATTATTATTGTTGACAATTATCTACATGATAAATAAGCCGGGAGGCAAAACTTTAAGCCCCTATCTTTCTTTGTGTTCGATGGATGCCATTTGCTCTAAAAATAAGCTAGCAATCATGGAAGACTATATGATAGTTGAGTATGTGGAATTTGCTAAATCAAAGCTCTTACATAGACACTTCCTGAAAATAAGATGATTTGCAATTGTTTGGTGACTGAAAGCATAGTTTGTTAGTTTTCAAGAAACTTTATGGTCTATACTTTAACATGTGAATAGCTTGTTATTTCATCATGAGAAGTTTTATGAGATGAGCCACTATTTATGATATATAATGATGCTAGAAAAAGTGTTTGGAACTATCATTGATCAAATGTGTGCACTATGCTAGCAATTACACTTCATATATTATTTCTTTTATCATTTACCTACTCGAGGACGAGCAGGAATTAAGCTTGGGGATGCTGATATGTCTCCAACGTATCTATAATTTATGAAGTATTCATGCCATGTTTACAATAATTCTATATGATTTTCATATGTTTTTAATAGAACTACCGTGGTGTTGTTTTGTGTAGAAATAAAAGTCCTCGCAATGGGATGAAAGGTTACGGGGAATATTTTTGGAAAATATAAAAAACACTGGAGCGAAAAGATACCAGAGAAGAGTCCTAAGGGATTCACAAGCCACCAGGGTGCGGCCACCCCCTGGCCATGCCTGGCAGGCTTGTGACCTCGTTGGGAACCTTCTGGACGTGGGACCAATGCCATATAATCCCATAAATACCCAAACCTCCGAAAAGAAATCTAGATCGGGAGTTCCGCCACCGCAAGCCTCCAGAGCCACAAAAAACCAATAGGGAGCCCCTTCCGGCACCCTGTCGAAGGGGGAAACCATCACCGGAGGCCATCTTCATCATCCCGACGATCTCCATGACGAGGAGGGATTAGTTCACCCTCAGGGCTGAGGGTATGTACCAGTAGCTATGTGTTTGATCTCTCTCTATTGTTCTTGAGATGGCACGATCTTGATGTACCGCGAGCTTTATTGATATAGATGAATCATATGGAGTTTTCCCCTCTATATCTTCTTGTGATGAATTGAGTTTTTCCTTTGAAGTTTACTTATCGAATGGAGTCTTTAAGGATTTGAGAATGCTTGATGTATGTCTTGCGATGGGGTATCCGTGGTAACAATGGGATGTTCTATTGATCAACTTGATGTATGTTTTGGTGATCAACTTGCGGGTTCTGTGACCTTGGGAATCTATGCATAGGGGTTGGCACATGTTTTTGTCTTTATTATCCGGTAGAAACTTTGGGGCACTCATTGAAGTTCTTTGTGTTGGATTGAACAGGACAAATCTGAAACTGTGTGATACATATCAGATAATCAAACCCATGGGTACTTTTGGTGACATTGGAGTATCTAGGTGACATTAGGGTTTTGGTTGATGTGTGTCTTAAGGTGCTATTTTAGTACGAACTCTATGGCTGTTCGTGACACTTATAGGGATAGCTCATAAGATTGATTGGAAAACATAACTTTGAGGTGGTTTCGTACCATGCAATAATTTCTTCGTTAGTTCTCCGCTATTTGTGACTTTGGGGAACTCTTTGTCGCACGATATGTATTTACACATGATTCAACTATGTTAGTATTGTTGAGAGAACTTGCACTAGTGAAAGTATGAACCCTAGGTCTTGTTTCTAATAATTGCAATACCGTTTGTGCTCAGTTTTATCATTAATTACCTTGATGTTTTTATATTTTCAGATTTAAAAAACCTATATCAAGTGCACCTATACAATTTTCCATTTTATTGGGTATGTTGGGGTCACAAGAGACTCATCGAGAGAGACCATCTTCATCCTACGCCTCGCACGGATTTATAAACCTCACGTCATCCACTTGAGGGAAAATTGCTGATGTCCTACAAAACTCTGTGCTTAGAGGCCCAACACGAGTCTACAAGAAGAAGCTTGTGTAGTAGACATCACACCCGTTGTATGTGAACATAGAGTCTATCACACCTGATCATCACCTGGTGTCTCGACATGACAAACTTTCACAACGGTGCACACTTGGGGAGAACACAATTCATCTTGAAATTTAAGTGAGGAATCACCTTATAATTCTACCGTTGTCCTAAGCAAAACAAGGTGCATAAAAGGATTAACATCACATGCAAATCATAAGTGACATGATATGGCCATGAACTTGTGCTTTTGAACGGCATGTTCAGAGCACCGACATGATCTCCATCATCACTGGCATGACACCATGATCTCCATCATATTAATCTCCATCAATGTGTCACCGTCGTGGTTGTCGCGCCGACTGTTCCTTCCATGACTATTGCTAACTCATAGCGATAAAGTAAAGAAAAAACAACAAAAATAATTAAAGACAACCCTATGGCTCCTGCCGGTTGCCGTACTCATCGACATGCAAGTCATGATATTCTATACAAAGCATGATCATCTCATACATCACATATATCTCATCATGTAATTGGCCATATCACATCAAAACATACCCTGCAAAAACAAGTTAGATGTCCTCTAATTGTTGTTGCAAGTTTTACGTGGATGCTACGGGTATCTAGCAGGAACAATTCTCACCTACGCATAAGCCACAACGTTGATACTCAAATTTCTATTCAAACTTCTCAAGAACCGCCTTTGTCGAATCTGATCCAACTAGAGTAGGAGAGACAAACGCCCGCCATCCATCTTTGTGCAACAAAGTTACACGTCAGTCAATGGAACCGGTCTCTCGTAAGCGTACGAGAAAGGTTGGTCCAAGCCGCTTCATCCCACAATACTGCTAAATCAAAACACAACCAAGGGAGGAAGAAATCTAAGCATCAACGCAAACAAACTCCTTGGTGTTGTACTCGTGATCTCATCTACACATAGACCTAGCTCATGATGCCACTGTTGGGGAACGTTGCATGGGAAACAAAAAAATTCCTACTCACACGCAAGATCTATCCGTGATGATGAGCATCTACGAGGGGGAGAGTGGATCTACATACCCTTTTAGATTGCTAAGCGGGAAGCATTATGTACGTGGTTGATGTAGCCGAACGTCTTTGCGATCAAAAATCGCCAAGCGTCCCACGATCCAATCACGATCTAGCACCGAACAGACGACACCTCCATGTTCAACACACGTACAGCTTGATGACGTACTCGCCTTCATGATCCAGCAAGAGGGGCGAAGTAGTAGATGAACTCCGGTAGCACGATGACATGGTGACGGTGTTGGTGAAGAACAATCTCCGCAGGGCTTCACCAAGACCAACAGAAACTATGATGGAGGATGAACTAGAGGGATGGGGTTGCCAGAACATGGCTTATGGTTTCTTGATATATTCCAGGTGCTAGCCCCACACCTTAATTTATATGCTGAGCCCTGGTCTCGAAACTTGGAGAAAAATCCTCCTCAAGGTTGGTTTTCCCGCAAGGCAAGAGTCCTCCTTGGACTCCAGGACCAGACGCCAGGGTCTTTGGCGTCTGGCTCCAAACGCCAGGATCCCTGGCATCTGGCCCCTAGCATCCGCAAAAATCCTATTACACCTTCCTAAAGCCTCATGGGCTTTACCCCTTGGCCCAAATAGAGTGTTCTTGTACCCCGAACATTTCGGGAAACATTCGAAACTCTTCCGGTGAATTTCGGAACCCTTCCGGAGAGCAAACACTATTATCCCATATATCAATCTTTACCACCGGACTATTCCGGAGCTCCTCGTCATGTCCGAGATCTCATCCAGGAATCCGAACAACTTTCGGTCACCAACATAATAACTCAACTATACTTATATCGTCACCAAACGTTAAGTGTGTAGACCCTACGGGTTCGAGAACTATGCATACATGACCGAGACACCTCTACGGTCAATAACCAATAGCGAGACCTGGATGCCGATATTGGTTCCTACATATTCTACGAAGATCTTTATCGATTGAACCTCTATGTCAAGGATTCAATTAATCCCATATGTTGTTCCCTTTGTTCTTCGGTATGTTACTTGCCCGAGATTCTATCGTCGGTATTCCTATACCTAGTTCAATCTCGTTACCGACAAGTCTCTTTACTCGTTCCATAATATCAGATCCCATGGCTAACACTTAGTCACATTTCTTGCAAGGCTTTGTTGTGATGTTGTATTACCGAGTGGGCCCCGAGGTACCTCTCCGTCACACGGTGTGACAAATCCCAGTCTTGATCCACGCCAACCCAACAGACACCCTCAGACATACCTTTAGAGGACCTTTATAGTCACCTAGTTAGTTTGCAACGTTTGATACACACAAGGTACTCCTCTAGTGTCAGTGAGTTGTATGATCTCATGGTCATAGGAACAGATACTTGACATGCGAAAAACTATAGCAATAAACTGTCATGATCATATGCTATGTTTATAGTTTGGGTCTGATCAGCCACAAGTATAGGGGATCTATCATAGTCCTTTCGATAAGTAAGAGTGTCGAACCAAACGAGGAGCAGAAGGAAATGATAAGCAGTTCTTGGTAAGGTATTCTCTGCAAGCAATGAAATTATCGGTAACAGATAGTTTTGTGATAAGATAATTCGTAAGGGTAGCAAGTAACAATTGTAACAAAGGTGCAGCAAGGTGGCCCAATCCTTTTATAGCAAAGGACAAGCCTGGACAAACTCTTATATAAAGAAAAGCGCTCCCGAGGACACATGGGACTTTATGTCAAGCTAGTTTTCATCATGCTCATATGATTCGCGTTCGCTACTTTGATAATTTGATATGTGGGTGGACCGGTGCTTGGGTGTTGCCCTTACTTGGACAAGCCTCCCACTTATGATTAACCCCTCCTGCAAGCATCCGCAACTACGAAAGAAGAAATAAGATAAATCTAACCATAGCATGAACCATGTGGATCCAAATCAGCCCCTTATGAAGCAACGCATAAACTAGGGTTTAAGCTTATGTCACTCTAGGAACCCATCATCTACTTATCACTTCCCAATGCCTTCTTCTAGGACCAAACAATGGTGAAGTGTTATGTAGTCGACGTTCACATAAAACCACTAGAGGAGAGACAACATACATCTCATCAAAATATCGAACGAATACCAAATTCACATGATTACTTATAACAAGACTTATCCCATGTCCTCGGGAAAAAATATAACTACTCACAAACAATATTCATGTTCATAATCAGAGGAGTATTAATGATGATCAAGGATCTGAACATATGATCTTCCACCAAGTAAACCAACTAGCATCAACTACAAGGAGTAATCAACACTAATAACAACCCATAGGTACCAATCTGAGGTTTTCAGACAAAGATCGGATACAAGAGATGAACTAGGGTTTGAAGAGGAGATGGTGCTGATGAAGATGTTTATGGAAATTGTCCCCCTCTCAATGAGAGGATCGTTGGTGATGACAATGCCTTCGATTTCCTACTCCCGGAGAGAAGTTTCTCCGGCAGTATCGCCCTGCCAGAGCACTAGATTGGTTCTGCCCAAGTTCCACCTTGAGACTACGGCGCTTTGTCCCGAAATCTCTGTTATGATTTTTTCTAGGACAAAACCCTCAATATAGCAGAAGATGGGCATCGGAGGGCTGCCAAGTGGGCCACAAGCCCCAGGAGCGCGCCTTGGGGGGGGGGGGTGGCCGCACCCAACAGGATTGTGGCTCCCTGGTGGGGCCCCTGTTGTATTTCTTTTGCCCAATATTTTTTATATATTCCAAAATAATTCCCCTTAGATTTTCAGGACTTTTGGAGCTGTGCAGAATAGGTATCTCGAATTTGCTCCTTTTCTAGTCCAAAACTCCAGCTGTCGGCATTCTCCCTCTTCATGTAAACCTTGTAAAATAAGAGAGAAAATGCATAAGTGTTGTACCAAAATGTATAATAACAGCCCATAATGCAATAAATATCAATATAAAATCATGATGCAAAATGGACGTATAAACTCCCGCAAGCTTAGACCTCGCTTGTCCTCAAGCAAAAGCCGAAATCGATAAATATGCCCACATGTTTAGAGATAGAGGTGTCGATAAAATAAAATACGCACATGAAGGCATCATGGAAAAAGGCCCATTTGTCCCGGTTCCATAGGCCCATCTGTCCCGGTTCCGTACCCGGGACTAAAGCCCATGACCTTTAGTCCTGGTTCGCTTACGAACCGGGACAAATGGGGCTACATGTGGGTGCTCCGCCGAGCCCAGGCAAGAGGGCCTTTGGTCCCGGTTGTAACACCAACCGGGACCAAAGATTGACCACGCGTCAGCAGCTCAGGAGCTGTTTTTTTGAAAGAGGGGGGTTTTGAGGGTTTTGGAGGGTTAATTTAGGGGTTTCATATATTTTGTTAGCTAGCTAATAGATAGAAGTGACCTCTCTTATCTCCATGCTTGGTCGTGACGCTACGTACTATACGTATAGAGAGAACATATACCACTATTTAATCATCATTTTCGTCAATGAGACATCATATAAAAAGTTGGTCACTAGTCATAATCACAAATCCTCCTCCTCATCATCATCAACTCTAACACATTGTAGCACATAATAACACATTGTACCTAGGACCTAGTCCTCTCTCATAGGACCTACTCTACCCTCTCTTATGTACAATATCATAAAACAAGATAGGCCCTGACTCTCCATTATGGAGAATGGAGATCATCCTGTCTCCAACTCTTGGCCTGCGCACAAGGTTGCTTCCAAGTAGCTCCCTACGATTGATCATACATTTATTCCAATCTTTGATTGTCATGTCTTCGTCGGTTTTAGAAATCCGGTATGGACATGAGTGATGCATAGTCTTACTTGGCCGTGGTGGCCCTAAGCTCATAACAACAACGCGACCTCTTGGAAACATCAGATGAGGCACACAATCCTTCGGGATTTTCTATTGAAAACATAGTAATAACTTTGTAGTTGGCAATGTAGTTTAGTTTTAGAAGAATTTATGCAAAAGATGCATGGATGTCGTAATAGTAGAAAATTCTTACAATGCAATCTCCATGGATGTTACCGTAGTTCACCACGTGCACTAGTGGCACGTATTGACCATAATGTGGAGGAATTTGATAATAGCTATTGTAATTCTCAATATGAATAAGAAATGCGGTAAGGTGATCTTTCTCCTTATAAGTTAATTCTGCTTCATCACTGTAGTAGTAGGTTCTGTTTACCATCTTCCGTACATTGTTTGAAGAATGAAAATAAGCTGTCAATGCAAATAAGTTGTCAACTATTTTTAAATAAACAATATAAATTACTTAATAAATATGGTTGAGAAACTCACATAATGGTAGAACTGGAGGCGTTTGCACATCGACCCAGATGTTGATATTACCTTCAATTTCATTTTCCAAACAAATATCAAAGGTGATAAGCATATTAGGCTCAAATGCATAAGCCTTGCATAGTGCTCTCCAACTTCTGCATTCAAAATAGCAGTAGGTGTCTGCATTGTATAATTTTACCGCAAAAGTAAAACCATGCTCGTCATTATACCGATAAAATATCAAAAATACATTAATATTTATAATGAACTCGAATATAATATCACTAATACATCATCCCGAATAATCCAGTTAATGCATCATCAAATATTAACTAATACATCTCGAATATTATCATATAAGATCACTAATATAGATCGAATATTCTAGAATCCAAAGTGGAGGCCGGTGAACTCGGTTCACTAGCGGTCTTTGAGTCGCCGGCGGTGGACACCCAAAGATAAGGAACCATCACGAGATCGTAACTCGGGTGAGATCCCTAAAGGATCTGCCAGGTATTGTCGAACCGGGCGTCTAACGCCGCCATGTAGCGACGGATGTGCTCATCCTCCTCCCTGACACGGCGACGTACCACCTCCACGGGGCCCGCTCCCTCCGCACTGAAAGTGGCCCGCATGACCTCCACCACAGAAGGTCGGGGCCGACAACGAGACCTGGATTCCTCACCAATCTCCGAGCCCGGGAAGGTAGCACCTCCCAGTGCCAGCCCGGCAGAGCCCAGTCCCGGACATGGCGCCTATCAAGCAGTCTCTCGCGGACTACTCAACGACGAGGATGCAGGTCGGGCATCATCGACGTCGAGACAAATTCCTATGAGAACGTTTACTTATCGTTTAATCAATAATTTTTCATAAAACCCAAAAAAATTATGTAATCTAACATACACATACTAATTTTTCCTAAGACTCCTAACAATTAAATAAAACATAAAACAACTAAAACATAAACATTCATCACATAAACCTAAACATAAACATAAACATAAACATTCATCACATAAACATAAACATTCATCACATAAACATAAACATAAACATAAACATAAACATAAACATAAACATAAACATAAACATAAACATAAACATTCATCACATAAACATAAACATAAACATAAGCATAAGCATAAACATAAACATAAACATAAACATAAACATAAACATAAACATAAACATAAACATAAACATAAACATAAACATAAACATAAACATAAACATAAACATAAACATAAACATATATAAACATTCATTAAATAAAACGTAAATCCAGAGTAGGGGCGGCGGCAGCTCACAGCGGGGGTGAGGCGGCGACACGGAGGCAACGGGGGCGGGGCGGCGATGGAGAGTCGACGATGACGGGGCGGCGACGGGGGCGGCAGGGGAGGCGACGGGGGAGGGGCGGCAAAGGGGGTGGCAGGGGCGGCGACGGGGGATGGCGGCCGGCGGTGGTGGCAGCGATGGTGATGGAGGGCGCACGTGATTTGGGCAGCCTGACGGCGTGGGTGGGGATCTGACCTTTGGGGAAGAGAATTACTCGAAAACTTCTAAGTGTGGGGTTTTATATAGGGAGCATTGGTCCCGGTTGGTGGCACGAACCAGGACCAATGCCCACCATTGGTCCTGGTTGGTGCCACCAACCGGGACCAAAGCCCTGTTTTCAGCAGCCCAAAGGGCGGGAAACAGGGACCTTTGGTCCCGGTTGGTGGCACCAACTGGGACCAAATGGGGGCATTGGTCCCGATTGGTGCCACCAACCGAGACCAATGGTCCCTTTTTGTCAGCCGGCAGGAAACAGGGACGTTTGGTCCCGGTTGGTGCCACCAATCGGGACCAAAGGTTGGTATTAGTCTCAGTTGGTTCCACCAACCGGGACTAAAGGTTGGTGCTGCCCGGGGAGAAATGTTTAGTCCCACCTCGCTAGTTGAGAGGGCTCGAGAGTGGTTTATAAGCGCTGCTGCACCAACCCTCTCGAGCTCCTCTCAACTGTAGGCTTACGGGCCTAACCGCACACTTCACTACCTGTGGGCCTACTTGTCCTTCTACGGGCTTGAATCCTGGCCCAACTAGTTGGGTTTCTAGTCGTATTTAGGCTGTGGTGGCCCAGTAGGCGGCATATTTTTTTTTTAAATCTTGTTTTTTTTCTTTATTTATTTTCCTTTGTTTCTAATTATAGTTTTTCAGTGATTCTTTTTGCTTTTAGGTCACAAAAATTATAAACTTTTTGTTAGTGCCATTAGTTTTCAAATTTGAATTCTTAGAAATTTGTGTGAATCACTAGTTTGTGAATAACTTTACTATAAAAATAGATTTTTGAGTGATTCTTTTTTCCTAATATTTAATATTACTTTGTTTTAACATTATATTCAATTTGGTTATTTTTAGGTTATTTTAAATGGTTGTTTAAGTCAAAAACAGATTTTGTTATTTTAGTTTACTATTAAAGTTTCTAACAAAAACTATCTTTATAAAAATTCTTTTTGCTATTGAAGAATATTACAGTTCATAAAATAATATTTAAATTGATTATTTTTAGTTCATTGTTTTTGCTATTAGGGTTTCATAAAAGTTTTTTAGTTGATTCTTTTTGCTATTAGTCCATTCTTTGAGCTAAATGACCCTGAAATTGAAAAGCACTACAAATGAACTGTGAAAATGTTGAAAGTTGGCATGGTATCATCATTTCACCCAAATAGCATGTGATAAAAAGTTGAGAGGGTTACGGCAAAAGCTGGATGCACTTCGTGTACAAAACGGATAGTCTCTTTCGAAGTATCAGGGTTTCGGACGAAAACTCATCTGTTACAAACGGATTTCATTTTCTTGAACTTATTTGAACTCCAAACTTTTTGTGTGTTCAAAATGCACCATTAAAAGCCACATCATCAATTTTCAACCATTTCTGTCTTCATTTGTTATTTTTCATGTGGTTATTGATTTTTTTAGCTAAATAACACTGAAATTGAAAAGCACTACAAATGAACTCTCAAAAGGTTTAAAGTTGGCATGTTATCATCATTTCACCCACATAGCATGTGCTAAAAAGTTGAGAGGGTTACGGCAAAAGCTGGATGCACTTCGTGTGCAAAACGGACAGTCTCTTTCGAAGTATCAGGGTTTCGGACGAAAACTCATCTAGTACAAACGGATTTCATTTTCTTGAACTTATTCAAACTCTAGACTTTTTGTGTGTTCAAAGTGCACCATTCAAAGACAAATCATCAATTTTCAACCATTTTTAACTTCATTTGTTATTTTTCATGCAGTTATTAATTTTTTTTGAGCTAAATGACACTGAAATTGAAAAGCACTCTAAATGAACTATAAAAAGGTTTAAAGTTGGCATGTTATCATCATTTCACCCACATAGCATGTGCTAAAAAGTTGAGAGGGTTACGACAAAAGCTGGATGCACTTCGTGTACTAAATGGACAGTCTCTTTCGAAGTATCAAGGTTTCAGACGAAAACTCATCTGTTACAAAAGGCATTTCATTTTCTTGAACTTATTTGAACTCCAGACTTTTGTGTGTGTTAAAAATGCACCATTCAAAGCCACATCATCAATTTTCAACCCTTTCTGACTTCATTTGTTATTTTTCATGTTGTTATTGATTGTTTTGAGCTAAATGACACTGAAATTGAAAATCAATACAAATGAACTCTGAAAATGTTGAAAGTTGGCATGTTATCATTATTTCACCCACACAGCATGTGCTAAAAAGTTGAGAGGGTCACGACAAAAGCTGGATGCAGTTCATGTACAAAATGGACAGTCTCTTTAGAAATATCAGGGTTTCGGACGGAAACTCATGTGTTACAAAAGGCATTTCATTTCTTCACATGTAACCGCAGTAATATTCTAGATCAAAGGCATCATCATAATAGTTGTGGAGAAAAAGTCTTCACTTTTTCTTCGCTTGTGTCCTTTGCTTATTGCGCCGTAACCATGAATAATCTTCATTGTTTAACAGGGTGCTTGTGTCCTTGACTTTGAAGGGAGGAATTTCCTGAAACTTTTCATAATCTTCAGACATGTGTGTCTTGCCCTCCAATCCCATGATGTCTCTTTTGCCTAAAAGAACTATGCGACGCTTTGGCTCATCGTATGATGTATTCGCTTCCTTATCTTTTCTTTTTCTCGGTTTGGTAGACATGTCCTTAACTTAGAAAACCTGCGCCACATCATTGGCTAGGACGAATGGTTCGTCTGTGTACCCAAGATTGTTGAGATCCACTATTGTCATTCCGTAATGCGGGTCTACCTATACCCCGCCTCTTGTAAGATTGACCCATTTGCATCGAAACAAAGGGACCTTCAAATCATGTCCATAGTGAAGTTCCCATATCTCCTCTATGTAACCTTAATATGTGTCGACCTTCCCATTGGTCGTTGCTGCATCAAAGCGGACACCGCTATTTTGGTTGGTGCTCCTTTGATCTTGGGCGATCGTGTAAAATGTATTCCCATTTATCTCGTACCCTTTGTAAGTCAATACAGTCAAAGATGGTCTCCTATCCAATGAGTACATCTCATCAGAAACAATGTTGTCACACCTGAGATGTATTTGCAACCAACATCCAAAAGTCTTGACATGTTCACATGTAATCCAGTCATCACACTGCTCTGGGTGTTTGGAGCGCAGAATGTTCTCGCGTTCATCGACATATGGGGTCATTGAGTTAGAATTCTGTAGAACTGTGTAGTGTGCTTGAGACCAAGAATGCCCGTCCGCATATATTATTGACTTTGCTCCTCGCGTGCCTTTTCCAGTCAGTGTCCCCTCATACCGCGATTGAGGGAGACCAATCTTCTTAAGGTCAAGATTGAAGTCAACACAAAACCCAATGACATCCTCTGTTTGATGACCCATGGAGATGCTTCCTTCTGGCCTAGCGCGGTTACGGACATATTTCTTTAGGACTCCCATGAACCTCTCAAATGGGAACATATTATGTATAAATACAGGGCCCAGAACGACAATCTCGTCGACTAGATGAACTAGGATGTGCGTCATGATATTGAAGAAGGATGGTGGGAACACCAGCTCGAAACTAACAAGACGTTGCACCACATCACTCCTTAACCTTGGTAGGATTTCTGGATCGATCACCTTCTGAGAGATTGCATTGAGGAATGCACATGGCTTCTCAATGGCTAATCGAACGTTTTCTGGTAGAAGCCCCCTCAATGCAACCGGAAGCAGTTGTGTCATAATCACGTGGTAGTCATGAGACTTTAGGTTTTGGAACTTTTTCTCTGCCATATTTATTATTCCCTTTATATTCGACGAGAAGCCAGACGGGACCTTCATACTCAGCAGGCATTCAAAGAAGATTTCCTTCTCTTCTTTGGTAAGAGCGTACCTAGCAGGACCTTCATACTGCTCTGGAGGCATGTCGTCTTTTTCGTGAACACGTTGCTGGTCCTCCGGTGCCTCCGATGTATCTTTTGTCTTCCTATACACGCCCAAGAAGCCTAGCAGGTTCACACAAAGATCCTTCATCACATGCATCACATCGATTGCTGAGCGGACCTCTAGGTATTTCTAGTAGGGTAGGTCCCAAATATTGATTTCTTCTTCCACATGGGTGCACGTCCCTCAGCGTCATTCAGAACAGATAGTCTGTCGGGACCCTTTCCAAAGATTACTTGTAAATCATTGACCATACCAGGTATGTGGTCACCGGTACAGATGGTAGGCTTCTTCCAGTGATCTGCCTCGCCTTTGAAATGCTTGCCTTTCTTTTGACATTGGTGGTTGGTCGAAAGAAATCAACGATGACCTAGGTACACATTCTTCCTGCAATTGTCCAGGTATATACTTTTGGTGTCATCTAAACAGTGCGTGCATGCGTGGTATCCCTTGTTTGTCTATCCTGAAAGGTTACTAAGAGCAGGCCAATCATTGATGGTTAAAAACAGCAACGCATGCAGGTCAAAATCCTCATGTTTGTGCTCATCCCACACGCGTAAACCGTTTCCATTCCACAACTGTAAAAGTTCTTCAACTAATGGCCTTAGGTACACATCAATGTCGTTGCCGGGTTTCTTAGGGCCTTGGATGAGAATTGGCATCATAATGAACTTCCGCTTCATGCACAGCCAAGGAGGAAGGTTATAGATACATAGAGTCACGGGCCAGGTGCTCTGATTGCTGCTCTGTTCCCCAAAACGATTAATGCCATCCACTCTTAAACCAAACCATACATTCCTTGCGTCACCTGCAAAGTCCTTCCAGTACTTTCTCTCGATTTTTCTCCATTGCGACCCGTCAGCGGGTGCTCTCAACTTCCCGTCTTTCTTACGGTCCTCTCTATGCCATCGCATATTCTTGGCATGCTCTTTGTTTCTGAACAGACGTTTCAACCATGGTATTATAGGAGCATACCACATCATCTTGGCAGCAACCCTCTTCCTAGGGTGCTCGTCCTCAACATCAATAGGGCCATCGTGTCTGATCTTATAGCGCAATGCACCGCATACCGGGCATGCGTTCAGTTCCTCGTACTCACCGCGGTACAGGATGCAGTCATTAGGGCATGCATGTATCTTCTTCACCTCCAATCCTAGAGGGCATACAACCTTCTTTGCTGCGTACGTACTGTCGGGCAATTTGTTATCCTTTGGAAGCTTCTTCTTCAATATTTTCAGTAGCTTCTCAAATCCTTTCTCAGGTACACCATTCTCTACCTTCCACTGTAGCAATTCTAGTGTGGTATCGAGCTTTGTGTTGCCATCTTCCCAATTGGGGTACAACCCTTTTTTGTGATCGAACTTCGGCTTCTCCGGTTGCAGCATCACCGTATTCAGGGGGCACATAGTTGTCATCATCCTCTTCTTCTTCGCCATCTTCCATCATAACCACTATTTCTCCCTGCTTGGTCCAAACATTATAGTGTGGCATGAAACCATTCACAAACAGGTGGCTGTGAAGGATTTTCTGGTCAGAGTAGGACTTCAAATTCCCACATGTAGGGCATGGACAACACATAAAACCATTCTTCTTGTTTGCCTTGGCCACTTCGAGAAAATGATGCACCCCCTTAATGTACTCGTCGATGCGTCTGTTACCGTACATCCATTGTCAGTTCATCTGTGTGCATTATATATAATTAAGTGTGTCAAAAACCATCACAGAACATCAGGAATACAGAAGTGGCCAAATTAATAGAAGTTCATCATCACATTAAAAGCAAACCATGGCACTATATAATAACAAACAATAATAAAAGTAAGAAAATCATACGAGTAAGTGTATTTTCTTTTAGAAAGAAGATAAGATCAAGAGGCTCACCATGCGCGGGCGATCGACGGTGGTTTCAGGACTGGGACGGGACAGGACGGACCGCCAAACCTAGACAAATCTTGACGAAAATGGAGTTTGGACAAGGAGATTCGAGAGGAGAAAGCTTCAGTGTGGCTCGGGCATTTCATCGAACGCCTCATGTGCATACGAGGTGAGATAGAGCATCACAAATCTCTAAGACTGATGTCTTGGAAAAACAGAGCACTCCACGGTTCTGCCAGCGGCGGGCGAGGGTTTATATAGAAAGCTCATTGGTCCCGGTTCGTGGCTGGAACCGGGAAAATAGGTCTCCCTTTGGTCCCGGTTCCGTCCACGAACTGGGAACAATGGTCATGGGCCAGGAGCGAGGCGCATTGGTCCCGGTTCGTGCCTGGAACCGGGACCAAAGGGGCCAGATGAACTGGGACCAATGGCCCATGTGGCCCGGCCGACTCCCTGGGCTCACGAACCGGGACGGTTGCCACCTTTGGTCCCGGTTCGTGAGCGAACCGGGATTCATGGGATTAGGAGGCCCGAACCAATGCTATGTTTTCTACTAGTGATCATCTTTAAAATAGCAACATATATTGACATATAATTTCTTATTCTAAAGTAATAATTCAATCACAATGGCAAAGTATGAATCAAGAAATCTATTGAGAACTGACAAACTATGATCTCAGCCATTGAAGCAACTACAATTTATCATAACGTAGGAAAGAGTCAATATAAGAGATTCTAAGGCAAACCCACATACTCAATCATCTTTTAGTCTTTCACACTTGCTAACACTCATGAGGTACCTATGAGTTCAAAGTTTCAATCGGACACAGAGAAAGATAGGTTCTTATAGTGTTGCCTCCCAACTATTTACCTCAAGGGTAATGTCAACAATAATAGCTCATGCTCGTTCACTTCCGAGTGGATATATGTTCGTAGATCATTCCCCAACACATGACACTTGCCAAAAGATAAATTCGAAAATAACGAAAGTGATGGAGATCACCATGACTCTTGCATAAAGGTAAGTACTACAAAATAAAATAACAGATAGGCCCTTCGCAGAGGGAAGCAGACGTTGTCATGCACTTTTATAGTTGGATGCACAATCTCTTAATGCAAAAGAACGTCACTTTATATTGCCCCATGTGATAGAGAACTTTATTATGCAGTCCATCGCTTTTATTTCTTCCCTATCACAAGTTCGTATAAAGTTTACTTTCCTCACACTAATAGATCACACATATTTAGAGAGCAATTTTCATTGCTTCCACTGACGACAACTTACTTGAAGGATCTTATTCGATCCTTAGATAGGTATGGTGGACTCTCATGGCAAAACTAGGTTAAGGGTGTTTGGATGCACAAGTAGTATCTCTACTTGGTGCGGAACTTTTGGCTGATATGAGGTGGAAGCAAGCGACACATGTTGAGGGATCTATAACAGTATAACTTCTGTTTAGAAATAAGCAAACATAAACCATTATGTTGTCTTCCTTGTCCAACATCAACTTATTAACATATAATATTTGAATGAGTGCTCACAATCATAAAACATGTCCAAGATAATATATTTATATGTGAACCTCTCGTTCTATCTTACTTCATTTTAATTTCCCCAATGACCAACAACTATGTTTTTCAACCCACAACAGGTTTCAATCGACATACTTTTTATATATGAAGTCATCACTCCCCATAAGATCATCATATATAATCTTTTCTTTTATTCTATACTTCTTTCTACTACATCTTTCTCAAGATCAAGATCATACCCAACAAGCAAAGCCCTCAACTCAAAAGCACTTTTTATTATATAACTCACGGACTTGCTTACATAGGAGGAATCATAAAGCTAAGACTCAAAACTAGATCACACTAAAACTTTATTCTACTAGATCAAATTAGAAGCAAAAGGATTGAACTAAGAAAAGATGATGAAAATAAAAATAAAGATAAAAACTAAAAATAAAAATAAAAGATGTGATGGTGATACGATACCGGGGCACCTCCCCCAAGCTCAGCACAAGCCAAGGGGAGTGCCCATACCCATGCGTTTAGTTGTCTTGCTTTGGAGGTGGTGATGTTGGAATTGTTAATGAGGTTGGAAGTCTGTCTAGTTTCCTCCTAAGCATAAAATTCGGTTCCCTCAGGTCGTCCACCTCCCGCTCGATCTTCAATATCCTTTGACATAATTCTTCCTTACTCTCCTGCGGAAAACAAGAAGCGATAAATAGAACTTTAAGTTTTCTTCTCGCGTTTGCGAGCCATGATTTCCTGAACTCCACGTGCATGTCTCCCAATTGAGGTATAGGAGTCTCCTTTTCATCTGAGCTTTCTTCTCGATACTTATCTTCTTGTTCCTCCTCCGAGAATAAGACATAAGGATCTAGGTCCCTGTAGAGCCTGGGATTGGCAAGATAATGTGATATGTAGCTCTCCCCATCAGACTCTTGGGAGGACATCTTGCTCTAAATCTGCTGCAGGAATAGCTCAAAGATAAAACAGGGGGTATTGTCGTGATACGAGAGTCAAAACCCTATGGAGATTATATAATGAATTTTTACCGACCCGAAGGAGTATGCCACAAGAAAACAGAGTCCGGATGGCACACGAGATGGTCACAAGCCCCAGGGGCGCGTCCAGGGGTAGGGCGCGCCCAGCAGGCTTGTCGCCTCCTCATGCACTATTCGGACTACTTTAAATTTTCCTAATTTTTTGAATATTCCAAAAATTAGAAAATTGCCATTGAAAATGTTTTGGAGTCTTTTTACTTACCGTACCACATACCTATTCCTTTTCGAAGTCTGAAACGTTCTAGTAAGTCTCCCTAATGTACTCCTACAGAGTTATGGTATTGATGACATTGGTTTCCACATTTATGGGAGCACCTGAGATATAATGCTTGATTTTTTGACCATTCACCACCTTTGGGTTTGTGCCTTCAGCGTTGTTAATCTTGATGGCACCGGAACAGTATACCTCCTCAATAACGTAAGGACCTTCGCATTTAGAGAGAAGTTTTCCTGCAAAAAATCTTAAACGAGAATTGTATAGCAAGACATGATCACCTACATTGAATTCACGCTTTGTATCCTTCTGCCATGCCATCTCTTAACCTTTTCTTTAAACAACTTGGCGTTCTCATAGTCTTGGGTTCTCCATTCTTCAAGTGAGCTAATGTCAAATAACCTTTTTCTCACCAGCAAGTTTGAAATCATAATTGAGCTCTTTGATTGCCCAATAAGCTTTATGTTCTAGCTCTAGAGGTAAGTGACCGTCTTTACCATAAACCATATTATACGGAGACATACCCATAGGGTTCTTGTAAGCAGTACTATAAGCCCACAATGCATCGTCAAGTTTCTGAGACCAATTCTTCCTAGATCTATTAACAGTCTTTTGCAAAATCAACTTAATTTCTCTATTGCTCAATTCTACTTGAGCATTAGACTGAGGATGGTAAGGAGACGCAATTCTATGGTTAACATCATATTTACCGAGCAATTTACGAAAAGCACCATGAATAAAGTGGGAACCACCATCAATCATCAAATATCCAGGGACTCCAAATCTAGGTAAAATAACTTCTTTAAGCATTTTTATAGAAGTGTTATGATCAGCGCTACTAGTTGGAATAGCTTTTGCCCACTTAGTGACATAATCAACCGCAACTAGAATATGAGTATACCCGTTAGATTGTGGAAAAGGCCCCATATAATCAAAACCCCAAACATCAAATGGTTCAATAACAAGAGAATAATTCATAGGAATTTCCTGACGTCTACTAATATTACTAATTCTTTGACATTCATCACAAGACAAGACAAACTTACGAGCATCCTTGAAGAGAGTAGGCCAATAAAAACCAGATTGTAGTACCTTATGTGCAGTTCTATCTCCAGTGTGGTGTTCTCCGTAGGCTTCGCAGTGACATTTGCATAAGATCTGTTCCTGTTCATGCTCAAGTACACAACATCTAATAATACCATCTACTCCTTCTTTAGAAAGGTGTGGATCCTCCCAAAAGTAATGCCTTAAATCATAGAAGAACTTTTTCTTTTGTTGGTATGTGAAACTAGGATGTATAAATTTAGCAACAATGTAATTGGCATAATCAACATACAAAGGAGCATTATGTGAAGCATTTACGATAGCTAACTATTCATCAGGAATGCTATCATCAATAGGTAGTGGGTCATAAATAACATTTTCTAATCTAGACAAGTTATCTGCCACAGGGTTATCAGCACCTTTTCTATCAATGATATGCAAATCAAATTCTTGTAGGAGAAGAACTCTCCTAATAAGTCTAGGTTTAGCATATTTCTTCTCCATAAGGTATTTAATAGCAGCATGATCGGTGTGAACAGTCACTTTGGAATCAACAATATACGGTCTAAACTTATCACAAGCAAACACGACTGCTAAAAATTCTTTTTCAATAGTAGCATAGTTTCTTTGAGCATTGTCTAGAGTTTTACTAGCATAATGGATAACATTTAATTTCTTATCGACTCTTTGTCCTAGAACAACACCAACAGCATAATCACTAGCATCACACATAATTTCAAAGGGTTGGTTCCAGTTGGGTGGTTGAACAACAGGTGCAGTAATCAGAGCATTCTTTAGAATTTCAAATGCTTCCACACAATAATCATCAAAGACAAATGGAACACCTTTTTGCAAAAGATTTGTGAGAGGCCTAAAAATCTTAGATAAATCTTTGATAAACCTCCTATAAAAACCAGCATGACCAAGAAAACTTCTTATACCTTTGATATCCGTGGGGCACGGCATTTTTTTCAATGACATCAACCTTAGTTTTATCAACTTTGATACCTCTTTCGGAGATCTTGTGCCCCAAGACAATACCTTCATTAACCATAAAGTGGCATTACTCCCAGTTCAAGACAAGATTAATTTCTTCACATCTCTGCAAAACTCGATCAAGGTTGCTCAAGCAATCATCAAATGAGGTTCCGTAAACGGAAAAATCATCCATGAAAACCTCAAGAATCTTTTCACAAAAGTCAAAGAATATAGCCATCATACATCTTTCAAAGGTAGTAGGTGCATTGCATAAACCAAAAGGCATACGTCTATAAGTAAAGGTACCGAAAGGGCAAGTAAAAGTGGTTTTTTCTTGATCGTGGCTTGATACATGTATTTGAGAGAAACCAGAGTAACCATCTAGAAAGCAAAAATGAGTATGTTTGGATAATCTTTCTAGAATTTGATCAATAAAAGGTAAAGGGTAATGATCTTTCTCAGTAGCTTTATTTAATTTCCTAAAATCAATTACCATTCTATAACCTGTAAGATTCTTTGCGGGATCAATTCATTTTTATCATTAGGAACAACGGTAATACCTCCCTTCTTAGGGACACAATGAATGGGACTAACCCATCTAATATCAGCAACAAGATAAATTATACCTGCCTCCATATGCTTTAGTATTTCTTTTCTTACCACTACTTTCATCTTAGGGTTCAATCGTCGCTGGTGATCAATAACTGGTTTGGCATCAGGTTCCATATAAATTTTATGCTGACATAGAGAGGGACTAATGCCCTTAAGATCATCAAGAGTATAACCAATAGCAGCACGGTGCTTCCTCAGAGTTTTCAATAATCTCTTTTCTTCATGCTCTGAAAGGTTAGCACTAATAATAACAGGATACATCTCCTTCTCATCAAGATAAGCATATTTCAACGTATCGGGTAATTCCTTGAGCTCAAATACAGGATCACCCTTGGGTGGAGGAGGATCCCCAAGTATTTCAACAGGTAAGTTGTGTTTCAAAATAGGCAGTTGTTCAAAGAAAATTTCATCTATTTCATTCCTCTCATTGATATGCATATCATTTTCATGGTCTAGCAAATATTGTTTTAAGGGATCAGTAGGAGGCACAACAATAGAAGCGAGACCAATAATTTCATCTTTACTAGGCAATTCTTTGTCATGGGGTTGTCTACAAAATTTAGAGAAATTGAACTCATGAGACACATCCCCAAAACTCACAGTAACTATTTCTTTTTCACAATCAATCTTAGCATTAACAGTATTCCAGAAGGGTCTGCCAAATATAATGGGAAAAAAATTATATTGCGGGGAACCAATAACAAGAAAATCAGTAGGATACTTTATTTTCCCACACAAGACTTCAACATCTCTAACAATCCCTATCGGTGCAATAGTGTCTCTATTAGCGAGCTTAATAGTAACATCAATATCCTCTAGTTCCACTCGTGCAATATCATGCATGATTTCTTTGTATAAGGAATGGGGAATTGCACTTATGCTAGCACCCATATCACACAAGCCATGATAACAATGATCTCCTATTTTAAAAGAAACAACAGGCATGCGAACAAATGGTCTATGTTTATGCTTAGTATCAGTTCTAGCAATTCTAGCCGCTTCATCACAGAAATGAATGACATGCCCATCAATATTATCAACCAAGAGATCTTTAACCATAGCAATACTAGGTTCAACTTTAATTTGTTCAGGGGGTGTAGGTGTTCTAATGCAACTCTTATGAACCACAGTCGAAGCATTAGCATGTTCCTTTATCCCAACAGGGAAATGTGGTTTCTCAATGTAAGCAGTAGGGATAACATGATCAACATTATAAATAATAGTTTCCTCTTCAACTTTAATAGGTTCAACTACTTTCACTTCAATGGGAGGTTGATATTTAAACCACTTCTCCTTAGGGAGATCAACATGAGTAGCAAAAGATTCACAAAAAGAAGCTACTAACTCAGAGTCAAGTCCATACTTAGTGCTAAATTCACGAAAAGCATCGGTGTCTACGAAGGATTTAACACAATCAAACTTAAGGTTCATACCTGACTCCTTACCTTCGTCTAGTTCCAAATCTTCAGAGTTGTGTTTAGTTCTTTCCAATAAATTCCATTTGAATTCAATATCTTTCTTCATAAAAGAACCAGCACAAGAAGTATCAAGCATGGATTGATCATTACGAGAAAGCCGAGCATAAAAATTCTGAATAATAATTTCTCTTGAGTGCTCATGGTTGGGGCATGAATATAACATTGACTTAATCCTCCCGCAAGGTTGAGTGATTCTTTCTCCTTTACGAGGCCAAAAATTATAAATATAATTCCGATCACGATGAACCAGATGCATAGGATAGAACTTTTGATGAAATTCCATTTTCAGTCGGTTGTAGTTCCATGATCCAATATCATCACATAGCCTGTGCCATGCCAATGCCTTTTCTTTCAAAGATAAAGGAAATACCTTCTTCTTGACAACATCCTCGGGCAAACCTGCTAGCTTAAATAATCCACAAACTTCAGCCACATGGATTAGATGCAAATCAAGATGTAGTGTTCCATCTCCTGTGTAACGATTAGCTAGCAGTTTTTCTATCATACCCGAAGGAATTTCATAATAAATATTTTTAGTAGGCTCAGCAGGTTGAGGGACAACTCTTTGTGTTTCCTGTCTAGGTGAAGATACCCCGAACAAACCCCTCAAAGGATTACTTTCCATAGTAACAAATGACAATAAATTTCAGCACACTATATAAATTTTTCCTTACCAAGTTCCACTCACCAAAGGCGCTTCACTCCCCGGCAATGGCGCCAGAAAAGAGTCTTGATGACCCACAAGTATAGGGGATCTATCATAGTCCTTTCAATAAGTAAGAGTGTCGAACCCAACGAGGACCAGAAGGAAATGATAAGCGGATCTCAGTAAGGTATTCTCTGCAAGCACTGAAATTATCAGTAACAGATAGTTTTGTGATAAGATAGTTCATAATGGGTAGCAAGTAACAATTGTAACAAAGGTGCAGCAAGGTGGACCAATACTTTCTATAGCAAAGGACAAGCCTGGACAAACTCTTATATAAAGCAAAGCGCTCCCGAGGAGACATGGGAATTTATGTCAAGCAAGTTTTCATCATGCTCATATGATGTGCGTTTGCTACTTTGATAATTTGATATGTGGGTGGACTGGTTCTTGGGTGCTTCCCTTACTTGTACAAGCCTCCCACTTATGATTAACCCCTACCACAAGCATCCGCAACTACGAAAGAAGAATTAAGATAAATCTAATCATAGCATGAAACATGTGGATCCAAATCAGCCCCTTACGAAGCAACGCATAAACTAGAGTTTAAGCTGCTGTCACTCTAGCAACCCATCATCTACTTATTACTTCTCAATGCCTTCCTCTATGCCCAAACAATGGTGAAGTGCTATGTCGTCGACGTTCACATAACACCACTAGAGGAGAGACAACATACATCTCATCAAAATATCGAACAAATACCAAATTCACATGATTACTTATAACAAGACTTATCCCATGTCCTCGGGAACAAATGTAACTACTCACAAAGCATATTCATGTTCATAATCAGAGGAGTATTAATGATGATCAAGGATCTGAACAAATGATCTTCCACCAAGTAAACCAACAAGCGTCAACTACACGGAGTAATCAACACTACTTGCAACCATAGGTACCAATATGAGGTTTTGAGACAAAGATCGGATACAAGAGATGAACTAGAGTTTGAATAGGAGATGGTGCTGATGAAGATGTTGATGGAGATTGACCCCCTCTAGATGAGAGGATTGTTGGTGATAACGATGGCTTTTATTTCCCCCTCTCGGAGGGAAGTTTCTCCGGCAGGATCGCCCTGCCAGAGCTCTAGATTGGTTCTGCCCAAGTTCTGCCTCGAGACGGCGGCGCTTCGTCCTGAAAGCTCTGTTATGATTTTTTCCAGGACAAAACCCTCAATGTAGAAGAAGTTGGGCATCGGAGGGCTGCTAGATGGTCCACAAGCCCTAGGGGCGCGGCCAGTGGGTTCCGCTCTCAGCAGGCTTGTGGCTCCTTGGTGGCCCCCCTGATGTATTTCTTTCACCCAGTATTTTTTATATTTTCCAAAATAATTCTCCGTATATTTTCAGGACTTTTGGAATTGTGTAGAATAAGTATCTTAGATTTGCTCCTTTTCCAGTCTAGAACTGCAGCTATCGGCATTCTCCCTCTTCATGTAAACCTTGTAAAATACGAGTGAAAAGGCATAAGTGTTGTACCAAAATGTATAATAACAGCCCATAATGCAATAAATATTAATATAAAATCATGATGCAAAATGGACGTACCAGGGTGTTGTCCATCACACCATTCTCCCAATGATGTGATCCCGTTATCAAATGACATCTCATGTCAATGGCCAGGAAACCTTAACCATCTTTGATCAACGAGCTAGTCTACTAGAGGCACAATAGGGACAAAGTGTTGTCTATGTATCCACTAGTGCAATGTGTTTCTAGTCAATAAAATTATAGCATGGATAATAAACAATTATCATGAACAAGGAAATATAATAATAACCATATTATTATTGCCTCTAGGGCATATTTCCAACAGTCTCCCACTTGCACTAGAGTCAATAATCTAGCTCACATCACTATGTGATTTATATTGTAATAAATCGAACACCCATATAGTTTTGGTGTTGATCATGTTTAGCCCATAGAAGAGGTTTAGTCAACGGGTCTGCAACATTCAGATCTGTATGCACTTTGCAAATATTTATGTCCTCCTCCTTGATGTAGTCGCGGATGGAATTGAAACGTCGCTTTATGTTTCTAGTCCTCTTGTGAAACCTTGGTTCCATGGCCACGGCAATGGAACCAGTGTTATCACAGAACAGATCCACTGGATTCAGTGCACTGGGCACTACTCCAAGATCTATCATGAACTCTTTCATCCAGACACCTTCCTTTGCTGCCTCCGAGGCTGCGATGTACTCCGCTTCGGACACACCATTACGTTGTGGTGTTCCAGGCGGTGTCAATTGTGAAACAATTCCATACTGTCTTAACTGACTGCCAAACTCATAACTCAGATATTCACCTCCTTGATCAGATCGCATGAATTTAATCTTCTTGTAACGATGATTCTCAACTTCACTCTGAAATTGCTTGAACTTTTGAAATGTTTCATACTTGTGTTTCCTTAATTAAATATACCCATATTTACTTAAGTCATCATTGAAGGTGAGAAAATAACGATATCCACCGCGCTCCTCAATGCTCCTCGGATGGCACACATCAGTATGTATAATTTCCAACAAGTCACTTGCCCGTTCCATTGTTCCAGAGAACGGTGTTTTAGGCATCTTTCCCAAGAGGTATGGTTCACATGTGTCAAGTGATTCAAAATCAAGTGATTCCAAAAGTCCATCAGCATGGAGCTTCTTCATGCGTTTTACACCAATATGACCTAAATGCCAGTGCCACAAGAAAATGGTACTATCATTATCAACTCCACATCTTTTGGCATCAATGTTATGAACATGCGTATCATCACTATCAAGATTCAATATGAATAAATCCCTCACATTGGTTGCATGACCATAAAATATATTACTCATATAAATAGGACAACCATTATTCTCTGATTTAAATGAGTAACCGTCTCGCAATAAACAAGATCCAAATATAATGTTCATGCTTAACGCAGGACCTAAATAACAACTGTTCAGGTTCATCACTAATCCCGATGGTAATCGAAAAGCGAGCGTGCTGACGGCGATCACATCAATCTTGGAACCATTTCCCACATGTATATTATATATACCTTGTTTGTTGTTGGCCGACTTCTTGTCAGCCAGATACTTGGGGCAGTTCCGCTTCCAGGGACCAGTTCCCTTGCAATGAAACCACTCAGTTTCTGGCTTGGCTCCAACCTTGGGTTTTGGTACGGGAGGGGCAAATGTTTTGCCACTCTTCTTAGAGTTACCCTTCTTCCCCTTGCCATTCTTCTTGAAACTAGTGGTTTTATTGACCATAAACACTTGATGCTCCTTCTGAATCTCAGACTCAGCGACTTTTAACATCGCAAATAGCTCGGCGACTGACTTGTTCATCCCGTGCATGTAATAGTTTAACACGAAGCTCTTGTAGCTAGGCGACAATGATTGAAGAACTCTCTCAGTGATTTCCTCAGTTGCAAGGGGCATCCCCAATTCATCCAAACTGGTAGAATACCTAGACATTCTGAGTGTGTGTTCACTAACAGACCCGTTCTTCTCCATTTTGCAAGCATAGAACTTATTGGAGGTATCATACCTCTCGATCTGGGCATTCTTCTGAAAGATAAACTTCAACTCCTCGAACATCTCATATGCTTCATGACGTTCAAAACATCTTTGAAGTCCCAGTTCTAAGCCATACAAAATTGCACATTGAACCATTGAGTAATCATCAGAACGAGCCTGCCAGGCATTCACAATGTCTGCAGACTCCACTGGAGCGGGTGGATCACCAAGCGGTGCATCAAGGACATAAGCCTTCTGGGAAGCAGTGAGGATAATCCTCATATTACGGGTCCAGTCCACAAAGTTACTTCCATCATCTTTCAACTTAGCTTTCCCTAGGAACGCATTAAAATTCAAGGGTGCTACTGCGTGAGCCATTGATATACAACATAAATATGCAAAGGTTACTAAGACTATTGTTCAAGATAATGAGTTTAGTTAATCAAATTACTAAAGCTTCCACTCAAATTGACATCCCTCATGTCATCTGAGTGATACATGATCCAAATTCACCAACTCAAGTCCGATCATCACGTGAGGTGAGGTGGTTCCAATGGTGATACATGATCCAAACTCCTTTTGCACCTTCCCAAAGCCTCATGGGCTTTACCCCTTGGCCCAAATAAAGTGTTCTTGTACCCCGAACATTTCGGGAAACATCCGAAACTCTTCCGGTTAATTTCGGAACCCTTTCGGAGACCACACACTATTATCCCATATATCAATCTTTACCTCCGGACCATTTCGGAGCTCCCCGTGATGTCTGGGATCTCATCCGGGACTCCTAACAACATTCGGTCACCATCATACATAACTCTATACTACTGAAACGTCACCGAACATTAAGTGTGCACACCTTGCGGGTTCGAAAACTATGTAGACATGACCGAGACACCTCTACGGTGAATAACCAATAACAGGACCTGGAAGGCCATGTTGGTTCCTACATATTCTACGAAGATCTTTATCGATTGAACCTCTATGTCAAGGATTCGGTTAATCTCGTATGTTCTTCCCTTTGTTCTTCGGTATGTTACTTGCCCGAGATTCAATCGTCAGTATCTCTATACGTAGTTCAATCTCGTTACAAGCAAGTCTCTTTACCCGTTCAGTAATACAAGATCACGTGGCTAACACTTTAGTCACATTGCTTGCAAGGCTTGTTGTGATGTTGTATTACCATGTGGGCCCTGAGATACCTCTCCGTCACACAGAGTAACAAATCCCGGTCCTGATCTATGCCAACCCAACAGACACCCTTAGAGATACATGTAGAGCACCTTTATAGTCACCCAGTTACGTTGCGACGTTTGATACACACAAGGTACTCCTCCGGTGTCAATGAGTTGCATGATCTCATGGTCATAGGAACATATACTTGACATGGGGAAAACTATAGCAATAAATTGACATGATCATATGCTATGTTTATAGTTTGGGTTTTCTCCATCACATCATTCACATCATTCTCCCAATGATGTGATCTCATTATCAAATGACATCTCATGTCAATGGCTAGGAAACCTTGACCATCTTTGATCAACGAGCTCGTCTACTAGAGGCATATTAGGGACAAAGTGTTGTCTATGTATACACACATGCAATGTGTTTCCAGTCAATACAATTATAGCATGGATAAAAACGATTATCATGAATAAGGAAATATAATAATAACCATTTATTATTGCCTCTAGGGCATATTTACAACACCGGGAGACAGAGCACGCACACCTCTTCACATGGCTAGATCAGCAACGACCTGGTTCCATGGTGTTCCTGTCGTTCGGGAGCCGTGGCACTCTCACGTGGCGACTAATGATCGAGCTAGCACTCTTAGACTAGCCAAGGTGACTCACGAGTGGAAATATTCTTGTTTTGATTAAATAAATTATAAAAAAGATGTGATTTGCATAAAATATATTCAAAACTGGTGTGGGGGCATTTGCCCCCGCCCACCAGTTGCACTTATAGTTAAGTAAAGGTATCTTATAATCATTATTTGCATCAACTAATCACATATACATGGTGTAGTAAGACTTCATTTGCTAATAAAATTGCATTTTAGAAGTTTATACCTTTTTAGTAATTTTCATGATGTGCAATATATACCGATGAAAGTATTTATGTTACACTCTTATACCTCAGTAGCACTAGGGCCTCCACAATTCTACGATCGGCCCTGACTCTAGCTTATCCATAGAAGTAATTCAACAAATATTTTGTGGCTATTCTCCATATCTAATGGTCATGGTTAGCCCCAAAAGTCTCTTGTAGACCATACTTCATAAATAATAAGGGATGCTCCCCTTAAAAAAATTAAGGGATGCAGATTTCCACAAAAAATGTTTCATACCACTTAATAGAACACATGAAATAAAATGGTTATTTAATCTGCAGAAAATCAAGGTGGCCATGACACATTCGCACAACGTAGTGAGATTAATGATTGAGATGTATATAGCTATGTTAAACACTGTTTGTGGAATACTAACAACAAAATCGATAATTTTATAAATATTTTTGGTTAGAATTATGAGGATAACGGTTAAGCGCGTCCCTATATTTTTGGTGCAGCAATTTACATATTTTGACAGTGCAGATATTGAGAAAAACTTAGATCTTTTTCTAGCTTTACATATTACCAGATGATTGAACAAAATCTTCAAATTTTCTTCTCCTAGAACTGTAGGATTGGAACGTTAGCAATGCACCAAACACCTCAAGTGCATTGCCTAAAATTAGAAATGAGAAACCGGAGCAACAGGGAAGGATTTAAACTGGACATACAAAAGTGAACTTCTATACAATTATATATTGGCTGGATATATTATTCCTTCCATTTCTAAATATGTATTTTTAGGAATTCCATTACAAACTTCATACAAAAATAAATAAATAAATCTACACTCTAAAATATATATATATATATATATATATATATATATATATATATATATACACACACACACAAATGTTTCGTACGACCGGGTGTAGTTACACCCACTTTTGTTTGGTATGTTGTAGATAATATCTAGCATATCGGAGAATATGTATGCGTAGTATGTAGTATATAAGAATATTTAGATAGTATATCTATTATTTTTTAGATAGCATGTATCATATTTTTAGCATACTCATTTTTACATACAAATATGTACGAATACGATAAAAACTATGAATCAACTATATTATTTTTCATGTAACACACCTTGGAGTATCTTATATATAGTATGTGAACATACTGAAAGTGAGAAATTAGTATATATACTACCACATGATAATATATAAGACATGAAAATAACTACACCCGGTAGTAGGAGGTATTTTCCATATATATATATGGACATGTCGGTGCACGCCATCGGGCCGTTGGTCTAGACCAGGCCAGTCGCGGTCTGCGTGAACCGGGAGCCGGAGCACGCACGCCTCTTCACATGGCTGGACCAGCAGCCACGTGGTTCCGTGCTGTTCCTGTCGTTCGGGAGCGGCGGCACACTCACGCGGCGGCAGACGACCGAGCTAGCGCTCGCGCTAGTGGCGACCGGGCGTCCGTTCATCTGGGCGGCAAAGAGGCCGCACGAGGACACGGCGAACGGCGCCTTCTTCGGGATCGGGTGACGAGGAGACGACAACGACGACCCGCTCAGCTTCCTGCCTACGGGCTTCGTCGAGAGGACGGCGGGGGTGGGGCGTGTGCTCCTTTCGTGGGCACCTCAAACGGTGATCCTCGCGCACGCCGCCGTCGGGTGCTTCGTGACGCACTGCGGATGGAACTCGAGCCTGGAGAGCATCCTCAATGGGGTGCCGATGGTGGCGTGGCCGCTCTACGCCGAGCAGAAGATGAACACCGCCATGTTGGAGGCACACGCAGGGGTAGCGGCCCGCGTTAACGCCGTCGGACCTGGCGTCGGCGACGGCTTTGTCTACAGGGAAGAGATTGTGAGCGTCATCCGACGTGTGATGGATGGGGAGGAGGCGACGACGATGAGGAGGCGTGTTGGTGAGCTCAGAGACAGAGCCACACATGCGCTAGCCATGGATGGTTCTTCGAACCTTACACTAGCCAAGGTCACAGATGGGTGGAAATCTACTTGTTCTAGAGACAAAAATTAAAAGAAAAGGAAAATTAAAATATTGAGGACTGTGATATCTGCCAAACGTTAAGAATATAAGGATAAATACCGAACGAGTTGTAGAAATATACATTATAGTAATTAATCTAGTTGTAATGTGTGTCCTAGTTTGGTTAGTATTGCAAACCGAATAGGATTAGTAGTACTACACCGAGTAGGATTAGCAGTAGGCTATGTCTAGCAGTATATATATACATCTATACCCCCGTGTAACAATAACACAACGAAAAAGAGAAAAAAGCAATACAAGTCCACGAGCGACACGCCCCTGTTGCTATTACAAAATCTCCCGATCAGTTTTTATCCGTCTACGTTCGCCGAAGAAACGTTCTGCCGACGGCGCCGAACCCAATCGATCTACTCAAGCTAGCCAGCTACCACTACGCGCGCTAACCATCCAGCAGCTTGCCTGCTTGGTTGCTAGTTAGCACGTACGTACGTATAGCTTTCGGGTGGTTTGGTCTATGGTTTAAAAACCAACAATTGGTATCAGAGCCTCGACGATCTACGATCTACGATGACGGACAAGGTGAACAAGAACGGCGACAAGGTGAAGAAGGGCGGCAAGTCAGCGACCAGTGGTGGAGCGGGTAGCGCCAACGTCCAGGCGCATCGCAACATCCCCATCCAGTACCCGATGCTCACCGACGCCAACTATGGCGTGTGGGCGGTGAAGATGAAGATTATTCTCCGAACTCTTCGAGTGTGGCAGGCAATCACGGACGACGACGTCGACGAGGAGTGCGACGAAGGTGCCATGGCCGCCATAGCCCAGTCTGTGCCGGATTCCGTGTTGATGACATTGGCGGAGTTCGAGACGGCAAAAGAGGCGTGGAACGCACTCAAGGAGATGAGGATCGGAGAAGATCGCATCACCAAGGCTCGGGCACAAGTGCTGAAGCGCCAATTTCACAAGTTGCAGATGGAGGAAACTGAATCGGTGAACGACTATGCCATGCGTCTTACTACTCTGGTGGGAGAGATCCGTGCGCTTGGTGCAAAGCTCGAGGAGACCGAGATTGTGGAGAAATTTTTCAGTTCGGTGACTGACAAATTCACATACATCATCGGCACGCTCGAGCAGCTTTACGACATCGACGACATGACCATAACGGAGGCGATCGGACGCCTGCGAACGTGGGAAGAGAATGCTCGTGGCTGTCGGAAAGGCAAAGGAGGAGGTAGTGACCAACTCATGTACTCGCGCACAGATTGGGAGGCCCCAAGTAGCAAAGGAAGGCATGACGGTGGCGAAAGCTCAAGCAATGCGAAGCGCGACGGACAAACCGGAAAAGGCAAAGGCAAAGGCAAGCCACAAGGTCGTGGTAAGGCAGACCAATCTAAAGGGCGGAAGCCACGGAACTTGGATTTATCCGAGGTCAAGTGCTATAACTGCAACGAGATGGGTCACTTTGCAAAGGATTGTCCGAAGCCTAACAAGCGGGAGATCAAGGCAAATTTGGCGAAGAAAGAAGGCGAAGGTCCAGGTCTTCTGATGGCCGAAGTTTGTGATCTCGCTGAAACGGTGGTTGTGAAACCAAGCCGGAAGGTGCTACTTCATGAGAAGAAAGTGACACCAAAGCTATCCGGGGATCAGAACATGTCGTGGTATCTCGACACGGGTGCCAGTAACCACATGACGGGGTGCAAGGAGAAATTCCTCGAGCTGGAATACGATGTTGAAGGCTCGGTCAAGTTCGGTGATGGTTCAGCTGTGGAGATTTGCGGGCAAGGATCTGCCCTCTTCGAGGGTCTCACAGGTGAATATCGCATACTCACCGGAGTGTACTACATCCCACGGCTTCGCAACAACATCATCTCTATCGGGAAGCTTGACAAGAATGGATGCAAGGTGAATATCGGGAACGGAGTGATGACGATCTTCGACAACCTCCGAAACGTGCTGGCCCGTGTTAATCGCACACGGAACAGACTCTATATCCTCAACCTTGATCAATCTCAACCGGAGTATTGGCTTGCCAAGAGTGATGATGATTCGTGGTTATGGCATGCTAGATTTGGACACGTTAACTTCTACGCCTTGAAGAAGATGTCAAAGATGGAGATGGTATCCGGGATGCCATTTATCGACCATGTTGATCGAGTATGTGACGGGTGCTTGGTTGGAAAACAGCACCGCAGGCCGTTCCCTGCTCAGTCTACCTATCGTGCAAGTGATGCACTCGAGCTGCTCCATGGTGATCTATGTGGCCCTATCACCCCGGCAACTCACGCAGGAAAGAAGTACTTCTTCCTTGTGGTAGATGACTACTCGAGATATATGTGGGTCGTTCTCCTACGATCTAAAGATGAGGCGTTTGAAGCGTTCAAGAAGCTAAAAGCTGCAACGGAGATGGAACACAAGTTGAAGGTTCACGCTCTACGGACAGATCGCGGCGGAGAGTTTACGTCGAACGAGTTCAACGACTACTGCGAGAAGATTGGCATAAAAAGGTTCCTCACGGCAACTTATACGCCGCAGCAGAATGGGGTTGTTGAAAGGCGCAATCGAACCGTCGTTGACATGGCAAGGAGTTTACTCAAGAGCAAGAAGCTGTCGAGGACTTTTTGGGGAGAAGTTGTCTCGACGGCGGTCTATCTTCTCAATCGGGCTCCAACGAAGGCGGTGATTGGCAAGACTCCGTATGAAGCAATTTACGGACGCAAGCCGAATGTGTCTCATCTACGGACGTTCGGGTGTGTGGCGCATGTGAAGAGGGCGGAGCCGCATCTCTCAAAGCTTGTCGATCGTAGCACCAAGATGGTGTTCATCGGATATGAGAGCAGTTCCGGCACCAAGGCATACCGCTTCTATGATCCACAAACCAAACGTCTACGGATTTCACGCGACGTCGTGTTTGAAGAAAACAAAGCGTGGAATTGGAGCGCAGCAGCCAACGATGCTCCAAACGGTAACATATTCACAGTTGAGTTTCCCGATGATGATGCAGGGGAAGACGTCCAGGTGGTTGGCAAGACGCCCAACCAAGGTGACCACAATGGTAGTGATCATCATGGTGCCAACACCGACGACGGCGCACATGGGTCGCAAAGTGATAGCGACAACGACGTGCACGACACAAGCGGAGATCTCGGCGACGACATCGACAACAAGGCGCATAGTGACATCGACAATCAAGATGATGGTCACGGTCACAACGACTACGCCGACGACACGGATGTCGACGACACGCCCGAGACTCAGTCGTCTTCCTCAAGTGCATCAACGCCGACACAATTTGTGTCGTCTCCTTCGCAAGCCACAACGGACTCCTCCGGGCCTCGCCGCTACAAGACCCTCAAGAAAGTCTACAAGTACACAAAGCTAGTTACGCTCGAGTACTCCGGACTATGTCTGCTCGGAGTTGAGGAGCCGTCGAACTTCGTAGAGGCAAGGAAAAGTCCTAGCTGGATGCACGCCATGGATGATGAGATGAAGGCGATTGAGAGCAATGGCACGTGGACTTTGGTAACCCGACCTCCGAACCAAAAGACCATAGGTTTGAAGTGGGTTTACAAGTTAAAGAAGGACACACATGGTGCTATTGTGAAGTACAAAGCAAGACTCATTGCAAAGGGCTATGTACAACTTCAAGGAGTTGACTACGATGAGGTGTTTGCACCGGTTGCTCGACTCGAGACTGTGAGGGTGCTCCTAGCTTGGCAGCCCAAGAGGATTGGAAGATTCATCATATGGATGTTAAATCCGCTTTTCTCAATGGTGATCTCACAGAAGAAGTGTACGTAGAACAACCCCTCGGCTACGAGAAGAAAGGCGAAGAAGGGAAAGTTTACAAGCTCAAGAAGGCACTTTACGGGTTGAAGCAAGCACCAAGAGCTTGGAACTCAAAGTTAGACCGAAGTTTGGTCTTGCTCGGATTCAAGAGATGTCCCCTCGAGCACGCAGTCTATACAAAGAACTCCAAAGGCTCAAACCTGCTAGTGGGAGTTTATGTCGACGATCTGATTATCACCGGAGATAGTGTACAAGAAATTGAACGTTTCAAGGCGCAAATGAAGAACAAGTTTAGCATGAGCGATCTGGGATTACTCAGCTATTACTTGGGCATCGAAGTGAAGCAAAGCTCCGGTGAGATTTCCCTATGTCAATCGGCTTATGCGGTCAAGTTATTGGAAAAGTGTGACATGTCAGATTGCTACGAGACACAAGTTCCAATGGACCAACGTCACAAGTTGAGCAAGCGTAGCTCAAATCCGCCGGTGGACACCACAATGTATCGAAGCGTTGTGGGCAGTCTAAGATACTTGGTGCATACCCGACCTGACTTGGCTTATTCAGTCGGGATCGTGAGTCGTTTCATGGAGAATCCGACAACCGAACACATGAGCGCAGTCAATCAAATCTTGCGCTATGTGAAAGGCACTATTAATCTTGGTTGCACGTACAGAAAGGGAAAGGAAGGATTGATCCTTCGTGGATATTCAGATAGTGACATGGCAGGTGATGTGGATGACCGAAAGAGCACAATGGGCATGGTATTCTACCTTGGTCCAAATCCGATTAGCTGGAATTCTCAGAAGCAAAAGGTGGTGGCACTGTCTTCATGCGAGGCAGAATACATAGCGGCAAGCACGGCGGCTTGTCAAGCAGTGTGGTTGAGAAGACTCCTAGCTATTCTTGCAAAGCGGGAGGTGCAGAAGGTGTCATTGAAGATCGACAACCAAGCTGCAATCTCATTGTGCAAAAATCCGATTCATCACGAAAGGAGCAAGCATATAGATACTCGGTTCCACCACATCCGGGAGTGCATTGAGGAAGGGATGATCGAAGTTCAGCACGTGAACACGAAAGACCAGCTTGCCGATATTTTCACCAAGTCCCTCGGTCGACAGAAGTTCATCGAGATGAGGAAGAAAATCGGAGTGCAAGCAATGGAGCCAAAGCAACCAGATTAAGGAGGTGAATGTAGTAATTAATCTAGTTGTAATGTGTGTCCTAGTTTGTTTAGTATTGCAAACCAAGTAGGATTAGTAGTACTACACCGAGTAGGATTAGCAGTAGGCTATGTCTAGCAGTATACATATACATGTATACCCCCGTGTAACAATAACACAACAAAAAAAAAGAAAAAGGCAATACAAGTCCACGAGCGACACGCCCCTGTTGCTATTACAAAATCCCCCGATCATTTTTTTATCCGTCTACGTTCGCCGAAGAAACGTTCCGCCGACGGCGCCGAACCCAATCGATCTACTCAAGCTAGCCAGCTACCACTACGCGCTAACCATCCAGCAGTTTGCCTGCTTGGTTGCTAGTTAGCACGTACGTACGTATAGCCTTCGGGTGGTTTGGTCTACGGTTTAAAAACCAACATGCTGCATGTCTTCACTGCGTCCGAACACATTTCTGTTCCATTCATCTAACTAAGTCTGCATGCATATGTAATATGCGTGTGTTATAGCATGTCCCCAAGTAGTTAGTTTAATTAGCAGGCCTAATTACATACACGCAAGAAGAAACAGAAAAGTGGTGATGTGCAGATTTTTCTCACAATTTAGAATTTAAAATATTTTGTAGGTCAAACCATCCGTCGGATTGAAAAATTGCCTTCGTATAAAAGATATGTCTCGACGAGACCTTCAAAACTAGATTTCATATCGATATGTTTCGATGAATTATTTTTTGGGTCAAAAGTTATTAGGCATGTATTACGTAAGTTATCACGTATGCAACACATAAGTTACCATCCAATTTTCACAGAAATTACCGGGCATGAAAAATGGTCTTCAAACTTTCTCTCCACATGCACATGCATTCATGCACTAGAGAACAAAAGGCTGATATCATCCTATATTGTACATATTTTCGAATTTCAAAATGTTTTGTAGCTCAAATCATCAATCCGATTGAACATTTATTTCCACATGAAATTTCGCCGTGATGAGACCTTCGAAACTAAATCTCATCTTGGTATGTTTCGATAACTTTTTTCAGATCAAAAGTTAGCACGTCTACGATGTGTGTATTATCTTGTTGTTTGCGTAGAAATTACCGTTATGTTTTCGACAAATTTTTTCTGAGATAAAAATTACCTAGGGTGCGGAGTGTGTATTACCATGTGATTTACACACGAGTTATGGAGGTTTATTTTCAACAACTTTTTTTGAAGAACGAAGTTATCATGATGTTTGTATCTAAGTTATCATGTCCGTGATGTGTATATTATCATGATATTTACACATAATTTACCGGAGGTATATTTTGAATAACTTCTTTTTCCCTAGGTAAAGTTACCGTGATGTTTGTACCTAAGTTATCGTGACCATGGTGCGTATATTACCATGTTGTTAAACGCAGAAGTTATCAGGATGTGTTTTCAACACACACCCCGGGGCAAAGTTACCGTGGTGTTTTCTACATAAGTTATCAGCTCTATGATGTGATGTTATCATGATATTTACATAGAAATTACCAGGGTAGTTTTTTAGTAACTTTTTTCTCCGGGGCAAAAATTACGTGGTGTTTAGACGTGAATTCTCAACTCTTATGTGTGTATTACCTTGCTATTTATATATGTTTTAAACAACTTTTCCCAAGTCAAAAGTTACCCCATGTTTGAACATGGGTTATAAGCTTTGATATGGGTGTATTAACATGTTATTTACACAAATGTTTCCAAATGGTATATTTTTCAAAAGTAAAATCCCAGATCAAAAGTCATCGTGGTGTTTTATGTCCTCTAGTTAATTTGCACGTGGGCAAAAGGTTCTGTAATCATTTTTATGCTCCGGTACTTTCTCTTTATAAAACAATATGGTAAGTTATGTACCACAAGTGTGATAACTTAAGTTGCACACGCGTGGTAACTTTTTAACCGAAAAAAGTCGTCGAAACATAGCAATATGGGATCTAGTTTCGAAGGTCTTGTCGTGACGAATCTTTTATGTGAAGACGTTTTTTTGATCGGACCTACGGTTTGGGCTACCTACCATTTTGAATTATTGCGTTGGAAAAAATCTTTGATGACATCATCATTTTTTTCTTTCTATTAGTGCATGGAAGTGGTTGAAAGAAACATGCATGCCCACGGTGTTTTGATGAAAGCGACATGTGAATTATTAGGAGAAAGGAAAGGGACATGCGCGGTAATTAAGTAAAAGTAAAGTAGCATGCGCGTGTTTAACAAAAAAGGTGTGACCGCATGCAACCCTTGATAACTAATCGAACGACGTGGAGTGTGTTCGGATTTATTACCAAGATCCGAATGTTTGAAAGTTACATATATCGTAAAATATTTTTGCAAGCAACCGCACACCATCTATTTACTAGGAGTATTCTCCACAGTTTATGATTTTGTGTTGATTTTTATTTTTGTTTTCCTGGCCTCTTGTTTGACTTCTGCCTATTAATAATGGCCTAATGTGGCGATGTTTCGGGTTTGCAAATGGGTGCGTCTACAGGTTGGTCAACTAAGACATTATTGCCTCAGTCGACTTAAAGTATCTATAGCTACGTCTATCTAATCTGGTCTCTCAAATAACATGTTCGTTTTCATCCTTATTTTCTTTCTTTAAAATAACCACATCTCTCATTTTTGTTTTTTGTTTTTTCTTTGAGCACGTGACATTTTATCGAACATGTTGTATGCATGCACCCGACGAGTCGGCGGTGCCGTGTAGGTCCAAGCCACGGGCAGGTGGACCGACGGCCAGCTCGCGCGCTTGTGGCGGTGGCCAGCTCGTGCACCCACGGTCTTCTTCCTCCGAGTCGCTATAGGTGGGGTCGTTGGTTAGCTCGATCTCACGTAGAGCCGTGCCCGGGGATATCCGGACAAGTCCGCGGCCCATCATACTGTCCCCATATTTAAGACAGGTTTGAGGGGTGCCGGTCAATCCAGACATTTAGGGATAAATAGAAAGGTCCGGTTAGGTCAACTTATTTTGAGCGAAAAGTAAGCAGATAGGCGTTTTGAACATTTGAGGAGAAAATTAAAGGGTCCGATTGTAGATGTTCTTATAACTCCGCATACTATGTAAAGCGTGCACGATGCTCACACAAACAACTAAGCTAGGTTCTATCAATGCCAAAAAAGCACGACGTCATGCCGCGCCCGCGAGAGGGCCGAGCTGAATCTTTGTTGCTCATTTGCTTAAAGAAAAGAAATATAAAGTGGAGCGAAGAGGTTGATTGAGAGACAATTTTTGTTCGGCGAATAGTTTCATGTAGGCGCTTGTGTAGTTTCTTCTGACTGGACATGTAATGCATTCTCTTCAGTAATTAATCTATTATTAGTGCATTCCTTGTCACTGGTACATGTAAGCCTTATTTTAATTTCAGCAAAGTAAGCCATGATGGTGTTTCCGTCAAAAATAAAAAGAGGCAAGAAATGATTTATTTTCCGTAAACTACTAAGAGGACTCATGAAACAGTTGATCCTGAAGATAATGTTGAGACACTTGACATATTGGATTACAGAATGGCAATGTCACCTGATATGCTATATCCTCATCTATATTTGACCGTACTCCATGGAATCCTTGGACAAAATTAAAGCAACTCTTTGTTCCTATCTATATTAAGGATCAACTTCACTGTCTTATGCTTTGACCTACTGTTCTTCCATAAAGCCAGGGAAATGGACCCCATTTAGGAGGAAACATTTTTTTCTTATAGACACTTAATTCTCACTCACAAGGAACCCCCGATTGAATAAATAAGAATTTAGGTGGTAATAAGTCTTTTCATCAGTTTGTTATAACAGGATTATCGTCTTCTCAACTTTGAAGTAAAATGTAATTAAGCAGTTTATGTTGAAAGAAGATATACAATACACTATTTTGTTCGGACCAATTGTCCAGAAAAAGAACATATACATAATCGATCTTTTTGCTCTATCTTCATCCATAGAATATACAGGAGGGGCTATAAATTTTGCAGTTGCTAGGAAAAATATCATTTTTCCCTCGAATGTATGTAGGAAGGAAATGCATAATACAAAACAACATTTTATGGAAATGCATAATACAAAACAACATTTTATTGACTCTTTAAAATCTTTAATAGGGCTTCCCACCAAACACTATCAAATTTCAATCTCTGTGTTGCATTGCTGCAATTACAAAATAGAAAAGCTTAAATCAACATAAATTTTCTAATGAAGCAAGATGACATACCATGAATTCTAAAGAAATTATTTAGAAAAGGATCGAAATGTTGTGGGAGGGAGCTTTCGGATGACATACTTCAAATTGGTAAATATGTCATATTTAGATGCCAACATGTGATATTGTCAGTACCGAAGTATTTGAGGCCATTTCAACAATATAGTTATTTTTGTACATTTTTAACCACTTATTGAGGGTTTGTACAAAAGAGAGGCTGAAAAATACCATATGACTTATCATTACATTAGCATTATGGCAGATCTTCGTTTAGCTGAGTGAATTCCCGGCGTTACGTTGGCAAATTGCTCCGTTCTCTGTTTCTAGGGTAAACGGATCCACAACATGTTTAATAAACCCCACGTGGTTTCTCATTAGTAGGTAATATATAAAAAATGAAAAAGAAAGAAAAACAATCCTTCATCACTTTTATAAAAAATCTCAAGTTTTTACTTTATATTTTGCCTGGATTACTATTCATGCAGATGCACTGTCATGATAATGTTCCAGTTTACTTTTAGTGTATTGCTCGTACGAAGTAGTGTTCTGATATTTTCCGGGGGTGATATGGGTATCTTCCATTTTTTCGATGGGCATGGAACTACTGGTCATATGTTGCATACAAAGTTATTGTTTTGAAAATAATGTTTCGTTTGTCCAAGTTAACTATTCTGGTTTATTCTTAGTCTAAAAATCGAATTTCATTCAAATCGTTAGAGGTAAATAAAATCGTGGGGCAGCAGTCTATAAGAATGAATGAAAAGAAAAATAAAATGAGAATACTTTTTAAAACAATAAAAAGAAGTTTGGCACCGAAGATGCTATATTTTTCCTTTGGATTTTGGCTTTGCGGTAAAATTGAAGTGAAAGGACAATCACTAATAGCAATGCTAATAGTTAATTTAACTATCCTATAAGATAAAAATATATCAGATCAAACTATATTGGTCTTTATGAGACCCCCTGTTTTCCCTATGTGGTGTTTTTCAAATAATCCCATAGATCTGTGTGTTTTTCACTTTAAGTAATTCCAACAAAAAATCATGACATAATGTGTTAGACACAACAACGTAAACAGTTTGCAGAGTGGGAATAATAGCAATAATATCATAGTACTTTTACATGTAAAAGGGCAGTAAGACGTACATGAAAATCATCCATTGTAAATGTAAAAACTGATCATGATAATTAGCATGTAAAACAAGGAAGCCATTTGTTATTCTTGAAATACTATTTGTATGCACGTCTCTCTCTCTCTCTCTCTAAAGATAGAAGGAAATCCAGCCATGTAAGTGAAAAGTACTAATCATGTGAGGTTAATTTGACTTTTTAATTCCTTTTTTGTTTCTGGGTTTTCACTATGATTTTTAAAAATTCTTAAATATTTATTCAAATTTGTGACGTTTTTTGAGAAACCTTTAAAATTTTGTGAACATTTTAAAACAATCATGAACTTTATCCAAATTCATGATTTTTTTCAAATCCATGTTTTTTTTACAAATTTGATGAACATTTTTCAATTCTCGAACATTCTTCAAATGAATAAACTTTTTGTCAAATTCAAAAACTTCTTCCAAATCGACCGACACTTTTTCAAATTCTCATTTCGAAAAGTCAACAATCAAACGGCTTGAGGTGAGTATGATCAAATGCGAGCGAGCTAGCCAGCTGGTTGAGAAAAAACATAACGAACTCTGCCATCAAGGCAAGCGGGGAAGGAAGTAATTGTCCAAGGATTTACTGACATGTACGCTTGGTTCTTTTCCTTGGCCAAGGATGTCGCGAGAGTCGACGGGATGCTCGAGAACACGTACCTGAGCTAGAGCCCGCACTTGGGAAAGGCAGCACGAACTGCGTGAAGGACATGCCGGTGCACGCGATCGGTCATTGGTCTGGACTAAACCTAGGCGTACACCGGGCCCGGCCGGGCTTCGGGCCGGACTTTGGAAAGCCGAACCAAAAATCTTAGGCCCAAGCCCGGTCTGGCCCGACCAAAAAAGCAAGAAACAGGCCCAAGCCCGGCCCAAACGGACTAAGAAGAGGCTTTTTTGGCCGGGCCGGACCGGGCCTTCATATAAAATGGTGATTTTCGTAAGCCCGAGCCGGCCCGATCTGCTGCCCGGACTTAAAAACCAGGCCCGAACCTAAAACCGGGCCCGGCCCGGCCCGGGTTTTTTCGGACGGGCTCGGGCATGCCCAAGTTTAGTCTAGACCAGGCCGGTCGGCGTGAACCTGGAAGCACGCACGCCTCTTCACATGGCTGGACTAGCATCCAGATGGTTCCATGGTGTTCCTGTCGTTCGGGAGCGATGGCACGCTCAAGTGGCGGTCGACGACAGGGCTAGCACTCTTACACTCCAAGGTGACACACGAGTGGAAATATTGTTGTTCTGCTTAAATAAATTATAAAAGATGTATGATTTCCATAACATATATTCAAAATTGTTATTGGGCATTTGCCACAAGTAGAAAACAGGGCATTTCCGGTTGGGAAGGGTCTTTAGTTCCGGTTCCCCAACCGGGACTAATGTATATAAACTAAAGGGTGGTTCAAGCCTTTAGTCCCGGTTGTCTATGATCCGGAACTAAATCCCTACCACGTGGTAGGCAGCGCGCGCGGGGATGGTGACTTTTAGTCCCGGTTGGTAACACCAATCGGGACTAAAGATTTAGGGTTTTGAGATTTATGGCTTTAGGTTTTATTGTTTTTTTTTGTACTTTTCATTTAATTATTTTTCATTTTAAATATATTTTACGCTATTACACACTGTACACGTTATTCATATATGATAGGATTTCTCGTAAACTAATCATGTGTGTATATATATAGAGAGAGAGAAAAAAACTCTATTCATCACCCAGGGTGTAGAATACGTTATTCTTTACCCGAGATAAATTTACGATCAATTTATAAATAAATTATGTTCGGAACACAAAAGTTAAATTGATATTGAACCACGACGTAAAATTTGACATAAGAAAACAAAAATATAGGTCAAAAGACCAAAAAAATTGAATTTATTGTATATTTTCCCATTTTTTTGTATGTTTATAATTTTACATGACATAAAATTATTTTTTAGGTTGTTTATAAATTTTCTTACGGTCTCTTTTTACGTATGAAATGAGACAAAAATTATGAAACGTAAAATTACGGCATTGATGTTAAAATTGAGGGGCGGTGAAGAATAACTATTCTCACCTAGGGTAACGAATAGCACGACCCTATATACTTATTTATTTATTTATTTATTTATTTATTTATAGAACTTATAATACGATCGACCATGCATACACACATATGTATAATTTGGTATATACAATTTCTCCTACAATTGCAGATCATTACATGCAAGAATTAGGTGTAATGGTATTCTTCGTCAAGAGATATAACCTGTTCAAGCAAAAATCCCGCCATTTCCTCTTGAATTGCTCGTAGAGCTTATCCTACATATCTTGGATATTTAAAGAAGGAGATCAATATAAATATATGTTAGTTGTGTGTATATATATTAGATCATGATAAAAAAATATTAATGGTGTTTACGTACCCAAAGATCTCTTGTAGTTTTGGTATTTTCGGTAATAAAGCGAATGTTCTTGCAAACGTAGTATGCACATAAATTAGTCCCTTTTTCCTGTCCCATGCACCTTACGAGAATAGAATTCAATCAGATAATAATCAAGCATGATAATGGGTATTGAAACTATAATTAGAGAGATGCGCATACGTAGCTGGTACTACTTAAATATCTTGGACTTTCGCCATTTCAACTCTGGTTTCCATTCACCTGTAGCCTCTTTGGTGAACTTTTTTCAAACCCTTCCCGAAAAAAAAATTGAATAAAGGACTTAGTAATTACTTGATATCAGGAAACGAACTAAAGAGACCGACATAGTGCGTTAATGATTGAAATTACGTGTCGAGCATCTTGTACAGGCTTATGTATTCTTCAGGGTCTTTACGTAGTGAGTCCAATACTTCAATAGTTCCATCGTCAACTTTAATCATTAGCAGGTCCGGTGAAAGCTGTAGAAACGATTTGTATATAAGCGGGCATGCATAACTCATCAACTATACACTTAACATCGAGTATATATAAGCAAAAGGAGAATTTGTAGTACAAGACATTAGCACTGACCTGAAGTTGCATGATAAAAGTATTTCTGGCTTGGTATTTAGGGCCTTCAAAATCTTAGCAACATTTTCTCTATGTCTTTAGAAAAACTAGTTAACACACTATCATTAACGGTATTTGGGTCAATGAACCCAATGCCATAGACTCCATCCCTTTTCAATTCATAAATGTTCATTCTGCATAATACCACACAAAAGAATATAGTGAGGATAATTACAGGCAATGAATGAGTTGAGCTAGAGACTTCAATTACAGAAAGAAATCACTTACAGACAATAGCAACTAACGAGAGATTTGTTGAGTGCTTTTTTATTGAACAAGTGGAAAAATTCTTCATTTTCAATCCACAAATCATTTTCATGGATGTAATGCTCTCGCTTTTCAATCCACAAATCACCATGAGGCTCTGTCGCCCGTGCTTTACTTCTTTCAAGTACCATTCATGCAACTTGTGCATCTGCGTTGATAGAAGCTTCTCATCGTCAGGACTCACCAGAGGGTTCCCGGGGACATATTTCCATGCTAGGTTCTTCTCATCCATCGTGGGGGCTTCCTACCAGCCTAGGAGTGCTTCAACACTAATACCGATATCTCTAGCATTATGTCTATCATTGTCGGTTATTACCACCCTATCGGTACTCACCTTGAGTGGGATGATCAATTGCACAGCCTGTTCTCCAAGATGGGGAACAATTTTCCTGCATTTACTACTACCGCTTGACTTTTGTTTTTTTCTTTATGATAGGACATGTGAATAGAGCGTTCATAGTCTGATAGCGGCCTTTTCTCCGCTAATGTAGCTGCATCCAAAAAGTGTTGTATGACTTTCTCACGTATTTTATCCTTTAGAGGCGGGGGCCTGCAATTCCATAGCCATTTGTTCAGCGTTTTCCTCGTCAGACTGCTCGTAAGCTAACTTATTTTTTATACGTGGTGATGCTTTCTTATTTTGTTCCCTCTTCCGCTTTGGACTCAGCAGAGATCGATATCGCGGACTCGTGCCAGGCTCCATCTCAGGGTGGGATGGATTCGGCTCACGCGGCGGAGATCGATATGGCAGACTCTCCATGCGCTTCATCTCGGGGTGGGTTGGAGTCTGCTGACATGACAGACTTGGTGGAGGAGTTTGTGACCTTGGCACCGAGTTTGGAAACACGATACATTCATTTTTCCATAAAACGAGACAACGCATGGCTTCTCCCAGTGTCCGCTCCCCTTCACCTCCACCTAAGTCAAGTTCTAGTGAGACATATGCCGCCACAACTTCATCCACCCTGCCACGAGCATAGCCAGGTGGAATCAGATTGTCGTGGAAGGTTGCTTCAGGTGCACTCGGTAAAGCAAAGTCATCCACCACCTTCATGGATATGTTCTTCATTTTCACGTGTAGCTCACAAACTGTCGACTCTAGGATATCATCCACGGGGTAGCGAGCCAGCAGTGCATCCTCGGCCGGGACCCCCGTGGAACCCATGCTGCTTTTCTGCATAGATGATGGAATGGTACCATTCAATGTTGGATCTGGTTGCTCCTGCTGATGAGACGCGCCTTGCTGGCTAAATTTGTTGATTTGCTCCTGCTACAACATGTATTTGCATTCCATGTCCTGATTCCAATCTACTTCATGCTTCTTCTTTCTCTCACGACTTCTGTAATTGTCATTCCAATCCGCAAACACAAGAAGCCACGGATCAAGGCCTTTGCCTCGTGTTCTCCCCGTGTGTTTAGGATTCTTGAGGGCGTGTGTAAGCTCTTCGTTCTCTCTCTCGGGCTGGTACGCACCCGTTCGAGCTTCTTCTATTGCTTTAAGTAACTTGACCGTGGCTTCCTTAAGACTTGCCTGTTCAAGAACCTCCCCTGTCTTTGGGTCCAACTTCCCCCATGTGCATAAACCAAGTCGTGCACCTATCGGTCCAAGTCTCTGTTTGTGGAGTGAAACCCGCAGCCTTCATGTTTCCCTCGGATTCATCCCACTTAGGCAACCCAGACTTGTAGCCACCTGGCCACAAATGATGGTGCCATGTTTTTTTTTGTCGGCATTTATCGTGTTTACTCTCGACCGTTCCTTAGTTGCTTCTGATTCCTTGAACTTCACAAATCCGTCCCAGTCATCTTTTAACTTCATAGGTTCTCCTTTGAATTCTACGGTCTTCTTTCCTTCTTTCACGTAATTGCTCCATGATTTTTTCTTACAAGACTAGAATTGTGTGGCCATCTTCTTAAGATCACACTTCTTGACTTTCTCCCGTTGGAGATCTATGAGACCCTCTGGTAGGGTGAAATGTTTCATGAGCGCCTCCCAAAGGAGATTTTTTGCTCTTTCACTAAAAAAGGAACTTCAGGATCTTTTGGATGATTCCATTCTTGAATGGTGATCGGGATTTGGTCCCTAACGATAACTCCGTATTGATGTATAAATTGGTCCGCATTCTTTTTAGTCTCAATCGGTTCGCCATCTGCTCTGATTCGATCGATGATGTACTTTATGCCTTGTTTCAACTTTTTTGTCGTGCCACGTTTAACCCTTGTAGAAGATTTGCTCGATCCATAGGGCTAAAAGAAGAAAGATTCGTTAATATATATAAATCAATCAATACATCTGATGATCACCAGAGGGCAAATTAATACCACGCCGAACTTTGTTAAATGGAGAAAAATTTCTTCGCCGTCATTGTCAGCTGGTTCCCCTTTGTCTCTTCGTTGTTCTTCCTCAATTCCCTCACCGTCAGCTGGTTCCCCTTTGTCTCTTGGTTGTTCTTCCTCAATTCCCTCACCGGATGGGTTAAGGTATTGTGAGCCATCATCTACTTCTTCATTCTGTTCGTTTCCGGAGCGTATTAGGTCGTACATGACATTCTGTTGATCACGGTCTCTAACTCTACCGTTCATAGCTTAACTAATCCAGAACAAATATGAAACAATTATATTCCATTGAATAAGAAAAACTAGAGATATGCAAATCAATACAAGGCAATGCAACAATATGATCATATAATATCACTAATACATCATTGAATAGTATCACTAATACATCTCGAATATTATTATATAATATCACTAATACATCATCAAATATTATCACTAATACATCTTGAATATTATTTTATAATATCACTAATATAGATCTAGTTGACGTCTCGCGGCGCAGGCGGTCCACACCCAAAGAGAAGGAACCATGACAGGATCATAGCTCGGGTGAGATCCCTAAAGAACCTGCCAGGTATTGGAGATCCTGGCATCCAACGCAGCCATGTCACGTCGGACGTGCTCGTCCTCCTCCGTGACACATCAGCGTACCACCTCCGCAGGGGGACGACTCCCTTTGCACCGATAGTGGTCCACGCGACCGCCACCAAAGAACCTCCGGGTTGACGATGGGACCCTGATTCCTCACCAAGCTGCGTGCCCCGGAAGGTAGCACCTCCTAGTGCTAGCCCGACGGAGCCTAGTCACGGACATGGAGCTTATCAAGGAGTTTGTTGCCAGCGAGTCGACGACGAGGATGCTGGCCCGGCATCATCAACTCATCGGCTACGCTATGCAACTAAACATTTAAACATCTAAACATCATATATTTGCCTAATATAAAAGAGCTAATGCCTAATAAAAAGTGTCATTTACTAGAACATATTAACATATAAACCCTAAACATCTAAACATCATATATCATCCTCCGAGCATCGTCATGGACTCCTCCGACGATCATCCGGGACACCTCAACGGAGATCATCGGAGACTTCTTCGACGATCGACGACGAGGATGCGGGCCGGGCATCATTGACGTCCAGAACAAATTTTACAACTTTTTAAATTCCTACTATTTAATATGAACACTTAAAAACTAAAACAACTAAAACAACCTAAAATTCCTACTATTTAACATGACCTAAAGCAAATTCTACAACATATATACAACTAAAACAACCTAAACAACGAAAACTAAAATAACCTAATACAACTAAAACAAGTAACAAGTAAAAAATATAAACACTTAACTAATAAAACAACGAAAACAACAACAAAAGTCCCCCGGGTGGAGGAGGCCGAGGATGTCGGGCCAGGGTTCGGGGACGAAGGTGGCGGTGGTGGGCGAGGGGGCGGCATACAAGGCAGTGGTGCCGACGCAGGTAGACACAGTGGGCCGCGTGGGAGGAGGATGAGGAAGGCAAGAATGAGGGGGAGCAAGAGATCACCTCCAAAGCTACTAGGGCGGCGAGAGGCTCGGGGAGGAGGGCGAGGAAGTACGTCGACGGTCAGCGGGCTCGACGACGGCCAGGAGGCGACAAAATGACGACAGCGATCTCCGGCAACCTAGCGACATCGTGTGGTACTTCGGCATCGTTGAGGGAGAAAATGAGGAGAGGAACGGAGAAATGGGGTTAAATACCCCACCACCTTTAGTCCCGGTTCGTATCCCCAACCGGGACTAAAGACTCTTTAGTCCCGGTTGGTATAACCAACCGGGACTAAAAATCCTGCCCCCCCTTTAGTCCCGGTTGGATCCATCAACCGGGACTAAAGGCCCATCTTTTCGGCGGCCAAAATTCCGCGCGGGAAGGCATCTTTAGTCCTGGTTGTTGGAACCTGGACTACAGGTGTATTTTCTAATTTTTCTTTTTAGAATTGGAATAACTTTTAGAACATTTATAGTTTTTTAATGAATCCTTTTGCTTTAGGTCAAAACAATTACAAACTTTCTGTTAGTGCCAGTGGTTTTAAATTTAAATATTTTAAATTTGAATTCTTGTCAAATTTGTGTGAATCACTAGATTGTGAATAACTTTAGTTTAAAAATAGATTTTTGAGTGACTGTTTTCTCCCTCAACGATGCCCAAATTAGAATGTTGTCATTATGTTAAATTTGGGAATTTATAGGATAATTTAAATTGGTGTTTTAATAAAAACCAGAGTCTGTTTAGCTCTTTTAGTTTTGTAGATTCATTTGTTTTAATCAAAATCACCCAAATGAACTCAGGACTTTTTGTGCATTCAATATGCACTGTTCTAAGCCACAGCTTCAAATTTCAACCCTTCCTACCTTCATTTGCTATTTTTCATGCATTTAATGATTTTTGAGCTAAATGATGCTGAAATTAAAAAAACACTACAAATAAACTATGAAAAGGTTGAAACTTGGCATGGTATCATCATTTCACCCACATAGCATGTGCTAAAAAGTTGAGAGGATTACAGCAAAAACTGGATGCACTTCGTGTACAAACTGGACCATTTCCTTCGAAGTATGAGGGTTTTGGACGAAAACTCATCTGTTACCAAGTTATTTCATTTTTTAACTTATTTCAACTAAAGACTTTTTGTGCATTCAATATGCACTATACTAAGCCACATATTCACATTTCAAAACTTTCTAACTTCATTTGCTATTTTTCATGCATTTAATGATTTTTTTGAGCTAAATGACGCTGAAATTAAAAAACACTACAAATAAACTCTGAAAAGGTTGAAACTTGGCATGATAACATCATTTCACCCACATAGCATGTGCTAAAAAGTTGAGAGGGTTATAGCAAAAACTGGATGCACTTCTTGTACAAACTGGACCATCTCCTTCGAAGTATGAGGGTTTTGGACGAAAACTCATCTGTTACCAAGTCATTTCATTTTTTAACTTATTTCAACTAAAGACTTTTTGTGCATTCAATATGCATTATACTAAGCCACATATTCACATTTCAAAACTTTCTAACTTCATTTGCTATTTTTCATGCATTTAATGATTTTTTTTGGAGCTAAATGACCCTGAAATTAAAAAGCACTACAAATGTACTTTGAAAAGGTTGAAACTTGGCATGGTATAATCATTTCACCCACATAGCATGTGCTAAAAAGTTGCGAGGGTTATGGCAAAAACTGGACGCTTTTCGTGTACAAACTGGACCATCTCGTTCGAAGTATGAGTGTTCCGGACAAAAACTCATCTGTTACAAAGGCATTTCATTTTTTTAACTTATTTCAGCTCTGGACTTTTTGTGCATTCAATATGCACCATTCTAAGCCACATCTTCAAATTTTAACCCTTTCTAACTTCATTTGCTATTTTTCATGCATTTAACGAGTTGTTTGAGCTAAATGACCTCGAAATTAAAAAGCACAAGAAATGAACTATCGAAAGGTAGAAACTTGGCATGTTATCAGCATTTCACCCACATAGCATGTGCTAAAAAGTTGAGAGGGTTACAGCAAAAACTGGATGCACTTCGTGTACAAAACGGGACCATCCCGGCTACTCACTAGAAAAGAAAAGTGATGACGGTGAAGCCAATCACATCCCAGAGTGGGATCTTAGGTGTTGGTGTCAAACCGGAGGATCTCGTGTAGGGGGTCCCGAACTATGAGACTAGAATCGGCGGTAACAAGAGACGAAGGGGACGCAAATTTACCTAGGTTCGGGCCCTCTTATGAGGGTAATACCCTACGTCCTGCTTGGTTGTATTGATGATGTGGGGGTTACAGAGTTGACCTACCTACAGGTCAAATAACTAACCCTAGATGAGTTGTCCCTCTATACCCCTAAACCCTCCGGCTTATATAGACGTCGAGGGTGCTCTGGGTTTACACATGGTCGGTTACATGCGGAAGAGATAAACATGTCTAACTAGTACAGCTAATAACTTGGAGAATATGTCAGGGCTTCTCGAAACTTCCATCTGGCGTAGGTGGTCTTTGATCGTCCAATGCTCCCTTTGCGGCCCACACAGTTCGGCCCATAAACAACAGGTCGGCTATCCGAGGACCGCCTAATCAAGGACTCCCTTAGTAGTCCCCGCAGTAGCCTTCAACGGCGATATATATATCCGATCAATCTCTCTAACACCCCAAAAATTTGACCATGTTTTATTAATTAAAATTTTGCCAGGAAATGAAAATTTTATTTTCTGGATCAACTATTGAGTTCAGAATCACTTTTTTCTTCTGAATTGTGGATTTTTTCCCTCCAAATAGAAACTTTTCAAAATTATTGTTGGACTTGAGTATTTGCCCAAAGATACATTTGATTTTATTTGATATGATCAGTGAAAGCCTTTTTATATATTATTTTTCCAAAACTCTATCTCTTTTTAAATGGCATTTCATTCTTTTATGAGTCTCTTTTGCACTAACAACCAATTGATAACTTCATCTAAAAATTCCACAAAACTTTGGGAGTGACATGTGATGTCCCTGGATCACTTTTATACAAAAACCTCTCTTAGTCATTTGAAGATTTTGAGCCCTACCTCAAGTTCTCAAATTTGGTTCAGTTTGTAGTTTGCACTACAACCTATTTAAATATTACCTTAAAATTTCCATGAAAATTTGGAGATGTCAGTAGATGTATATAATTCATCTTTATGCAAAAACCGATTTCTGTTCTTTGGAAAATTTGAGCAAACCATCCCCTTTTGCATTCTGGTCCAGTTTGAGGTTTTGTACTGCAACCCCATTCTATACTCCTCTAATGCCCATGGGATTTTTCCTACTCTTAGTCCTCCCTACCAAACCCTTAAGTCCAGGAGTTGAGGTCTAGTGGAAGAAGTTTTGACCATTCTATAGCCCCATCTATTTTCTGTCTAGAAACTAAATTTTGCAAAACTTGCATTAGCAACTTTCTTGTAATCATAAAACATTCATGCCATCATCACCAGCATCTAGAGAGACCCCAACCCAGAGATTTTTACCACCAGAAGAGTTGTTTTAATGCCCATAGCATTTTGTCGAGCATCTGGTGTGCCTGAACAGAATTGGCATGCTTATGAACTTGCATTGTGGACTCGTCCCTGGCCAAACCAGGATGTCCTATAGCTTCCCTATTCCCAGGAGCATAGACTTGTTATTTTGAAGGGGCATTAGTAGGTTTTTGTTTGCCCTGGCATTTTGTCGAACACCTTTGGTGCATGCCCAGAGCGCGAGCAGAGCGTGCCAGTTGCAGCCGCGCGCTCGAATCACCGCACCCCACCTACCCCGTACCTAGCCTTTCCCTGCCTGTAGGGACACGCCCCCGACCCCCCTAGCGCCACAGAGCCACTTAGCCGTCCCTTGCCGTCTCGCAGCGCCACCGTCAGAGCTCGCTGGCGGCTAGCTTGCGGCCGCTGCCGTTTTTCCATGGACGGCGCAGCCCAAGCCACAGCAACGTGTCAGCTGGCCCGTCAACAGGCCGAGCTCATCCACAAGCTCGTCGGTTAGCGCCGACCGGCACCGCGTCGCCCCTAGCAATAGAATGTCAGTTCACCGACGTTCTTATCCCTGGAGCTGCGGGAACCGACCCTCGCTGACTATAAATAGCCCCAGGACCTCGTGAGCTCGTCAGCACCATGAGAGAAGCAGAGCGAAGCCTCCCCTAGCTCCATTTTAGCCGGGCGCCTCCGTCTCACTAGTAGAGTGTGGAACTGTAGTTCCTGTCAGGATGGTCCTTTAGTACCGGTTCCCCAACTGGTACTAAAGGGTCGGGACTAAAGGTCCTGACCTTTAGTATTGGTTGGCCCACAGACCGGTACTAAAGGACCACCACGTGGCTGCCTGCATGGGCTGGTGGTGGAGGACCTTTAGTACCGGTTGGTGATACCAACCGGTACTAAGTGTTCTGTTTTTTTTGTTTTTGCTTTTAATTAGGTTTTAGTTTTCCTCTATTTATTGTGTTTTCCATTCATTTCAAATTTATTTTACGGTGCCACATACTGTAAACATTACACAAGTTGACGTGGGCGGCATCGGGGCAACGGGGTCGGGGCGGCGGGCTCGAGTAGGCGCGCGGCGTCGGGGTGGCGGGCGGCGGCGACGGCGGATTCCGGTAGCCTGGCGGCGCGCAAATGAGCTTCTCCTGGTGCGTGGTTCGCACCGGGACGAGGCCTCCACTATTTATACGTGGAGGACCTTTAGTACCTTTGTTAATTAGATAGCTAATAGAGAGAAGTAATCTCTCTTATCTCCATGCTTGGTCACGACGCTACGTATTATACTTATAGATAGAACATATAACACAATTTAATCATTATTTTCGTCAATGAGACATCATATAACAAGTTGGTTACTAGTCATAATCACAAATCCTCCTCCTCCTCATCATCATCAACTCTAACACATTGTAACACATAATAACACATTATACCTAGGACCTACGTACTCCTATCTCGTAGGACCTACTCTACCCTTTCTTAGGTACAATATCATAAAACAAGATAGGCCCTAACTCTCCATTATGGAGAACAGAGATCATCCTGTCTCCCATTCTTGGCCTACACACAATGTTGCTTCCAAGTAGATCTCTACGATTGAGCATATATTTTTTCCAATCTTTGATTGTCATGACTCCATCGGTTTTAGAAATCCGGTATGGACAGGAGTGATGCGTATGCTGGCCTGGCCGTGGTGGCCCTAAGGTCGTAACAACAATGCGACCTCTCGGAAACATCAGATGAGGCACACAATCCTCCGGGATTTTCTGTTGAAAAACATAGTAATAACTTTGTAGTTAGCAATGTAGTTTAGTTTAAGAAGAATTTATGCAAAAGATGCACGGCTGTCATAATAATAGAATTATAATCTTACCATGCAATCTCCATGGATGTTAGCGTAGTTCACTACGTGCACTAGTGGCACGTATTGACTATAATGTGTAGGAGTTTGATAATAGCTATTGTAATTCTCAAGATGACTAAAAAATGCGGTAAGCTGATCTTTCTCCTTATAAGTTAATTCTGCTTCATCACTGTAGTAGTAGGTTCTGTCTACCATCTTCCGTACATTTTTTGAAGAATAAAAATAAGCTGTCAATGCAAAAAAGTTGTCAACTATTTTTAAATAAAAAATATAAATTACTTAATAAATATGGTTGAGAAACTCACATAATGGTAGAACTGGAGGCGTCTGCACATCGACCCAGATGTCGATATTACCTTCAATTTCATCTTCCGGACGAATATCAAAGGTGATAAGAATATTAGGCTCAAATGCATAAGCCTTGCATACTGCTTGCCAGCTTTTGTATTCAAAATAGCAATAGGTGTCTGCATGGTACAATTTTACCGCAAAAGTAAAACCATGCTCGATCCTCAAATGAACTATCTTTACCTCCATATCTTTTTTAGTATTGAAACCAATCTTATCCAAGATAGCAATTCTTGCATGGCAGGGGATACGCTATTAGAACAGTAAAAAATTAAAGTTAATTAGAGAGTTGAAGCAAAAGAGGCAGAAGTCATACTTAATCACGAAAAAAGACTTGTCATTGTGACTTACTGTACCCACTTCGAAGGTCTCATCCAGCATGATGCTGAAGCGCCTACCATCAACTAGGAAAGTCTTGTCACACAGGCCGCGCTCGTTTTCGCAGTATTCACACATACCGAATTCATTTTCGTCATCAAACATTTCCTATGTTCATAGTTGAAATATTTAAAATCGATCGAAGGAAACTACGAGAAAACTGATCAACACACAGATCACTATTACTCAATATGCAACGGGTTGACTTTAGGTCTAGCGAGTCTTTCCTTCCTAAACTCTCGTATCACATATATGGTGGGCACTCCCTCTGATATTGCGACCGTCGGTGATGGTGTCTCCTCCATTCGTCCCAGAGTGCATTACACCAAAATGTCTAGCACACTGGAACGAAGGAGAAGCGACCCCCACGACAACAGTCTGGATTCTTCCTCTCTCACTGAAAGACACACAAGGAGCCGAAATAGACCTAAAGTCAACCTGTTTCATATATCAATGCCATAGAAAAAATCCCCTATGTTTTAGCGAAATGACTTTCAAATCACAAATAAATTTATAATGAACTCGAATATAATATCACTAATACATCATCCCGAATAAGCCTGTTGAAAAATTATGACACGCTTTGGATCCTAATGTGTGTGTGACTTTTGGTCCATCGAGGCTTTCCTTAAGTAACTCTCATATCTCATGGTTGTGTTGGTGCACTCTCTCTCACACTGATATGGTTGTGTATATATGTTGGTGGGCAATCTCTCACAGTAATAGTTCGACCGTCGGTGATGGATGCCCCGCCTCTTCTCTTCGTGCGCATTATACCGACGAGTATATCGCAAAGAAGAGAAGAAAGACGAGGCACCCCCATGACAATAGTCGGTATTCCTCCATCAAGAACACACATGAAAGTCACACAAGGAACAACGACAGACGGAAAGTCACACACGCATTATACCGATAAAATATCACAAATATATTAATATTTATAATGAACTCGAATATAATATCACTAATACATCATACCGAATAATCCAGTTCAAGAATTATGTCACGCTTTGGATCCTAATTAATGCGTGTGTGACTTTCGGTCTGTCGAGGCTTTCCTTAAATAACTCGCATATCTCATGATGTGTTGGTGCGCACTCTCTCGCATTGATACGGTGGTGTATATATGTCGGTGGACACTCTCTCACAATAATAGTTCGACCGTCGGTGATGGACGCCCCACCTCTTCTCTTCTTGCGCATTATACCAACGAATATATCGCAAAGAAGAGAAGAATGCATTTAATAATTTATTTTGAGCTAAATGACCCTAAATTTGAAAAGCAATACAAATGAACTCTGAAAAGGTTTTAAATTGGCATGACATCATAATTTCACCCACCTAGCAACTTCTAAAGAGTTGAGAGGGTTACGGTAAAAACTGGATGCACTTCGTGTACAAATTGGACAATCTCTTTCGAAGTATGAGGGTTTCTGACGAAAACTCATCTATTACAAAGGGATTTCATTTTTAATAACTTATTTTAACTCCATACTTTTTGTGTATTCAATATGCACCATTCAAAGGCACATCATCAATTTTCAACACTTTTTGACTTCATTTGATATTTTTCATGCATTTAATAATTTATTTTGAGCTAAATGACCCTAAATTTAAAAAGCAGTACAAATGAACTCTGAAAAGGTTGTAACTATGCATGACATCATAATTTCCACATAGCAACTTCTAAAGAGTTGAGAGGGTTACGGAAAAAAACTGGATGCACTTCGTGTACAAATTGGACAATCTCTTTCGAAGTATGAGGGTTTCGGACGAAAACTCATCTATTACAAAGGGATTTCATTTTTAATAACTTATTTTAATTCCATACTTTTTGTGTGTTCAATATGCACCATTCAAAGGCACATCATCAATTTTCAACCTTTCTGACTTCATTTGATTTTTTTATGCATTTAATGATTTATTTTGAGCTAAATGACCCTAAATTTGAAAAGCAGTACAAATGAACTCTGAAAAGGTTGTAACTTGGCATGACATCATAATTTCACCCACGTAGCAACTTCTAAAGAGTTGAGAGGGTTACGGAAAAAACTGGATGCACTTCGTGTACAAATTGGACAATCTCTTTCGACGTATGAGGGTTACGGACGAAAACTATTCTGATGCCTCTTCTTTAGCTTCCCCCATTGATGCCTCTTCTTCAGCTTCCCCCATTGTTGTATCGGTGAAAGGATAGTTGTCATCATCCACTTTCTCCATGCTTGGTCCAACAGCTATAGCCGGACATGAAACCGGACCTCGGCAGGTGGTAGTGAAGGGTTTTTTACGTAGAGTAATTCCTATCATTCTTATAGTCACGACATGGACAACACATGAAACCATTCTACTTGTTTGCCTCAGCCACATGAATAAAATCACGCAGGCCATTAAGAAACCCTGGACTTAGTCAGTCACCGTATATCCATTGCCGGCTCATGTTCACTACACAACATCGAAGTGACCAAATTAATACAACTTCATCATCACATTACAACCAAAGTAGAGCTAGCAGTGACCAAATGTTATTACTGCAAATAATAGATACTTATTATAGTTCATACATACATCTCATAAAACAACAAACAACTATCTAAAACATGTAAATGCAACAACAAATGTAGGAAGTCTTTAGTACCAGCTGGTGACACAAACCGGTACTAAAGGTTGCCCTTTAGTACCGGTTCGTGTCACCAACCGGTACTAAAGATGCACGCGGGGCCCAAGTCTGACCAAAAGCCTGCCACGGCCCCTTTATCACCGGCTCGTGACACGAACCGATACTAAAGATCGCTCACGAGCCGGTACTAAAGGTCGCCCTGCTCCTAGCCGTTGGAGCCGGCACCAACCGGGACTAATACCATCTTTAGTACCGGCTCGTAACCAGACCGGGACTAATGCTCGGGACGAAAGGTCTGTTTGGTGACTTCGGCCACCGACGTCCCTCGGCTAGATTAGCCCGAGCCCGAGCGCCCCAGCTTGTCCTATCGGCAGCATCCAATCCCCCTTGACCCCATGGAGCCACCCCTCCACTCAGCCTCGATCAAGAGCCACTGTAGCCCGAACCCCCATTTACTCCTGAAGCCGCTGTCCGCCCCAAAGCTTGCCACCGGCGATCCTGCCATCCCCTCCGGGCATGGTCACCACCGGGAGAACCGCAAGGATCCCATGGACTCGTTACCATGCCTACGATCCCGCGAGGAGCCATCGTTCGTCGGCGATGGTGGCCGAAGACCTCTCCTCCCCTCGGCTGGAGGAGGGAGACGACCGGTTTGACCGAGTTCAAACCTGTCCGAGGGGCCCAGCTTGTCAGCGATAGAGACGAGCCAGAACGGTTTTAAGTGAAGGCGTAAACCCCGAAGTACGTCTCCTTTTACCCAAAAGCGTATTTCGTCCGAATCATTTTCTTTTAAATGTTTTAATAAAAACAAAACTTTGACTGACTATAAATTTTAAAATATAACTCCAATGAACCTGATTCTTTTTCTATTGTTTCCCAAATTCCATCTAGCTTATTTTCATATTTATTTGAAAATTTTCCAAAACAACTTTTTGTGCTGTTTTTGAATTGTGTGTTAATTAGAATAATTTCAAATAGGAATTTGGAGTGAAGATCAAGTTTGGAGTGCACCTCAAATACATACACATTGAAGGCAAGCATTTTGAATCCTGGTATAATATTTCTCGTGTGTTGCTTGACTATAACATTGAGTTGATCTGAAGTATGCATTATTTGATATGACGGTGTGATCATGTTTACAAATGCATGATGAAAATCCCTTGCTGTTGGAATTAATATGCTTGTGAAAGTATACACCCTCGTATGTCGTTCATGCCTACCCAAAGGAATCGGGAGAAGTCTCTGTCTCGGGTAGACACGAGCTTAGTGCTGACATCTCGTTGGAGCGAGAATGGTCAGTAAGGCATGAAGGGGTATGATGACTGGTGATTCTGTCTAATGTCGTGAAATTTATTTGTTGTGCTAACCATGCAGAGAATACACAACCTCCTGAGTCGACCATAGATCGAGTCTTGTCCCCATTCTCCTTCTTTTCGTACTGCCACATGTTTTCTGCAAAGAATACAGTTTAGTAAGTTGCAAACCTCTTTCCATGTACACACCAAATAGAGGGGCCGTGATGAGGGTTCCATGGCCATGGATTAAAGCACGTCATCCGGTCAGAGGGCATGGGTATTTCCGGTTGGGACCAAGAGGGGGGCACCCCTTAGAGCACGCGATATAAATTTGATCCCATTCTATTCGAGGTGGTGGCCTCCCCGTCTTAAAGTTTTTCTTGAACGTTGCCTAGGGTGATACCTGGCATCGGGATGAGAAATGGGTGTGTACTGGTTAGGTGTGTTTTCTTCTAAAATACTGTAGACGGAACTAGTCCTTTGTGACTACCGAAATCCGTCGGTTGTGGGTAAAGAGTACAACCTCTGCAGAGTTAATATGTATTCGAATAGCCGTGTCCGCGGTTAAGGACTACAGTCTAGGATGGGTCAAGTGTCAGTCTTAGTGTCGGTCTTTGGAGGAAAACTTGTAAACCGGAATATTGATCATGACACCCGACTATTCGAATGGGTCAAGTGCCCGACTGTGGCATGCTGATTATTTATTTCCATTATAAGCCCTTTATGTGGCGTCGCTCAAACACCCGACTGTGGGCATGCTGATTATTTATTTTCATTATAAGCCCTTTATGTGGCGTCACTCAGACGCCCGACTGCGGCATGCTGGTTATTTATTGGTCCTTATAAGCCCTTTATGTGGCATCGCTCAGACGCCCAACCGAGGCATGCTTTATATTATTATCCTTTTGAGGCGTCGCTTCAGACACTCTATCGGTCTATTTTATTTCTATCCTCTAATTGCCTATTCTTGTTTATTATGAATGACCTGCTTGCTTACATCATGAAGTTTTATTTTGTGACTGGTTAAGTGACCGAGGATTAAGATCAGTGCATGAATACCATTACTATGTTATACCTGTTTTCAGAATATTTGTGAGTACATTCAAAGTACTCACTCGCTTGTCCCTGGCTATTGTCTTGGCCAGATTATGCCTGTGGAGTGGAGCATTATGACGACAACCCCAGAACCTAGGCATCAAATATGGCAGCCACGCGAAGATAGGAGTTAACTAGGTCAACTGTTCCTGTGGGAAATGGAGTCCCATAGACGCTGATGACCCCGAACCGCTTCCACCACCAACCACTAGAACCCTTTTGTTGTACTCATAGATTATGGTGGTCTTGTACTTCAGATTTTTTATTTTTCTTGGAATTTATGTATCAAGATTGTGTCTCATCAGCTAATAGTAATCCTGGGGCTCATGAGCAGAAGAGCCATTTACCGGGAAATTAATATCCTGGAAAACTGGTCCTGACAACCTTGGTATCAGAGCCAGGCTGACCATTGGCTAATCCTATCTTAGCCAGGTTGATAAACCTAGGTAAACCATCCAACAAGACTTTAACCTAACTACAGCCAAGCCTATCCTATCCGTTAACCCACACAGTGACCCCGACACCATTTGGCAGTCGGTGCCCAACCTATCGGCCTAGCCCATCGATCACGCATCGTGACCGAAACCTAAACTGTCCCTTTCGCAAGTGTGCGAAGGAAGACTCCATTTTCTTCTATAAAAGAAAACGTTTTCCAAAACCCATCACACCACTGCCAACCATCCAAAACTAAGCCAAGATGCCTGGCGCCATTGTTCACAATGAGACCACCGCAAACAACCTTGGAGGTTTTGTGACCGTCCTAGCTAACCTCACGCGTCGTGCCATTGCATTAGAAGAGCCCCTAGAATATGTTGTGTACCAGGAGCGCACGAGTGATGAGAGTCATCAATTCTGGGCCACGGTGCTCATCTAAGGTAGTGGCATCTCGCCAGAACGCCCCTATAGGTTCACCGGAAGGTCTACTTCCTTTGAGCCACAAGCCATCCGGCTAGCAGCTCGAGAGGCTATAGTTCAACTTCGGCACTTGTCGCCAAGAGTTAACTGCCGCTCGTTCTATTATTACCCCAGCCGTGGCAGGTATAGTAGGCCACCCCAGATTGCCAATGGAGACCACGAGACTGACCCTGCACTGCTGCATCTTGTGCGCTACCTCAGTGGACTAGAGGCACTATTCGATCAAGTCACTCTTGATCTGATCGCAGCTCGTGGGGAACTTGCTCGTCGAGCCCCAGCAAGAAGAGAAGTGGCGCCCGACGCCGACCACCCCGTCATGCTATTCAGACAACCAATCCAATCATTGAGGCCTACCCCTGCAACCGACTAGAATGTGTTTGTATCCCCGAAGGAGCTTCATCGCCTTTTGGGGACTCGCTCCAACGGGATTGTGGCCACCAAACCCCACGATAGTCATCATCGCTACCCCCGACCCTGCAAACCATCACCCTGATCCAGCAAACCCCGACGGTGAAGCCCAAGGAGAAGCCTCGGCGTTCGCAAGGCACGCTCGACTAGATATTAACAAGGTAGACTAAGCCACTCGAGTAGTGCCGAGTCTTTGTATTCCCGCGCCAAGTAATAGTGTGACCTTGTATCGCCATGAATAAATTGCATGTTGCTTGTATGCCATTATTTTTAAACAATACTACAAGTATCCATGCATAAATAAAATTTTGGCGTTTGATTGCATATTAAATGTTTGGGCGTAGCTGTCGAAAACCACCCCAGTCGTCAACCAACAGTAATACGTCACTTTTGTGGGATATGTATATTTGTGGCATTAACCCCATAAAGCAGAGCGGACAACAAAGGATGCCCCCACCGCAATGAGTAACCCAGCCCAGATGCTATATAAGAGGTCACTCCGTGACCTTACCAAGCATCCCTCACTGCCATGCCGAGCCCTAGTATTCATCTAAGAACTCTAGATGCAACCCAAGGTAGTTTTGTTAAAATATTGTGGGACTTTACCTGCAATACCATGAGTTCTACCGATGCACCCCAGTACGAGCTGCTCAAGACAAGGATCACCCCATCCGCCTCAAAATATTGGGCAGTAATGCACATCCCACCCGGAAACCTGAACCAGGACCCAACAGAAGTATCCTTCATGGGGAAATCTACATCCACTCCGCAAATGGCCGTAGAAGTTGCTGCGTACGAAGCGATTACCCACCTTCAATTCATAGTGCCCTATGCCAGTGAAAGGGGGTATTATTACTTCCCGAGCCGTGCAGCACCCGGAGAAGAAGCATCTTTTCTCGGGGGACGAGTAGAGACAGACCCAGTACTGCCCTACCTTATCCTCATCATCGCCCAAGAGCGTTTGAATCAATGAGTAATGGATTACCTCCAGAATCTCACAGTTTTGAATCCTCGGATCGCCATTGGTAGACCAGTGAGGCCAGACCAGGAGGAGCGCGTTCTTCGACTAGTCCATCCACTCTCCCAGAAGAGGAAGAGTGTGCTCTAGTGCCGGAGACATTTCCTTAGGATCCTAAATATTTTGCTTTTGCGCCATAGACAACCCATGTTGTATTTGTTAAGCTTACAATTAATTGTCGACTGCAATATGTGTACTATGTCGTAAGATTAGGCAATGAATAAATTGTTTGATTTCAATTGTATCGGAGTAATCCTTATTGCTGTGATTTTTGATCAACTATTTTTCACTCTCCGTAAATCTCGAGCTGAGATTTTCTTTGAGCAATTGCAACAAATATTTTTCCGTGACATAGATTTAAATTCACGCAACGCGAGTACCCCACTATAGTTATCCCAATTATCTGACCACTCACTGTAGCCACGTCAAATCGCGTAAGCAGGGTATTTAATTTTCGAATTATTATTGCATGTTAACAGGAGTAATATTTTTGAAACCATCCTTAGCAAATCTCGAGGACGAGATTTTTCTTAAGGGGGGTAGTGTTGTAATACCCCAAAAATTTGACCATGTTTTATTAATTAAATTTTTGCCAGGAAATGAAATTTTTATTTTTTGGATCAACTATTGAGTTTAGAATCACTCCTTTCTTCTGAATTGTGGATTTTTTCCTCCAAATAGAAACTTTTCAAAATTATTGTTGGACTTGAGTATCTGTCCAAAGATACATTTCATTTTATTTGATATGATCAGTGAAAACCTTTTTATATATCATTTTTCCAAAACTCTATCTCTTTTAAAATGGCATTTCATTCTTTTATGAGTCTCTTTTGCACTAACAACCAATTGATACCTTCATTTAAAAACCACAAAACTTTGGGAGTGACATGTGATGTCCCTGGATCACTTTTATGCAAAAACCTCTCTTACTCATTTGAAGATTTTGAGCCCTACCTCAAGTTTTCAAATCTGGTTCAGTTTGTAGTTTGCACTACAACCTATTTAAATATTACTATAAAAATTCCATGAAAATTTGGAGATGTCAGTAGATGTATATAATTCATCTTTATGCAAAAACCCATTTGTGTTCTTTGGAAAATTTGAGCAAACCATCCTGTTTTGCATTTTGGTCCAGTTTGAGGTTTTGTACTGCAACCCCATTCTATCTTCCTCTAATGCCCATGGGATTTTTCCTACTCTTAGCACTCCCTATCAAACCCTTAAGTCCAGGAGTTGAGGTCCAGTGGAATAAGTTTTGACCATGCTATAGCCCCATCTAGTTTTTGTCCAAAAACTAACTTTTGCAGGACTTGCATTAGCAACTTTCTTGTAATCATGAAACATTCATGCCATCGTCACCAGCATCTAGAGAGACCCCAACCTGGAGAGTTTTACCACCAGAAGAGTTGTCTGAATGCCCATATCATTTTGTCGAGCACCTTGTGTGCCTGAACAGAATTGGCATGCTTATGAACTTGCATTGTGGACTTGTCCCCGTGGTCAAACCAGCATGTCATATAGCTTCCCTATTCCCACTAGCATAGACATGTTATTTTGCATGGGCATCAGTAGGTTTTTGGTCGCCCTGGCATTTCGTCGAGCACCTTCGGTGCATGCCCAGAGTGCTAGTAGAGCGTGCCAGTTGCAGCCGCACGCTTGAATCGCCGCACCCCACCTACCCCGTCCCTGGCCTTTCCCTACTCGTAGGGACACACCCCCGACCATAGAGCACCGCAAAGCCACTCAGCCATCCCTTGCCGTCTCGCAGCGCCGCCATCAGAGATCGCTGGCGGGTAGCCTACGGCTGCCGTCGTTCTGCCATGGACGGTGCCGCGCAAGCCAGCTGCCCCGACAACAGGACGAGCTCCTCCGCAAGCTCGTCGATTAGCGCCGACCAGCGCCACGTTGCCCCTAGCAATAGAATGGCGGTTCACCGGCATTCTTATCCCCGGAGCTGCGGGAACGGACCCTCCCCGGCTATAAATAGCCCCAGGACCTCGTGAGCTCGTCAGCACCATGAGAGAAGCAGAGTGAAGCCTCCCCTAGCTCCATTTTAGCCGGGCGCCTCCGCCTTTCCCAACCCAGGTGACTTCAGCCACCGACGTCCCTCGGCTAGATTAGCCCCAGCCCGAGCGCCCTAGCAGCCACCCCTCCACTCAGCCTCGATTGAGAGCCACCGTAGCCCAAACCCCCATTTACTCCCGAAGCCACCGTCCGCCCCAAAGCTCGCCGCCGGCGACCCTGCCCTCCCCTCCGGCCATGGCCACCACCGGGAGAACCCCAAAGATCCTATGGACTCGTTCCCATGCCTAGGACCCCGCGAGGAGCCATAATTCATCGGCAACGGTCGCCGGAGACCTCTCCTCCCCTCGGCTGGAGGAGGGAGACGACCGGTTTTACCGTGGTCAAACCTGTCCGAGGGGCCCTACTCGTCAGCGACAGAGACGAGCTAGAACGGTTTTAAGTGAAGGCGTAAACCCCGAAGTACGTCTCCTTTTTCCCGAAAGCGTATTTCGTCTGAATCGTTTTCTTTTAAATGTTTTATTAAAATCATAACTTTGACTATTTTTTGACTGACTATAAATTTTAAAATATAACTCCAATGAACCTGATTCTTTTTCTATTGTTTCCCAAATTCCATCTAGTTTATTTTCATGTTTATTTCAAAATTTTCCAAAACAACTTTTTGTGCTGTTTTTGAATTGTGTGTTAATTAGAATAATTTCAAATAGGAATTTGGAGTGAAGAACAAGTTTGGAGTGCACCTCAAATACATACACATTGAACGCAAGCATTCTGAACCCTCGTATAATATATGTTGTGTGGTTCTTGATGTGACTATAACATTGAGTTGACCTGAAGTATGCATTATTTCATATGATGGTGTGATCATGTTTACAAATGCATGATAAAAATCCCTTGCTGTTGGAATTAATATGCTTGTGAAAGTATACACCCTCGTATGTCGTTCATGCCAACCCAAAGGAATTGGGAGAAGTCTCTGTCTCGGGTAGACACGAGCTTAGTGCTGACATCTCGTTGGAGCGAGAATGATCAGTAAGGCATGGAGGGGTATGATGAGTGGTGATTCTGTCTAATGTCGTGAAATTTATTTGTTGTGCTAACCATGCAGAGAATACACAACCTCCTGAGTCGACCATAGATCGAGTCTGGTACCTATTCTCCTTCTTTTTGTACTGCCACATGTATTCTGCAAAGAATACGGTTTAGTAAGTTACAAACCTCTTTACATGTACACACAAAATAGAGGGGCCGTGATGAGGGTTCCATGGCCATTGATTAAAGGCCGTCATCCAGTCAGGGGGCATGGGTGTTTCCTGTTGGGACCGAGAGGGGGGCACCCGTTAGAGCGCGCGATATAAATTTGATCCCATGCTATTCGAGGTGGTGGCCTCTCCATCTTAAAGTTTTTCTTGAATGTTGCGTAGGGTGATACGTGACATCTGGATGAGAAATGGGTGAGTACTGGTTAGGTGTGTTTTCTTCTAAAATACCGTAGACGGAACTAGTCCTTTGTGACTACCGAAATCCGTCGGTTGTGGGTAAAGAGTACAACCTCTGCAGAGTTAATATGTATTCGAATAGCCGTGTCCGCGGTTAAGGACTACAGTCTGGGATGGGTCAAGTGTCGGTCTTAGTTTCGGTCTTCAGAGGAAAACTTCTAAACCGGAATATTGATCATAACGAGTGATGAATGATGGTTATGATTATTATTATTATGGACTAACCATTTATATTACTTGAATTATTGAGTATTTCTGGGAGGGTTCTACCTCCTAGATATTCATTATCCTTATAAGCCCTTTATGTGGCGTCACTCAGATGCCCGACTGTGGCATGCTGATTAATTATTTTCATTATAAGCCCTTTATGTGGCATCGCTCAAACGCCCGACAGTGGCATGCTGATTATTTATTTTCATTATAAGCCCTTTATGTGGCGTCGCTGAGACGCCCGACTATGGCATGCTGATTATTTCTTGTCATTATAAGCCCTTTATGTGGCATCGTTCCGACGCCCGACTGTGGCATCCTGATTATTTATTTTTCTTTATCAGCCCTTTATGTGGCGTCGCTCAAACGCCCGACTGATGCATGCTTTATATTATTATCCTTTCGAGGCATCGCTTCAGACACCCGATCGGTCTATTTTATTTCTATCCTCCGATTGCTTATTCTTGTTTATTATGAACGACCTGCTTGCTTACATCATGAAGTTTTATTTTGTGACTGGTTAACTGACTGTGGATTAAGTTCAGTGCATGAATACCATTACTATGTTATACCTGTTTTCAGAATGTTTGCGAGTACATTCAAAGTACTCACTGGCTTGTCCCTAGCTATTGTCTTGGCCAGATTATGCCTATGGAGAGGAGCATAATGACGACAACCCCGGAACCTAGGCATCGAAGATGGCATCCACGCGAAGATAGGAGTTAACCAGGTCAGCTGTTCCTGTGGAAAATGGAATCCCATAAACGCTGATGACCCTGAACCGCTTCCGCCACCAACCACTAGAACCCTTTTGTTGTACTCATAGACCATGGTGGTCTTGTACTTCAGCTTTTGTAATTTTGCTTGGAATTTCTGTATCAAGATTGTGTCTCATCAGCTAACAGTAATCCTGGGACTAATGAGCACAAGGGCCATTTACTAGGAAATTAATATCCTGGAAAACACATCCTGACAATCTCCTCATGTCGTCATATTCGGCTTGCAAGGCGAGTCCTTCATCCCTCCTTGTCCGGCAACCGACCAGTCTTCGGTAAGATCCTAGGCGTCACGGGCGCAGGTTCGTTATAATAACTATGTGTGTTCCTCGATTTTCGCACGTCATGGGGAGGTGAGTGGTCAGTGATTTTTACAATCTTACCCCTCCGTAACAGGGGCACCATCACATTTAATCAAACAAAATTGTGGCTCAGACCACATTCTCTTCCTCCTCATCGAAAGAAACTCCTAGCGGAATCTCCACGCAAAACATGGATAACACCCCTAGCTCCGACGCACGTCCCTACGGCTCACGCCCAAGGGACTGGACCAGCTGTTCCGATACACTCCTGCGGCTCCGCAATCTGGAGACCCAGGGGTATCTTCCTTCTTCAGATCTGGCGGCGACCCGCGTAGGTTTGCTCTCTTATGGCGACGAAGTTTTCAAGGAGCGTTTCCCCGATCCTAACAAGGGGGAGTGTGTATGTTTCATACCCTTCCTCCTCCGGGGCCTTGGGTTTCCAATCCATCTGTTCCCGAGGGGGGTCCAACTCCACCACCTTACTCCAGGGTCCATTTTACACATCTTACTCCAAGGTCCATTTTACACATCTTACTCCAAGGTCCATTTTACACATCTTACTCCATCACCTTACTCCAGGGTCCATTTTACACATCCCGGGCTTTGTTGCTCTCTCTGAGATGTTCTTGGGGTGTGAAGCACATTTTGGTTTGTAGAGGAAATACTTCTGTCTCGTCCCCCGAACTCGAGACAAGACAATTTTGGAGGTCGGTGGAGCCAAAGTGTGCCGCATAGTAGGGATGGGGTATCCGGCAGGCACACCAAAGAAATCCGAAGAATGGACCTCGGAATGGTTTTATATTGAAGATGTAACCCTGTTCGAGCCAACTCGGACAGGTCTTCCCGAATATTCTGACGTCCTCCCGAAGAAGAAGTACAAGTACAACTTGCGGCCAAGGATCTCATCCCAGGAGGAAAGCATCGACGTGTGGCGCCTAGCTGTGCAGGTGCGGAAGCTCGTCCACCACCAACTAACCATGATCGACGTCATAGCCGCCACCATCTCCCGGTGTGTGCAGCCCCTCCAACAGAGGGTACATCCCTTATGGCAATACAACGGGACAAGCGACACCATGCGCTCCCGAAAGCAAGGGCCCGCCAATCCGACGACGTTGGCCGCCGCACTTGCCGACCTGTACAAAGGGGAGCAAGAAAACTTTGTTCGGCGGGCAACCAAGGAAGGATATACAACCCACAATCCCATCGAATGGGTAAGCCTTTCTCTTTCAAACATGAAAATAGTTCGGGGTTTCCGTTCCGCACTTTATTTGACCAAAGCTTGGCATGAATAGGAATGGAGGAGTTTCATCGACACAGTCAACTGTCTGGCACCTTATCCCGAGAACCATTCATGCGACAACAATCCGGGTTTCAACGAGGACCCAGATCTTCTTCTTGACTTCGAAAACAGAGTCTATTTCCAGGACAACATCGTCCAAACCACGGTGGCTATCATAGTTGATTACCCCGGGTGATTCTCCATCCCTGTTGCGGGCAAGAAGAAAAGCTCCTCCTGCAAGAGGCTAGCTACCAAGAGGGCCCCGGATGTGTCGGTCCCGACTCCCAAACTGCGCCGATCCACGCGCCATACACTAGCAACTGAAGCTGCGGCCGAGTCGAAGGCCAATAGGAATCCTGCGTAGGAGCCGGTTATGGGGACGAATCCACCTGCCCGCTCATCCCGAAGGTACATTGTTTGGTTATCCGCTTATTGTTGCGATCAATAGAGTCTTACAGCGGTTTGTTTCATTGAAATACTTGGGTGAAACGCCCAATCCTCTCCTACTGAAGGGTTTACCCGGGTGTCTGGAGACGTCCGAAGTTCCCGAGCCACGGCCCATGCGGCTTTTGCTAAAGAAGCCCGCACGGCCAATCCCGTGCCCACCGATTTTGGTGATGGTGTATTTTTCACCAAATCGGAGGTGGAGAGCGCCATGCATCATCGGAAAAAATGGGAAGCCATGCGGCACCCAATTTTCTCCGAACAGGAGTTCGGTGCCCTACGCTCGGCGGAAGCTATGAAGTTGATAACAACCGGCATACAGGTAAGTGATCGGTTTTTATAGAATTCAAACATTTATGTAAGCCCAGTAGCCCCCTGAGCCTTAATTTGGTTTGAAACAAACAACTTAAGGATCTCCACACTGTTTGACTGCTGACACAGGCCTCAAAGCAACAGTCTGAGCAATTGGTGAAGGAGCTCGAGGAGAGCCGCACAGAAGTACAATCCGTGAAGGCCGAACTGGTGAGTGCACATTTAATGCTAATATTAATATATCATCGTGCCTGACACACGGATTCTATGTAGCAGTGGAATCAATAGGGCACATGGAAAGGCAGTTGGAAGGAGCCCGAGACTCTCAGAGGTATGCCAAGTCCCAGCATCAGGCTGGCTGCCTTGTTGTGCAAAAGCAGGGCAAAGAAATTAAGAGTTTGAAAATCAATTGCCCCAAGCTCAAGAAGAAAACAAAAAGCTTCATAGGGGTGTGTTTCCTAAGTACAATGCTATTATCATCAAATATTTCTGATGTAGGGAATAATGGTAAGCACGCTGTTGCCTTATGTACAGGCCTGCTGTCCGGGCATCCTGAAGAGGAGATCGAATCATACCAGGGGGGCCTGCTGAAGGAGCTGACTGTTGGAAATATGCCCTAGAGGCAATAATAAATTCATTATTATCATATTTCCTTTTTCATGATAATCGTTTATTATCCATGTTATAATTGTATTGATCAGAAACTCACATACATGTGTGGATACATAGATAACACCATGTCCCTAGTATGCCTATAATAGAATAGCTCGTTGATCAAAGATGGCTATGGTTTCCTAGTCATGGACATGAGATGTCATTTGATAACGGGATCACATCATTAGGAGAATGATGTGATGGACAAGACCCAAACTAAAAACGTAGCATATGATCGTGTCAATTTCTTGCGACTGTTTTCTGCATGTCAAGTATCTGTTCCTATGACCATGAGATCATGCAACTCACTGACACCGGAGGAGTACCTTGTGTGTATCAAACGTCGCAACATAACTGGGTGACTATAAAGGTGCTCTACAGGTATCTCCGAGGGTGTCTATTGGGTTGGCATGGATCAAGATTGGGATTTGTGACTCCGTGTGACGGAGAGGTATCTCAGGGCCCACTCGGTAATACAACATCACAATAAGCCTTGCAAGCAATGTGACTAAGTGTTAGCCACGGGATCTTGTATTACGGAATGAGTAAAGAGACTTGCCGGTAATGAGATTGAACTAGGTATACAGATAACGACGATCGAATCTCGGGCAAGTAACAGACCGAAGAACAAAGGGAACATCGTACAAGATTAATAGAATCCTTGACATAGAGATTCAACCAATAAAGATCTTCATAGAATATGTAGGAACCAATACGGGCATCCAGGTCCCGCTATTGGTTATTGACCATAGAGGTGTCTCATTCATGCCTACAAAGTTCTCGAACCTGCAGGGTCTGCACACTTAAGGTTCGGTGACATTTCGGTAGTATTGAGTTATGTATGTTGGTAACCGAAGGTTGTTTAGAGTCCCAGATGTCATGAGGAGCTCCAAAATGGTCCGGAGGTAAAGATTGATATATAGGAAAGAGGTATTTGGGTTCCGGAAAGGTTTCGGGCAATACCGGTAGTGTACCGGGAGTGACGAATGGGTTCAGGGGGTCCATCGGGAGGGGCCCACCCACCTCGGGGGCCACATGGGCCCAAGAGGTGGCACGTCAACCCCTACTCGGATGGGCAGCCAGCCCCATAAGTGCCATGTGCTCAAAGAGGAGGAAAAGGTGGAGGTGGGAGGAGTCCTTGTTGGACTAGGACTCCACCCGACAGCCCACCTCTTGTAGGAGGTGGACTCCACCACCCTGGCCGAGGGCCAAGTCCTAGGGGAAACCCTAGGGCGCCTCCTCCCACCCCTTCCTCCTATATATACTAGAGGTTTGAGGGCAGCTCAACACACGAAAATCCACGTGGTGCTCCATTCCCTCTAGATCTGTTTCTCCTCTAGATTAGTTCTGTGGTGCTTAGGCGAAGCCCTGCAGGATTAGTTCACCACCACTGACACCACGCCGTCGTGCTGCTGAAGAACTCATCTACCTCTCTGCTCCCTCTTGCTGGATCAAGAAGGTGGAGATCGTCATCGAGCTGTACGTGTGCTGAACGCAGAGGTGTCGTCCGTTCGGCACTAGATCAGAAGGACCACGATGGGATCGTGTGACGGCTCGTGATGAGATCGCGGGACGGATCGTGATTGGATCGTGAAGACGTTCGACTACATCAGCTGCGTTTCTTAACGCTTCCGCTTAGCGATCTGCAATGGTATGTAGATTCACTCTCCCTCTCGTTGATGCTCATCACCATGGATAGATCTTGCATGTGCGTAGGAAATTTTTCGTTTCCTATGCAACGTTCCCCAACAGTGGCATCATCAGCTAGGTCTATGCGTAGATGAGATCTTGAGTAGAACACAAAGAGTTTGTGGGCATTGATATTCAGGTTTCTTCCTTCCTGAGTCTTTTCTTGGTTCAACGGTATTGTGGGATGAAGCAGCTCAGACCGACTTTACTCGTACGCTTACGAGAGACCATGTTCCATCGACTGACATGTGACTTCATCGCTTAAAGATGGCTGGCGGGTGTATGTCTCTCCCACTTTAGTTGGATCATATTTGATTAAGGCGGTCCTTGTAGAAGGTTGAAAAGCAATCTTCGTATCACCGTTGTGGTTTTGCGTAGGAAAGAATCGTTCTTGCTAGATAGCCATAGCTTCCACGTGAAACATGTAACAACAATTATAGGACGTCTAACTTGTTTTTGCAGGGTATGTTGTGATGTGATATGGCCAATTACATGATGTGATATATCTGATGTATGAGATGATCATGTTTTTGTATAGAATATCACGACTTGCATGTTGATGAGTACGGCAACCGGTAGGAGCCATAGTGTTGTCTTTAATTATTGTATGACCTACGTGTCAATCATTAAGCGCTATGTTATGCTTTACTTTATCACTAAGCGATAGCAATAGTAGTAGAAGCATGGTGGGCGTGACAACTACGATGGCGACACGTTGATGGAGATCAAGATGATGGAGATCGTGGTGTCATGCCGGTGACCATGGAGATCATGCCGATGCTTTAAGGATGGAGATCAAAAGCACAAGTTCATGGCCATATCATGTCACTTATGATTTGCATGTGATGTTAATCCTTTTATGCACCTTGTTTTGCTTAGGACGACGGTAGCATTATAAGGTGATCCCTCACTAAAATTTCAAGATAAATTGTGTTCTCCCCAAGTGTGCACCGTTGCGAAAGTTCGTCGTGTCCAGACACCACGTGATGATCGGATGTGATAGACTCTACGTTCACATACAACGGGTGCAAGCTAGTGTTGCACATGCAGAACACTCGGGTTAAACTTGATGAGCCTAGCATGTACAGACATGGCCTCGGAAAGCATGTACAGACATGGCCTCGGAACACAAGAGACCGACAGGTTGAACATGAGTCATATAGTACATATGATCAACATGATGATGTTCAACATTGAGACGACCTCAACTCATGTGATGATCAGACTTGAGTTGGTGAATTTGGATCATGTATCACTCGAATGACCGGAGGGATGTCAATTTTAGTGGGAGTTCTTGAGTAATATGATTAATTGAACTCATTAACATGAACATAGTCAGTAGTCTCTTTGCAAATTATGTTGTAGCTCATGCTATAGCTTCCTTGAATTTTTATATGTTCCTAGAGAAATAGAGTTGAAAGATGATGGTAGCAATATTGCGGACTGGGTCCGTGATCTGAGGATTGTCCTCATTGCTGCATAGAAGGCTTATGTCCTTAATGCACCGCTCGGTGCGCCACCCCCTCTAGCATCGTCCGTAGATGTTGTGAACATCTGACAGACACGTTCCGATGACTACTTGATAGTTTAGTGCGTCATGCATTACGCTTAGAATTGAGGCTGCAAAACGTTTTTGAACGTCATGGAATATATGAGATGTTCTAAGAGCTGAAATTGAGATCTCAGGCTCGTTCCCGTGTTGTGAGATTTGATATCTCCAACAAGATTCTTTGCCTGCAAGATGAAGGAGAATAGCTCAATCGTTGAGCATGTGCTCAGATTGTCTAGGTACTACAATCGCTTGAATCGAGTGGGACTTGATCTTCCAGATAAGATAGTGATTGATATAGTTCTCTGAGTCACTATCACTAAGCTACTAGAACTTTGTGATGAACAATAATTATGCCAGGGATGGAAATGATGATCCCTTAGTTATTCGCGATGTTTGACACCGCGAAGGTAGAAATCAAGAAGGAACATCAAGTGTTGATCGTTAATGAAACCACTAGTTTCGAGAAGGGCAAGGGCTAATAAGGAAACTTCATGGATGGCAAGACGGTTGCTGCTCCAATGAAGAAACCCAACACTGAACCCAAACCTGAGACTGAGTGCTTCTATTATGAGGAGAATGGTCACAGAAGTGGAAGAACCCTAGATACTTGGTAGATAAGAAGGCTGGCAACTTCGACATAAGTATACTTGATATACGTGTTATTGATGTGTACTTTGCTAGTATTCCTAGTAGCACCTGGGTATTGGATACCAGTTCAGTTGCTAAATGTTAGTAACTCGAAATAAAAGCTACGGAAAAAACGGAGACTAGCTAAGTGTGAGGTGACGATGTGTTGGAAATGTTTCCATGGTTGATGTGATCAACATCGCATGCTCTCTCTACCTTCAGATTAGAGATGAACCTAAATAAATGTTATTTGGTGTTTGCGTTGAGCATGAACGTGATTATATCTTTTTTATTACAATACATTTATTCATTTAAGTCAGAGAATAATGGTTATTCTGTTTACATGAATAATACCTTCAATGGTCGTGCACCCAGTGAGAATGGTTTGTTGAATCTTGATCGTAGTAATACACATGTTCTTAACATTGATGCCTAAAGATACAAAGTTAATAATGATAGTACCACATACTTGTGGCACTGCCGCTAAATGTCATGTTGGTATAAAGCGCATGAATAAACTCCATGCAGATGGATCTTTGGAATCATTCGATTTTGAATCGGTTGAGACATGCGAACCATGCCTCTCGGGCAACATGACTAAGGCCCCTGTTTTCCGGTTTGATGGAGTGCGCAAGTGATTTATTGGAAATGATACATGTTGATTTATGCAATCCAATGAGTCTTGTAGTGTGCGGTGGATATCATTATTTTCTTATCTTCACTATTGATTTGAGTAGATATAGTGTATATTTACTTAATGAAACACAAGTCTGAATTGTTTGAAAAAGTTCAAGGAAATTCAGAGTGAAGTTTAAGATCATCGTGAAAACAATATAAAAATATATGTGATATTATCGTGGAGGTGAATATCTAAGTTAGGAGTTTTCATACAACTTTAGACAATGTGAAAGTTGTTTCACAACTCATGCCACCTGGAACACCATAGTGATGGTGTGTCCGAACATCATAGTCGTGCTCTATTGGATATGGTGCATACTATGATGTCTCTTATCGATTTGCCACTATCGTTTTGGGTTTATGCATTAGAGACAACTACATTCACTTTAAATAGGGCACCATCTAAATCCGTTGAGATGCCACCGTATGAATTATGGTTTAATAGAAACCTAAGCTGCCATTTCTTAATGTTTGGGGCTGCAACGCTTATGTGAAAAAGTTTTTCACCTAATGAGCTCGAACCCAAAGCGGGCAAATGCATCTTCATGGAATACCCTAAGAACAGTTGGGTATACCTTCTATCTCAGATCCGAGCACAAACTGTTTGTTGCTAAAATAGGTCCTTTCTTGAGAAAGAGTTTCTCTCGAAAGAATTGAGTGGGAGGAAGATAGAACTTGATGAGGTTGTTGAACCTTTCTTCAACCAGAGAGTAGCGTAGCGTAGAAAGATGTTTCTGTGAAGCCTATGTCACTTGAAGAGGAAGTTAATGATGATGATCATGAATCTTCGGATCAAGTTACTGTCGAACCTCGTGGGTCGACAAGGACGTGTACTGCTCCTGAGTAGTACCACAACCCTGTCTTGGAGGTCATGTTGTTGGACAACGATGAACCTATGAGCTATGGAGAAGCGATGATGGGCCTGGATTGCGACAAATGGTTAGAGGCCATGAAATCCGAAAAGGATCCGTGTATGAAAACCAAGTATAGACTTTGGTAGACTTGCTCATTGGATGGCAGGTCGTCGAGTACAAATGGACCTTTATGATGAAGACAGACGCTGATGGTAAATGTCACCATTTATAAAGCTCGACTTGTCGCAAAGTAATTTCCGAAAAGTTCAAGGAGTTGACTGCAATGAGACTTTCTCGCTCGTAGTGATGGTAAAGTCTGTTGGAATTATGTTAGCAGTTGCTGCATTTTTCAATTATGAAATCTGGCACATGGATGTCAAAACATCGTTTCCTTCATGGTTTGCTTGAGGAAAGGTTGTATGTGATACAACCAGAAGGTTTTTCAGTCCTAAGGATGTTGAAAGGTGTGCGAGCTCCAACAATCCTTCTATGGGATGGAGAAAGCCTCTCGGAGTTGGAATATACGCTTTCAGGACGTGATCAAAGTTTTTGAGTTCATACAAAGTTTATGACAAACTTGTATTTACAATAAAGTGAGTGGGAGCACTATAGGGTTTCTGATAAGCATATGTGGATGACATGTTGTTGTCGGAAATGATGTAGAGTTTTTGGAAAGCATAAAGGGTTGTTTGAAAAGAGTTTTTCAAAGGAAGACCTGGAGAAAGCTACCTAATTGTTGAGCATCAAGATCTATAGAGATAGATCAAGATGCTTGATGAGACTTTCAGTACGTACATACCTTGAAAACTTTTGAAAGAGTTCATAATGGATCAGCCAGAGAAAGAATTCTTCCCTGATTTGTAAGGTGTGAAGTTGAGTAATACTCTAAGCTCGACCACGGCAAAAGAAAGAGAAAGGACGAAGGTTGTCCCCTATACTTTAACCATAGGCTCTATATAGTATGACATGTTGTATACCACACCTATGTCTGCGTTGAAATGAGTCTGTCAAGGGGTACAAACACTACTGGAATCTGGGAATTTTCCGTCCGCTAGTTCTTTGTCATCTGCTGGCGGACGACAAAGAACATCTTTGCTGTCAACTGGCAAAAAGTTGACAGCAAAATACATGCTGACAACAAAGATGTTGTTTGCCATCCGCTAGCTCTTTTTGTCTGCCAGCGGACGGCAAAGGGACCAAAGGCAAACGACAAAGAGCCCAGCTGGGCCCCACCGGGCCATGAAGCTGGTTAGGTCAAATGGATGGCCCCTTTGCCGCCCGCCGAATCTTTTCCGTCTGTCTTTGGTCCCTTTGTCTGCTAGCGGACGGCAAAGAAGACGCCTAGCTAACGGTCGAAAGCCCCCGTCCCACCCCGGCCATAAGCGACTCTCTCTCTCTCTCTGCATCTCTATCTCACCCCTGCAGCTCCACCAGCCACCACTGCCCCGACGCCCCTCACCGGCCGCCCTGCCGCCCCTCACCCTGCCGCCACCGTCCCTGGCCGCCCTGCCCCGCTCCTCGGCCCCTATGCCCGCCCCTCCCCCGACGAGCACCCCCGCCGCCCCTCCCTGACGACCTGCCCTACCGCCCCGCCCTCCGGCCCCTGCGCCCGCCGCTCCCCCGACGACCTGGGAGCGGCCGCGACACTGCCCCACCACCCACCGCCGCCCCACCGCTGGAGTAGGCCGCGGCTTGGCCCCCTCTTTGTGGCCTTCCTCCCCCTGCACCGGCCCTCCTCCACCACCATGTCGACCCTCCTCCACCACCGCACCGACCCTCCACCACCGGCCATCAAGGTGATTTTTTTCCAATTTTTTTCTATTTTTACCTTTTAGGTTTAGATTAATTAGTGTTTGGTTTAGGTTAGGGCTTGGTTTAGTTTAGGTTTAGATAATTAGAAGAAGAAGAAGAAGGAAGATGAAAAAAACTAAGAAGAAAAGAAAATTAAGGAGAAGAAGAGGAAAAAGGAAAAGGGAAGAACAGGAAAAAGTAAAAGAAAGAAGAAGAAGAGGAGGAGGAGGAGGAGGAGGAGAAGGATAGGAAAGAGAGGGCCAGGGTGGCCTATTGACGGAGGGCATACCTCGGCGTCGATGGAACCCTAAATTTCAATGTGACGGTGGCATCATATTTTAAATATTTAGTTAGGTTGACGGAAAAAACAATAATGCTACATTACTCATCTTTGGATTTCAATGTGCAGTTGTTTCGTCGCTACGAGGGTCTGCTTTTTGACGACCTCCCTATGTGTTTGACGAGCTCCCCTGTGTTCGTGGGTGAGCACAAATCTCCTTCCCCCTTAATTTGCTCTGTTCTGGTTTTCGTGCCGATGAAATTTGCTAGCTATAGATGTCTTGAATCATCAGTATGCGTGACCACTATGCGTCTCCCTTTTGAAAGGGTTACATATATAAATATTCAAGTTATCCATGGACAGCCCGAGTATGTGTAGATTGGGTTCGTTTTCCCATATGCTCTGCTCCGGATCCGATGCAGAATTTCGTCAGTGCCTCCATGTTGTTCTCCGGGTACACATCCTCTCTACTTATTGCCGAGACGAGTATCAGGAAAAACAGCGGGCAGGTGTTGCCGAAATTCTACGTCAGATCCGAAGCAGAGCATGGGAAAATGAACCCAATCTACACATACTCGGGTGGGATTAGGACCTATCTCTACCTATTAGCGTGTAGGTTGCATGGACGTAATAAAACTAACAAACTTGATTACCGGATGAATATATATGATGAAATATATACATATTTCTTGTGTGTTGAGTAGGTAGGCAAGATGAGTGATCGTGCTTACCTATTTTTACCTAAATTAGCTCTAAAATGACATATATTTAGCTTAGTTTCCTCTGAATGACATAGTAAGCTGAATTAGCTCCTAAATGGCCTATTTTATCAAAAATGTCCTATATTTAGCTTAGTTCTCTCCTAAATGACATAATAAGCTTAATTAGCTCCAAAATGGCCTATTTTACCTAGATTAGCTATTAAATGACCTATACTTAGCTTACTTAGCTCCAAAATGGCATAATAGGCATAGTTAGCACCTAAGTGACCTATTTTTACCTAAATTAGCTCTAAAATGACATATATTTAGCTTAGTTTCCTCTGAATGACATAGTAAGCTGAATTAGCTCCTAAATGGCCTATTTTATCAAAAATGTCCTATATTTAGCTTAGTTCTCTCCTAAATGACATAATAAGCTTAATTAGCTCCAAAATGGCCTATTTTACCTAGATTAGCTATTAAATGACCTATACTTAGCTTACTTAGCTCCAAAATGGCATAATAGGCATAGTTAGCTCCTAAGTGACCTATTTTTACCTAAGTTAGCTCTAAAATGACATATATTTAGCTTAGTTTCCTCCTAAATGACATAGTAAGCTGAATTAGCTCCTAAATGACCTATTTTATCGAAAATGTCCTATATTTAGCTTAGTTCTCGTCTAAATGACATAATAAGCTTACCTAGCGCCAAAATGGCATAGTTTACCTAGCTTAGCTATTAAATGACCTATACTTAGATTACTTAGATCCAAAATGGAATAATGAGCATAGTTAGCTCCTAAGTGGCCTACTTTTGCCTAAGTTAGCTCTAAAATGACATGTATTTAGCTTAGTTTCCTCCTAAATGACATAGTAAGCTGAATTAGCTCCCAAATGGCCTATTTTATCAAAAATGTCCTATATTAAGCTTAGTTCTCTCCTAAATGACATAATAAGCTTACCTAGATCCAAAATTACCTATTTTACCTAGCTTAGCTATCAAATGACCTATACTTAGCTTACTTAGCTAAAAAATGGCATAATAAGCATAGTTAGCTCATAAGTGACCTATTTTTTTTACCTAAGTTAGCTCTAAAATGACATATATTTAGCTTAGTTTCCTCTTAAATGACATAGTAAGCTGAATTTGCTCCTAAATGGCCTATTTAATCAAAAATGTCCTATATTAACCTTAGTTCTATCCTAAATGACATAATAAGCTTTCCTAGCTCCAAAATGGCCTATTTTACCTAGCTTAGCTATTAAATGACTTATACATATCTTACTTAGCTCCAAAATAGCATAATAAGCATAATTAGCTCCTAAGTGACCTATTTTTTTTACCTAAAGTTAGCTCTAAAATGACATATATTTAGCTTAGTTTCCTCCTAAATGACATAGTTAGCTGAATTAGCTCCTAAATGACCTATTTTATCAAAAATGACCTATATTTAGCTTAGTTCTCTCCTAAATGACATAATAAGCTTACCTAGCTCCAAAATGGCCTATTTTACCTAGCTTAGCTATTGAATGACCTATACTTAGCTTACGTAGCTCCAAAATGGCATAATAAGCATAGTTAGCTCCTAAGTGACCTATTTTTACCTTCTCTTCTTCATCTAGTCTTCTTCTAATGTTGGAGCTTCCCATTTTGCAGATTACATTCACTTCACAGAAGTTTGCATTGATGGAGTGCTTTGGTTACTTGTATTTTTATTTTTTATCGATGAACAATGTGACACTTCCTACATATGTATATGAAACTATGTATGTATGGATGAAACTATTGTAATATGCTTGGGTACGGATGAAACTTTCATAATATGTATGGATGAAACTTATTTGAATATGGTTATCAGTATGGCAACATATTTATTCCTGTGAAATATATATATATGTCATATTGCTATGAAAATGGATTTAATAAAAAAGGAAAATGGCCTTACTCTTTGTTGTCGGTGGGCAGACGACGAAGGGGGACCCTAGGGGCAAATGGGTTCACTCTTTGCCATCGGCCCACCGACGGCAAAGGGGTCAGCAAGGTAGACGACAAAGGGTAGGGGCCCAAGGCAGACGGCAAAGGGGGACCCCGGGGGCAAAGGGCCTTACCCTTTGTCGTCCGCCCACCGATGGCAAAGGGGAGGCATAAGGCCGACGACAAAGAGAACGGATGGCAAAGAACTGCCGTTAACACTTGACGGCCGTAGCCCCTGGGTCTGCCGTCCAAACTCTTTGTCGTCCGCTCCCCCACGTCAAAGATTCTTTGTCATCCGTTTTTCTTTGCAAGGCAGACGGCAAAGTATTGCATTACCGGGTTTTTCTTTGCCGGAATTTTTGCCGTTTGCTGACGGAAGACTAAGGCCTATGTCGTCCGTTGTGCTACCCTTTGCCGTCAGCCATGGCCGACGGCAAATTACCTGATTCCTGTAGTGAAAAGTGGTCTAGGAGTTATGTATGTTGGTGAATGAAGGTTGTTCGGAGTCCTGGATGAGATCATGGACATCACAAGGAGCTTCGGAATGGTCCGGAGGTAAAGATTGATATATAGGAAAGAGGTATTTGGGTTCCGGAAAGGTTTCGGGCACTACCGATAGTGTACCGGGAGTGACGAATGGGTTCCAGGGGTCCACCAAGAGGGGCCCACCACCCTGGGGGCCAAATGGGCCCAAGAGGTGGCACGCCAACCCCTAGTGGGCTGGGCAGCCAGCCCCATAAGGCCCATGTGCCCAAATAGGAGGAAATGGTGGAGGTGGGAGGTGTCCTTATTGTACTAGGACTCCTCCCAAAGGCGCACCTCTTGTAGGAGGTGGACTCCACCACCCTGGCTGGCGGCCAAGTCCTAGGGGAAACCCTAGGAAGCCTCCTCCCACCCCTTCCTCCTATATATACTAGAGGTTTGAGGGCAGCCCAACACACGAAAAGCCATGTGCTGCCCTATTCCCTCTAGATTTGTTTCTCCTCTAGATTAGTTCTGCGGTGCTTAGGCGAAGCCCTGCAGGATTGGTTCACCGCCACCACCGCCACCACGTTGTCGTGCTACCGGAGAACTCATCTGCCTCTCCGCTCCCTCTTTCCTGATCAAGAAGTCGGAGATTGTCATCGAGTTGTACGTGTGCTGAACATGGAGGTGTCGTCCGTTCGGCACTAGATCTAAAGGACCACGATGGGATCGCGGGACGGCTCATGATGAGAACGCGGCATGGATCCTGATTGGATCGTGAAGACGTTCGACTACATCAACCGCATTTCTTAATGCTTCCTCTTAGTGATCTACAAGGGTATGTAGATTTACTCTCCCTCTCGTAGATGCTCAGCACCATGGATAGATCTTGCGTGTGCGTAGGAAATTTTTTGTTTCCCATGCAACGTTCCCCAACACTGACCTCTCTCCACGGGCGCGTGCGGAAAGCAATGAAAGGAATGGTGAAGGCACTATGTCCTGCCGAACAACCACCTAAAGGGCTAGCCACGCTCGTGGATCGATTCAAGGGTGCTCGAAATAGGTTCGAGCTCTGGAAGACTTTAGCTTGTCGTGAGGGAGCACGGGAAGCATGGGCAATGATCAAGACCTGTCTCACCGGATTTAACCCCGAGCATATGGCGTGGGTTGGTCTCGTGGGATCGGATGGAAAAGAAGTGCCACTCCACCTGTTGTATGACCAGGTGATGCCTGTCGTCCGTCTTTTGCAACCGGACTACCCCTTAACACAATAATCGATAATCTCGATTAGTAGTCACACATGTAATTTATATGTACCTGTGTATAAACAATCTGTGTTGTAAACTTTGCCTTAACTGGCCATCGGCTTCTCCCCCCCCCCATGCGAAGAGCTCAGGATTGTTCGTCCTTATTTGTCCCTCCAAAAGAGCGAACTGCATTCGGGGAACCAGGCAATCCAGTCATGCGGTGTGAACAGATAGAAAGCACAAAGAAAGATATGATATATTACTACTTAGCATAAGAAACATCTTCCGAGGAAAATAGTACCTCTATTGATACCTTTCGTGGGGGCTCTATGAAAATCATAGATAGAAGTCCGCATACTTTCAGTATGCGGCTAATTGTTCATTGGGAAGAAAAGACCAAAACAACGGTGATAACGACCGGAGACGCATATGTTGTTTCCCTCATAGCCGACCAATTATATACGTAAGATAGCTAGCTTTCAGCTTCACCCGTCTGAGGTACGTGTCCGGATGACCCATTCGTAACAATCACAAAGGTGCTCCCTTCACTCTCTAGCCGAACAATCGAGAACGTAGAGAGTAATCACAGGAGCGAGGGAACCCATCTTGGCAAACTCTTAGTTCGAATTGATGCATATGATGGCTAGAACATGACAAGAGAAACATTTGCGGCCGGTAAGTGTGATCACATACTTGTAATAAAAAAGTTTTGCTACTAGAAGAAGCCCCCACGTGCTATGTTTGGATTTAACACTTTATGGTGTATGCCGATAATATTTAGTACAAGATTGGTTCAACCGAACATAAGGTAAGAAAATAAATTCTCCCTGTCAAACACCAAAATGGGAAGGGAAGAATAAAAAAGGCAAGAAATAACAAGGGAAAAAGGGAAAATGTGGGGGAGTTTAGACAACACCGGTTTATCTGTAGAAGTGTCGAAGATGACCTTCATTCCATGGGTTTGGTTCAAGGCGGTTATCGGATGGACTCCGCAGACGATAGGCACCTCCCGCGAGTACTTCATCGATGATGAAAGGACCCTCCCATTTAGGGTTGAGTTTATGCTTCTATTTCTCCGGGAGCGGTAGGACGAGTTCGCCTACGTTGTATGCTTTTGCCCTGACCTCCCTACTTTGGTAACGTCGACCTTGCTGTTGGTAAAGAGTGGAACGAGCCAGAGCTATGTCACGCTCTCCCTCCAAGGCATCTAAGTCGTCCTGCCGATCCAACTCGACCTCCTTATCCTCGTACATGCGCACTCTTGGTGCGTCGTGGATAATATCGCAAGGGAGGACTGCCTCTGCCCCATAGACCATAAAGAACGGTGTGTAACCTGTTGATCGGTTCGGGGTGGTACGCAGGCCTCATAGAACAGAGTGGAGTTCCTCCACCCAATGATAGTCGGACTCATGAAGATATCGGACCAAACGTGGCTTGATGCCGCTCATAATGAGACCGTTTGCTCGCTCGACCTGTCCATTGGTCTACGGATGATAGACCGACGCATAATCAAGCTTTATGCCCATTTTGCGCACCAGTCCTTGACCTATTGGGCCGTGAAGTTGGATCCATTATCCGTTATTAAACTATGCGGGACACCGTAATGGTGTACTATGATAGATATAAAGTCGATCACTGGTCTGGATTTACCAGACTTGACGGGCTTTGCTTCTATCCATTTGGTGAACTTGTCAACCATGACCAGTAGGTATTTATTTTTCTTGGTTCCCCCTTTAAGGGGTCCGACCATGTCCAGCCCTAGACCGCAAAAGGCCAGGTGATCGGAATAGTTCGAAGAGATGTTGGGGGCATGTGACTTTGATTTGCGAAGAGTTGACACCCTACGCAATGTTGAACAAGTGACTGAGCATCCGTCCGAGCTGTGGGCCAAAAGAAACCAGCTCGGAAGACCTTGCTGACAAGGGATCTTGCCGCGGCGTGATGCCCGCCCATACCTGCGTGGATTTCGGCGAGGATCTCCATCCTTCTTCCTCGGATATACACCGCTGTAATATTCCGGTTGTGCTTTCCTTGTATAACTCACCCTCGTGTACTTTGTAGGCCTTGGATCGCCGAACTATGCACTGTGCCTCGGTTTGATTGTCGGGGAGTTCCTTGTGAAGAAGGTAAGTGAGGCAGGGCTCTGTCCATGGCGCTATTAATGCCATTACCTCATGAGCCGAGGGAATTTCATTGACCACGGAGCCGCCAATAATGCCATCGTCGGGATCATTTATGGAGGGAACAACTTAGTCCTCCGTATTCGGACCGGCGCCATTGTCGTCGTCCTGCCACACTACGGAGGGCTTAAAGAGCTGCTCCAGGAAGTTGTTTCTCGGGACGGGGTCGTGCTTGGCTCTAATACGGGCCAGTATGTCAGTGACTTGGTTGTTGTCGCGAGCGACATGGTGGAATTCCAACCCCTCGAACCGAGAAAATATCTTGAGGACGGCGTTTCTATATGCCGCCATCTTCCGATTTTTGGCGTCGAACTCGCTGTTAATTTGGGATATGGCCAAGTTTGAGTCTCCCCGGACCTCTAGCCTTTGTTTTCCCATTGATACCGCCATCCGAAGACCATGAAGGAGAGCTTCATATTCGGCTACATTGTTGGACTCAGCATACATGATTTGCAACATGTATCGCACGTTGTCGTCTGTGGGGGATGCCAGGATAACTCCAGTCCCCAATCCGGTCAAGGTCTTGGATCCATCAAAGTACATTGTTCAATGGGAGTATGCACTTTATTCCTTGGGGAGCTCGGCCTCTGTCCATTCAGCTAGGAAGTCCGCCAGTACCTAAGATTTAATGGCACGACATGGCCTATAGGTTATTTCAAAGGGAAGGAGCTCCATGGCCCATTTGGCTATGAGGACGGTGGCATCCCTGTTGTTGATTATATCATTCAGGGGGACCTAAGATGCCATTGTTACCACACACTCCTGGAAGTAGTTTCTGAATTTCCTCGATGCCATGAATATTGTATAGGCTATTTTTTGGTAATGTAGGTATCTAGACTTGCACTGCGTTAGCACTTTTGACACATAATATACCGGTTTCTGAGTCCGGAATTTATGTCCCTCCTCATCACGTTCAACAACGAGCACCGCTGACGACTTTGTTGGTGGCCGATATGTTTTATAACACGGGCTCACTGGCGCCTGGTGCCATGAGTATGGGATTGGTTGCCAGTAGTGTTTTGATTTCTTCTAACACAGCTCCTGCCTCATCCATCCATTCAAACTTGTTGGTCCGCTTCAGCAGCTTATAGAGTGGCAAAGCCTTTTCTCCGAGGAGGGAGATAAAGCGGCTTAAAACCTCTACGCACCCAGCTAGCCTCTGGACATGCTTCAGCTCTGTGGGAATTACAAGTTACGATGGATTTGCCTCTATTCCTCTATGGGAGACGATGCATCCAAGTAGGTTACCAGAGGGAACTTCGAATACACATTTTTCCGGATTGAGCCGTATATCATATTCGCGTAGGCTCGCGAAGGTTTGTCGTAAGTCGTCGATCAACTGGCCGACGTGCTTGGTTTTGATTACCACATAATCCACGTATGCCTCGACAGTCTTATCGACCTGTGTTCCGAGACAGGTTTGGATCATGTGCTGGTGAAAGGACGTGGATGTCGCCTAGAGGGGGGTGAATAGGCGCTTTAAAATAATTACGGTTTAGGCTTGAACAAACGCGGAATAAAACTATCGTTTAATTAGTCAAGCAAAAAACCTAAAACAACTAGGCTCACCTATGTGCACCAACAACTTATGCTAAGCAAGATAGACAACTAAGTGATAGCAAGATATATAACAAGAAACAATATGGCTATCACAAAGTAAAGTGCATAAGTAAAGGGGCTCGGGTAAGAGATAACCAAGGCACACAGAGAGGACGATGTATCCCGAAGTTCACACCCTTGCGGATGCTAATCTCCGTTCGGAGCGGTGTGGAGGCACAATGCTCCCAAAGAAGCCACTAGGGCCACCGTAATCTCCTCACGCCCTCGCACAATGCAAGATGTCGTGATTCCACTAAGGGACCCTTGAGGGTGGTCACCGAACCCATACAAACAAGGTTGGGGCAATCTCCACAACTTGATTGGAGGCTCCCAACGACACCACGAAGCTTCACCACCATGGCTTGTGGCTCCAAGGTGACCTCAAATGCTCGGGGCAATCTCCACAACCTAATTGGAGACCCCGAAGCTTTCCCGGAGCTTTGCACCACAATGATTGAGCTCTGAGGCACCACCAACCATCTAGGGCACCAAAGCACCCAAGAGGAACAAGCTCTAGGGTGCTCAAACACCCAAGAGTAATAGCTTCTCAACTTCTCACTTCCACGTATCACCGTGGAGAACTCAAACCTGTGCACCAAATGTAATGGCAAGGGCACACGGAGTGCCCAAGTCCTTCTCTCCCAAATCCAACCAAAGGAACTAATGCTAGGGAGGGAAATGAGAGGAAGAACGAAGAAGAACACGAAGAACTCCAAGATCTAGATCCAAGGAGTTCCCCTCACTTAGAGGAGAAAGTGATTGGTGGAAATGTGGATCTAGATCTCCTCTCTCTTTTCCCTCAAGAACTAGCAAGAATCATTGGAGAGCTTGAGAGTTATCAAGCTCGAAGAAGGTCAACAATGGGGGAAGAACACGAGCTCAAGAGATGAGTTCCATTGGACAAGAAGACCCCCTTTTATAGGCGGGGGAAAATCCAACTGTTATCCTCATAGCCCGCACAGAGCGGTACTACCGCTCCAAGGAGCGGCACTACCGCTAGGGCGGTAGTACCCCTTTGAAAAACAACACCGAGGAGGCAAAAAGCCAGTAGAACCGCCGGAGCGGTACTACCGCTCGTCCTCACGGTACTACCGCTATGGATAGCGGTACTACCGCTACGGGTAGCGGTACTACTGCTTGCGAGCGGTACTAAAAAATTACATCCGTGCCTACCACTGCTGTAAATAACACGAGATTTTGGTCCGGAGCGGTAGTACCGCTCCTGGAACCGTGGTAGTACCGCTCCGGAGCGGTAGTAAAAAATTACATCCGCTCTAGCCACGGAAGTATCGCTGCATCCTTTTAAGAACACCAAAACTTCCACAACTTTTGCAAACGGACTCCGAATTCAATGAAACAAAGTTTGTTGGAACGCTAACGACATGGTCTAACACAATATTGATTGAAATATCAATAAGAATCAAATGAGAAAAGTCCCATAAGAAAATGGTGAGAACCCTTCCTCGAATAAGTGTAGCGACCCGACTCAAAAACGAGTCAAGCCTCTGTGTGTTCTGTGCCATCCCTGGATCAGTATGCTGGCACACACAGTACATCAATGTATATACCAAAGTGCAATCACATGTAAACGTAAAACTGATATATACCTTAAAAATAGCAGCGGATACAGTCAACGGGAGTGGAGTCCCAATAACACCAACGGCAAGTTGAGTGCGGACCGTAACCCTGAATCGTACTCTTACCCGTCGTAGAAGAGAATCTGCAACATAATACGTTGCAGCCATATAGGTCAGTACATTGAATGTACTGGCAAGATCACCATAGTAGAACAGAAGAATAAAGACTATTCTATATGCAAAGGCTTTATGGCTCTGTGTCTAAGTTTTTGCGTAAAAGCTGATTTTATTTTTCTACAACAAAAGGAATATCAGGAATTTCACTATGGAATTACCTATCATGACATGGTTCCGCCAACCAATGTCTCAATACCCACAAGTATCTTAAGTTGCCCACAATTAAGTTATCAGTCCAGTGTTGAGAGTTCTGAGATAGATCCATGTCTAGAAGCTCAAATTGTCCGTAACCGTGGACACGGCTAATCGATTAGGTTTAACTCTGCAGAGTGTTGTGTACTTTACCCACAAGATTCTTTCCCTCCTGGTAAGTCCTCGCACTGCCTGGTGTTTGAGAACAGGATGAAAGAAACATGGTCTTTCAGAGTGCTTCCCTGACTGTCCGACAGTGCCCATCCCAATCCTAACGTCAACTACATCTCGTAGCACTGCCCAGCAGAGTCACAACAAAGATCAACCAAGCCAGAGCCCATAATGACTTGTGGCTACACAGGTAAGCTTCCGGGCATGAAGTATTCATCCTTCTCTTTGAGTCTGGGTGAAGCTTTCCGCAAGATGTCATGGCGCTTCTCCATGCATCCCGGCCACTCACTGGTTTCTCCAGGGTACCCAATCAACCATCCTTCACCCAGTAGTGTGTATTGAAAACTTGTCTTCTCGAGTCTTGAAGTCTTGAGGTCTTGAAGATGCAGGACTTGAAGATGTCTTCATGAAGTCGTCGTTTTGACGTGGAGTCCTTCTTCACACCACTCACGAACACTCATACCAGACCCTGTCTACTTTAGCATAGCATTGCACTAACTAGCGTTCCCGGGGCTTTAGTAACCAGTGGTGGGTTCCTACCTCATGCATTCTACTCAACTACAAGAATTTCAATAACACTACGGGAGGGATCTGTTGAATGGTGTCACTACATGCAATAAAACATAGGTATGAAAAGATGGTCAAAGTGAACTTGCATGTATTGTTGATGAAGATAAAGATCGCTCTCAGAAATAACTTGATAGACTATTCGTCACTCTCCGATGAAAGTCTATATAAACAAGCATTGCATTCATATAAGCAATCATACTAACAATCAGTTCTAACAATCAAAAGTAACACAAAACAAAAGCAACAAGGTTGATGGAAGAAATACTTAAGACGAAGTTGAAACACAAAACTCCAACAATTTCCAAAGTAACACAAAACCCAAAACAAAGTAAAATATAATAAAAGATTTTTGTAAATATTTTTCTAGAAAAAATGAATCACTTTTGAAAGACAACTAGAACTATAAAAACAACCTTCTAAATAATATAAGTGTTTGCCTAATGAACTTAACAACAAGCAAACATAAACTAAGAGAAAACATATTGTAAAACAACTAAGTTAACATAAAATAATTAAATAAAATCTTTATCATAAAGCAGAATTAAATCATCTAAAATTTTCTGAAAAGAGTTTCTATGAAAAACTAAATTGTTTGATAGCACATTACCTAATGAAAAATAATCTACTTTCCTATCATAATAGAGCAAAATTAAATTATTTTTATTAACTAAGCATTTCTTAACAGAAGGTAATAAGTACAAATTTTTATTTGAAAAAAGAATCTATTTACTTAAACTTTGTTGGAATAAATTATTACTAACTAGTTTGTTTATCACAATTTAAACCTATTTGAAAATGTATAGTGTTCCTATAACAACATGGTAGTAAACTAAGCAAATTATTTTTATTTTAACAACAAGTAATTCACCTAAAGTTTAACTAACAGAATATACTAAATCAAATATATAATTAACTCAGATTTAAACTAACAAAATAAAACTAATTAAACTATATTAACAAACTAAACAGATTCTGTTTATAGTTAAAACCCTAATCAAATATACTCTAAAAATTCTCAAGATCTACCAAATGATAACTATGGTTACTAGTGACAAGTAGGAAAAAGAATCATTCAAAAATTCATTTTAGAACTCAAGATATTCAGAAAACAAAATTTAAATCAAATCTGTCCAAATTCAAATTTAAGTGTTCAAACATAGCCAAATTTGGCATCTACAGAAACTAGAATAAAATTGTGATCTAATGCAAAAGGAACCAAGTTAAAATACTTAAAAACATAAAAGATATAATAAAAACAAAATCAGAACTATTTCTGTTTTTGAAATCAAAACAGAAAAAGAGAAAACAATTCTAACGGACAGGGGGGTGACGTGGCGCTCTCTGGTTGGCTGTGGCCGTGTGTGTGCGGGCGAATACGAGCAGGCGACCGATCGGAAGAGGATACCGGTTCGGACTTAAGTCCGTTCTAATCTTAGCCGTTGGTTCGGGATCCGATGGTCGAGGGGGCTTACGAGGTAGAAGTCGTCGGCGTCGGGGTACTCCGGCGAGTCCGGTAGCGGCGAAAGCGACGGCGAGGTGCTCCGGTGGTCGAGGGAGATGGGGAAGTGGTCCGGGCGACGGCGACGGTTCTCCGGAGTCGATTGGTGGCGACGGCGAGGCGAACGATGGTCGGAGGTGGTGGCTACGGTCGACGGCGAGCTTCGGTGTGGGAGTAGCTCCGGCGAGCAATTGACGGCGTCTCGGTGAGAGAGAAAAGGGGGCTCGGGGTGAACGGATGCGGGAAGTGTCCGGTTTATATAGGGCGCTCGAGGGGTGCGGGGGAGTAATGGGGAGAGAGATCCGGCGAGGGGAGGGAACGGCCGGCGAGGTCCGGTCCGGCGCTTGCGGGGAAGGAGACGACCGTTTCGGGCAACGGTCGGTCGGCGTGGGACCCGGATGTCAGCGAGTGGGCGCATGACCGTTATGCGCGGTCGGCCGACCGGTAATGAATGCGCGATTTAACTGCCGTGGGCCGGCCCGGTTTAAATGCAAACCGTTACTGATTTTCTAAAAAAATTCCAGAGACATTCAAATCGTCTCTAAATATAGGGGTATTATATATCAAAATTAACAGAATAATAAATGCTATTTAATGAACATTTCTATTCTGTCATTTGAATACTTTAAAAAAATAATATTTTCAGAAATTGCCTAATTGTTTTTAAACCCTTTTTGCAAATATTTTCAAAATAACCCCTGGTTATTATTGTTCAAATATATCACCAATTAGACCCTGGTGTGGAGTGTCATGTTACTCCTCTCTTATTTTGAACATTTAACCAAAATTTCAAATAGGGGAAGGCAACATAGGGAAAAGTAGAAAGGGCTTTCAAAAGCTCTTTCAATTCCTTCTTTTAAACTTCCAACCCATATTTCTTAAAATTTGAGGAAGTCATATTATCCTCTCTCATGAAAATCATTGAGATGCATAAAGTTTTCTGAATTTGAAATATTTTTCAAATGAAATTCAAATTCTTTTCAAATCCCTTTTCATTTCTTTAAATGGAAGAAGTCATGTCATCTTCACTCTAGGGTTTTGTGATGAAATGAATTTGAATTCTTGGTGAGAAAAATGCAAAGTGAAAGTTTGGGAAAGTCATTTCATTTCCTCTCATTAAACTTTCAAAAGTTTCAAAAAATTTCAAATTGCACTCACTTTCAATCATTCAAGCAAACAAACAATCATTCTATAATTATTATAACATTCCAAAATTTGGGATGTTACAATAAGACCGGTAAAACTTCCAACACCGAAAATGCAATAGACGAAGCATATGAAATCCGTTTTCGATGAACTAGAGCTTGTCACGAAGATAACCACAAGACCAAGAAACCGCATAGAGAAAAGATAACCAAGAACCAAGAAATATGATGATGCCAAGACTACAATGGTTTGAGCTCTCAATGAACGATGCGATCAAGCAACTCACTTGAGAGCCCCCCTGATAGTACGACAATCGATCATATAACCCGGTCTCTCAACTACCACCATGAGACCGGTAAAATAGAATACCCTATCAAGGTCAAACCTTAGCCTTGCGCATAGTCCACTTGAGCTAGATGATGACGATCTTGACTTCCTCAAGATAGACCACCTTTCTTGATTGTGTTGGCTTGATGAAGACTAGATGATTGCTCCCCCATACTCCACTATGGGTGAGACACTCTTCGGCACATCTTCACAAGTCCATTTTCACCACAATGAACGGCGAGCCTCAAGCATGATCTCTCCATGATGCTTCACTTGATCTTGCACATCGCAACCTTGATGACGATCTCCACTTGATGTCATCTTCCATGGGATGTATGGGCTCTGCCTCTTGATGCAAGCCCATGGAAATATACCTAACCCCACAAAGAACTCTCACGTAGACCATGGGTTAGTACACAAAGCGTAATGGACAATGCTTACCACACCATGGGATCACTTGATCCCTCTCAGTACATTTGTACGCTTTGTGTGTTGATCAACTTGATTCACTTTTTTGACTTAGTATTGATCAACCTTGTATCTTAGCTTCTCTCTTCATAAAGATGATGTCTTGAAGGTAAACATGAATGCTTACACAATCTTCTTCTTCAAGACATGCTTGCAATAAGCTCAACTCCCACATGACCAATCTTTGGATAAACCTTGAATACCACCTTGGTCACCATATAAACTTCTTGAAACCCAACAGATGGACTTCAAGAAGTGCCTATGGACAAATCCTTCGAATATAACTCAAGGAAACCATTAGTCCATAGGGGTGTCATCAATTACCCAAAACCACACATGGAGAAATGTGCTCTTACAATCTCCCCCATTTTGGTAATTGATGACAACCACTTTCAAGAGAGTTTATATAAGAAAATAAGCACAACCAAGCACACACAATGCAATGCATGGATGTGAGATGCAAATGCTTAAACAACAATAGAAAAACTCTCAAAGCATTCCAAACTAAACTCTCTAAACTTCTCCCCCATTGGCATCGATTGCCAAAATGGACAAAAAGTTTAGAAATCCAATATAATAGGTGTTCCTCCAGAAAGTTTGTATATCTCAAATACGTGTGCAAAGAAATAGACATATCCAATGATAAGTAGTTGGAGGAAGACAAACTAGATTGAGAACCCAAAGATTGCACAAAGGATCGTGTGGCACAAAGACATACACCGGAGTAAAGCAAGCAATCAAAAGATACTAATTGGAACAATCAATCACATGGACCAATGAGCCACATGAATAAAATATATTATGATATGGGAAAACAGTGTTTATAAAGAAACTAGAGGAGTTCCCCATGATTTGTGCACAAATAATAATATTTGTATTTGAATACAAGTGCACGAAAAAAGGATCACGACTCCCCAAAAATCAATATAAACCCACCACAAGTCCAAGCAAGAAGATAAGACAAACATCATAGTACTTGCACTAAACATATGGTTGAGCAACATGTAAAAGAGGCAATCTTAAGAATAGGCTCAACCAAATGATGTGTGTGAGTCATGGAAAAGCACTTGATAAGACTAGTATAAGGATGAGCATAAACCATCAACATAGTCTTGATGAAATGAGACACAAAGTGCAAACCATATCCTTCGCACACACAAACCACTAGCAAAAGGGTTCACAAGCTTACTAATAGGAAAATTTAAAAACCAAAGCTTGTGACAAACCCTAGTGAAGATAGGAAAATGATAGCCTTGTCAAGAGGAGGTATACCAATCAAAATCGCAAAACCCTCTTGAAGACAAGCATGAGGAAAATAATCTTCACCACCAAAGAGTGCATCAAGATGCTAGGATATAAGATCCGCACTCAAGGCAGATTCTTTCACGAAACCACCAAGTAAACAAAAATGAAATGCAACGGTGGACGTGAAAGAAAAGAGGATATCAACTAGAGATGTAAATTCTCTCATGTGTATAAGATTCTAGGTAGAGGAAAATCATGATGATATATCCACAAAGAATACTGTACACACAAAATAGTTACAAAAAGGAACAAACAAGATATCCACAAGGAAGTCATAACTATACCAATAAGATATTTGCTTGAAAGAATAGCACATAGCCTAATATTTTCTTATTGTACATACATGACCTCCCAATACACGAACATCAAAGACATCACAACTAGCAATATGACATCATCGTTGAGACTCTTTGAGAAAGGAAACAAGTACCACAAGAATGACTCAAGAAATTTCTGCCATGATGCAACCTATAAACAGTTGAATGCGAGAAATGTATGCATGAAGTAGATACTTGTTACCGAGATAGCATTGGATTGATGTAGTAGACAATGGTCCTTCGATCATCCTAGCAAGGGTCCAATAAGCACATGGTGTCAACACCTTCCTTGTAAGTGAGTCGAGTGTCCAATGTATCTCCACTTGTTCCTAGAACAACACCAAAAACAAAGTGGTACCCAAACTTATTGCGACCAAACAGTTAGTGTACCAACAATATATAGGACAAAACTCCACATAAATATGTGCATATAGATATGAAATTGAATTTCATGCACACTTTAGCCAATTTATGTCATAGTGGCGTTTCCCCTATATATTGGGTCAAGGAAAGAGAACATGCCAACAAAAGTACATGTAGTAAATATGCATGCTCAAAGCTTTCAAGAATCAATTCAACACATAGTTGACAAGATGCCCAAAGAAAAGGTATCAAGTGAAAATAAGATACCAAATGAAAAAAATATCACTTGACGGATACCAACTAAAAGATACATCAAGGAATGAGATGTCCATTGACACATGCCAAATAGAAGGAAACAAGATACCAATTGAAGGAAAACAAGAGGTATCAAGTTCCCAAAAGAGAGCTAGGTTCCAAACAAACCAAACCCTCTGCAAATTTTCATGATGGAACAAAGCACCATAGAGAGAAGGCTTGCCTCCCACCAACACACACTTGATGAAGATCAAAAGTTTTTATGATGAAGACATGAAGAGAGTGTTCTACAGAAAATAGGATAGCTCCCCCAAGAGATGTGCATTATATAGAATTTGCATTTGAATACAAAATTCACACGATGGGATCATCACTTTCCCTATATCTACAGAAACACTAGGCACGCTCAGAAAGATCCGCAAGAGGCAAGGAAGACAAACGATAAACAAAATACAGTGCAAAGATGATTAGCAAATTCTACCACATAAAAGGATACCAATTGTCAAAGGACAAGAAGTAATTCAAAATATTTCCTATAGGTAGATTGCAAAGATACGCAACATCATCTTCACACGTAAATCATAAACAAATGACACTTGTAGAGATAACATGCCACCTAGGAACAAGATAAATTGTAATATCAAATCTAAGTGACAATATCTCAAATGTACACATTCTCTAGGCTTGTAATATGCACATAGCATATTACTCCCCCATAATGAGGTAACCCAACGTTAGTAAGAAGTGGCAAATGAAATCCAACAAGAGATAATTAATGGAACGTTTATAATTTGGATTTCTCATGAGAAGACATACCAAATAGAAGCTAGATAATCTTGTAGTATCAATAATAAGTGGTATTCCTCATGAACACACGTTTTTAGGGTCATGGAGTGCATAAAGTACATCACTCCCCCAAAATGGGATAATCCATTAATCTCTCACAAAGAGCCAACTAAGATACAAACATGATGCAAAAAGGCTCTACACAAGACTCACACATACATGATGTGCAAACCATCATACATACTTGATTTCTCAAGATAAACAAATAGGAAGCACAACATATACAAACACATGCAAGGTACAAAACCACAACATGCGAAGGGGCAAATAACTAACAATGTATTCAATTTAAGTACAAATTACCGCAAGGAGGAACATTGGTATATGGTAGACACTTGATGATCCACATGACTTGGCTTGAGACAATATGAATGATGAAGAACCATCAATTCTTCACAATGTAGTCACGTCACCAATGCCCTCCAACAATACATATTGATCAAGTTTGGGCTTGTTGGTCCCCAACCAAGTTGGGTCCTAAGAGGTTAGTCACAATAGGCTTGGCTACCCAAATGGTTCTTTTCTTGGCACCACTTTGAGTACCAACAAACTTGGCAAACACATTGCCAACCTTATCCTTCCCAAGAGAATAGATCTCATCAATAATGATTGGGTTGGATAAGTTACCATTAGTGCATGAAGAAGCAAAGTGACCCTTCTCGCGACATAAGTAGCAACATTTACACTTTACTTTCTTCTCAATTGATTTCTCAACTTGAGGAGCGTTGACTTGGGTCTTCTTGGCAAGTGGCCTTTCTTCAACTTGACGTTGAGCATGAGATTGAACTTGTGGTCGCTTCCCTTGTTGATTGTCACTATGGGGCTTCTTCTTCAATGGGCAAGATCTAACATGGTGCCCTTCTATTTTGCACTTGAAGCAAACAATCTTGGACGAGTTCTTGACTTGTTCTTGGCCCTTCTTGTTGTTTCTCTTGGACTTGTTCTTCTTACTGGAGTTGAATCCAAGTCCACCTTTGTCATTTGGGGATTTTTGCCCACACAAGATATTGTTGAGTATGGACTTCCCTTCATGACTCTTTTCCAAGTCTTTCTTCAAAGAAGTGACTTGGCCCTTGAGCTCTTTGATTTCCTCTACATGGTTAGTATCAATACAAGTACTAGAGGAAGTATATGATTCATTGTTAGAGCAACAAGGCAAGGAAAGTAATTCATGACAAGATGTACCAACATTATGAGTAGATGAACTACGAGGATTAGCACATGGCAATAAAGCATTTCTACTAGATGTAGTGCTAATTTCCACATGAGGATCACTTGATGTTACCTTAGTAGTACTAGCCTCATGAGCTATCTTTAGCACATTATGAGATACTAGAAGATCGCCATGATAGCTAGAAAGCTTTTCATGACTCTCTTCCAATTTCCCATAATTACTAGATAGCAACTTAAGTTCAGCCCTTAGCTCAACATTCTCCTTTAATATGGATGCTTCACAAGAAATAGAGTTAGTAGCACAAGCATCATCATTACCAACAAGAGGAGAAGGCAACTTGGCAAGCTCTTTAGCATATGAAACTTTAAGTTGAGCACGAGACTCAGTGAGTTCAATGAGCAAACTTTTAACGACCCTTGAGCCATTTTCGAGGTGCTCGAAGTCCTCAAGGAGTTTAGCATGTGCAACTTCAAGATTATAATTTTTAGTTCTAAAATCATTAGCCACCTCGAGAGCTCTTTCATGGGATTCCTTTAATCTAGATAATTATAGACCAAAGGACTCCTCAAGAGATTCTTTGGTGGTTTCTTCATTCTCAAGACCTTGAGATAGCTCCGCGATCTCATTAGCGTAATCACGTTCATGACCTTCCATTTTCTCAATGGTGGCCTCATGCTCCTCGAGATGAGCTTCCAACTCCTCAATATATTTCTTGCCCTCAATGGCAATAGACATGATTTCCATGAAGTTGGAACGAGCAATATTATTCTTATGAAGATCTTTAAAAACCATTTCTCCCTTAAGTTTTAAGGAAGCAATATTATCACTCTCTTCATCATTATCATCAACATCATCATCGTGAGATATATTGGGATTCAAAGTAGGAGATACCTTTGAAGACTTAGCCATAAGGCAAAAGTGATAAACAACAGATGATGATGTAGGATCCCTTGAAGCACCATTCAAGACCACATCTTGTTCCATGGACTGCTGGGTGTCCTTGTTGGGAGACGTAGTACTAAATCAAAAAAAATCCTACGTGGTACCAAGATCTATCTATGGAGAAACCAGCAACGAGAGGGGAGAGATTGCATCTTCATACCTTTGAAGATCGCTAAGCGGAAGCGTTACAAGAACGCGGTTGGTGGAGTCATACTCGCAGCGATTCAGATCGCGGTGGATTCCGATCTCAGCGCCGAACAACGGCGCCTCCGCATTCAACACACGTGCAGCCCGATGACGTCTCCTACGCCTTGATCCAGCAAGGAGGAAGGAGAAGTTGAGGGAGAGCTCTGGCAGCACGACGGTGTGGTGACGGTGGAGCTACGTGAACTCCGGTAGGGCTTCGCCAAGCGCTACGGAGAACGAGGAAGAGGAAGGGTAGTGCTACTCCGAGAGAGAGAGAGAAGTCGTGTCTCAAATCAGCCCAAATCCTTGCATATATATAGGAGGAGGGAGAGGGAGGGCTGCCTTGGCCCCTTCTCCAAGGAGGAGAGGTTCGGCCGACCCTAGGGGAAGAGTCCATCTCCCACAAGGGAGGTGGATCTCCTCTTTTTCAAACTCCTTTGCCCTATCTCCTTATCTCTAGACGCATGGGCCTTTCTAGAAGGTCTTGGCCAGCCCAAAAAGGGCCGGCACACCTCCTCTAAGGGCCCACGAAGTCCTATGGTCGTCAAACCCCTCCCGGGGGTCCTCCGGCACCCTCCGGGCACTCCCGGTACACTACCGATGAGCCCGAAAACTTTCCGGTGACCAAAACTGGACTTCCTATATATCAATCTTTACCTCCGGACCATTATGGAGCTCCTCGTGATGTCCGGGATCTCATCCGGGACTCCGAACAACCTTCGATAACCACGTACAACATTTCCCTATAACCCTAGCGTCATCGAACCTTAAGTGTGTAGACCCTATGGGTTCGGGACACACGTAGACATGACCGAGACACTTCTCCGGTCAATAACCAACAGCGGGATCTGGATACCCATGTTGGCTCCCACATGCTCCATGATGATCTCATCGGATGAACCACGATGTCGGGGATTGAATCAATCCCGTATACAATTCCCTTTGTCTATCGGTATGATACTTGCCCGAGATTCGATTGTCGGTATCTCTATACCTTGTTCAATCTCGTTACCAGCAAGTCTCTTTTCTCGTTCCATAATACATCATCCCGTGACTAACTCCTTAGTCACATTGAGATCATTATGATGATGTCTTACCGAGTGGGCCCAGAGATACCTCTCCGTCACACGGAGTGACAAATCCCAGTCTCGATTCGTGCCAACCCAACAGACACTTTCGGAGATACCCGTAGTTCACCTTTATAGCCACCCAGTTACGTTGTGACGTTTGGCACACCCAAAGCATTCCTACGGTATCTGGGAGTTGCACAATCCCATGGTCTAATGAAACGATACTTGACATTGAAAAGCTTTAGCAAACGAACTACACGATCTTGTGCTATGCTTAGGATTGGGTCTTGTACATCACATCATTCTCCTAATGATGTGATCTCGTTATCAACGACACCCAATGTCCATTGTCATGAAACCGTGACCATCCATTGATCAACGAGCTAGTTAACTAGAAGCTCACTAGGGACATGTTGTGGTCTATGTATTCACACATGTATTACGGTTTCCGGTTAACACAATTATAGCATGAACAATAGACAATTATCATGAGCTAGGAAATACAATAATAACCATTTTATTATTGCCTCTAGGGCATATTTCCAACAGTCTCCCACTTGCACTAGAGTCAATAATCTAGTTACATTGTGATGAATCGAACACCCACAGCAATCTGGTGTTGATCATGTTTTGCTCGTGAGAGTGGTTTAGTCAACGGATCTGCGACATTCAGATCCGTATGCACTTTACAAATATCTATATCTCCCTCCTGAATGTAATCACGCATGGAGTTGAAGCGGCGCTTGATGTGTCTTGTCTTCTTGTGAAACCTGGGCTCCTTCGCAAGGGCAATAGCTCCAGTGTTGTCACAGAATAGAGTCATCAGGCCCGACGCACTTGGAATTACTCCTAGGTCAGTGATGAACTCATTCATCCAGACTCCTTCCTTTGCTGCTTCCGAAGCAGCTATGTACTCCGCTTCACATGTAGATGCCGCCACGACGCTTTGCTTGCTGCTGCACCAGCTGACTGCCCCTCCGTTCAAAATATACATGTATCCGGTTTGCGACTTGGAGTCGTCCGGATCTGTGTCAAAGCTAGCATTGACGTAACCCTTTAAGATGAGCTCTTCGGCACCTCCATATACGAGAAACATGTCCTTTGTCCTTTTCAGGTACTTCAGGATATTCTTGACTGCTGTCCAGTGTTCCACTCCGGGATCACTTTGGTACCTCCCTACCAAACTTATGGCAAGGTTCACATCAGGTCTGGTACACAGCATGGCATACATAATAGAGTCTATGGCTGAAGCATAGGGGATGACACTCATCTCTTCTCCATCCTTTGCCGTGGTCGAGCATTGAGTCGTACTCAATCTCACACCTTGTAACACAGGCAAGAACCCCTTCTTGGACTGATCCATATTGAACTTCTTCAATATCTTGTCAAGCTATGTGCTTTGTGAAAGACCTATGAGGCGTCTCGATCTATCTCTATAGATCTTAATACCTAATATGTAAGCAGCTTCTCCAAGGTCCTTCATTGAAAAACACTTATTCAAGTAGGCCTTTACACTTTCCAAAAGTTCTGTATCATTTCCCATTATCAGTATGTCATCCACATATAATATGAGAAATGCTACAGAGCTCCCACTCACTTTCTTGTAAATACAGGGTTCTCCATAAACCTGTATAAACCCAAACGCTTTAATCACCTCATTAAAGCGAATGTTCCAAGTCCGAGATGCTTGCACCAGCCCATAAATGGAGCGCTGGAGCTTGCATACTTCGTTAGCACCTTTAGGATCGACAAAACCTTCCGGCTGCATCATATACAGTTCTTCCTTAAGGAAACCATTAAGGAATGCCGTTTTGATGTCCATTTGCCAGATCTCATAATCATAAAATACAGCAATTGCTAACATGATTCGGACAGACTTCAGCATCGCTACGGGTGAGAAAGTCTCATCGTAGTCAATTCCTTGAACTTGTCGATAACCCTTAGCAACAAGCCGAGCCTTATAGACGGTTACATTACCATCCGCGTCAGTCTTCTTTTTAAAGATCCATTTATTTTCAATGGCTCGCTTATCATCAGGCAAGTCCACCAAAGTCCATACTTTGTTCTCATACATGGATCCTATCTCGGATTTCATGGCCTCAAGCCATTTGTTGGAATCCGGGCCTGCCATTGCTTCTTCATAGTTCGAAGGTTCACCATTGTCCAACAACATGATCTCCAGGACAGGGTTGTCGTACCACTCTGGTGCGGAACGTGTCCTAGTGGACCTTCGACATTCAACAGTAACTTGATCTGAAGTTTCATGATCATCATCATTAACTTCCTCTCCAGCCGGTGCAGGCTCCACAGAAACAACTTCCTGCGCTGCGCTACTCTCCGGTTCGAGTGGAGGTACAATTACCTCATCAAGTTCTATTTTCCTCCCACTTACTTCTTTCGAGAGAAACTCTTTCTCAAGAAAGGATCCATTCTTGGCAACAAAGACTTTGCCTCGGATCGTAGGTAGAAGGTATACCCAATAGTCTCTTCGGGATATCCTATGAAGACGCACTTTTCCGCTTTGGGTTCGAGCTTCTCAGGTTGAAGTTTCTTCACATAAGCATCGCATCCCCAAACTTTTAGAAACGATAGCTTAGGTTTCTTACCAAACCATAATTCATACGGTGTCATCTCAATGGATTTTGACGGTGCCCTATTTAAAGTGAATACGGCAGTCTCTAATGCATATCCCCAAAATGATAGCGGTAAGTCGGTAAGAGACATCATAGATCGTACCATATCTAATAGAGTGCGATTACGACGTCAGACACACCATTTTGCTGAGGTGTGCTAGGAGGCGTGAGTTGTGAAACAATTCCACATTTCCTAAGGTGCGTGCTAAACTCGTGACTTAAATATTCTCGGCGACGATCAGATCGTAGGCACTTTATTTTCCTGTCACGTTGATTCTCTACCTCACTCTGAAATCCCTTGAACCTTTCAAAAGTTTCAGACTTATGTTTTATTAAGTAGACATACCCATATCTACTCAAGTTATCAGTGAGGGTGAGAACATAACGGTAGCCACCACGAGCCTCGACACTCATTGGACCGCATACATCGGTATGTATTATTTCCAACAAGTCAGTTGCTCGCTCCATTGTTCCGGAGAACGGAGTCTTGGTCATCTTGCCCATGAGGCATGGTTCGCACGTGTCAAATGATTCGAAATCAAGAGACTCCAAAAGTCCATCAGTATGGAGCTTCTTCATGCGTTTGACACCAATATGACCAAGGCGGTAGTGCCACATGTAAGTGGGACTATCGTTATCAACCTTACACTTTTTGGTACTCACGCTATGGACATGTGTAACATCACATTCGAGATTCATCAAAAATAAACCATTGACCAGCGGGGCATGACCATAAAACATCTCTCTCATATAAATAGAACAACCATTATTCTCAGATTTAAATGAGTAGCCATCTCGCGTCAAGCGAGATCCAGATACAATGTCCATGCTCAAAGCTGGTACTAAATAACAATTATTAAGGTTTAACACTAATCCCGAAGGTAGATGTAGAGGTAGCGTGCCGACGGCGATCACATCGACCTTGGAACTATTTCCGATGTGCATCGTCACCTCATCCTTTGCCAGCCTCCGCTTATTCCGCAGCTCTTGCTTGGAGTTACAAATGTGAGCAACTGCACCGGTATCAAATACCCAGGAGCTACTACGAGTGCTGGTTAGGTACACATCAATAACAAGTATATCACATATACCTTTAACGTTGCCATCCTTCTTATCCGCTAAGTACTTGGGTCAGTTCCGCTTCCAGTGACCGGTACCCTTGCAATAAAAACACTCAGTCTCAGGCTTGGGTCCATTCTTGTTCTTCTTCTTCCCGATAACTTGCTTACCGGGCGCGGCAACAGCTTTGCCGTCCTTCTTGAAGTTCTTATTACCCTTGCCTTTCTTGAAACTAGTGGTCTTATTCACCATCAACACTTGATGCTCCTTTTTGATCTCGACCTCTGCTGATTTCAGCATCGAGTACAACTCAGGAATGGACTTCTCCATCCCTTGCATGTTGTAGTTCATCACAAAGCTCTTGTAGCTAGGTGGAAGCGACTGGAGGATTCTGTCAATGACCGAGTCATCCGGGAGATTAACTCCTAGTTGAGTCAAGCGGTTGTGTAGCCCAGACATCTTGAGGATGTGCTCACTGACAGAACTGTTCTCCTCCATCTTACAACTAAAGAACTTGTCGGAGACGTCATATCTCTCGGCCCGGGCATGAGCTTGGAAAACCAGTTTCAGCTCTTGGAACATCTCATATGCTCCGTGTTGCTCAAAACGCTTTTGGCGCCCCGGTTCTAAACTATAAAGCATGCCACACTGAACAAGGGAGTAATCATCGCAGCGAGAATGCCAAGCGTTCGCAACGTCTTGCTCTGCTGGGAGAAGGGGTGGGTCACCTAGTGGTGCATCAAGGACATACAATTTCTTGGAAGCTATGAGGATGACCCTCAAGCTACAGACCCAGTCCGCATAGTTGCTTCCATCATCTTTTAGCTTGGTTTTCTCTAGGAACGCATTGAAATTGAGGCTGACATTTGCGTTGGCCATTGGATCTACAATATAGATTGTAAATATAATTTTAGACTAAGTTCATGATAATTAAGTTCACATAATCAAATTATCTAATGAACTCCCACTTAAATAGACATCTCTCTAGTCATCCAAGTGATACATGATCCATGTCAACTAGCCCGTGTGCGATCATCACGTGAGACGGACTAGTCATCCATGGTGAACATCTCCATGTTGATCGTATCTTCTATACGACTCATGTTCGACCTTTCGGTCTTCCGTGTTCTGAGACCATGTGTGTACATGCTAGGCTCGTCAAGTCAACCTAAGTGTTCCGTGTGTGTAAATCTGGCTTACACCCGTTGTATGCGAACGTTAGAACATATCACACCCGATCATCACGTGGTGCTTCGGAACGACGATCCTTAGCAACGGTGCACAGTTAGGGTGAACACTTCTCTTGAAATTCTATTGAGAGATCATCTTATTTACTACCGTCGTTCTAAGAAAATAAGATGTAAACATGATAAACATCACATGCAATCAATATAGTGACATGATATGGCCAATATCATCTTGCTCCTTTGATCTCCATCTTCGGGGCACCATGATCATCATTGTCACCGGCATGACACCATGATCTCCATCATCATGGTCTCCATCATTGTGTCTTCATGAAGTTGTCTCGCCAACTATTACTTCTACTACTATTGCTAACATTTAGCAGTAAAGTAAAGTAATTACATGGCGTTTATGATTGACACGCAGGTCATACAATAAAATAAGACAACTCCTATGGCTCATGCCGGTTGTCATACTCATCAACATGCAAGTCATGAATCCTATTACAAGAACATGATCAATCTCATACATCACAGTGCATCACATCACATTCTTTGTCCATATCATATCACAAGGCATAAGCTACAAAAATAAGTTAGACGTCCTCTAATTCGCAGTTGCAAGTTTTTACGTGGCTGCTATAGGTTTCTAGCAAGAACGTTTCTTACCTACGCCAAAACCACAACGTGATCTGCCAATTGTTATTTACCCTTCATAAGGACCCTTTTCATCCAATCCAATCCAACTAAGGTGGGAGAGACAGACACCCGCTAGCCACCTTATGCAACAAGTGCATGTCAGGCGGTGGAACCAGTCTCACGTAAGCGTACGTGTAAAGTCGGTCCGGGCCGCTTCATCCCACAATACTGCCGAAACAAGATAAGACAAGTAGTGGTAAGCATATTAACAAAATCGACGCCCACAACAACTTGTGTTCTACTTGTGCATAGATTCTACGCATAGACCTAGCTGATGATACCACTGTTGGGAGACGTAGTAGTAAATCAAAAAAATTCCTACGTGTCACCAAGATCTATCTATGGAGAAACCAGCAACGATAAGGGAGAGATTGCATCTTCATACCTTTGAAGATTGCTAAGCGGAAGCATTACAAGAATGGGGTTGGTGGATTCGTACTCGCAGCGATTCAGATCGTGATGGATTCCGACCTCAGTGCCCGAACAACGGCGCCTCCGCGTTCAACACACGTGCAGCCCGATGACGTCTCCTACGCCTTGATACAGCAAGGAGGAAGGAGAGGTTGAGGGAGAGCTCGGCAGCACGACGGCGTGGTGACGGTGGAGCAACGTGAACTCCGGCAGGGCTTCACCAAGCGCTACGGAGAACGAGGAAGAGGAAGGGTAGGGCTGCACCGAGAGAGAGAGAGAAGTTGTGTCTCAAATCAGCCCAAACCCTTGGATATATATAGGAGGAGGGAGATGGAGGGCTGCCTTGTCCCCTCCTCTAAGGAGGAGAGGTTCGGCTGACCCTAGGGGAAGAGTCCACCTCCCACAAGGGAGGTGGATCTCCTCTTTTTCAAACTCCTTTGCCCTATCTCCTTATCTCTGGCTGCATGGGCCTTTCTAGAAGGTCTTGGCCATACCAACAAGGGCTGGCAGACCTCCTCTAAGGGCCCACGAAGTCCTATGGTCGTCACACCCCTCCCGGGGTCCTTTGGCACCCTCCCGGCACTCCCGGTACACTACCGATGAGCCCAAAAACTTTTCGGCGACCAAAACTGGACTTCCTATATATCAATCTTTACCTCCGAACCATTCCGGAGCTCCTCGTAACATCCGGGATCTCATCCGGGACTCCGAACAACCTTCGGTAACCACGTACAACATTTCCCTATAACCGTAGCGTCATCGAACCTTAAGTGTGTAGACCCTACAGGTTCGGGAGACACGTAGACATGACCGAGACACTTCTACGGTCAATAACCAATAGCGGGACCTGGATACCCATGTTGTCTCCCACATGCTCCACGATGATCTCATCGCATGAAACACGATGTCGGGGATTCAATCAATCCCGTATACAATTCCCTTTGTCTATCGGTATGATACTTGCCCGAGATTCGATCGTCGGTATTTCTATACCTTGTTCAATCTCGTTACTGGCAAGTCTCTTTACTCGTTCCGTAATAAATCATCCCGTGACTAACTCCTTAGTCACATTGAGCTCATTATGATGATGTCTTACCGAGTGGGCCTAGAGATACCTCTCCGTCACACGGAGTGACAAATCCCAGTCTCGATTCGTGCCAACCCAACAGACACTTTCGAAGATACCCATAGTGCACCTTTATAGCCACCCAGTTACGTTGTGACATTTGGCACACCCAAAGCATTCCTACAGTATCCGGGAGTTGCACAATCTCATGGTCTAAGGAAACGATACTTGACATTGAAAAGCTTTAGCAAACGAACTACACGATCTTGTGCTATGCTTAGGATTGGGTCTTGTCCATCACATCATTCTCCTAATGATGTGATCTCGTTATCAACGACATCCAATGTCCATGGTCATGAAACTGTGACCATCTATTGATCAACGAGCTAGTCAACTAGAGGCTCACTAGGGACATGTTGTGGTCTATGTATTCACACATGTATTACGGTTTCCGGTTAACACAACTATAGCATGAATGATAGACAATTATCATGAACTAGGAAATACAATAATAACCATTTTATTATAGCCTCTAGGGAATATTTCCAACAGTCCTCTACATTGTTAGCGCAACAACTCGAGGACATAGATACATGTTTATCATGGCAACAAGATATAGCAAGCATATCATCATGAGATTTACTCAAGCTATTTGTACATGATATGCAAGGACTATGAACACAAGCATGTGAAACATTTAAAGTGCTCGAGGTGTTAAAGTCTAAAGATGAATCATTGCAATAAGATAGTGAAGAAGAATTATCAACAATAAGCCCACTATCATCATTATAGTGATCATCACTACTCACCATATAATTACCTTGTGGCAATCCACATGTAGATGAAGTAGAATAAGTTGATAAGACAACACGACCGGAGGTGGAGGGAGAACAATCATCCCTAAAAATCTTGGACACACGATATTTATGTTGAAGCTTTGTCCACAACTCATGAGCATCCCGGAATGGCATGAGTTCAAATAGAACTACATTGCTCAAAGCATCAAAAAGCACATTAGAAGCTTGAGCATTGAGATAAGAGTTTTTCTCATCCTCTAAATATATGTGTTGAGAATCCTTCGGAGGAGAAAAACCCATATCTACAATTCGCTCTAAAATTGGGTCCATGCCCCTAAAGAGATTAAGTATGTGAATTACCCAAACATCAAAATTTGTGCCATCGAAACTAAGAGTGTCAGAGAATCCTAATCCCCTAGTCGACATCCTTACTCTCTAGGTGGTTAAACCTAACAATGAGAGACCTAGCTCTGATACCAATTGAAAGGACGTGGATGTCACCTAGAGGGGGGTGAATAGGCGCTTTAAAATGATTACGGTTTAGGCTTGAACAAATGCGGAATAAAACTATCATTTAATTAGTAAGGCAAAAAGCCTAAAACAACTAGGCTCACCTGTGTGCACCAACAACTTATGCTAAGCAAGATAGACAACTAAGTGATAGCAAGATATATAACAAGAAACAATATGGCTATCACAAAGTAAAGTCCATAAGTAAAGGGGCTCGGGTAAGAGATAATTGAGGCAAGCGGAGATGACCATGTATCCCGAAGTTCACACCCTTGCGGATGCTAATCTCCGTTTGGAGTGGTGTGGAGGCACAATGCTCCCCAAGAAGCCACTAGGGCCACTGTAATCTCCTCACGCCCTCGCACAATGCAAGATGTCGTGATTCCGCTAAGGGACCCTTGAGGGTGGTCACCGAACCCGTACAAACAAGGTTGGGACAATCTCCACAACTTGATTGGAGGCTCCCAATGACACCACGAAGCTTCACCACAATGGATTGTGGCTCCAAGGTGACCTCAAATGCTCGGGGCAATCTCCACAACCTAATTGGAGACCCCGAAGCTTGCCCGGAGCTTTGCACCACAATGATTGAGCTCCGAGGCACCGCCAACTGTCTAGGGCGCCAAAGGACCCAAGAGGAACAAGCTCTAGGGTTCCCAAACACCCAAGAGTAATAGCTTCTCAACTTCTCACTTCCATGTATCACCATGGAGAACTCAAACATATGCACCAAATGCAATGGCAAGGGCACACGGAGTGCCCAAGTCCTTCACTCCCAAATCCCACCAAAGCAACTAATGCTAGGGAGGGAAATGAGAGGAAGAACGAACAAGAACACGAAGAACTCCAAGATCTAGATCCAAGGGGTTCCCCTCACTTAGAGGAGAAAGTGATTGGTGGAAATGTGGATCTAGATCTCCTCTCTCTTTTCCCTCAAGAACTAGCAAGAATAATTGGAGGGCTTGAGAGTTATCAAGCTCCAAGAAGGTCAACAATGGGGGAAGAACACGAGCTCAAGAGATGAGGTCCATTGGACAAGAAGACCCCCTTTTATAGGCGGGGAAAAATCCAACCGTTATCCTCATAGCCCGCACAGAGAGGTACTACCGCTCCAAGGAGCGGCACTACCGCTAGGGCGGTAGTACCCCTTTGAAAAACAACACCGAGGAGGCAAAAAGCCAGTAGAACTGCCAGAGCAGTACTACCGCTCATCCTCACGGTACTACCTCTATGGATAGTGGTACTACCGCTACGGGTAGCGGTACTACTGCTTGCGAGTGGTACTAAAAAATTACATCCGTGCCTACCACCGCTGTAAATAACACAAGATTTTGGTCCGGAGCGGTAGTATTGCTCCTGGAGCCGCGGTAGTACCGCTCCGGAGCGGTAGTAAAAAATTACATCCGCTCTAGCCGCGGTAGTACCGTTGCAGCCTTTTAAGAACACCAAAACTGTCACAACTTTTGCAAATGGATTCCGAATTCAATGAAACAAAGTTTGTTGGAAAGCTAACAACATGGGCTAACATAATATTGATTGAAATATCAATAAGAAGCAAAATATAAAAGTACAATAAGAAAATGGTGAGAACCCTTCCTCGAATAAGACCGGTAAAACTTCCAACACCGAAAATGCAATAGACGAAGCATATGAAATTCGTTTTCGATGAACTAGAGCATGTCATGAAGATAACCACAAGCTCAAGAACCCACATAGAGAAAAGCCAACCAAGAACCAAGAAATATGATGATGCCAAGACTGCAATGGTTTAAGCTCTCAACGAACGATACGATCAAGCTACTCACTTGAGAGCCCCCCCCCCCCTGATAGTACGGCAATCGGTCCTAAAACCCGGTCTCTCAAATACCACCATGAAACCGGTAAAATAGAAAACCCTATCAAGGTCAAACCTTAGCCTTGCGCATATTCCACTTGAGCTAGATGATGACGATCTTGACTTTCTCAAGATGGACCACCTTTCTTGATTGTGTTGGCTTGATGAAGACTAGATGATTGCTCCCCCATACTCCACTATGGGTGAGCCACTCTTCGGCACATCTTAACAAGTCCATTGTCACCACAATGAACGGCGAGCCTCAAGCGTGATCTCTCCTTGATGCTTCACTTGATCTTGCACATCGCAACCTTTATGACAATCTCCACTTGATGTCATCTTCCATGGGATGTATGGGATCTGCCTCTTGATGCAAGCCCATGGAAATATACCTAACCCCAAAAAGAACTCCCACGTAGACCATGGGTTAGTACACAAAGCGTAATGGACAATGCTTACCACACCGTGGGATCACTTGATCCCTCTCAGTACATTTGTACGCTTTGTGTGTTGATCAACTTGATTCACTCTTTTGACTTAGTATTGATCAACCTTGTATCTTAGCTTCTCTCTTCATAAAGATGATGTCTTGAAGGTAAACATGAATGCTTACACAATCTTCTTCTTCAAGACATGCTTGCAATAAGCTCAACTCCCACATGACCAATCTTTGGATAAACCTTGAATACCACCTTGGTCACCATATAAACTCCTTGAAACCCAATAGATGGACTTCAAGAAGTGCCTATGGACAAATCTTTTGAATATAACTCAAGGAAACCATTAGTCCATAGGGGTGTCATCAATTACCCAAAACCACACATGGAGAAATGTGCTCTTACAGCTGGTATGTGGCCCTGGCATTTTTTAGCTCGAAAGGCATCGTGTTAAAGTAGAATGGCCTGTAGGGGGTGATTAATGCAGTAGCCGCTTGATCAGATTCCTTCATTTTAATTTGATGGTATCTAGAGTAAGCATCGAGGAAACACAACAAATCGTGTCCGGCTGTGGCATCAATGATCTGGTCTAAACATGGTAAGGGGAAAGGGTCCTTGGGGAAGGCTTTGTTGAGGTCTTTGAAGTCGACACACAGCCGTCAGGACTTGTCTTTCTTAGGTACCATCACTAGGTTTGCTAGCCACTCAGGGTGTTTAATATCCTGAATAAATCCGGCCTCGAGCAGTTTAGCTAATTCTTCACCCATGGCTTGTCGTTTGGGCTCGGAGAAGCAGCACAGAGTCTGTTTCATAGGCTGAAATCCTGGGATAATGTTTAAGCTGTGTTCGGCGAGCCGACGTGGGATTCTAGGCATATAGGAAGGATGCCAGGCAAAAATTTCTCAATTCTCGCATAGGAAATTCTGCAGTGCTTCATCCATGAGGAAACCCAACAGATGGACGCTGTGTTATTGGGGTGCATTGGATGTACCTGAAATTTAACGATTTCCTCTATGGGTTTAAAGGACGTGGACTTGGGCCTTTTGCTAAGGATCACATCGTCCTTACTAATTGTCCACCGTAAGGCGGTCAACTCTTCGGCAGCGAAAGTTTTTGCTAATGCCTCGAGGGAGAGCGTTGACGTTTTGTTTTCGGCCTGAAGGGCTATGTTCGGATCACTGGCGATCGTCATCACTCCGTTTGGTCCTGGCATTTTGAGTTTCATGTACCCATAATGTGGTATAGCCTAGAACTTTGTAAAGGCGTCACGTCCCAATAGGGCGTGATAGCCACTTGGGAAGGGGACGATGTGGCAGAGAAGTTCTCCGGATCGGTAGTTTTTGGGCGTGCCAAACACCATGTCCAGGATAATACATCCGGAACAACGTGCCACTTTCCCTGGGATAATTCCCCAGAAGATTGTGTTGCTATGTTCGATGCGGGATCGGTCGAACTGCATTTTTCCCAGGGTGTCCTCGTATATATGGTTAAGACCACTGTCGCCGTCCCTTAGCACTTTATGTAGCATGTATCCATCAATTATGGGGTTCAAGACTAGTGCGGCCGGTGAGTGACCGGGAAGAATGGGTGGTTGGTCAGTGTCCCCGAAAGTCATAGGTATGTCTACCCATGGGCTAGTGGCTGCCACATGGTAGACTTGCTCGAGCTCCCTAAGAGCTCTTTTACGCCTGTTTTTCGAGGGGAAGGTATCATAGACCGTCAGGACTTCGGCATTGAGTCCAGGCGGCAAAGGAGAGCTCCTACTCAATGAAGGTGTTTCGAGGATGACATCACCGCTTTTTGCGACTTGCCTGACGACCCAACAAGCTCTAAGGCTGTGAGTTGGGTTCGTGTTTATGTTGGGGAACATCGCATGGGAAACAAAAAATTTCCTACGCACACGCAGATCTATCCATGGTGATGAGCATCTACGAGAGGGAGAGTGGATCTAGGTGCCCTTGTAGATCGCTAAGCGGGAAGCGTTAAGAAACGCAGTTGGTGTAGTCGAACATCTTCGCGATCTCATCATGATCCGTCCCACGATTCAATCACGATCCGTCTCGCGAACTCATCACGATCCGTCCTGCAAACTCATCACGATCCGTCCCGCGATCTCATCACGATCCGTCTCATGATCTTGATCACGATCCTTCCGATCTAGCGCCGAACGGACGGCACCTCCGTGTTCAGCTCACGTACAGCTCGATCACGATCTCTGCCTTCTTGATCCAGCAAGAGTGAGAGGAGAGGTAGAAGAGTTCTCCAGTAGTGCGACGGCGCTCCAGCGATGGTGGTGGAGCTATTCCGGCAGGGCTTCGCCTAAGCACTGCAGAAATCCGATATAAAGGAGAAACTATGCACTAGAGGAAAGGGTAGCACGTGGCTGAAAATCTTGTGCCAAAACCCTAAAACCCTCTAGTATATATAAGAGGAGAGGAGGAGGAGGCTTGCCTCCCAAGGAGGAAACCCTTGGGTCGGCCGAACCAGGAGGGAGGAGTCCTCCTCCTCCAGTCCTAGTAGGATTAGGACTCCTTCCTAATTTAGCCCTTTTTGCCTTTTTCCACCTTTTTCCTTTTGGGCTTTTCTTCCCAGCTGCATGGGCCTTGTGTGGGACTTCCACCAGCCCACTAAGGTCTGGTATTCATCCTCCCACATCCCATGTAGCCTCTTGGGTCGAAATACCCCTCCCGATGGTCTCCCGGTACACTACCGACACTCCCGGTACACTACCGATGAGCCCGAAACTTTTCCAGCGACCAAAATAGGACTTCCTATATATCAATATTTACCTCCAGACCATTCCAGAGCTCCTCGTGATGTTCGGTATCTCATCTGGGACTCTGAACAACCTTTGGTCACCACCATGCATAACTCTATACTAGCGAAACGTCACCGAACCTTAAGTGTGCAGACCCTGCGGGTTCGAGAACTATGTAGACATGACCGAGACACCTCTATGGTCAATAACCAATAGCAGGACCTGGATGCCCATATTGGTTCCTACATATTCTCTGAAGATCTTTATCGGTCCAACCTCTATGTCAAGGATTCAGTTAATCCCGTATGATGTTCCCTTTGTTCTTCGCCATGTTACTTGCTCGAGATTCGATCGTCGGTATCTCCATACCTAGTTCAACCTCGTTACCAGAAAGTCGCTTTACTCATTCCGTAATACAACATCCCGTGACTAACACTTAGTCACATTTCTTGCAAGGCTTATTGTGATGTTGTATTACCGAGTGGGCCCTGAGATACCTCTCCGTCACACGGAGTAAAAAATTCAAGTCTTGATCCATGCCAACTCAACGGACACCCTCGGAGATACCTGTAGAGCACCTTTATAGTCACCCAGTTACATTGCAAAGTTTGATACACACAAGGAACTCTCCGGTATCCGTGAGTTGCATGATCTCATGCTCATAGGAACATATACTTGACATGTAGAAAACAGTAGCAATAAACTGACACGATCATATGCTGCGTTTGTAGTTTGGGTCTTGTCCATCACACCATTCTCCTAATGATGTGATCCCGTTTATCAAATGACATCTCATGTCCATGGCTAGGAAACCTTAACCATCTTTGATCAACGAGCTAGTCTATTAGAGGCATACTAGGGACATGGTTTTGCCTATGTATCCACACATGCATCTAAGTCTCCGATCAATACAATTATAGCATGGATAATAAATGATTATCATGAACAAGGAAATATGATAATAACTAATTTATTATTGCCTCTAGGGCATATTTCCAACAGTCTCCCACTTGCACTAGAGTCAATAATCTAGTTCACATTACCATGTGATTCTCATTGTTATGAATCTAACACCCAATGAGTTCTGGGGCTCGATCATGCTTTGCATGTGAGAGAGGTCTTATAGTCAATGGCTCTGCGACATTCAGATTCGTGTGTACTTTGCAAATCTCTATGACAAACCATAAACACTGCTACCACACTCCACTTGGTACTATTCCAAATGGCTGCTCCACTATATGTATCCAGATTGCTACTAAGGGTCATCCGGATTGGCGTTAAAGCTTGCATCGACGTAACTCTTTATGACGAACTCTTTATCACCTCCATAATCGAGAAACATCTCCTTATTCTTTTAGTTACTAAGGATAATCTTGACCGTTGTCCAGTGATCCACTCCTGGATCACTCTTGTACCCCTTGACGGACTCATGGCAAGGCACACACAGGTGCGGTACACAGCATGGCATACTATAAAGAGCCATTGGCTAAGGCATAGGGGACGACATTCGTCTTTTCTCTATCTTTTGCCGTGGTTAAGCTTTGAGTCTCACTCAACTTCACACCTTACAAAGCAGGCGAGAACACTTCTCTCTGACTAATCCATTTTGAACTCTTTCAAAATCTTGTCAAGGTATGTACTCATTGAAAGTCTTATCAAACATCTTGATCTATCTTTATAGATCTTCATGCTCAACAATTAGGTAGCTTTATTCAGGTCTTCCTTTGAAAATCACTTTTCAAACAACCGTTTATTCTTTCTAGAAATTCCACATTATTTCCGAATAGCAATATGTCATCCACATATACTTATCAGAAACTCTATGGTGCTCCCACTCACTTTATTTAAAATACAAGTTTCTCATAAACTTTGAATAGACTCAAAAACTTTGTTCACCTCATCAAAGTGTACATTCCAACTCCGAGATGCTTGCTTCAGTCTATAAAAGGATCACTGAAGCTTGCACACCTTTTAGCATCCTGAGGACTGACAAAACCTTCTGGTTGTATCACATACAACCTTTCCTCAAGTAAACCTTTAAGGAAACGATATTTAGACATCCATCTACCAGATTTCATAATTGAAAGTGCAACAACTGCTAACATAATTTCAACAGACTTTAGCATCGCTACGAGTGAGAAAGTCTCATCGCAGTCAACTCCTTGAACTTGTCGTAAACTTCTTTGCAACAAGTCGAGTTTTACAAATGGTGACATTTACCATCAGCGTTTGTCTTCATTTCAAAGATCCATTTGTACTTAAGGACCTACCATCCAACGAGCAAGTCCACCAAAGTCTATACTTGGTTTTCATACATGGGTCCTTTCTCGCATTTCATGGCTTCTCAACATTTGTTGGTTTCCGGGCCCATCATCGCTTCTCCACAGCTCGCAGGTTCATCGTTGTCCAACAACATGACCTCCAAGACAGGGTTGTCATACCGCTCAGGAGCAGTACACATCCTTGTCGACCTATGAGGTTCGATAGTAACTTGATCCGAAGCTTCATGATCATCATCATTAACTTCCTCTTCAACTAACGCAGGCTTCACAGAAACAAATTCCTCTGCTGCGCTACTCTTTGGTTGAACAAAGGTTCAACAACCTCATCAAGTTATATCTTCCTCCCACTCAATTCTTTCGAGAGAAACTCTTTCTCGAGAAAGGACACGGTTTTAGCAACAAACACTTTATGCTTGGATCTGAGATAGAAGGTTTACCCAACTGTTCTTCGGGTATTCTATGAAGATGCATTTGTCCGCTTTGGGTTCGAGCTCATTAGGTGAAAACATTTTCCACACAAGCATCGCAGCCCCAAACATTAAGAAATGATAGCTTAAGTTTCTATCAAACCATAATTCACACGGTGTCATCTCAACGGATTTAGATGGCGCCCTATCTAAAGTGAATGTAGTTGTCTCTAATGCATAACCCCAAAACTATAGTAGCAAAACGATAAGATACATCATAGCACGCACCATATCCAATAGAGCATGACTATGACGTTCGGACACACCATCACACTATGGTGTTCCAGGTGGCGTGAGTTGTGAAACAACTTTCACATTGTCTAAAGTTGTATGCCCAACTCGTAACTCCGGTATTCACCTCCACGATCATATCGTAGACATTTTTATCTTCTTGTCACGATGATCTTAAACTTCACTCTGAATTTGCTTGAACTTTTCAAACAATTCAGACTTGTGTTTCATTAAGTAAGTATACACTATATATACTCAAATCATCAATGAAGGTAAGAAAATAACGATATCCACCGCAAGCTACAAGACTCATTGGATTGCATACATCAACATGTATCATTTCCAATAAATCACTTGCTCGCTCCATCAAACCGGAAAATGGGGTCCTTAGTCATCTTGACCAAGAGGCATGGTTCGCATGTCTCAACTGATTCGAAATCGAATGAGTCCAAAGATCCATCAGCATGGAGTTTCTTCATGCGTTTTATACCAATATGACATTTAGCGGCAGTGCCACAAGTATGTGGTACTATTATTATTAACTTTGTATCTTTTGGCATCAATGTTATGAACATGTGTATTACTGCGATCAAGATTCAACAAACCATTCTCACTGGGTGCTTGACCATTGAAGGTATTATTCATGTAAATAGAATAACCATTATTCTCTAACTTAAATGAATAACCGTGTTGCAATAAACACGATCTAATCACGTTCATGCTCAACGCAAAACACAAAATAACATTTGTTTAGGTTTGTCACTAATCCCGAAGGTAGAGAGAGCGTGCGATGTTGAACACATCAACCATGGAAACATTTCCAACACACATCGTCACCTCACCCTTAGCTAGTTCTCCGTTTATTCCGTAGCTTTTATTTCGAGTTACTAAAATTTAGCAACCGAACCGGTATCCAATACCCAAGTGCTACTAGGAGTACTAGCAAAGTACACATTAATAACACGTATATCAAATATACTTCTGTCGACGTTGCCAGCCTTCTTATCTACCAAGTATCTAGGGTTGTTCCGCTTCTGTGACCGCTCTCCTCATAATCGAAGCACTTAGTCTCGGGTTTGGGTTCAACTTTGGGTTGCTTCACCGGAGCAGCAACTGACTTGCTATCCATGAAGTTTCCCTCCTTTCCCTTGCCCTTCTCGAAACTAGTGATTTTACTAACCATCAACACTTGATGCTCCTTCTTGATTTCTACCTTCGCGGTCTCAAACATCGCGAACAGCTCAGGGATCATTATTTTTATCCCTGGCATTTATAGTTCATCACCAAGTTCTAGTAGCTTAGTGATAGTAACTTGGAGAACAATATCAATCACTATCTTATCTGGAAGATCAACTCCCACTCGATTCAAGCGATGGTAGCACCCAGACAATCTGAGCACATGCTCAACGATTGAGCTATTCTCCATCATCTTACAGGCAAAGAATCTTGTTGGAGATCTCATATCTCGCAACACGGGCACGAGCCTTAGATCCTAATTTCAGCTCTTAGAACATCTCATATGTTCCATGACGTTCAAAATGTTTTGGAGCCTCAATTCTAAGTTGTAATGCATGACGCACTAAACTATCAAGTAGTTATCAGAACGTGCATGTCATATGTTCACAACATCTACAAACAACGCTAGAGGGGTTGGCACACCGAGCGGTGCATTAAGGACATAAGCCTTCTATGCAACAATGAGGACAATCCTCAGATCACGGAGCCAGTCCGCAATATTGCTACCATCATCTTTCGACTCTATTTCTCTACGAACATATAAAAATTCAAGGGAGCTACAGCACGAGCTAGTAATCTACAACACAGTTTGCAAAGACACTACTGACTATGTTCATGATAATGCATTCAATTAATCATATTACTTAAGAACTCCCACACAAATTGACATCCCTCTAGTCATTCGAGTGATGCATGATCCAAAATTCACCAACTCAAGTCCGATCATCACATGGGTTGAGGTGGTTTCAATGGCGAACATCATCATGTTGATCATATCTACTATATGACTCATGTTCGACCTTTCGGTCTCTTGTGTTCCGAGGCCATGTCTGTACATGCTAGGCTCGTCAAGTTTAACCCGAGTGTTCTGCATGTGCAACACTGGCTTGCACCCGTTGTATGTGAATGTAGAGTCTATCACACCCGATCATCACGTGGTGTCTCAACACGACGAACTTTCGCAACGGTGCACACTCGGGGAGAACACAATTCATCTTGAAATTTAAGTGAGGGATCACCTTATAATGCTACCGTCATCCTAAGCAAAACAAGGTGCATAAAAAGATTAACATCACATGCAAATCATAAGTGACATGATATGGCCATGAACTTGTGCTTTTGATCTCCATCTTGAAAGCACCAGCATGATCTCCATTGTCACCGGCATGACACCATGATCTCCATCAACGTGTCGCCATTGGGGTTGTCGCGCCCATCATGCTTGTACTACTATTGCTACCGTTTAGCAATAAAGTAAAGCATTACATAGCGCTTAATGATTGACACGCAGGTCATACAATAATTAAAGACAACCCTATGGCTCCTGCCGGTTTCCGTACTCATCGACGTGCAAGTCGTGATAATCTATACATCACATGATCATCTCATACATCACATATATCACATCATGTAATTGGCCATATCACATCACAACATACCCTGCAAAAACAAGTTAGACGTCCTCTAATTGTTGTTGCATGTGTTACGTGGCTGCTACGGGTATCTAGCAAGAACAATTCTCATCTACGCAAAAACCACAACGGTGATACACTAGTTGCTTTTCAACCTTCTTAAGGACCGCCTTTGTCGAATCCGATCCAACTAAAGTAGGAGAAACAGACACCCGCCAGCCATCTTTGTGCAACGAGGTTACACGTCAGTCGATGGAACCGGTCTCTCGTAAGCATACGAGTAAGGTTGGTCCGGGCCGCTTCATCCCACAATACTGCTGAACCAAAACACGACCAAGGGAGGAAGCAATCTAAGCATCAACGCCCACAAACTCTTGGTGTTCTACTCGAGATGTCATCAACACATAGACCTAGCTCATGATGCCACTATTGGGGAACGTCGCATGAGAAACAAAAAATTTCCTACACACATGCAGATCTATCCATGATGATGAGCATCTACGAGAGGGAGAGTGGATCTACGTACCCTTGTAGATCGCTAAACGGGAAGCATTAAGAAACACGGTTGGTGTAGTCGAACATCTTCGCGATCCAAATCGTTGAGCGTCTCGCGATCTCATCACGATCTGTCCCGCGATTCAATCATGATCCGTCCCGCGAACTCATCACGATTCGTCCCGCGAACTCATAATGATCCGTCCCGCGATCTCATCACGATCCGTCTCGCGATCTTGATCACGATCCTTCTGATCTAGCGTCGAACGGACGACACCTCCGCGTTCAGCACACGTACAGCTCGATGACGATCACCACCTTCTTGATCCAGCAAGAGGGAGCGAAGAGGTAGAAGAGTTCTCCGGCAGCGCGATGGTGCTCCGGCGATGGTGGTGGAGCTATTCCGGCAGGGCTTCACCTAAGCATTGCAGAAATCCGATATAGAGGAGAAACTATGCACTAGAGGAACGGGTAGCACGTGGCTGAAAATCTTGTGCCAAAACCCTAAAACCCTCTGGTATATATAGGAGGAGAGGAGGAGGAGGCTTGCCTCCCAAGGAGGCAGCCCTTGGGTCGGCCGAACCAAGAGGGAGGAGTCCTCCTCCTCCACTCCTAGTAGGATTAGGACCCCTTCCTAATTTAGCCATTTTTGCCTTTTTCCACCTTTTTCCTTTTGGGCTTTTCTTCCTAGCCGCATGGTCCTTGTGTGGGACTTCCACCAGCCCACTAAGGGCTGGTATTCATCCTCCCACATCCCATGTAGCCTCTTGGGTCGAAATACCCCTCCCGATGGTCTCCCGGTACACTACCGGCACTCCCAGTACACTACCGATGAGCCCGAAACTTTTCCGGCGACCAAAATAGGACTTCCTATATATCAATATTTACCTCCAGACCATTCCGGAGCTCCTCATGACATCCGAGATCTCATCCGGTACTCTGACCAACCTTCGTTCACCACCATGCATAACTCTATACTACCAAAACGTCACTGAACCTTATGTGTGCACACCCTGCGGGTTTGAGAACTATGTAGACATGACCGAGACACCTCTACGATCAAAAACCAATAGCGGGACCTGGATGCCCATATTGGTTCCTACATATTCTACGAAGATCTTTATCGGTCGAACCTCTATGTCAAGGATTCAGTTAATCCCGTATGATGTTCCCTTTGTTCTTCGGTATGTTACTTGCCCGAGATTTGATCGTCGCTATCTCCATACCTAGTTCAATCTCGTTACCGGCAAGTCTCTTTACTTGTTCCGTAATACAAGATCCCATGACTAACACTTAGTCAGATTGCTTCCAAGGCTTATTGTGATGTTGTATTACCGAGTGGGCCCTGAGATACCTCTCCGTCACACGGAGTAACAAATTCGAGTCTTGATCCATGGCAACTCAACAGACACCCTCGGAGATACCGGTAGAGCACCTTTATAGTCATCCAGTTACGTTGCGACGTTTGATACACACAAGGCACTCCTCCGGTATCCGTGTGTTTCATGATCTCATGGTCATAGGAACATATACTTGACATGTAGAAAACAGTAGCAATAAACTGACACGATCATATGCTACGTGTGTAGTTTGGGTATTGTCCATCACACCATTCTCCTAATGATGTGATCCCGTTTATCAAATGACATCTCATGTCCATGGCTAGGAAACCTTAACCATCTTTGATCAACGAGCTAGTCTATTAGAGGCATATTAGGGACATGGTTTTGTCTATGTATCCACACATGCATCTAAGTCTCCGAGCAATACAATTATAGCATGGGTAATAAACGATTATCATGAACAAGGAAATATGCTAATAACTAATTTATTATTTCCTCTAGGGCATAGTTCCAACAGTTTATCCAATAGTCCGTCGAGGACAGTGCCGGTCCCATAAAAGGGCTTGTTTCTTTTTTCAACGGGTTCGTACCTGGCTGGCCGCTTTGGTGGTATCCTCTTTTTCCGATTTCCTGTAGGGTGTTCGGGGAAATTTGTTTCGGGAACAACTGTTCGGACTGCCAAACGCTCTCCATGGCACAGTACTTTTGTACCAATTCAGATAACTCCGAAAAGTCACTTATGCGTCGGCGGGCCAGGCATTAAGAATCCCTTCATCATGGCAATTGTGAATGAAAATTGACGTTATATCTTGGTCACTAAGACCTTTTACGCTGCTCCAAGCGAGTAGGAGTCTGGCCCAAAAGGGGTGGACCGAAGACACGGTCTTTGGTGCGATACTTGGATGGTCGTCTTGTGCGGTGGGTGGGACAAATTTCGATTTCATGCCGCAACGAGTATTCGGAACTATGGTTTCCAAATCCTGCGAAGGATTTCGTATCGGTGACGGTCCGGCTTTAGAATGATTCCCCGCCTCTGGTTCACCGATAGAGTCTTGGTGATCGAGGACAGAAGTATAAACGGTTTTCAATTCCGACTGTCGGGTGGAATCCGCAGCCGGACACTCGATGGTAGCGACAAGGTGGGTGACCGGAGGGACATGAATCTCCCTGTCATCGGGTCTAATCCCGAGCTAATCATAGATCGGAACCTGGTCATCCGATATACGCATAGTTTCGATCCGATCGAACAACTCATTTAAGAATGAGGCGATGGCAGGATGCGTGTCGCTGATACGAGTGGATTTATCGAGCGGCGTGAAGGTTCGAGAGCTACGCCGAAGCGGATCTGTGTTACATCCCACCATGGGGCATGATGTCTTGGGCGTCAAAGCGTCCGGACTTACAGGTTTTTATTCGAAGGTTGAGGGTTCCATTAGAACAAGTGTTCCCTATGAATCAACCACGAACTCTAAGGTTCCGAACTTGATACTCTCATTGGGGGAAAGCTTCGGGTCTGGTCATGATGGCTGATCGGGCTGGCATGCGACAAGACATCGTTGCCGGTGAGACTCTAATCGGGGGCGAAAGTCCCCTCTATGCAGATCTCGCTACTTGTGACGAGGCGAGCCATCGATTCCTTCGACCACTACAACAAAACCCTCCCTATAGCAATGCATTTTTCCGTATCTAAAAGTCCATATATGTGTTGCTAGTTTATTTAACAACAGTTTGGGGTGCGTTGCCTTATCCAGTGTTGCTATCGCGTAATGCAATGCTTATACTACCATTGGTAAGTGGGACTGTTGCAAGAGTACAACACATAAAACAGACTTCTACAACGGTATTATATGTTGGTGCATAATGTTGGGAGACGTAGTAGTAAATCAAAATTTTCCTACGTTCACCAAGATCTATCTATGGAGAAACCAGCAACGAGAGGGGAGAGATTGCATCTTCATACCTTTGAAGATCGCTAAGCGGAAGCGTTACAAGAACGCGGTTGATGGAGTCGTACTCGCAGCGATTCAGATCGCGGTAGATCCGATCAAGTGCCGAACGGACGGCACCTCCGCGTTCAACACACGTGCAGCCCGGTGACGTCTCCAACACCTTGATCCAGCAAGGAGGAAGGAGAGGTTGGGGAAGGGCTCCAACAGAAGCACGACGGCGTGGTGGTGGTGGAGTAGCAAGGTATTCCGACAGGGCTTCGCCTAAGCGCTGCGGAGGAGGAAGAAGAGAGGTAGGGCTTCGCCGTGAGAGAGAGAGATCAAATCCTGTCTCAAAACATCCAAAACCTCAAGTATATATAGGAGGAGGGACGTGGAGGGCTGGCTTGGCCTCTACTCCAAAGAGGAGATGGCCGGCCGAATTAAAGGGAGAGTCCACCTCCCACAAGGGAGGTGGATCTCCTCCTTTTAAATCCTTTTTGCCTTATCTCCTTATCTCCAGCCGCATGGGCCTTTAGCAAAAGTCTTGCCCAGCCCAATAAGGGCTGGCACACTTTATCTAACAGCCCATGTGGTCCTTTGGTCGTCACACCCCTCCCGGGGTTTATCCGGCACCCTCCCGGCACTCCCGGTACACTACCGATGAGCCCGAAAACTTTCCGGTGACCAAAACTGGACTTCCTATATATCAATCTTTACCTCCGGACCATTCCGGAGCTCCTCGTGACGTCCGGGATCTCATCCGGGACTCCGAACAACCTTCGGTAATCACGTATACCTTTTCCCTATAACCCTAGCGTCATCGAACCTTAAGTGTGTAGACCCTACGGGTTCGGGAGACACGTAGACATGACCGAGACACCTCTCCGGTCAATAACCAACAGCGGGATCTGGATACCCATGTTGGCTCCCACGTACTCCACGATGATCTCATCGGATGAACCACGATGTCGGGGATTCAATTAATCCCGTATACAATTCCCTTTGTCTATCGGTATGATACTTGCCCGAGATTCGATCGTCGGTATCCCCATACCTTGTTCAATCTCGTTACTGGCAAGTCTCTTTACTCGTTCCGTAATACATCATCCCGTGGCTAACTCCTTAGTCACATTGAGCTCATTATGATGATGTCTTACCGAGTGGGCCCAGAGATACCTCTCCGTCACACGGAGTGACAAATCCCAGTCTCGATTCGTGCCAACCCAACAGATACTTTCGGAGATACCCGTAGCGTACCTTTATAGCCACCCAGTTACGTTGTGACGTTTGGCACACCCAAAGCATTCCTACGGTATCCGGGAGTTGCACAATCTCATGGTCTAAGGAAACGATACTTGACATTGAAAAGCTTTAGCAAACGAACTACACGATCTTTGTGCTATGCTTAGGATTGGGTCTTGTCCATCACATCATTCTCCTAATGATGTGATCCCGTTATCAACGACATCCAATGTCCATGGTCATGAAACCGTGACCATCTATTGATCAACGAGCTAGCCAACTAGAGGCTTACTAGGGACATGTTGTGGTCTATGTATTCACACATGTATTACGGTTTCCGGTTAACACAATTATAGCATGAACAATAGACAATTATCATGAACAAGGAAATACAATAATAACCATTTTATTATTGCCTCTAGGGCATATTTCCAACAGTCTCCCACTTGCACTAGAGTCAATAATCTAGTTCACATCACCATGTGATTAACACTTACATCACCATGTGATCATATCATCATGTGATTAACACCCAATAAGTTCTGGGGTTTGTTCATGTTCTGCTCGTGAAAGAGGTTTTAGTCAACGGGTCTGCGACATTCAGATCCGTGTGTACCTTACAAACTTTCCATGTCATATTTGTAGATACTGCTCCCACGCTCCACTTGGAGCTATTCCAAATGGCTGCTCCACTATACGTAGCTGGATTTCTACTAAGAGTCATCCGGATTGGTTTTAAAGCTTGCATCATCGTAACACTTTACGATGAACTCTTTATCACCTCCATAATCGAGAAATATTTCCTTAGTTCTCAAGTTACTAAGGCTAACTTTGACCGCTGTCTAGTGATCCACTCTTGGATTACTCTTGTACCCCTTGACAGACTCATGGCAAGGCACACACAGGTGCGGTACACAGCATGGCATACTATATAGAGCCTATGGCTAAAGCATAGGAGATGACACTCATCTCTTCTTTATCTTCTGCCGTGGTCGGGTATTGAGTCTTACTCAATTTCACACCTTACAATACAGTCAAGAACTCCTTCTTTGACCCATCTATTTTGAACTCCTTCAAAAACTTGTCAAGGTATGTCTTCGTCGAAAAAACTTATCAAGCTAATAGATCTATCCCTATAGATCTTGATGCTCAATAAAATAGTAGCTTTATCTGGGTCTTCCTTTGAAAAACAAAACTTTTCAAACAACCCTTCATGCTCTTCCAGAAATTCTACATCATTTCCGATCAATAATATGTCAACTACATATTCTTATAAGAAATTCCATAGTGCTCCCACTCACTTTCTTGCAAATACAAGTTTCTCATAAACTTTGTATAAACTTAAACACTTTGATCACCTCATCAAAGCATATATTCCAACTCCGAGATGCTTGCTCCAGTCCATAGAAGGATCGCTGGAGTTTGCATATTATTAGCATCCTTAGGATTGACAAAACCTTCTGGTTGTATCACATACAACTCTTCCTCACAGAAACCATTACGGAAACCTTGTTTTGTCATCCATCTGCAGATTTCATAATCGAAAAATGCAGCAACTGCTAACAAAATTTTAATAGACTTTTAGCATCGCTACAGATGAGACAATCTCATTGCAGTCAACTCCTTGAACTTGGCGGAAACTTCTTTGCGACAAGTCGAGCTTTATAAACGGTGACATTTCACCATTAGCGTCTATGTTTATCTCAAAGGTCCATTTGTACTCAATGACCCGCCATTCAACAGGCAAGTCTACCAAAGTCCATACTTGGTTTTCATACATGGATCCTTTCTCGGATTTCATGGCTCCTAGCCATTTGTTGGAATCCAGGCCCACCATCGCTTCTCCATAGTTCGTAGGTTCATCGTTGTCCAACAACATGATTTCCAAGACAGGGTTGTCGTACTACTCAGGAGCAGTACGCGTCCTTGTCGACCTACGAGGTTCGATAGTGACTTGATCCGAAGCTTCATGATCATCATCATTAACTTCCTTTTCAACTAAGTAGGCTCTACAGAAACATCTTTCTGTGTTGCGCTATTCTCTGGTTGAAACAAAGGTTCAACAACCTTATCAAGTTCTATCTTCCTCCCACTCAATTCTTTCGAGAGAAACTCTTTCTCAAAAAGGACCCGTTCTTAGCAACAAACACCTTTTGCGCTTGGATCTGAGATAGAAGGTATACCCAATGTCTCATTAGGGTATTCTATGAAGATGCATTTGTCTGCTTTGAGTTCGAGCTCGCTAGGTGAAAAACCCATTTTCACATAAGCGTCGCAGCCCCAAACATTAAGAAATGACAGCTTAGGCTTCTGTCAAACCATAATTCTCACGGTGTCATCTCAACAGACTTAGATGGTGCCCTATTAAAGTGAATGGATTTGTCTTTAATGCATAACCCCATAACGATAGTGGTAAAACGATAAGAGACATCATAGTACTCACTATATCCAATAGAGCACGACTACGACGTTCGAACACACCATCACACTATGGTGTTCCAGGAGGCGTGAGCTGTGAAACAATTTCCACATTGTCTAAAATTGCATACCAAACTCGTAACTTAGATATTCACCTCCATGATCATATCATAGACATTTATCTTCTTGTCACGATGATCTTTAACTTCACTCTGAAACTCCTTGAACCTTTCAAACATTTCAGATTCGTGTTTCATTAAGTGAATATCCCCATATTTACTCAATTCATCAGTGAAGGTAAAGAAAAACAACGATATCCACTGTGTGTTTCAACACTCATTGGACCACATACATCAACATGTATTAATTCCAATAAGCCACTTGCCCGCTCCATCATATTGGATGATAGGGTCTCAGTCATCTTGCCCAAGAGGCATGGCTCGCATGTCTCAACCGATTCGAAATCGAGTGAGTCAAAAAATCCATCATCATGGAGTTTCTTCATGCGATTTATACCAATATGACATTACGTGGCAGTGCCACAAGCATGTGGTACTATCATTATTAACTTTGTATCTTTTGGTACCAACGTTATGAACATGTGTACTACTACGATCATGATTCGATAAACCATTCCGAGTGGGTGCATGACCATTGAAGGCATTATCCATGTAAGTAGAATAACCATTATTCTCTAACTTATATGAATAACCGTATCGCACTAATCATGATCTAATCACGTTCATGCTCAACGCAAACACCAAATAACATTTATTTAGGTTTATCACAAATCCCGAAGGTAGAGAGAGCGTGCGATGGTGATCACATCAATCTTGGAAATATTTCCAACACACATCGTCACCTTTCACCTAGCTAGTCTCCATTTATTCTGTAGCTTTTATTTCGAGTTGCTAACACTTAGCAACCGAACCGGTATCCAATACCCAGGTGCTACTAGGAGTACCAGCAAGGTACACATCACTAACACGTATATCAAATATACTTCCATTGACATTACCAGCCTTCTTATCTACCAAGCATCTAGGGGTTTTCCGCTTCAGCAAACATTCTCCTCATAACAGAAGCACTTAGTCTCGGGTTCGGGCTCAACCTTGGGTTTCTTCACTAGAGCAACAACTGGCTTGTCATTCCTGAAGTTTTCCGTTCTTGCCCTTGCCCCTTTTGAAACTAGTGGTTTCACTTAACCATCAACACTTGATGCTCCTTCTTGATTTCTACCTTCGTGGTGTCAAACATCACGAACAACTCAGGGATCATCTTATCCATCCCTGGCATGTTATAGTTCATCACGAAGCTCTAGTAGCTTGGTGGCAGTGACTTGGAGAACTGCTTTAATCACTATCTCATCTGGAAGATTAACTCCCACTTGATTCAAGTGATTGTAGCACCCAGACAATCTGAGCACACGCTCACCGATTGAGCTATTCTCCTTTATCTTGCAGACAAAGAATCTTGTTGGAGGTCTCATACCTCTCAACATAGGCACGAGCCTGAGATCACAATCTCAGCTCCTAGAACATCTCATATGTTCCGTGACGTTCAAAACGTTTTGGAGCCTCAATTCTAAGCCGTAATGCATGACACATTGAACTATCACGTAGTCACCAAAAAGTGCCTGTCATATGTTCACAACATCTACAGACAATGCTTGAGGGAGTGGTGCAGTTAGCGGTACATCAAAAACATAAGCTTTCTGTGCAGCAATGAGGACAGTCCTCAGATCACGGACCCAGTCCGCATTATTGCTACCATCAACTTTCAACTTACTTTTCTCTAGGATTGTATCAATAAAACTGTGGAGCTACAGCGCGAGCTATCTACGACATAATTTGCAAGGACATTTTTAGACTAAGTTCATGATAATTAAGTTCATTTAATCAAATTATTAATGAACTCCCACTTTGATAGACATCTCTCTAGCCTTCCAAGTGATACATGATCCATGTCAACTAGCCCGTGTCCGATCATCACGTGAGACGGACTAGTCATCCATGGTGAACATCTCTATGTTGATCGTATCTTCTATACGACTCATGTTCGACCTTTCGGTCCTCCGTGTTCCGAGGCCATGTCTGTACATGCTAGGCTCGTCAAGTCAACCTAAGTGTTTCGCATGTGTAAATATGGCTTACACCCGTTGTATGCGAACGTTAGAACCTATCACACCCGATCATCACGTGGTGCTTCGGAACGACGATCCTTAGCAACGGTGCACAGTTAGGGTGAACACCTTTCTTGAAATTTTATTGAGAGATCATCTTATTTACTACCGTCGTTCTATGCAAATAAGATGTAAACATGATAAACATCACATGCAATCAATATAGTGACATGATATGGCCAATATCATCTTGCTCCTTTGATCTCCATCTTCGGGGCACCATGATCATCACTGTCACCGGCACGACACCATGATCTCCATCATCATGATCTCCATCATTGTGTCTTCATGAAGTTGTCTCGCCAACTATTACTTCTACTACTATGGCTAACGCTTAGCAATAAAGTAAAGTAATTACATGGCGTTTATGATTGACACGCAGGTCATACAATAAATAAGACAACTCCTATGGCTCCTGCCGGTTGTCATAATCATCGACATGCAAGTCGTGAATCCTATTACAAGAACATTATCAATTCATACATCACAATGCATCACATCACATCCTTTGGCCATATCACATCACAAGGCACATGCTGCAAAAACAAGTTAGACGTCCTCTAATTTGTAGTTGCAAGTTTTTACGTGGCTGCTATAGGTTACTAGCAAGAACGTTTCTTACCTACGTCAACACCACAACGTGATTTGCCAATTGCTATTTACCCTTCATAAGGACCCTTTTCATCGAATCCGATCCGACTAAGGTAGGAGAGACAGACACCCGCTAGCCACCTTATGCATCTAGTGCATGTCAGGCGGTGGAACCGGTCTCACGTAAGCGTACGTGTAAAGTTGGTCCGGGCCGCTTCATCCCACAATACCGCCGAATCAAGATAAGACTAGTAGCGGCAAGCAAATTAACAAACTCGACGCCCACAACTTCTTTGTGTTCTACTCGTGCATAGATTCTACGCATAGACCTAGCTCTGATACCACTGTTGGGAGACGTAGTAGTAAATCAAAATTTTCCTACGTTCACCAAGATCTATCTATGGAGAAACCAGCAACGAGAGGGGAGAGATTGCATCTTCATACCTTTGAAGATCGCTAAGCGGAAGCGTTACAAGAACGCGGTTGATGGAGTCGTACTCGCAGCGATTCAGATCGCGGTAGATCCGATCAAGTGCCGAACGGACGGCACCTCCGCGTTCAACACACGTGCAGCCCGGTGACGTCTCCAACACCTTGATCCAGCAAGGAGGAAGGAGAGGTTGGGGAAGGGCTCCAACAGAAGCACGACGGCGTGGTGGTGGTGGAGTAGCAAGGTATTCCGACAGGGCTTCGCCTAAGCGCTGCGGAGGAGGAAGAAGAGAGGTAGGGCTTCGCCGTGAGAGAGAGAGATCAAATCCTGTCTCAAAACATCCAAAACCTCAAGTATATATAGGAGGAGGGACGTGGAGGGCTGGCTTGGCCTCTACTCCAAAGAGGAGATGGCCGGCCGAATTAAAGGGAGAGTCCACCTCCCACAAGGGAGGTGGATCTCCTCCTTTTAAATCCTTTTTGCCTTATCTCCTTATCTCCAGCCGCATGGGCCTTTAGCAAAAGTCTTGCCCAGCCCAATAAGGGCTGGCACACTTTATCTAACAGCCCATGTGGTCCTTTGGTCGTCACACCCCTCCCGGGGTTTATCCGGCACCCTCCCGGCACTCCCGGTACACTACCGATGAGCCCGAAAACTTTCCGATGACCAAAACTGGACTTCCTATATATCAATCTTTACCTCCGGACCATTCCGGAGCTCCTCGTGACGTCCGGGATCTCATCCGGGACTCCGAACAACCTTCGGTAATCACGTATACCTTTTCCCTATAACCCTAGCGTCATCGAACCTTAAGTGTGTAGACCCTACGGGTTCGGGAGACACGTAGACATGACCGAGACACCTCTCCGGTCAATAACCAACAGCGGGATCTGGATACCCATGTTGGCTCCCACGTACTCCACGATGATCTCATCGGATGAACCACGATGTCGGGGATTCAATTAATCCCGTATACAATTCCCTTTGTCTATCGGTATGATACTTGCCCGAGATTCGATCGTCGGTATCCCCATACCTTGTTCAATCTCGTTACTGGCAAGTCTCTTTACTCGTTCCGTAATACATCATCCCGTGGCTAACTCCTTAGTCACATTGAGCTCATTATGATGATGTCTTACCGAGTGGGCCCAGAGATACCTCTCCGTCACACGGAGTGACAAATCCCAGTCTCGATTCGTGCCAACCCAACAGATACTTTCGGAGATACCCGTAGCGTACCTTTATAGCCACCCAGTTACGTTGTGACGTTTGGCACACCCAAAGCATTCCTACGGTATCCGGGAGTTGCACAATCTCATGGTCTAAGGAAACGATACTTGACATTGAAAAGCTTTAGCAAACGAACTACACGATCTTTGTGCTATGCTTAGGATTGGGTCTTGTCCATCACATCATTCTCCTAATGATGTGATCCCGTTATCAACGACATCCAATGTCCATGGTCATGAAACCGTGACCATCTATTGATCAACGAGCTAGCCAACTAGAGGCTTACTAGGGACATGTTGTGGTCTATGTATTCACACATGTATTACGGTTTCCGGTTAACACAATTATAGCATGAACAATAGACAATTATCATGAACAAGGAAATACAATAATAACCATTTTATTATTGCCTCTAGGGCATATTTCCAACAGTCTCCCACTTGCACTAGAGTCAATAATCTAGTTCACATCACCATGTGATTAACACTTACATCACCATGTGATCATATCATCATGTGATTAACACCCAATAAGTTCTGGGGTTTGTTCATGTTCTGCTCGTGAAAGAGGTTTTAGTCAACGGGTCTGCGACATTCAGATCCGTGTGTACCTTACAAACTTTCCATGTCATATTTGTAGATACTGCTCCCACGCTCCACTTGGAGCTATTCCAAATGGCTGCTCCACTATACGTAGCTGGATTTCTACTAAGAGTCATCCGGATTGGTTTTAAAGCTTGCATCATCGTAACACTTTACGATGAACTCTTTATCACCTCCATAATCGAGAAATATTTCCTTAGTTCTCAAGTTACTAAGGCTAACTTTGACCGCTGTCTAGTGATCCACTCTTGGATTACTCTTGTACCCCTTGACAGACTCATGGCAAGGCACACACAGGTGCGGTACACAGCATGGCATACTATATAGAGCCTATGGCTAAAGCATAGGAGATGACACTCATCTCTTCTTTATCTTCTGCCGTGGTCGGGTATTGAGTCTTACTCAATTTCACACCTTACAATACAGTCAAGAACTCCTTCTTTGACCCATCTATTTTGAACTCCTTCAAAAACTTGTCAAGGTATGTCTTCGTCGAAAAAACTTATCAAGCGAATAGATCTATCCCTATAGATCTTGATGCTCAATAAAATAGTAGCTTTATCTGGGTCTTCCTTTGAAAAACAAAACTTTTCAAACAACCCTTCATGCTCTTCCAGAAATTCTACATCATTTCCGATCAATAATATGTCAACTACATATTCTTATAAGAAATTCCATAGTGCTCCCACTCACTTTCTTGCAAATACAAGTTTCTCATAAACTTTGTATAAACTTAAACACTTTGATCACCTCATCAAAGCATATATTCCAACTCCGAGATGCTTGCTCCAGTCCATAGAAGGATCGCTGGAGTTTGCATATTATTAGCATCCTTAGGATTGACAAAACCTTCTGGTTGTATCACATACAACTCTTCCTCACAGAAACCATTACGGAAACCTTGTTTTGTCATCCATCTGCAGATTTCATAATCGAAAAATGCAGCAACTGCTAACAAAATTTTAATAGACTTTTAGCATCGCTACAGATGAGACAATCTCATTGCAGTCAACTCCTTGAACTTGGCGAAAACTTCTTTGCGACAAGTCGAGCTTTATAAACGGTGACATTTCACCATTAGCGTCTATGTTTATCTCAAAGGTCCATTTGTACTCAATGACCCGCCATTCAACAGGCAACAGAGAATTTGGCAACAGAGAATTTGCAAGGGTTGAGGTACAGGTCCATATATAATGTGATTATTATTATTATTATTATTATTATTATTATTATTATTATTATTATTATTATTATTATTATTATTATTATTATCAATTAAATTAATGTTCCACATAATGTTGATAATTATGTATTGGATATGCTCCACACACTGAGCAAAAAAACAAGAGAATATACACACGAGAGGGAGAAATCATATATTGGATAAAATTGTCGGATTACAATAATGGATATTACAGGAGGAACATCATCCCAATGTGATGCATAATCTAAATGTTTTCTTCACATCCCTACAACTTAACTAAAATTTAATCAAGTAACATCATCCAACATGAACATCATTCCTAGAACTTCACTAAAATTTAATCAAATAACATCATCCAATAGGAACATCATCCCTACAACTTAACTAAAACTGAAAACATCCACCATAATCATCATGAACCAAAATATCGTCGTCGTCATTGCAGTATACATCCCACAACACCCATATAATCATCCATTATCTTTTGAATCTACAAAGAAAATAACAAAATGAACCATTAACACAGAATGAATTGACATGATGCAGGTTATTAGTCACGTACAAATACTGAAGGCCATGTAATCTTTGTTATACATAACAAATTACTAGCATACATAGAAATACATTCATACCTTACCTGCAGGAGATTATGGACCCGTTATAATTAGTTTTGTTACTGTTTCTTTGAGGGGTTCAGGTTAAGTACTTCAAATATATGAGCCTAATATGGGTGTCTTAGTGTCTGACAGAAATCATTGCATAAGTATACATTTTTTCCAATGCTGAACATATCAAATGGAACAAAGATAAGCATTTTCATGGCATGTAGTGAAATCAGTCGGAGCAACACAAACCAGCACAGATTGGTGGCGTACCTTCTCCCACTTGCACATGAGATCCTGATCAAAGCATATGAGTAAAATATAATAGAGTATAATATACATGCAGTTTGTGCTTGTAAACATAATTTACATATTAGTTACACAGCAGTTGTCGTAAAGGGGCTAATTAAGTTATTTAACACTTCATCTTGGTTCACATGGTAATTCGTGTTTGGACAAAAATAAATTATTCCAGACAAAATCACTACTTCTGCAGTATATATAGACAGCCAAAAGGACCTAAATATGAAATTGTCAAGAAACGATGGAGAGACATGCTTACAGTTTCTATGAAGCAACAAACTTTTCACACAACACGGTATATATGCACTGACCATGACTAATCACAACAATTTTTTAATTGGAGTGTGTACAATTTGCATAAGACATACATCTAATGTAATTTCAAAAGCCTTGTGCACGCATCTTTTATTATTCAGAACATGAAAAGGGTGGAAAAACAGTAATTGTGGAACAAAATTAAGTACTGCTTCAGAACCACACACCATTACTCAGGATTTATACGATCTAGTATATTCTGAAAAGTAACTTAATTACCTTATTATGTTTTCCGTAAGTGGCTGCTCTTTAAGCCAGATAATGAAACTGCATAGGAATGAAATACATGCGGTTAGAAACAAATGTTCAGAATATTGCTCCCATAATAATGATTGTAGGAACATTCCATATGAATGTTCAGTTTTATATCGAATCCTCGTTAATCATTCTATGATGTAAACATGAACCTGTACAAATCAAGTACTCCTTGCTATTAGCAATTAGCATAACTTTTGCATCGGCAGTAGGATTGTAGTCTGACTACCAAGTAAAAGCTAGGCACATCGTTACACGTTATTTCAAGAAAGCTGGGAAGCTGATATGCTAAGCATCACATTATAGAAAAGCATGCAATCTCTCAGCATCATAGTTGCTCATCTTAATGTTGAAACTCAGAAGATAAGTAAAACATAACAGGAAGTTAACTGCAGTTAACATACAAAATGACATAAATTTCTCAAAGCCTGGCTAGCATGGACTGACATGGAAATTCAGATGCAAATTGAGCTATTAATATCATAGTCAACTGGGTGGCTCGTGTTTCAGTTATTGACGTAGCTAATACAGTCTGAAAGTAGAATTCCGTATTGCCACTAGAGGCCATGAAGACCACCCCTCGTGAGTCTTCTCCATTCCATACATGGCATAACGGGGTCAACAACGGTGCTCATGGAAACAAATATAACTAACGGATTACTTCATCAGCTAATCTATGTCAAGAAAATTAATTCAGCTTTCAAGAAGAACTCAACGCTCTAGCTAGGTACAGAAACAAAATATGAAATCTGGTGATAAAGGCTGACTCGCTAGAGTCGGGGCAGGAGTAACGACCGACGATCCGGAACAGATTTGAGGGTTTTCAATCATCTCCCTACCAGGCCGTCGTACAGCTGTGTCGTAGCCTCGTTGCTCGCCATCTTCTTTAAGCTGTCATCGCTGGACTTCCTATTTTGCTACAACAATAATCATGACATTAAGGGGTTGTTTGGTTCCCAGCCTAAGGTTGCCACGCCTAACCTTAGTCATGCCACAACATCTTAGGCATGTGTTTGGTTCATTGCGACACTTGTGGCTTGCCACGCTTTTCTAGTTATATGGTCCACATGTCATAGACTCAACTTTTTGTCAAATCTTGCCACACTTGTGGTGGTCATTTTGTTAGCCACACTTTTTGTGGCAGACACACTTTGCCTAATGTTAGTTGTGGAAAAGTTAGTCATGAACCAAGCAGGACCTAATGCTTTAATCAGCCTAGGGAGAGATATGGTGGATTGGAATAAGAGAAGATTGAAAATTTTGGAGTCTTGGAATATTTGCTTCTAATAGGGAAATCAAATTAAATTCAAGTAGTAGGCACTTAAGCCCAAATAGTAGCAAATCCTAATACCACCAGAACAACAATGATTCTTGATAAGCCACAAACCAGAGCGGGAGTGAACCAAATCACCTGAAGCCAGAGGAGGACAAGGAGGAGCAGGATCCATGGCTGCTTTGTCCCGAGCAGCAACAAGGTTGTCCAGTAGCGATTCCTCCCTGCATGTCTACGGGAGAAGAGAAGAGCATAGGTTAGAGAAAGGGGGGAGAGAGAGAACGAAGCAAAGGAAGGGGATGCACTCACCGGACGAGAGGAAGACGACATGGCCATCGGCGCCGGAGCCGACGCCCGAAACCCTAGCTTGGGGGAGGGTCGCGGGATGGGTTTTTATGGATGCGAGCGCCAGAGCTAGCTGGATGGGAAAGCGCCGCGATGCAAGGGGACGTCAGATTGTGCATCGCGGTTGTGGGATTCGCTAGACGTCGCCTGAATCAGCCACCGCAGGTGACACAAGGAGGAGCCATGTGAAGAGCGAGAGATGGGACCCGAGAGGGATGGGTGGGTGCGGGACGCGGCGGATCCAACAGCCTCCAGAACTACGAGGTGCCATGAGATGAGGGGGAGGGCCGGCGGTGATGGGGTCATACAAGGGAGACGAGGCGGTCGATGGCGGCGGTTTGAGCAAGATGAGGGGAAGTGGGGGTCTGTTTCTCTCTTCTTTGCTCTGTTTTTTTCATCTGTACCATTCTAGGGTCATGAGCTTCAAATATGGAACGCCTATGCTACAAGGCCTATATTTGTATCTATTGAGAAACTTACAACGTATAGACAGAACATTTTAGAATTTGTGTTGCTTTATATGGGGTATCCTTGCAGTGGGCGCTCACAGAGAAACTCTCAATGAAAGCACCAATGTCGGTGTCAAAACCGACGGATCTCGGGTAGGGGATCCCAAACTATGAGACTAGAATCGACGGTAACAGGAGACGAAGGGGGACGCGGATTTACCTAGTCCGGGCCCTCCTATGGAGGTAATACCTTACGTCCTGCTTGGTTGTATTGATGATGTGTGGGTTGTAGAGTTGATCTACCTCGAGATCGAATAGCTAACCCTACATGAGTTGTCCCTCTATACCCCTAAACCTTTCGGCTTATATAGACGCCAAGGGTGCTCTGGGTTTACACATGGTTGGTTACATGCCGAAGAGATAAAAATGCCTAACTACAGCTAATAACTTGGAGAATATGTCAGGGATTCTCAAAACATCCATCTGGCATAGGTGGTCTTTGATCATCCGATGCTCCCTTTGTGGCCCACGCAGTCCGGCCCATAAACAACAGGTCGGCTATCTGACGACCCCCTAATAAAGGACTCCCTCATTGGGGTATAAAACGTTTTCTTCGTGTGTGTCCCTTGATTGTTGCGTGGTAACCATGGACAATGTTCATCATTTAATAGGATGCTTGGGTCAGTCTTCACTGTGAAGAGAGGAATTTCATCAAACTTTTCATAGTCTTTTGACATGTATGTCTTGTCCTCCACTCCCATGATTTTTCTTTTCCCTGAAAGAACCATGTGATGCTTTCGCTCATCGTATGATGTATTTTCTTTCTTATCTTTTCTTTTTCTCGGTTTGGTAGACATGTCCTTCACATCGAAAACTTGCGCCACATCATTGGCTAGGACGAATGGTTCCTCTGTGTGCCCAAGATTGTTGAAGATCCACTGTTGTCATTTCATACTGTGGGTCTACCCTTACCCCTCCTCCAGTCAAATTGACCCATTTGCACCGGAATAAAGGGACCTTCAAATCACCTCCATAGTTAAGTTCCCATATCTCCTCTATGTAACCATAATATGTGTCATTTTCACTATTGGTGTTTGCCGCATCGTCAAAGCGGACACCATTGTTTTGGTTGGTCCTCTTTTTATCTTGTGCGATGATGTAAAATATATTCCCATTTATCTCGTACCCTTGGAAAGTCAATATAGTCAAAGATGATCTCTTGGCCAACAAGTACAGGTTGTCTTCAACAATGTCATCATTCATGAGATGTGTTCGCAACCAACCGCCGAAAGTCTTAATGTGTTTACATTTAATCCAGGGGTTAGACTGCTCTGGGTTCTTGGAGCATATAATGTCCACGTGTTTCTCGATATACAGAGTTACCAAGGTAGAATTTTGTAGAAATGCGTAGTGTGCTTGCGCCCAAAAATGTATGTCCCTACATATTATTGATTTTGCTCCAAGCGTGATTTTTCCTCGCAGTCTCCCCTCATGCCATGATTGAGGAACACCAATCAGCTTAAGGTCAGGAATAAAATCGACACAAAACTCAATAACCTCCTCTGTTTCATGGCCCTTGGAGATGTTCCTTCTGGCCTAGCACGGTTACGAACATATTTGTTTAAGACTCCAATGAATCTCTCAAAGGGGAACATATTGTGTAGAAATACAGGACCCAGAATGGCAATATCTTCGATTAGTTGAACTAAGACGTGTGTCATAATATTGAAGAAGGATGGTGGGAACACCAACTCGAAATTGACAAGACATTGGACCAAATCATTCTGTAAGCTTGGTGGGATTTCCGGATTGAATACCTTTTGAGAAATTGCATTGAAGAATGAACATAGCTTCACAATGGCTAACCTAACATTTTTTCGTAGAAGCTCCCTCAACGTTACCGGAAGCAATTATGTCATGATCACGTGGTAGTCATGAGACTTTAGGTTATGGATTTTTTTCTCTGCCATATTTGTTATTCCCTTTATATTCGACGAGAAGTCAGAAGAGACCTTCATACTGAGTAGACATTCAAAAAATATTTCCTTCTCTGCTTTGGTAAGAGCGTAGCTAGAAGGACCTTCATACTGCTTTGGATGCATACCGTCTTTTGCGTTCATACGTTGCTGGTCCTGCCGTGCCTCCGGTGTATCCTTTGTCTTCCTATACACGCCCAGGAAGCCTAGCAGGTTCACCCAAACATTCTTCATGACATGCATCACGTCAATTGCAGAGCGGACCTCTAGGACTTTCCAATATTCTAGCTCCCAAAATATAGATTTCTTCTTCCACATGGGGGCGTGTCCGTCAGCATTAATCAGAACAGATTGTCTCATAAGACCCTTTCAATGATTACTTGTATATCCTTGACCATATCAAGTATATCATCACCAGTACGGAGGATAGGCTTCTTTCAATGATCTGTCTCACCTTTGAAATTCTTGCCTTTCTTTCTTAAGGCATGCTTGGTCGGAAGAAATCGATGATGTTCCAGGTACACATTCTTCGTGCATTTGTCCAAATATATACTTTCAGTCTCATCTAAACAGTGCGTGCATGCATTGTATCCCTTGTTTGTATGTCCTGAAAGATTGCTAAGAGCAGGCAAATCATTGATGGTTACCAACAGCAACGCTCGTAGGTCAAATTCCTTCTGTTTGTGCTCATCCCACACACGTACACCTTTTTTATTCCACGGCTATAAAAGTTCATCAACTAATGGCCTTAGGTACACATCAATGTCGTTGTCGGGTTGCTTAGGGCCTTGGATGAGCACTAACATCATAATGAACTTCCGCTTCATGCACAACAAAGGAGGAAGGTTATAGATACATGGAGTCATAGGCCATGCACTATGCTTTTTGCTCTGCTCCCCAAAAGGATTAATGTCAACTGCACTAAAACGAAACCATAAGTTCCTTCGATCATCTGCAAACTCCAGCCACTTTCTCTCGATTTTTCTCCACTACGACCCATCAGTGGGTAGTTCAACTTCCCGTCTTTCTTACAGTCTTCTTTGTGACATCACAATGAGTTGGCATGCTCTTTGTTTTGGAACAAAAGTTTCAACCGTGGTATTATAGGAGCATACGACATCAACTTGGCAGGAATCCTGTTCCTGGGGTGCTCGCCCTCAACATCATCACCAGGGTCATCGCGACCGATCTTATATCGCATACCGGCATGCATTCAAATTCTCGTACTCACCGCGATAGAGGATGCAGTCATTAGGGCATGCATGTATCTTCAGCACCTCTAATCCTATAGGACAGACAACCTTCTTTGCTTCGTATGTACTGTCGTGCAATTCATTGTCCTTTGGAAGCTTATTTTTCATTATTTTCAGCCACATTTCAAATCCCTTGTTAGATACACAATTCTTTACCTTCCATTGCAGCAATTCTAGTGTGGTACTGAGATTTATGTTGTCATCTTCGCAATTTGGGTACATCCCTTTTTTGTGATCCTCTAACATACACCGCAACTTCAACTTCTCCTTTCCACTTTCGCAGTTTCTCTTTGCATCAGCAATGGCTCAACCAAGATCCCCAGCGGGCTCATCTGATGCCTTGGCTTCTTCTTCTCCATTCTCTCCCCCCATTGTAGTACCATCATATTTAGGAAACCCAGGATAGTTGTCACCATCGTCTTCTTCTTCATTCTCTTCCATTAGAATCCCTCTTTCTCCGTGCTTGGTCTAAAAATTATAGCCAGACATGAAACCGGACGTAAACAGGTGGACGTGAATGTGTTTTGAGCTAGAGTAAGTCTTATCATTCTTACACACACCACATGGACAACACAGAAAACCACCCCGCTTGTTTGCCTCGGCCGCACACAAAAAATTATGCACGCCGCGTCGGTCATCATACATCCATTGCCGGTTCATCTTCATTACACAACACCGAAAATACCAAATTAATACAAGTTCATACACACTTATTCTCCTAAATAACATACAACTATCTAGCTAAAACATTAAAGGACAAAGTTGCTAACCTTTGTAAACACTTGGATGGATTGGGGTGCCTCAAATCTTGACAAATCTTGGCAAAAATGGAGGGATGATCTAAAGAAGAGGAAGAAACAGAGAATGGAGAGTATGAGCTCGGGCTGGAAGAAGCATCTATATATAGGGAAACATCTAGTCCCGGTTTGTTATACGAACCGGGACTATAGGTCCATCTCTAGTCCCGGTTGGTGTTACAAACCGGGACTAAAGGGGCTCGCATGGGCCCCATCCTGACGCAACCCTGCCACCACCCCTTTAATACCGGTTGGTAACACCAACCGGGACTAGAGGTTCCTCATGAACTGGGACTAGTGGTTGCATTAGTCCCAGTCCAAAACCCAACCGGGACTAATGCTTCGGTCCAAAGACCTGTTTTATACTAGTGCCCCGCCCCCTAGGTTGCACTTATAGACTTCATTTGCTAATAAAATTGCATTTTTGAAGCTACTGTTGGGGAACGTCGCATGGGAAACAAAAATTTTCCTACGCACACGCAAGATCTATCCATGGTGATGAGCATCTACGAGAGGGAGAGTGGATCTACATACCCTTGTAGATCGCTAAGCGGGAAGCGTTAAGAAATGCGGTTGGTGTAGTCGAACGTCTTCACAATCCAAATCGCCGAGCGTCCCGCGATCTCATCACGATCCGTCCCGCGAACTCATCATGATCCGTCTCACGATCTTGATCACGATCCTCCCGATCGAGCGTCGAACGGACGACACCTCCGCGTTCAGCACATGTACAACTCGATGACGATCTCCGCCTTCTTGATCCAGCAAGAGGGAGTGGAGACTTATATGAGTTCACCAGCAGCGTGAGGGCACTGCGGTGATGGTAGTGGAGCAATTCTGGCAGGGCTTCGCCTAAGCACTGAAGAAATCCGATCTAGAGGAGAAACTATGCACTGGAGGAACGAGCAACACGTGGCTAAAAATTCTGTGAAAAAAACCCTAAAACCTCCAGTATATATAAAAGGGAGGGAGGAGAGGACTTGGCGCAAGGGCCAAGCCTCCTTGGGTCGGCCGAAGTGGGGAGGAGAGGAGGACTCCTCCTCCAATCCTAGTAGGACTAGGATTCCTCCCTTTTTTGGCCTTTTTCCACCTTTTTCCCTTTGGGATTTTCTTTCCAGCCACATGGGCCTTGTGTGGGACTTCCACCAGACCACAAAGGGCTGGTATTTAATCTCCCACACCCCATGTAGCCTCTTGGGTCGAAATACCCCTCCCGATGGTCTCCCGGTACACTCCCGGTACACTACCGATGAGCCCGAAACTTTTCCGGCGACCAAAATATGACTTCCTATATATGAATATTTACCTATGGACCATTCCGGAGCTCCTCGTGATGTCCGGGATCTCATCCGGGACTCCGAACAACCTTCGGTCACCACCATACATAACTCTATACTACCGAAACGTCACCAAACCTTAAGTGTGCAGACCCTGCGGGTTCGAGAACTATGTAGACATGACCGAGACACCTCTACGGTCAATAACCAATAGCACGACATGGATGCTCATATTGGTTCCTACATATTCTACGAAGATCTTTATCGGTCGAACCTCTATGTCAAGGATTCAGTTAATCCTGTAAGATGTTCCCTTTGTTCTTCGGTATGTTACATGCCCGAGATACGATCGTCGGTATCTCCATACCTTGTTCAACCTCGTTATCGGCAAGTCTCTTTACTCGTTCCGTAATACAAGATCCCATGACTAACACTTAGTCACATTGCTTGCAAGGCTTGTTGTGATGTTGTACTACCGAGTGGGCCCTGAGATACCTCTCCGTCACACGAAGTAACAAATCCCAGTCTTGATCCATGCCAACTCAACAGACACCCTCGGAGATACCTGTAGAGTACCTTTATAGTCACCCAGTTACGTTGCGACATTTGATACACACAAGGCACTCCTCCGGTGTCAGTGAGTTGCATGATCTCATGGTCATAGGAACATATACTTGACATGCAGAAAAGAGTAGCAATAAAATGACACGATCATATGCTACGTTTGTAGTTTGGGTCTTGTCCATCACACCATTCTCCTAATGATGTGATCCCGTTATCAAATGACATCTCATGTCCATGGCTAGGAAACCTTAACCATCTTTGATCAACGAGCTAGTCTATTACAGGCATACTAGGGACATGGTTTTGTTTATGTATCCACACGTGCATCTAAGTCTCCGATCAATACAATTATAGCATGGATAATAAACGATTATCATGAACAAGGAAATATGATAATAACTAATTTATTATTGCCTCTAGGGCATATTTCCAACAGTCTCCCACTTGCACTAGAGTCAATAATCTAGTTCACATCACCATGTGATACGCATTGTTATGAATCTAACACCCAATGAGTTCTAGGGCTCGATCATGCTTTGCATGTGAGAGAGGTCTTATAGTCAACCGGTCTGCGACATTCAGATCTGAGTGTACTTTGCAAATCTCCATGTCAAACCGTAAACACTGCTACCACACTCCACTTGGTACTATTCCAAATGGCTGCTCCACTATATGTATCCAGATTGCTACTACGGGTCATCCGGATTGGTGTTAAAGCTTTCATCAACGTAAATCTTTTTGATGAACTCTTTATCACCTCCATAATCGAGAAACATCTCCTTAGTCTTTTTAGTTACTAAGGATAATCTTGACCGCTGTCCAGTGATCCACTCCTGGATCACTCTTGTACCCCTTGACGGACTCATGGCAAGGCACACACAGGTGCGGTACACAACATGGCATACTATACAGAGCCTATGGCTAAGGCATAGGGGATGACATTCGTACTTTCTCTTTCTTCTGCCGTTGTCGAGCTTTGAGTCTCACTCAACTTCACACCTTACAAGGCAGGCGAGAACACTTCTCTCTGACTAATCCATTTTGAACTCTTTCAAAATCTTGTCAAGGTATGTACTCATTGAAAGTCTTATCAAACATCTAGATCTATCTTTATAGATCTTGATGCTCAACAATTAGGTAGCTTTATCCAGGTCTTCCTATGAAAAACTCTTTTCAAACAACCGTTTATGCTCTCCAGAAATTCTACATCATTTCCGAAATAGCAATATGTCATCCACATATACTTATCAGAAACTCTATAGTGCTCCCACTCACTTTTTTGCAAATACAAGTTTCTCGTAAACTTTGTATAGACTCAAAAACTTTGATCACCTCATCAAAGTGTATATTCCAACTCCGAGATGCTTGCTTCAGTTCATAGAAGAATCACTGAAGCTTGCACACCTTTTAGCATCCTTAGGACTGACAAAACCTTCTGGTTGTATCACATACAACCTTTCCTCAAGTAAACCGTTAAGGAAACGATGTTTTGACATCCATTTGCCAGATTTCATAATTGAAAGTGCAGCAACTACTAACATAGTTTCAATAGACTTTAGCATCGCTACGAGTGAGAAAGTCTCATCGCAGTCAACTCCTTGAACTTGTCGTAAACTTCTTTGCAACAAGTCGAGCTTTACAAATGGTGACATTTACCATGAGCGTCTGTCTTCATTTTAAACATCCATTTGTACTCAACGACCTTCCGTCCAACGAGCAAGTCTACCAAAGTCTATACCTGGTTTTCATACATGGATCCTTTCTCGGATTTCATGGCCTCTAACCATTTGTTGGTTTTCGGGCCCATCGTCGCTTCTCCATAGTTCGTAGGTTCATCGTTGTCCAACAACATGACCTCCAAGATAGGGTTGTCGTACCGCTCAGGAGTAGTACATGTCCTTGTCGACCTACGAAGTTTGATAGTAACTTCATCTGAAGCTTCATGATCATCATCATTAACTTCCTGTTCAACTAACGTAGGCTTCACAGAAACAACTTCCTACGCTACACTACTCTCTGGTTGAAACAGAGGTTCAATAACCTCATCAAGTTCTATCTTCCTCCCACTCAATTCTTTCAAGAGAAACTTTTCCTCGAGAAAGGACGCAGTTTTAGCAATAAACATTTTATGCTTGGATCTGAGATACAAGGTTCACCCAACTGTTCTTAGGGTATTCTATGAAGATGCATTTGTCCGCTTTGGGTTCGAGCTCATTAGGTGAAAACATTTTCCACACAAGCGTTGCAGCCCCAAACATTAAGAAATGACAGCTTAGGTTTCTATCAAACCATAATTCACACGGTGTCATCTCAACGGATTTAGATGATGCCCTATTTAAAGTGAATGTAGTTGTCTCTAATGCATAACCCCAAAATTATAGTAACAAAACGATAATAGACATCATAGCACGCACCATATCCAATAGAGCACGACTATGACGTTCGGACACACCATCACACTATGGTGTTCCAGGTGGCGTGAGTTGTGAAACAACTTTCACATTGTCTAAAGTTGTATGCCAAACTCGTAACTCAGATATTCACCTCCACGATCATATCGCAAACATTTTTATCTTCTTGTAATGATGATCTTAAACTTCACTCTGAATTTGCTTGAACTTTTCAAACGATTCAGACTTGTGTTTCATTAAGTAAATATACACTATATCTACTCAAATCATCAGTGAAGGTAAGAAAATAACGATATCCACCGCACGCTACAAGACTCATTGGATTGCATACATCAACATGTATCATTTCCAATAAATCACTTGCCCACTCCATCAAACCGGAAAACAGGGTCCTTAGTCATCTTGCCCAAGAGGCATGGTACGCATGTCTCAACCGATTCAAAATCGAATGAGTCCAAAGATCCATCAGCATGGAGTTTCTTCATGTGTTTTATACCAATATGACATTTAGCGGCAGTGCCACAAGTATGTGGTACTATTATTATTAACTTTGTATCTTTTGGCATCAATGTTGATGAGCATCTACGAGAGGGAGAGTGGATCTACGTACCCTTATAGATCGCTAAGCGGGAAGCGTTAAGAAACGCGGTCGGTGTAGTCAAACATCTTTGCGATCCAAATCACCGAGCGTCCCGCGATCTCTTCACGATCCGTCCCGCGATCCAATCATGATCCGTCCCATGAACTCATCACGATCCGTTCCACGAACTCATCATGATTCGTCTCGTGATCTTGATCACGATATGTCCCGCAAACTCATCACGATCCGTCCCGCGAACTCATCACGATCCGTCTCGCGATCTTGATCACGGTCCTTCCGATCTAGCGGCGAACGGACGGCACCACCGCGTTCAGCACACGTACAGCTCGATGACGATCTCCACCTTCTTGATCCAGAAAGAGGGAATGGAGAGGTAGAAAAGTTCTCCAGCAGCATGACGGCGCTCCGGCGATGGTGGTGGAGCTATTCCGGTAGGGCTTCGCCTAAGCACTGCAGAAGTCCGATCTAGAGGAGAAACTATGCACTAGAGGAACGGGCAACACATGGCTGAAAATTCTGTGCCAAAACCCTAAAATCCTCTAGTATATATAGGAGGAGAGGAGGAGGAGGCTTTTCTGCCAAAGAGGCAGCCCTTGGGTCGGCCGAACATAGTGGGATTGGAGGATTCCTCCTCCAATCCTAGTAGGACCAAGACTCCTCCTTATTTTTGCCTTTTTTGCCTTTTTCCACCTTTTTCTCTTTGGGATTTCTCTCCCAGCCGCATGGGCCTTGTGTGGGACTTCCACCAGCCCACTAAGGGATGGTATTCACTCTCCCACAGCCCATGTAGCCTCTTGGGTCGAAATACCCCTCCCGATGGTCTCCCGGTACACTACCGGCACTCCCGGTACACTACCGATGAGCCCGAAACTTTTCCGGCGACCAAAATAGGACTTACTATATATCAATATTTACCTCCGGACCATTCTAGAGCTCCTTGTGACGTCCGGGATCTCATCCAGGAGTCCGAACAACCTTCAGTCACCACCATACATAACTCTATACTACCGAAACGTCACCAAACCTTAAGTGTGCAGACCCTGCGGGTTCGAGAACTATGTAGACATGACCGAGACACCTCTACGGTCAATAACCAATAGCGGGACCTGTATGCCCATATTGGTTCCTACATATTCTATGAAGATCTTTATCGGTCGAACCTCTATGTCAAGGATTCAGTTAATCCCGTATGATGTTCCCTTTATTCTTCGGTATGTTACTTGCCCGAGATTCGATCGTCGGTATCTCCATACCTTGTTCAACCTCATTACCGGCAAGTCTCTTTACTTGTTCCATAATACAAGATCCCGTGACTAACACTTAGTCACATTGCTTGCAAGGCTTGTTGTGATGTTGTATCACCGAGTGGGCCCTGAGATACCCCTCCGTCACACGGAGTAACAAATCCCAGTCTTGATCCATGCCAACTCAACAAACACCCTCGGAGATACCTATAGAGTACCTTTAAAGTCAACCAGTTACGTTGCGACGTTTGATACACACAAGGCTCTCGTACGGTGTCAATGAGTTGCATGATCTCATGGTCATAGGAACATATACTTGACATGCAGAAAACAGTAGCAATAAACTGACATGATCATATTCTACCTTTATAGTTTGGGTCTTGTCCATCACACCATTCTCCTAATGATGTGATCCCGTTATCAATTGACATCTCGTGTCCATGGCTAGGAAACCTTAACCATCTTTGATCAACGAGCTAGTCCATTAGAGGCATACTAGGGACATGGTGTTGTCTATGTATCCACACATGCATCTAAGTCTCCGATCAATACAATTATAGCATGGATAATAAACGATTATCATGAAAAGGAAATATGATAATAACTAATTTATTATTGCCTCTAGGGCATATTTCCAACACTCTAACCATTTGTTGGAATCGGGCCCATCAACGCTTCTCCATAGCTCGTAGGTTCATCGTTGTCCAACAACATGACCTCCAAGACAGGGTTGTCGTACCGCTCAGGAGCAGTACACGTCCTTGTCGACCTACGAGGTTCGATAGTAACTTGATCTGAAGCTTCATGATCATCATCATTAACTTCCTCTTCAACTAACGTAGGCTTCACAAAAACATCTTCCTGCGCTGCGCTACTCTCTGGTTGAACAAAGGTTCAACAACCTCATCAAGTTCTATCTTCCTCCCACTCAATTCTTTCGAGAGAAACTCTTTCTCGAGAAAGGACCCAGTTTTAGCAACAAACATTTTATGCTTAGATCTGAGATAGAAGGTTTACCCAATTGTCTTTAGGGTATTCTATGAAGATGCATTTGTCCGCTTTGGGTTCGAGCTCATTAGGTGAAAACCCTTTTTCACATAAGTGTTGCAGCCCCAAACATTAAGAAATGATAGCTTAGGTTTCTATCAAACCATAATTCACACGGTGTCATCTCAACGGATTTAGATGGTGCCCAATCTAAAGTGAATGTAGTTGTCTCTAATGCATAACCCCAAAACAATAGTGGTAAAATGATAAGAGACATCATAATTCGCACCATATTCAATAGAGCACGACTATGACGTTCGGACACACCATCACACTATGGTGTTCCAGGTGGCGTGAGTTGTGAAATAACTTTCACATTGTCTTAAGTTGTATACCAAACTCGTAACTCAGATATTCACCTCCACGATCATATCGCGGACATTTTATCTTCTTGTCATGATGATCTTAAACTTCACTCTGAATTTGCTTGAACTTTTTCAAATGATTCAGATTTGCGTTTCATTAAGTAAATATACACTATTATCTACTCAAATCATTAGTGAAGGCAAGAAAATAACGATATCCACCGCATGCTACAAGACTCATTGGATTGCATACATCAACATGTATCATTTCCAATAAATCACTTGCCCGCTCCATCAAACAAGAAAACGGAGTCCTTAGTCATCTTGCCCAAGAGGCATGGCTCGCATGTCTCAACCAATTCGAAATCAAATGAGTCCAAAGATCCATCGGCACGGAGTTTCTTCATGCGCTTTATACCAATATGACATTTAGCGTCATTGCCACAAGTATGTGGTACTATCATTATTAACTTTGTATCTTTTGGCATCAATGTTATGAACATGTGTATTACTACGATCAAGATTCAACAAACCATTCTCACTGGGTGCATGACCATTGAAGGTATTATTCATGTAAACAGAATAACCATTATTCTTTAACTTAAATGAATAACCGTGTTGCAATAAGCACGATCTAATCACGTTCATGCTCAACACAAAACACCAAATAACATTTATTTAGGTTCGTCACTAATCCCGAAGGTAGAGAGAGCGTACGATGTTGATCACATCAACCTTGGAAACATTTCCAACACACATCATCACCTCACCCTTAGCTAGTGCTCTGTTTATTCCGTAGCTTTTATTTCGAGTTACAAACATTTAGCAACTGAACCGGTATCCAATACCCACGTGCTACTAGGAGTACTAGCAAGGTACACATAAATAACACGTATATCAAATATACTTCTGTCGACGTTGCTAGCCTTCTTATCTACCAAGTATCTAGGGTTGTTCCGCTTCAGCGACCGCTCTCCTTATAATCGAAGCACTTAGTCTCGGGTTTGGGTTCATCTTTGGGTTGCTTCACTGGAGCAGCAACTGACTTGCTATCCATGAAGTTTTCCCTCCATGCTCGTGCCCTTCTCGAACCTAGTTGGTTGAGTAACCATCAACACTTGACTCTCCTTCTTGATTTCTACCGTCGTGGTGTCAAACATCACGAACAGCTCAGGGATCATTATTTCTATCCCTCGCATTTTATAGTTCATCACCAAGTTTTAGTAGCTTAGTGACAGTGACATGGAGAACTATATCAATCACTATCTTATATGGAAGATCAACTCCCACTCGATTCAAGGGATTGTAGCACCCAGACAATCTGAGCACATGCTCAACGATTGAGCTATTCTCTTTCATATTACAGGCAAAGAATCTTGTTCGAGATCTCATTTCTCGCAACACGGGCATGAGCCTGAGATCCTAATTTCAGCTCTTAGAAAGTCTCATATGTTCTGAGATGTTCAAAATGTTTCAGAGCCTCAATTCTAAGCCGTAATGCATGACGCACTAAACTATCAAGTAGTTATCAGAACGTGCATGTCAGATATTCACAACATGTACAAACAACGCTAGAGGGGTTGGCGCACCGAGCGGTGCATCAAGGACATAAGCCTTCTGTGCAGCAATGAGGACAATCGTCAGATCATGGAGCCAATCCGCAATATTGCTACCATCATCTCTCAACTCTATTTCTCTAGGAACATATAAAAATTCAAGGGAGCTACAGCGTGAGCAAGTAATCTACAACACAGTTTGCAAAGACACTACTAACTATGTTCATGATAATGAGTTCAATTAATCATATTACTTAAGAATTCCCACTCAAATTAACATCCCTCCAGTCATTCGAGTGATACATGATCCAAATTTACCAACTCAAGTCCGATCATCACGTGAGTTGAGGTGGTTTCAATGGTGAACATCATCATGTATATCATATCTACTATATGACTCATGTTCGACCTTTCGGTCTCTTGTGTTCTGAGGCCATGTCTGTACATGCTAGGCTCGTCAAGTTTAACCCAAGTGTTCTGCATATGCAACACTGGCTTGCACCCGTTGTATGTGAACGTAGAGTCTATCACACCTGATCATCACGTGGTGTCTCAACACGACGAACTTTCGCAACGGTGCACACTCGGGGAGAACACAATTCATCTTGAAATTTAAGTGAGGGATCACCTTATAATGCTACCATCATCCTAAGCAAAACAAGGTGCATAAAAGGATTAACATCACATGCAAATCATAAGTTACATGATATGGCCATGAACTTGTGCTTTTGATCTCCATCTTGAAAGCACCGGCATGATCTCCATCGTCACTGGCAAGACACCATGATCTCCATCATCTTGATCTCCGTCAACGTGTCGCCATCGGGGTTGTCGCGCCCAACATGCTTCTACTACTATTGCTACCGTTTAGCGATAAAGTAAAGCATTACATAGCGCTTAATGATTGACACGTAGGTCATACAATAATTAAAGACAACCCTATGGCTCCTGCCGGTTGTCGTACTCATCGACATGCAAGTCATGATAATCTATACATCACATGATCATCTCATACATCACATATATCACATCATGTAATTGACCATATCATATCACAACATACCCTGCAAAAAAAAGTTAGACATCCTCTAATTGTTGTTGCATGTTTTACGTGGCTGCTACGGGTATCTAGCAAGAACAATTCTCATCTACACAAAAACCACAACAGTGATACACTAGTTGCTTTTCAACCTTCTCAAGGACCGCCTTTGTCGAATCTGATCCAACTAAAGTGAGAGAAACTAGCACCTGCAAGCCATCTATGCAACAAGTTGCGGTTGAGGGAACCGGTCTCTCGTAAGCATATGAGTAATGTTGGTCCGGGCCACTTCATCTCACAATACCGCTGAACCAAAACACGACCAAGGGAGGAAGCAATCTAAGCATCAACGCCCACAAACTCTTTGTGCTCTACTCGAGATCTCATCTACACATAGACCTAGCTCATGATGCCACTGTTGGGGAACGTCGCATGGGAAACAAAAAATTTCCTATGCACACACAAGATCTATCCATGGTGATGAGCATCTACGAGAGGGAGAGTGGATCTACATACCCTTGTAGATCGCTAAGTAGGAAGCGTTAAGAAAACGCGGTTGGTGTAGTCGAACGTCTTCGCGATCCAAATTGCCGAGCATCCCGCGATCTCATCACGATCCGTCCCGCAAACTCATCACAATCCTTCTCGCGATCTTGACCACGGTCCTTCCGATCTAGCGCCGAACGGACGGCACCTCCGCGTTCAGCACACGTACAGCTCGATGACGATCTCCGCCTTCTTGATCCAGCAAGAGGGAGTGGAGAGGTAGATGAGTTCACCGGCAGCATGACGACGCCGCGGTGATGGTAGGGGAGCAATTCCGGCAGGGCTTCGCCTAAGCACTGCAGAAATCCGATCTAGAGGAGAAACTATGCACTGGAGGAACGGGCAGCACGTGGCTAAAAATTCAGTGCAAAAAATCCTAAAACCTCCAATATATATAAGAGGGAGGGAGGAGAGGACTTGGCGCAAGGGCCAAGCCTCCTTGGGTTGGCCGAAGTGGGGAGGAGAGGAGGACTCCTCCTCCAATCCTAGTAGGACTAGGATTCCTCCCTTTTTTGGCCTTTTTCCACCTTTTTCCCTTTGGGCTTTACTTCCCAGACACATGGGCCTTGTGTGGGACTTCCACCATCCCAAAAAGGGCTGGTATTTACTCTCCCACAGCCCATTTAGCCTCTTGGGTCGAAATACCCCTCCCGATGGTCTCCCGGTACACTATCGGCACTCCCGGTACACTACCGATGAGCCCGAAACTTTTTCGGCGACCAAAATATGACTTCCTATATACGAATATTTACCTACGGAGCTCCTTGTGACATACGGGATCTCATCCGGCACTCCGAACAACCTTCGGTCACCACCATACATAACTCTATGCTATCGAAACGTCACCAAACCTTAAGTGTGCAGACCCTGTGGGTTCGAGAACTATGTAGACATGACCGAGACACCTCTACGGTCAATAACCAATAGCGGGACCTGGATGTCCATATTGGTTCCTACATATTCTATGAAGATCTTTATCGCTCGAACCTCTATGTCAAGGATTCAGTTAATCCCGTAAGATGTTCCCTTTGTTCATCGGTATGTTACTTGCCCGAGATTTGATCGTCGGTATCTCCATACCTAGTTCAACCTCGTTACCGGCAAGTCTCTTTACTCATTCCGTAATACAAGATCCCATGACTAACACTTAGTCACATTGCTTGCAAGGCTTGTTGTGATGTTGTATTACCAAGTGGGCCTTGAGATACCTCTCCATCACACGAAGTAACAAATCCCAGTCTTGATCCATGCCAACTCAACAGACACCCTCGGAGATACATGTAGAGTACCTTTATAGTCACCCAGTTACGTTGCGACGTTTGATACACACAAGGCACTCCTCACTAACACATGCAGATCATGCAACTCACTAACATCGGAGGGTATGTTGTGATGTGATATGGCCAATTACATGATGTGATATATGTGATGTATGAGATGATCATGTGTTGTATAGAATATCACGACTTGCATGTCGATGAGTACGGCAACCAGCAGGAGCCATAGGGTTGTCTTTAATTATTGTATGACCTGCGTGTCAATCATTAAGCGCTATGTAATGCTTTGCTTTATCGCTAAACGGTAGCAATAGTAGTAGAAGCATGGTGGGCGCGACATCCCCGATGGCGACACGTTGATGGAGATCAAGATGATGGAGATCATGGTGTCATGCCGGTGACGATGGAGATCATGCCGGTGCTTTCATGATGGAGATCAAAAGCACAAGTTCATGGCCATATCATGTCACTTATGATTTGCATGTGATGTTAATCTTTTTATGCACCTTGTTTTGCTTAGGACGACGGTAGCATTATAAGGTGATCCCTCACTTAATTTCAAGATAAATTGTGTTCTCCCCGAGTGTGCACCGATGCGAAAGTTCATCGTGTTGAAACACCACGTGATGATCGGGTGTGATAGACTCTACGTTCACATACAACGGGTGCAAGCCAGTGTTGCACATGCAGAACACTTGGGTTAAACTTGACGAGCCTAGCATGTACAGACATGGCCTCGGAACACAAGAGACCGAAAGGTCGAACATGAGTCATATAGTAGATATGATCAACATGATGATGTTCACCATTGAAACCACCTCAACTCACGTGATGATTGGACTTGAGTTGGTGAATTTGGACCATGTAATCACTATGACCGGAGGGATGTCAATTTGAATGGTTGTTCTTCAGTAATATGATTAATTGAACTCATTATCATGAACATAGTCAGTAGTGTCTTTGCAAATTATGTTGTCGATTACTTGCTCGCGCTGTAGCTCCCTTGAATTTTTATATGTTCCTAGAGAAATAGAGTTGAAAGATGATGGTAGCAATATTGCGGACTGGGTTCGTGATCTGAGGATTGTCCTCATTGCTGCACAGAAGGCTTATGTAAGTAATGCACCGCTCGGCGCGCCAACCCCTCTAGCGTCGTCTGTAGATGTTGTGAACATCTAACGGGCACGTTTTGATGACTACCTGATAGTTTAGTGCGTCATGCATTACGGCTTGGAATTGAGGCTCCGAAATGTTTAGAACGTCACGAAACATGTGAGATGTTCTAAGAGCTGAAATTAGGATCTCAAGCTCGTGCCCGTGTTGCGAGATATGAGATCTCCAACAAGATTCTTTGCCTGCAAGATGAAAGAGAATAGCTCAATCGTTGAGCATGTGCTCAGATTATCTGGGTGCTACAATCGCTTGAATCGACTGGGAGTTGATCTTCCACATAAGATAGTGATTGATATAGTTCTCCAAGTCACTGTCACTAAGCTACTAGAACTTGGTGATGAACTATAAAATGCCAGGGATGGAAATAATGATCCCTGAGCTATTCGCGATGTTTGACTCCACGAAGGTAGAAATCAAGGAGCGTCAAGTGTTGATGGTTAGTCAAACCACTAGTTTTGAGAAGGGCAGGAGCAAGGAGGGAAACTTCATGGATAGCAAGGCAGTTGTTGCTCCAGTGAAGCAACCCAAAGTTGAACCCAAACCCGAGACTAAGTGCTTCGATTATGAGGAGAGCGGTCGCTGAAGCGGAACAACCCTAGATACTTGGTAGATAAGAAGGCTGGCAACGTCGACAGAAGTATATTTGATATACATGTTATTGATGTGTACCTTGCTAGTAATCCTAGTGGCACCTAGGTATTGGATACCGGTTCGGTTGCTAAATGTTAGTAACTCGAAATAAAATCTACGGAATAAACAGAGAACTAGCTAAGGGTGAGGTGACGATGTGTGTTGGAAATGTTTCCAAGGTTGATGTGATCAACATCGCACGCTCTCTCTACCTTCGGGATTAGTGACGAACCTAAATAAATGTTGTTTGGTGTTTTGCGTTGAGCATAAACGTGATTAGATCGTGTTTATTGCAACACGGTTATTCATTTAAGTTAGAGAATAATGGTTATTATGTTTACATGAATAATACCTTCAATGGTCATGCACCCAGTGAGAATGGTTTGTTGAATCTTGATCGTAGTAATACACATGTTCATAACATTGATGCCAAAAGATACAAAGTTAATAATGATAGTACCACATACTTGTGGCACTATCGCTAAATGTCATATTGGTATAAAGCACATGAAGAAATTCCATGCTGATGGATCTTTGGACTCATTCGATTTTGAATCGGTTGAGACATGCGAACCATGCCTCTTGGTCAAGATGACGAAGGACCCCGTTTTCTGGTTTGATGGAGCGGGCAAGTGATTTATTGGAAATGATACATGTTGATGTATGCAATCCAATGAGTCTTATAGCATGCGATGGACATTGTTATTTTCTTACCTTCACTGATGATTTGAGTAGATATAGTGTATATTTACTTAATGAAACACAAGTCTAAATTGTTTGAAAGGTTCAAGCAAATTCAGAGTGAAGTTTAAGATCATTGTGACAAGAATAAATGTCTGCGATATGATCGTGGAGGTGAATATCTGAGTTACGAGTTTGGCATACAACTTTAGACAATGTGAAAGTTGTTTCACAACACACGCCCCCTGGAAAAACCATAGTGTGATGGTGTGTCCGAACGTCATAGTCTTGCTTTATTAGATATGGTGCGAATATGGTGTCTCTTATCGTTTTACCACTATCGTTTTGGGGTTATGCATTAGAGACAACTACATTCGCTTTAAATAGGGCACCATATAAATCCATTGAGATGACACCATATGGTTTGGCAAAAACCTAAGCTATCATTTCTTAATGTTTGGGGCTGCGACACTTATGTGAAAAAGGGTTTTCACCTAATGAGCTCGAACCCAAAGCGGACAAATGCATCTTCATAGAATACCCTAAGAACAGTTGGGTATACCTTCTATCTCAGATCCAAGTGCAAAGTGTTTGTTGCTAAAAACGGGTCCTTTCTCAAGAAAGAGTTTCTCTCGAAAGAATTCAGTGGGAGGAAGATAGAACTTGATGAGGTTGTTGAACCTTTGTTCAACCAAAGAGTAGCGCAGCGCAGGAATTTGTTTCTGTGAATCCTACGTTAGTTGAAGAGGAAGTTAATGATGATGATCATGAAGCTTCGGATCAAGTTACTATCGAACCTCGTAGGTCGACAAGGACGTGTATTGATCCTGAATGGTACGACAACCCTGTCTTAGAGGTCATGTTGTTGGACAACAATGAACCTACGAGCTGTGGAGAGGCGATGATGGGCCCGGATTCCGACAAATGGTTAGAGGCTATGAAATCCGAGAAAGGATCCATGTATGAAAACCAAGTATAGACTTTGGTAGACTTTCTCGTTGGACGGAAGGTCGTTGAGTACAAATGGATGTTTAAAATGAAGACAGACGCTCATGGTAAATGTCACCATTTGTAAAGCTCGACTTGTTGCAAAGAAGTTTACGACAAGTTCAAGGAGTTGATTGCGATGAGACTTTCTCACTCGTAGCGATGCTAAAGTCTGTTGGAATTATGTTAGCAGTTGCTGCGTTTTTCAATTATGAAATCTGGCAGATGGATATCAAAACATAGTTTTCTTAACGGTTTACTTGAGGAAAGGTTGTATGTGATACAACCAGAAGGTTTTGTCGGTCCTAAGGATGCTAAAAGGTGTGCAAGCTTCAGTGATTCTTCTATGAACTGAAGCAAGCATCTCGGAGTTGGAATATACACTTTGATGAGGTGATCAAAGTTTTTGAGTCTATACAAAGTTTACGAGAAACTTGTATTTACAATAAAGTGAGTGGGAGCACTATAGAATTTCTGATAAGTATATGTGGATGACATATTGTTGATCGGAAATGATATAGAATTTCTGGAAAGTATAAAGGGTTATTTGAAAAGAGTTTTTCAAAGGAAGACCTGGATAAAGCTACCTAATTGTTGAGCATCAAGATCTATAGAGATAGATCAGGATACTTGATGAGACTTTCAATGAGTACATACCTTGACAAGATTTTGAAAGAGTTCAAAATGGATCAGTCAGAGAAAGAGTTCTCGCCTGATTTGTAAGGTGTGAAGTTGAGTGAGACTCAAAGCTCGACAACGGCAGAAGAAAGAGAAAGGACAAACATCGTCCCCTATGCCCTTAGCCATAGGCTCTGTATAGTATGCCATGCTGTGTAGCGCACCTTTGTGTGCCTTGCCATGAGTCTGTCAAGGGGTACAAAAGTGATCCAGGAGTGGATCACTGGACAACGGTCAAGATTATCCTCAGTAACTAAAAAACTAAGGAGATGTTTCTCGATTATGGAGGTGATAAAGAGTTCATCATAAAGAGTTACGTCGATGCAAGCTTTAACACCAATCCGGATGACTCATAGTAGCAATCTGGATACATATAGTGGAGCAGCCATTTGGAATAGTACCAAGTGGAGTGTGGTAGTAGTGTTTACGGTTTGACATAGAGATTTGCAAAGTATACACGGATCTGAATGTCACAGACCGGTTGACTATAAGACCTCTCTCACATGCAAAGCATGATCGAGCCCCAGAACTCATTGGGTGTTAGATTCATAACAATGCGAATCACATGGTGATGTGAACTAGATTATTGACTCTAGTGCAAGTGGGAGACTATTGGAAATATGCCCTAGAGGCAATAATAAATTAGTTATTATCATATTTCCTTGTTCATGATAATCGTTTATTATCCATGCTATAATTGTGTTGATCGGTAACTCAAATACAAGTGTGGATACATAGACAACACCATGTCCCTAGTATGCCTCTAATAGACTAGCTCGTTGATCAAAGATGGCTATGGTTTCCTAGTCATGGACATGAGATGTCATTTGATAACAGGGTCACATCATTAGGAAAATGATGTGATGAACAAGACCCAAACTAAAAACGTAGCATATGATCGTGTCAGTTTATTGCTACTGTTTTCTGCATGTCAAGTATATGTTCCTATGACCATGAGATCATCCAACTCACTAACACCGGAGGAGTACCTTGTGTGTATCAAACGTCGCAACATAACTGGGTGACTATAAAGGTGCTCTACAGGTATCTCCGAGGGTGTCTGTTGGGTTGGCATGGATCAAGACTCGGATTTGTTACTCTGTGTGACGGAGAGGAATCTCAGGGCCCACTCGGTAATACAACAACACAACAAGCCTTGCAAGCAATGTGACTAAGTGTTAGTCACGGGATCTTGTATTACGGAATGAGTAAAGAGACTATCCGGTAACGAGGTTAAACTAGGTATGGAGATACCAACGATCGAATCTCGGGCAAGTAACATACCGAAGAACAAAGGGAACATCATACGGGATTAACTGAATCCTTGACATAGAGGTTCGACTGATAAAGATCTTCATAGAATATGTAGGAACCAATATCGGCATCCAGGTCCCGCTATTGGTTATTGACTGTAGAGGTGTCTCGGTCATGTCCACATAGTTCTCGAACCCGCAGGGTCTGCACACTTAAGGTTCGGTGACGTTTCGGTAGTATAGAGTTATGTATGGTGGTGACCGAAGGTTGTTCGGAGTCCCGGATGAGATCCCGGACGTCACGAGGAGCTCCGGAATGGTCCGGAGGTAAAGATTGATATAGTAAGTCCTATTTTGGTCGCCAGAAAAGTTTCGGGCTCATCGGTAGTGTACCGGGAGTGCCGGTAGTGTACCGGGAGACCATCGGGAGGGGTATTTCGACCCCAAGAGGCTACATGGGCTGTGGGAGAGTAAATACCAGCCCTTTGTGGGCTGGTGGAAGTCCAAAGAAAAAAAGGTGGAAAAAGGCACAAAAAAAAGGCAAAAATAAGGAGGAGTCCTAGTCCTACTAGGATTGGAGGAGGAATCCTCCAATCCTTCTTCATTCGGCCGACCCAAGGGCTGGCTCCTTGGGAGCCAAGCCTCCTCCTCTCTTCCTCTTATATATACTGGAGGTTTTAGGGTTTTTGGCACCAGATTTTCAGCCATGTGCTACCCGTTCCTCTAGTGCATAGTTTCTCCTCTAGATCGGTTTTCTGTAGTGCTTAGACGAAGCCCTGCCAGAATTGCTCCACCACCATCGCCGCGGTGCCGTCACGCTGCCGGAGAACTCTTCTACCCCTCCGCTCCCTCTTGCTGGATCAAGAAGGCGAAGATCGTCATCGAGCTGTACATGTGCTGAACGTGGAGGTGCCATCCATTCGGCGCTAGATCGGAAGGACCGTGATCAAGATTGCGAGACGGATCGTGATGAGTTCGCAGGACGGATCGTGATGATTTCGCAGGACGGATCATGATTGGATCGCGGGACGGATCGTGATGAGTTCGCGGGACGGATCGTGATTGGATCGCGGGACGGATCGTGATGAGATCGCGGGACGCTGGCGATTTGGATCGCGAAAACGTTCGACTACACCAACCGCGTTTCTTAATGCTTCCCGCTTAGCGATCTATAAGGGTATGTAGATCCACTCTCCCTCTCGTAGATTCTCATCACCATGGATAGGACTTGCGCGAACGTAGGAAATTTTTTGTTTCCCATGCGACGTTCCCCAACAGTAAACAGTAGCAATAAACTGACACGATCATATGCTACGTTTGTAGTTTGGATCTTGTCCATCACAGCATTCTCCTAATGATGTGATTCCGTTATCAAATGACATCTCATGTCTATGGTTAGGAAATCTTAACCATCTTTGATCAACGAGCTAGTCTATTAGAGGCATACTAGGGACATGGTTTTGTCTATGTATCCACACATGCATCTAAGTCTCCGATCAATACAATTATAGCATGAATAATAAACGATTATCATGAACAAGGAAATATGATAATAACTAATTTATTATTGCCTCTAGGGCATATTTTCAACAGTTACACATTTATAGTTTTTTATGATGTGCATTATATATCGATGAAAGTATTTATGTTATACCTCATTGGCACTAGGGCTTCAACAATTCTACGATCGGCCCTGACTCTAGCTTATCCATAGAACTAGTTTAACAAATATGGTGTGGCTTTTCTCCATGTCTAATTATTAATAGTCATGGTTAGCCCCGAAACCGTCTCGTGTAGACTATACTTAATAAATTATAAGGGATGTTCCCCTCAAAAAAATACAAGGGATGCAGATCTCCACAGAAAACGTTACATACCTCTCAATAGAACACATGAAAGAAAATGGTTATTTAATCTGCCAGAAAATTAAGATGGCCATGACACATTTGCAGAACATACTGCGATTAATGATCGTGACATACTCCATTCGTTCCTAAATATAAGTCTTTTTAGAGACTCTACTATGAACTATATACAGAGTAAAATGAGTGAATCTATATTCTAAAGTATGTAGTTCATAATGAAATTTCTAAAAATATTTATATTTACGAAAGGTGGGAGTATATAGCTACGTTAAACATTGCTTGTGGAATACTAACAACAAAATTGATAAGTTTAAAAATATTTTTGGTTGGAATTGTGAGGCTAGCGGTTAACCGCATCCCTATATTTTTGGCATAATAATTTACATATTTTGACAGTGTAGATATTGAGAAACACTGCTTAGACCTTTTTCTAGCTTTACATATTACCAGTTGATTGAACAAAATCCTCAGATTTTCTCCTGTCAGAATGGAAGGATTGGAACGTTAGCAATTCACCAAACGCCTCAAGTGCATTGCCCAACATTAGAAATAAAGAACCAGAACAACAGGGAAGGATTTGAACTGGACATACAAAGTGAACTTTGGCATAATTATATATTGGCTGGATATACTAATAGATAGCTTCAGGGTTCAACTAAACTCCAGCTCCTTCGGCATGCACGACATGTGCATGATGACATGCAAAGGGGTAGAGGGGAGGTCGTAGGAATTGCTGGAGCCCGGAGGCGACACAGACGACCGCTGGTCCGAAATGCGGACGAACCGAGCCTTGGATTGGATGTGTCACAGGACCACCTTCGGAGGAGGAAGGTTGGGACTGACAGGGCAAGGAAGAATAGGGGAGCGAGCTGGGCCGAGAAAGCGGCCAGTGGCGCCGAGTAGTGAGAGAAAAATACATATTTGGTCCTTCAATCACTACAGGAAAAAATTTATAAGCGGAGTGTCCGAAACACTAGGTTTATGCCGCTTTGCACTCGGTTTATATATAAACCGAGTGTTTTCCTCGGCTTACAGGACACGGCTTACTAAGAACCGACTTATCAGGGGTAAGCCGAAAGCAACCGTGAAAACACTCGGCTTATATATAAGCCGAGTATATTCACATAGGCCGAGTGTCAACGAAACACACGGCTTACATATGACGGCAGCGCCACGTGTCCCTCTATATAAGCCGAGGGTCAGCAAGACACATGGTTTACATGTAAACCGAGTGCCCTGGCGCACCACACGCTTTATATGAAAACCGAGGGCCATAGCAAGCCACACGGTTTATATATAAACCGAGGGCCCAACCATGAAATTACCTCAGCAACATGTCGAATCCAACCGTTTGAACCCTCAGGAAATCATACGATGCCGTAAATCCTCGAGAGCTGGCACAGCGTCATCACATAGCTCCTGTAGGATGTGGTAAAAGTTTGGGCGCGTTTTGAAGAGGCCTCATCTGAGCCCGCTTGTAAATTGCACCATCTTCGACGTAGTCTCTCGGTATCGAGAGGGAACGTGTCGGGTTTGCGAAGGAAGGGCGGGTCATGTTGCTCCGTTGGCCTCGAAACTTCTCGTGATCGCAAAGGGGTCCATTGAACGACGCGTCCCACCCCCCCACCCCCCCACCCCGCATTTTTCTGACCCACCTACAATATTTGAAACATTTATTGCACTTCTAGGGTTCCAGCGTAGGAAATTGTAGATCTGCAAGGCAACACATGAAATCATGCCCAGAAGTGGCATGGAAAATCCTATGCATTGTATTTGCAACATGCGTATCCCTTGTGCAGATGAGGGAGGGCATGCCTAGCCATTGGGGGTGTGAAATTACCTCGACGACATGCCTGATCCAACTGTTTGAATCCTCGAAAAATCATACGATGCCAAAAATCTCCGGTGCTGACATGACGTCATCACATGGCCCATGTAGGGTGTGGTAAAAGTTTGGTTGCATTTCAAATAGGCCTCACCCGAGGCCACTTGTAAACTGCACCATCTCAGAGGTAGTCTTTGTGTATAGAGAGGGAACGTGTTGGGTTTGTGAAGCAAATGGGGGTCATGTTGCTCCATTGGCCTCGAAACTTCTTGTGCTCTGAAAGAAGGCCATCAAATGAGACGTGTCAAGCCCCCGCATTTTTCTGACTTCCCTGCAATAATTGAGACATTTATTGCATTTATAGGGTTTCAGCGCTGGAAATTGTAGATCTGCAAGGCGACACATGAAAACATGCCCAGAAGCATCATGGAAAATCCTATGTGATGTATTTGTGACATGTGTATGCCTTGTGCAGACGAGGGAGGGGCAGACCCAACTACGGGTAAATTGAGGGCAGCGAAAATAAGACCCATGAAAATTATTTAGGAAAAGATGGGTGAAAGAAAAAATAATAAGTAAACAGTAAACATAAATGCAATGAAAAATTATTTTAAACCAATTGTGCATAAATATAAGACTAGTGCCATCATTTGACACACGGCTTATATACCCTATAAGCCGAGTGTTCTCATTTGACACACGGCTTATATACCCTAAAAGCCAAGTGTTCTCATTTGGCACACGGCTTATTAGTTGCTCCGTGACGACACCGTCAACCATCTCCGTTATTGGCATGTGGCATATATCTTTGCCGACGGCGAGCTGTAAGCCGAGTGCGTTTTTCACTAGATATCATGTGTTGCCTTGTAGCCGAGGGCTATTTTATACCACTCGGCTTACTGGCTGCTATAAGTCGAGTGTTTTGTAATTGCCGGGTATTTTTCTGTCAGTACTCGGCTTAGAAGAACATAAGCCGAGTACCCGACAAATAGCTCTCGGCTTAGAGGCTTTTACACGGCAAATCGTGATTTTCCTGTAGTGAATAGCGCTACTCATAATTATTTCTAATTTTCAGACCTACTCAGTTTTGTCTCTATTTCATTGCGTGGTGTTATAAAAATACCCAACCACGTTTCCTTCATGTCTTTCTTACTTACTAAGCTTCGTGACATTCATCTGTAACTGTAACCGTCAGTTTTTTCCATTCTTTTGTAGTATCCGCAAGCATCTCCATGGATAGGAGTTCCTGTTTTTTGATGTTCATGTTTTCGGGGGAGATTAAATATTTTCCAAGATGCTACAACAACGGAAAGCACAGACCGTTACATAGAAGAAACATCACAAAGCTTAGAAAACAGAGAAGACCGGATGAAAACTTCGTTGAGGGTATTCCTATAAAAGCATCTACAGTCGGACACCTCAAACATCTGGACGGGCTGTCCGGTTACTGACCGGTCACGAAACTTCAATCCATATGGACATATTAAACGGGCGTGAAACGTCCAGGCTGATCGGCAACCCTCATATGCAGTCCAAATATGAGCGGATATGGGTGCGCCTGGCTGCGCCCGCCATGTTGGACCCGACAGCCCGACCGCACCGCAAATTGCACCAAATTCACCCCAGAACTGTCGTATCCACTTGCTCTTTCCTCTCTTCTTTCTCCTCCATGCCGTAAGTCTCACGGCTCCATCATCGCGTGCGCTTTGCAACCGTTCCTATCCTCTGCGTCGACAGCTCCGACAAAACAGTTCTCTCTCCCGTCCTCGCCGTAGGGGACGTCGTCGCCGGTCCGGACGCCACTGCGCTGCATCCGGCAACTCTCTAGCTCCTCTTTGCGCTTGATGTGTTGGACACATTGTCTGAGCGGATTTTTTATAATTTTATTAGGGAAAATAATGGATTCCGATGCTCTGTCCGACGAGGAGTATGGACCGACGAAGCTTGTTCAAATGATTCAAGATGAGTTCTTCGATTCCTCGGATTCGGAAGAAGAAGTGGACATGATCATGATCATGATCATGCAAGAGGAAATGGACCGGCAGGTGGAGCATATTCTCAACTTCAAGGGATCAGTCAAAGGGAAAAGAGTGATCAATCGAAATAGGGTGTCCGAAGCTCACTACTGCAGAGGGACTACTTTGCTCCGAACCCTACTTTCCCGATGATCCATGGTGTCATTATCGTTTTCTCATGTGAAATCTATTGTTTTTGCGCATTGTTTTTATCCATGAAGAGTAGAGGCATATGATGTCTACTTCAAGCTCATAAGAAATTGCTGAAGTCAACTTTCTTTCTCTGCCAAGAGCTGATGTTTGATTGTGCACTTAAAATAAATTTATGTAAACACTATTATATTTGGTACCAACACTTGTTATTTACGTGCGACAGTGACTTATGTGATTGACGTGCATGGGTTTGAGAGTCCGTATTTAAGATATGTAGATGCCAGAAGCAAAACATAAGAGACCATCCGGATGCGTCCGCGGACGTACCCGGACGAAGCCGGATTTGTCTGGTCCTATTGTAGATGCGGTCACCACACATAATAAAATGGAGGTAAAACTGAGTGGTCCCAATTGTGTGTGTGGCTCCTTCATCCGAGACCTTGGCCCGGGCACCAACTAGGGAGCAGGCAAGCTGCAACAGAAAGATGATCCAAACTCCAAATAGATCATAACTTCCTTGTTTACCAACCACAAGGCCCAATTGTACACATATATGCCTATATATACACAATGGCATCCATGGAACCGAACGGGATCGATCAGGTGCATCCATCCTGTCCTGGGCGCCTACACATACATACATAGGGCATAGGGGCGCCGGCTAGCTGGTAGCAAGATCACTGGCCACCATGCTGAGGTTCACCGCTCGCCGGAGCGAACCCCAGCTTGTCGCACCGGCGCGGGCGACGCCACGAGAGACCAAAGGCCTCTCCGGCCTGGACGACTGCGCCTACCTGAAATACTACATCGGCGGCGCGGAGTTCTTCCGCCCGGTCCGCCGCGACCACGAGCCAGCGACGGACCCCGCCAAGGCCATCAGGGCGGCCCTCGCGGAGGCTCTGGTTCACTACTACCCGCTCGCCGGCCGGCTGCGGGAGACGCCCGGAGGCAGGCTCGTGGTCGAGTGCACCGGCGAAGGGGCCGTGTTCGTGGAGGCTGACGCCGACGTGCGCCTCGACGAGTTTGGCCACCCGCCGCTGCCGTCCTTTCAGTGCGGCCAAGAGCTTCTGTGCGACGTCGATGAGCACACTCCAGTCGTTGGCAACCACTTGGTCTACATGCAGGTCAGGTGCTTGATAGCAATCACTATCTGATACTCCCTCCGTAAAGAAATATAAGAGCATTTAGATCACGCTCTTATACTTCTTCACCGAGGAAGCATATGTGTATATACTACATAGTTACTACTTACTGTACCTACCTTCAGTGTATTCATATTTACTTGTATTTTCATAGTTACAAATGATCTAGTTATGTATTTGTTTATATCTGGGTGCAGGTGACGAGACTAAGATGCGGGGGCTTTGTTCTATCTGCCCACATGTGCCACAACGTGGTCGACGCCTTCGGCATGATCCAGTTCATCAGAGCCATCGCCGATCTAGCACGCGGCGAGGCTCGTCCGACCATCCTGCCCGTCTGGAGCAGGGAAAACATGTTCAAGGCACGCACGCCCCCTTTCTTCAGGCGCGATATCTTCCCCGGTTGCACTTCCACAGGCATCTCCACAGCTGACACGAGGCCGCCTGCAGACACGGTGACCCAGATCTTCCGCTTCGGCCCGGAAGAGATTGCCACTCTCGGAAGCTACGTTCCGACCCACCTTGCACGGTCTTGCACCAGATTCGAGCTGCTCACCGCGTTCATGTGGAGGTGTCGCACCGTGGCACTAGGCTATGAGCCCGGCCCCGACGGGCAGCCCGTGCGCCTCGTGTTCCGCATGAACGCACGGGGCAAGTACACACCGATCCCCGTTGGGTACTACGGCAACACCGTCCTCCGCCCAATGGTGGAGGCCAGTGTTGATGATCTCTGTGGCAAGCCTCTCGGGCATGCGCTTGAGCTGGTGCACAGGGCCTGCAGGCTCAGCACGACCGAGGAGCACGTGAGGTCGACGGTGGACATGATCACCGCGCTACGCGCGCACCGGTACCTTGATGTGGCTAGAGCTTTTCATGTGTGCGATATGACTCGCCTTGGAGAGGATAGAATTGACATGGGATGGGCCAAGAGGGTCGATGGTGGTGCCGCCTTGGTCGAAGACCAAATGAGCTACCACATGGCTTTCAAGAATGAGAATGGCGACGTAACCACCCTTGTGTCTTCCGACGCCTTGCCCAGGCCTACACTGGAGAGGCTTGCAGAAGAGATATCCATGTGGATTACCAGTGATGCAAGGAAGATTATACCGAGCTCCATGTGAGGCGCTTCTTTTCCACTAGAGCCGGTATCTATACCATTATATGATGTATTTGGTTCATTCCACTTCTTTGTTTTCGTTTTAGTATTTTTGCTAGGACCCACCGACTGTTTGGGGGCAACAACTTTATTCTGGTCTATCTATTTCTGACTTTATTTAAACTTGGACTCACCAGCACATGCCTTTTATTTTGATTCTAAAGATTGTATGACTTTGGTCTTTTGAACCAAACATTTGATTTATGGTCCATTTGGATAGAAGTGTCCATAGCGTTTAAATCTTCTAAACAAGATCAATCTTGGACATGTTTTGAAAAGTTTACTATTCATAATGTGAAACTATAATGAAACCAATTTATCATGCTCGACTTGTCAATGTGACTCATGGTTAGTATCTTGAAAGTTTCATTTTGTCTATTTTGCGGTACGACGTACATTTGAAAGAGATTTCACCATGTTTCGTAAAGTATCACACATGTAAAGAGTTCCATCATAGTTGGAATGTACCTCTCTGAAATCAATTCAATATGAGCTGGAAATACGATGACACACACATAAAACTGCAATCAAGACATGTGGAAAAATTGGAAACTCAGTGAAAGATAGTTAAACAAAGTTATAAATAAGTTTAGTTTAAATATTTCAACAAAACAGGTAAACAAACATTATGAAACACTAGTACAGAAATGAGCTTTCGTGGCGGTTTTTGTACATGAGACTGCAACACGGCTATCATCGTTAATAGTCAGACTATCGAAGGCGGTTCCAAAACCACCTTCGAAGATTTCCGTCCAACCGGTTCCCTAAACCGAAGCACTTCTAATGCTTTATATTCTTAGTGCTTCCAGATAGTGAAGTGTCTGGAATATTTTATCAGTCGAAATGATTTGTTCTGAAGAACTACCTTGTATTTTTTTTTTCAGGGCTGGCAGTTCATTCATGTTTTGTAGCCAGCACTGCTATTCAAATCCACAAAATCATTCTCACATAGAGATATACACATCAATACACTTTATCATTCATCGCACAAGTCCACTGCATCTTATGATGCATTCATATATGCTCAATGATTGAAAATCAAAATATAGGAAAGTTTCGCATAGCTCACATCCAACATATAAAAATACGCTCTAAAAGCTAAAGAGTTAAATTGAGCAAACAAAATAGAACCATGTTTTCCTTGCGTATGACATTGTCGTCATTTGAGTAGTCTACCCATCTCACCTCTTTATGTCGCCTTGAGTAGGTCTAATTTTAAGTCTCTTATGATGTGCTTATTTTATGCACATTACAAGAGGTACATGCTGGAGGAGCAACAAATCTTTCCATTACGTACAAACCTATGCTCATTTACCATCAGGTTCCAAATGTACAAACTAACTTGTATCAGGTATTGGCTCGGATATATGGGATCAAGCCAGCTATGCCCATTTTCTTCAATTGAAGTCTAAGTTGAGGACAATGGATAACACTAAGGGCATGTCCAACGCCGACCCTCGTAATGCCTACATGCGTCCGGACCGCACGGTTCGTACGTGTTTTGTTTTTTATCCAATGTGGAGATGTATTGGTCCGTTGGGCAGTCTGGACGTGTTTTTATCATGCAAACTAAAGACAAACTAGGGTTTTTTTTGCGGGCGTCTGAACCGCTGCCACGTCCGCTTCTGACTGCCCGGGCCCACGAAAAAATCACATTCGTCTTTGTCGTGCTTTCCACTGAACGCCCGCATCGTATTCATGTCGGCCCAGAGCATACAGCGGCCGGCATTGATGCCCACGATTTGATCGGACGGAACACTGAACGCCCGCGTCGCATTCATGTCGGCCCAGAGCATACAGTGGCCGGCATTGATGCCCACGATTTGATCGGACGTAAGGGTGACACTGACGGATGCCTCCTCTCGGGCGTCGCTGCTTCAATGCAGACAATGCATCCCGAGAAACTAACTCCGGCCACTGCGTCGCATTGAAGTGCGTTGACCGTCTCTTCGGATGGCCTGGCCTGGCCGTGGTTATTTAAGCCATGCGCTTGCGACGCAGAAACTCGCACTTCCTCCTCCATGAGCACCGTCCTATTCCCCCTCCCTGTCCTCGAGCCCAATGGCAATGTCAAAGTCTTGGTTCTCCGCACCAGCAGGCGGCGCTGGTGGAAATTCCTTTTCAGGCGAATCGGGGCGCCGCCGTTCTCTCTCTCTCCAGGACTATCTGCATCGATGGCGGCGGGCTCCTCCGGCGTCGAAGAGGACCAACCACAGCAACGGCTCCATCTCCTCTTGGAGGCTGCTCTGACGGACAAAGAATTCATCCTTCAGATGGAGATCATGACGGAGCCACTCTATGAGATGAGCCCGGTGCCACCATCGCCGGCGCACGTGAAGGATTAGCCAGCTTCCCCGTCGGGAGGCTACGTGAAAAACGAGCCAACATCTCCGTCGTGCGTCCGCGTGAAGAAGGAGCCAACGCCCTCGCCGTGCAACTATGTCCTCCAAATCGGTGGCCGCGTGAAGCAAGAGTTGGCATGCCCATAGTGACTCCATCGCGTGAAGTACAAGCCAGCATTGCCAACACTGCATAGCCGCTATGCACTGCTTGATGAGCCATTCCTCTCCACACCCGCTATGTATTGGTCCGTCGAGCAGTCTGGACGTGTTTTTATCCTGCAAACTGAAGACAAACTAGGGTTTTTTTGCCGGCGTCTGAACCGCTGCCACGCCATCTCCTGACCGTCCGGGCCCACGAAAAAATCCCATTCGTCTTACTCATGCTTTCCACAGAACGTCTGCATCGCATTCATGTCGACCCAGAGCATATGGCGGCCGACATTGATGCCCGCGATTTGATCGGACGGAAGGGCGATGCTGACAGACGCGACCTCTCGGGTGTTACCGCTTCAATGCGGACAATGCATCCCGAGCAACTCCGGCCGCTGCGCCGCATTTAAGTGTGTTGACCGTCTCTTCGGCTGGCCTCGCCTGGCCCCGGCCATTTAAGCCGTGCGCTTGCGATGCACAAAATCGCACTTCCTCCTCCCTGAGCACCATCCTCTTTCCCCTCCCCGTCCTCGAGCCCAACAGCGATGACGAAGTCTTGGTTCTCCGCACCAGCAGGGGCGCTGGTGGAAGTTCCTTTTCAGGTGGATCGTAGCGCCGCTGGTCTCTCTCTCCAGAACTATCTGCATCGATGGCGGTGGTCTCCTCCGGCGCCGAGGAGGACCAACCGCAGCAACTGTTGGAAATATGCCCTAGAGGCAATAATAAATTAGTTATTATCATATTTCCTTGTTCATGATAATCGTTTATTATCCATGCTATAATTGTTTTGATCGGAAACTCAGATACATGTGTGGATAGATAGACAACACCATGTCCCTAGTATGCCTCTGATGGACTAGCTCGTTGATCAAATATGGTTAAGGTTTCCTAGCCATGGACATGAGATGTCATTTGATAACGGGATCACATCATTAGGAGAATGATGTGATGGATAAGACCCAAACTATAAACGTAGCATATGATCGTGTCAGTTTATTCCTACGGTTTTCTGCATGTCAAGTATCTGTTCCTATGACCATGAGATCATGCAACTCACTCACACCGGAGGAGTACCTTGTGTGTATCAAACGTTGCAACGTAACTGGGTGACTATAAAGGTGCTCTACAGGTATCTTCGAGGGTGTCTGTTGGGTTGGCATGGATCAAGACTGGGATTTTTTACTCCATATGATGGAGAGGTATCTTAGGGCCTACTCGGTAATACAACATCACAATAAGCCTTGCAAGCAATGTGACTAAGTGTTAGCCACGGGATCTTGTTTTACGAAACGAGTAAAGAGACTTGTCGGTAACAAGATTGAACTTGGTATAGAGATACCGACGATCGAATCGCGGGCAAGTAACATACCGAAGAACAAAGGGAACATCATACGGGATTATGTGAATCCTTGACATAGAGGTTCAACTCATAAAGATCTTCGTAAAATATGTAGGAGCCAATATGGGCATCCAGGTCTCGCTATTGGTTATTGACCGTAGAGGTGTCTTGGTCATATCTACATAGTTCTTGAACCCGCAGGGTCTGCACACTTAAGGTTCGGTGACGTTTCTCCTCTAGATTATTGTGGTAGCAATTGGCGAAGCCCTGCCGGGACAGCTCCACCACCACTGCCACCATGCCGTTGTGCTAGCGGAGAACTCATGTACCTCTTCTCCCTTGCTTGCTGGATCAAGGAGGTGGAGATCATCATCGTGCTGTACGTGTGCTGAACGCGAAGGTGTCATCTGTTCGGCACTAGATCGGAAGGACCACGATGGGATCGCGGGACAGCTCGTGATGAGATCGCAGGACGGATCGTGATTGGATCGTGAAGACGTTCGACTACATCAACCGCGTTTCTTAACGCTTCCCCCTTAGCAATCTACAAGGGTATGTAGATCCACTCTCCCTCTCATAGATGCTCATCACCATGGATAGATCTTGTGTGTGCTTAGGAATTTTTTTGATTCCCATGTAATGTTCCCCAACAGTGACATCATGAGCTAGGTCTATGTGTAGATGAGATCTCGAGTGTGCACCATTGCGAAAGTTCATAATGTCGAGACACCACGTGATAATCGGGTGTGATAGACTCTACGTTCACATACAATGGGTGCAAGCCAGTGTTGCACGTGCAGAACACTCGGGTTAAACTTGACGAGCCTAGCATGTACAGACATGGCCTCGGAACACAATAGACCGAAAGGTCGAACATGAGTCATATAGTAGATATGATCACCATGATGATGTTCACCATTCAATCCACCTCAACTCAGGTGATGATCGGACTTGAGTTTGTGAATTTGGATCATGTATCACTTGAATGACCGGAGGGATGTCAATTTGAGTGGGAGTTCTTAAGTAATATGATTAATTGAACTCATTATCATGAACATAGTCAGTAGTGTCTTTGCAAATTATGTTGTAGATTACTAGCTCACGCTATAGCTCCCTTGAATTTTTATATGTTCCTAGAGAAATAGAGTTGAAAGATGATGGTAGCAATATTGCGGATTGCGTCCGTGATCTGAGGATTGTCATCATTGCTGTACAGAAGGCTTATGTCCTTAATGCACCGCTCGGTGCGCCACCCCCTCTAGCATCATCTGTAGATGTTATGAACATCTGACAGGCACGTTCCGATGACTACTTGATAGTTTAGTGCGTCATGCATTATGGATTAGAATTGAGGCTCCAAAACATTTTGAACATCACGGAACATATGAGATGTTCTAAGAGCTGAAATTGGGATCTCGGGATCGTGCCCGTGTTGTGAGATATGAGATCTCCAACAAGATTCTTTGCCTGCAAGACAAAGGAGAATATCCCAATCGTTGAGCATGTGCTCAGATTGTCTGGGTGCTACAATCGCTTGAATCGAGTCGGAGTTGATCTTCTAGATAAGATAGTGATTGATATAGTTCTCTGAGTCGCAATCACTAAGCTACTAGATCTTCGTGATGAACTATAATTATACCAGGGATGGAAATGATGATCCCTGAGCTATTCACGGTGTTTGACACCGCGAAGGTAGATATCAAGAAGGAGCATCAAGTGTTGATGGTTAGTAACTAGTTTTGAAAAGGGAAAGGGTAAGGAGGGAAACTTCATGGATGGCAATGTTGGGGAACGTTGCATGGGAAACAAAAAATTTCTTACACACACGCAAGATCTATCCATGGTGATGAGCATCTACGAGAGGGAGAGTGGATCTACGTACCCTTGTAGATCGCTAAGCGGGAAGCGTTAAGAAATGTGGTTGATGTAGTCGAACGTCTTCGTGATCCAAATCGTCGAGCATCCCCCGATCCAATCATGATTCGTCGCGATCAAGCACCGAACGGACGACACCTCCGCGTTCAGCACACGTACAGCTTGATGACGATCTTTGCCTTCTTGATCTAGCAAGAGGGAGCAGAGAGGTAGAGGAGTTCTCCGGCAGTGTGATGGTGCTGTGGCGATGGTGGTGGAGTAATGTCACCAGGGCTTCGCCTAAGCACAGCTGAAACCGATCTAGAGGAGAAACTACGAACTAGAGGGTAGGGTTGCACGTGGCTGAAAATCTTGTGCCAAAACCATAAAACCCTCCAGTATATATAGGAGGAGGGGAGGAGGTGGCTTGGCTCAAGGACCAGCCCCTCTAGGCTTTGGCCGAAGTGAAGAGGCGGAGTACTCCTCCTCCACTCCTAGTAGGATTAGGACTCCTTCCTTATTTCCACCCTTTTTGCCTTTTTCCACCTTTTCCACTTAGGAATCTCTTCCCAGCCGCATGGGCCTTGTGTGGGACTTTGGCCAGCCCACTAAGGGCTGGTATTAGTCCTCCCACAGACCATGTAGCCTCATGGGTCGAAATACCTCTCCTGATGGTCCCCCGGTACACTACCGGCACTCTCGGTACACTACCGATGAGCCTGAAATTTTTCCGGCGACCAAAATAGGACTTCCTATATATCAATATTTACCTCTGGACCATTCCAGAGCTCCTCGTGACGTCCAAGATCTCATACGGGACTCCGAACAAGCTTCGGTCACCACCATGCATAACTCTATACTACCGAAACATCACCGAACCTTAAGTGTGCAGACCCTGCGGGATCGAAAACTATGTAGACATGACCGAGACACCTCTACGGTCAATACCCAATAGCGGGACCTGGATGCCCATATTGGTTCCTACATATTCTACGAAGATCTTTATCGGTTGAACCTCTATGTCAAGGATTCGGTTAATCCCATATGATGTTCCCTTTGTTCTTCGGTATGTTACTTGCCTGAGATTCGATCATCGGTATCTCCATACCTAGTTCAACCTTGTTACCGGCAAGTCTCTTTACTCATTCCATAATACAAGATCCCGTGACTAACACTTAGTCACATTGCTTGCAAGGCTTATTGTGATGTTGTATTATCGAGTGGGCCCTGAGATACCTCTCTGTCACACGGAGTAACAAATCCCAGTCTTCATCCATGCCAACCCAACAGACACCCTCGAAGATACCTGTAGAGAACATTTATAGTCACCCAGTTACGTTGCGACGTTTGATACACAAAAGGCATTCCTCCGGTGTCCGTGAGTTGCATGATCTCATGGTCATAGGAACATATACTTGACATGTAGAAAACAGTAGCAATAAACTGACACGATCATATGCTACGTTTGTAGTTTGGGTCTTGTCCATCACATCATTCTCCTAATGATGTGATCCCGTTATCAAATAACATCACATGTCAATGGCTAGGAAACCTTGACCGTCTTTGATTAACGAGCTAGTTCACTAGAGGCATACTAGGAACAAACTGTTGTCTATTTACCCACACATGTAATGTGTTTCTAATCAATACAATTATAGCATGGACAATAAACGATTATCATGAACAAGGAAATATAATAATAAACACTTTATGAAGGTTGAAAAGCAACTAGTGTATCACCGTTGTGGTTTTGCGTAGATGAGAATTGTTCTTGCTAGATACCCGTACAAGCCACGTAAAACATGCAACAACAATTAGAGGACGTCTAACTTGTTTTTGTAGGGTATGTTGTGATATGATATGGCCAATTACATGATGTGATATATGTGATGTATGAGATGATCATGTGATGTATAGATTATCACGACTTGCATGTCGATGAGTACGAAAACCGGCAGGAGCCATAGGGTTGTCTTTAATTATTGTATGACCTGTGTGTCAATCATTAAGCGCTATGTAATGCTTTACTTTATCTCTAAATGGTAGCAATAGTAGTAGAAGCATGTTGGGCGCGACAACCCCGATGGCGACACGTTGATGGAGATCAAGATGATGGAGATCATGGTGTCATGCCGGTGACGATGGAGATCATGCAGGTGCTTTCAAGATGGAGATCAAATGCACAAGTTCATGGCCATATCATGTCGCTTATGATTTGCATGTGATGTTAATCCTTTTATGCACCTTGTTTTGCTTAGGACGACGGTAGCATTATAAGTTGATACCTCACTTAAATTTCAAGATGAATTGTGTTCTCCCCGAGTGTGCACCGTTGCGAAAGTTCGTCATGTTGAGACACCACGCAATGATCGGGTGTGATAGACTCTACGTTCACATACATCGGGTGCAAGCCAGTGTTTGACATGCAGAACACTCGGGTTAAACTTGACGAGCCTAGCATGTACATACATGGCCTCGAAACACAAGAGACTGAAAGGTCGAACATGAGTCATATAGTAGATATGAGCCACATGATGATGTTCACCATTGAAACCACCTCAACTCATGTGATGAGCGGACTTGAGTTGGTGAATTTGGATCATGTGACACTCAGATGACCTGAGGGATGTCAATTTGAGTGGGAGCTTTAGTAATTTGATTAAGTAAACTCATTATCTTGAACAATATTCTAAGCAACCTTTGGATATGTATGTTGTAGATCAATGGCTCACGCAGTAGCACCCCTGAATTTTAATGCGTTCCTAGAGAAAGCTAAGTTGAAAGATGATGGAAGCAACTTTGTTGACTGGGCCCGTAATCTGAGGATTATCCTCACGGCTTCCCAGAAATCATATGTCCTTGATGCACCGCTTGGTGACCAACCAGAAGACATGACCTCCGAAGACGTTAAGAACGTTTGGGAGGTATGTTCTGGAGATTACTCAATAGTTCAGTGTGCAATACTGTATGGCTTAGAACCGGGACTTCAAAGATGTTTTGAACGTCATGGAGCATATGAGATGTTCCAGGAGTTGAAGTTTATCTTTCAAATGAATGCCCGGATCGAGAGGTATGAGACCTCCGATAAGTTCTATGCTTGCAAGATGGAGGAGAATGGGTCTATCAGTGAACATATACTCAGAATGTCTGGGTATGCGACTCGTCTAGCGGAGTTGGGAATTGCCCTTCCGCCAGAGGCGATCACTGACAGAGTTCTTCAATCACTGCCACCTAGTTACAAGAGCTTTGTGATGAACTATAACATGCACGGGATGAACAAGTCAGTCGCCGAGCTATTTGCGATGCTGAAAGTCGCTGAGTCTGAAATCCAGAAAGAACATCAAGTGTTGATGGTCAATAAAACCACTAGTTTCAAGAAGAATGGCAAGGGCAAGGGCAAGAAGGGTAAAACCAAGAAGGATGGCAAAGCAGTTCCTACTCCTGTAAAGAAGCCCAAGCATGGACCTAAGCCAGAACTGAGTGCTTTCATTGCAAGGGAACTGGTCACTGGAAGCAAAACTGCCCCAAGTACCTGGCTGACAAGAAGGCGGCCAATGACAAACAAGGTATATATGATATACATGTTATTGATGTGTACCTTACTAGCTCTCGTTGTAGTGCCTGGTATTTGATACCGGTTCGGTTGCTCACATTTGCAACTCAAAACAGGACCTACGGAATAGACGAAGGCTGGCAAAGGATGAAGTGACGATGCGCGTGGGAAATGGTTCCAAGGTTGATGTGATCGCCATCGGCACGCTCTCTCTTCAATTACCATCGGGATTAGTGATGAACCTGAATAATTGTTATTTAGTGCATGCGTTAAGCATGAACATTATATCTGGATCTTGTTTATTTCAAGACGGTTACTCATTTAAATCAGAGAATAAAGGTTGTTCTATTTATATGAGTAATATCTTTTATGGTCATGCACCCAATGTGAGGGGTTTATTCATATTGAGTCTTGATAGTAATGACACACATGTTCATAACATTGATGCCAAAAGATGTAGAGTTGATAATGATAGTACCACTTTCATGTGGCACTGCCGTTTAGGTCATATTGGTGTAAAACGCATGAGGAAGCTCCATGCTGATGGACTTTTGGAGTCACTTGATTTTGAATAACTTTACACATGTGAACCATGCCTCATGGGCAAGATGACTAAAACGCCGTTCTCTGGAACAATGGAACGGGCAAGTGACTTATTGGAAATCATACATACTGATGTGTGCGGTCCGATGAATGTTACAGCTCGTGGTGGATATCGTTATTTTCTCACCTTCACTGATGACTTAAGTAGATATGGATATATTTACTTAATGAAACACAAGTCTGAAACGTTTGAAAAGTTCAAGCAATTTCAGAGTGAAGTTGAGAATCATCGTAACAAGAAGATTAAATTCCTACGATCTGATCGAGGAGGTGAATATGTGAGTTATGAGTTTGGCAGTCACTTAAGACAATGTGGAATTGTTTCACAGTTGACACCGCCCGGAACACCATAGCGTAATGGTGTGTCCGAACGTCATAATCGAACCTTATTAGATATGGTGCGATCTATGTTGTCTCTTGCTGATTTGCCACTATCGTTTTGGGGTTATGCATTAGAGACAGCTGCATTCACTTTAAATAGGGCACCATCAAAATCCGTTGAGATGGCGCCATATGAACTATGGTTTGCCAAGAGGACAAAGTTTTCGTTTCTTAAAGTTTGGGGATGTGATTTCTTATGTCAAAAAGCTTTAGCCTGAAAAGCTGGAACCCAAAGCGGAGAAATGCGTCTTCATAGGATACCCGAAAGAGACAGTCGGGTATACCTTCTATCTCAGATCCGAAGGCAAAGTGTTTGTCGCTAAGAATGGAACATTTCTTGAGAAAGAGTTTCTCTCGAAAGAATTGAGTGGGAGGAAAATAGAGCTTGATGAGGTTATTGAACCTTTACTTCAACCAGAAAGTAGCGCAGCGCAGAAAGATGTTTCTATGGAACCTACGACGGTAGAAGAAGAAGTTAATGATGATGATCATGAAGCTTCAGATCAACCTACTATGGAACCTCGTTGGTCGACAAGGGAGCGTACTACTCCTGAGTGGTACGTCAACCCTGTCTTGGAGGTCATGTTGTTGGACAACAATGAACCTACGAGCTATGGAGGAACAGTGATGGGCCTGGATTCCGATAAATGGTTAGAGGCCATGAAATCCGAGATGGGATCCATGTATGAAAACAAAGTATGGACTTTGGAAGTATTACCTGAAGGGCGAAAAGCCATTCAGAACAAATGGATCTTTAAGACGAAGACAGACGCGAACGGTAATGTCACCGTCTATAAAGATCGACTTGTGGCAAAGGGTTTTTCACAAGTTCAAGGAGTTGATTATGATGAGACCTTCTCACCCGTAGCGATGCTTAAGTCTGTCAGAATCATGTTGGCAATAGCTGCATATTTCGACTATGAAATTTGGCAGATGGATGTCAAAACAGCGTTCCTCAACGGTTTCCTTGAGGAAGAGTTGTATATGATGCAACCAGAAGGTTTTGTCGATCCAGAGAATGCTGACCAAGTTTGCAAACTCCAGCGATCCATTTATGGGCTGGTGCAAGCATCTCGGAGTTGGAATAAGCATTGTGATGAGGTGATCAAAGCGTTTGAGTTTATACAAGTTTATGGAGATGCTTGTATTTTTACAAGAAGGTGAGTGGGAGCTCTATGGCGTTTCTAGTATTATATGTGGATGACATATTGCTAATTGGAAACAATATAGAAATGCTGGAAAGCGTGAAGGAATATTTGAACAAGAGTTTTTCAGTGAAGGACCTAGGAGAAGCTGCTTTCATATTAGGCATTACGATCTATAGAGATAGATCGAGACGCTTAATAGCATTTTCACAGAGCACATACCTTGATAAAGTTTTGAAGAAGTTCAAAATGGATCAGTCCAAGAAGGGGTTCTTGCCTGTGTTACAAGGTGTGAAGTTGAGTAAGACTCAATGCCCAGTGACTGCAGAAGATAGAGAAAAGATGAGTGTCATCCCCTATGCTTCAGCCATAGGCTCTATCATGTATGCAATGCTGTGCACAAGACCCGATGTCAGCCTTGCCATAAGTATGGCCGAAAGGTTTCAAAGTGATCCTAGAATGGAGCACTAGGCAGCGGTCAAGAATATCCTTAAGTACCTGAATAGGACTAAGGAAATGTTTCTCGTTTATGGAGGTGATGAAGAGCTCGTCGTAAAGGGTTACATTGATGCAAGCTTTGACACTGATCCGGATGACTCAAAGTCACAAACCGGAAACGTATTTATTCTCAACAGGGGAGCGGTAAGCTGGTGCAGTTCCAAGCAAAGCATGGTAGCCGATTCTACATGCGAAGCGGATTACATCGCAGCCTCGGAGGCGGCGAAGGAAGGTGTCTGGATGAAGCAGTTCATGACAGATCTTAGAGTAGTGCCTAGTGCACTGAATCCAATGAACATGTTCTATGATAACACTGGTGCCATTGCTCTGGCCAAGGAACCAAGGTTTCACAAGAGGACCAAACACATAAAGCGACGCTTCAACTCCATCCGCGATTACATCAAGGAGAAGGACATAAATATTTGCAAAGTGCACACGGATCTGAATGTTGCAGACCCATTGAGTAAATCTCTTCCAAGGGCTAAACATGATCAACATCAGAACTGCATGGGTGTTCGATTCATTACAATGTAAATCACATAGTGATGTGAACTAGATTATTGACTCTAGTGCAAGTGGGAGACTGTTGGAAATATGCCCTAGAGGCAATAAATAAAGTGTTTATTATTATATTTCCTTGTTCACGATAATCGTTTATTGTCCATGCTATAATTGTGTTGATTGGAAACACATTACATGTGTGGGTAAATAGACAACACTTTGTCCCTAGTATGCCTCTAGTGAACTAGCTCGTTAATCAAAGATGGTCAAGGTTTCCTACCCATTGACATGTGATGTCATTTGATAACGGTATCACATCATTAGGAGAATGATGTGATGGACAAGACCCAAACTACAAACGTAGCATATGATTGTGTCAGTTTATTGCTACTGTTTTCTCCATGTCAAGTATATGTTCCTATGACCATGAGATCATGTAACTCACGGACACCGCAGGAGTGCCTCGTGTGTATCAAACATCGCAACATAACTGGGTGACTATAAAGGTGGTCTACAGGTATCTCCGAGGGTGTCTGTTGAGTTGACATGGATCAAGACTGGGATTTGTTACTCCGTGTGACGGAGAGATATCTCAGGGCCACCTCGGTAATACAACATCACAATAAGCCTTGCAAGCAATGTGACTAATTTTTAGTCACGGGATCTTGTATTACGGAATGAGTATAGAGACTTGCCGGTGACGAGATTGAACTAGGTATGGAGATACCAACGATCGAATCTTGGGCAAGTAACATACCGAAGAACAAAGGGGACATCATACGGGATTAACTGAATAGTGTACATAGAGGTTTGACCGATGAAGATCTTCGTAGAATATGTAGGAACCGATATGGGAATCCAGGTCCCACTATTGTTTATTGACCGTAGAGGTGTCTCCGTCATGTCTACATAGTTCTCGAACCCGCAGGGTCTTCATTTAAGGTTTGGTGACGTTTCGGTAGTATAGAGTTATGTATGGTGGTGACCTAAGGTTGTTCGTGTTGGGGAACGTCGCATGGGAAACAAAAATTTCCTACGCACACGCAAACCTATTCATGGTGATGAGCATCTACGAGAGGGAGAGTGGATCTACGTACCCTTGTAGATCGCTAAGAGGGAAGCATTAAGAAACGCGGTTGGTGTAGTCGAACTTCTTCGCGATCCAAATCGCCGAGCGTCCCGCGATCCAATCACGAACCGTCCCGCGAACACATCATGATCCGTCCCGCGAACTCATCATGATCCGTCTCATGATCTTGATCACGATCTGTCCCGTGAACTCATCACGATCCGTTCCGTGATCAGATCACGAACCGTCTCGCGATCTCGATCACGGTCCTTCCGATCTAGCGCCGAACGGACGGCACCTCCGCGTTTAGCACACGTGCAGCTTGATGACGATCTCCACTGTCTCGATCCAGCGAGAGGAGGTGGAGAGGAGAGAGAGTTCACCGGCAGCGTGATGGCGCTCCGGTGATGGTGGTGGAACAATTCCGGCAGGGCTTCGCCTAAGCGCTGCAGAAAACCGATCTAGAGGAGAAACTATGCACCGGTGTAACGGGTAGCACGTGGCCGGAAATTCTGTCCAAAAACCACCCAATCCACTAGTATATATAGGAGGAGAGGAGAGGAGAGGCAGCCAAGGCCTTTGGGTCGGCCAAAATAGGAGGTGGGAAGCAATCCTACTTCACCTCCAATCCTAGTTGGAGTAGGATTGCCTCCTATTGGCTGATTTTCCACTTTTTGCTTTAGGACTTTCTCTCCAGCGCCATGGGCCTTTGTGGCTGTTTTACCAGCCCACTAAGGGCTGGTTATTATTCTCCCACAGCCCATGGACCTCTTGGGGTCGAAATACCCCTCCCGGAGGCCTCCCAGTACACTACCGGCACTCCCGGTACACTACCGGCATTCCCGGTACACTACCGATGAGCCCGAAACTTTTCCGGAAACCAAACTGGGACTTCCTATATATGAATCTTTACCTCCGGACCATTCCGGAGCTCCTCGTGACGTCCGGGATCTCATCCGGGACTCTGAACAAACTTCAGTCACCACCATACATAACTCTACACTACTGAAACGTCATCGAACCTTAAGTGTGCAGACCCTGCGGGTTCGAGAACTATGTAGACATGACTGAGACACCTCTACGGTCAATAACCAATGGCGGGACCTAGACGTCCACATTGGTTCCTACATATTCTACGAAGATCTTTATCGGTCGAACCTCTATGTCAAGGATTCAGTTAATCGCGTATAACGTTCTCTTTGTTCTTCGGTATGTTACTTGCCCGAGATTCGATCGTCGGTATCTCCATACCTAGTTCAACATCGTTACTGGCAAGTCTCTTTACTCGTTTCATAATACAAGATCCCGCAACTAACAATTAGTCACATTGCTTGCAAGGCTTATTGTGATGTTGCATTACCGAGTGGGCCCCGAGATACCTCTCCGTCACACGGAGTAACAAATCCCAGTCTCGATCCATGCCAACTCAACAGACACCCTCGGAGATACCTGTAGAGCACCTTTATAGTCACCCAGTTACGTTGCGACGTTTGATACACACAAGGCACTCCTCCAATATCCGTGAGTTGCATGATCTCATGGTCATAGGAACATATACTTGACATGCAGAAAACAGTAGCAATAAACTGACACGATCATATGCTATGTTTGTAGTTTGGTTCTTGTCCACCACATCATTCTCCTAATGATGTGATCCCGTTATCAAATGACATCCCATGTCCATGGCTAGGAAATTTTAACCATCTTTTGATCAACGAGCTAGTCTACTAGAGGCATACTAGGGACATGGTTTTGTCTATGTATCCACACATGCATTTAAGTCTCCGATCAATACAATTATAGCATGGATAATAAACGATTATCATGAACAAGGAAATATGATAATAACTAATTTATTATTGCCTCTAGGGCATATTTCCAATAGTCTCCCACTTGCACTAGAGTCAATAATCTAGTTCACATCACCATGTGATTCGCATTGTTATGAATCTAACACCCAATGAGTTCTGGGGCTCGATAATGCTTTGCACATGAGAGAGGTCTTATTGTCAACGGGTCTGCGATATTCAGATCCGTGTGTACTTTGCAAATTTCTATGTCAAACCGAAAACACTGCTACCACACTCCACTTGGTACTATTCCAAATGGCTGCTCCACTATACGTATCCAGATTGCTACTACGAGTCATCCAGATTGGTGTTAAAGCTTGCATCGACGTAACTCTTTACGACGAACTCTTTATCACCTCCATAATCGAGAAACACCTCCTTAGTCTTTTAGTTACTAAGGACAATCTTGACCGTTGTCTAGTGCTCCATTCTAGGATCACTTTGAAACCTTCCAGCCATACTTATGGCAAGGCTGACATCGAGTCTTGTGCACAGCATTGCATACATGATAGAGCCTATGGCTGAAGCATAGGTGATGACACTCATCTTTTTTCTATCTTGTGCAGTCACTGGGCATTGAGTCATACTCAATTTTATACCTTACAAATCAGGCGAGAACTCTTTCTCTGACTGATCCATTTTGAACTCTTTCAAAATCTTGTCAAGGTACGTGCTCATTGAAAGTCTCATCAGTATCTTGATCTATCTCTATAGATCTTGATGCTCAACAATTAGGTAGCTTTATCCAGGTCTTCCTTTGAAAAATCACTTTTCAAACAACCATTTATGCTTCCCAGAAATCCTACATTATTTCCGATCAACAATATTTCATCCACATATACTTATCAGAAATTCTATAGTGCTCCCACTCACTTTATTGTAAATACAAGTTTCTCGTAAACCTTGTATAAACATTAAAACTTTGATCACCTCATCAAAGCATATATTCCAACTCCGAGATGCTTGCTTCAGTCCATAGAAGGATCACTAAAGCTTGCACACCTTTTTGCATCCTTAGGACTAACAAAACCATCCGGTTGTATCACATACAACCTTTCCTCAAGTAAACAGTTAAGGAAACGATGTTTTGACATCCATCTGCCGGATTTCATAATTGAAAACACAGCAACTGCTAACATAATTCCAACAGACTTTAGCACCACTACGAGTGAGAAAGTCTCATCGTAGTCAACTCCTTGAACTTGTCACAAACATCTTTGCAACAAGTCATGCTTTACAAATAGTGACATTCACCATCAGTGTCTGTCTTCAATTTAAAGATCCATTTGTACTCAACGACCTGCCGTCCAATGAGCAAGTCTACCAAAGTCTACACTTGGTTTTCATTCATGGATCCTATCTCGGATTTCATGGCCTCCAACCATTTGTCGGAATCCGGGCCCATCATCGCTTCTCCATAGCTCGTAGGTTCATCATTGTCCAACAACATGATCTCCAAGACAGAGTTGTCGTACCACTTAGAAGCAGTACACATCCTTGTCGACCTATGAAGTTCGATAGTAACTTGATCCTGAAGCTTCATGATCATCATCATTAACTTCCTCTTCAACTAACGTAGGCTTCACAGAAACATCTTTCTGCACTGCGCTACTCTCTGGTTGAACAAAGGTTTAACAATCTCATCAAGTTCTATCTTCCTCCCACTCAATTCTTTCGAGAGAAACATTTCCTCGAGAAAGGATCCATTTAAGCAACAAACACTTTGCACTAGGATCTGAGATTGAAGGTTCACCCAAGTGATCTTAGGGTATTCTATGAAGATGCATTTGTCCGCCTTGGGTTCGACCTCATTAGGTGAAAACATTTTCCACACAAGTGTCACAGCCCCAAATATTAAGAAATGACAGCTTAGGTTTCTATCAAACCATAATTCACACGGTGTCATCTCAACGGATTTAGATGATGCCCTATTTAAAGTGAATGTAGTTTTCTCTAACGCATAACCCCAAAAATTATAGTAGTAAAATGATAATAGACATCACAGTATGCACTATATCAATAGAGCATGACTATGATGTTCGGACACACCATCACACCATGGTGTTCCAGGTGGCGTTAGTTCTGAAACAAATTTCACATTGTCTTAAGTTGTATGCCAAACTCGTAACTCGCATATTCACCTCCACGATCATATCGCGGTCATTTTTATCTTCTTGTCACGATGATCTTTAAACTTCACTCTGAATTTGCTTGAACCTTTCAAACGATTCGGACTTGTGTTTCATTAAGTAAATATACACTATATCTACTCAAATCATTAGTGAAGGTAAGAAAATAACGATATCCACTGCACGCTACAAGACTCACAAGATTGCATACATCAACATGTATCATTTCCAATGAATCACTTGCCCGCTCCATCCAACGGGGTCCTTTAGTCATCTTGCCCAAGAGGCATGGTTCGCATGTCTCAACCGATTCGAAATCGAATGAGTCCAAATATCCATCAGCATGGAGTTTCTACATGCGCTTTATACCAATATGACATTTAGCGGCAGTGCCACAAGTATGTGGTACTATCATTATTAACTTTGTATCTTTTGACATCAATGTTATGAACATGTGTACTACTACGATCAAGATTTCAACAAACCATTCTCACTGGGTGCATGACCATTGAAGGTGTTATTCATGTAAACAGAATAACCATTATTCTCTAACTTAAATGAATAACCGTATTGCAATAAACATGATCTAATCATGTTCATGCTCGACGCAAAACACCAAATAACATTTATTTAGGTTCGTCACTAATCCTGAAGGTAGAGAGAGCGTGCGATGTTGATCACATCAACCTTGGAAACACTTCCAACACATATCGTCACCTCACCCTTAGCTAGTTCTCCGTTTATTCCGTAGCTTTTAATTCGAGTTACTAACATTTAGCAACCGAACCGGTATCCAATACCCAGGTGCTACTAAGAGTACTAGCAAGGTACACATTAATAACTCGTATATCAAATATACTTCTATCAATGTTGCCAGCCTTCTTATCTACCAAGTATCTAGGGTTGTTCCGCTTCAGCGACCTCTCACCTCATAATAGAAGCACTTAGTCTCGGGTTTGAGTTCAACTTTGGGTTGCTTCACTGGAGCAGCAACTGACTTGCTATCCATGAAGTTTCCCTCCTTGCTCTTGCCCTTTTCGAAACTAGTGGTTTGATTAACCATCAACACTTGACGCTCCTTCTTGATTTCTACCTTCACGGTGTCAAACATCGCGAACAGCTCAGGGATCAATACTTCTATCACTGGTGTATTATAGTTCATCACTAAGTTCTAATAGCTTTAGTGACAGTGACTTGGAGAACTATATCAATCACTATCTTATCTAGAAGATCAACTCCAACTTGATTCAAGCGATTGTAGTACCCAGACAATCTGAGTACATGCTCAACGATTGAGCTATTCTCCTTCATCTTACAGGCAAAGAATCTTGTTGGAGATCTCATATCTCGCAACACAGGCACGAGCCTGAGATCACAATCTCTGCTCCTAGAACATCTCATATGTTCCGTGACGTTCAAAACATTTCAGAGCCTCAATTCTAAGCCGTAATGCATGACGCACTAAACTATCAAGTAGTCATCGAAACGTGCCTGTCAGATGTTCACAACATCTATAGACGACGCTAGAGGGGGTGGCGCACCGAGCGGTGCATTAAGGACATAAGCCTTCTGTGCAGCAATGAGGACAAACCTCAGATCACGGACCCAGTCCGCAATTTTGCTACCAACATCTTTCAATTCTATTTCTCTAGGAACATATAAAAATTTAAGGGAGCTACAGTGCGAGCTAGTAATCTACAACATAATTTGCAAAGTCACTACTGACTATGTCCATGATAATAAGTTCAATTAATCATATTACTTAAGAACTCCCACTCAAATTGACATCCCTCCGATCATTCGAGTGATACATGATCCAAATTTCACCAACTCAAGTCCGATCATCACGTGAGTTGAGGTGGCTGCAATGGTGAACATCATCATGTTGATCATATCTACTATATGACTCATGTTCTACCTTTCGGTCTCTTGTGTTCCGAGGCCATGTCTGTACATGCTAGGCTCGTCAAGTTTAACCCGAGTGTTCTGCACGTGCAAATCTGGCTTGCACCCGTTGTATGTGAACGTAGAGTCTATCACACCCGATCATCATGTGGTGTCTCAACACGACGAACTTTCGCAACGGTGCACACTCGGGGAGAACACAATTTATCTTGAAATTAAGTGAGGGATCACCTTATAATGCTACTGTCGTCCTAAGCAAAACAAGGTGCATAAAAAGGATTAACATCACATGCAAATCATAAGTGACATGATATGGCCATGAACTTGTGCTTTTGATCTCCATCTAGAAAGCACCGGCATGATCTCCATCGTCACCGGCATGACACCATGATCTCCATCATCTTGATCTCCATCAACGTGTCGCCATCGGGGTTGTCACGCCCTGCATGCTTCTACTACTATTGCTACCGTTTAGCGATAAAGTAAAGCATTACATAGCGCTTAATGATTGACACGCAGGTCATACAATAATTAAACACAACCCTATGGCTCCTGCCGGTTGTCGTACTCATCGACATGCAAGTCGTGATAATCTATACATCACATGATCATCTCATACATCACATATATCACATCATGTAATTGGCCATATCACATCACAACATACCCGGCAAAAACAAGTTAGACGTCCTCTAATTGTTGTTGCATGTTTTACATGGCTGCTACGGGTATCTAGCAAGAACAATTCTCACCTACGCAAAAACAACAACGGTGATACACTAGTTGCTTTTCAACCTTATCAAGGACCGCCTTTGTCGAATCCGATCCAACTAAAGTGAGAGAAACTGTCACCCGCAAGCCCTCTAGGAAACAAGTTGCGTCGAGGGAACCGGTCTCTCGTAAGCGTACGAGTAATGTTGGTCCGGGACGCTTCATCTCTCAATCCCGCTGAACCAAAATACGACCAAGGGAGGAAGCAATCTAAGCATCAACGCCCACAAACCTTTTGTGTTCTACTCGAGATCTCATCGAACCATCAACCTAGCTCATGATGCCACTGTTGGGGAACGTCGCATGGGAAACAAAAATTTCCTACGCACATGCAAACCTATCCATGGTGATGAGCATCTACGAGAGGGAGAGTGGATCTACGTACCCTTGTAGATCGCTAAGAGGGAAGCATTAAGAAACGCGGTTGGTGTAGTCGAACTTCTTCGCGATCCAAATCGCCGAGCGTCCCGCGATCCAATCACGAACCGTCATGCGAACACATCATGATTCGTCCCGCGAACTCATCACTATCCGTCTCACGATCTTGATCACGATCTGCCCCGCGAACTCATCACGATCCGTTCCGTGATCAGATCACGAACCGTCTCGCGATCTCGATCACGGTCCTTCCGATCTAGCGCCGAACGGACGGCACCTCCGCGTTCAGCACACGTGCAGCTTGATGACGATCTCCACCTTCTCGATCCAGCGAGAGCAGGTGGAGAGGAGACAGAGTTCACCGGCAGCGTGATGGTGCTCCGGTGATTGTGGGGGAGCAATTCCGGCAGGGCTTCGCCTAAGCGCTGCAGAAAACCGATCTAGAGGAGAAACTATGCACCGGTGTAACGGGTAGCACGTGGCCGGAAATTCTGTCCAAAAACCACTCAATCCACTAGTATATATAGGAGGAGAGGAGAGGAGAGGCAGACAAGGCCTTTGGTTCGGCCGAAATAGGAGGTGGGAAGCAATCCTACTTCACCTCCAATCCTAGTTGGAGTAGGATTGCCTCCTATTGGCTGATTTTCCACTTTTTGCTTTAGGACTTTCTCTCCAGCGCCATGGGCCTTTGTGGCTGTTTTCCCAACCCACTAAGGGCTGGTTATTATTCTCCCACATCCCATGGACCTCTTGGGGTCGAAATACCCCTCCCGGAGGCCTCTCGGTACACTACCGGCACTCCCGGTACACTACCGGCACTCCCGGTACACTACCGATGAGCCCGAAACTTTTCCGAAAACCAAACTGGGACTTCCTATATATGAATCTTTACCTCCGGACCATTCCGGAGCTCCTCGTGACGTCGGGGATCTCATCCGGGACTCCGAACAAACTTCAGTCACCACCATACATAACTCTACACTACCGAAACGTCATCGAACCTTAAGTGTGCAGACCCTGCGGGTTCGAGAACTATGTAGACATGACTGAGACACCTCTACGGTCAATAACCAATGGCGGGACCTGGACGTCCACATTGGTTCCTACATATTGTACAAAGATCTTTATCGGTCGAACCTCTATGTCAAGGATTCAGTTAATCCCGTATAACGTTCCCTTTGTTCTTCGGTATGTTACTTGCCCGAGATTTGATCGTCGGTATCTCCATACCTAGTTCAACCTCGTTACTGGGAAGTCTCTTTACTCGTTCCGTAATACAAGATCCCACAACTAACAATTAGTCACATTGCTTGCAAGGCTTATTGTGATGTTGCATTACCGAGTGGGCCCCGAGATACCTCTCCGTCACACGGAGTAACCAATCCCAGTCTCGATCCATGCCAACTCAACAGACACCCTCGGAGATACCTGTAGAGCACCTTTATAGTCACCCAGTTACGTTGTGACGTTTGATACACACAAGGCACTCCTCCGATATCCGTGAGCTGCATGATCTCATGGTCATAGGAACATATACTTGACATGCAGAAAACAGTAGCAATAAACTGACACGATCATATGCTATGTTTGTAGTTTGGGTCTTGTCCACCACATCATTCTCCTAATGATGTGATCCCATTATCAAATGACATCTCATGTCCATGGCTAGGAAATCTTAACCATCTTTTGATCGACGAGCTAGTCTACTAGAGGCATACTAGGGACATGGTTTTGTCTATGTATCCACACATGCATTTAAGTCTCCGATCAATACAATTATAGCATGGATAATAAACGTTCATCATGAACAAGGAAATATGATAATAACTAATTTATTATTGCCTCTAGGGCATATTTCCAATAGTGTCCCACTTGCACTAGAGTCAATAATCTAGTTCACATCACCATGTGATTCGCATTGTTATGAATCTAACACCCAATGAGTTCTGGGGCTCGATAATGCTTTGCATGTGAGAGAGGTCTTATTGTCAACGGGTCTGCGATATTCAGATCCGTGTGTACTTTGCAAATTTCTATATCAAACCGAAAACACTGCTACCACACTCCACTTGGTACTATTCCAAATGGCTGCTCCACTATACGTATCCAGATTGCTACTACGAGTCATCTAGATTGGTGTTAAAGCTTGCATCGACGTAACTCTTTACGATGAACTCTTTATCACCTCCATAATCGAGAAACACCTCCTTAGTCTTTTAGTTACTAAGGACAATCTTGACCTCCTACTAGGATTGGAGGACGAGTCCTCCTCTCCTCCCCACTTCGGCCGAATCAAAGGAGGCTTGGCCCTTGCGCCAAGCCTCTCCTCCCTCCCTCCTATATATACTAGAGGATTTTAGGGTTTTGGCACAGAATTTTCAGCCACGTGCTACCTGTTCCTCCAGTGCATAGTTTCTCCTCTAGATCGGATTTCTGCAGTGCTTAGGCGAAGCCCTGCCGGAATAGCTTCACCACCATCGCCGGAGCGCCATCATGCTGCCGAAGAACTCTTCTTCCTCTCTGCTCCCTCTTGTTGGATCAAGACGGCGGAGATCGTCATCAAGCTGCACGTGCGCTGAACGCAGAGGTGTCGTCCGTTCGGCGCTAGATCAGAAGGACCGTGATCAAGTTCGTGGGACGGATCGTGATCAAGTTCGCGGGACGGATCATGATTGGATCGCGGGACGGATCGTGATTGTATTGCGGGACGCTCGGCGATTTGGATTGCGAAGACGTTCAACTACACCAACCGCGTTTCTTAATGCTTCCCGCTTAGCGATCTACAAGGGTATGTAGATTCACTCTCCCTCTTGTAGATGCTCATCACCATGGATAGGTCTTGTGTGAACATAGGAAAAATTTTGTTCCCATGCAATGTTCCACAACACTCATGGTCATAGGAACATATACTTGACATGCAGAAAACTGTAGCAATAAACTAACACGATCATATGCTACATTTATAGTTTGGGTCTCGTCCATCCCATCATTATCCTAATGATGTGATCCCGTTATCAAATGACATCACATGTCAATGGCTAGGAAACCTTGACCATCTTTGATCAACGAGCTAGTTCATTAGAGGCATACTAGGGATAGAGTGTTGCCTATTCATCCAGACATGCAATGTGTTTCCAATCAATACAATTATAGCATGGATAATAAACAATTATCATGAACAAGGAAATATAATAATAAAAACTTTATTTATTGCCTCTAGGGCATATTTCCAACAGTCTCCCACTTGCACTAGAGTCAATAATCTAGTTCACCATCACTATGGGATTTACATTGTAATGAATCGAACACCCATGTAGTTCTGGTGTTGATCATGTTTAACCCTTGGAAGAGGTTTAGTCAACGGGTCTCCAACATTTAGATCCGTGTGCACTTTGCAAATATTTATGTCCTTCTCCTCGATGTAATCGCGGATGGAATTGAAGCGTCGCTTTATGTGTCTGGTCCTCTTGTGAAACCTTGGTTCCTTGGCCTGTTGGATTCATTGGAATCGGTGCACTGGGCACTACTCCAAGATCTGTCATGAACTGCTTCATCCAGACACCTTCCTTCGCCACCTTCGAGGCTGTGATGTACTCCGCTTCGCATGTAGAATCGGCTACCATGCTTTGCTTGGAACTGCACCAGCTTACCGCTCCCCCGTTGAGAATAAATACGTATCCGGTTTGCAACTTAGAGTCATTCGGATCAGTGTCAAAGCTTGCATCGACGTAACCCTTTACAACGAGCTCTTCATCACCTCCATAAATGAGAAACATTTCCTTAGTCCTTTTCAGGTACTTAAGGATATTCTTGACCGTCATCCAGTGCTCCATTCCAGGATCACTTTGAAACCTTCCGGCCATACTTATGGCAAGGCTGACATCGGGTCTTGTGGACAGCATTCCATACATGATAGAGCCTATGGCTGAAGCATAGGGGATGACACTCATCTTCTCTCTATCTTCTGCATTCACTGGGCATTGAGTCTTACTCAACTTCACACCTTGCAACACAGGCAAGAACCCCTTCTTGGACTGATCCATTTTAAACTTCTTCAAAACTTCATCAAGGTATGTGCTTTGTGAAAGTGCTATTAAGCGTCTCGATCTATCTCTATTGATCTTAATGCCTAATATGAAAGCAACTTCTCCTAGGTCCTTCATTGAAAACTCTTGTTCAAATATTCCTTCATGCTTTCCAGCATTTCTATATTGTTTCCAATCGGCAATATGTCATCTACGTATAATAGTAGAAACGCTATAGAGCTCCCACTCACTTTCTTGTAAATACAAGCTTCTCCATAAACTTGTATAAACCCAAATGCTTTGATCACCTCATCAAAGCGCTTATTCCAACTCCAAGACCCTTGCACCAGTACCTTGGCACCTTTTGTCATGAGGCAATAGGTGGGAGCATTTTTATCGAGAACATTTTCCTCACAATTGAGGTAATTATTTAATTAATTAGTGAAGGAGTCTTTATAAGTATGGGCTCCCTCATTCGCATCGATGATTCTATACTAGATGAGTTTCGCACAACCCATACTATACATATGAGTGAATTGTGCTTTCGAAAGACGACCATAGATGATGTACTTGGCCCGAGCATCCAGTTGAGTGAATCTGTAAATATTAGCATCAGTAGCATTTTCACAGACCTCAGAAACACCTTTTTCAGTGACAGTCCACATATCATAGTTTATGGATTTAAGAAGTTTTCGTATCTTGTTCTTCCAATTTTGGTAGTGTGCGCCATCAAAGAAACGACACGTGGCGGAGATCTTGATCATACATGTCATCGACATAACTAAAACTCCTGGTGGTTAAACCAAAATCACACTCAAGAAGGGAGCACCTTGCTATAATACCAATTAAAAGTGTGTAGCAACCAGAGAGGTGATTGAGTGATTTAAAAAAAATCATCAGTGAAGAATTTCCGGTATAGCGAGCACGCCCAAGACCACTATGAAGATTGCATACAAGGTTTGATCTGATCTGTACCGACTCGAAGCGCAGCGGAAGAAGAGTCGATGGAGATCGTTGGTGCAGATCCCCGCAGCTAGGATTTTACAACCTCCCAACCACGAGGATGTACTCCCTCGTCGGACAGCCCTTTGGGAGGCGGTCGGACAGTCCCCCGGACGATGTCGCGGACAGCCCTTCGGGAGGACCCTCGAAACTCGAACGGAGACTCGTACAGCCCTCCGGGAGGTCACTTGAACATCCCCTCAGGAAAAGATCGAAACTACGACCTATCTACGGGGTTGCACACATACGGTGTCATCTATCCGACAGGGCTTCGCCGTCCAGAACTAGTTCCTGCCGGAACCCAGACAGCCTTTCGGCTCTACAAAACTCTTTTTGTGGGAGGAAGAGAGAGAGCTAGCAAAGCATAGCATGTGTATGAGAGCAAAGGATGAACAGATGGCAGCCCACATCTCCTCTATTTATAGGAAAACCAAGGGGTAGGGTTGTGACTTGAAAATACCAAACTACCCCCACTTTATGTCACACATAAAAAATCATAAGAGGGAAAAGGGGTGCCATGTGGAGCTCCATGGAGGAGCTCCACCCTTGGCCGGCCACCCCTTGCCCCCCCCCATGAGGTGCTACCTTGCTCCCCAATCCCTTCTAGAAGCCTTTTTGGAAATATCCAAAAAGGTGCTTTTCCATAAATATCCAAAAAGCATTTTCACTATTCACGACGACATTTTTCAGCGTCCGGTCGAACTGAAAATATTTATGTGGGCTTAGAACAATTCCATTACCCCACTAAAATAATTTTCAATGTGATCCGGAACAATTCCGGATAGATGATTTTCATCTGCAAAAAGCATCTGAAGCGGTTCTGGTAGCTTCGAAACATTTCCGGTTTTTCTTCCGAAAAATTCCCAAAAGTTTCCAGAATGATTCTCGCACCCTCCAAGAATTATCAGGCATGTGCCGAAACCAATTTGACTTAAGGGTATCCCCTGAAACTACTTGTTCAGTTTTACCGAAACTGTTCCGGTGTTCTCTCTATGGAACTTTTCCGCTGTCCGAAACTTTTCCGGTGTCCGAAACTTTTCGGTGATTTTCTCTTAGACTCCCTGTCTAGTATTCAACAGATAGATGACCCTTAAGCGTGTGACCCTATAGGTTCGGTGAAGCATGGACATGACCCGGAACCCCTTCCGATCAATGATCAACATTGGAGCCGTGGACACCCATATTGACCCCTATACCCACACGAATGAATATTCGAGTGAACCTCCAGTTGTTGTGCGCTATTCCTGTCGCTTCAAGATATGTTACAATTACCCGAGGTGAGACATGTTGGCATCCCCGTGGATCAACAACTTGTCCACTATGCCAGTTACCTCGTTGCCGGTATTGTTCTCTTTTCTCGTTCCCGTGTTCCGGCATCCCTGTGATCAAATCACAAAGTGTCTGGCCAGACGATGATGGATAGCGTAACACCGAGAGGGACCAGAGATATCTCTCCATCGTTGGAGGAGCAAATCCCAATCTTGAGCTATCAAGTTACTTAACATACTTTTCCACGAACCCATAAGCCGCCGTAATAGCCACCCATTTACGGATGACGTTTAACAAACCCCAAAGTTCATGAAGCAAGCATGAAGAAACTCGATACTCTCATGGTCTAAGGAATTATGCAAACGTTAACCATCTCTGTGTTATTAACCATTAACTTGTGACGAATGTATCTCATAGCATAACATCAATTCGGATCGATTCAACACAAGCGTTCTACCAACATCGTGCCCTCAAAATTGCCGGCATAGCCATGCCCATGATCAGGAACACATGATCATCATGCAATACTTGAGCCAGTCTTAGAGGCAAGACTAGGAATACAATTTACCGTTTATTATACCACATGTGCACATGAGTTTCCCTCCAAGCCTCGTGGATATTGCAGACTCGAGAATTATTGCAGTTATAGCATGGATCATAAACATTCATTACAAACTTGGAGATACAAAAGTAACTGTTGTTACTGCCTCTAGGGCATATCTCCTACAGACTCCCACTTGCACTAGAGTCATAATCCAGTTACATGGCTTCCCTAACACCAATGGCTATCCGGTGTTGCTCATGCTTTCCTCGTGGTAGAGGCTTTGTCTCGGGTCTGACACATTCAGATCCGTGTGAACTTTGCGTACTTTCACTAAACCTTCTTCGACATGATGTCGAATGAGTTTAAATTTGCATTGAATATGCATTGTCTTATGGTGTGAACATGGCTCCCTTGCCTGAGCCACGGCGCCACTATTATCACAATAGATCTCCACCGGGTCCAGAGCACTTGGAACCACACCAAGGTCTTCAAGGAATTGCTTGATTCCGACAGCCTGCTTGGAGGCTTCTGAAGCAGCAACATAGTGTGCCTCCATTGTAGAATCTGCCACAGTCTTTTGTTTGGAAATTTCCAATCAACTGTGCCGCCATTCAATATGAAAACATAGCCAGATATAGATTTGAAGTCACATGGGTCAGTCATGAAGCCTGCATCAGTGTAACAACTTACAATGAGCTCTTCATCACCTCCGTACACAAGGAATAAATCCTTGGTCCTTCAGAGGTACTTAAGAATACCCTTGACTGCGGCCCAGTGTTCCAATCTTGGATCACCTTGGTACAGGCTGCTAACACTTAGCGCATAGGAAACATCCGGTCTTGTACATAGCATGGCATACATAATAGAACTAACTGCCGAAGCATAAGGAATATCATTCATTTGTACTCGCTCATCAAGGGTCCGAGGACCCTGATTCTTGCAAAGCACTGTGCCAGGTGACATGGGGAGTAGGCCTTTCTTTGTGTTCTCCATGTTGAACCTTTTAAACACCTTGTCAATGTACGTGCTTTGGCTAAGCGCTATTAGGCGTCTTGATCTATCTCTATAGATCCTGATGCCCGATACATATGCCGCTTCGCCTAAGTCTTTCATTGAAAAACTCTTCTTCAATGAGTCTTTTATTTCGCTAAGAAAATTCACGTCATTTCCAATCAACAATATGTCATCCACATACAAGATTAGAAATGCTTTTGCGCTCCCACTAAACTTCTTGTAAACACAAGATTCTTCATCGTTCCTAATGAAACCAAAATCTTTGACCACTTCATCAAAATGAATGTTCTAGCTCCTTGATGCTTGCTTCAGACCATAAATGGCTTTCTGAAGCTTACATACCTTTCCAGCATTCTTAGGATCGATAAAACCTTCTGGCTGTATCATGTATACATCCTGTTCAAGGTTTCCATTTAGGAAAGCCATTTTGACATCCATCTGCCATATTTCATAATCGAAATAAGCAGCAATTGCTAGTAATATCCGAACAGACCTAAGCATAGCTACGGATGAGAAAGTCTCGTCGTAGTCCACTCCTGGAACTTGCATGAACCCCTTTCGTGACAAGTCTAGCTTTGTGGATAGTAATGTTACCATCCGTGTCCCTCTTTCTTTTGAAAACCCATTTACAACCAATGGGTTTTACGCCATCTGGAAGTTCTTCCAAGTTCCAAACTTGGTTTTCGTACATGGATTCCATTTCGGATCTCATGGCCTTGTGCCATTCCCTTGAGCTAGGCCCCGCCATCGCTTCCTTGTAGTGCGCAGGTTCATCGTCTTCAAGAATGAAGATTTCGTTATGAAACCACTCAGGTAGCTGGATAGCCGTACTTGATGTGCGCGGTTCAGTTACAACATTGTTTGAAGTTTCCGCATCACATGCGACAACTTCCGGCCCGGTTGTAGGGATAATTTGCGGAATTACTTCCGGTTCCTTAGCCATATCAACGGTGGCCGAAGATTCACTAATCTCATCAAGTTGTACTTTCCACCCACTAGCTTCATTAGCGAGAAACTCTTTCTCAAGAATGACTCCGCCTTTAGCGACAAACACTTTGTGCTCGGAGGGTAGGTAGAATGAATACCCAACAGTGCTTGTTGGATAACCTACAAAGTAACATTTGTCTAATCTGGGATTAAGTTTGCTAGGCTGTAAACACTTTACGTATGCCTCACAACCCCAAATTTTAAGATGCAACACACAAGGTTTCTTCCCATGCCACATCTCATGTGGTGTCGTCTTAACAGACTTAGACGGTGCTTTGTTTAGTGTGTGAGCGGCAGTTTCTAGTGCATGACCCCAAAAAGATATCGGTAGATCTGTAAGAGACATCATCGACCTTACCATGTCTAATAGGGTTCGGTTACGTTGTTCCGACACTCCGTTTCACTGTGGAGTTCCGGGAGGCGTAAGCTATGAAACGATTCCACGGTCACTCGGATGTTGGCCAAACTCGTGACTAAGATATTCGCCTCCGTGATCAGACCGCGGAAACTTAATCTTTTTGTTTCGATGATTTTCTACCTCATTCTGAAATTCTTTGAACTTTTCAAATGTTTCCGACTTATGCTTCATCAAGTAGATATATCCATACCTACTTAAATCAACAGTAAAAGTTACAAAGTAGAAATACCCACCCCGAGCGACTGTGCTCATTGGACCACATACATCACTATGTATTATTTCCAATAATTTACTCGCCCATTCAGGATGACCCGTGAATGGCGTCTTGGTCATTTTTCCCATCAAGCAAGCTTCACATGTGTCAAATGATTCAAAATCAAAAGACGGTAAAACTCCATCTTTATGGAGTCTTTGCATGCGGTTCTTTCCGATGTGGCCAAGCCAACAGTGCCACATGAAAGTGGTGGTGGTATCAGCCTTCTTAAGGCGTTTAGCATTCACGTTAAAGACATCATTTTCACATTCAATATTTAGTATGAAAAGGCCCCCAACAATGGGTGCAAATCCATAAAACATATCCTTACAATAAATTGAACAACCATTGTTCTCACACTTGTAGGAGTACCCATCGTGTACTAAACATGATCCAGAGATAATGTTTCTACACAACAACGGAACAAAATAGCAGTTACTAAGTTCCGAAATAAATCCTGAAGGGAGACGTAGAGGCATAATACCGACGGCTTGAGCGGCGATCCCAACGCCATTCCCAACACGCATCACGACTTCATTCTTTGCCAACTTGCGCACCTTCTAAAGCCCCTGTATCGAGCTGCAAATGTGAGCAACCGATCCGGTATCAAATACCCAAGACTTAGAATTTGCGCTAGCAAGCAAAACGTCAATGACATTAACTTGTATAACAATTATACCTTTTCCGGTTTTCCCGGACTTCTTATCTTCCAAATACTTCTTGCAGTTTCTCTTCCAGTGTCCTATGCCCTTGCAGTAGAAGCACTCAGTTTCATTCTTGGCTCCGCCCTTAGATTTGCGTTGGAATCCGGTCTTACTGGCGCCCTTGCCCTTCTTTGTCTTGCCATTCTTTTTGAAACTGGCAGTGTTATTCACAAGCAACACTTGCTTGCGATTTTTCTGCAGTCCTCCTTCAGCAGTTTTCAGCATGGCAAGCACCTCATTTGTTGTTTTGTCCATCCCATTCATGTTGTAGTTCATGATAACACCGCCATAAGATGGGGGGAGTGAACCTAGCAACAAGTCCATAACATGCTCTGGCGGAAGTGGAAATTCCAGGGTTTTAAGCCTTTCAGCGTAGCCAATCATATTAACTACGTGCTCGCCAACTGAGCTGCCCTCAGCCATCTTGGTCTCTGCCATCATTTTCATGATGTCAAAACATTTAGACCGTGCATTACACTTGTAAAGAGAATCCAGATCCTTGATCATATAAAGGGAGTTATGGAATTCAAAACGGTTTTGAAGCTCTGAACTCATGCAAGACAGCATGAGGCACTGCACTAAGTTGTAATCATCATCCTTAGTGGCCCAGACATTTTGTATGTCTGCCGCGGCAGTTGCCGCCGGTTTAGGAGGAAGAGGTCCGTCAAGTACGTACACTTTCTTAGCACCCCTGAGGACAATCCTCAGGGTATGGACCCAGTCCACATAGTTGTTTCCATTCGCAGCTAACTTCTCTTTCTCTAACATCGGGCCTAAGTTGAACGCGCTATTGCGAGCCATTTGATCTACAATGAAAAACACAAGTTCACTTAGACTTTGTTCATAATGATATTTGCACTAGTGAATAAACAGTTTTATTCTAAGGTGTGCTCCCACTCAAATCAATATCTCTCAAAATTGATTATCAATGATTCAAGACCCAGACTTCAATTCATCGCCATAGAATCATCATCTCATGACGGGAATTTTAATCGGTAGGCCAACTTGCCGATCACATCTTCATGTGACTCTTGTTCCTCTTTCGATGTGTGTGTTCTGAGCTCATGACTTTCATGCCTGAACGTTAAGACAACCAAGTGATCTTGCTACGAGGTCTTTACTCACCCGCCTCACACATCCCTAATCGTTCGTACCCATGCATCCATGGCGCACCCCGAAAAGTTAGGTGTCGTGACGGTGCTACACTTGGGAGAAAACTAACTACTTGATATTTTTGTGAGAGATCACCCTAATAAAAAGCGACTACCGCGCAATCAAGAAGGGTGCATCAAGAGGGACAAACATCTCAGGCAATTCATAATTAGCATGATATGGTATAGCCCTTTCTGACGGAGAAGTCAAGTATTTCTTCGTCTTCGGCATTCGCATCGGTGTTCACCTTTGCGAAGATTGCCACCACATTGTCGATGCACCAGATAATATTGCTATCTCTATAGCTAATAAAATAAGTGCATTACATAAGGTTGACACGCTGGTCATTAAAGTGCAATCATATGGCTCCAACCATCATGTCGAATCATGACACGCAGGTCATGTTAATTACATCATATAGTCATCTCATACATAATAAAATTAATATGAGCATTGCTATACCACATCACATGCAAACCATCCTGCAAAACCAATTTAGACGCCTCTAATCGGTTTATGCAAAATTTTATTTTACGTGGCTTCTAAGGTTTTTACTCAAACCACAGCTACCAACATTTATCATCAAGTATGATAATTCAAAATGCTAGATTAACTTTCCAGGGTGTATGAAACACGAGATAATAAAATCTCGAGCCCCATACTAAACTTCGTCATACGTGTGAACCCCGTGCAGATCATATCTGCATTGCCCTTTCGTCTGCGAAACATCCATCTTTCTTTAACTATGGTGGAACCCAAAGAACTGTTAGCACTTCGTTCATCTATCAATCAGCATACTCAGGAGCAGCATGAAAGGATCGCGGATTGCCAGAACTTTGTGAGATTCCACCATGCCGTCAAGATCAGGACTACGCAAATTCAAGGGAAGCAACAGGAACATCGGGTAACAGATTTCATGTGCTACCCGCACAAATAATTTTCAGTAATAGATCTCATCTACTACAAAATTATACTATGCAATACCCATACATCTCATGTATTCTAGATCATAACATGCATCTACGCATAGCATGGCTCTTGATGCCACTATTGGGGAACGCGATAGAAAATAAAAATTTCCGGTATAGCGAGCACGCCCAGGACCACTATGGAGACTCCATAGAAGGTTTGATCTGATCCGTACCGACTCGAAGCGCAGCAAAAGAAGAGTCGGTGGAGATCGTTGGTGCAGATCCCTGCAGCTAGGATTTTACAACCTCCCAACCGCGAGGATGTACTCCCTCGTCGGACAGCCCATCAGGAGGCGGTCGGACAGTCCCCCAGACGATGTCACGGCCAGCCCTTTGGGAGGACCCTCGAAACTCGAACGGACACTCGGACAGCCCTCCGGGAGGACACTCGATCTATCTATATAGATCTTAATGCCTAATATGAAAGCAGCTTCTCCTAGGTCCTTCATTGAAAAGCTCTTGTTCAAATATTCCTTCATGCTTTCCAGCATTTCTATATTGTTTCCAATCAGCAATATGTCATCTACATATAATATTAGAAACGCTATAGAGCTCCCACTCACTTTCTTGTAAATACAAGGTTCTCCATAAACTTGTATAAACCCAAATGCTTTGATCACCTCATCAAAGTGCTTATTCCAACTCCGAGATGATTGCACTAGTACCTTGGCACCTTTTGTCATGAGGCAATAGGTGGGAGCATTTTTATCGAGAACATTTTCCTCATAGTTGAGGTAATTATTTAATTAATTAGTGAAGGAGTCTTTATAAGTATGGGCTCCCTAATTCACATCGATGATTCTATACCAGATGAGTTTCACACAACTCATACTATACATATGAGTGAATTGTGCTTTTGAAACACGACCACAGATGATGTACTTGGCCCGAGCATCCAGTTGAGTGTATCTGTAAATATTAGCATCAGTAGCATTTTCACAGACCTCTAAAATACCTTTTTCAGTGACAGTCCACATATCATAGTTTATGGATTTAAGAAGTTTTCGTATCTTGTTCTTCCAGTTGTGGTAGTGTGCGCCATCAAAGAAACAACACGCGGCAGAGATCTTGATCATACATGTCATCGACATAACTAAAACTCCAGGTGGTTAAACCAAAATCACACTCAAGAAGGGAGCACCTTGCTATAATACCAATTAGAAGTCTGTAGCAACCAGAGAGGTGATTGAGTGATTTTAAAAAAAATCATCAGCAAAGAATTTCCGGTATAGCGAGCACGCCCAGGACCCCTATGGAGACTGCATACAAGGTTTGATCTGATCCGTACCGACTCGAAGCGCAGCGAAAGAAGAGTCGGTGGAGATCATTGGTGCAGATCCCCGCAGCTAGGATTTTACAACCTCCCAACCGCGAGGATGTACTCCCTCGTCGGACAGCCCTCGTTGGACAGCTCGAGAATCATTGCAGTTATAGCATGGATCATAAACATTCATTACAAACTTGGAGATACAAAAGTAACTGTTATTACTGCCTCTAGGGCATATCTCCTACAAGTTCCACTTCCAGTTACCAGTTCCCTTGCAATGAAAGCACTCAGTTTCTGGCTTGGATCCGGCCTTGGCCTTCTTTACAGGAGTAGCAACTGTTTTGCCATCCTTCTTGGATTTACCCTTCTTGCCCATGCCCTTGCCATTCTCGTTGAAGCTAGTGGTTTTATCGACCATCAACACTTGATGTTCTTTCTGGATTTCAAACTTAGCGACTTTCAGCATCGCAAACAGCTCGGCGATTGATTTGTTCATCCCATGCATGTTATAGTTCATCACAAAGCTCTTGTAGCTAGGTGGCAGTGATTGAAGAACTCTGTCAGTGATCGCCTCAGGCGGAAGGGGCATTCCCAACTCCGCCAGACGAGTCGAATACCCAGACATTCTGAGTATATGTTCACTGATAGACCCATTCTCCTCCATTTTGCAAGCATAGAACTTATCGGAGGTCTCATGCCTCTCGATCCAGGCATTCTTCTGAAAGATAAACTTCAACTCCTGGAACATCTCATATGCTCCATGATGTTCAAAACGTCCTTGAAGTCCTGGTTCTAAGCCATACAACATTGCACACTGAATTATTGAGTAATCCCCAGAACGTGCCTCCCAAGCGTTCTTAACGTCTTCGGATGACATGTCTTCGGGTTGGTCACCAAGCGGTGCATCAAGGACATATGATTTCTGGGAAGCCATGAGGATAATCCTCAGATTACGGGCCCAGTCAACAAAGTTACTTCCATCATCTTTCAACTTAGCTTTCTCTAGGAACGCATTCAAATTCAGGGGTGCTACTGCACGAGCCATTGATCTACAAGATAAATATGCAAAGGTTACTTAGACTATTGTTCAAGATAATGAGTTTAGTTAATCAAATTACTAAAGATCCCACTCAAATTGACATCCCTCAGGTCATTTGAGTGTCACATGATCCAAATTCACCAACTCAAGTCCGATCATCACGTGAGTTGAGGTGGTTTCAATGGTGAACATCATCATGTTGATCATATCTACTATATGACTCATGTTCAACCTTTCGGTCTCTTGTGTTCCGAGGACATGTCTGTACATGCTAGACTCGTCAAGTTTAACCCGAGTGTTCTGCATGTGCAACACTGGCTTGCACCCGTTGTATGTGAACGTAGAGTCTATCACACCCGATCATCACATGGTGTCTCGACACGACGAACTTTCGCAACGGTGCACACTCGGAGAGAACACAATTTATCTTGAAATTTAAGTGAGGGATCACCTTATAATGCTACCGTCGTCCTAAGAAAAACAAGGTGCATAAAAGGATTAACATCACATGCAAATCATAAGTGACATGATATGGCCATGAACTTGTGCTTTTGATCTCCATCTTGAAAGCACCGGCATGATCTCCATCGTCACCGGCATGACACCATGATCTCCATCATCTTGATCTGCATCAACGTGTCGCCATCGTGGTTGTCGCGCCCACCATGCTTCTACTACTATTTCTACCGTTTAGCGATAAAGTAAAGCATTACATAGCGCTTAATGATTGACACGCAGGTCATACAATAATTAAAGACAACCCTATGGCTCCTTCCGGTTGTCGTACTCATCGACATGCAAGTCGTGATATTCTATACAACACATGATCATCTCACACATCACATATATCTCATCATGTAATTGTCCATATCACATCACAACATACCCTGCAAAAACAAGTTAGACGTCCTCTAATTGTTGTTACATGTTTTACGTGGCTGCTACGGGTATCTAGCAAGAACAATTCTCACTTACGCATAAACCACAACGGTGATACATAAGTTGCTTTTCAACCTTCTCAACGACCACCTTAGTCGAATCCGATCCAACTAAAGTAGGAGAAACAGACACCCGCCAGCCATCTTTGTGCAATGAAGTTACACATCAGTCGATGGAACCGGTCTCTCATAAGCGTACGAGTAAGGTTGGTCTGGGTCGCTTCATCCCACAATACTGTTGAACCAAAACACGACCAAGGGAGGAAGCAATCTAAGCATCAATGCCCACAAACTCTTTGTATTCTACTCGAGATCTCATCTACACATAGATCTAGCTCATGATGCCACTGTTGGGGAACGTTGCATGGGAAACAAAAAAATTCCTACGCACACGCAAGATCTATCCATGGTGATGAGCATCTACGAGAGGGAGAGTGAATGTACGTACCCTTGTAGATCGCTAAGCGGGAAGCGTTAAGAAACACGGTTGATGTAGTTGAACGTCTTCGCAATCCAAATCGCCGAGCGTCTCGCGATCCAATCACGATCTGTCCCGATCAAGCACCGAACGGACGGCACCTCCGCGTTCAGCACACGCACAACTTGATGACGATCTCTGCCTTCTTGATCCAGCAAGAGGGAGCGAAGAGGTAGACGAGTTCTCCGGACGGCGCTGCGGCAATGGAGGTGGAGTAATGTCAACAGGGCTTCGCCTAAGCACAGCTAAAACCGATCTAGAGGAGAAACTACGAACTAGAGGGTAGGGTTGCACGTGGCTGAAAATCTTGTGCCAAAACCCTAAAACCCTCTAGTATATATAGGAGGAGAGGAGGAGGAGGCTTGGCACAAGGGACATCCCCTCTAGGCTTCGGCCGAAGTGGAGAGGAGTCCTCCTCCTCCACTCCTAGTAGGATTAGGACTCCTTCCTTATTTCCACCCTTTTTGCCTTTTCCACCTTTTCCACTTAGGAATCTCTTCCCAGCCGCATGGGCCTTGTGTGGGACTTTGGACATCCCACTAAGGGCTGGTATTAGTCCTCCCACAGCCCATGTAGCCTCTTGTCTCGAAATACCTCTCCCGATGGTCCCCTGGTACACTACCGGCACTCCCGGTACACTACCGATGAGCCCGAAAATTTTCCGACGACCAAAATAGGACTTCCTATATATCAATCTTTACCTCCGGACCATTCCAGAGCTCCTCGTGACGTCCGGGATCTCATCTGGGACTCCAAACAACCTTCGGTCACCACCATGCATAACTCTATACTACCGAAATGTCACCGAACCTTAAGTGTGTAGACCCTGCGGTTCGAGAACTATGTAGACATGACCGGGACACCTCTACGGTCAATAACCAATAGTGGGACATAGATGCCCATATTGGTTCCTACATATTCTACGAAGATCTTTATCGGTCGAACCTCTATGTCAAGGATTCAGTTAATCCCGTATGATGTTCCGTTTGTTCTTCGGTATGTTATTTGCCCGACATTCGATTGTCGGTATCTCCATACCTAGTTCAAACTCGTTACCGGCAAGTCTCTTTACTCGTTCCGTAATACAAGATCCCGTGACTAAAAATTAGTCACATTTCTTGCAAGGCTTATTGTGATGTTGTATTACCGAGTGGGCCCTGAGATACCTCTCCATCACACGGAGTAACAAATCCCAGTCTTGATCCATGCCAACCCAACAGACACCCTCGAAGATACCTGTAGAGCACCTTTATAGTCACCCAGTTACGTTCCGACGTTTGATACACACAGGGCATTCCTCCGGTGTCTGTGAGTTGCATGAGCTCATGGTCATAGGAACATATACTTGACATGCAGAAAACTGTAGCAATAAACTGACACGATCATATGCTACATTTATAGTTTGGGTCTCATCCATCCCATCATACTCCTAATGATGTGATCCCGTTATCAAATGACATCACATGTCAATGGCTAGGAAACCTTGACCATCTTTGATCAACGAGCTAGTTCACTAGAGGCATACTAGGGACAGAGTGTTGTCTATTCATCCACATATGCAATGTGTTTGCAATCAATACAATTATAGCATGGATAGTAAACAATTATCATGAACAAGGAAATATAATAATAAACACTTTATTTATTCCCTCTAGGGCATATTTCCAACAGGCAAGTCAGTTGCTGCTCCAGTGAAGCAACCCAAAGTTGAACCCAAACCCAAGACTAAGTGCTTCTATTATGAGGAGAGCGGTCGCTAAAGCGGAACAACCCTAGATACCTGGTAGTTAAGAAGGCTGGCAACATTGACAGAAGTATATTTGATATACGTGTTATTGATGTGTACCTTGCTAGTACTCCTAGTAGCACCCGGGTATTGGATACCAGTTCGATTGCTAAATGTTAGTAACTCAAAATAACAGCTACGGAATAAATGGAGACTAGCTAAGGGTGACATGACGATGTGTGTTGGAAATGTTTCCAAGGTTGATGTGATCAACATCGCACGCTCTCTCTACCTTCGGGATTAGTGAGGAACCTAAATAATTGTTATTTGGTGTTTGCGTTGAGCATGAACGTGATCAGATCGTGTTTATTGCAAACCATTTATTCATTTAAGTCAGAGAATAATGGTTATTCTGCTTACATGAATAATACCTTCAATGGTAATGCACCCAATGAATGGTTTGTTGAATCTTGATCGTAGTAGTACACATGTTCATAACATAGATGCCAAAAGATACAAAGTTAATAATGATAGTACCACATACTTGTGGCACTGCCGCTAAATGTCATATTGGTGTAAAGCGCATGAAGAAACTCCAAGCTGATGGATCTTTAGACTCATTCGATTTTGAATCGGTTGAGACATGCGGACCATGCCTCTTGGGCAAGATGAATAAGAACCCATTTTCCGGCTTGATGGAACGGGCAAGTGACTTATTGGAAATGATACATGTTGATGTATACGGTCCAATGAGTGTTGTAGCGTGCGGCAGATATCGTTATTTTCTTACCTTCACTGATGATTTGAGTAGATATAGTGTATATTTACTTAATGAAACACAAGTCTGAATCGTTTGAAAAGTTCAAGCAGAATCAGAGTGAATTTTGGGATCATCGTGACGAGAAGAGAAAATGTCTACGATGTGATCGTGGAGGTGAATATCTGAGTTACGAGTTTGGTATACAACTTAAGACAATGTGAAAAGTTGTTTCACAACTCACGCCCCCTGGACACCATAGTGTGATTGTGTGTCCCTACATCGTAGTCGTGCTCTATTGGATATGGTGCGAATTATGATGTCTCTTATTGTTTTTGCCACTATCATTTTGGGGTTATGCATTAGAGACAACTACATTCACTTTAAATAGGGCACCATCGAAATCCGTTGAGATGACACCATATGGTTTGGCAAAAACCTAAGCTGTCATTGCTTAGAGTTTGGGAATGCGACACTTATGTCTGATAAGCTCGAACCCAAAACGGAAAAATGCATCTTCATAGAATACCCTAAGAACAGCTGGGTATACCTTCTATCTCAGATCCGAGTACAAAGTGTTTGTTGCTAAAACTGGGTCCTTTCTCGAGAAAGAGTTTCTCTCGAAAGAATTGAGTGGGAGGAAGATAGAACTTGATGAGGTTGTTGAACCTTTGTTTCAAGCCATAGAGTAGCGCAGCACAGAAAGATGTTTCTGTGGAGCCTACGTCAGTTGAAGAGGAAGTTAATGATGATGATCATGAAGCTTCGGATCAAGTTACTATCAAACCTCGTAGGTCGACAAGGACGCGTACTACTCCTGAGTGGTACGACAACCCTGTCTTAGAGGTCATGTTGTTGGACAACAATGAACCTACAAACTATGGAGAAGCGATGATGGGCCCGGATTCCGACAAATGGTTAGAGGCCATGAAATCCGAGAAAGGATCCATGTATGAAAACCAAGTATAGACTTTGATAGACCTGCTCGTTGGAGGGCAGGTTGTTGAGTACAAATGGACCTTTGAGATGAAGACAGACGCTGATGGTAAATGTCACCATTTATAAAGCTCGACTTGTCGCAAAGAAGTTTCTGCCAAGTTCAAGGAGTTGACTACGATGAGACTTTCTCACTCGTAGCGATGCTAAAGTCTGTTGGAATTATGTTAGAAGTTGCTGCATTGTTCAATTATGAAATCTGGCAGATGGATGTCAAAACATCGTTTCCTTAACGGTTTACTTGACGAAAGGTTGTATGTGATACAACCAGAAGGTTTTATCAATCCTAAGGATGCTAAAAGGTATGCAAGCTCTAGCAATCCATCTAAGGGCTGGAGCAAGCATCTCGGAGTTGGAATATACACTTTGATGAGGTGATCAAACTTTTTGAGTCTATACAAAGTTTATGAGAAACTTGTATTTACAAGAAAGTGAGTGGGAGCACTATAGAATTTCTGATAAGTATATGTGGTTGACATATTGTTGATCGAAAATGATGTAGAATTTCTGGAAAGCATAAAGGCTTGTTTGAAAAGAGTTTTTCAAAGGAAGACCTGGATAAAGCTACTTAATTGTTGGGCATCGAGATCTATAGAGATAGATCAAGATGCCTGATGAGATTTTCAATGAGTACATACCTTGACAAGATTTTGAAAGAGTTCAAAATGGATCAATCAAAGAAAGAGTTTTTGCCTGATTTGTAAGGTGTGAAGTTGAGTGAGACTCAAAGCTCAACCACGGCAGAAGAAAGAGAAAGGACGAAGTTCGTCCCCTATGCCTTAGCCATAGGCTCTATATTATGCCATGCTGTGTACCGCACCTGGTGTGTGCCTTGCCATGAGTCTGTCAAGGGGTACAAGAGTGATCCAGGAGTGGATCATTGGACAGCGGTCAAAATTATCCTTAGTAACTAGAGGACTAAGGAGATGTTTCTCGATTATGGAGGTGATAAAGAGTTTGTCGTAAAGAGTTACGTCAATGCAAGCTTTAACACCAATCCAGATGACTCTTCGTAGCAATCCGGATACGTATAGTGGAGCAGCCATTTGGAATAGTTCCAAGTGCAGTGTGGTAGCAGTGTTTACAGTATGAGATAGAGATTTGCAAAGTACACACGAATCTGAATATCGCAGACCCATTTACTAAAAGACCTCACTCACATGCAAAGCATGATCGAGCCTCAGAACTCATTGGGTGTTAGATTTATAACAATGCGAATCACATGGTGATGTGGACTAGATTATTGACTCTAGTGCAAGTGGGAGACTGTTGGAAATATGCCCTAAAGGCAATAATAAATTAGTTATATCATATTTCCTTGTTCATGATAATCGTTTATTATCCATGCTATAATTGTATTGATCGGAAACTCAGATACATGTGTGGATACATAGACAACACCATGTCCCTAGTATGCCTCTGATGGACTTGCTCATTGATCAAAGATGGTTAAGGTTTCCTAGCCATGGACATGAGATGTCATTTGATAACGGGATCACATCATTAGGAGAATGATGTCATGGACAAGACTCAAACTATAAACGTAGCATATGGCCGTGTCAGTTTATTCCTACAGTTTTCTGCATGTCAAGTATCTGTTCCTATAACCATGAGATCATGCAACTCACTGACACCGGAGGAGTACCTTGTGTGTATCAAACTTCGCAACGTAACTGGGTGACTATAAAGGTGCTCTACAGGTATCTTCGAGGGTTTCTATTGGGTTGGCATGGATCAAGACTGGGATTTGTTACTCCGTGTGACGGAGAGGTATCTTAGGGCCCACTCGGTAATACAACATCACAATAAGCCTTCCAAGCAATGTGACTAAGTGTTAGCCATGCGATCTTGTATTACGAAACGAGTAAAGAGACTTGTCGGTAACAAGATTGAACTAGGTATAGAGATACCGACGATCGAATCTCGGGCAAGTAACATACCGAAGAACAAAGGGAACATCATACGGGATTATTTGAATCCTTGACATAGAGGTTCAACTGATAAAGATCTTCGTAAAATATGTAGGAGCCAATATGGGCATCCAGGTCCCGCTATTGGTTATTGACCGTAGATGTGTCTTGGTCATGTCTACATAGTTCTCGAACCCGCAGGGTCTGCACACTTAAGGTTCGGTGACATTTCGGTATAGTTGAGCTATGTATGTTGGTAACCGAAGGTTGTTTGGAGTCCCAGATGAGATCCTGGACGTCACGAGGAGCTCCGCAATGGTCCGGAGGTAAAGGTTGATATATAGGAAGTCGGTATTCGGGTTCTGGAAAAGTTTTGGGACTTACCGGTTTTGTGATGGGAGTGCCGGAAGTGTTCCGGGGGTCCACCGGGAGGGTCCACCTGCCCCGGAGGGCCCCATGGGCTGTGAGAGGGGGCGCACTAGCCCCTGGTGGGCTGGCCGCCCCTCCCACCTAAGGCCCATGTGGCTAGAAGGGCTGGGACATGCCCAAGAGGGGGCGCCCCACTTGCCTTGGGGGCCAAGTTGCCCCCCTTGGCCAGCACCCCACCCTAGGGGAAACCCTAGGGCGCCCCCTCCTCCTCTCCCTCCTATATATATGTGAGCGGAGGGAGGGCTACAGCACCACAAGCCACGGCGCAGCCTCTCCCGACCCGTCTAGATCCGTTTCTCCTCTAGATTATCGCGGTAGCGCTTGGCGAAGCCCTGCCGGGACAGCTCCACCACCAGTGCCACCATGCCGTTGTGTTGGCGGAGAACTCATCTACCTCTTCTCCCTCGCTTGCTGGATCAAGGAGGTGGAGATCGTCATCGAGGTATACGTGTGATGAACGCGGAGGTGCCGTCCGTTCGGCACTAGATCGGAAGGACCACGATGGGATCGCGGGACGGCTCGTGATGAGATCGCGGGACGGCTCGTGATGAGATCGCGGGACGGATCGTGATGTGATTGTGAAGACGTTCGACTACATCAACCACGTTTCTTAACGCTTCCCGCTTAGCGATCTACAAGGGTATGTAGATCCACTCTCCCTCTCGTAGATGCTCATCACCATGTATAGAACTTGTGTGTGCGTAGGAAAATTTTTGTTCCCCATGCAACATTCCCCAACAACAATGGCTCCATCTCCTCTTGGAGGCTGCTCTGACGGACGAATAATTCGTCCTTCAGATGGATATCATGACGGAACCACTCTGTGAGATGGGCCCGATTCCACCATCGCCGGCGCACGTGAAGGAGGAGCCAGCTTCCCCCTCGGGCATCCGCGTGAAGAACGAGCCAACGTCTCCGTCATGCGTCTGCGTAAAGCGGGAGCCAGAGTCCCCACCGCGCAACTGCGTCCTCCAAATCGATGGCCGCGTGAAGCAAGAGTTGGCGTGCCCATAGCGACTCTGTCGTGTGAAGGACAAGCCAGCATCGCCAACACTGCACAGCCGCTATGCATTGCTTGATGAGCCATTCCTCTCCATGCCCGCTATGTATTGGTCTGTCGGGCAGTCTGGACGTGTTTTTATCCTGCAAACTAAAGATAAACTAGGGTTTTTTTGCGGGCATCCGAACCGCTGCCAGGCCCACTCCTAACCGCTCGGGCCCATGAAAAAACCCCAATCGTCTTTCTCGTGCTTTCCACTGAACTCCCGCATCGCATTCATGTCAGCCCACAACATACAGCGGCCGACATTAATGCCCGTGATTTGAGCGGACGGAAGGGCGACGCTGACAGGCGTGACCTCTCGAGCATCGCCGCTTCAATGCGGACAATGCATCCCGAGAAACCAACTCCGGCCGCTGCGTTGCATTGAAGTGCGTTGACCGTCTCTTAGGCTAGCCTGGCCTGTCCGTGGCCGTTTAAGCCGTGTCCTTGTGACACACAAAATCATAGTTCCTCCTCCCTGAGCACCTTCCTCTTGACCCTCCCCATCCTCGAGCCCAAAGGCGATGCCAAAGTCTTGGTTCTCCGCACCAGCAGGCGGCGCTGGTGGAAATTCCTTTTCAGGCGGATCGTGGCGTCACCACTCTCTCTCTCTCTCTCTCTCTCCAGGACTATCTGCATCGATGGTGGTGGGCTCCTCCGGTGCCGAGGTTGACCAACCGCAGGAACTGCTCCATCTCCTCTTGGAGGCAGCTCTGACGGACGAAGAATTTGTCCTTCAAATGGAGATCATGACGGAGCCACTCTGTGAGATGGGCCCGATGCCACCATCGTTGGCGCACGTGAAGGAGGAGCCAGCTTCCCCGTCCGTCATCCGCATGAAGAACGAGCCAACGTCTCCATCGTGCGTCCGCGTAAAGCGGGAGCCAGAGTCCCCGCCGTGCAACTGCGTCCTCCAAATCGGTGGCCGCGTGAAGCAAGAGTTGGTGTGCCCACAGCGACTCTGTCGCGTGAAGGACAAGCCAGCATCACCAACACTGCACAGCCGCTATACATTGCTTGATGAGCCATTCTCTCCACGCCGGCTATGTATTGGTCCATCGGGCAATCTGGACGTGTTTTTATCCTGACAAACTAGGTTTTTTTTGCGTGCGTCCGAACCGCTTCCAGGCCCACTCCTGACCGCCCGGGCCCACAAAAAAATCCCAATCGTCTTTCTCGTGCTTTCCACTGAACTCCCGCGTCGCATTCATGTCGACCCACAGCATACAGTGGCCGACATTAATGCTTGTGATTTGAGCAGACGAAAGGGCGACACTGACAGACACGACCTCTCGGGCGTCGCCGCTTCAATGCGGACAATGCATCCCGAGAAACCAACTCCGGTCGTTGCGCTGCATCGAAGTGCGTTGACCATCTCTTAGGCTGGCCTGGCCTGTCCGCGGCCATTTAAGTCGTGCGCTTGCGACGCACAAAATCGTAGTTCCTCCTCCCTGAGCATCGTCCTCTTCCCCCTCCCCGTCCTCCAGCCCAACGGCGAAGCCAAAGTCTTGGTTCTCCGCACCAGCAGGCGGCGCTGGTGCAAATTCCTTTTCAGGAGGATTGTGGCGCCGCCGCTCTCTCTCTCCAGGGCTATCTACATCGATGGCGGTGGGCTCCTCCGGCGCCAAGGTGGACCAACCACAGCAACGACTCCACCTCCTCTTGGAGGCTGCTCTGACGGACGAAGAATTTGTCCTTCAGATGGAGATCATGACGGAGCCACTCTATGAGATGGGCCCGATACCACCATCGACGGCGCACGTGAAGGAGGAGCCAGCTTCCCCGTCGGGCATCTGCGTGAAGAATGAGCCAACGTCTCCGTCGTGCGTCCGCGTGAAGTGGGAGCCAGCGTTCCCGCCGTGCAACTATGTCCTCCAAATTGATGGCCGCGTGAAGCAAGAGTTGGAGTGCCCACAGCGACTCCGTCGCGTGAAGGATAAGCCAGCATCGTCAACACTACACAGCCGCTATGCATTGCTTGATGAGACATTCCTCTCCATGCCCGCTATGTATTGGTCCGTCGGGCAGTCTGGACGTGTTTTTATCCTGCAAACTTAAGACAAGCTAGGGTTTTTTTGCGGGCTCCGGACCGCTACCACGCCCGCTCCTGACCGCCTGAGCCCACAAAAAAATCCCAATCGACTTTCTTGTGATTTCCATTGAACGCCCGCGTCGCATTCATGTTCGGCCCAGAGCATACAGCAGCCAGCATTCATGCTCGTGATTTGAGCGGACGGAAGGGCGACGCAGACGGACGCGACCTCTCAGGTGTCACCGCTTCAATGCGGACAATGCATCCCGAGAAACCAATTGCGGCCGCTGCGCTGCATTGAAGTGCGTTGACCGTCTCTTCAGCTGGCCTCGCCTGCCCGCGGCCATTTAAGCCGTGCGCTTGCGACGCACAAAATCGCACTTCCTCCTCCCTGAGCACCGTCCTCTTCCCCCTCCCGTCCTCGAGCCCAACGGCGATGCCAAAGTCTTGGTCCTCCGCACCAGCAGGCGGCGCTGGTGGGAATTCCTTTTCAGGCGGATCGTGGCGCCGCCGCTCTCTCTCTCTCTCTCTCTCCAGGACTATCTGCATCGATGGCGGTGGGCTTCTCTGGCGCCGAGGAGGACCAACCGTAGCAACGGCTCCATGTCTTCTTGGAGGCTGCTCTGACGGACGAAGAATTCGTCCTTCGGATGGAGACCATGATGGAGCCTCTCTATGAGATGGGCCCGGTGCCACCATCGCCGGCGCACGTGAAGGAGGAGCCAGCTTCCCTGTCGGGCATCCGCGTTAAGAAGGAGCCAACGTCTTTGTCGTGCATCCGCTGAAGCAGGAGCCAACGTCCCCGCCGCGCAACTGCGTCCTCGAAATTTGTGGCCGCGTGAAGCAAGAGTTGGCGTGCCCATAGCGACTCTGTCGCGTGAAGCACAAGCCAGCATCGCCAACACTGCACGGCAGCTATGCATTGCTTGATGAGCCATTTGTCTCCACGCCCGCTATGTATTGGTCCGTCGGGCAAACTGAAGACAAACTAGGGTTTTTTTGCGGGCGTCTGAACCACTGCCACGCCCAGTCCTGACCGCCCGGGGCCACGAAAAAATCCCAACCGTCTTTCTCGTGCTTTCCATTGAACGCTCGCGTCGCATTCATGTCGGCCCAGAGCATACAGCGGTCAGCATTGATGCCCGTGATTTGAGCGGACGGAAGGGCGACGCTGACGGACGCGACCTCTCGGGTGTCGCCGCTTCAATGCGGACAATGCATCCCGAGAAACCAACTCCGGACGTTGCGCTGCATTGAAGTGCGTTGACCGTCTCTTTGGCTGGCATGGCCTGGTCGCGGCCATTTAAGCCGTGCGCTTGCGGCGCACAAAATCGCACTTCCTCCTTCCTGAGCACCGTCATCTTCCCGCTCCCCGTCCTTGAGCCGGCAATGCCAAAGTCTTGGTCCTCCGCACCAGCAGGCGGCGCTGGTGGAAATTCCTTTTCAGGCGGATCGTGGCGCCGCCGCTCTCTCTCTCTCTCCCTCCAGGACTATCTGCATCGATGGCGGTGGGCTCCTTCGGCGCCGAGGAGGACCAACCGCAACAACGGCTCCATGTCCTCTTGGAGTCTGCTCTAACAAACGAAGAATTCGTTCTTCAGATGGAGATTATGACGGAGCCACTCTGTGAGATGGGCCCGGTGCCACCATAGCCGACGCACGTGAAGGAGGAGTCAGCTTCCCCGTCAGGCATCCGCGTGAAGAACGAGCCAACGTCTCCGTCGTGCGTCCAACTGCGTCCTCCAAATCGGTGGCCGCGTGAAGCAAGAGTTGACGTGCCCACAGCGACCGTCACGTGAAGAAGAAGCCAGCATCGCCACACTGCACAGCAGCTATGCATTGCTTGACGAGCCGTTCGTCTCCGTCACGATATCATCATGGCCGAGAAAGGAAGAGCTGCCGTCCGCGATCGCGAAGGCGCGTGGTCACATCCTCCACTACCTTGGTGGAAGCGGTCGGGGCAATGCCTTTGGCTCTCGGGTCATGGTATTCGAGAAGGAGCAAATTTACAGGTCAACCTTGAAAATGCACGAGAACAACTCTGATTCCTGGGGTGTGTGCACTTGAAAGACACCAAAGGTCACAAAGCCAAAGCAAATTAATTGAAGATATAATCACGGCCAGAAAAGCATCATCGTCAGAAATCATAACTAGCATAGTTCACGTCGGGGTCTTCAATCTTCACGGCGGTGGCAGCGGCAGGCGCACTTAAACAAATCAAAGTTGATCCTGCAACGTATGGACTGGAGTGAGGCAATTGAGCACAAACTAAATTGAGGCCTGGCGTCAGATCGCACTCTCAGGATCAAGTAAAATGCTAATGGTATCGCCGCCTCAGATCTCGCGCCGGTTTCTATCATGGTGGCGCAATGACAGAGTCTGAGACCCTGCAAATGGCGATGGGAGGAAGTGAAATAGTATATGCACACTGGGCAAAAATAAAACGGAGATTTAGCTTCGGATCTTGTGCCCAAGACTAAAACAAAATAATGGTGTCAAGCCAAATATTGGCCTGAGACCTCGCGCCGCAGCCGAGTCGGACAACTGGGGCATGTTTGGCAGCCTTCTTAGCTGAATCTGGCTCCTTCAGTCTAGTTCACATGAGACTGATTAAAGTTTGGTTACGGACTGACGCAACTACATGATGTTTGATTGTATACAAGAAACTAACACTTATACTTAACATACATTGTGTATCATGACTGCGGTAGACGGTGATCGCGGCATCGCAGCCGACCGCTGGCTGTTAGCATGATGGTTCCTACAACGATGGTGCGATTGACGAGACTGTGCACGTGGATCCTGCAACAACTGGATATGGGTGAAAATAAAATCTATTTTGGCATCTACTGCTCGAGACTAGCTATAGATCTCACGCTCGGGACTAAACTAAATAATGCACTGCCAGAAACTAGGAAGTGAACTTTTTCTCTCCAGCGGTGACCTATTTTCCTGTGGCCCAAAGCACCTTACGGGAATACGAATTTTTCTGACGGGTTTACTTACGCGACAAGGGAAATAGTACTCCCTCTGTTAACTTTTATATAACATTTTAGGTCGGGTGACTTAAAACGTCTTATAAAAGTTTACGGAGGAGGTATGTTTCACGCTAGGTTAATATATAATCGCACCTGTGAGTGTGCTCTACTGAAGTAAGCTAAGCTAATTCACTTGTTAATGACCATGTATATGTCTACTTTCTGATTCTAAAATTTCATGGTTCAGTTTGCACTTATTCTGCCCTCCGTCAATCGAATGATCATGCAAACAAAGCATTCATATGCATGCCAAGAATAATGCTAATTTTGATGCTAACAGTAGGGGTGCTCAGGTGTATAACGTCAAGGAACACACTAACAGGTTGTGTTTCCTGGAACTTTGTTCCTTCTGTCAAATCTGAATATAAATGCATCCGGAACATAACTGTCACTCAAACTTTTGGCCATGTGTGTATCCAAACCTGGTCGAATTAGCACGGTTCAGTTTAGCACTTACCTATATGTACACCTAAATCAAATAAACATGCGAACATGGCGTTCAGAACAGAGGAACACCACAACAGGTGTATACTCGAAGGTGTAAGTCAATACTGAATCTTCAGATATGTGTCTTGTTCAGACAACAAATCTCTTAAAAAAATTCAGGGATGCAAACATGCTAGCAGCTAGTTTTCTTCGGTACAATGATCTTTTACAGAGATATGCTGGTGTAGCTAACATGTGTTTTCCAAATAAATTTTGCACTGAATTAGAGCATCTATAGCAAGACCCCCTATATGCTCCTCAAACGTCCGGAACGCCCTCCCGGTCGCTGACCGGTCACAAAAATGCGACCCAACCGGACCCCTCATATCCGTCTCAAACATCCGGACTGACCGACACCTCTCATATCCATCACAAATATGAGGACGATATAAGGGCTCGCGGACGCGCCCGGGCACACCCGGTCAGTCTGCCACGTAGGACACGACCCCACTCCGGACCATCTTTTCTCTTTTTTTTATTCATTATTTTTTTTCTCTCTCTTCTTCTTCACCAATCATGTGTAAGTAACCGGACATATGAGAAGGAAAATGAGAAGTGTTGCTGCACGGACCAAATTATAAGGGCTCAAAACTGACACGCCCGGTCACTGACCGGGCGCGTCCGCAGTCGTTTAAGGGGTCAGGTTTGCTAGGTCCGGCTGTAGATGCTCTTATATATGTATAAAGGATTTCCTTTGGCTTTTTAGCTATCATACAAAGTCCTGAATCTGACTTATACTGTACATAGATTCTTATCTGCCATGTTCTACATGTGCAGCTATACATGTACTCCCTCCGTTTCTAAATATTTGTCTTTCTATAGATTCAACTATGGACTACATACGAAGTAAAATGAATGAATCTATACTCTAAATTATGTATACATACATCTGTATGTAGTTCATAGTGAAATTTCTACATAGACAAATATTTAGGGGATATACTCAACTCTAACCATCATTTATTATCTGATTACTCAGCCCTAACTTTTCCACCACGCCAGTTTAGGAACACGACACTAATATCCTCCACTAATATATCCCTTTTTGTGGTAACATCAAAATCTCAAATCTGTATTTGTGGCACTTATATCTATATACTCAAGCAGTCCAGCATGAAAATTAAAAAAGTATACTTTCAGTTCCTTGCTCATGATTAAGCCCCTTATGGTCTTGTAAGTGTACTTCCAAACTTAACAGTTTCCCAGTCAAATTTTCTTTTATCAATTTTCTGTTCAGATGGCAAAAATGTACCGTCAGATTTAAAAAGAGGAACAAAATATTAACCACGTCAGTTTTGCAAACCCCATTTACTAATATCATAGACCTTTCCTGAGAAAAAAGCTGACATTATCTGAAAATTCTGAGGACAAAACTTAGATGATTCAAAAATAGTACCGAGGTGGAGGCGTTGACGATTGAGTAGCTGATGAAGCATCGTGCTGATCATCAACTGGATCATAATCAAGCTTGTTAGTTGTAACAACGATGTAACAATATCTTGACAGCTAGCTAGCACCATTACCATCAAATCTAGAACAAAACTGAGAGTCATTGAAACAGAAAACATATACAGGGAGGAGGATATCGTTTGCTCTGCATGGACCCATGCATAAAAATTTCACGATGAACACTAACAAGCTTCACATAGATTCTGCACTGTTACAAAATTTGTAAAATATGGTTAGCCAGTAATGCGAATTAAGCCTATTACATGAGTGTGCCCTTGTATGCAGAGAACAATTCAGCTCATCTTAAGAAGGATAAAATATGATCAAACATTGACTCCTTGTCAATTTCCAAGAAGCCCCTAAATATGGACCTCACTAAACTCAGAATACGCCAAGTTACCTGTTCAGATTAGTCCTGGTATCTACAAACACAATGTACATGGATTTGTTAACAAACTGTTCAGAGAAAGAAAGAAATACTTGGAACTGCTAGCAATTTAAACTATCCACAATCTTACAGGATAAAGCGATTCAGGCAAACAGATTTCAGTATGAAGCATCACAAATACACCCGTTAGCATGGAACAACTAAGAAAAGAACACATAAAAGAAACCCATTCGTCTTACCTCCTCTAGATAATTACACAAATACAGACTTTTACTTTCCAGTGGTTCAAGGACGTCCATCACCCATCTCAGACAAGCTTGAAATCAGCCTTTTGTCCAGCAACACGCCGATTGACTCGGCCTCCCTGATCAGCTGCCGGCACCTGGCCATCCTCCCCGCTGCGGCATAGCCTTCAATTAAATTACAGTATATGTCACTGGTCGGAACAAATCCAGCCTCCTTCAACCTCGAGAGGTACCGAAAAGCCCTTTCTGGATCACGCAATGCCACACACAGCTTCACAATGACCCGGTAAGCCGGCAGGTCAAGAAGACAGTTTGCCTGTTCCATTTCCCAAACGAGGGCCAACGCCTCTCGGTGCCTCCCATCACGGGATCGGCTGTGGATCACTGTAGTGTACATCACAACAGTTGGGTTCCCGCCAGACCCTCTGAACCAGCTGAACAGGCTCTCCACGGCAGCATACCGCCTAAGCTTTATGCAGACCTTCATGACAGCTGTGCAGTCCTGCGGTTGCAGGTCAAAGTCTGGCCTCTCGCCGAGCTCGTCGAGCAGTGCAGCAGCGAGCCCATAGCCTTCAGGTGTCCGGGCAACCTCCAGAATCAGCTTCGCGTAGATGCTCGGGTGCAGTGTCCTCTTGTTCAACTTGGCAAGTTCAAGGAGCTTGCGTGCCAGGCCTACTTTGCCTGCCCTGATGAACCCCCTCGCCATGGCTTCGAGGACAGCGCGGCTCGCCGAGGGGACGCACTCCTCAAGCGCAGACTCCATCTTCAGCTCGTCGAAGCGCGCCAAGACCTCGATGGTCGAAGCGAGGATCCGGTCATCAGGGAACAGCGGCACTGCCTTCTGACCCTGCGCCCAACACAAAGTCTGGAGCGCCCTCTCGGGAAGCCCCATGTGCCCGAGCTCCCGGATGGTCATGGACAGGGAGCCTTTCCGTAGGAAGTGAACCCAACGGTCCAGCACTTTGCACACATCGGACTCCGGCGGGAGCGCGGCGATCTCCTTGGCAATCCCGACGAGGACCTCGGGGTTCTTGCGCACCTTGTCGCTGAACGTGGAGCGCGAGGCCAGCCGGATGTGCTGCGTCAGTGCTGGAGTGACGGGCGGCCTCGTCTTGTGGGGCAGCGGCAGCGGGAGCGGCCGCTGCGTTGCCGGGTTCGGCGGCTTCACCGGCTTCCGGCGCATCGGCCGGGCAAACAGCGCCGAGATGGCCTCGATCTCGTCCTTGCTCCATTCTGAACCACCCTCTTCCTTGTCCGCAGTGGCATCCTCTTCGTACGCCAGCTGCTTACCGTACGCCGATTCCTTGGCGAGACTTCCGCTGGATGACCCAGCGCAAGAGACCCGGGCAGTAGACCGACGACCAAAGCTGCTGCTGCGAAGTAACTTGGCGCCGTCGGTATTAACAAATGCTGGTGCCAAGGAACTGCCGCCGGGTAGCGCGGAGAGTGGCGGCCAGCAGGCCAGAGATGACATGGCCGGCGAAGCACCCTCCCCTCGCCTATTCCGCCCGCCCCTTGCTGGGTTCTTTAACCGCCCGAGCTACAGGAACGTGGCACGAAGGAAGCACCGCGCGGCCGGCCGCTTAAGCCGGCGAGGGAATCCGACGAACACCTTGAGTGCAGCCCGGGGGTGTCGCCCTCCTTCGGCCACTCCAGCTGCCTCCGCCGGCCTGGTCAGCTCGACCTGGCGAGCGCGTACGGCCGCAGCGCACTGCGAGTGCTTACTCGGCGTCGCCCCCCAACCCCACGTCCGCCCCGCCGGCCGCCGCGCGTGGGAGCAGGAGGCCGCGCCGCCGTGAGAGGATTTGGGGATTAATTGTCAACAGAAGCAGCAGGAAGCCGATGCTCTCTTTTTTTACGAGGGAGCGTCTATTTCTGGCTGGCTCTCAGCAAGCCCATATCCCATGGTGGGTCGGCCCATTAGCTCCCATGGTTCGCTTTTTTTTTAAAAGGAAAATTTTGTTTTTGCCACTCTAGCTTTTATCAATTTTCCTCATGTCACTCTAGATTTTGACATTTTACTTTTATCATTCTTAGCTTCTGACAATTATCACAATTCATTCTATGGCATGAACAAAACATTTGAAGTGGCAATTGTGATACATTATTAAAGGTAAAAGTGGTAAAAGTGAAATAAAATTATTTTGCTTTTGCCACGGAATGGCAATTGTGATAATTATCAAAAGCTAAGAGTGACAAAAGTGAAATACCAAAATTTGGAGTGGCATAACAAAAATTAGCAAAAGCTAGAGTGGTAAAAGAAAAATGCCCCCTTTCTGAAAATGTAGAAAGCTTTGCAATATTGCAGAAATCTTTATCTCTATGTCTACTACTTAAAAAAAGATTTCTCAAAAAAAAACTTACAAATTGTGTTTCTTTTCCTGTTTTTTCTAAACACAATAGACACACAGGCGCTCATATTTACGCGCATACACTCACCCATATAAACTCGCATACGCACACTGTTGGGGATATAACCCCATGGCGGGACCAGCCCAGGAGGGGCCGGGTCACGCCTGGCGGCTTATAGTCAAGATCCTTTAAGGTGGGCCGGAAGACGGAAGACCAGGCCGCAAGGCGGCTTACCAGACAGAAGATATTGTTACTAAGTTTGATCTTTGCTCAGACTTAGTTGGTATAGCTCATTAACCCTATTGCTTCTTTGGCACCCAAAGTGTTTTGTTTGTTGTTCAGGGAGAAGGTTTTTCATTCATGCTACAAGATGGAATTTGTTTTAAGATGGAGTTTGTTATGTTATGCTCCAAATTCATGTATAAAGATAAATACTAACTTCTGACGAGTTGGCTTGGGCCGAACGGGTCAATATTGACCTAGGTCACCTGTATTACATATACCTCTTGTAAGCCACCACACGGGATAAGTTGACCAGTTAAAAATCCCCGGCGTTGGTAACCACTCCCGATATAGTGAAGTTCGCTGGCTGGTGCCCGTGGTTTTCCCCCTTCGCCTTGGAGGGGTTTTACAAGTTAAAATCCCGTGTCTCATGTACTGATTTCATTCTTCATCGTTTGATTTGTGTGTCGTATCTCTAACATGCCCCGACCCTGATTATGAATGAAGAGTTCAAGATGTATTCCCTCCCTTCATAAATATAACATGTTCTAACTTTTTTCTGAATCAGATGTATATAGACACGTTTTTGTATCTTTGTTCTAAATCGGATTCATATAATAAGTTTAGTGTCTTTTCATTCATTTGAGTCTGTAATACATATAGAAAAATCAAAGGCATTTTATATTTGTGAAAGAAGGGAATAGCAGATGAGCCTATTATCATGCGCTACATTGAATTGATACCTCTATTAGTAGGACTAGGACAATGCCCATACATTGCAATGGGATATACATATTCTAGTACGTTGCCTTATGATTTACCTGCCCATATATATGTGATTGTGTAAATAAATTTTCATCAAATATTGTCCGTCATTTATCTTATTTTTGTTGAAAAGTTTGACAAGTAAAGCAACATGGAATTTGTTGAGAAGGTAGGTAATTTAAGCTGATTGATTATCATATGGAGAAGGTTGGACGAAAGGGTGCTGGGATGAAATTGAAACATGAACGAATATACATTTCCGAGCCAAGGCTCATCTGCACCTGGTCAAGAACAAATCACAAAAATACAGAAAAAACTAAAAAATTCAAATTATTTTTTCATGGTAGATAATTTGGTGCATGGGGTGTACTCCAAATTTCATATCATTTGGACACACGAGTAGCTATCAACAAAAAAAACAAATTGGGTCCAAACAATATATGAACACTAAACTTTTTACAGACCCTAAAGTTAACATTTTCTCCAAGAGCTACTCACCCGTCCAAATGATCTGAAATTTGGAGCGCACCTCATGCACCAAATTATCTACCATGCAAACAACATTTGGATTTTTTTAATTTTTTAGTATTTGTTGTGAAATTTTTCCAGCTTAGGTGCAGATGAGTGTGACACCGAATCACTGCTCTCAAACATAAAACCTTACTTTCTTTTTAAGTAATATATAGCAGAGATAAACATAGGGAAGATATAGAGATAGAGAATAGACAGATACTAGGGTGGTAGCTATGTGGGAAGAATGAGGGTTTGCAGGGAAATTGTGGTTCGGACTGCTCTACGGACGGATGAGGGGCGGCGTTGAATAGCTTTTGGGGGCTAGACAACTGCATCTGGACGAATACTACCAATTTGTGGGGTCAGTGTTGGAGATGCCCTTACGTCTTTTTTAGGTAGTGTAAGTAGAGAGGAGATAATAGTATAGACTTATAGAGGAGTGCAGTGTTTCGGTGCCTAGACTCATCTGCATCCGGTTATGAAAAAAATCATAAAAAATACTAGACAACATAAAAAATCCAGATTTTTTTTTGCATGGTAGAAACTTTATTGCGTGATGTTCGCTCCAATTGTGAGATCATTTAAACATCTAAGTAGCTCTCTGCAAATATCACAAAATAAAACAGTGCATGAATAGTAAACTTTTTTGCAGAGCCCCAATTTGTTTTTGTTTTTTGCCGAGAGCTAGTGAGATGTCCAAATGATTTCAAAATTGGAGGGGGTCTGACACATCAAATTATCTACCTTCCAAAAGGTGGATATTTTTGATTTTTTCTAGTATTTGTTTTGATTTTTTTGTTCAACACGGTTGCAGATGAGTCTGGGCTCAGAAGGTAATTATGGCTTATAGAACTCCTATTCCCACAAAATGCCAATGGTGGGCGACCTTCATGGAGGTTGTTTCAAAAAATAAATCAAAAAATGTATTTTAAAGTTTCAAAAAATTCTAAAACAAAGCATACATGTTTACATGGATGTATTCTATATGTGTGTATTTTTTGAAGATGAAATACAGTATGTTGATAGCTACACAAAAAAGACAAATCACGATTTTCAAACTGATAAACAGTACAAATAGTGTTCACATTAGAAATGCAGGATTTTCTCTTTTTTGTGTAGCTCTCATCATAATGTATTTCATTGTCAGATTATATACACATGTAGAATACATCCATATGAATGTGTAGAATTGATTTTAGATACATTTTTTGAAACTTCAAATGTAATTCTTAAAAATTTCAAAATATCCACCTCCATGAAGGTCGACCGCCAAAATCCCTCACTCTCCTATTCCGCACTTTCGGCGTGAAAAATTGTCCCCGGAATGGGCTTTGCTCTCCTCCCATTTGGCATGAGAATGATTTCCTCCACTGGGTTTCCACATCAACCAGTGTACTTATTTTGATAGTTTTCCATAAAAATGTGTTCATGGGTTTAAAAAAGTCACAACTTGAATTTCTTATAAGTGATTTTTTCAATTGTCCACGAAAACTAAAATAATCACTAATATTCCAGAATGCCCGTGGTTTTTTTTATTTTAAAAAATATGCACGCATTTGGGAAAAAATCATGAATATTAAAAATGCTTAATTTTAAAGTGTATCTAAAATGTTCATGAATTTCGAAACTGTTTGCAAAGCTTAATTAGTAAATTAAGAAAGCATGTGCAAAATTTAATTAGTAATCTATATACTACTATTAAAAGAGCAAACACAACTTTTTCTAAAGCCACACAACAAAATTGTACACGAGATAACCTGGACCCTTTGATCAAATCAACTTAAACCTATCCTACTGATCATATTACATCAATAATCTGCCATCTCAATCAACGTCTGAGATCAAATGTTCTGCCTGGCAGACGCCGTTGTCTGCCAATCGTCTGTGCTCCGCGTCCACAAATCCCTGCGGCCCGCCGGCAACTCCCTCATTTCCGGATCGATTCCACCAGATACGGAAGAACGAATCAGCATTCAGCAGCACCCTTGCATCGCCGCAACTCCCTTCCTCCTCCCGTGCGCTTCCCCCCATCCACCCCACCTCCGGTCGCCGCCTGTGCTCCTGCAAGCCGCCGCCGACCTCCTCTTGTCAGTCAGCAGTGCCCGGCGCCATCCTCCTCCTTTTTCTCTCACTCTCCTCACTGATCTCTCTCCCTCTCTCCGTTCCCGCACAGGACGCCATGGCCATGGACCAAAGCTCCGCCAGACCTTCCATCGCGACTGCCAGCCTTCCTAGATCACCGCTGCGGCTGCTGCGGTCCGGACTGGCCGCCGTCCTTTTTAGCGGGTTCATCGCCACGTTTTCCTACTAGACCGTGGCCGCCGTCCTTTTTAGCGGGTTCATCGCCACGTTTTCCTACTAGACCGTGGCCGCCACTTCCAGCTAGATTAGCGGACATGGAGAAGTAGGAAGAAGCTGCAGTAATCATAAGGGTGGTGAACCAGGCAGGGGACACAGGATGATGAGTATGAATCACGGGATAATCGTCTACTGAAAAAACAGGATTCTAAGGTTAGCCCCTTTTCTTCGCTAATGTCTGATCCTTTCTCCTCTGCCTCTCGATTTTTTTTTCTGGTAAGTTATGTACTCTAGAACAGCTATGCTAGGCTACTTATTTTGTTCTGCGGCAAAACATGGATTAAGCTCTGCGGCCAGTTGTGTTCACAACTTTTAATCTAACCGCCTTCTTACCTAAGAGCAAATCTTCCCAACAAATAGCAGAACAGAGGCCCCTCTTTCAAATGTCTGAAGATTGGTTATCTCATAACTGGCCGTCAGAGGGAGCAAATCCTTGTTCCCTCCTGCCCACTTCTGTTACATGTTTACTTTTCTGGGTTGGCATGTCTTACAGAAGCTGCACTTTTTTTTGCCTTCTCAGTACATTGTTAGAAACCTAGACTCATGGGCAAAGGAATTGTTTGATTCAGTGCTTTGCCAGATCAAAAACGGAATCTTTCTAAGTAGCACATGTCCTTAACTTTTTAATAATAATGCAGATGATATATACTCGAAGGCATGAAGATGGGTATTTAATAGTACTCCAGGTGAGATATATGCAGGTGTTATGGATTGTGATTTCAAGGAAAACAATTGTGGAACTCAATGTGTTCTATGTTTCTTTTAATTTGCAGCTGCTAAGTTTCTGAAGCTTGAGCGACATCTTTTCTCAGTTGTTAATTAGTACTAGGATTCTTATGCATGTCTACTGTTGTTTATAGTAACACATGGTTATTGGTCACTGACTAACTTGGCATATGTAAATTTTCCGCGTTCTGAATTTTTAGCCCTTGTGATTCTTGTAGGTTATGCTTTATTCAGGCGTATAAGTCATGCTTCCATTACTCTACATTTTACTTAAATCACACATTTGACACCTTGTACAATCTGCAGCTAACCACTGAATCCCCAAAGTTGTACAGGAGTTCTACATTAATTCATTAATCCATTCAGAGCATGTCAAATGGAGCATCTTATTTAGGGGTAAAATCAACTTCCCTCTGAAGTCTGCTGCTGGATATGCTCTTTTATATGGTGGTCTGACCTGGTCATGCTCTTTCGTCAGTCAGATGGAGATCAACTATTGGTGGAGCGACCGCTGGCAAACGAGGTCGCGTGCGCGTGGACGACGACGGAGATTAACAGTCGCCGGCAGGAGATCAACTGTTGTTTGTTTTCTCTATCTCACATAGGAAAGCTCTTGATCCACCCCACCAAAACGCTGAATCAAGTGCATATTTGCTACCCTAGGAAAGAAGCATATAAAACGGAACTACAAACATCTGTAGTAGAGCATCCAGCATAAAGGATTGTGGATGTCCCATTGCTACACGAACTAAACCAAGGATGTTTAGCAACTAATTTTGTATTTGTGGCATCAACACGAGGATGGGATTCATAATTGAGAACGTCATGTGTTCATAATATATTTTGTGGTAGCAACTGAACCAACGATGCTTATGGCAAGTTTAATCGTAATATAAATCATTTGGTTTGGAAACAGACCTGCTAAAAAATAGATTGTTTTTTTCTTAAAATCTTCAACCTACTATGTAAACCAGTTCTCCTTTGTATTATATATGAGATCCATCTGGATCATATCTGATTTTAGTGATACAGAAATCAAATTGATTTTTGATTTATTCACTCTTTGGTAAGCACTTATCTTTAGATGACACATTTGATTGTTCTGGTGTTCCCTTTTATGTGGTTTGATTTTATTAATCTAATCCGGTCTTTCTTTTGTAGTTATTTGCAGAAGAAAATGGTTTGGGGTGAAGAGTTGAAGGCCTGAAGCCAAATGTTCCTAATCAGGAAGATGACCCGCACAACTCCTCTGAAACAAGGCCAATGCTATGTCCCAAGATTGAAGACATTAATATGTTACTCTGGTCCAATATCATATAACGGTGTATTGCTTCATGCAGACACTTTTTATCATTCATTTTTATTATTCAAAATATCTATATGGTCATCATAGATGCTGCAATTACATGGATTTATTAATATTTTCATGTGTTGTTGTAAATATAACTCACTCATATATTTGTCAAGGAAGGGAGTAGTATATAGTAAGCTTCATTTCATCAAGGAGAGCTTCCGTTACATGAAAGTTAATTAATCTTAATATGAATTCAGAATTCAGTATCCGCACAAATTTCATAGGATGCTTTGATTGATACGTGCGTTACACGTGCATGATTACTAGTAAATTAACAAAGGAAAGTCCCGCTTCATGCCTTTTCCTGCCGGCTGAAGGCGTGATTCATGGTGATAAATACACTAACAGTAACTGTTGTTGAGTTGAAGCACAATACAGTCCTTAAATTTCGAAATATGCTTATTATGGTTACTGAATATGCAAAGAGGTGATTATATGGTCATTGGCTCACCGTAGAGCTTCGTATTTTGTTGAGTTGACTGCTCAACCATTTCATGTAAGCACCAATTGACTGGTCAAATAGTATAAAATATGATCGATCACACCTCTCTCTCTACCTATGCGTTCACACCTCTTTCTCTACCTATGCGCGGGCCTGCCTATCAGTGGGCAAATAAAATATGCGCAGAGAACTAAAAGTATGAGTCACCCTAGGCTTCGAACCGAAGACCTAAATTTGGTAAACGTTTACACCCGGCACGCTGGCCGAACTTTGGGCCGGCCACGTGCGGGACATTCGATCGCTCGATCGTGCTAGTACTACGCCACAGGCGACGGGAGCGCTGTTTTTGCAATCATTTTTTTCTTCCTTATCTTCTTTCCCCCACGACGCGGACGTCAAGGGCACCAGCACCACCAGGCATCAGCCCCCGCCGGCATCGCCAGCATGCACGTCTTCGGCTGCGACGCCGACACCCTCCGCCATGCGCGCGTCCCCTCGCCCCATTCACAACTCCCGTTCGTCTCCCGCTGGAAGCATCTTATGCCTTGGCGGTTGAAGCTTTTTTCATCAAGGTTGAAGCTTTTTTCCTCGGCGATTGCAGCATCTGCGAGATGGATCACGCCGGTTCCAACGACCGTCATCGAGGTCGCAGCTCCTCATCGCCGCACCTCTCGTAGCACGCGGTCACCGCGGTGGTAGCAAAAAAGTGCATCGGTTGTAGCTAATTCTAGTCTCCGTGGTCACCCATGTCGCCGCTCATCGCACCACCGCACGCCGGCCGCACCACCGGTTGAAGCAAAATCGGTCGCCGGTGGTAGCTTTTTCCACTACCGGTTGCAACAAATTTGATGCCGGCCACACTTCGTCGTCTTTCTGGTTGTAGCAAAACCAGATGCCCGTGGTAGCTCTCCCCGTTGCCCGTTGCAGCAAAAATCATGGATAAAAAGTTTCAACCACAAAAGCTTCAATCGACATATGAAAAAGCTTCAATCGACGTGTGAGAAAGCTTCAACCATGAAAGCTTCAATGGCCATGGGGGAAAAGCTACAACGGGCTTCTCTGTTTTTGCTGGAATCACTCAATCATCAATGAGGCGGAGCTGCATCCATAACAAAAAAAAAGCTACAACTCGCATGTTTTTTTGTTGGAACCAGCTTCAGAGTCGGTCAGCCACAAAACACCAGTAGATTTCCCACCACGGGGTCAGCTCGGGGATCTCCGTCGAGTGCGGGCAGCCAGAACGGCGAGCACGGACGGCCGGGGCGACGAGCGTGGGGCGGCGCCATGGCCGGGGCGACGAAGCACGGGCGGCGCCCTTGCCGGGGCAACGAGCGATGCGGCTGGGACGACGAGCGCGGGCGGCGCCATGGCCGGGGCGACGAGCGCCACAGGCGGCCAGGGCTACGAGCACGGGTGGTGCCAAGGCGGCAAGTGCGGGCTTCGTGGTCACGCATCCATGGCGGCCTTGACTGGCTCGCTCCTCTGTGTGTGTGCTGGAGACGAGGATAAGGTAAGAAAAAAGTAAAACAGGAGCTATGATCTGACGGTCTCGCGCAGCCAGATCGGGCGGCTGTGGGCAGACCGGCAGAAAGCGCACCGGCGCCCAGTGCTGCCCCCTAAATTTTGGCTGCTTAGGCCGCTAAGAGCAACTCTTACCGGCTGATCCATTTAGTCTGAGCGTGAATCGGCATTTCTAGACAAGGTGTGGCCCGTCTGAGGTATTTTTTTTTTCGAAACGGGTCCGATGTATTTCATTCATAGGCAAAATGAACGTCTGAGTTAATTTCTTGATTTTCTCTTCGTTAGATTCAAGATGGTGCTCAAGAGGAAGGGGTGAAGTTCATTTAGATATCTAGCGAGATCTTCTGTCAAACATGTGGATCCAACTACCAACGTTCACATCGAGCCACACCAAGGTTCTTTCGTTATTTCTGTTAGTACCATTTATCTATGCAATTTGTGTTAGAATAAAATTAAGGCACATCGTCGATCATTCGAGGACCAAACAATCACACCAAACACGACATCGAGATTTCAGGTCTCGTCTGTCATAATCCGAGGTTTGAAGTCCCGTCGAACTTCTTTATCTCAAACATGGTATCCGTTGATGCTATGGTTCTTCGTGTGATTAACCCGTGAAAAAAATATCCAAGCCTATAGCTCCCACGCGCAATCCTAACGCTTGTGCTAACTGCTTTGCCACCTCGCGCTAGTTCCGATGAATGCAAAGCGTGATGGATTTTTTCTTGCTAAAACGATCAGCTGCTGCCTCCGTGTCGTAAAAGGACGCGGTCTTCTTTTGTTTCAAAAAAACAAATCTCTGTCGATACCTGCCTGTACACGCTGCTCCGTACGCACGCACGTGTACGCGCTCACCAGCGGTCTGCAACCATTAAATCTGAGAATGGGTTTTGTTTAACCGGGTGTTTTGGGTCGGTTTTCTACACGGGTTTGTTTAGTTCGGGTCTTATTAGGTGGAGTCTGACTAGAATTTAGTTTGGTTTAGTTTACCGTAAAAAGTAATTAGGTGTGGGTGGGTATGGGCTGAAACCGTTCCAGTTCAAAACAGTTTTAACCCGTGGTTAACAACCGGTGTGTGAGATCGGTTTATACGTATAGTTTATTCCGACTCCAACTCGCATCCATCGCAAGGCTCAACAGACTGTTGGCAGGAAGCTCGGCCAAGCCGGCCGCGCTCTCCTTGAGGATGAAGTCCAACCCCGGCGCTTGGCGTACTGCAGGCCACCGTGTTCCCCAGCTGTGGGTCTGCGTCGGCGTGTTCGTCCATTACGCCGCCTGCTACGATGCCTCTGCCACTCTCTTCGTCTAGACCTAGGTCGCCGCATGCTGCCTCGGGGATGCCCTCGACAGTGTCGATCCTTCTGCACAGGTCATGCCGCTGCCCGTCCTCGACCGCCCCCTCATCGCCCGGATGAGCAGCCTCACCCCCGGGCCCCGGCCCTCCGCCTACGCGTTCACCAGCACACATGGGGCTTTGCATCCGTCTTCGGTGATCGCTTCCTTCCCCCTGACGAGTGACCAGATCGACAAGATCGAGGAAGCAGCGATGGCCGCACCGGGGACTTCACGCATGTCGTCGTTTGTGGCAGCATCGTGTTGGACTAGACGTAGTACAAACGGTGTGGGCCTTTACGTTGGTACCGACGTTTATGAGTACAACTCCTTTACTTGTGTCCATCAAGGACTCTCATGTATTACCCCTCATATATATTTCACGTAGTCGCACCTAAAGACGGCATGTCATCTCGTGTTTGTAATACTCCTCCTCATATGCACCGTTGTGGTTTTGCGTAGGTGAGAATTGTTTTTGCTAGATACCCGTAGCAGCCACGTAAAACTTGCAATAACAATTAGAGGACGTCTAACTTGTTTTTACAGGGTATTTTGTGATGTGATATGGCCAATTACATGATGAGATATACGTGATGTATGAGATGATCATGTGATGTATAGAATATCACGACTTGCATGTCGATGAGTACGGCAACAGGCAGGAGACATAGGGTTGTCTTTAATTATTGTATGACCTGCGTGTCAATCATTAAGCGTTATGTAATGCTTTACTTTCTCGTTAAAGGGTAGCAATAGTAGTATGAGCATGGTGGGCGCGACAACCCCGATGGCGACACAATGATGAAGAACATGATGATGGAGATCATGGTGTGATGCCGGTGACGATGGAGATCATGCCGATGCTTTCAAGACGGAGATCAAAAGCATAAGTTCATGGCCATATCATGTCACTTATGATTTGCATGTGATGTTAATCCTTTTTTGCACCTTATTTTTCATAGGACGACGGTAGCATTATAAGGTGATCCCTCACTTAAATTTCAAGATGAATTGTGTTCTTCCCGAGTATGCACCATTGCGAAAGTTCATCGTGTCGAGACACCACGTGATGATCGGGTGTGATAGACTCTACGTTCACATACAACGGGTGCAAGCCAGTGTTACACGTGCGGAATACTCGGGTTAAACTTGACGAGCCTAGCATGTACAGACATGGTCTCGAAACACAAGAGACCGAAAGGTCAAACATGAGTCATATAGTACATATGATCAACATGATGATGTTCACCATTGAAACCACCTCAATTCACGTGATGACCGGACTTGAGTTGGTGAATTTGGATCATGTATCACTCAGATGACCTGAGGGATGTCAATTTGAGTGGGAGCTTTAGTAATTTGATTAACTAAATTCATTATCTTGAACAATAGTCTTAGTAACCTTTGTATATTTATGTTGTAGATCAATGGCTCGCGCAGTAGCACCCCTGAATTTTAATGCGTTCCTAGAGAAAGCTAAGTTGAAAGATGATGGAAGTAACTTTATGGACTGGGCCCGTAATCTTAGGATTATCCTCACGGCTTCCCAAAAGTCATATGTCTTTGATGCACCGCTTGGTAACTAACCCGCAGACATGTCATCCGAAGACGTTAAGAATGGTTGGGAGGCATGTTATTACTCAATAGTTCAGTGTGCAATATTGTATGGCTTAGAATCGAGACTTCAAATACGTTTTGAACGTCATGGAGCATATAAGATGTTCTAGAAGTTGGAGTTTATCTTTTAGAAGAATGCCCGGATCGAGAGGTATGAGACCTCCGATAAGTTCTATGCTTGCAAAATGGAGGAGAACGGGTCTATCAATGAACATATACTCAGAATGTTTGGGTATTCGACTCGTCTGGTGGAGTTAGGGATGCCCCTTTCGTCAGAGGCGATCACTGACAGAGTTCTTCAATCACTGCCACCTATCTACAAGAGCTTTGTGATGAACTATAACATGCACGGGATGAACAGGTCAGTCGCCAAGCTGTTTGCGATGCTAAAAGTCGCTGAGTCTGAAATCCAGAAATAACATCAAGTGTTGATGGTCAATAACATTAGTTTCAATAAGAATGACAAGGGCAAGAAGGGTAACTCCAAGAAGGGTGGCAAAGCAGTTGCTCCTCCCGTGAAGAAACCTAAGGCTGGACCCAAGCCAGAAACTGAGTGCTTTCATTGCAAGGGAACTGGTCACTGGAAGCGGAACTGCCCCAAGTATCTGGCTGAAAGGAAGGTGGCCAACAACAAACAAGGTATATATGATATACATGTTATTGATGTGTACCTTACTAGCTCTCGTTTTAGTGTCTGGGTATTTGATACCAGTTCGGTTGCTCACATTTGCAACTCAAAACAAGACCTATGGAATAGACGAAGGCTGGCAAAGGACGAAGTGACGATGCGCGTGGGAAATGGTTCCAAGGTTGATGTGATCGCCGTCGGCATGCTCTCTATTCAATTACCATCGGGATTAGTGATGAACCTGAATAATTATTATTTAGTGCCTGCGTTAAGCATGAACATTATATCTGGATCTTATTTATTGCAAGACGGTTACTCATCTAAATCAGAGAATAATGGTTGTTCTATTTATATGAGTAATATCTTTTATGCTCATGCACACAATGTGAGGGGTTTATTCATATTGAATCTTGATAGTGATGATACACATGTTCATAACATTGATGCCAAAAGATGTAGAGTTGATAGTGATAATACCACTTTCTTATGGCACTGCCATTTAGGTCATATTGGTGTAAAACGCATGAAGAAGCTCCATGCTGATGGACTTTTGGAGTCACTTGATTTTGAATCATTTGACACATGTGAACCCTCATGGGCAAGATGACTAAAATGCCGTTCTCTGGAACAATGGAACAGGCAAGTGACTTGTTGGAAATCATACATACTGATGTGTGCGGTCCAATGAATGTTGCGGTGCGCGGTGGATATCGTTATTTTCTCACCTTCACTGATGACTTACGTAGATATGGGTATATTTACTTAATGAAACACAATTCTGAAACGTTTGAAAAGTTCAAGCAATTTCAGAGTGAAGTTGAGAATCATCGTAACAAGAAGATTAAATTCCTGCGATCTGATCGAGGAGGAGAATATCTGAGTTATGAGTTTGGCAGTCACTTAAGACAGTGTGGAATTGTTTCACAATTGACACCGCCTCGAACACCACAGCGTAATGGTGTGTCCGAACATCGTAATCGAACCTTATTAGATATAGTGCGTTCTATGATGTCTCTTACCGATTTGCCACTATCGTTTTGGGGTTATGCATTAGAGACAGCTGCATTCACTTTAAATAGGGCACCATCGAAATCCGTTGAAACGACGCCATATGAACTGTGGTTTGGCAAGAAGCGAAAGTTGTCATTTCTTAAAGTTTGGGGATGTGATGCTGATGTCAAAAAGCTTCAGCCTGAAAAGCTGGAACCCAAAGCGGAGAAATGCGTCTTCATAGGATACCCGAAAGAGACAGTTGGGTATACCTTCTATCTCAGATCTGAAGGCATAGTGTTTGTCGCTAAGAACAGAACATTTCTTGAGAAAGAGTTTCTCTCGAAAGAATTGAGTCGGAGGAAAATAGAGTTTGATGAGGTTATTGAACCTTTACTTCAACCAGAGAGTAGCGCAGCGCAGAAAGATGTTTCTATGGAGCCTACATGTCACATCCCTAGCAAGATGTCCTAGGATAACATGTGATTGCATCATGTTTCATCTATTTGCATCAATATGAAATGGGGAACAAAAAGAAACCCCAAGCTCACTTTGAATCCAAACAATTCAAACTTGGTGAAAATTCAATAAATTCAAAATGCCCACTAAAAATGTTCCCTATGTCTGGTAAATTTGGACATGTTTATAACAAGGATAATTTTAATTATTTGAACAATCAAAACAATTTAAAATAAATGATAAAGCTCCTGAAATCATTAAATAAAGCACTATCATTATTTTTGTTTTCAAAATATCCTGAAACTTTTTAGACAAGTTTGAAATATTCAAACTTCATTATAGAAAATACTTGGGATATTTTGCAAAGTCATTTTGTACCTAAAAAGAAAATAAACATATGTCAGTAAATGAAAACAGAGAAGAAATAAAAAGAAAAAGAAGAAAAGGCCTAGGCCAGGCCAACCCACCTGGCCCAAGGAGGTCATCGTCCTCCTGGCGGCTAGGAGGACGAGCGCGTGGCCGGAGCACGCGCGCCGCCGTGCCTCCACGCCGGCAGCTGCCTGCCTGCTTCCCCCTCGCCAGCGCGACAGGGATAAGCTCTGAGATCCGTCCCCATCGCTCCCTCTCTCTCTCTCGCCCGCCTATCTTCTTCCCCCTTCTCTGCTTCGCCATGGCCGAGCCCTGCTCGAGCTCGCCGCCGTCGCGTTAGCCGCTCCCCCTCGCCCCTGAGCCCCCCAATCGATCCGCCTACCTCCCCTCTCCCTCCTCGCTGAGTCGTGCACCGCCAGGAGCTCCCCATCGCCGTCTTCGCGTCGTCTTCAACCTCCGGCCGCCGGAAATCAAGTGGAGCTCGCCGCTGCTCCAGGCCCTCCTCGAGCCCACTCTCGACAGCTCTGCGACTGCCGTGAGCCCCTGGATCTTTTCCCCCTCTTTTCCCCTTCGAATGAACCCTCTAGCACCGAGATCCTCTGAGCCCGAAAGCTTCTCTCCGTCGGCGAGGTCGTGGCCGCCGTTGAAGCGGCCCAAGCTTGCGTCTGAGCACGCGGTCGTGCTCAGAATGTTCCCAGGCATCCCTAGGAGGCCTTAGGTGCCTCGTTTGAGCTCCGGCTCGACGAGCCCGTGCTCGCCTGAGCTCCGGCAGCCGCCAAGCTTGACGCCGGCGTCGATTTTGACCATCTCAGCTCCTGGGAGGGGTCGGAATGGACGTGCGCGTGTGTGCTGAGTCGTTTGGTGCCCTCCGCCGTCCATTTGGTCACCGGAGGAGGGATCCCGAACCCCTCCGCCGTCTCTGGAGCCACCGGCGGCTCAACGCCGGTGGGTCTTTCCGGAGTTGACCACGGGGTTTGACCCCAGAGTCACTGGCAGGTGGGGCCAGGCCCTGATAGTCAAAGTTAATTAAGAAATAAACTAATTAATTTAATTAACCTAATCAGTCACTGACAGTGGGCCTAGTTTCTGTTAATTAGTTAGATTTAGTTTTAATTAGTTAGTTAAGTGTCTGAGTCACTGACATGTGGCACCCACATGTCAGGTTTTACTCTGGCCCGGTCAGCTGACCAGCTGATGTCATAATGATGTCATGCTGATGCAATAAAAGCAATTTCTAGTTTAAAAATAATTCCAAAAATTATTCAAAACTTCAAAAATTCATATAAATTAATCTGTAAATCAGATGAAAATATTTTTTATATGAAAATTTATCAAAAAAATCCAATGAATCCAATGGTGCTATTTTCATGCATGTTAGAGAAATATAACTAGGTGAACATTGACATTTACTAGTAGGTTAGTATTCGGTATTTGAAATAAAGAAAGATTTTGAACCTATATTCAAATTCATTTCAAATCAACATGATCACTAGTTGCATTAGCTCATCCATACGTGCTATCATGCCATGATCATGCATCATATTGTTGCACTTGCGTGTGTTGATTGTTTCCTATCTGCATTGCGGTAGGCCCTACTTCCGAGGATACCTTCGAGTATCCCGACGAAGGAGAGAACCTTTCCGCTACCCAGCAAGGCAAGCAACCCCTTTGATCATTCCGATAATATCCCACTCTCTCGCTCCTGCTCTTGTTTATTGCATTAGGACAATCGATCACATGTCAGTCATACACGGTAGATGATCCTATTCTGCTGCATGGCCTATTATTGTCACAGTAAATAGCTAAACCTTGCAACCTAGCATACCTGGTAGATTTCTGTGCCATGATGTGCTTAGCTTGCTTTGCCTGCTATGCTTAGAGTTGTGTCAGGTCGGATTCATCTGGGTGATGAACTGAGTGAAACGATGTTGTTCTGATGTGATGATGTTATGAAGAACTCGATTTGGTAAAGGTAGCGATGAGAGGCTATGTAGGAATACATAGCGGGTTGTCTCATTGAAACCGTTCTTAGGAACTGAGTTCCGTGTTTGTGATCCAAGGCTAGCTACTACCACACATTGGGTTCCGGTAACTCGACCCCTCTCGACCTATCAGTCGCTTAGTCCTGAGTCCAGGAGTTGCAAGTAGTTTCTGGTGTTTATAGTATGCTGGAGGACGTGCGTAGCGCTAACCCTAGGGGTGGGTTACGACGCGGTAGGCAGTGGCACGGTGTACCAAGGGTCACCCGAATGGTGGGCTTGGGAACCCTGCGCACATCGTTTGGGGCCGTAGCGGAAACTTCGGCCGGACTTCCGTGCGGGTTCAGTCTCAAATAGGTGATAGCCTAGACTAGAGGTCTTATGTGATTGACAGTCGTGGCCGACTCCCTCGTTGGGCTTCCGCTTGAAGGTTGCCGAGGTGCATGGTTTTATGAGCACTAAGCGATAAGTGGCGAGAGCGTGTGTGAAGAAGTACACCCCTGCAGGGTTTGAAACTATTCGAATAGCCGCGTCCTCGGATATGGACTACTTGGAGAACTTATGCTATTCATAGATAATCAAATGGATACTCATAAAAATATCAAGACAAGTGTGAGTATCGTGGATGGCACTCTCCCGGAAGAGGGAAGTGAATCCATGGTGGTGTATTGTCGTGGAGTTGGTGGACTCGTGTGCGATATTTAAAATGTAAACAAAGGGTTAGAATTGAGTAGTGTAGGTTAGCCATGAGTCAAAGCTGGCATTGCTGCATAAACTCCACCTTCCCCTTTGTTGATACACGAGCATGAATAGACTAGGTCTGTTTTAAAGACTTGTTGAGTACAATTGTACTCATGTTTGCTTAATAAATGTTGTAGATGAGACCCAGGACCCTTCGGGTGAGTTCTTTCTAGATGTCGACGATGCCGAATAGCTGGTATCCCAGCTACGACCTTACGCCTGTGGCGGGCTGTAGATAGTCAGGCCATGTGCCTTTTTACCCTTTCATCTGTCTGTACTCAGACAGCTTTATGCTTCCGCTTGGTTTGTATGAACTTGTTTGTATGACTTGAGTGTCGGGTCATGTGACCCCTATCTGTAAGAACATATTATGCAAGGCTCGTCTGAGCCTCTTAAATAAAAGCCATGTTGTTGTATGGTTATGTTGTGATGCCATGGTTGTATCTATGCATATCGGGCATGTCGTGCGTACATGTGACGTGCAACGGTATGTATGGGATCCGACACCTAGTTGTGTGCCTTTAGTAGTACTCTTTACGGGAACTGCCTCGTTGTGCTTCCACCGAGCCATGGTAGTTTGCTACTGCTCTGGACACATTGATTGACCGGCATGTATCCTTGTTTGCTGTTGTGTCTGTCCCTTCGGGGAAATGTCTCGCAGTGTAATGGAGTCCCTGTAGCCTGCTACGACTCGTCTACGTGCAGTGATGGCATTTATGTCTCACGGTGTAATGGAGTCCTTGTAGCTTGCTATGACTCATCTACACATGCTTGAGGCCGACACCTGCATTGCTAGGTTATGTATGCATGTTTCCGTACGGATGTGCCACTTGGGTTCTATGACTAGTCATGTCGGCCCGGGTTCTCTGTCGTTTGATTGCCAACGATATGTTCACATACGTGAGCCAAAAGACGCAAATGGTCCCGGCTAAGGTAAGCCTGCAGCCGTGGAACTTACCATGCGTGAGGCCGCAAAGTGATGTGATATGTTACAGTCTAGATTCAGATGACTTAGGATCGAGGTCCCGACACTACAACAGTTGAAGAGGAAGTTAACGATGATGATCACGAAGCTTCAGATCAAGTTACTATTGAACCTCGTAGGTCGACAAGGGCACGTACTCCTCCTGAGTGGTACGGCAACCCTGTCTTGGAGGTCATGTTGTTGGACAACAATGAACCTACGAGCTATGGAGGAGCGATGATGGGCCCGGATTCTAAGAAATGGTTAGAGGCCATGAAATCCGACATGTGATCCATGTATGTAAACAAAGTATGGACTTTGGAAGTATTACCTGAACGACGAAAGGCCATTCAGAACAAATGGATCTTTAAGAAGAAGACGGACGCGAACGGTAATATCACCGTCTATAAAGCTCGACTTGTGGCAAAGGGTTTTTCACAAGTTCAAGGAGTTGACTACGATGAGACCCTTCTCACCCGTAGTGATGCTTAAGTTTGTAAGGATCATGTTAGCAATAGCTGCATATTTCGACTATGAAATTTGGTAGATGGATGTCAAAACAGCGTTCCTCAATGATTTCCTTGAGGAAGAGTTGTATATGATACAACCAGAAGGTTTTGTCGATCCAGAGAATGCTCACAAAGTTTGCAAACTCCAGCGATCCATTTATGGACTGGTGCATGCATCTCAGAGTTGGAATAAGTGCTTTGATGAGGTGATAAAAGCGTTTTGGTTTATACAAGTTTATGGAGAAGCTTGTATTTACAAGAAAGTGAGTGGGAGCTCTATAGCGTTTCTAATATTATATGTGGATGACATATTGCTGATTGGAAACAATATAGAAATGCTGGAAAGCATGAAGGAATATTTGATAAAGAGTTTTTCAATGAAGGACCTAGGAGAAGCTGCTTTCATATTAGGCATTAAGATCTATAGAGATAGATCGAGACGCTTGATAGCACTTTCACAAAGCACATACCTTGATAAAGTTTTGAAGAAGTTCAAAATGGATCAGTCCAAGAAAGGGTTCTTGCTTGTGTTACAAGGTGTGAAGTTGAGTAAGACTCAATGCCCAGTGACTGCAGAAGATAGAGAGAAGATGAGTGTCATCCCCTATGCTTCATCCATAGGCTCTATCTGTTGGAAATATGCCCTGGAGGCAATAAATAAAGTGTTTATTATTATATTTCCTTGTTCATGATAATTGTTCATTATCCATGCTATAATTGTATTGATTGGAAACACATTGCATGTGTGGATGAATAGACAACACTCTATCCCTAGTATGCCTCTAGTGAACTAGCTCGTTGATCAAAGATGGTCAAGGTTTCCTAGCCATTGACATGTGATGTCATTTCATAACGGTATCACATCATTAGGAGAATGATGGGATGGATGAGACCCAAACTATAAACGTAGCATATGATCATGTGAGTTTATTGCTACAGTTTTCTGCATGTCAAGTATATGTTCCTATGACCATGAGATCATGCAACTCACGAACATCGGAGGAATGCCTTGTGTGTGTAAAACATCGCAACATAACTGGGTGACTATAAAGGTGCTCTATAGGTATCTCCGAGGGTGTCTGTTGGGTTGGCATGGATCAAGACTGGGATTTGTTACTCCATGTGACGGAGAGGTATCTCAGGGCCCACTCGGTAATACAACATCACAATAAGCCTTGCAAGCAATGTGACTAAGTGTTAGTCACGGTATCTTGTAGTACATAACGAGTAAAGAGACTTGCCAATAATGAGGTTGAACTAGGTATGGAGATACCGACGATCGAATCTCGGGCAAGTAACATACCGAAGAACAAAGGGAACATCATACGGGATTAACTGAATCCTTGACATAAAGGTTCGATCGATAAAGATCTTCGTAGAATATGTAGGAACCAATATGGGCATCTATGTCCCGCTATTGGTTATTGACCATAGAGGTGTCTCGGTCATGTCTACATAGTTCTCGAACCCGCAGGGTCTGCACACTTAAGTTTCGGTGACGTTTCGGTAGTATAGAGTTATGCATGGTGGTGACCGAAGGTTGTTCGGAGTCCCGGGTGAGATCCCAGACATCACGAGGAACTCCGAAATGGTCCGGAGGTAAAGATTAATATATAGGAAGTCCTATTTTGGTCGCTAGAAAAGTTTCGGGCTCATCGATAGTGTATCGGGGGACCATCGGGAGAGGTATTTCGACCCAAGAGGCTACATGGGCTGTGGGAGGACTAATACAGGCCCTTAGTGGGCTGGCCAAAGTCCCACACAGGCCCATGAGGCTGGTAAGAGATTCCTAAGTGGAAAAGGTGGAAAAGGGCAAAAAGTGTGGAAATAAGGAAAGAGTCCTAATCCTACTAGGAGTGGAGGAGGAGGACTCCTCCTCTCCACTTGGGCCAAAGCCTAGAGGGGCTGGACCTTGCGCCAAGCCTCCTCCTCCTATCCTCCTATATATACTAGAGGGTTTTAGAGTTTTGGCAAAAGATTTTTAGCCACGTGCAATCCTACCCTCTAGTTCGTAGTTTCTCCTCTATATCGGTTTCAGCTGTGCCTAGGCGAAGCCCTACTGAGATTACTCCACCACCATCGCTGCACCGGCGTCACGCTACCGGAGAACTCGTCTACCTCTCCGCTCCCTCTTGATGGATCAAGAAGGCGGAGATCGTCATCAAACTGTACGTGTGCTGAACGCGGAGGTGCCGTCCATTCGGTGCTTGATCAGGACGGATCGTGATTGGATCGCGGGACGCTCGGCGATTTGGATCGTGAATACGTTCGACTACATCAACCGCGTTTATTAACGCTTCCCGCTTAGCGATCTACAAGGGTACGTAGATCCACTCTCCCTCTCGTAGATGCTTATCACCATGGATAGATCTTGAATGTGCGTAGGAAAAAAATTTGTTTCCCATGCAACGTTCCCCAATAGTGATATCAAAGCTAGGTCTATGTGTAGCTGAGATCTTGAGTAGAACACAAAGAGTTTGTGGGCATTTATGCTTAGATTGCTTCCTCCCTTGGTCGTGTTTTGGTTCAGCGGTATTGTGGGATAAAGCGGCCCGAACCAACCTTACTCGTACGCTTACGAGAGACCGGTTCCATCGACTGACGTGTAACTTCGTTGCACAAAGATGGTTGGTGGGTGTTTGTTTCTCCTACTTTAGTTGGACCGGATTCGACTAAGGAGGTCCTTGATAAGGTTGAAAAGCAACTTATGTATCACCGTTGTGGTTTATGCGTAGGTGAGAATTGTTCTTGCTAGATACCCGTAGCAGCCACGTAAAACATGCAACAACAATTAGAGGACGTCTAACTTGTTTTTGCAGGGTATGTTGTGATGTGATATGGCCAATTACTAGATGAGATATAGGTGATGTATGAGATGATCATGTGTTATATAGAATATCACGACTTGCATGTCGATAAGTACGACAACCGGTAGGAGCCATAGGGTTGTCTTTAATTATTGTATGACATGCATGTCAATCATTAAGCGCTATGTGTTGGGGAATGTCGCATGGGAAACAAAAAAATTCCTACGCACATGCATGTTGGGAGACGTAGTAGTAAATCAAAATTTTCCTACGTGTCACCAAGATCTATCTATGGAGAAACCAGCAAACGAGTGGGGAGAGATTGGATCTTCATACCTTTGAAGATCTCTAAGCGGAAGCGTTACAAGAACGCGGTTGATGGAGTCGTACTCGCAGCGATTCAGATCGCGGTAGATCCGATCAAGTGCCGAACGGACGGCACCTCCGCGTTCAACACACGTGCAGCCCGGTGACGTCTCCTACGCCTTGATCCAGCAAGGAGGAAGGAGAGGTTGGGGAAGAGCTCCAGCAGAAGCACGACGGCGTGGTGGTGGTGGAGTAGCAAGGTATCCCGGCAGGGCTTCGCCTAAGCACTGCGGAGGAGGAAGAAGCAGAATAGGGCTGCAGCGAGAGAGAAAGAGTTCGTCGTCTCAAACCTGCCCAAACCCTTGCATATATATAGGAGGAAGGAGAGGGAGGGCTGGCTTGTCCCCTCCTCCAAGGAGGAGGGATTCGGCCGAAGTGGGGGGAGAGTCCTCCTCCCACACGGGAGGTGGACCCCCCCCTTTTTAAATCCCTTTTGCCTCTATCTCCAGATCCCTGGCGCATGGGCCCTTTCTAGAAGGTATTGGTTGGCCCAATATGGGCTGGCACACCTCCTATAAGGGCCCATGAGGTCCTTTGGTCGTCACCCCCTCCCGGGGGTCCTCCGGCACCCTCCCGGCACTCCCGGTACAATACCGATGAGCCCGAAAACTTTCCGGTGACCAAAACTGGACTTCCTATATATCAATCTTTACCTCCGGACCATTCCGGAGCTCCTCGTGACGTCCGGGATCTCATCCGGGACTCCGAACAACCTTAGGTAATCACGTATACCTTTTCCCTATAACCCTAGCGTCATCGAACCTTAAGTGTGTAGACCCTACGGGTTCGGGAGACACGTAGACATGACCGAGACACCTCTCCGGCCAATAACCAACAGCGGGATCTGGATACCCATGTTGGCTCCCACGTACTCCACGATGATCTCATCGGATGAACCACGATGTCAGGGATTCAATCAATCCCGTATACAATTCCCTTTGTCTATCGGTATGGTACTTGCCCGAGATTCGATCGTCGGTATCCGCATACCTTGTTCAATCTCGTTACTGGCAAGTCTCTTTACTCGTTCCGTAATACATCATCCCGTGACTAACTCCTTAGTCACATTGAGCTCATAATGATGATGTCTTACCGAGTGGGCCCAGAGATACCTCTCCGTCACACGGAGTGACAAATCCCAGTCTCGATTCGTGTCAACCCAACAGACACTTTCGGAGATACCCGTAGCGTACCTTTATAGCCACCCAGTTACGTTGTGACGTTTGGCACACCCAAAGCATTCCTACGGTATCCGGGAGTTACACAATCTCATGGTCTAAGGAAATGATACTTGACATTGAAAAGCTTTAGCAAACGAACTACACGATCTTGTGCTATGCTTAGGATTGAGTCTTGTCCATCACATCATTCTCCTAATGATGTGATCCCGTTATCAACGACATCCAATGTCCATGGTCATGAAACCGAGACCATCTATTGATCAACGAGCTAGCCAACTAGAGGCTCACTAGGGACACGTTGTGGTCTATGTATTCACACATGTATTACGGTTTCCGGTTAACACAATTATAGCATGAATAATAGACAATTATCATGAACTAGGAAATACAATAATAACCATTTTATTATTGCCTCTAGGGCATATTTCCAACAATGCAAACCTATCCATGGTGATGAGCATCTATGAGAGGGAGAGTGGATCTACGTACCCTTGTAGATCGCTAAGCGGGAAGCGTTAAGAAACGCGGTTGGTGTAGTCGTACTTCTTCGCGATCCAAATCGCCGAGCGTCCCGCGATCCAATCACGAACCATCCCGCGAACTAACCATGAACCGTCCCGCGATCTCGTCACGATCCGTCCCGCAATCCGATCACGAACGTCCCGTGGCCTTGATCACGATCCTTCCGATCTAGTACCAAACGGATGGCACCTTCGCGTTCAGCACACGTGCAGCTTGATGACGATCTCCACCGTCTTGATCCATCAAGAGGAGGTGGAGAGGAGAGAGAGTTCACCGGCAGCGTGACGGCGCTCCGGTGATGGTGGTGGAGCAATTCCGGCAGGGCTTTGCCTAAGCACTGCGGAACTACGATCTAGAGGAGAAACTATGCACCGGTGGAACGGGTAGCACGTGGCCGGAAATTCTGTCCAAAAGCCACCCAATCCAGTAGTATATATAGGAGGGAGGGAGAGGAGGGAGGCTGGCGCACCAAGTCCCCTTAGGGGATTCGTCCGGCCAAGGTGGGAGCAATCCTACTCTTACTCCAATCCTAGTTGGAGTAGGATTGCTTCCTATTAACTGATTTTCCCCTTTTCCTTTTGGTATTTTCTTCCCAGCCTCATGGGCTTTGTGTAGGACTTCCACCAGCCCACTAAGGGCTGGTATTCATCCTCCTACATCCCATAAAGCCTCTTGGGTCGAAATACCCCTCCCGGTGGTCTCCCGATACACTACCGGCACTCCCGGTACACTACCGATGAGCCCGGAACTTTTCCGGCGACCAAACTAGGACTTGCTCTATATGAATCTTTACCTCTGGACCATTCCGGAGCTCCTCGTGACATCTGGGATCTCATCCAGGACTCTGAAAAACCTTCGGTCACCACCATACATAACTCTACACTATCGAAACGTCACGAACCTTAAGTGTGCAGACCCTGCGGGTTCGAGAACTATGTAGACATGACCGAGACACCTCTACGGCCAATAACCAATGGCGGGACCTGGACGTCCACATTGGTTCCTACATATCCTACGAAGATCTTCATCGGTCGAACCTCTATGTCAAGGATTCAATCAATCCCGTATAACGTTCCCGTTGTTCTTCGGTATGTTACTTGCCCGAGATTCGATCGTTTGTATCTCCATACCTAGTTCAACCTCGTTACCGGAAAGTCTCTTTACTCGTTCCGTAATGCAAGATCCCACAACTAACAATTAGTCACATTGCTTTCAAGGCTTATTGTGATGTTGCATTACCGAGTGGGCCCTGAGATACCTCTCCGTCACACGGAGTAACAAATCCCACTCTCGATCCATGCCAACTCAACAGACACCATCGAAGGTACCTGTAGAGCACCTTTATAGTCACCCAGTTACGTTGCGACATTTGATACACACAAGGCACTCCTCCGATATCCGTGAGTTGCATGATCTCATGGTCATAGGAACATATACATTGACATGCAGAAAACAGTAGCAATAATCTGACACGATCATACGCTACGTTTGTAGTTCGGGTCTTGTCCATCACATAGTTCTCCCAATGATGTGATCCCGTTATCAAATGACATCTCATGTCCATGGCTAGGAAACCTTAACCATCCTTTGATCAACGAGCTAGTTCACTAGAGGCATACTAGGGACATTGTGTTGTCTATTTACCCACACATGCAATGTATTTCCAACCACTACAATTATAGAATGGATAATAAACGATTATCATGAACAAGGAAATATAATAATAAACACTTTATATATTGCCTCTAGGACATATTTCTAACAGTCTCCCACTTGCACTAGAGTCAATAATCTAGTTCACATCACTATGTGATTTACATGGTAATGAATCGAACACCCATACAGTTTTGGTGTTGATCATGTTTAGCCCTTGGAAGAGGTTTAGTCAACGGGTCTGCAACATTCAGATCCGTGTGCACTTTGCAAATCTATGTCAAACCGTAAACACTGCTACCACACTCCACTTGGTACTTTACCAAATGGCTGCTCCACTATACGTATCCAGATTGCTACTACGAGCCATCCGGATTGGTGTTTAAAGCTTGCATCGACGTAACTCTTTACGACGAACTCTCTATTACCTCCATAATCGAGAAACATCTCCTTAGCCCTCTGGTTACTAAGAATAATTTCGACCGCTGTCCAGTGATCCACTCCTGGACCACTCTAGTACCCCTTGACAGACTCATGGCAAGGCACACACAGGTGCGGTACACAGCATGGCATACTACACAGAGCCTATGGCTAAGGCATAGGGGGACGACGTTCGTCTTTTCTCTTTCTTCTGCCGTTGTCGAGCTTTGAGTCTTACTCAACTTCACACCTTTATAAATCAGTCGAGAACTCTTTCTCTGACTGATCCAGTTTGAACTCTTTCAAAATCTTGTCAAGGTATCTATTTATTGAAAGTCTCATCAAGCACCTTGATCTATCTCTATAGATTTTGATGCTCAACAATTAGGTAGCTTTATCCAGGTCTTCCTTTGAAAATCACTTTTCAAACAACCATTTATGCTTTCTAGAAATCCTACATTATTTCCGATCAACAATATGTCATCCACATATACTTATCAGAAATTCTATAGTGCTCCCACTCACTTTATTGTAAATACAAGTTTCTCATAAACTTTGCATAGACTCAAAACTTTGATCACCTCATCAAAGTGCATATTCCAACTCCGAGATGCTTGCTTCAGTCCATAGAAGGATCACTGAAGCTTGTACACCTTTTAGCATCCTTAGGACTGACAAAACCTTTTGGTTGTATCACATACAACCTTTCCTCAAGTAAAACCGTTAAGGAAACGATGTTTTGACATCCATCTGCCAGATTTCATAATTGAAAAATGCAGCAACTGCTAACATATTTCCAACAGACTTTAGCATCGCTACGAGTGAGAAAGTCTCATCGCAGTCAACTCCTTGAACTTGTCACAAACAACTTTGCAACAAGTCGAGCTTTACAAATGGTGATAATTACCATCAGCGTCTGTCTTCATTTTAAAGATCCATTTGTACTCAACGACCTGCCATCCAACGAGCAAGTCTACCAAAGTCTATACTTGATTTTCATACATGGATTCTATCTCGGATTTCATGGCCTCCAACCATTTGTCAGAATCCGGGCCCATCATCGCTTCTCCATAGCTCGTAGGTCCATCGTTGTCCAACAACATGACCTCCAAGACAGGGTTGTCGTACCGCTTACGAGCAGTACACATCCTTGTCGACCTATAAAGTTCGATAGTAACTTGATCCTGAAGCTTCATGATCATCATCATTAACTTCTTCTTCAACTAACGTAGGCTTCACAGAAACAACATTCTGCGCTGAGCTACTTTCTGGTTGAACAAAGGTTTAACAACCTCATCAAGTTCTATCTTCCTCCCACTCAATTCTTTCAAGAGAAAATTTTCCTCGAGAAAGGATCCATTTTAGTAACAAAAACTTTGCACTTGGATCTGAGATAGAAGGTTCACCCAACTGATCTTAGGGTATTCTATGAAGATGCATTTGTCCGCCTTGGGTTCGACCTCATTAGGTGAAAACATTTTCCACACAAGTGTCGCAGCCCCAAATATTAAGACATGACAGCTTAGGTTTCTATCAAACCATAATTCACACGGTGTCATCTCAACGGATTTAGATGGTGCCCTATTTAAAGTGAATGTAGTTGTCTCTAATGCATAACCCCAAAATTATAGTAGTAAAACGATAAGAGACATCATAGCACGCACCATGTCCAATAGAGCATAACTATGATGTTCGGACACACCATCACACTATGGTGTTCCAGGTGGCGTTTAGTTGTGAAACAACTTTCACATTGTCTTAAGTTGTATGCCAAACTCGTGACTCAGATATTCACCTCCACGATCATATCGCAGTCATTTTTATCTTCTTGTCACGATGATCTTTAAACTTCACTCTGAATTTGCTTGAACCTTTCAAACGATTCAGACTTGTGTTTCATTAAGTAAATATACACTATATCTACTCAAATCATCAATGAAGAAAAAAAATAATGATATCCACTGCACGCTACAAGACTCACTAGATTGCATACATCAACATGTATCATTTCCAATGAATCACTTGCCCGCTCCATCCAACGGGGTCCTTTAGTCATCTTGCCCAAGAGGCACGGTTCGCATGTCTCAACCGATTCGAAATCGAATGAGTCCAAATATCCATTAGCATGGAGTTTCTTCATGCGCTTTATACCAATATGACATTTTGCGGCAGTGCCACAAGTATGTGGTACTATCATTATTTAACTTTGTATCTTTTGACATCAATGTTATGAACATGTGTATTACTACGATCAAGATTTCAACAAACCATTCTCACTGGGTGCATGACCATTGAAGGTATTATTCATGTAAACAGAATAACCATTATTCTCTGACTTAAATGAATAACCGTATTGCAACAAACATGATCTAATCATGTTCATGCTCAACGCAAAACACCAAACAACATTTATTTAGGTTCGTCACTAATCCTGAAGGTAGAGAGAGCGTGCGATGTTGATCACATCAACCTTGGAAACATTTCCAACACACATCGTCACCTCACCCTTAGCTAGTTCTCCGTTTATTCCGTAGCTTTTATTTTGAGTTACTAACATTTAGCAACCGAACCGGTATCCAATACCCAGGTGTTACTAGGAGTACTAGCAAGGTACACATCAATAACTCGTATATCAAATATACTTCTGTCGATGTTGCCAGCCTTATTATCTACCAAGTATCTAGGGTTGTTCCGCTTCAGCGACCTCTCACCTCATAATAGAAGCACTTAGTCTCGGGTTTGAGTTCAACTTTGGGTTGCTTCACTGGAGCAGCAACTGACTTGCTATCCATGGAGTTTCCCTCCTTGCTCTTGCCCTTTTCGAAACTAGTGGTTTGATTAACCATCAACACTTGACGCTCCTTTCTTGATTTCTACCTTCGCGGTGTCAAACATCGTGAACAGCTCAGAGATCAATACTTCTATCCCTGGTGTTTTATAGTTCATCACTAAGTTCTAGTAGCTTTAGTGATAGTGACTTGGAGAACTATATCAATCACTATCTTACCTAGAAGATCAACTCCCACTTGATTCAAGCGGTTGTAGTACCCAGACAATCTGAGTACATGCTCAACAATTGAGCTATTCTCCTTCATCTTACAAGCAAAGAATCTTGTTGGAGATCTCATATCTCGCAACACAGGCACGAGCCTGAGATCACAATCTCTGCTCCTAGAACATCTCATATGTTCCGTGACGTTCAAAACGTTTCGGAGCCTCAATTGTAAGTCGTAATGCATGACACACTAAACTATCAAGTAGTCATCAAAACGTGCCTGTCAGATGTTCACAACATCTACAGACGACGCTAGAGGGGGTGGCACACCGAGCGGTGCATTAAGGATATAAGCCTTCTGTGCAGCAATGAGGACATTCCTCAGATCACGGACCCAGTCCGCAATATTGCTACCAACATCTTTCAACTCTATTTCTCTAGGAACATATAAAAATTTAAGGGAGCTATAGCGCGAACATAATTTGCAAGGACACTATTGACTATGTTCATGATAATGAGTTCAATTAATCATATTACTTAAGAACTCCCACTCAAATTGACATCCCTCCGATCATTCGAGTGATACATGATCCAAATTCACCAACTCAAGTCCGATCATCACGTGAGTTGAGGTGGCTGCAATGGTGAACATCATTATGTTGATCATATCTACTATATGACTCATGTTCGACCTTTTGGTCTCTTGTGTTCCGAGGCCATGTTTGTACATGCTAGGCTCGTCAAGTTTAACCCGAGTGTTCTGCACGTGCAAATCTGGCTTGCACCCGTTGTATGTGAACGTAGAGTCTATCACACCCGATCATCACGTGGTGTCTCAACACGACGAACTTTCGCAACGGTGCAAACTCGGGGAGAACACAATTGATCTTGAAATTAAGCGAGGGATCACCTTATAATGCTAACGTCGTCCTAAGCAAAACAAGGTGCATAAAAAGGATTAACATCACATGCAAGTCATAAGTGACATGATATGGCCATGAACTTGTGTTTAAGATCTCCATCTTCAAAACACCGGCATGATCTCCATCGTCACCGACACAACACCATGATCTCCATCATCTTGATCTCCATCAATGTGCTGCCATTGGGGTTGTGGCGCCAGCCCTGCTTCTACTTCTATTGCTACCGCTTAGCGATAAAGTAAAGCATTACATAGCGCTTAATGATTGACATGCAGGTCATACAATAATTAAAGACAACCGTATGGCTCCTGCCGGTTGCCGTACTCATCGATGTGCAAGTCGTGAAATTCTATACATCACATGATCATCTCATACATCACATATATCACATCATGTAATTGGCCATATCACATCACAACATACCCTGCAAAAACAAGTTAGACGTCCTCTAATTGTTGTTGCATGTTTTACGTGGCTGCTACGGGTATCTAGCAAGAACGATTCTCACCTACGCATAAACCACAACGGTGATACACTAGTTTGCTTTTCAACCTTCTCAAGGACCGCCTTTGTTGAATCCGATCCAACTAAAGTAGGAGAAACTGACACCCGCTAGCCATCTGTTGCAACAAGTGCAGTTGAGGGAACCGGTCTATCGTAAGCGTACGAGTAAGGTTGGTCCGGGCCGCTTCATCCCACAATACCGGTGAATCAAAACACGACCAAGGGAGGAAGGAATCTAAGCATCAACGCCCACAAACCTTTTGTGTTCTACTCGAGATCTCATCGAACCATCAACCTAGCTCATGATGCCACTTTTGGGGAACGTTGCATGGGAAACAAAAAAATTCCTATGCACACGCAAACCTATCCATGGTGATGAGCATCTACGAGAGGGAGAGTGGATCTACGTACCCTTGTAGATCGCTAAGTGGGAAGCGTTAAGAAACGCGGTTGGTGTAGTCGTACTTCTTCGCGATCCAAATCGCCGAGCGTCCCGCGATCCAATCACGAACCGTCCCGCGAACCAATCATGAACCATCTCGCGATCTCGTCACGATCCGTCCCGCAATCCGATCACGAACTTCCCGTGGCCTTGATCACGATCCTTCCGATCTAGTACCAAACGGACGGCACCTCCGCGTTCAGCACACGTGCAGCTTGATGACGATCTCCACCGTCTTGATCCAGCAAGAGGAGGTGGAGAGGAGAGAGAGTTCACCGGCAGCATGACGGCGCTCCGGTGATGGTGGTGGAGTAATTCCGACAGGGCTTCGCCTAAGCACTACGGAACTACGATCTAGAGGAGAAACTATGCACCGGTGGAACGGGTAGCACGCGGCCGGAAATTCTGTCCAAAAGCCACCCAATACAGTAGTATATATAGGAGGGAGGGAGAGGATGGGGGCTGGAGCACCAAGTCCCCTTAGGGGATTCTGCCGGCCAAGGTGGGAGCAATCCTACTCCTACTCCAATCCTAGTTGGAGTAAGATTGCTTCCTAATGGCTGATTTTCCCCTTTTCCTTTTGGTATTTTCTTCCCAGCCTCATGGGATTTGTGTAGGACTTCCACCAGCCCACTAAGGGCTGGTATTCATCCTCCTACAGTCCATAAAGCCTCTTGGGTCGAAATACCCCTCCCGGTGGTCTTCCAGTACACTACCGGCACTCCCGGTACACTACCGATGAGCCCGGAACTTTTCCGGCGACCAAACTAGGACTTCCTATATATGAATCTTTACCTCCGGACCATTCTGGAGCTCCTCGTGACATCCGGGATATCATCCGGGACTCCTAACAACCTTAGGTCACCACCATACATAACTCTACACTACCGAAACGTCACGAACCTTAAGTGTGCAGACCCTGCGGGTTCGAGAACTATGTAGACATGACCGAGACACCTCTACAGCCAATAACCAATGGCGGGACCTGGACATCCACATTGGTTCCTACATATCCTACGAAGATCTTCATCGGTCGAACCTCTATGTCAAGGATTCAATCAATCCCGTATAACGTTCCCTTTGTTCTTCGGTATGTTACTTGCCCGAGATTCGATCGTCGGTATCTCCATACCTAGTTCAACCTTGTTACCAGCAAGTCTCTTTACTCGTTCCGTAATGCAAGATCCCGCAACTAACAATTAGTCACATTGCTTGCAAGGCTTATTGTGATGTTGCATTACTGAGTGGGCCCCGAGATACCTCTCCGTCACATGGAGTAACAAATCCCAGTCTCGATCCATGCCAACTCAACAGACACCATTGGAGGTACCTGTAGAGCACCTTTATAGTCACCCAGTTACGTTGCAACGTTTGATACACACAAGGCACTCCTCCGATATCCGTGAGTTGCATGATCTCATGGTCATAGGAACATATACATTGACATGCAGAAAACAGTAGCAATAAACTGACACGATCATACGCTACGTTTGTAGTTTGGGTCTTGTCCATCACATCATTCTCCCAATGATGTGATCCCGTTATCAAATGACATCTCATGTCCATGGCTAGGAAACCTTAACCATCCTTTGATCAACGAGCTAGTTCACTAGAGGCATACTAGGGACATTGTGTTGTCTATTTACCCACACATGCAATGTATTTCCAACCACTACAATTATAGCATGGATAATAAACGATTATCATGAACAAGGAAATATAATAATAAACACTTTATATATTGCCTCTAGGGCATATTTCCAACACTATGTAATGCTTTACTTTATCGCTAAACGGTAGCAATAGTAGTAGAAGCATGGTGGGCGCGACAACCATGATGGAGACACGTTGATGGAGATCAAGATGATGGATATCATGGTGTCATGCCGGTGACGATGGAGATCATGCCGGTAATTTCAAGAAGGATATCAAAAAGCACAAGTTCATGGCCATATCATGTCACTTGTGATTTGCATCTGATGTTACTCCTTTTATGCACCTTGTTTTGCTTAGGACGACGGTACAATTATAAGGTGATCCCTGACTTTAATTTCAAGATGAATTGTGTTCTCCCCGAGTGTGCACCATTGCGAAAGTTCGTCGTGTCGAGACACCACGTGATGATCGGGTGTGATAGACTCTACGTTCACATACAACGGGTGCAAGCCAGTGTTGCACATGCAGAACACTTGGGTTAAAATTGATGAGCCTAGCATGTACATACATGGCCTCAGACCACAAGAGATCGAAAGGTCGAACATGAGTCATATAGTAGATATGATCAACATGATGATGTTCACCATTGAAACCACCTCAACTCACATGATGATCAGACTTGAGTTGGTGAATTTGGATCATGTGACACTCAGATGACCTGAGGGATGTCAATTTGAGTGGGAGCTTTAGTAATTTGATTAACTAAGCTCATTATCTTGAACAATAGTCTAACATATTTATGTTGTAGATCAATGGCTCGCGCAGTAGCACCCCTGAATTTTAATGCGTTCCTAGAGAAAGCTAAGTTGAAATATGATGGAAGTAACTTTGTTGACTGGGCCCGTAATCTGAGGATTATCCTTACGGCTTCCCAGAAATCATATCTCCTTGATGCACCGCTTGGTGACCAACCCAAAGATATGTCATCTGAAGACGTTAAGAACGCTTGGGAGGCACGTTCTGGGGATTACTCAATAGTTCAGTGTGCAATGTTGTATGGCTTAGAACCGGGACTTCAAAGACGTTTTGAACGTCATGGAGAATATGAGATGTTCCAGGAGTTGAAGTTTATCTTTCAGAAGAATGCCCAGATCGAGAGGCATGAGACCTTCGATAAGTTTTATGCTTGCAAAATGGAGGAGAACGAGTCTATCAGTGAACATATACTCAGAATGTCTGGGTATTCGACTCATCTGGCGGAGTTGGGAATGCCCCTTCCGGCAGAGGCGATCACTGGCAGAGTTCTTGAATCACTACCACCTAGCTACAACAGCTTTGTGATGAACTATAACATGCACGGGATGAATAAATCAGTTGCCGAGCTGTTTGCGATGCTGAAAGTCACTGAGTCTGAAATCCAAAAAGAACGTCAAGTGTTGATGGTCAATAAAACCACTAGTTTCAAGAAGAATGGCAAGGGCAAGGGCAAGAAGGGTAAATCCAAGAAGGATGGCAAAGCAGTTGCTACTCCTGTAAAGAAGCCCAAGGCTGGACGCAAACCAGAAACTGAGTGCTCTCATTGCAAGGGAACTGGTCACTGGAAGCGTAACTGCCCCAAGTACCTGGCTGACAAAAAGGAGGCCAACAACAAACAAGGTATATATGATATACATGTTATTGATGTGTACCTTACTAGCTCTTTTATAGTGCCTGGGTATTTGATACCGGTTCGGTCGCTCACATTTGCAACTCAAAACGGGAACTACAGAATAGACGAAGGCTAGCGAAGGACAAAGTGACAATGCACGTGGGAAATGGTTCCAAGGTTGATGTAATCACCGTCGGCACGCTCTCTCTTTGATTACCATCGGGATTAGTGATGAACCTGAATAATTGTTATTTAGTGCCTGCGTTAAGCATGAACATTATATCTGGATCTTGTTTATTGCGAGACGGTTACTCATTTAAATCAGAGAATAATGGTTGTTCTATTTATATGAGTAATATCTTTTATGGTCATGCACCCAATGTGAGGGGTTTATTCATCTTGAATCTTGATAGTGATGATACACATGTTCATAACATGGATGCCAAAAGATGTAGAGTTGATAATGATAGTACCACTTTCTAGTGGCACTGTCGTTTGGGTCATATTGATGTAAAACGCATGAGGAAGCTGCATGCTGATGGACTTTTGGAGTCACTTGATTTTGAATCACTTGACACATGTGAATCATCCCTCATGGGAAAGATGACTAAAACGCCGTTCTCTGGAACAATGGAACGGGAAAGTGACTTGTTGGAAATCATACATACTAATGTGTGCGGTCCAATGAATGTTGCAGCGCGCGGTGGATATCGTTAGTTTCTCACTTTCACTGATGACTTAAGTAGATATGGATATATTTACTTAATGAAACACAAGTCTGAGACGTTTGAAAAGTTCAAGCAATTTCAGAGTGAAGTTGAAAATCATTGTAACAAGAAGATTAAATTCTTGCGATCTGATCGAGGAGGTGAATATCTGAGTTATGAGTTTGTTAGTCACTTAAGACAGTGTGGAATTGTTTCAAAGTTGACACCGCCCGGAACACCACAGCGTAATGGTGTGTCCGAACGTCGCAATCGAACCTTATTAGATATGGTGCGTTCTATGATGTCTCTTGCCGATTTGCCACTATCGTTTTGGGTTTATGCATTATAGACAACTGCATTCACTTTAAATAGAGCACCATCGAAATCCGTTGAGACGACGCCATATTAACTGTGGTTTGGCAAGAGGCCAAAGTTTTCGTTTCTTAAAGTTTGAGGATGTGATGCTTATGTCAAAAAGCTTCAGCCTGAAAAGCTGGAACCCAAAGCGGAGAAATGCGTCTTCATAGGATACCCGAAAGAGACAGTTGGGTATACCTTCTATCTCAGATCCGAAGGCAAAGTGTTTGTCGCCAAGAACAGAACATTTCTTGAGAAAGAGTTTCTCTTGAAAGAATTGAGTGGGAGGAAAATAGAGCTTGATGAGGTTATTGAACCTTTACTTCAACCAGAAGTAGCGCAGCGTAGAAAGATGTTTCTGTGGATCCTACAACAGTTGAAGAGGAAGTTAATGATGATGATCATGAATCTTCGGATCACGTCACTATTGCACCTCGTAGGTCTACAAGGGCGCGTGCTGCTCTTGAGTGGTACGGCAACACTGTCTTAGAGGTCATGTTGTTGGACAACAATGAACCTACGAGCTATGGAGGAGCGATGATGGGCCCGGATTCCGAGAAATGGTTAGAGGCCATGAAATCCGATATGGGATCCATGTATGAAAATAAAGTATGGACTTTGCAAGTATTACCTGAAGGGTGAAAGACCATTCAGAACAAAGGGAGCTTTAAGAAGAAGACGGATGTAGACGATAATGTCATCGTCTATAAAGCTTGACTTGTGACAAAGGGTTTTTCACAAGTTCAAGGAGTTGACTACGATGAGACCTTCTCACCCGTAGCGATGCTTAAGTCCGTCAAAATCATCTTAGCAATAGCTGCATATTTTGACTATGAAATTTGGCAGATGGATGTCAAAACAGCGTTCCTCAACGGTTTCCTTGAGGAAGAGTTGTATATGATGCAACCGGAAGGTTTTGTTGATCCAAAGAATGCTGACAAAGTTTGCAAACTCCAGCGATCCATTTATGGACTGGTGCAAGCGTCTCGGAGTTGGAATAAGCGCTTTGATGAGGTGATCAAAGCATTTGGGTTTATAAAAGTTTATGGAGAAGCTTGTATTTACAATAAAGTGAGTGGGAGCTCTATAGTGTTTCTAATATTATATGTAGATGACATATTGCTGATTGGAAACAATATAGAAATGCTAGAAAGCATGAAGGAATATTTGAACAAGAGTTTTTTAATGAAGGACCTAGGAGAAGCTGCTTTCATATTAGGCATTAAGATATATAGAGATAGATCGAGCCGCTTAATAGCACTTTCACAAAGCACATACCTTGATAAAGTTTTGAAGAAGTTCAAAATGGATCAGTCCAAGAAGGGGTTTTCGCTTGTGTTGCAAGGTGTGAAGTTGAGTAAGACTCAATACCTAGTGACTGCAGAAGATAGAGAGAAGATGAGTGTCATCCCCTATGCTTTAACCATAGGCTCTATCATGTATGCAATGTTGTGCACAAGACCCAATGTCAGCTTTGCCATAAGTATGGTCGGAAGGTTTCAAAGTGATCATGGAATGGACCACTAGACGGCGGTCAAGAATATCCTTAAGTACCTAAAACGGACTAAGGAAATGTTTCTCATTTATGGAGGTGATGAAGAGCTCGTCGTAAAGGGTTATGTCGATGCAAGCATTGACACTGATCCGGATGACTCTAAGTCGCAAACCGGATACGTATTTATTCTCAACGGGGGAGCGGTAAGCTGGTGCAGTTCCAAGCAAAGCGTGGTAGCCAATTCTACATGCGAAGCGGAGTACATCGCAGCCTCAGAGGCGGCGAAGGAAGGTGTCTGGATGAAGCAGTTCATGACAGATCTTGGAGTAGTGCCCAGTGCACTGAATCCAATGACTCTGTTCTGTGACAACATTTGTGCCATTGCTCTGGCCAAGGAACCAAGGTTTCACAAGAGGACCAGACACATAAAGCGACGCTTCAATTCCATCCGCGATTACACCGAGGAGAAGGACATAAATATTTCCAAAGTGCACACAGATCTAAATTTTGCAGACCCGTTGACTAAACCTCTTCCAAGGGCTAAACATGATCAACACTAGAACTGCATGGGTGTTCGATTCATTACAATGTAAATCACACATTGATGTGAACTAGATTATTGACTCTAGTGCAAATGGGGGACTGTTGGAAATATGCCCTAGAGGCAATAAATAAAGTGTTTATTATTATATTTCCTTGTTCGTGATAATTGTTTAGTATGCATGCTATAATTGTATTGACTGGAAACACATTGCATGTGTGGATATATAGACAACACTTTGTCCCTACTGTGCCTCTATTAAACTACCTCGTTGATCAAATATGGTCAATGTTTCCTAGCCATTGACATGAGATGTCATTTGATAATGAGATCACATCATTAGGAGAATGATGTGATGGACAAGACCCAAACTATAAATGTAGCATATGATAGTATCAGTTTATTGCTACAGTTTTCTGCATGTGAATTATATGTTCGTATGAACATGAGATCATGCAACTCACGGACAATGGAGGAATGCCTTGTGTGTATCAAACGTCACAACGTAACTGGGTGACTATAAAGGTGCTCTACAGGTATCTCTGAGGGTGTCTGTTGGGTTGGCATGGATCAAGACTAGGATTTGCTACTCCGTGTGAGGGAGAGGTATCTCAGGGCCCACTCAGAAATACAGCATCACAATAAGCCTTGCAAGCAATGTGACTAAGTGTTAGTCACGGGATCTTGTATTACAGAACGAGTAAAGAGACTTGCCGGTAATGAGCTTGAACTTGGTATGGAGATACCGACGATCGAATCTCGGGCAAGTAACATACCGAAGAACAAAGGGAACATCATACGGGATCAACTGAATCCTTGACATAGAGGTTCGATCGATAAAGATCTTCATAGAATATGTAGGAACCAATATGGGCATCCAGGTCCCGCTATTGGTCATTGACCGTAGAGGTGTCTCGGTCATGTCTACATAGTTCTCGAACCCGCAGGGTCTGCACACTTAAGGTTCGGTGACGTTTCGGTAGTATAGAGTTATGCATGGTGGTGAACGAAGGTTGTTTGGTGTCCCGGATGAGATACCAGACGTCACTAGGCACTCCGGAATGGTCCGAAGGTAAATATTGATATATAGGACGTCCTATTTTGGTCACCGGAAAAGTTTTGGGCTCATCGGTCGTGTACCGGGAGTGCCGGTAGTTTACCGGGGGACCATCGGGAGAGGTATTTCGACCCAAGAGGCTACATGGGCTGTGGTAGGACTAATACCAGCCCTTAGTGTGCTGGCCAAACTCCCACACAAGGCCCATGTGGCTAGGAAGAGATTCCTAAGTGGAAAAGGTGGAAAAGGCAAAATGGTGGAAATAAGGAAGGAGTCCTAATCCTACTAGGAGTGGAGGAGGAGGACTCCTCCTCTCCACTTCAGCCGAAGCCTAGAGGGGCTGGCCCTTGCGCCAAGCCACCTCCTCCTCTCCTACTATATATAGTAGAGGGTTTTAGGGTTTTGGCACAAGATTTTCAGCGACGTGCAACCCTACCCTCTAGTTCGTAGTTTCTCCTCTAGATCCGTTTCAGCTGTGCCTAGGTGAATGTTGGAAATATGCCCTAGAGGCAATAAATAAAGTGTTTATTATTATATTTCCTTGTTCATGATAATCGTTAATTACCATGCTATAATTGTATTGATTGGAAACACATTACATTTGTGGGTAAATAGACAACACTTGGTCCCTAGTATGCCTCTAGTGAACTAGCTCGTTAATCGAAGATGGTCAAGGTTTCCTAGCCATTGACATGTGATGTCATTTGATAACGGGATCACATCATTAGAAGAATGATGTGATGGACAAGACCCAAACTACAAACGTAGCATATGATCGTGTCAGTTTATTGCTATTGTTTTCTGCATATCAAGTATACGTGCCTATGACAATGAGATCATGCAACTCACGGACACCGGAGGAGTGCCTTGTGTGTATCAAACGTCGCAACGTAACTGGGTGACTATAAAGGTGCATTGCAGGTATCTCCGAGGGTGTCTGTTGGGTTGGCATGGATCAAGACTGGGATTTGTTACTATGTGTGACGGAGAGGTATCTCAGGGCCCACTCGGTAATACAACATCACAATAAGCCTTGCAAGCAATGTGACTAAGTGTTAGCCACAGGATCTTGTATTACGGAACGAGTAAAGAGACTTGCCGGTAACAAGTATGAACTAGGTATACAGATACCGACGATCGAATCTCGGGCAAGTAACATACCAAAGAACAAAGGGAACATCATACGGGATTAACTGAATCCTTGACATAGAGGTTCGACCGGTAAAGATCTTCGTAGAATATGTAGGAACCAATATGGACATCCAGGTACCGCTATTGGTTATTGACCGTAGAGGTGTCTCGGTCATGTCTACATAGTTCTCAAACCGCAGGGTGTGCACACTTAAGGTTTGGTGACGTTTCGGTAGTATAGAGTTATGCCTGGTGGTGACCGAAGGTTTTTAGGAGTTTCGGATGAGATCCCGGACCTCACGAGAAGCTCCGGAATGGTCCGAAGGTAAAGATTCATATATAGGAAGTCCTGTTTTGGTCGCCGGAAAAGTTTCGGGCTCATCGGTAGTGTACCGGGGGACCATCGGGAGGGGTATTTCGACCCAAGAGGCTACATGGGCTGTGGGAGGGTGAATACCAGACCTTAGTGGTCTGGTTTAAGTCCCACACAAGGCCCATGCGGCTGGTAAGAAAAGCCCAAAAGGAAAAAAGTGGAAAAAGGCAAAAAGGGCCAAATAAGAAAGGAGTCCTAATCCTACTAGGAGTGGAGGAGGAGGACTCCTCCCTCCTGGTTCGGCCGAACCATAGGGCTGGCCCCTTGAGGGCCAAGCCTCCTCCTCCCATCCTCCTATATCTACTAGTGGTTTTGAGGGGTTTTGCACAAGATTTTCTGCCACGTGTTGCCCTCTCCTCTAGTGCATAGTTTCTCCTCTAGATCGGTTTTTGCAGTGCTTAGGCAAAGCCCTGCCGGAATAACTCCACCACCATCGCCGCAACGCCGTTGTGCTACCGGAGAACTCGTCCACCTCTCCGCCCCCTCTTGCTGGATCAAGAATGTGGAGATTGTCATCAAGCCGTACGTGTGCTGAACGCGGTGGTGCCGTCCGTTCGGTGCTAGATCGGGACGGATCGTGATTGTATCGTGAGACGCTCGGTGATTTAGATCGTGAAGACGTTCGACTACATCAACCGCGTTTCTTAACGCTTCCCGCTTAGCGATCTACAAGGGTACGTATATCCACTCTCCCTTTCGTAGATGCTCATCACCATGGATAGATCTTGCGTGTGCGTAGGAAATTTTTTGTTTCCCATGCAACGTTCCCCAACAGTGGTATCAGAGGTAGGTCTGTGTGTAGATGAGATCTCGAGTAGAACACAAAGAGTTTGTGGGCGTTGATGCTTAGATTGCTTCCTCCCTTGGTCGTGCTTTGGTTCAGCGGTATTGTAGGATGAAGCGGCCCGGACCAACATTACTCGTACGCTTACGAGAGATAGGTTCCATCGACTGACGTGTAACTTCGTTGCAGAAAGATGGCTGGCAGGTCTCTGTTTCTCCTACTTTAGTTGGATCGGATTCGACAAAGGCAGTCCTTGATAAGGTTGAAAAGCAACTTATGTATCACCGTTGTGTTTTATGCGTAGGTGAGAATTGTTCTTGCTAGATACCCGTAGCAGCCACGTAAAACATGCAACAACAGTTAGAGGACGTCTAACTTGTTTTTGCAGGGTATGATGTGATGTGATATGGCCCATTACATCATGAGATATATGTGATGTATGAGATGATCATGTGTTGTATAGAATATCACGACTTGCATGTCGATGAGTACGGCAACCGGCAAGAGCCATAGGGTTGTCTTTAATTATTGTATGACCTGTGTGTCAATCATTAAGCGCTATGTAATGCTTTACTTTATCGCTAAACGGTAGAAATAGTAGTATAAGCATGGTGGGCATGACAACTCCGATGACGACACGTTGATGCAGATCAAGATAATGGAGATCATGGTGTCGTGCCGGTGACAATGGAGATCATGCCGGTGCTTTCAAGATGGAGATCAAAAGCACAAGTTCATGGCCATATCATGTCACTTATGATTTGCATGTGATGTTAGTCCTTTTATGCACCTTGTTTTTCTTAGGACGACAGTAGAATTATAAGGTGATCCCTCACTTAAATTTCAAGATGAATTGTGTTCTCCCTGAGTGTGCACCGTTGCAAAAGTTCGTCTTGTCGAGACACCACGTGATGATCGGGTGTGATAGACTCTACGTTCACATACAACGGGTGCAAGCCAGTGTTGCACATGCAGAACACTCGGGTTAAACTTGACGAGCCTAGCATGTACAGACATGGCCTCGGAACACAAGAGACCGAAAGGTCGAACATGAGTCATATAGTAGATATAATCAACATGATGATGTTCACCATTGAAACCACCTCAACTCACGTGATGATCGGACTTGAGTTGGTGAATTTGGATCATGTGACACTCAGATGACCTGAGGGATGTCAATTTGAGTGAGAGTTTTAATAATTTGATTAACTAAACTCATTATCTCGAACAATAGTCTAAGTAAACTTTGCATATTTATGTTGTAGATCAATGGCTCGCGCAGTAGCACCTCTGAATTTTAATGTGTTCCTAGAGAAAGCTAAGTTGAAAGATGATGGAAGTAACTTTGTTGACTGGGCCCGTAATCTGAGGATTATCCTCACGGCTTCCCAGAAATCATATGTCCTTGATGCACCACTTGGTGACCAACCCGAGGACATGTCATCTGAAGACGTTAAGAACGCTTGGGAGGCACGTTCTACAGATTACGCAATAGTTCAGTGTGCAATATCGTATGGCTTAGAACCGGGACTTCAAAGATGTTTTGAACGTCATGGAGCATATGAGATGTTCCAGGAGTTGAAGTTCATCTTTTAGAAGAATGCCCAGATCGAGAGGTATGAAACCTCCAATAAGTTCTATGCTTGCAAATGGAGGAGAATGGGTCTATTAGTGACCATATACTCAGAATGTCTAGGTACTCGACTCGTCTGGCAGAGTTGGGAATTGCCCTTCCGCCAGAGGCGATCACTGATAGAGTCCTTCAATCACCGCCACCTAGTTACAAGAGCTTTGTGATGAACTATAACATGCACAGGGTGAACAAGTCAGTCGCCGAGCTGTTTGCGATGCTAAAAGTCGCTGAGTCTGAAATCCAAAAAGAACATCAAGTCTTGATGGTCAATAAAACCACTAGTTTCAAGAAGAATGTCAAGGGCAAGGGCAAGGGCAAGAAGGGTAAAACCAAGAAGGATAGCAAAGAAGTTGCTACTCCTGTAAAGAAGCCCAAGGCTGGACCCAAGCCAGAAACTGAGTGCTTTCATTGCAAGGGAACTGGTCACTGGAAGCGGAACTGCCCCAAGTACTTGGCTGACAAGAAGGCGGCCAACGACAAACAAGGTATATATGATATACATGTTATTGATGTGTACCTTACTAGCTCTCGTTTTAGTGCCTGGGTATTTGATATCAGTTCGGTTGCTTACATTTGCAACTCAAAACAGGAACTATGGAATAGACGAAGGCTGGCAAAAGACGAAGTGACGATGCGCCGTCGGCACGCTCTCTCTTCGATTACCATCGGGATTAGTGATGAACCTGAATAGTTGTTATTTAGTTCCTGCGTTAAGCATGAACATTATATCTGGATCTTGTTTATTGCGAGACGGTTATTCATTTAAATCAAAGAATAATGGTTATTCTATTTATATGAGTAATATCTTTTATTGTTATGCACCCAATGTGAGGGGTTTATTCATATTGAATCTTGATAGTGATGATACACATGTTCATAACATTGATGTTAAAAGATGTAGAGTTGATAATGATAGTACCACTTTCTTGTGGCACTCCCGTTTAGGTCATATTGGTGTAAAACGCATCAGGAAGCTCCATGCTGATGGGCTTTTGGAGTCACTTGATTTTGAATCACTTGACACATGTGAACCATGCCTCATGGGCATGATGACTAAAACGTCGTTCTTGGGAACAATGGAACGGGCAAGTGACTTATTGGAAATCATACGTACTGATGTGTGCGGTCCAATGAATGTTACAGTGTGTGGTGGATATCGTTATTTTCTCACCTTCACTGATGACTTAAGTAGATATGGGTATATTTACTTAATGAAACACAAGTCTGAAACGTTTGAAAAGTTCAAGCAATTTTGGAGTGAAGTTGAGAATCATCGTAACAAGAAGATTAAATTCCTGCGATCTGATCGAGGAGGTGAGTATCTGAGTTATGAGTTTGGCAGTCACTTAAGACAATGTGGAATTGTTTCACAGTTGACACCGCCTGGAACACCACAGCGTAATGGTCTGTCCGAACGTCGTAATCGAACCTTATTAGATATGGTACATTCTATGATGTCTCTTGCTGATTTGCCACTATCGTTTTGGGGTTATGCATTAGAGACAGCTGCATTCACTTTAAATAGGGCACCATCAAAATCCGTTGAGACGACGCCATATGAACTATGGTTTGGCAAGAGGCCAAAGTTGTCGTTTCTTAAAGTTTGGGGATGTGATGCTTATGTCAAAAAGCTTCACTAAAAAACTGGAACCCAAAGTAGAGAAATGCGTCTTCATAGGATACCCAAAAGAGACAGTCGGGTATACATTCTATCTCAGATCCGAAGGCATAGTGTTTGTCGCTAAGAACGGAACATTTCTTGAGAAAGAGTTTCTCTCGAAAGAATTGAATGGGAGGAAAATAGAGCTTGATGAGGTTATTGAACCTTTACTTCAACCAGAAGTAGCGCAGCGTAGAAAGATGTTTCTGTGGAACCTATGATGGTAGAAGAGGAAGTTAATGATGATGATCATGAAGCTTCAGATCAAGCTATTATTGAACCTCGTAGGTTGACAAGGGCGCGTACTACTCTTGAGTGGTATGGCAACCCTGTCTTGGAGGTCATGTTGTTGGACAACAATGAACCTATGAGCTATGGAGGAGCAGTGATGGGCCCGGATTCCGACAAATGGTTAGAGGACATGAAATCCGAGATGGGATCCATGTATGAAAACAAAGTATGGACTTTGGAAGTATTACCTGAAGGGCAAAAGGTCATTCAGAACAAATGGATCTATAAGAAGAAGACAGACGCGGACGGTAATGTCAGCATCTATAAAGCTCGACTTGTGGCAAAGGGTTTTTCACAAGTTCAAGGAGTTGACTACGATGAGACCTTCTCACCCGTAGCGATGCTTAAGTCTGTCGGAATCATGTTGGCAATAGCTGCTTATTTTGATTATGAAATTTTGCAGATGGATGTCAAAACAGCGTTCCTCAACGGTTTCCTTGAGGAAGAGTTGTATATGATGCAACCAGAAGGTTTTGTCGATCCATAGAATGCTGACAAAGTTTGCAAACTCCAGCGATCCATTTATGGGCTGGTGCAAGCATCTCGGAGTTGGAATAAGCACTTTGATGAGGTGATCAAAGCATTTGGATTTATACAAGTTTATGGAGAAGCTTGTATTTACAAGAAAGTGAGTGGGAGCTCTATAGCATTTCTAATATTATATGTGGATGACATATTGCTGATTGGAAACAATACAGAAATGCTGGAAAGCGTGAAGGAATATTTGAACAAGAGTTTTTCAATGAAGGACCTAGGAGAAGCTGCTTTCATATTAGGCATTAAGATTTATAGAGATAGATCGAGACGCTTAATAGCACTTTCACAGAGCACATACCTTGATAAAGTTTTGAAGAAGTTCAAAATGGATCAGGCCAGGAAGGTGTTCTTGCCTGTGTTACAAGGTGTCAAGTTGAGTAAGACTCAATGGCCAGTGACTGCAGAAGATAGAGAAAAGATGAGTGTCATTCCCTATGCTTCAGCCATAGGCTCTATCATGTATGCAATGCTATGCACAAGACCCGATGTCATCCTTGCCATAAGTATGGCCGGAAGGTTTCAAAGTGATCCTGGAATGGAGCACTGGGCGGCGGTCAAGAATATCCTTAAGTACTTGAACAAGACATAGAAAATGTTTCTTGTTTATGGAGGTGATGAAGAGCTCATAGTAAAGGGTTACGTTGATGCAAGCTTTGACACTGATCCGGATGACTATAAGTCACAAATCGGATACGTATTTATTCTCAATGGGGGAGCGGTAAGCTGGTGCTGTTCCAAGCAAAGCGTGGTAGCCGATTCTACATGTGAAGCGGAGTACATCGCAGCCTCGGAGGCGGCGAAGGAAGGTGTGTGGATGAAGCAGTTCATGACAGATCTTGGAGTAGTGCCCAGTGCACTGAATCCAATGAACCTGTTCTGTGACAACACTGGTGACATTGCTCTGGCCAAGGAACCAAGGTGTTACAAGAGGACTAGACACATAAGGCGACGCTTCAACTCCATCCGTGATTACATGGAGGAGAAGGACATAAATATTTGCAAAGTGCACACGGATTTGAATGTTGCAGACCCGTTGACTAAACCTCTTCCAAGGGCTAAACATGATCAACACCAGAACTGCATGGGTGTTCGATTCATTACAATGTAAATCACATAGTGATGTGAACTAGATTATTGACTCTAGTGCAAGTGGGAGACTGTTGGAAATATGCCCTAGAGGCAATAAAGAAAGTGTTTATTATGATATTTCCTTGTTCATGATAATCATTTATTATCCATGCTATAATTGTATTGATTGGAAACACATTACATGTGTGGGTAAATAGACAACACTTGGTCCCTAGTATGCCTCTAATGAACTGGCTCGTTAATCAAAGATGGTCAAGGTTTCCTAGCCATTGACATGTGATGTCATTTGATAATGGGATCACATCATTAGAATAATGATGTGATGGACAAGACCCAAACTACAAACATAGCATATGATCGTGTTAGTTTATTGCTACTGTTTTCTGCATGTCAAGTATATGTTCCTATGACCATGAGATCATGGAACTCACGGACACCGGAGGAGTGCCTTGTGTGTATCAAACGTCGCAACGTACTTGGGTGACTATAAAGGTGCATTACAGGTATCTCCGAGGGTGTCTGTTGGGTTGGCATGGATCAAGACTGGGATTTGTTACTACGTGTGATGGAGAGGTATCTCAGGGCCCACTCGGTAATACAACATCACAATAAGCCTTGCAAGCAGTGTGACTAAGTGTTAGCCACGGGATCTTATATTACGAAACGAGTAAAGAGACTTGCCGATAACGAGATTGAACTAGTTATACAGATACCGACGATCAAATCTCGGGCAAGTAACATACCAAAGAACAAAGGGAACTCATACGGGATTAATTGAATCCTTGACATAGAGATTCGACCGATAAAGATCTTCGTACAATATGTAGGAACCAATGTGGGCATCCAGGTCCCGCTATTGGTTATTGGCCGTAGAGGTGTCTCGGTCATGTCTACATAGTTCTCGGACCCGCAGGGTCTGCAAACTTAAGGTTTGGTGACGTTTCAGTAGTATAGAGTTATGCATGGTAGTGACCAAAGGTTGTTCGGAGTCCCGGATGAGATCCCAGACGTCACGAGGAGCTCCGGAATGGTCTGGAGGTAAATATTGATATATAGGAAGTCATGTTTTGGTCGCCGGAAAAGTTTCGGGCTCATCGGTAGTGTACCGGGAGTGCCGGTAGTGTACCGGGGGACCATCGGGAGGGGTATTTCGACCCAAGAGGCTACATGGGCTGTGGGAGGGTGAATACCAGCCCTTAGTGGGCTGGTGGAAGTCCCACACAAGGCCCATGTGGCTGGGAAGAAAAGCCCAAAAGGAAAAAGGTGGAAAAAGGCAAAAAGGGCCAAATAAGGAAGGAGTCCTAATCCTACTAGGAGTGGAGGAGGAGGACTCCTCCATCCTGGTTCGGCCGAACCATAGGGCTGGCCCTTGAGGGCCAAGCCTCCTCCTCCCCTCCTCCTATATACACTAGTGGTTTTGAGGGTTTCTGCACAAGATTTTCTGCCACGTGCTGCCCTCTCCTCTAGTGCATAGTTTCTCCTCTAGATCGGTTTTCTGCAGTGCTTAGGCGTAGCCCTGCCGGAATAACTCCACCACCATCGTCACAACGCCGTTGTGCTGCCGGAGAACTCGTCCACCTATCTGCCCCCTCTTGCTGGATCAAGAAGGTGGAGATCGTCATCAAGCCGTACGTGTGATGAACGCGGAGGTGCCGTCCATTCGGTGCTAGATCGGGACGGATCGTGATTGTATCGCGGGACGCTCGGCGATTTGGATCGCGAAGACGTTTGACTACATCAACCGTGTTTCTTAACGCTTCCCGCTTAGCGATCTACAAGGGTACGTAGATCCACTCTCCCTCTCGTAGATGCTCATCACCATGGATAGATCTTGCGTGTGCGTAGGAAAATTATTGTTTCCCATGCAACGTTCCCCAACAACGAAGCCCTGCTGAGATTACTCCACCACCATCACCGCAGCGCCGTCATGCTACCGGAGAAGTCGTCTACCTCTCCGCTCCCTCTTGCTGGATCAAGAAGGCGGAGATCGTCATCAAGCTGTACGTGCGCTGAACGCGGAGGTGCCGTCCGTTCAGTGCTTGATCGGGACGGATCGTGATTGGATCGCGGGACGCTCGGCGATTTAGATCGCGAAGACGTTCGACGACATCAACTGCATTTCTTAACGCTTGCCGCTTAGCGATCTACAAGGGTAAATATATCCACTCTCCCTCTCGTAGATGCTCATCACCATGGATAGATCTTGCGTGTGCATAGGAAATTTTTTGTTTCCCATGCAATGTTCCCCAACACTATCATGTATGCAATGCTATGCACAAGACCCGATATCAGCCTTGCCATAAGTATGTCCGGAAGGTTTCAAAGGGATCCTGGAATGGACCACTGGACGGCGGTCAAGAATATCCTTAAGTACCTGAAAATGACTAAGGAAATGTTTCTCATTTATGGAGGTGATCAAGAGCTCGTCGTTAAGGGTTACGTCAATGCAAGCTTTGACACCGATCCGGAAGACTCTAAGTCGCAAACTGGATATGTATTTATTCTCAACGGGGGAGAGGTAAGCTGGTGCAGTTCCAAGCAAAGCGTGGTAGCCGATTCTACATGCGAAGCGGAGTACATCGCGGCCTCGGAGGCAGCGAAGGAAGGTGTCTGGATGAGGCAGTTCATGACAGATCTTGGAGTAGTGCCCAGTGCACTGAATCCAGTGACTCTGTTCTGTGACAACACTGGTGCCATTGCTCTGTCCAAGGAACCAAGGCTTCACAAGAGGACAAACACATAAAGCGACGCTTCAATTCCATCCGCGATTACATCGAGGAGAAGGACATAAAGATTTGCAAAGTGCACATGGATCTGAATGTTGCAGACCCCTTGACTAAACCTCTTCCAAGGGCTACACATGATCAACACCAGAACTGCATGGGTGTTCGATTCATTACAATGTAAATCACATAGTGATGTGAACTAGATTATTGACTCTAGTGCAAGTGGGGGTCTGTTGGAAATATGCCCTAGAGGCAATAAATAAAGTGTTTATTATTATATTTCCTTGTTCGTGATAATTGTTTATTATCCATGCTATAATTGTATTGACTGGAAACACATTGCATGTGTGGATATATAGACAACACTTTGTCCCTAGTGTGCCTCTAGTAAACTAGCTCGTTGATCAAAGATGGTCAATGTTTCCTAGCCATTGACATGAGATGTTATTTGATAACGAGATCACATAATTAGGAGAATGATGTGATGGACAAGACCCAAAGTATAAATGTAGCATATGATCGTGTTGGTTTATTGCTACAGTTTTCTGCATGTCAAGTATATGTTCTTATGACCATGAGATCATGCAACTCACGAACATTGGAGGAGTGCCTTGTGTGTATCAAACGTTGCAACGTAACTGGGTGACTATAAAGATGCTCTACAGGTATCTCCGAGGGTGTCTATTGGGTTGGCATGGGTCAACACTGGGATTTGTTACTCCATGTGACGGGGAGATATCTCAGGGCCCACTCGGTAATACAACATCACAATAAGCCTTGCAAGCAATGTGACTAAGTTTTAGCCACGGGATCTTGTATTACGGAAACGATTAAAGGGACTTGCCAGTAACGAGGTTTAACTAGGTATGGAGATACCGATGATCATATCTCGGGCAAGTAACATACCGAAGAACAAAGGGAACATCATACTGGATTAACTGAATCCTTGACATAGAGGTTCAACTGATAAAGGTCTTCATAGAATATGTAGGAATCAATATGGACATCCAAGTCCCACTATTGGTTATTGACCATAGAGGTGTCTCGATCATGTCTACGTAGTTCTCGAACCCGCAGGGTATGCACACTTAAGGTTTGGTGACGTTTCGGTAGTATAGAGTTATGTATGGTGGTGACCGAAGGTTGTTCGGAGTCCCGAATGAGATCTCGGACATCACGAGGAGCTCCGGAATGGTCTGGAGGTAAAGATTGATATATAGGAAGTCCTGTTTTGGTCACCGGAAAAGTTTCGGTCTCATCGGTAGTGTATCGGGAGTGCCGGGAGGGTACCGGGGGACCATCGGGAGGGGTATTTCGACCCAAGAGGCTACATGGGCTGTGGGAGAAGGAATACCTGCCCGAAGGCCCACAGGAAGCCCATGTGGCTAGGGAAGAAAACCCAAGGTGGAAAGAAGGCAAAAGTGGGGAAATAAGGAAGGAGTCCTAATCCTACTAGGAGCGGAGGAGGAGGACTCCTCCCTCCCACTTCGGCCGAACTAGGATTGGCTCCCTTGGGAGCCAAGTCTCCTCCATCCCCTCCTCCTATATATACTAGAGGTTTTGAGGGGTTTTGGGAGCCAATCCTCCTTCATCTCCTCTTCCTATATATACTAGAGGTTTTGAGGGTTTTTGACACACAAGAATAGGCATGTGCTACCTCTCCTCTAGATCGTAGTTTCTCCTCTAGATCGGTTTTCAGCGGTGCTTAGGCGAAGCCCTGCTGGAATAACTCCACCACCATCGCCGCAACGCCGTCGCGCTGCCAGAGAACTCGTCTACCTCTCAGCTCCCTCTTGCTGGATCAAGAAGGCGGAGATCATCATCAAGCCGTACGTGTTGCTGAACGCGGAGGTGTCGTCCGTTCGATGCTAGATCGGGACGGATCGTGATTGGACCGCGGGACGCTCGGCGATTTGGATCACGAAGACGTTCGACTACATCAACCGCGTTTCTTAACGCTTCCCGCTTAGCGATCTACAATGGTATGTAGATCCACTCTCCCCTCTCGTAGATGCTCATCTCCTAGATAGATCTTGGTGAAGCATAGGAAATTTTTTGTATCTCATGCAACGTTCCCCAACAAACCGATATAAAACCAAATACCTAATAGTATATAGTTTTCCAACCCAACTGAATTACTAAAAACCGACTTAGCGGATAGTTCGGTTAAAATGGTTTGGTTCGATTTCGGTTTTCGTATTGAAAGTGCCCACATTGTTGAATGTTACAAAACATTTTTGTACGATGCAAACATTCTTTTACATTGTATATTTTTTTGTAAATATGTCAAATGCATATATTTAAGATACATGAACATTGCTTTTGAAATTTTTTGTACATTTTCTTAGTGTTACAAAATATTTTTTTCGTTATAAATTTTTTTTATTTTACATTTTATAAACATTTAAAAAAACTATGGGAACACTTTTGAATTCCGACAAAATTTTATTGAATGCGATTAACATTTAATAAAAGTTGCTCTATTTTTCAAACTACTTAACATTTTGGAATATCTGGTAAACATTTGTAAAAAATTATAAAAAATGTTGAATAGAAGTTATAAAGAAAATACAAAATACAAATATGCTAGGAAACCAGTGATCCTCACGCGTGCTAGGCTGACCCATTTATGCAGTACTGCAGACGACGATGTACCTTGTGTCCACAATGTGCCCATTTATGGAATCTTCTCAACAGAAGCAACATGCAGTCTATGGATTCTTTTTAAGGCTAGCAACCGCGGGTGCTCCTACTCTGCGTGTTCGACACAGCGGCTGTTAACCGGCACCAACTGCGACTCCAAGTGGGCTGACCCACGAATGCACTAGCGCAATAAAATGTTTCACGAAAAACACACACACAAAAATGCATGTACGAGAACTCAAACTCGCGTCGCAACATAGAAGCATGGTTCAGCTAACTACTATAGCTTCTGAACAACAGTGATTGAAACCGACGCAAATTATTTTAAACTATCGTAGTCGCACTATTTTTTATGAAGAAAGGTTCATCAAATTCTGAAAACAAAATCACGAATTGGAAAAGCATTCATCGGTTCTAAAAAAATCGTCAAATTCCAAAATAAAATTTCATTGTTGAGAAAAATATTTCATCAAATTTGATAAAACTCATCAATTTTGAAAATCGAATTTGAAAAAAGTTCATCAATCTGGAAAAAAGTTCAGTGAATTTGAAAAAAAACATCCATTTGCAATAAAGTTCATCGATTTTGTCAAGTCACTGAATGTGAAAAGGTCATTGATTTTGAAAAAGAATCAACAATTTCGAAGAAAAAACATCGATTTTGAAAAAGCATCATTTTTTTAGAAAGTCCGCACATAAAAGGAAAATAAAAAAAAGAACGAGAAAAATAAAAAAGTTCCGTGAACTGAAGAGAATAAAAGGGAAAAAAGGAATTATTTTGGCACATTCGAGCGAGATGGCCTTGTGGTTACCATGGTATTCACAACTTCTTTTGAAATTTAAAAGAAAAAGAAAAAGAAAGTTAACTGGGCCGGACCAGTGATGAGGGCAGTGTGCGCCCTGTAACATTTATACCTATATAATGGATGCCACAGGCGCCAAATAGGAAATTGCCGATCGATGATGCGCCGCTCGCAAGGGGAGAATGCAACAGAAAACAGACACATACACCCCCAACGGAATGAGCCCATATAAGGCCCATTTCTGTTTTCACACGTAATTGATGCCCAATGTTACAAATTTGTTTTCCAAATTGTACTTGATTTATCAATGAACACGGGATACAATTAGATAAGTTGAACGTATGACACGGATACTACCATAAGCAGAGTGGAGACTACAAAATGAGCACAACTATATGCTTTCATATTCGTGCCAAAGTCGTAATTGAAGTTGTCATCATTGCACCAGCGTAACTCACCTCAGTAATGAACAACATAGAGAAATACAACCACTTAAGTACTTGTACTATAGAGAGAAAAATGCCATTCAATCGCTGAAATTGTAGATTGCCGCTTAAGGCAGAGTTTGGAAATCGTCAAGCATCTCATCAGGGGGTCACCCCTATCTAGACAGGCGGCCGTAGTAGTATCACCAGACCAAGCCGAATACTTTGTTGGCAAAGGCTCGAAGAAAGAGGTTTTCAAAGAAGATGGTGGTGCCGTTGTCGATGCACATGGAATCATCTCAACGATCTACACAGATAAACAACCCATTATAGCTAGAAAACAACGGAGACAAATGCTTTGGAACTCCTCAACAATGTTGCACGAAACATTGCCGAGACGGGATTGGTGTCTGGAGGTTTTTATTTAAGATGCCACCACCATCACGGATTCACGGTCGACGCGTCGTCACCTTGACCCAACAAACCACTACATAAAGAATGAGAGAAGAGGATCCCCTCGTATACGCCTCACAAACTCCGGAGTGAGAGACGGAGTGGGAGGGGTAGAGGAGATATAAATTCTGGCGGCTAGGGTTTCACCATGGCGGTTGAGGCTTGTGATTCAGTCTTATGCTTAGTTTGTCATAGAAATAATAATCCTCGAGTAGTAGCTTCACTTTTATTATTGATGCACAGGGAAATCACCTGGTATACAAGAATATATATCCTCTTGTTGTTATCTAGTTGATTAATAATAATGTAATATGCACTCCAAAAATATGAAAAGACATTTATTTGCTCTACTCTAATCTAATCTAAGGCTACATTGGGATAAAATGAATGAGTTTGATAATAATACCCTACTTATCTTCACTAATTAATGTGAGTATATATTAGGAAGATATGAAAGAATTTGATAAGGCTAACCGTGATGGGAGTATCATAACTAGTATCACACATACCAACTAGGCATTTTTTATGAGGTTACATAAAGTTAAACAAAGAAAGAGATGGTTGAATATCATATTATGATATTGTATCATAAATGATATGCTACTATGTGTCATACATGATAATAAATAAGATCATCTATCACTACAGGAATCAGGAACTTTCCCGTCTGCCATGGTAGACGGCAAAGGCACAAAGGTGGACGGCAAAGCACTTTGCCGTCCGTTAGCAAACGACACAAATTTGGGTCTAGCTAGCTCCGGCAAAGGGGTACTTTGCCGTATGCTTCCTCCCAGCGGACGACAAAGAATAGTTGTCGTCAGCTTGCAGATGGCAAAGGGCATGGACGACAACTACTGACGGCGTCGCCATTAGAGGTGGCTAACGGACCCCACCGCATTGCCGTCTGCCGCACACCCTCACCCTTGCCGTGTGCCGCCCTCTAACTTCTTTGTCGGTTGCCTCCTCCCCCTTTTCCATCTGCCGCAAACGGCAAAGAGACAAAATGTCCCCAGCCTGGTGGCCGCCCTCTAACTTTTTTGTTGTCTGCCTCCTCCCCCTTTGTCGTCTGCCGCAGACGGCAAAGAGACAAAATGTCCCCAGCCTGGTCTTCCCAGGTTGCACAGGTAGCCGCCACGTGGCACCTTTGCCGTCCGGGGTAGACGACAAAGAGCCCTTTGTCGTTGGTGGCAGACGGCAAAGAGCCTGTATTATCCCTTTTTATTCTATTTTTTGTTATATCCAGTCATTTTCACAAGCACATATATGATATATATATATATATATATATATATATATATATATATATATATATATATATATATTTCACAGAAACTATATCCCTGCCATATCAGAAGCACATATATATGATTATCCAACAAACATATCAAATCAAAACTGCAAGTTTTATCCATACATCCATAATTTCATCCATAGGTAGCAAGTTTCACAATGTTCATCGATACAAAATGAAAATAGAAATTAAACACAAGAACTCCATCAATGCAAGCTTCCGTGGAGTGAATCAAATCTGCAAAATGGTAAATAAGAAAGTTAGAAGAAGAATACTACAAGAATAATAAGAAGAAGAAGAAGAAGAAGAAGAGGAAGAGGAAGAAGCGTTGTTCTTCTCTTTCTCTTTATCCTCTTGTTTTTTCTTATTATTTCTTATTTGTGCCATTTTAGAGCTAACCTAGGTATTTATGCCATTTTTGACCTAACTAAGCTTATTGTGTCATTTTGCAAGAAAATAAGATAAGTCTATGGCATTTATGAGGTTACCAAGAAGAAGAAGAAGAAGAAGAAGAAGAAGAAGATATAAAAGAAGAAGAAGAACAAGAAGAAGAAGTGTTTTTCTTCTCTTTCTCTTTCTCCTCTTGTGTTTTCTTCTTCTTATTGCTTATTTGTGTCATTTTAGAGCTGACCTGGGTAATTATCATATTTTTTACCTAACTAAGCTTATCATGTCATTTTGCAAGAAAATAAGCTAGTCTATGGCATCTATGAGGTTACCAAGAACAAGAAGAAGAAGATGAAGAAGATCTAGAAGAAGAACAAGAAGAAGAAGAAGCTTTTTTCTTCCCTTTCTCTTTCTCCTCTTGTTTGTCTTCTTCTTATTGCTTATTTGTGTCATTTTAGAGCTAACCTAGGTAATTATCATATTTTTAACTAACTAAGCTTATTGTGTCATTTTGCAAGAAAATAAGCTAAGTCAATGGCAGCTATGAGGTTACCAAGTCTATTATGTCATTGTTGAGTTAACTAAGCTTATTATGTCAGTGTGGAGGAAACAATGCTAAGTATATGTCATTTTAGAGCTAACTTAGGTACAATATGTCATTTTAGAGCCCACTTAGGTACAATATGTCATTTTGAAGGTAAGTAAGCTTATTATGTCATTTTAGAGGAAACAAAGCTAACTTATGTAAAATATGACATTTGTTGCCGTGCTAAGTTTGTCATTGTGCTAAGTTTGTCTAAGTGCTATGTTTGTCTTTGTTTGAGAAAATGAGCCAAGTAAGTGGCATATTAGGACTTACCCTCCTCGTCATCACGGAGGTGAAGCACCGGGGTTGCTCAGGTCATGCGATGTGGCTCGGGAGTTATGTTGTACCAAAGATCATTTACGTTAGCATGATGACACTGAAATGTTAAGACTAGTTACTAATGAACATTGAAATGAAACTCACCGTTCCAGCTGTGGTAACGACTGGCATCGGCGGAGGGGTCTGGCTGGTCTTCTCTCACAAAGTCTGCACATTTGCTTTTGCCAAGTCAATCATATTGGTTATTAATGAATAGAGCATCTAGTGCATGATTTGGCTAATATGAAGAAGAAACTTACCACGATAAGCTCGTACATGGCCTGGTGAGACGCATCATTCCATGCCCTCTCCTCCTCCAACAACTTAGTCGTCCTCTCCTCCATATCCGTCTTCTCCTCCGCCGCCTGTCGGGCCTGTTCTGCCAGAAGCGCCTGGGTAGTCTCTCTCTCTCTTTCTACAGAGCAGCTTGCAACACAACTCCTCGTTAGCATTGTAATCATCTTTGTTCGCACAGACAATGTAATGGAGGAAAGCTATCTGAGTCCGTATGACTAACCTCAATGGCGAGTTGGACTGGCCGTGGACAAGGTTGCATCTCAGGACATGAGCTTGTTTGGCGCGCCTTGATTTGCTGTAAAGTGCTCGAAGACCGTATATGTCCATCTCCAATGGCTATCGAGCCATGGGGCCTCCCGTGGCCAGCCAACATCACCAGGTCTTGATCAAGTGGTTGTTGGCTCGGGCTGAAGTCCTCCCCATTCACCGCCTTCCTCACATCTCTGTAACTCACGAGCTTGTGGTGGGAGGAGGTATTGGTGAAGTTCTCGGGATTATCGAGGTTAGACTCAGAGAATGCCTTGACCTTCTTGTATGAGGCAGTATGGGCCATGGCATAGAGGTCGTACACCTCTGGCACCTCCGTCTTATTGTGATGATCCTACAAGAGAGGAACAAAGTATTAATAATATGGGTAAACCTAGCACTATAAGAATGAATTGCAGGAATCATGAAGCAAACCACATATCCAATTCCGAGCCTCGTGTCGTAAGTTCTATAGCAGGCGTCTCCACTCGTAATCGATAAGCTTTGTCGCGGCCTCCTCGTATCCCTCCTCGGACCTGTAGAAGGTTTACAATCAAAAGAGACAACACTGATTAGTACAATAACTAGCTATTATTGATTTTTAATTCTGTAAAGGAGAAATTACCTAGAACTTCCTGATGACCATGTCGGCCCTCGTGTGGCACAACACACCGTCGATCATCTCCTCCGTCGGGGCCGGGGCAGCCAAGTAGTGCTCCCATTTCAATCCTACCTATTCTTGGTGACCCTCGTCGGGCAACGTGCCAAACCCCGGGAAGTTATGCCGTAAAATCACACCAAGGACGGAGTTGGGCCTGCGTACATCCTTGGCGTGAATCCAACCCCTGTAGTATGACAAAGCCAACACATTAGATATGTGAAGAAACATGAAGGAAAAAGGTTTAAAAAGAGTAAATGCACTTACTTCAACCAACGGAACTCAAGAGATGCCTTGCATGTGGGGCACGAGAACCTTCCATGCACACACCAACCAATGAATAGCGCATACGCCGGCAAGTCATGCGTTGAGTACATGTACCACACATGCATTTTGAAGTTTTTTTTGGATGCGGCGTCATATGTCTTGATCCCATTATCCCAAGCTTCTTGCAATTCATTCTTAAGCGGCTGCATGTACACATTCATATTCTTCTCCGGATAGTTGGGCCCTGGAATTATCAATGTCAACAAAATGTTCTTTCTTCTCATAATCTCTCCGAGGGAGATTGAGTGGAATGACAAATACAGGCCATCAACTGTATTTGGTTGCCGTCATACCAAACAATTGGAATCTGCTGATGGCGACTCGAGGATGCCTTGGATATGCCGCTTTATCCTTATGTAATGCATCAAAGTGCTTTCACGCAAAAGCGTCTGAAGTGTGTCCTAACATCGTATTCCCATCTGCATCTAGTTCGGTTCTTTTGCCCAATTTATGCCACGTCATCTGTCTAGCCGTCTCTTCGGCCATGAAAAGACGTTGAAGTCTTGGTATGATTGGCAGATACCGAAGAACGTTAACTAGGATTTTGGTCTGACTCTTCTCACACATACCGTTATCTACCACAACATACCTGGAAGACCTGCAAATGGGACAATAGTTCAAGCCGCATACTCAAGCCTAAATAAGGCACATCCATGCTCACAGGCATCTATGTTCTCATAGGGCATCTTAAGCGCACGTAGGATTTTGTCACACTGGTACATGTTTGCTGGCAATACATGGCCTTTGGACAGAAAGTGTCCAAATATCATCATCATCGTGTCCTAGCATTCTCTGCCTAGGTTGAACTAAGCCTTCAGAGCCATTACTTGCGCGATGGCATCCAGCTGACAAAGCTCAGTTTGCTCGTGGAGAGGACGTTTTGAAGACTCCAACATTTCATAGAAGGCCTTTGCAGATTCCTCCATCTCATTGTCCGAGTCTCGAGCATCATCAAAGTCTTGCACCATGTCTTCGATCCCGGTACCATGCTCGTCGGTGCGACGACGACAAACCTCACCTCTGGCACGTTGGGCAGACTCACCATGAAATCTCCACACCGTATAATCACGCATAAAACCCCACTTCTGCAAGTGTTTACCCATTTTATCCCCTGTCCAGTTTCTATGGTTGTCACACCGGACAAAGGGACACCAGGATTTTTCCTGGCCATTTGCAAATGTGGCGCTGAGAAACCCCTTGGTTTTTGTTAACCATTCAATGGTACATCCAAGTACGATCACTCATCTTGCCTACCTACTAAATACACAAGAAATATATATATATATAATTCATCATCTATATTCATCCATTAATCAAGTTTGTTAGTTTTATTATGTCCATGCAACCTACACACTAATAGAAAGAGATAGGTCCTAATCCCATCCGAGTATGTATAGATTGGGTTCATTTTCCCATGCTCTACTTCGGATCCGACACAGAATTTCGACAGCACCACCCTGCTGTTCTCCTGATACACGTCTCGGCAATAAGCAAAGAGGATGTGTACTCGGAGTACAACAGGGAGACACTGATAAAATTCCGCATCTGATCCGGAGCAGAGCATATGGGAAAACAAACCCAATCTACACATACTCGGGCTGTCCATGGATAACGTTGAACAATTCAAAAGGATGGCGGTTATAAATTTGCAAAGACATGCATATTTATAGATGTCGCCCTTTCGAATGGGAGACTGATGTCTACTACACAACCTTCTTCTTGTAGACTCGTGTTGGGCCTCCAAGCGCAGAGTTTTGTAGGACAACGACAATTTTCCCTCAAGTGGATGACCTAAGGTTTATCAATCCGTGGGAGGTGTAGGATGAAGATGGTCTCTCTCAAACAACCCTGCAACCAAATAACAAAGAATCTCTTGTGTCCCCAACACACTCAATACAATGGTAAATTGTATAGGTGCACTAGTTCGGCGAAGATATGGTGATACAAGTGCAATATGGATGGTAGATATAGTTTTTGTAATCTGAAAATATAAAAACAGCACGGTAAAAAATAGTAAACAACGAGCAAAAGGTTGTATAAATGCTTGGAAACAAGGCCTAGGGTCCATACTTTCACTAGTGCAATTTCTCTCAACAATACTAACATAGTTGAATCATATGTAAATACCTCTTGTGCAACAAAGAGTTCACTCCAAAGTCACAAATAGTGGAGAACTAACGAATAAATTATTGTAGGGTACGAAACCACCTCAAAGTTATCTTTTCTGATCAATCTTATGAGCTATCCCTATAAGTGTCACAAACATCCCTAGAGTTCGTACTAAAATAACACCTTATGATACACATCAACCAAAACCCTAATGTCACCTAGCTATTCCAATGTCACCAAACGTACCCATGAGCTTGATTATATGATATGCATCACATAATTTCAGATTCATCATGTTCAATCCAACACAAAGAACTTCAAAGAGTGCACCAAAGTTTCTACCGGAAAGTCAAGACAAAAACGTGTGCCAATCCCTATGCATAGATTCCCAAGGTCACGGAACCCGCAAGTTGATCACCAAAACATACATCAAGTGGATCAATAGAACATCCCATTGTCACCACAGACATCCCATCGCAAGACATACATCAAGTGTTCTCAAATCCTTAAATACTCAATTCGATAAGAAAACATCAAAGGGAAAACTCAATTCATCACAAAAAGATAGAGAAGGCAAAACTCCATATGATTCATCTATATCAATAAAGCTCGCGGTACATCAAGATCGTGCCATCTTAAGAACACGAGAGAGAGAGAGAGATCAAATACATAGCTACTGGTACATACCCTCAGCCCCAAGGGTGAACTACTCCCTCCTCATCATGGAGATCACCAGGATGATGAAGATGGCCTCCGGTGATGGTTTTCCCCTCCGGCAGGGTGCCGAAACGGGCTCCTGATTGGTTTTTCCCCTCCGGTGATGGTTTTCCCCTCCAGTAGGGCGGCAGAACTCCCGATCTAGGTCTTCTGGGGGTTTTAGTATTTATAGGATTTTTTGGCGTCGGTCCCACATCCAGAAGGTTCCCGAGGAAGTCACAAGCCATGGGGACGGGCCCTAGGGGGCGTCCCTGTGGCTTGTGGCTTCCTCAGCCTTCCTCTCCAATGACTCTTCGCTCTAGTATTTTTTATATTTTTCAAAAATATTCTCCGTAAATTTTCAGCTCATTCTGAGAACTTTTATTTCTGCATAAAAACAACACCACGGCAGTTCTGCTGAAACAACGCTAGTCCGGGTTAGTTCTAATAAAGTCATACCAAAATCATATAGAATTACTGTAAACATGGCATGAATACTTCATAAATTATAGATGCGTTGGAGACGTATCGGAGACGCATACTGGTGACGCATACTGATGATTGAAGACACCTATAGCTAGCAAGTTTCATCGACACAAAGACCGAAACCGAGCAAATTAAGGGGGCCGGGGGAGGAGATGTCATTTGTGCTCACCAACGAACGCAGCGGGGGAGCTCGTCAAATGTACGGAGAGGTCGTCGACGAACTACACATTGAAATTCATCCGATCAACACAAATATGATGTTTTTTTATTACAAAATCAGAAAATATGTGACCTAACTCATAATTGACAAACTATGACCTCCTCGGCCTCTGGAAGGCCGAAGAGCACTTTTTCGGTCAACAGGAGGCAGAATAGATGTCGGGGGTCGGGGGTCAGTGGCGTCGGCGATCGGCGGTCGGTGGTCGGTGGTGTCGGGGTCGGGGGTCAATGGCGTCGGGGGTTGGGGGTCGACGACATCGGGGGTCGGGGGTCGGTGGCATCGGGGGTAGGGGGTTAGTGGCATCGGGGGTCGGTGGGTCGAGGGTCGGGGGTCCATAGCATCGGGGTTCAGTGGAGTCGGGGTTCAGTGGGGTGTCAGTGCCGTCGGGGGCCGGTGGCGTCGAGGGTCGGGGGCTTTCTCTTCTTCTTCTTCTTCTTCTTCTTCTTCTTCTTCTTCTTCTTCTTTCCCTTCTTCTTCTTCTTCCTTCTTTTCCTTTTTCCTCTTCTTCTACTTATTCTTATTTTCTTCTTCATTTTTTCTAACCTAACCTACCACTAACCTAATTGAAATAACCTGATTAACCTAGGCTATTCATCTCTAACAACAAAAATTAAATGAAAACAAACAAAAAAATACAGAGAAAAGAAAAAAAGCTCACCGGAGGGTGGGAGGTGGTCGGGCGGTGGGTCGGCGGAGAGGGGGCAACAGGGGGAGAGGGAGAGGGAGTCGAGGGAGGGAGAGATCGAGCTAGAGAGAGGAGTGGGTGAGGGCTGTGGGCTTACCGTTAGCCAGACGTCTTCTTTGTCGTCCGCTAGCAGACAACAAAGACAAGCAAGGCAGATGGCAAAGACCTAGCCTCTTTGCCGTCAGCCTTTAGTGTCTATGCAAAGGACTAGCAGATGGCAAATAGAACCTTTTCTGTCTGCCATATCTTTGCCGTCTACTTTATGGCAGCTGACGGCAAAGACCATCTTTGCCATCCGCCAGCAGACGACAAAGATCTGGCAGACAACAAACAACTGAATTCCAGTAGTGTATGGTACTAGTTTATGATATTATGCACTATGAAGGGAGTAGCATACACTAGTATCATAATACTAAGACTTTCCGCAATGATAGAATCATAAGTATAACGCATGCCAACTTGACAATTTTGATAAGGTGACATAGAATTAAATGAAGAAAAGGAGGGTTAAGTATCATGTCATGATATTGTATCACAATAAATATTATGCTAATTATTGTCTTGTATGTCAATTAATAAGGTCATTTTAGATACTAATATATGATAGTATTAGGTATTGTTATACTATTATATACTAGTATCATATCAAATAGACTCGGTTAGGCTAGTCATAACGAGAAGTATCATGCATTTACTAGTATCATGATATTACCTCGACAATGCATTGTATCATAGATTAATATCATAGAGATCTCATTTGTTGTCATGCATTACACATATTATTACACCATTTAATATGATACGGTATCATAGTGTGATACTCGATCAACTCTTTCCTCATTTAATAATCAATAGTGTGTCATCTCAACAAAAAAGCCTAGTTGGCAATGCATAAGACTATTTATAATACTTTCATTATGACCAACACTATCCACTATGTGCACCCTAATATATGATCTTCCCTACTACGAGTAGCCTAATGATATCCTAATTATCTTCACCAATTAATATGAGGCTATATTAATAAAATATGAATGAATTTGATAATTATCCCCTCGTAAACAATCACATTTCCGAACCTATAAATACTAGTCGTCAACCCATGCGCTCACGGGCTGGTTATGTGTATCTTAGGTTCTATATTATGGAAGATGGTTGTTCATAAGGGAATGTATCAGATCTGTATATTTTAAGGGAAATGCTTACTGAAGTGAGTGAATCAATGCGAATGATTGACGGTACACCAAATAACTAAATAACATACCAACTTAAGAATTTCCAAAGAAGAGAACATCTTAACTTCCGGAAAGCCTATGTCGTTGAAGATACGGAAGAATAACACTTATTAAGACCTATGAAAAAAATTGCAAACACTGAAACCTGTACATCATCATGGCATCCTGTATTGAGCATCATAGCCCATGTGTGACATGCCATATGTATGTTGATCTCTTATTGGACAGGGTCGAGGAAAGAAAGGATCAAAAGAGTCAGGTAAATTAATGGACAGTAGCAATATACGGCTTGAAGGATACACCGTCACCTATGAAATCTCATGCATCCATTGTTGAGCGTAAAACGGTTGCATACGTCTCGTCCATATATGTAACTATGGTTAGATAATGGGCATAGAAACTGAACCGGGGATGTGATACAATGGTGAAACTTTTGAGTCAAACCACAATTCACCGATGACGGCGACATCAACAGCTCCGGTGATCGGCCGAAGTACCTCATTGGTCCACCTATGTGGCATCATTGTACATGTATAGTGAAGAATCCGGAGAGAATTTGTTGAAAATAATGCATTAGTTAAGTAGGAGAAAACACATGGTCAAGTTACTTTTCTCCCTAGCTTTGCATCATGTATGTCGTAACTTTCTTGAATGCTTTCGTATTTACGTACTTGTCCAAATGCACCATATTCACATATTAATTCAGTTGAAATTAAGATACATGGAAAAGGAGTATAGGATTCCATTAATGTGGAAGATTTCTTATGTAGAGAGTTCCACTTGTTAGCACATAGTCCCTCTGCCCGGAAATAATTGTCGGGGAAATGAATGTATCTAGAAAATTTTTAGTATCCGTTTTTATTCATTTCTGCGACAAATAATTCCGGACGAAAGCAACAGCTTATAAGAAGCACAGAAGTAATTCATACCATATTGACATGATGTTATAGATTAGTCTTAACGAAGCAAAAAAGAAAACGTGAAAAATGAACAATGTCAGGGTTGCCAGGTTCTTTACATAAATTTGTGCCAATAGTCATATTAGCTTTGTTTGAGATGGAGGAAATAGAACATATGGGAATCATCCGATTGGGTGAAACAAAAAGAACATGCACGTGGCTGTGCCATGTTGCATGTGTGCATGTTCTAGGTTATGCTAATCCACATAAATTAAGCTAGCCGGCAGCGCCTAGTTTGCCACGTACATGTTTTTGCTTAGGGAAGAATCAATCCACCTATTTGCTTAGCTGATGAATGTGCGCGTCACTGAATTATTCTGTTTCTCTATAACGTCGATCAACCAGGAGAAAACTAAGTCAGTACCCACCGGTGACTTCTGTACATGGCTGGAAAGCAATCGGCGAGTCAGCCGAGCGGCATGTTTTTCGTTTAATTTTTTATATAGATGCAGACTCCTGTTTCCTTACGAACATAAGACTGCATTATTATTTTTTGATAGAACAGTTTAACGTGTAGATAGATTATTTTGATTTGTTATTCCAAACTAATTGTTTTTTCTGCGCAAGAATTACGTGGGTTAATCTACACCGTTATAACTCGGTCCCACAAGAGTAACGGTCCGTAAATTCTAATTAACGTGGGAATTTTTAGAAAGTGCCTAAATAAAGTAAGTATAGAAATATAGATATAGATATAGATAGATATAGAAGTATAGAAGTATAGATGTGTCAAGATGAATCGGGCCCAAATCCAAGAGCTCATCATGGAAAGCAAAATCACTATCATCGTCGCATCTATTTTGATGTGTGCACTCCTCCTATCTAGCGGTAAGGAGAAAACTAACGTGTGGTTTTGTACCATAATCTTCTTCATGTCTAACATCGTACAATAAAACATTTTCTTATATGAAGACGTGGTCGAAGGCCGGTGCAGAGAGTCCAGGACCACAATCAAGTGTCGCAACTCTGATATTTGCTCTATGTCGTGCTATCTTGCTGGCCACGATCGTGGTGGCTACTGCAATTATTTTCCAGGATAAGGGAGGTTCGTGTAGGTGTGTGGACTGCCTATCGACTTCCTTTGTGCCGAATGAGTAGGTTCTTGATCGGGTAATAATGTACAAGCATCGATGATGCCATTTTCTATTCACTGATAAGATCTAATTTGTTGTCAAAATAAAATAAAGAGTTGAACAATGGAGATCTGCATCAACTAAGGCAAGGCGCACACTCCCTCCCTTCCTTCGCTACTAACGGGCTGGCCCATCTCCCCTTTCGTTATATGTTTTTTATACTACTACCTTCATTCTTTTTTGTCTAAAAAAAACTCCCTTCATTCTTCTATGTACGGTGTATTATTTTTAATAGGGTGATGAAGACACACAATTATAGTCAGTTTATGACAAAATTACCCTTAGATAATCCGTTGATTAGCGGCAAGTAAATCGATTAACCAGAAAAGTAAGAGATATACACAATCGAAAAGGAGGTACTTTCCTTGTATAAGGAGAGATACATGCAATCGGAGAGAGATGTTTTTTTCTTTTCTCAAAGGTTAAAAAGAGAATTACGAAGAATTAGAAGAAATGCTCTTTACGTTGTGGAACTTTATCAAAAAATAAATATGCCTTATATAAAGGAAAAGAGGGGGAATCAAACCAACGGCCTCCTACATCGAGGGACGCTCCAATAACCACCGTGCCATCATTTTCTTTCCTTTACTCTTTCGTCTTTACTTTTACCAATTCCTTTCCCTTTTTCAAATTCAAGAAATTTTCCTTCTTCGTATTTTTTTCCAGAAAAATGATGAACCTTTTTTTAAAAATTCAATGAACCTTTTTCAAATTCAAGGAAAATTTTGAAACTCGATGATTGTTTTTAAAAATTTGATGATTTTTTTTTTGACTTGGAACGCCCCCCGATTCCATTACTCAAACTGGCACAGCAGCATCGCTGGCCATCAGCACACTTACATCGTTCGGTACAGTTTCCACCCATAACCGGCAAAGATTCTGACCAGTACTCCCAATTGCAGCTAGTGCACGAGCAACTTTATTACAGTCACGGGGAACAAAAGAAAAGACAACTTTACTAAAATTCAGACGCAAAAACTGGCATATATCTCTATAGATAACGCCTTCGGGAGCACGATCATATGAAGAGCTTTGCAAGGCCTTTAGGAGCAATTGGCAGTCTGACTCAATAACCACGTTTGAAATACCCCATGTCGCCGAGACTGCCTGGGCGCACGCTTCTGCCTCGGTTTGTACTGCACTACTAGCATGCAAAAATTTCCCCGCGCCTGCTCCACATGCATCACCAGCCCTATCATGGATTACAAAACCCCAGCCACCGGTTCCACTCGTACCATGAAAGGTGCCATCGATGTTGATTTTCAGCAGGTCATCATCAGGTCTTTCCCACTTAACTGCCGTTTCGTCAGTCACCTCTGTCTGCACCTTTCTCATCAACTGCAGCGATTCCAGAGTCCATCCCCTCGCCTGTGCTGCCATAGCTTCCACCGAGCACACACTTTCATTAGCATTTAATTTATTGCTCCTGCTCCCCCACTTCCACAACATACATGCAATCAAAACCTGATCTTCTTCAGGTAAGGTGAGCATGCAGTAGCTGCACCATTTCTCTAGCATTAGCACATGCAGCAAAAAGCAGCCTGGTCGCTTCCATATCAACTTCTCTCCATAGCTTTTTAACCTCTTTGCATTTGACAAACACCCATCCTCATCTAGTCTCCGGCAACACAGACATACAGTATCACATTCCATACCTCCGCGCTTAATATTTCTCTTCGTTGGTAAGCTGTTATGAGCTAGCCGCCATACAAATTGTTGCACATTTGGTTAGCTGGGGATCTATCACCCAGATTTTCTTCCATCCAATATCTCCTTGCACTGGTTTGGATGCTTCAGCTACAGCGTCCTTATCCCGGTTACGGACGAACACCTGGTACGCTAATTTAACTGAAAACTCTCCTTTTCCATCATAGTGCCAAGCATAATAATCCTCAAACTCCTCCCGGATAGGTGTGGCAAGAATAATCCTGGCATCTTCCGGCAAGAAAATGTCCCGCACCAACATTTCATGCCATGTCATTGTTGCTGGATTGATGAGTTCAGAAACCCTTGAGAGTAGGCAATTACCGCGGGCAGTCCAAGGTTTTCTCGTACCATCTCGAGCAAGCCAGGGATCGGTCCAGATATTGATGTTATTCCCATCCCCGACTCGCCATATATATGAGCCCCTCTGTCAGCAGTGCAACCCCCTTCAAGATATTCCGCCATGTATACGAAATTCCTGGTCTAGGTTGAGCTTCTAACAAAGATGTTGCCGGAAAATACTTGGCCTTTAGGACTCGAGCACACAACGAGTCAGGGGCAGTGAGCATGCGCCACGCCTGCCTCGCCAACATGGCGAGGTTAAATCCATGTAAATCACGAAACCCTAAACCCCCTTTGCTCTTCGGCCTAGTCAGCACCTCCCAGCTTAACCAATGCATTTTGTTCATCTTCTCTTGTTGACCCCACCAGTATCTGCAAATCATAGATCCCATCTGCTCACATAAAGATTTTGTTAAATCAAAACACGACATTGCAAAAGTTGGGATCGCTTGTGCACAAGCCTTTAATTTATCAGCAGGTCCTTGGCTGACCTCGATAGCAATCTTTATATCCATCCTTATTATTTTCCATACCCTATCTTTTAGGTGTTCAAAAATTTGTGTTCTCCCTATTCCCACATACACTGGAAGCCCCAAATACCTTTCTATTCTTGCATCAGCCCGTATATGCAGCACCTCAAGCACCCTTTGCCGATCTACATGCTTTGTATTCTTGCTAAACAACACCGAGGACTTATCAAAATTGATGGTCTGACCCGAGCAATTCTCATATAGTTCCAGTACATTCTGCAGAGTGTTGATTTTTTTTCAAAATGGATGAACTTTTTTCTAAGAACAAGAGTACCCGCTATAGCAAACGGTTGTTTTCTTTTCTAAGAAAAAGCAGTACGTACTGTAGCAACTTTTGTCGAGAGAAAAAAAACGATCGATCGGGAGCCAGCGATCGAGCGAGCGGCGGGAGGTGTTGCTGGGCCAGGGCCAGGCAAGCGACGCAGGGGGCGCTGGGGTCTCCCCAGTTTTCCCGTGCCACACCTTTTTTTCCCGTCAGTTTGGAGTAGCAAAAGAAAATGAGTCGTGCAAACCAACCTGGGGTTGGATGGTTAGAGGGACAGTGGTATCCCCAACCCACCAGGGTTCAAGTCCTGGTGCTTGCATTATTCCTGAATTTATTTCAGGATTTTCGACGCGCATTCAGTGGGAAGAGACGTTCCCGGAATTGGTTAGTGAGTGGAGGATATGACATTTGATCTTCTTTTCCTTTGCCTTATAAAATGGGCAATTAAAGCGAGGATTGGTAGTTTCACACTGTACATGAGCAGGCGGTACTACCGCTAAGAGTCGTGAAGGCAAAATGAGCAACATAACTGAGCACAAAGAAATTTCACGAAGCGGTATTTCTGCGTTTTACCACCGTTAGTAAAAAATGTGCAACAAAAAGTCGCACCAAGAAATTCTCCAAGCGGTAGTACCCGCGGGGCCCAAAGAAAACGGAGAGACCTTAATGTTGCAGCAAAGCGTATCTAAATGCATAAGTGGTTGTGTAAGTGTTGATATTACTCATACCATTTCAAAAAGGACCCATTTTAATAGTACAGTTTTCCTGCAACTCAATACCATCGAAAAAGAAACGCCAACAAAACCGTCTTCACTCTCTATCACCGAGGGAAATAGAAACGTCCAAAGCTATGTAGAAATATCTGAAACGTTCAGTGCACACGGTTAGTGCGCAAAATGCATTGCCATCAGTCATCAAAACTATCAAAGAGAGAAATACTCTTTTAGCATGAATTTATGTCGGAGCTTCGTCTAATCCGTCCCAATGGAAGAACTTGAGGAGGATTGGAATCCAGAAGACTAACTCAAAAAAGAAGCGCCGCCATCCATCCAAACGCCGCCCCTACAAAGACTAAAACCCTATCTATCTAGTAGCCGGATTCGAGGCATAAAAAATCCCCTTCCCCCACCAATCCCTGGAGTGGCAAGAAGGCGAATCCATGGGCTCGTCGGTGAAAATCGAGGGGAGGAAGGCTTTTCCTATTCGCCTTGTGAGAGGGGAATGAAAAGTTTTCACAAAGCTTCCTTTGCCTTATCCAATGGGCAACATAAATAAAGCCAGGAGCTGAGTGGGTACATGTCCACTCAAATGTATGCGTGTCCATTGGTTAAAACCGGGCTTCGAAAATTGCTCAAACTACATCGCGACAAGCAATAGAATAGGATTTGTGTAGTCAAACTAATATTTTTGTTGCACTTGCATATGTGTGATCAAAACTGTACAAAAATCTTACTAAAAGTAATATGAAGCTAATATACATTTTTGCTAGACCACGTGTGTGCCTCCTTTGCTGTAGAAGGGTGGCACCATCTAGATGTTGTCATGTCACGTTGATGGACGTTTTGGTGGGCACCTTTCAACAACCGTCGGGTGACACCGTTTGGATGTTGTCATCAAAATATTAGTTTAGATGTTGTTTTGGTGCACACGTCAATTATCTCTTTCATTGCAACGCATGTTATAGTGCTAGTCATTAATAAAATCAGAAAGGAAATGGAATGAACAAAAGTTCAAGAAGATAATGAAAAACGAGCCGAGCCGAGCCCAGCCCAGCCCATTATCAGACGTGGGTTCGAGCCAGACAAGACCATTTTCTCAATTTCTCAAACAAAACAAAAGAGAAAAAAAAACAGACCAAATCCTCACCACTCTCGCTGCCGTTGCCCTTTCTCTCGCCGCCGGTGCCACCACGCCGCCGCGCCGCCATGCTCCGGCTCCGCTGCTGCGTCCTCACCCACCTCCTCTCTTCTCACTCCGTCTCTCCTCTCCACCGCCTCCTCTCCGCCGCAGCGCCCGCTGCCCACCGCATTTCTCCAAACCCTAGCTTCGCCGTCGAGGACTACCTCGTCGCCACCTGCGGCCTCACCCGACCGCAGGCCGCCAAGGCCTCCGCCAAGCTCTCCCGCCTCAAGCACCCCGCCAATCCCGACGCCGTGCTCGCCTTCCTCGCCGGCCTCGGCCTCTCCAGCGCCGACGCCGCGACCCTCGTCGCCAGGGATCCCAAGCTCCTCTGCGCCAAAGTGGAAAAAACGCTGACACCCGTCGTCGCCGGGCTCACCGGCCTTGGCCTGTCGCGTTCTGAAATCGCGCGGCTCGCCTTGCTCGCCGACGAGGAATTCCGCAAGAGGGGCGTGGTCTCCAAGCTGCAGTACTACCTGCGCCTATTCGGCTGCTCCGACACCTTCCTCCGGGTGATGAAGTGGTGCAATGTCCTCCCACACAGCCTCGAGAGGGTGGTCAAGCCCAATGTCGCTTACCTGCGAGAGTGTGGGTTACGAGATTGCGACATTGCCAAGTTGTGCCTCCGAAGGCCGAGGATAATCGTCACCAACCCGGAGCATGTCCTGGCGATGGTGGAATGCGCTGAAAACATAGGTGTACCCCGTGGCTCTGGGATGTTCAGGCACGCGCTGATTGCTGTTGCATTTCTCAGCAAGGAGGAGATCGCAGCCAGGGTGGAGCACTTGAGGAAAACCTTCACGTGGACGGAGGCTGAGGTGGGCATTGCTGTTTCTAAGGCTCCATGGATGCTGAATACGTCCAAGGAATCGTTGCAGCGCAGGTCTGAGTTCCTCATCTCTGAGGTGGGCTTGGGACCGTAAACATTGCTCATCGACCCGTAATGCTCAGTCTCAGCTTAGAAGGCCGGCTCAGGCCCAGGTACTATGCTGTTAAGTTTCTCAAGGAAAATGGATTGTTCAGGCATGACTCGAGCTACAATACAATTATCAAGCTGACCGAGAAGGCATTCAGGAAGCAGTTCATATGCCCTCACAAGGAAGCTGCACCGCACCTCGCAGAAGACTATGGTGCCGCTTGTAAGGGGGAAGTGCCGACTAATTTCAGATTCACATAAGCCCAGAAGGGATATGATGTAACTATGTGTTGGTTGTCTGCTGCTGTATGTCTGTTAGATGCTGGGTTGGTCGTTGCTAACATGTGATGAAACCGATATTTGATCCCTGCATACTGGTATGTAATGTGTCCGGAAGCGGGTTCTCCTTTAGTTGGATCAGAGGTAACAATTTGGAGCAATTAGTCATATTGGAAATACCTACTGGGCCACAGGACGAAATGTGCTGGGCTCACATCTGTACAGGCGAGATGCTCACTTTACAAAACATCTAACTCTCACATGGAGGAGAGTTGGCATTGTTTAAGTTTAAGTAAGTAAACGTAGGTGTCCCTGTTCATTTTTATGCTAGTAATGTTATTGAGACAATGGAGAAGCACTTGCTGCTAGTAATGTTATTGAGACAAAGAAGCACTAATTTTGTATTGTGTGTACTGTGTATTTTCCTGCACTGCACCATGGCCATAAATTATGTATCTATTGTGGATGGCAGCTTAAGATTTTTAGTTCATTATTGTGCTTTGGTCCTGTGGGTAATTCTTTGTGCCAAGCACCACCAGAAGGTTCACTAGCAGCTAGTTAGGGTTTCTTCCTTCTATGTCTGAACTAGCGCTTCTTTAGTTTGGCTAAAACTGAGTGCTTAATTTATTTCTTTGGTTGTTGCGACTGTGAATATAAGCACCAAACAGTTGGTATCTGCAGAGACAGCAGGTTCTTAATTACTTCCCCTTAGTATTCTTGTTTGTTCTAAATGCTGCACATAATCTGCTAGATTTTTGGGGGCACATTACTTCTAACTGATCACATAATCTGTACTTGAATTAGTTTCTTCTATCTTGGGTGTTCATCTAGAGAAAGATATCATTGAAGTTCATTGACAGATAGTAAAATTTGATACCTGTCTCTGTTTGATTGTTGAAGGGAAAATTAAGGATTTGAACCATGTTTGATCTAAAAACAGAAAGAACTCCAGTACTTTCTTTAACCTCCAAAGTACCTGCCAAAGAGTGCTAGAATTAGTTTACTTCTAATTGTCAGGCAGATAGGTTGTAGTTGTCATGGTCGGTTTTTTGTAACAAAGTAAGCATTTCAGTGCTGGCCGTACTTCAACCTATCATACATCAATGTTTGCTACGTGTCATTTTGCCGTGTTGTTAATGCTCTACTTATTTTACTTGTCAATGCAGGGCTATGGAAAGGTTCCTGGGGTTAAGAATTGATTTTGTTGCAGATGGACCTTAAAGGCGAGCCATTGTTCAACTGCCAATTATTTGTTGTTTTCAGTAAGACACAACCCTGTTCAAGTCTTACAATGATTTTTCCTCCTAGGTTTCATTAAGATTTTGTCACCTTATTGGCAATGATAAAGGATATTTTGTCACAGTTGATGCAGTCAATCTATATGATTGCTCATACACTTGAGTGTTCATATGTTTCATCAGGTTTGTCTGACCTATGACGATATCACTTATGTTTGGGCAATTTATTTTGTTCGTTCTCAACTCCTCTTCAATGTTTTTCCTGAACATGCTGCTTATAAACATGCATTCATGGTTTGTTCCTAGGGCCTGAAAGGGTGGAGTGCGAGAGAAGGGGAGATCATGATAGGTATGAAAGGTTAGTTGGAGACAGAAACCAAACTACGGAGCTTCTTCAGTTAAAAACGTCGATAATTTTTACCCTATCACATGCCAGTATGACAGAATTCTATCTGAATTTATCTCTCATCACCAATAACAGGAAGGATGATGGAGATTATTGTCTGATTACTATAGTATAATAGGACTGCTGAGAGAGATGCATACCACATCAGGCCTCTGCCCATTCTTCAGAAGACCATAGCGTTAAATCTGTTCAAGTGTCTTCATTTAACCGTTTTGTTGATTGCATTTTATCATTCTTGTGACAAGTAACTATTTTCATAACTAACATGGTTACTGAATCTCTGTGACAGAGACAAGCAGAAATGATTTTTTCCAGTAGAAACCATCTTTCATATTTATGGACTGCTGAACTCGCAATGAGCGCCCCTTCTTGGTGTGCACCATGGCATTTGTATACATGACATGACAGATACCATGCGCTGCGCCCATGCCATTTCTCAGTACAAATTTTGAGCAAATACTATCTTCCATGTTGCACTGAACATAGGTCATAGGCTAACATCTCTGGGATTTTTACTTGTCCGGGTACTTGGAATGGCATATACCTTGATAATCTGGTGTTGACTTGACGACAAAAGCAGCAGTGTCGTCCGTACCGGCAAAGGGGACCAATTGAGCTGAAGAGAAGGCAGGTCTCGCTGCGGTTGATTTGGAGTGCTTGCTGCCCACAATTTCCCTCCGAATCACAATCCTGTACCCATTTTTGTGGGAACAATTTTGGACTCATTGATGCCCACAATGTGTTGATCACTGCCAGGGATGCAGTTTTGATCTGGTATGTTGGTCCCTTGCTTAGTTCTTGTATGCTGAAAATCATCTTTCTTTCTGCAGTATCTTTGTTTGAAGGGATTAACGGCCAGTAAAGACGAAGCCTCCTCTTTTATGCCCTGCAAGGTAGCAGGTATGAAAGAAGCTATATGCAAGCTGGTTTAAGCCCACCAAATGGTTAGAATATTAACCCTCGGGTTTAGCATGGTACCCAATCTGCCTTACGTTGATATAAGTTGTTATATTCACAAGCCATGCTTCATGCAAACAGAGTTGGGCATATGCAAGCTGGCCCTTCCAGATGGCATCTAAATTCATTTTAAGTGTTGTAAAAATATATCTTCACAACTATATCAACCTTGTGCTGCGGTCCTTTGTTTTAAAATTTGTTAAAGCCAGATGTGATGCTGGACGGCGAGAATTATCAGCTATCTAGAATTTTTCTATCCTGAGAACAGATTGCAAACTCTACCTGCATAGTATTTGACAACTTTTGTGCTCGGCATGGTTTGTAGGTCTGTCTTCATTTTTAGGCATGAATGTGGTTCACAACTCAATACTTTCTTCCGCCATCTATTACTAGCATACAAGATGACAACAAAATTATGTCTTACTGCTGCTTCTCTGCGAAACCCAGTCTATTCATATATGGTAGTTGATTGATTGGTCTGCTACAATGTAAACCCAGTCTACTCTGCTTCTTCTCTTCTTCTTATATGCCTCAAAAAATCACAGGTAACAATGTTTTTTTTATGTAGAGGCGAACATTCATGTATGACATTTCAAAAACACGGTACTTTTGTCAAATAAATGGTTGCACTTCAGTTCAACATTCAGTTCGGAGTCCCTCAACCCCCATACATTTTGCAGGTCCAACTTCATTGCCATTTTTAAGGGCCTGTTCGGACCGCGGGTAAAGAAAACAGAGGAACCTAAAACTATACTCCGAATCGAGTCGGCTTGTGCAGTGAAAACCTACAGGGATCTTAAAACTGAGGAGTAAAAAGGCGCGTTTTCGGCCCATGAGCGAGCCATAATTTCCTGTGGTGTTCCTTTGCTTCTAGTGGATGTTTTCTTTCCCGTAAAAATACAGGATAGGAAACTTTTCTTATGGAATGAGCACTGTGATTTCGTTGTGACGAAGAAAGAAATAAAACCAGAGGAATCTAAACCTGCAAAGTTGACCCGTGAACCGAACGGGGCCTTGGCAGATTCCTGTTGGAAAATCTGAAGGTTCTTGCTGAAACATACAACATCGAGCCAGCGTCGTCCTTCCTCTTGATCAGCAATGGCAAGAAGGCCGACCCTGGCGTCCGTGGTAGGAGCGATGCATGTTATCAGCAAGGGGTACCAAATAGAGTAGTATACAAGAAGGAAACTATGCACTGCATCAATTCCTTGGTAATGTTCAAAGTGAATTACACACACGTCAGTCAAATGTGCCGTTGCTTAAGTCGGCCATGAATTTTTCCTCTTTGCTCAACTCACTACTTTCTCCCCTTCACTCATTTCAGCCTTGGTGAGAAAAAAGATAGATGACTGCTGTCAGCTCACTCACTGATATCTGCTGCATCATGCACACATTCTCATCATCTCTGGCAGTGGTATGTCAACCAAATCAAATCAATGGCACCGGCAGATCCGGACAGACGACGATCGACGGAGGGCTAGCCATCGTGAGGCGTGGTGGAGTTGACGAGGCTGGCGATCCTGACCCTGGGCTTGGAGTAGTCTCCGGTGAGGAGCTTGGAGGCGACGATGGCGTTGGCGAACTCGGTGAGGTGGACGCCGTCCCAGCTGATGAACCGCGCGTCCATGTCGCACAGCTGCATCTCCCCCGACATGCACATCTTGAAGTGGTTGTAGTTGTGGGGCGGGCCGCCGTTGCCGCAGCACGCCATCAGCGGCCTCTCGATGCCGTACTTGGTGTGGTTGGCCACGAGGTCGTACTTGATGGCGAACAGGTCGGTGAAGACGATGGTGGCGTCGGCCATGCGCTGCCGGAGCTGGTTGCAGGTCTCGGCCAGCTTGGCGTTGAAGGCCTTGGCGACGTCATTGTACTTGTTGAGGCAGCCGTTGCTGTCGAGGTCGCTGTCGTCGTCCCTCGGGATGGACAGCTTCTGCGGCAGGCAGCCCAGCGCCCCCGTCCCGTGGATCCAGAACTTCCGAGCTCCGTGCGCGTACAGGGTCTGCACCATTTCTTCCATCATTTGTACATAATATCAATGGAAATTTACTGAAATGCAGAGGGAGGGAGCAACCATGTTTTTACCTCCATGCCGAACTTGATGTGGCCGACTATGGAGGGGATCTTGGCGAGCACTTGGTCGTAGGGGAGGTGAAGATAGGCGGAAAGATCGTTGTGCCCGATGTCCATGGCGTAGATGGCGTTCCGGAATCCATCGCGGTCGATCGGCGTCCTCTCACCTGCATCACATCTCACAGCAAACAACCATCAAGGTACTGCAATGGTTTTCTTTTCTTCACCATAGAGATTATTATCTTTACACTTCTATATGCTTGGACTAATGGACTACACTATATTCTTTTTTTAGGGGGCCATAGACTATATTCTGTAGGATTTGTCTTTGTCTTGATACAGGACAGGGAGTGTTCATAGGACCAATTTCATGTGCAGTTGTCATGTCAGTATCAATCATTATTTCTCTAGAGACCTAGCTGTGAATTAGGTGGCAACATGTGATTTAATTTTATATAGTTCCTCGCATAAAAATAAGCAAATCATGATGTAGATGCACACTGCATATGCTCTGGGATAGTTTGGGACCATCACTGTAGCTTCAGCTTAAGTCAAGGCTCAGCACAATATAAGCTTACATAATGAGTAAGCTACACCATTCTTCTTCAAAAAGCGACGCATAAGCCGAAGCTAACGTACACAACATATGTTGCGGATCTTGGGATAGTTTGGGACCATCGGTGTGGCTTCTGCTTAAGTCAAGACTGGACACAATAACCTTAGATAATAAGATAGCTAAAATATTCTTCTTCCGAAAGCGACACATAAGCCGAAGCTAACATACACAAAGTAAAATTAAAATATATTTTCCTCCATCAAAATTTTCCGTAGACGACAAATTGTGGTTTCTGTTGTTGTAGTAGTAGTAGTTTTATCAATTCACAATTCAGACATAATGTGCTAACAAGTTGTTGACAAAGACAGGCATTGTCCACAACAAACCTTTGTTGAGCAGCTCGAAATATCTGGTTAATTGCTCAAGTCAAGGCTCAACAAAATAAGCTTACATAATAAGTAAGCTAAAATATTCTTCTACCGAAAGCGACACACAAGCCGAATCTAACACACATGACATAAGTTAGGCATCTTGGGGCAGTTCGGGACCATTGGTGGTGTAGCTTCTGCTAGATGCAGATGCGCACAGCATGTTTGGATGGTTCGGGACCATCAGTGTAGCTTCTGCTTAAGTCAAGGCTCAACACAATATCATTTAGATAACAAGTAAGCTAAGATACTCTTATTCCAAAAGCGACATCTAAGCCGAAATTATTTTGTTTCCTCCACAAAATTTTTCCCCAGACGACGACAAATCGTGGTTTCTGTTGCCGTAGTAATTTTATCAGCTCTTCATACTATATATATGCAAACAAGTTGTTGACAAGTACCGGCATCGATCGTTGGCAACAAACCTTTGTTGAGCAGCTCGAAGGATCTGGTCCTGAAGTAGAGGAACTGATGCAGCTGCACGTCGAGCGAGAAGGGTGACCCCCCCGGCGTCGCCGTCGACCCGCCGATGGCGAAGTTGGCGCCGTTGCGGAAGTCGGAGCCCAGCGCCTTGAGATACGGGCTCAGATGCGGCGCGTTGAGGCTCTCACCTGCGTCATGGCATCCACAGATGACTCAGAAAAAGGTCCCGGCAAAAAAAAGAAAAAAGAAAAACGATGTTGCACATGTGGTTTCATTTGCGCTAGCGTACGTGTGGAGTGCCCGCGTAAATCGCCTTTATGATCCCCATTACAGCGATGTCCCATTTGCTTGTCGGCATACGTACGTGTGATCTTGGCCTTTTGAGCCCATCCCTTTCCCTTAATTTAATCTTTTGCTTTTGAATATGGTTTAAGATCTCTCTTTGCTTTTCTTGGGGTGCTATGCTACTACTCTAAAGCTGATCTTCCTTCAAAGCTTCAGAAAAGAATTCGCCATTTGTGTTGTGTGTGTGTGTGTGTGTGGAGGATAAACTTTGGAGATTTGCTTGTTTGTTTGGGTCGGTGCCGTGCACGCCGACGCATTTGTGCTAGTGTATTACTTAGTGTACCTTTGTTTATCTAGCGAGTAATGCTTAGTGTGTTTTGGCTCTATTAGTAGGTAAAACCATTGATTTGGTTAACTACTTTTCTTGTAATGATGCTCCCCACCGGTGCAGATTCGTCCAATTTTGTCGAAATTGTCGGCCAACACTCGCTCAGTCGTTGGATCTCGATTCAACAACCCATATGCATATTGCTCTTCCCTTAGTCTCAATACAAAATATCTACCTACCACTGCCTTATCCTAAGCCATGGTCGCTCTGCTCCCAGCGAAGTCCCATGTCGCAGCAGAGAGAGAGAGAAGAAGAAACATGGAGATGGAGATGGAGGGAAGCTCAAGGAGAGCAGACGGGACTGAAATTCGACAAAATTCAAAGCAGTTTCATTTCCAAATTCGTGAATCTCATCTAGATTTATTTTTCCCGGCCAGTAGATTGGGAAATACTCCTACTGGGCATGAAAATGGGAAGCAGGAACTGAAGTGAAGTGGGGGAAGGGGAATGGGGGCTCACAGATGAAGTCGATGACGAGGCGGCCGTCGGAGAGCCTTCCGGTGGGGCGGCGGAAGTAGGTGCGGCCCTCCGGGAGCGCAATGTTGAGGCCGCTGGCGGCCGCCATGCCGCCCGTGTCGGAGTTGGAGTCCCCGAAGTTGAAGATCACCACGGGGGACCTCCTGGGCTCCGGCTCCGCGGCGCGGGTGGCGACGGCCAGGCCGCTCCCCCAGGACCCGTAGCCGGCCACCGCCGCCGCCGCCGGCATGTACTTGAGGCAGGCGACGAGCAGCACCGCGCCCACCCCCGCCAGCAGCACGTAGTACTGCAGCCGTAGGCTGATCTTGGTCGCGCCCCCGCCCCCTCCGCCGTTCATCTCGGCGGCACCTGGCCGAGGCGCTCTGTGTTTTCTTGGTCTGTCTGTCGAGCACCCGGCGACGGCGAGCCAAGTAAGCTGGCTAGCTGGTGGCTCCTTGCTCTGGCTGGAGAGAGAAGTGTGTGTGTGGCTGTGTACCAGCCCGTGTATGTATATGTGGGGGACGCGGTTGTGAGTTGTGACGGGTCCGCCGGGGCGAGCCCACCTTCGCTTCCGTGTCCTTGGGAGAGACGGACGGACGGAGGAGGATGTGATGCATGTATTGTCAGTCACCGGATGGAAGAGGAGGGAGGGATCGGGAAAAGGCGGGAAGAAAAAGGTGACGGCGATGGGTGCGCGCGTGTTGCAATGAATATGGGCCGGGGGAGGGGGGCATGGCCAATGGCCATGTCCACCTCGGCGCGAGGTGCATGGGGGTCAAGAGAGAAAGAAAATGGCGGTTGGTGAGATGCGGGGGGACTAGTCGCCTGACTGGTGGCTCTGCTTTCCTTCCTCCACCGGATGCAACGGCGACGGCGCATCGACACGCGGGGAGGGGACGACAAGCGTCGGTCGCGTAGATTCGTGCCGGAAGCAACGGGGTAGTGGCCGCAGGACCAGGACCAGGACCATGTATGTATGTACGCATTGGGTTGCGGGACGAGACGAGTGGGGGTTGCGCTGGCGTACACGACAGCCAGCGCCCAGCGGTGATGTAGGCTGTAGCTGCTTCTTTCGGCCATTCATGGCGCGCGCACGGACGCCCCGTCCTGTCTGTCCCGGGGAGCTCCTCGGCCACGGCCTCGGGTTGGCTCCCCGCGGCACGGACAAGAGCGGCCTGGCCACGGCGCTGCGGCGCGCGCATCCTCCTTCACGAGCCCTCCGTTCCCCGCACGAGGCGCGGGCCTTCGGCCGTCGCGTAGTGGCGCGGCCGGACCGGCGGGTCAGATCGGCAGCGACAGCAGCCATATGCGTTCCACATATCCCGACTACCACGTAAGCAAAAATTATACCACTGAATTTATATCAAAATACGAGTCCCGTGATATAATTTTTGTTTCTGCGGTCTCGTTGGTTAAATGTATGGTCAAATTTAGATTTTGAAAACTGCGACGCACTACATTGTCAAACAGAGATAGTACTTTTAAATTGGTGCACATGCGAAAAGAGAGAGACACATGACAAATGAGGTGGCGAAATGGACAAAATTGACTTCACGGGAAAAGTATTTCATAAAATGAACTGCTGTCAATTTTTTTAACCAAACCGACCTTCTTGTGTAGCGTCTCACAGCTCGACGCTACACTATACAGAGCAACGTCGGACTAATTCGTGAGTGGCTATCAACCCATCAAGATACTTTCATAACAGGCCTCTGAGACCGTTTAGCTCGCCGACATCACCCCGGTCTATCGACCTCCACCGACTAGGCACCAATGCTCAAAAAGCCCTGTCCTGTGCCTGATCTAGCTGACAAGCCAACAACTAACTAGGTCCTCCCCCAGAGGACCAAGTCCGTGGTTGGCCTTGCTTCCTGTTCCGAGCAGGAACACATTCCGGACAGGAACAAATAAATCTCGCTCAACCGGAGAACTGACTCCGAACTGAAAACCGACCAATGCCACTTTCCCATGATGCCATCACCTACCCATGATGGCATCACCTTACTGTGCATAATAGGTTACCTCTCCCAAACAACAACTACACGCGCTCTATGAAGGGACCCCTATCCAAGACCCTAGCTATCGAGGACTTGTTTTCATTCTGGTACCTTATGACTTCAACTGGAAATGGCTTGCATGGATCCAAAAAAAAAACTCAAACCAACTATTCAACAATTAGTGGGACCTAGAATGAAACTACCATTGTCTTCCCATACTCATCTACATCAACCACCGGCTACAGAGGGAGCTAGCCTGGAAAGAAAAGGAAATGAATGGAGGGTATAAGTATTTCACTGGTAAAATCCCTTCATTAAAGACACACTCCAAAATCGTTTGTTTCAAAGAAAAGGAAATACCACTGAAGAAGATCTTACTTTTTTGGCATTAACTGAAAGCCCAGACACTCTGTTAAAATGAGTCATGATACTAGTAAGCTCTTGGATAGAATTCAGATCACCACCGCTGAAAAAAAAAGATCATCTGCAAAGCACAGATGGTTGAGTCTGAGCCTCAACCAGCCTTTGTGAAAAAACTAGATTGCAGCTTATTTTTATGCTTCAAAGCCCTATATTAGAGTTACGACCGTCCACCAATAGAATAGAGACAGCGAAAGAAAGGGACAATATATTGGAATCTAAAGCCAGGGAGCTTCTAAATAGCCGGGGAAGTAGCCTGGATGATGATGAAGACATCTCCCGGGCAGCAGATCTTATTTTATATGGGAAAAGGCGCGATCAAGTCAACTATGCGATCCGGGCCTTAAACCGTGTAACCTCCAAAACCTGGAAGGACTTCCTGGATGAATTAAGAAAGTTGAGTGGGCCGTTTAGTTTATATAGATGAAATAGAATATATAAAAAGTTTGATCTATTCTGTTGAAATAGAATACCCTAAAAATGTTTTCTAAACGTGGGCCACCATTTGTATTCCGACGAAATGCTATCACCCAGAAAACAGAGATTGAAAGGATAGTAGAGGAGCTGTTGCAAAATGCTGTAATCAGGCCCAGTACAAGCCCCAAAGCAGCGCTGGTGTTGAAGAAAGATGGAACCTGGAGAATGTGTTTCGACTATCGAAAACTAAATGCAGCAACTATGTTTTCCAAATACCCCATTCCTATCATAGAAGACCGGCACTTTTGGATGAGGTGTGAACTAAGATAGATTTGAGGGCTGGTTATCACCAAATAAGAATGAAAGGAAGAGGATATCTACAAAACAGCCTGAAGGACCGCCTTTTTGAATTCAAGGTGATGCCCCGGCAACCTTTCAACAACTCATGAATAGTGTTTTTAAAGATATATGTTGGAAAGGGGTATTGGTCTTTTTCGATGACATTCTAGTGTACAGTTCTACCATGGTGGAGCATCTCAAGTTGCTAGAGGAAGTGTTCCGGCAGAACAAACTTTTTGTGGGTGAGCCAAATTTCATAAAGGAAATACATTATTTATGAAATTGGGGTATCTACTGATACAAACAAGGTAGAGGGCATGACAGCTTGGCCAGAACCAGCCAATGTTAGAGAACTCCGAGGGTTGCAGGGGTTATTACAGGAGGTTTGTACCGGGGTATGGAGCTATCAGCAGGCCTTTAACTGAGTTGTTAAAGAAAGGTGTGGAGAAGAAGCCAGAAAAGCATTTCTCAAGCTCAAAAGTGCTATGGTATGGTGATGCCTTTGAACGTTGACTGGGAGAGCGGCTCGAAAGAGTTGGGACAGACTAGAAGCTTTGAAGTTTATGTTCTTTAATAAGATAATAGCAATCTTGACTTACATCCGGTCAAGATCCCCGTGAAGGAATGCTGATTGAACATCGAGCTGATAAAGAGGGAGTACCATATCCAAGATACTCCATTAAAGGAAAGGTATGCTTGTTTGGTTTCTTTGGTCCGAGAACACACACCACAAACTCTCACAGTCGATGAGGAAACGTTAGTAAAACTACATTTCAGTAATCCGTCTGGCCTTAACCTCTACGCAAGGAGATCTTACGTATAGACCCATGATTAGGTAACTACTTCTTCTTTTATTCGGAGTATCCAATGGAAAGTGGGCCTCTATCTACAGGTCATGGATGCCTGGGCGCTAGAAAGGTTACCGAACCAGGGTTAAGTGAGGCTGTTCAAACTTCACGGCCTTCACTATCGGATGTATATGAGTAAAATCAGACATCAGTATCACAACCTACCGTTATCCAGATCTTTCGTTGATCCAGGCGATTTTGGGAAGGACTCAGCATTCTCCCACAAAAGGCCAGGCCTTGAGTTTCTAGCCGACTCATATAAGTCAGGGTGTCAAATTTTTTTTAGGTGACGTATCTTTCTCTCTGATGTTCTCCGTGGTCTCAAAGGATGATCAGTCGGATAGTGACATTGGTAAATAAAAATAAGAAGTTTACACGCCGGATGCATACTTCAGTGCCACTAATTAGCGACTTTTTTTTGCCCTTTACCTACACCATGTAGACCGGAGGATTACACAGAATCCCATTGGCGAGTTTCAGACAGCTAGGTTATTCAAGAAACTTTGAATACCAACTCCAATGCTTGGCTTGCTGAATCAGCATATGGATTACTTCATTGAATTTCTCGGCCCGAGCTTTGTGATTGGTCCACTTGGCAGGTGGAGTGGATCCTTAGCAGGTTCATGTGTTCCTTGTTTACGTAGCTCTTCTGTTGGATCACGTAGCCCCTCCGTTGGATTACGTTGCTCTGCCCTTGGATTACTTGAGTCATTTCTGGGTTTACTTGGCTGCTTCGCAACATGTTGGTTACTTGATCCTTCGCTTTGTTTACTTGGGAGCCCAATACTTATTGGTTGGGAAAATTACCTTCCAAGGAAAATGATCCTCCCACTGGACCGAAAAACCCATATATTCCCATGGGAATGGGTGGTGCTGAACAAGCAGGCAGGCCCAACGTTGTTTATCTTTACTGCAATCCTGGTTAGGTAAAAGGAATTCCGCAGCAGCGGGTACGGGATTAGTTACAACCAACGGAAAGACTTATTTAAATAATAGGGAATTTCCTCATCCAGTCTACTCCTAGGACTACATCATATGCTCCCAACTCCATGGCCAACAAATCAAACTTCAATCGATATCCTTGCATCTCCCACTATACACCAGAACACATCCCATACAATCGGCCCGAAGAGCATCAATGAGCAGGCCTACTAAATAGGCATAGAGATACATTAGCCGAGTTTGCTTACAACAACTGCTATCACTCTAGCATCGGAATGGCACCTTTCGAAGCACTCTACGGGAACCTTTGTCGTACCCCGATTTGTTGGGGTTGGCACGTACCGACCGACGGGGCCACAGAAGATGAAGGAGAGTGCCGAGAAGATTCCACTTATTCTAGATTAAAAGCAGTTCAGGACCAGGTACGCCGACCACGATATTTGGAGTTTGCAGTAGGTGATCATGCTTGACTTCGACTTGAACCTACAAAGGGTGTGATGCGTTTTTGAGTGAAGGATTAGGTATAGCTGACCGATACATCGGACCTTTCTTGGCCCATATCCCCCTAGCCCTTACTCCCTTGTTTCGGTGGTTGGTCTCTACCTTTTTATGTCTCTTGGCTAGTTTGTCTTCCTCTTCTTTTTGAGGGTAACGTAGTAAAAATCCTTTATTTCAGGGGATTTCCCTTTTCTTTCCAAATGAATTTATGCTTAGTCTAAAATTGGTAAATACCAAATAATAATATATATATATATTATTATTATTAGAAATATGTACCAGTTTCCTGAAACTAACAAATAGAGTTATAGCTTTGATTGACTTACTAGCTTACGGGCACGCTTTGAATCTCAACTTACTTTGAACGAGTGCTTCCCACATAGATTGCTGGAAAGAGGAGTGAGCCGGGGCAGAACTTGAAGCACGGGATAAGGAAAAAGAAGTATACAAGGGGTGCGTAGTTGGTATATGTACGGTATAGACCTTTCTTTGTGAATAGCTAGTTCAGTTACAAGGGTGTATACAAAGGTCTGCTTATAGGTTGAAAAAGCGTGTAGAGATAGCCTAGATAGCCAAGAAGATATACGTATTTCATAGAGCTAGCTAATAAAGCTTTTGTTAACTTCAAATAGGCTATTGAATGCAACGGCAAATAAAGAAGAAGAAAGTGCCAGAGGTAAGAGCTAATATATTCCCAGTCTATGCATGGATAAAGGAATGATAAGAGCTATGAGCAGTTTATTAAACTACACTACGGCTAATATATATAAGGACAAATCAACTAGAAAAAACCGTTGCCAAAGAAACCATTTGTTTAAGCTTATTCGTTCGCGCTAGGCTAAAAAAACTAGATAGAAGAACTAGAGGCCGCCAAGGTCTTCAACCATTAGACAAGCAGGTAGGATCCTTTGCTTACTACTTGAAGCAGAAACCTAGAAGAGGAATTCTTTCTATTCCAAAATCCATCTTCTTTCCGGTCCGCTTCATTCATTCCCTTACTAATAAATCCAATTCATCACTAATGGCGAAACCAGCCTGTATGTACACCGCACAACTAACCGTTGCTTGGTAGGTTCGATCAACTCTTCTCACCTTTCCGTTGACATCTACTAACGCTTCAGCTTAAGTGGGTTCAGCCACCCCAAATCTGACTCGATCCAGGGTTATATATCATAAAGGGCTTCGACAAGGGGTTTGATTCGTTCTTTGAGCAAAAAGATAAGGTCGGAATACCGGAGTTCTTTCTTTGCTTCCAAGAACATAGATTCCTTCTTCAACCGAGGTCATGACCGAGGGCGGGTATCTCACTCGCATATCTAGAGCCCAGCATCTCTCCTGAATGACACCTTCTGCAGACTCTACTGGTGGTATTTCCCGAGGCGAGGGTAAATATGTGCATTCATATCGGTCAGGAAACGACAATGACTCTTCTTCTTTCCGGGAAGGTATGGGCACCTCACAATTCTTATACGACATTAGTGGAAGCGAACATTCGTAGCATTCATTGTCACCGATCATTGACAAAAGAAGAAAAAGAAGCCGTACGACAACTTAAGGAATCTTTAGATTTGGCGGCTATAGACTCAAAGGGCACAGACAGGCTGCTGGTACTTTTTTTTAGCTAACTAAAGTCCAACTTCCTTTGCCGAAAGAGGATGAAACGGATCAGCCGATTCAACTTAGCATTACCCGACTCGTAACTTCAAGCACAACCATCCATCTCAATCCAAAATCTCCGATCGTCTGTGATCCAAACCCAAACTCTCCTCCGGTTTTGGATATATAGACAGTGCCTGCTCTCAAACCAACCAAGACAGCAGCAAGTTCCTATCGAGAACAAGACGAAAGATCAATATGACCAATTTCTATAATATCTCGGGTGAATACGTGAAAAAGTGTTGCTTAGCTCAGTGAAATGGAATAAGGAAGAGAAAGTGTAGTGTGATAAGGGAAGATGCAAGTCAATTTTTAGGTTTTCAAGCAAGGGCTGAGATAGATATACAAACCAGAAGAATTCACATCAGAACCCTTTCCTGCTTCCCCTTTTTACCCATCGGACTCGACTCACATTTTGATCTCCTACGCTTGCTTTCACAGTCCCCCTACAAGCAGCCCGGAATCAATGAAGGAGTTCATTCAGCACCGAGCCGAGCGAGCGTAGATTCAATATGTTGATTGTACCGAACGAAGGATTTGCCTTATCACGAAAGCCACATTCGTTTCGTTTGAGGAAGTCACACGTCCTGTTCCCTATAAATAAGGAGATTCATTCTTTTTTTTCAGAAATCCCCTCTTCTTCCTCCTCAAGCCCCTATCACAAGACCAAGCGGATCTCATCCTGCAGAAGACTCAGAGCGGATCTATCTAATGGCATGGCTGGCTGTCGGATGTGATCTATTCTCGTGTCACATCGCTTTCTTTCTTCTCCCTCCATTTTCTTCACTACTACCGCTTCTACACATAAATCAAAGAAGCATTGTGGAATAGTGGCATTTCGTTAATGGCTAAAATGTTCTTAGTGAAAGGGTTGCCGCAAAACCGGCAAACTTAGAGCGGTCTCTGAAAGTGAATAGGAGCATAGCGGCATCATCCAAGCCAAACACATCTCCCCAGTCAAGGGTCTTCTCGCGCAAAGAAGATCAAAAACATAACAACTGATTTCGCTTAATGCATGTCACCCGCCCACTCTCAATACAACAAGTGACTCTCTCTCACAAGACAGAGAAAGATTACCGATTCATCCAATCCAATTTGATCAGAAGTGAGTTCATTGTTGTTGTATAGCGAAACCTTTCCTTGACAAAACCATTCTTAGCTAATAGAAGCCGAGCTATCTATCCAGATCAGGGTTGAACGAAGCAAATGGAAAAGCCAAAGAAAACATAAATCCATTGCGATTAGAAACCAGTGACTCTACAGCCAGGGCTCGATGGCGATGTAAGATAGAAAGAATGGGGAGTTAGGGCTTCGGTTTCCTCTGTAGCCAGTTTCAATTCCAAATCATTTGCCGACATGCGGACTCACTTCTCTTTTACGGGATGACTTTTATTATCCAAGTTGTCTATTTACGTGGGTGAATCAAGTACAACAAGTCAGGTCAGAGCTTGTGGTAGAAGATTGGGCTCTGCTACGCAGATCCACTCAACTAGGAAAGAAGTACGCATTGCTGACTGACTGTTTGAACGATCCTAGTTACTAGTAGCTAATCAAGTCAGAGTAGGCTGGCCGAGAAGCTTCTTGCCGGTGCCCCCAAAAGCAAAGCACACACTCTACTCACCCACGCGTTTTCCACCTACGGAGGGAGAAATCATCGAAATATCCTCATCCCCTGAAAGGGAACCCGAAAACTGTTGGGAGACGTAGTAGTAAATCAAAATTTTCCTACGTGTCACCAAGATCTATCTATGGAGAAACCAGCAAACGAGTGGGGAGAGATTGGATCTTCATACCTTTGAAGATCGCTAAGCGGAAGCGTTACAAGAACGCGGTTGATGGAGTCGTACTCGCAGCGATTCAGATCGCGGTAGATCCGATCAAGTGCCGAACGGACGGCACCTCCGCGTTCAACACACGTGCAGCCCGGTGACGTCTCCTACGCCTTGATCCAGCAAGGAGGAAGGAGAGGTTGGGGAAGAGCTCCAGCAGCAGCACGACGGCGTGGTGGTGGTGGAGTAGCAAGGTATCCCGGCAGGGCTTCGCCTAAGCACTGCGGAGGAGGAAGAAGCAGAATAGGGCTAGCCCCTCCTCCAAGGAGGGAGCTTCGGCCGAACTAGGGGGAGAGTCCACCTCCCACACGGGAGGTGGATCTCCTCCTTTTAAATTCCCTTAGCCCTTATCTCCAGATCCCTGGCGCATGGGCCCTTTCTAGAAGGTATTGGCTGGCCCAATATGGGCTGGCACACCTACTCTAAGGGCCCATGAGGTCCTTTGGTCGTCAACCCCTCCCGGGGGTCCTCCGGCACCCTCCCGGCACTCCCGATACAATACCGATGAACCCGAAAACTTTCCGGTGACCAAAACTGGACTTCCTATATATCAATCTTTACCTCCGGACCATTCCGGAGCTCCTCGTGACGTCCGGGATCTCATCCGGGACTCCGAACAACCTTCGGTAATCACGTATACCTTTTCCCTATAACCCTTGCGTCATCGAACCTTAAGTGTGTAGACCCTACGGGTTCGGGAGACACGTAGACATGACCGAGACACCTCTCCGGCCAATAACCAACAGCGGGATCTGGATACCCATGTTGGCTCCCACGTACTCCACGATGATCTCATCGGATGAACCACGATGTCAGGGATTCAATCAATCCCGTATACAATTCCCTTTGTCTATCGGTATGGTACTTGCCCGAGATTCGATCGTCGGTATCCGCATACCTTGTTCAATCTCGTTACTGGCAAGTCTCTTTACTCGTTCCGTAATACATCATCCCGTGACTAACACCTTAGTCACATTGAGCTCATAATGATGATGTCTTACCGAGTGGGCCCAGAGATACCTCTCCGTCACACGGAGTGACAAATCCCAGTCTCGATTCGTGTCAACCCAACAGACACTTTCGGAGATACCCGTAGCGTACCTTTATAGCCACCCAATTACGTTGTGACGTTTGGCACACCCGAAGCATTCCTACGGTATCCGGGAGTTACACAATCTCATGGTCTAAGGAAATGATACTTGACATTGAAAAGCTTTAGCAAACGAACTACACGATCTTGTGCTATGCTTAGGATTGAGTCTTGTCCATCACATCATTCTCCTAATGATGTGATCCCGTTATCAACGACATCCAATGTCCATGGTCATGAAACCGAGACCATCTATTGATCAACGAGCTAGCCAACTAGAGGCTCACTAGGGACACGTTGTGGTCTATGTATTCACACATGTATTACGGTTTCCGGTTAACACAATTATAGCATGAATAATAGACAATTATCATGAACTAGGAAATACAATAATAACCATTTTATTATTGCCTCTAGGGCATATTTCCAACAGTCTCCCACTTGCACTAGAGTCAATAATCTAGTTACATTGTGATGAATCGAACACCCATAGCATTCTGGTGTTGATCATGTTTTGCTCGTGAGAAAGGTTTAGTCAACGGATCTGCGACATTCAGATCCGTATGCACTTTACAAATGTCTATGTCTCCCTCCTGAATGTAATCACGGATGGAGTTGAAGCGGCGCTTGATGTGTCTTGTCTTCTTGTGAAACCTGGGCTCCTTCGCAAGGGCAATAGCTCCAGTGTTGTCACAGAGTAGAGTCATCGGGCCCGACGCATTCGGAATCACTCCTAGGTCAGTGATGAACTCCTTCATCCAGACTCCCTCCTTTGCTGCTTCCGAAGCAACTATGTACTCCGCTTCACATGTAGATGCTGCCACGACGCTTTGCTTGCTGCTGCTCCAGCTCACTGCCCCTCCATTCAAAATATACACGTATCCGGTTTGCGACTTGGAGTCGTCCGGATCTGTGTCGAAGCTAGCATCGACGTAACCCTTTACGACGAGCTCTTCGGCACCTCCATAAACGAGAAACATGTCCTTTGTCCTTTTCAGGTACTTCAGGATATTCTTGACCGCTGTCCAGTGTTCCGCTCCGGGATCACTTTGGTACCTCCCTACCAAACTTATGGCAAGGTTCACATCAGGTCTGGTACACAGCATGGCATACATGATAGAGCCTATGGCTGAAGCATAGGGGATGGCACTCATCTATTCTCTATCCTTTGCCGTGGTCGGGCATTGAGTCGTACTCAATCTCACACCTTGCAACACAGGCAAGAACCCCTTCTTGGACTGATCCATATTGAACTTCTTCAATATCTTTTCAAGGTATGTGCTTTGTGAAAGACCAATGAGGCGTTTTGATCTATCTCTATAGATCTTAATACCTAATATGTAAGCAGCTTCTCCAAGGTCCTTCATTGAAAAACACTTATTCAAGTAGGCCTTGATACTTTCCAAGAGTTCTATATTATTTCCCATTATCAGCATGTCATCCACATACAGTATAAGAAATGCTATAGAGCTCCCACTCACTTTCTTGTAAATACAGGGTTCTCCATAAACCTGTACAAACCCAAATGCTTTAATCACCTCATTAAAGCGAATGTTCCAACTCCGAGATGCTTGCACCAGCCCATAGATGGAGCGCTGGAGCTTGCATACCTTGTTAGCATCTTTAGGATCAACAAAACCTTCCGGCTGCATCATATACAGTTCTTCCTTGAGGAAGCCATTAAGGAATGCCGTTTTGACGTCCATTTGCCAGATCTCATAATCATAAAATGCGGCAACTGCTAACATGATTCGGACAGACTTTAGCATCGCTACGGGTGAGAATGTCTCATCGTAGTCAACTCCTTGAACTTGTCGATAACCCTTAGCGACAAGCCGAGCTTTATAGGCAGTCACATTACCGTCTGCGTCAGTCTTCTTCTTAAAGATCCATTTATTTTCAGTGGCTCGCTTATCATCAGGCAAGTCCACCAAAGTCCATACTTTGTTCTCATACATGGATCCTATCTCGGATTTCATGGCCTCAAGCCATTTGTCGGAATTCGGGCCCGCCATCGCTTCTTCATAGTTCGAAGGTTCACCGTTGTCCAACAACATGATCTCTAGGACAGGATTGCCGTACCACTCTGGTGCGGAACGTGTCCTAGTGGACCTTCGAATAGCAACTTGATCTGAAGTTTCATGATCATCATTATTAACTTCCTCTCTAGCCGGTGTAGGCTCCACAGAAACAACTTCCTGTGCTGCGCTACTCTCCGGTTCGAGTGGAGGTACAATTACCTCATCAAGTTCTATTTTCCTCCCACTTACTTCTTTCGAGAGAAACTCTTTCTCGAGAAAGGATCCATTCTTGGCAACAAAGACTTTGCCTTCGGATCGTAGGTAGAAGGTATACCCAATAGTCTCTTTGGGATATCCTATGAAGACGCACTTTTCCGCTTTGGTTTCGAGCTTCTCAGGTTGAAGTTTCTTCACATAAGCATCGCAACCCCAAACTTTTAGAAACGACAGCTTAGGTTTCTTTCCAAACCATAATTCATACGGTGTCGTCTCAACGGATTTAGACGGTGCCCTATTTAAAGTGAACGCGGCTGTCTCTAATGCATATCCCCAAAATGATAGCGGTAAGTCGGTAAGAGACATCATAGATCGCACCATATCCAATAGAGTGCGATTACGACGTTCAGACACACCATTTCGCTGAGGTGTGCCTGGCGGCGTGAGATGTGAAACAATTCCACATTTCCTAAGGTGCGTGTCAAACTCGTGACTTAAATATTCTCCGCCACGATCAGATCGTAGGCATTTTATTTTCCTGTCACGTTGATTCTCGACCTCACTCTGAAATTCCTTGAACCTTTCAAAGGTTTCAGACTTGTGTTTCATTAAGTAGACATACCCATATCTGCTCAAGTCATCAGTGAGGGTGAGAACATAACGGTAGCCACCGCGAGCCTCGACACTCATTGGACCGCATACATCGGTATGTATTATCTCCAACAAGTCAGTTGCTCGCTCCATTGTTCCGGAGAACGGAGTTTTGGTCATCTTGCCCATGAGGCATGGTTCGCATGTGTCAAATGATTCGAAATCAAGTGACTCCAAAAGTCCATCAGCATGGAGCTTCTTCATGCGTTTGACACCAATATGGCCAAGACGGCAGTGCCACATGTAAGTGGGACTATCGTTATCAACTTTACACTTTTTGGTACTCACACTATGGACATGTGTAACATCACGTTCGAGATTCATCAAAAACAAACCATTGACCAGCGGGGCATGAGCATAGAACATTTCTCTCATATAAATAGAACAACCATTATTCTCGGATTTAAAAGAGTAGCCATCTCGTATCAAGCGAGATCCAGATACAATGTTCATGCTCAAAGCTGGTACTAAATAACAATTATTAAGGTTTAAAACTAATCCCGAAGGTAGATGTAGAGGTAGCGTGCCGACGGCGATCACATCGACCTTGGAACCATTCCCGACGCGCATCGTCACCTCGTCCTTTGCCAACCTTCGCTTATTCCGCAGCTCCTGCTTGGGGTTACAAATGTGAGCAACTGCACCGGTATCAAATACCCAGGAGCTACTACGAGCGCTGGTTAGGTACACATCAATAACAAGTATATCACATATACCTTTAACGTTGCCGACCTTCTTATCCGCTAAGTACTTGGGGCAGTTCCGCTTCCAGTGACCGGTACCCTTACAATAGAAACACTCAGTCTCAGGCTTGGGTCCATTCTTGTTCTTCTTCTTCCCGGCAACTTGCTTACCGGGCGCGGCAACAGCTTTGCCGTCCTTCTTGAAGTTCTTCTTACCCTTGCCTTTCTTGAAACTAGTGGTCTTGTTTACCATCAACACTTGATGCTCCTTTCTGATCTCGACCTCTGCTGATTTGAGCATCGAGTACAACTCAGGAATGGACTTCTCCATCCCCTGCATGTTGTAGTTCATCACAAAGCTTTTGTAGCTAGGTGGAAGCGACTGGAGGATTCTGTCAATGACTGAGTCATCCGGGAGTTTAACTCCCAGCTGAGTCAAGCGGTTGTGAAGCCCAGACATCTTGAGGATGTGCTCACTAACAGAACTGTTCTCCTCCATCTTACAGCTGAAGAACTTGTCAGAGATGTCATATCTCTCGACTCGGGCATGAGCTTGGAAAACCAGTTTCAGCTCTTGGAACATCTCATATGCTCCGTGTTGCTCAAAACGCTTTTGGAGCCCCGATTCTAAATTGTAAAGCATGCCGCACTGAACAAGAGAGTAATCATCGCAGCGTGACTGCCAAGCGTTCATAACGTCTTGGTCCGCTGGGAGAATGGGTGGGTCACCTAGCGGTGCATCAAGGACATACAATCTCTTGGAAGCTATGAGGATGATCCTCAAGCCACGGACCCAGTCCGTATAGTTGCTTCCATCATCTTTCAGTTTGGTTTTCTCTAGGAACGCGTTGAAATTGAGGTTGACATTTGCGTTGGCCATTGGATCTACAATATAGATATTAAAGGCAATTTTAGACTAAGTTCATGATAATCGAGTTCACATAATCAAATTATTCAATGAACTCCCACTCAGATAGACATCTCTCTAGTCATCTAAGTGACACATGATCCATGTCAACTAGCCCGTGTCCGATCATCACGTGAGACGGACTAGTCATCCATGGTGAACATCTCCATGTTGATCGTATCTTCTATACGACTCATGTTCGACCTTTCGGTCTTCCGTGTTCCGAGGCCATGTCTGTACATGCTAGGCTCGTCAAGTCAACCTAAGTGTTTCGCGTGTGTAAATCTGGCTTACACCCGTTGTATGCGAACGTTAGAACCTATCACACCCGATCATCACGTGGTGCTTCGGAACAACGATCCTTAGCAACGGTGCACAGTTAGGGTGAACACTTCTCTTGAAATTTTATTGAGAGATCATCTTATTTACTACCGTCGTTTTAAGCAAATAAGATGTAAACATGATAAACATCACATGCAATCAATATAGTGACATGATATGGCCAATATCATCTTGCTCCTATGATCTCCATCTTCGGGGCACCATGATCATCATTGTCACCGGCATGACACCATGATCTCCATCATTATGATCTCCATCATTGTGTCTTCATGAGGTTGTCTCGCCAACTATTACTTCTACTGCTATGGCTAACGCTTAGCAATAAAGTAAAGTAATTACATGGCGTTTGTGATTGACTCGCAGGTCATACAATAAATAAGACAACTCCTATGGCTCCTGCCGGTTGTCATAGTCATCGACATGCAAGTCGTGAACCCTATTACAAGAACATGATCAATCTCATACATCACAATGCATCACATCACATCCTTCTGGCCATATCACATCACAAGGCATATGCTGCAAAAACAAGTTAGACGTTCTCTAATTTGTAGTTGCAAGTTTTTACGTGGTTGCTATAGGTTTCTAGCAAGAACGTTTCTTACCTACGCCAAAACCACAACGTGATATGCCAATTGCTATTTACCCTTCATAAGGACCCTTTTCATCGAATCCAATCCGACTAAGGTGGGAGAGACAGACACCCGCTAGCCACCTTATGCAACTAGTGCATGTCAGGCGGTGGAATCGGTCTCACGTAAGCGTACGTGTAAGGTTGGTCCGGGCCGCTTCATCCCACAATACCGTCGAATCAAGATAAGACTAGTAACGGCAAGCATATTAACAAAATCGACGCCCACAACTGCTTTGTGTTCTACTCGTGCATAGATTCTACGCATAGACCTAGCTCATGATGCCACTGTTGGGAGACGTAGTAGTAAATCAAAATTTTCCTACGTGTCACCAAGATCTATCTATGGAGAAACCAGCAAACGAGTGGGGAGAGATTGGATCTTCATACCTTTGAAGATCGCTAAGCGGAAGCGTTACAAGAACGCGGTTGATGGAGTCGTACTCGCAGCGATTCAGATCGCGGTAGATCCGATCAAGTGCCGAACGGACGGCACCTCCGCGTTCAACACACGTGCAGCCCGGTGACGTCTCCTACGCCTTGATCCAGCAAGGAGGAAGGAGAGGTTGGGGAAGAGCTCCAGCAGCAGCACGACGGCGTGGTGGTGGTGGAGTAGCAAGGTATCCCGGCAGGGCTTCGCCTAAGCACTGCGGAGGAGGAAGAAGCAGAATAGGGCTAGCCCCTCCTCCAAGGAGGGAGCTTCGGCCGAACTAGGGGGAGAGTCCACCTCCCACACGGGAGGTGGATCTCCTCCTTTTAAATTCCCTTAGCCCTTATCTCCAGATCCCTGGCGCATGGGCCCTTTCTAGAAGGTATTGGCTGGCCCAATATGGGCTGGCACACCTCCTCTAAGGGCCCATGAGGTCCTTTGGTCGTCAACCCCTCCCGGGGGTCCTCCGGCACCCTCCCGGCACTCCCGGTACAATACCGATGAACCCGAAAACTTTCCGGTGACCAAAACTGGACTTCCTATATATCAATCTTTACCTCTGGACCATTCCGGAGCTCCTCGTGACGTCCGGGATCTCATCCGGGACTCCGAACAACCTTCGGTAATCACGTATACCTTTTCCCTATAACCCTAGCATCATCGAACCTTAAGTGTGTAGACCCTACGGGTTCGGGAGACACGTAGACATGACCGAGACACCTCTCCGGCCAATAACCAACAGCGGGATCTGGATACCCATGTTGGCTCCCACGTACTCCACGATGATCTCATCGGATGAACCACGATGTCAGGGATTCAATCAATCCCGTATACAATTCCCTTTGTCTATCGGTATGGTACTTGCCCGAGATTCGATCGTCGGTATCCGCATACCTTGTTCAATCTCGTTACTGGCAAGTCTCTTTACTCGTTCCGTAATACATCATCCCGTGACTAACACCTTAGTCACATTGAGCTCATAATGATGATGTCTTACCGAGTGGGCCCAGAGATACCTCTCCGTCACACGGAGTGACAAATCCCAGTCTCGATTCGTGTCAACCCAACAGACACTTTCGGAGATACCCGTAGCGTACCTTTATAGCCACCCAATTACGTTGTGACGTTTGGCACACCCGAAGCATTCCTACGGTATCCGGGAGTTACACAATCTCATGGTCTAAGGAAATGATACTTGACATTGAAAAGCTTTAGCAAACGAACTACACGATCTTGTGCTATGCTTAGGATTGAGTCTTGTCCATCACATAATTCTCCTAATGATGTGATCCCGTTATCAACGACATCCAATGTCCATGGTCATGAAACCGAGACCATCTATTGATCAACGAGCTAGCCAACTAGAGGCTCACTAGGGACACGTTGTGGTCTATGTATTCACACATGTATTACGGTTTCCGGTTAACACAATTATAGCATGAATAATAGACAATTATCATGAACTAGGAAATACAATAATAACCATTTTATTATTGCCTCTAGGGCATATTTCCAACAAAAACAGGACGAGAGTGGATAGGGTGACTAAGGAGGCCGTAAAAATTAGTAGTGCATTTTTGAAAGATAAGATTACAAAAAGACGAGAGCATCATAATTGTTAGTTAGGGGTAAGAGGGGACGGGCCCGTATAGAAAGTCAATCCTTCTTTTTCCGATATGCCGCTCCGCAAGCAAGGAGTGCCACGCACGAGCGGAGCAAAAACTAAGCAAGGGGAATTCCGTCATTCCATGGAAAGCATGTGAAATCCTTTGATTGTTTATAGAATCAAAATAACTATATAGTCTTTCTTGTTCCACTTGCAAGGCAAGGAAAATAAAATGTCAGTTTCGTTATTACAACCTTATTTTTTTATGTCAAAGACAAAAAGCTACGCGCAAATTCTCATTGGATCTCGGTTGTTCTTAACAGCGATGGCTATTCATTTAAGTCTTCGGGTAGCACCACCAGATCTTCAACAAGGTGGAAATTCTCGTATTTCGTATGTACATGTTCCTAGCGGCTCGGATGAGTATAGTTATTTATATCGCGACAAGCTATAAACAGTTCCTTGTTCCCATTAACAAAACATCCCCTTTTTCTTCGCTCTTCCGGAACCGGTACAGAAATTGGTGCTTTTTCTACTTTGTTTACGTTAGTGACTGGGGGGTTTCGGGGAAGGCCTATGTGGGGTACCTTTCGGGTGTGGGATGCTCGTTTAACTTCTGTATTCATCTTGTTCCTTATTTACCTGGGTGCACTGCGTTTTCAAAAGCTTCCTGTCGAACCGGCTCCTATTTCAATCCGTGCTGGACCGATCGATATACCAATAATAAAGTCTCCAGTCAACTGGTGGAATACATCGCATCAACCTGGGAGCATTAGCCGATCTGGTACATCAATACATGTTCCTATGCCCATTCCAATCTTGTCTAACTTTGCTAACTTCCCCTTCTCTACCCGTATCTTGTTCGTTCTGGAAACACGTCTTCCTATTCCATCTTTTCCCGAATCTCCCTTAACGGAAGAAATAGAAGCTCGAGAAGGAATACCACTAAAAACCTAGTTCGCTCTCAAATAAAAACCTAGTTCACTCGCTAAAGCATCCATGGCTGAATGGTGAAAGCGCCCACCAACCTAGAAAGGCAAAATGGGTCAAAAAGTAGGTTCGATTCCTGCCGGATGCACTGCCTCTTAAAGACAGAAACAGAGGAGGGAAAGAAGGTAGTATAGGGAACTTGCTTTTGGATTCTTATCGAAAGTGAATCCCTCTAACACTTCTGTTAGTGTTTTATGATAAAATCTTTTATAGACACAACAAGTGTGAAAATCCTTAGTCACTAGGCAAGAAAGCTCGATGGGAACAAAAAGGATACAATTAGTTCAGAATCAAAAAAATGTACAATTTCAAAGGAAAGAAGGAATGGCAAGTTTCCCTCCATTGAACATCAATCAATCTAGAAATAGGTAAAGGAAGGCGTATCACAGGGGTATTTTTCTTTTTTCTATTCACTTCCGTGGGGTTCTAAATTGAAAACATGAACACAAACGAAATCGTATTGAAATTACATAAAAAAAGAAAAGGGAGGAGTAGCTCTTGGTTTAAAGAAAAGGGAGGAGATGGATCGAATTCAGTCTTTTTCCTTTCTTTGATGATCTTCAACACATCTATTTGAATTCCCTGCGAGTGAAGGATTTCTCGTATGGAGAAAAACCTCTTGAGCGCTATCTGATCTTATTTTTGTATTTCAAATATGGGACCTGCCTTTTTAATGGGACATCCCGGCAACAGGCCTACTCATGCATGTGGCCAAGTACTCGACCAATCCTCGGAGCGAAGGGATGAACGAATTCTCGAGGTCTGGTTCATTGAGGTCAGCATCACATGAAACCTTTAGCACTTCCGTTCGATATTGGATGGAGTATGGCTGGAAGGTCAGCCTAGCTAGTCTTGTCAATCGGCCCTGACTCGTCTTCTCCTTGGTACCTACCGCTATTGAACTTCGGTACCTATATTCCTGAAACAAGACAGACCTTCATGAAGACCTTATATTTTGGAATAAGATCGGACATTTCCACATTGAGGTGAAATTACATATGAGGAAAATAATCCTGGACTACGAAAGCTGCCCTTGTGTGGTAGAACCAGGTCTTCCACCGGGCGGTCAGCCAAGTACTGAAGCCCCTATCTTGATATAGAATAGAAGTGAGTTCACACTAAAAATAGAAGAAGCCCTATGATTTTTTAGCCCTGCTATCAATCACTTCGGTAAAGGGATCGAAAGATTATGGTCTGAAATAGAGATTTGAGAGTCCCTCGTGTGAGTACGTGCTGAAGAGCAAGGAGTGAAAGTGCGTTCATCTTTCTTTCTGCTAGTTGTTTCCTGCTAATAGTGATTAGTGAGTGCCCCATACATAGCCAATGTCCGCCCGTGTTCACATCCAGTCTTCTCTGTACACTAGTGCAGCTTCCAGCTCTATGCTATGTATGGTAGTCGTTTGACTCGGGAATCCCTGATAAAAGCTTTTAGTCCGTGCCTGGCAGTTTCAGCCGTGGTCCAGTCCAGCAGCCTCTTTTCGATCCAAGAGTCGCATGAGAAGAAAGCTTCCGGTTAGCTTCAGTTAGTGTTAGTTAAATAGAACGGGAACCTCGTAACTATGCCAAGCCCGATCTTGGTTCCAATGCTGCAGAGAAAGGTTATGGGTAAAAAGAAGGTCTTTATCCTGGTGCTGCGGAGACCGGTGTTGCTGATCGAACTCATTTTCTTTCGAGGAGATCGAAAATCTCTGAATTTCTGCGAAACGAATTTACATATTTATTGCGAGGGGCTTTGAAAAGCGAAAGGATGAAGACTGATTTAGATCCTCTGAAAGCGCAGGAAGTATGCCTTTTGAGCTTTTTCTCCACCCACCTCTGAGCATCCTGTTGGAATGGTCCTAGGAAAGACTACGTACGAGAAATCATTCTCACAGCCAACTTTCCTTCTTCTGAGCAAATAAATGTAGTATTTAGTCCAACCAATCAT